>JARFJA010000013.1:2415000-3788387 GCA_036326145.1 Rhagophthalmus giganteus
TTTTATTCCCTGAAGTGACGTATTTCTTTAAAATACTATTGTATATTTGATTGCAAATTTAATAATTTCTTAACCTTATTAAGAAAACTCAATGAGTTTGTTGAAAACTAGAAGGTTGGAGGTATCTATACGAATCATGAATCTTTCGTAAAAATGCCTCGTTTTCGAAAACAATGCATATTAATATTGGTTTCATTTGACCTACTGTTTCAATATGGCGGACCCTGATAATACCCCCTTAAGACTTAATTTTGTATTCAAGTAAAATAGCAAAAGAAAAAATATATTTAAATGACTGTTTTATTTTTTGCTCGCACGCGCGCAAACCGTGATAACGCATTTACATAGAGAATGCGCATAAATCGTTTTTCCCGATTTTCTCTAAAACGATGGATTTTATCGAAAATTACTAATTGTAAGATGATTGATAGACAAATTTATGACGATTCTACAAATATTTTATATTATTGATATATTTGCTATTTGTTTCATCTAACTACCATTTAAATTTACCGCCGAGATACTTTTTAATCGGAGTGTACCTTTGAACTACGACGCTGACATGTTGACGACCTTAAGGGACTTTATTTGTTTCTGTTTGCTGTATAACTTTTTAATTAGAAGGAACACAAAAAATGTTAAATACAAAAGTTTTCTAGTTTGTGTAGACACATATGCTAATCTATTTGGTTTGTTTGTATACTATTTTGTTTCGTTGTTATGGTAACCAACTTTCATTTTTTAAATAGCATCCATATGTTTCCTTTTGGATCTTTGAAAAGGTCATTTATTTCTCCATTTAGTAGTGTCATTATGTTGCAATGAAACAACGTCAAAAATAAAACGTTAATAATTGTAGAAAAGAAAATGAAAAAATTATTCAATTGAAAATAAGAAATGATTTCTGATAAAATTAATTAGATAATAGATAGTAGCCATCACGATTGATGGCGAGAAAATCTCCAAAAGAAAATAGTGATATTGATAAAATTGTCTTCCAACAAGATGGGGCACTTCTACATTTTGCAGCACGTATTAAAGAACATTGAAATAACGATTAACTAGCAGATAAACCAGAAAACTTTTGTATTTAATTTTTTTGTAGTCCTTCTAATTAAAAAGCTATAGTCAATATAAGTATGACCGAGCCAAAATGAATGACCTATGTTTTCGTAATCTAGATGGCTCAAGATCGAGAACATCCAAAGCGATTCTTATGGGTCCCGTCGTCAGACAGATCGCAATTGCTTTATTTTCTAGGGCAATGCGCTAAAAAACGGGAAATGTAAATAAATTTAAACACGCATTTGTATATTTATAACTGTCGCAAATTTTTAAATCGAAAAGCTCAGCTATAGATTAATTTATAAAACCTTTTTTTTTAATACGTGCGCACTTCTTAAAAGAAACGAGGAAATTTTAACTATACAACATAAAATATCACTGCAAAAGCTATATTTTTTAATTACTTTTTCTATGACACCTTTTATAAAATAACTTGGGAAAGTGATATACATATACGCAGTTTTACAACAAAAATATCGATCTGGAGAACTGCAAATAATTGCACTTTTGACAAATTCTTAGCTCGTTTATTATCCAGTTTTCTCTTCCTGTTTCTGGTTCGCGAACAGAATGATATCTCTTCAGTAACTGAGATTTTACTTTAAGGAAGGCATCCTGATTCAATGATCCGAATCAATAACAAAAGAATCTTCTAAACAGCTTGACGTACGTCTTTTTTGGCGACATTATGATATTTTTAAGAAAATAAATCTAAATCGATTGTTTAACGAGCTTAAAATCTTTTCAAGTACACAGTATTAAAAAATTCTACGTTTGTTACATTTTAAGTTTAGAAAATTATCCGATTTCAAATATGATTATCGTTTATTAAAAATGTGAAACTGTCGCTCAGTATCCAAGATGTTACTATTTGTTGATAATATTGGAATTTCAAATAAATTTTTCAAACATATTTTTAAAAATAACAGGCACATTTGAAAATACTTCTGAAAATCTTATTTTCAATAATAATCCTACATTTAGTTCGTGTATACTAATTATAATCACTCATGAAATTGTGAGCGTTTATCACCAATTCAGGAGACTGCACTTTCACAGCTAGATGCTCATTTAGCTCAACACTTATGTACGTAACTAAAAACCGTTTGTCGATATATTAGATATAAGTATACATGAAAATTATAAATTATGAAAAATATACGTGAGCCATATACAGGGTGGGGTAAAAGTATGGAATCAAGCCTCTCACGCCTAAACTATTTTCATTTTGAAAAAAATAAAAAGTGTATGTATGTTAAATTGGGAAAAAGGCGCATCTTTGGTTGTTATTAGTTGAATAATTAATCTTATCATTGTTGTGTATGACGTCATAACTTTCTTTTTTAAATAAAAAAAATACACAAGTTTTCGTTTATAAATCCATGCAAGAACGCTAAAATAGCGTAATTGGTTTTTGATTAATAACGATTATAAAAGTGGTAAAATTCGTTTACTCGTAAGTTTTCGGTTGTCGGTCACGATGCACGGTGAGTGCATACTTAACTTTTCATGTTGTTTACCAAAAGAAACGATTAAAATCTCGCTTCTAATCGGAGCATTTATAAAGTTATGACGTGATACGCAAAAATGATAAGATTAATTATTCGACCGATAACTCCCAAAGATGCGCCCTTTTATCCCGTTTAACATACACTTTTTATTTTTTTCAAAAAGAAAATAGTTTAGGCGTGAGAGGTTTGGTTCCATACTTTTACCCCATCCTGTATATAATACTTGAAAACGTCAAACATTTGCCTACACTCAAAGTCGGTTAATTATTATTTTATAATATACAGATTGTTTTAGGAGGAATAATAAATAGGTTGTACTATGAACTATTCTGACTAAAAAAAATTCATTTTCAATGGATGTGCAGATACAGCTGTTCGAATGTTACTCATAGCAAGCCTTACAAAAAGTATGAATAAAATTCAAATAGCTTACTGATTGCCTTTATTAGTAATTTAAATGACATCTATAATTTGACGCAATTCAAAATAAACTTCATTTCACTTTTCAAGTCTCACGACAATAGTACTTACGTGTAACTCTTGTAAAGTCGTCTTGACGTATTTTTGTGAGGGTAGCATCATTTAAAATGCGAGCGAGCAATTCGTTTCTTGTATTCACATTTTCTTTGTAGATTTCGCTTTTCGGACATCTCTATAAAAAACAATCTAATGGAATAAGGTCTGAAGTCCTTGGTGGCCAATAAACGTGACCATCGCGGACGAATCATCCTTCGGGGAATGTTACATTTTTAAATTTATAAGTTAATTAAATTAGAACGCGCTAATTTCGAACAGTTGTATTTCCACACTAATTGAAAATTGGATACATGTTTATATAAACTTCTTTACTCGTAATAGTTCATACTACCAGCTCCTAAAATATTTACTTGTTCCTCCTGAAACACCCTGTATTTTAATAAAAGTTCAAAATCAAGAAGATTATTTAAAATCGAAATTACTCGAACATTATATTACCTAAGAATTACCTACACGTTACTTCGATCGGTTTAGTCCCTGTTTGAAAAACAGACACGGCGCCGCTGCTCCTTTGAAAGTTATTAATGACATTGTTAAAGCTAACGATCGAGGCAAAATATCGCTGTTAATTCTTTTAGACTTTAGTAAAGCTTGCGATGTAATTAATCACCTGCATTGATCGTCAAATTAACTTAATAGTTTAACTAAATTACATAGGTAATCCTATGTATTTCGAGCGTTCTTTACTGGTTTCAAAATTATTTATCTAAAAGCGCTTAACGAGAAACGATTAATGACCAAGTATTAAAAACAATGCGTATAAATCGAAAAGTGGCACAAGGACTTTTATTATTTATGGAATATTTTCAAAACTTATGATGTGATACATACCGACTTCAACTTACGTCTAATAAATACTTCAATAGTTGAATTAATACTACTTTTATTAATTAGTAATTTAATACACTTTTCACATCGTCCAAAAGTAATAGTTTAAAAATACTAATGGAACTGTGCAAGTTTAAACTTAATTTTAAAAAAAGAAGAACTTAAAATTGAGCTTTCATTAATATGCACTAGAAAGAAGATTAGAATTCTTCGTACACAGGGCACATTCATACATTAAGGATAATTTAAAAACACAACAAAATATGTTTCTTGAAAATGACTTTTGTAATACTATCTATCTAGTTCCGAACATACGCTATCAGTTTCAAGTAGCATATATTTTATAATTTCCTGCTTTGTAATTTATATATTATGACAAGCATTTAACTATTTAGCACTTGGAGTTGTAGGAAATAATAGTCTAACAGCTAGCGGTCAGTCTGACTCGGGTGTTTCTGCAAATCTAGAATGTTGTAAAATGATAATTTAATACTAATGTAATAAGAAAATAACGACCTGGTAAACCTACCCCGGTTGCGTCATCATCTCTTAAAGTTATCAAAGTGTAAAAAAAAACTTGCAATTAAGGTGTTTCTGCAAACCTCAAATTTTAATATGTTTTAATATTTTAATTTATATACTTCAAAATGTAAAAAATATTGTCAGGCGATTTCATTGGTTGCAAATACATGCCAGGTGACCTTAAAGATGTTCTGTGTAGGCTATTTCTTAAGGTGGTCCTGCAAAGCTGAAATTTACAGGAACTGTTTATTGAATTAAATAAAGAAATTATGTCAAAAGCCAGGCCCTTTTGGCGGTTGCTTAAAATTAACTTTATACTCTTGATACATAAATATTTTGGAATTGGATAATCGGATAATCGAGAGTACACTGCATATCTGTTTTTATAATAATTTAAAATCATCTGGAGAAATGCACACACAAAATTCCCTACTTCGTTATTACCCGCAAATAATGGTTGGAATTTAATAGATGGGCAATATTATTTTAATTGGTACGAGGGAAATCTTGTTCCTTCCGTAGTGTACGATTCTCTGCTACCTCCCCTAAATCCCACAATCTGAGGTTGAGTTCTAACTGCTATAGTTATAAATTTGAAAATTGAACTTTTAAAAATTCCATCGTAAAGCAAGCATAAAGTAATGAATTAAACGGGTATTCGCCGAGATCGAGTTTTCGAAAATTTTCGATAAAAAGCCTTCATGGTTTTTGCAAAATTTGTTCTGAACTTAAACTTTTTGTCCCTTTTCAAAAACAACACAGTATCTTTATTAGCGTTCGCTTATATGCGACATTAACTTCATGAAACTATGCTGCGGGTTCCTTTGACCTGTTACCTGATCTTACTCATTCGGCAATGTTTACAGTGTTATTGTTTTTATATTCTACGAATTATCTATAAATAGAATGAAGGCGTTTGATGAAACGTCTGTCCGATAAATTTGTAATTTTATTACTAAACTTTATTATTATTTTAATCGCATGCTTTCGTTCGTTTTTTTATTCGTGTTTTAATGTACAAATTACATCTTCAATGTAAGCGAAAAACAACTTTAAATACTTGAACTAACTAAACACTTATAATTACATTATCGTTAGTTTATTATTGTCTTTTAATAAATTTTGAAGAGTGTTTTTTTTGACATCGAATTTTGCAACACAATTCATAAATATAAACAAGAAATATTTCAAGCGGTTGAAAATCATTTATATTTCACTCGACTTTTATATTGCAGGGTCAAGAAAGTCAGTACGGATCTCCAGGAGTGTTTGAGTGCTTGTCTTGTGCAGAGGGTTGCGAGAGTTGCGAAGATGACCGTCCGTGCGTTGTATCGCTTAATTGGGTAATGCGTACGGCTATACTCGTTCTTTCCTGCATCATAATTTGCTGTTTACCGATAGTGGTTTTCTTTACGTGGAAATATAGAAACGTCAAGGTAAATATCTTCAGCTTATTTTTTTAATCTAATTAATTTGCTGTTTAACGAATTTAACTAAAACCATCAAGACATATTTGTTATATATTGCATCCAATTAATTATAATGACATTTTTCCAATAACTTCATTAATGCATTGACTTTTTACACCCTACAATTACTTTATGGAGTTAATGCTCTTTTAAACGAAGGGCGAAAATGCCAAAATTAGCCCTATCTGCCAATAAACTTAGGTATATTTTTATGGTGATTTTAAAAATGCAAATTTTACTTTAATCGGTGGAGTCGTTTCCGAGATACTATATAACTTTGAAAGTATTAATAAACAATCACGTGTTCTCTCGTGTATTGTTGTAATTTTGGATTATAAATGTGACAGTTGATCGGTCTTGTTAGGAGTAGCATTTGGTAGGTACGTTAATTTGGCCCCCTCCCACTTACAATTTTAAGAAAAGGCGTTTTGCGCTAAACGCACAATAGCCAGCGCTGGCTAGCGCCCAAAAATTAGAGCTAGCGCCATAACAGTTACGCCGTAAAACGTATTACAGTGGGAGGGGCAAGTTAACGCTAGCCCCCCCCCCCCCCCATTGCGAATCTGAAACGTTTAAAGGGCGCATTAGATAGAATATACCTAGCGCTCTTTAGCTATTGGTTGAAATTGATTTTTATTTAACAAAAATTAATTAGAAATTTTATTAGAACAACACATGCAAATGTAAAAGATAATAAAAAATAAAATGAATAACAAATAGCTACTTAGATATCTACTTAAATGAGGAAACATTTTAGGTATTTGTTACAATACAACTTGTCAATGACCGCAAAAGATATTTACGACTTCAACCCCTACAATCGTTTCTGGTTACTATCGTAGCAACCTAATGGAATGCCAGCTGAGATAACGGTACTTTTCAAAACCCACCAATGTCACTTGTTCAAGTTTAAAGAGTAACTACTGGTTTAATTTCTCGGACAAAAACACTTTCTCTCTCCCTCAAAAGTAAATTTGTTCAAATCAAAAAATTTTACTAAGTAGTCTTTTTGTTTTTAAATGCTTCCATTATAAAAAGGCTAGAGAAGCGTAGTCGTATTACGCAAAAGCTATGAATTATCAGTCAATTTCAGATACACACGTTTTTTCGACAATAAGGTGGCGTTTTGTAAAAAAGCTGATTTTACAATTAACTTACGACATATACATAGACATATATTTATTTAATATTGAATGTCAATAAAATAGGCACAAAGAACTAAAAAAAGCTACTTCTTAAAGTAAAAATAGCTCTTATTGCAAATATTTAATTATTTCGGTTTCTGTAACGGCGCTAGCAAAATAAAAATTGACGCTTGCTGGCGCTAGGTGTCAACAATAATAATCCGTAAAAAAAATCAAGAAAATCGAACACGAAATTTTTCGTTAACTTGCCCCCAATTGAAATGCGAATAGTTACTAAACCAATTTGGCGCTAGCTTTTTGCGAAGTGGCGCTAAAGAGCGCTAGGTCTATTCTACTTAATGCGCCCTTTAAACATTTAAAATTCGCACTGGGGGCTAGCGTTAACTTGGCCGCCCCCAAATGTTTTTCGAAATGTTTCGGTTTCGGTAGTGGCGCTAGCTAAACTGAAAGTGGCGCTAGGTATGGTCGACAATAAACGACAAAAAAAATTAGAAACTCAAAAGTACTTAAAACCGTTAACTTGGCCCTCCTCACCTTTGACCTACAATAACTTCAGAACCAAAATAGGGCTAGCTTTTTGCAAAGTGGCGCTAAAGAGCGCTAGGTCTATTCTATCTAATACGCCCTTTAAACGTTTCAAATTCCCAATGGGGGAGGGGCTACCGTTAACTTCCCCCCCCCCAACTGTAATACCGTTTTACGGTGTAACCGTTATGGCGCTAACTCTAATTTTTGGGCGCTAGCTATTGTGCGTTTAGCGCAAAACGCCTTTTTAAAATTGAAAGTGGGGGGGGGCAAGTTAACGTAACTGCATTTGGTATCACAAAGTGTACGCGTTAACAACTGCGGACTCGCCGGCGTCGTAGATAAGTGCATCTAATATTTGGGTATTTCATGTTTAAAGTCTTATACAGATTAGGAAAACTAATTTCGGAAATAGGTTTTACAATGCATTCAAGCGACTGGTCTGAGAAACAGTTGACCAGTTGAAAATATAACAGAAATAACTAGTTTTATTTCATTGTAATTATCGGAGGGTCAAAATCCTATGGCATGTTGACATCTTCCTTTAGGCGGCACCGTTCATATTTTAGTAATTTTTAATCCGGGAAAATTGAAACAATAAAAAAAATTATTCTGATTTAATTGTCAAATAATATTCTTTTACGTTCTTTAATTTACATCATTACTTCACAATTTTTTTGACACGTACATTTTTTGAGATGCAAATTAAAAATAAGAACACACGGGTATTATTTGCTTTCGAATGAAATTAAACTTTTTTTTCGATTTAAAGGATAAATTTGCTTACAAAGGTGCTTTACAAAGAATAATCTATTTTACTAGTAGTTTCTACGCGAGTTGATTCCATTACAATCTTGACGCTACTTTTGTGACTGTTATTCGATTAGTTGCCTGTAAAGTAATTTAAATATACACTAATTGAAAGTACTATTCATTTAATCGTACGCTTCACAAAAACTTTAACAATATTTAATTTTGTCTACATCATTGTATAGGTACTTATGGGTACAATCGTTGCGTACACGCATACCTTCAATTGCCTACTTTATATCCAAAGTCGCGCCCTAGATTAACTCTTTACATGATATTAACTTATAAATATTATACGTAATGATTGACCAATACAGTGTAGAATAAAAGTTATTTCCAATACGAACAAATTTGGAAAGTTACGGTTATTTACTTTAAACGCATTTTAAGTAAAATAGACTAACATACAATCGTATGAAAAGTAAAAAACAGAAAGCAGCAACACTATTTAAAATGAACTTTTAAACGAGCAAAACACGCGAGTTCGCGTAAAATAATTTGCAGTTTTCTGTAATGAGTACATTTGTATTATTATACTTTACTGTACAAATAACACGTTTTCAACTACAGTGTTCAGTTAGTCCCACATGATCATTAATTTATACGAATTTAAACGAACTTATAATTCCGATCGCAGTTACAGTTCAGATTATGGAGGCACTACTGTATTTAACTCCTTTACACAAAGTTTAGACTCTTCATTTTAAGCACGATTTAAATTTAACGCGATGTTATGTTTAATATATGTACATAAGTGAAGTTTATTAGACAATATTCATTTATGATTATCTAATTGTATTTGTAGACTTTCAGCGCCTTATTTTATGATATCTATATAAAATGATAAATTCTTGTAAAGCTGGTCGTACGATGAAAAATAATAAAAACAATTGGAATAAATAATTGGATGTGCGGAAAGTTGTTTTCAAATGTAACTTTTATCAAATTCCACGAGGACATTTAATTTAAATGGAAATAAATTGTTTCTTATTTACTCATGTAAAGAATCTCAATATTAAATAAAATTTCAGTATTTTTATACAATATTAACTTTTACCTGCGACTTCGTTCGCATGGGATTCGAAATATTTGAAGAAACATATCCTTTAAATTTCACAATTCAAAGATAATACGGACAAAATAATTGAATTTTTAAAAATATACATTCCTTTTTTCATCCACTTAGTGGTGGAATTTGGAAAATGCTTTCTTATTGCATAACTACATTATAAAAGAAACATATCCTTCATATTTCATGTTTCTAACAAATAAGACCAATATGGTTGAGGCTGGGCGATCAGTCATTCAGTTATTCTAAATTTTTATATGCTATATACACGGTGTCCCGTAAATACTGGATTACCTTGGAACTGATGATAGGCTGGTGAACATAAATGTTCAGAATATTACAATTTGACTTTAGTAAAAATCCCTTGAGTTTCGAGATTTCGGCATTTTTGTAAATATCACAAAAATTGATGTTTTCGATCGGTGTTTTGCGCGCCGTTTCTACAAATGAAGATTTTTCCATTTTAAAAACTAAACTCAATCCGCTGATTTTTAAAATAACTGGCACGTTTAGTGCAATACATGTTTTTGCACCACCAACGGTCAAAATAGGGTGATAAAAAGTAGGCTTGATGTAACTTTGAATCATGGTACTAAAACCAAAAAAATCAATACGGTTTTTTACACTCATGTGCCATGATTCAAAGTTAGATAATAAATAAATATTGGCATACTATACCTCTTTGTCCGTTAACATAACATTTATCAAACACCACAAGTACCACAAGTTCGTAAATGTTATTTGATCAGCCGACTCGGGTGGCGGAGCGGCGAAGAAACCGACCTCTCACCCCTCACCCACCTGAGTGGTCCGAAGTGGCACTGGGTTCGAATCCCAGTACGGGTGGTGAAGATATTATTATTTACACCCTGTGATGTCTATGATCGTGGAGCTAATAACCGCAGCAGTTGAAGCTCCAAAGTGCCCTGTTCTTAGGGTGCATAAAAATTTAAAAGATAAATGTCATTTGAAAAATATTTTCAGTACAATCAGAAATTAATTATTAGTTACTAAATACTTTGAAATTTAATTAAATTGAAATATTAAATAAAAATGTATTTTGAGTCCTATAAAATTTACTGGTCCATTACTTTTGTTTTGCTATACATATGTATGTATGTAGGAAATAAGTGTCCGCGCGCTCTTGCATAATTTGCTTGGGCGATTGGATACGTAAATATTTCTTTTTCCAGGGGATAAGGTGTTTGTTTTCTTAACTAATCTACATAATTCCAAATACTTAAAATAGTAAGAAATAATTCTTTGTCCATTATTTTCTGTCTACAAAAGTGTTAGTTTTGATTTAATAAGTGTAGTGGTTACTACAAGAACTTTAATATTTATAATTTTATTTTATTATTTCTACAATTACAATATTTTTTTGATGATTGTTTACACGGGCGGTATTGATATACGTTTACTGACAATTGTTTGTAGAGAAGTAACTAAACGGTTACCGCCTAAGATCTTTTTCAAATATATAACACACGAAAGTCTCAGAACCGAGCGATAAGTAAAATCAATGTTTTTATTTCACTTTAATATTATTGTGCATCCCTAGAATTCGCTCGTACAAAAAAAAGGTTCATTTTATTTTAAATTTATTACTGTTCCGACCGTGAAAAATACTGTGATAAGCACCACGGACATGTAGGTGTTTTGAGATCCAAATTTAGTTTCTTCGACCTGTAAAATGCACTTATATTGAAATAACTAATTTATAGTTATTAGTAAAAAATAATTTTATTGTAAAATGATAGTAGAATTTGCGCCAACGTTTTACTTTTTTAATATTTACTTTCATTTCCGAAATATTTTTCTAAAAAATTTATCAAACAAAAATTCGAAAATCTGAGTTATGTCGCACGTGTGGGTGGATTTCCTGAACACAAACCTTTTTTTTTATTTTTTACTTAGGACCAACAATAACGACCGAAACAGAAATTTTCGATTTACTTTGATAATTGCGTGACATCCATTTATCAGGATCCCGTTTATTCTAATTTCCGAATTTTCCGGATCAACTTTTCCTTGATTTTGAAACGCACGTATTTCGTTTACTTTTATAGTAATATTAATAATTTGTTAAAAAAAATTAAAACATTACTCCTAATGTGCGAATTTTAGGTTATTGTATGCTGTATTTCATAAATTTATATTATACGGATTACTGTCGGTCCTGTTTGATCCGGATAGACGGGTTTTACTGTAATTAACAACGGGTATTTAATGTTTCAATTTTATCTCACAAATGTTTAGCACGATAACGTTTATTAAAATAATTGCTCCCATGGTAAATATCTGCCTGATAAATTTAGCGGAGATGGAAATATCAACCTTAAGTCATGTATATTTTTCTTGTATAAAGGTAAATTTAATGATAATATTCAAAATTGTACGATGAATGCAATATAATCAAATATGTATATAGAAAATATTCTATATTGAACTTAAACGAATTCATTTAGTATTTTCTATTCAGGTTGTACGTGCCGCCAGTCCTGTATTATTGCGAGTCATCACCTTAGGGGCGTTCTTTATTTACTGTACGGTATGTATTAAAAACTAATTGTAAATCTTAAAAGTGCTATTCGCATAGATTGGACCATAAAATCAAAAATGGGATAACGTATTATATTATACGTAATTAGAGGAAAATGCCCTAATTTTTAACCAAAAATAATTACTGTAAATACAGAGTGATTCACATAAAACTCCCCAGGCAAATATTTTGGTAACTAACAGGGATATTGAAATTGGGTAACAGGTGATCACTAGGTACAAAGGGTAGCTTTAACTTTTGGTGATCCGCAATTTTTTATAATAATAAAATACATAACAATGCCTCCTATTTTTCAAACGTTACTTAAACATTTCAGATCAATTAAAAGTTCTGAAATAAAACTGTGAAAGTACCGAAAAATCATATTTATTATTCTGGAATAGTGTTATTTTCTTCCGCCGATGAAATTTACCGTCCTTTCTTCGGCCGGACGACTTACAATGAGCCAATCGATGATACGCCAGGCTTATACAACAAAATTTACGCGAGTGTTGTGACACAAATGTTTGAAACCTTTCGAGACAACATGTACCTAGTACCATTAAAATTGTAAAAAAAGTTATAACCAAGTAGCTGATTTAAATAATTCATTAAAAAGATACAGGGGTTATTCTTTGTAAAATAAATTATCTCAAATATTTAGAAAACTAACGGTTTAAAAAACAATTATATTTTTACAAAATGATTTACCATTCGATGTCCAATAGTGTGTGCTGAAAAAGTAGTATAGTGAAAAATACTTTTGCGCTTCAGCGCCATTTCTGTAGAACCCGTTAAAAAATCTAAAATCACCAAAAGTTAAAATTACCTCTTGTACCTAGTGATCACTTGATACCGAATATTCGTCTGGAGAATTTTATGTGAATCACCCTGTATAGCTGTCCGATTATTTGGGTTTTATTCCGTACCGACGTGATGGTCCAGTTGTGTTTTCAATTTTTATTGATTAGCATGAATTTAATACTTGAAACATTTCTGTTATAGACCTTAGTGATGTATCTAAGGCCTAGCATCTATACTTGCACGGCAAGGATATGGTTAAGGGAAATTGGTTTCTCATTAACATACGGCGCTCTCATGCTTAAAACGTGGAGGTAAAGTATTATTATATTTTATAAATTTATAATTTATAATTTATTTTTATAAATTTATTTTATAAATAATTACTGTAGATATAGCAGTAGACTAGAACTGCAGTTGTGTATTTATTGATTAATTGCAAACAAGATTTTCACAAAAATAATATAAACGCAATTGACTTTGATTTAAATAGTATACTTTGGGGGTATTTGATCAATACTTGACAGCTAAAAACGAGATCGATGACTATTGCCACAAGCTGTTTGTATTGGAGATTTTGTAAATTAAATTCCGTAATTGAACGAGATAACTTCATTTAACTGTAACGTCGCTATTTCACCAATCACTTATTATACGTAATGTAAATAAATTGATTTTAAAGAAATAAACAAGTTTAATCGTATGGTTTTGTTAACGTGCTTCAACATATCGATATCGCAGTATAATAACGTAACAACTCAAAAAACTTGAATGTTGTGTTTAAGCCATATAGATATAAGCTGCCATAAGAGCTGATGAACATTTTCATACATGAGCTTTTACCTCTTGAAATTTTGTAGGAAGGTAGCTTTTTTAAGTCTGGCTAGGTAATGGATAACCTGATTAGGCAATTTCGGTCACGAGTCACCCCTGAATTGATTAAAATTGCAGAAACAAACAGGAGAGCGTCATGTCCAGGAAATGGTGGAACATCTATCGGGAGTATATAAGACATTGTCAAAATACTGCCACAAGTCCCCATAATGTTTTTTCTTACGACGCTCTACTGTTGAGATATTCACCTCCGATGTTTCACCACCTTTGAGTAGTGATGAGTGAAAAACAATTGAGGACTTAGGCATTATTTTTTGACATTGTTTATATGCTCCCATGATATTGAACAAAACAGCTCCTACGGGACAATAACGTATACGAAAGACTATACAATACAATCACGAACTAACAACTTTGAATGAAACCCTAGAAAAATTGTTGAAATTAGAACAAAATAATGCGTTACATGGCTTGATGAACTCAATGTTGAGACGTAACACTCGCCCAAAAGTCATAACGAAGTCTCGAAAATATATATGAACATTCTTATATTCGGATGATATTCTTAACCATTCCCAACAAAATAAACTACCCTAACTTATGGCAATTTTATATTAAAAATTAAATAATTAGCATTAGATCAACTAGAAAATCTTACAACTTTTCCTATACTACTATCTCAACGTGAAACAAAACTCCATTACCTATCAAGGTTTCAAAAATCTACGTTCATAAATCTAAGTTCACAACCAATTATCTATATAAATTGAATGCAGAACACTACAAACTTTTAAATTCAGGAAATCTACACTAATCGAAAATAAGTAAAATTTGAAATAACATATCTAAATTTAAATATCGAACAAGAATTAATAAATAATGAAATAATAAAACGAGACTATGACTAATTATTATAAAAGAATAATGACAAAATTAAATAATCAAAAATGGAACGTAACAACGTGTACCCTATATTTATCTAGAATAAATGTAAAAAAATAAAATTTTGTTGATACAAGTGATACTTAACAAGGAAAAATTTAATAATTACTCACAATTTAAGTTTGAACGCAAAAAGTTTAATAAAAGTTCTCATTAATATAAATAGGGTTTTTAAAGATCCAACTAAAAATCGCCCTAGTTTTGAAGCAAAAAATTCACCAGTAGCCGAGTTTTTACATAAATTAGCAGCGTTTTAGTTTTTTTTTTTTAATCAGTAAATCTAAATATATACGCGCAAGGTTTTATATTTTCCTTTAAATTGCTCGCGTTGTCGCCAATTTTAAATTCTAATTTTATACAAGCGATGATAACTGTTGTAATTTGAATATTCGACTAATTAACAAAACCGATTATTATTACCATCTAAAAATCAGGATAATTTATTGTTTTAATTGAAATTTTATTGAACTAGTTCAGACATATTAAAGAAGTTTGGCATAAAATAAAAATTGAGATTAGTCCGTATTTCGTTTTTTCAAGAAAAACTAATATTTATTTTTATACGACATGTTTAAGCATTTCCATTCGTAATTTACGTACTTTAAAATATTGTTTAGCTTTGTCTTAATCTCAGTTAAATTAAAAATAACCCGCTTGTTATGCATTAAATTAAGACATTTACTTTATTTTCAGGATTTCGGTAATTTTTCGAGTGCGTTCAGCTAAAGCTGTCAAGATAACTGATGTCAATCTATTAAAACGTCTTGGCGTTATAGTAGCCGTTTTCACTATGTTTCTAATAATCCGGACGTTGGTAGCGCCTCCAGTGGTTATTGTTGGCCGAACAGCCGATGATCTTAAAGCCTTTTTATGCCGTACGGATTGGTGGGACCACTCTTTTACCACACGTAAGCTTATTGGTTATATGTTTTATGTGTTCCGACATTTCACATTCCTTATCGGTTTTTAAAATCTTTACTTTATTTTCATTTATATTACGCGGAAATTTTTGGAAATCAATTTCGCTTATTTATTTATTTATTTTTACCATTAGTTACGTATTATATCGAGCCCTATAAAACCCATCTAAAAATTGTTTTTGATAAATTAATCATTTATGAAACATCTTTTAAGTTTATAACTTTAAAATTTTTTTTATTTTTATTTTTTGTTCTTTTTTTTCACGAAACACCTTGCATACTTTTATGAATGTTTCAACCAACAATAAAGTGTAATACTGTATGTTTGTATTGCGTTTAACCCTGTATTTAAATGTTTAGATATTGCTTATTCTCGTTTATACTTCCACCTTACTTTTGCACCTCTGTTGAATGTTTCATAAATTACTAAGTTTGATGTTTTTGTTGCAAAAAACCAAACGCTTTTACTGTATACTCAACCTATATCTACGCAAATAAGAATAAAAAATGGTAATGCAAAATAATTAAATTGACAAATAACCATACTAATTGTAAGATAATGTTTTTCGGTTTATTGGGTCTATTGTATAATAAAATAGAATTCCAGCTATCAGCAGTGCCTTTAAATTTTATCAACGATAAACATCGAAAGGTTAGTAAATTTTTTTTATTTATGTTTTAATATTTTTAAAATTTATAATAAATGGCGATTAAAACGTTAAGGGGAGCACTCGCCCTATTTGATATGCTATAACCGCCGTTTGAGTCAGCCTTAAGTTTTTTCTGATTATAAATCGCCATAGCATTTAATAGGATTAAAAAAATAAAATGAGAAACAATTTAATACGATTTTAACAAAAGAACTATAAAATAATAATTGCGTTTCCTGTTTAACATTGTTTATTTTTATGGATATTAAAACAGTGTTTGAAATAATTCATTTTACAGTGCTTGCTATTAATTAATGCTATTCGTTTTGCATATTATCTAATAATACTAATCGTATGTATTAGTATTGTTAAAAACTAAGGTAGCCATTAAAAATTGATATTTACAAAATAACAAATGGAAATTATAAACTTCGCAGGATATTGCGATAAAAATTTCATTTTGTTCAAAATAGAAATGTTAAATACGCTAAACATTACCTTAAGAAATGCAATATGTTCACACTAACTTTAAGGCTCGAAACTACAGAGGGTGAAAGTCGTTAAATGCCTACCATTAATATTTACGGTATACCATATTTTATGCTATATACCCTGCAAAAAGGTCTGCAAAGTATCTTTAACTTAAAATAGATTGCTTATGCAATAACATGATAAAACGTAACTTTTTTTAGATACTTTCAGTTCGTTAAATTTAATATGATACTTCGTTTTACGATGTGCGTGGCCAATAGATAAATGATTAAAAATTAATCAATAACATAACTAAACTGCCAAATTAATAAAATGCACAAGTCCAATAACATAAAATATATTGAAGTTGGATATAATAAAATTTCAAATTAAATTATGACGTAAAATCCAAAATCTCGTAAAGATGAGCTAAAGAAAGGCATTTCTTAAAAAACGTATGAAATTTACAAAGTTCATTAAATCGCAATTTATTATTAACGAAATGCCGTGATATATCGTACTTGAACAAAAGCTAATTAAATTTCTTCAGCTATTGTTTTATTTTATATGCATTTTAGGTTAATAAAACGATACACAAGTATTGTTCCAGAAATAAATTTTTATTAAACTGAGCACAAGTACCTACACCGACATTTAACATGTGACATTTACAACTGTATGAAACATGACTTTACATAAGTCGGGTGGTGACAAAATACGTTAACCCTACTTGCAATCCATCTGAGCAAAAAATTTAACGGATTCTGTGATAATATTGCGCACGTCACAACGTTCAATCAAACTTAAAAAATTCTCGGTTTTACACCTCAGCTTTCGAAAGTAAATTTTAAAATTCCAAATATGTTTCGTTGTGTATGTAAAGCTGGTTACGGACTAGGAGCTATAATATTATATTATCGTTCGTAGTCCGCAGCCAGCTTAAATATGTGTTGTGTATATCTTGTGTAATATTTTTAACTACGTAATTATAATTGTTAAACGTTACAAAGAATCCGCTTCTTTGTTGTTCAAGATCATGTTTGGTGACGTCACCTATTATTAATATGTATTATTTATTTTACCGGTCGATCTTCTTACCAATCGACATATATTTCGTGCGCAAAATTTTTAAATAAGTATATTTAAAAACTTGGGAAAATTCCATATAAATAAACAACAGAAAGTAACTGTATATATGTAAAAACTTTTTAAGCGAACCTCAACATTTTCAATTCGTTTTTTCGCAGTTTACAATCTTGTTTTGTTGATAACATTAACAAGGTAAGTTATTGAATATTAGAAAAAATATACATTTCATAATTTTAAATATTATTTAGATTAAACGTTTCTCGTAAAAAATGTTATACGATTTATTCATGTATAAAAAACATTTACGTCGTCTTTTTTTTAATATTGATGGACTATTGCTAGACCGATATAAGAAAAGCAATTTTCTTTTCGTTAATTGAAATTGTAATTTTTGCGGTTGATCATATTTAAACGAACTATCTCGTGCAAAAGCAATAGCCCTGTTTCTAAACTCAACTCGAAACGCAGAGCTTAGTTTGAATCAGTCTAGTTCACCTGCGAAGGGTTGCATTTTTGTTTAAGACGCCATTTTAAAGTGATCGCAATAAAGAATCTTGTTTGCTTCATATATAAACAATTACCACAAAATGTCCTGGAATTAATCATTAAAAACAATTTATTTCGAAACTAAGGCGGAATTTGAATTGGCTCGTGCAAGTTCGTTGACATTAATATTTTGAAGGCAATACCAATTGAGGGATCCGCCCACATAAAATAGTGAATTGGATTTCGAGTACTTAATAAGTGTTATCCATCTCTTACGATTTATTCTATCGGTAACAAAACTTATTGGATATATAGTACATCTATTTTGCATGTTATTGTACATTCTGTCCAAAAACTAACGTCGCCGATAGAGACGTGAGAGTTAGGCGCTCTTGACTTCAGATCCTTATTTCGAAAAGACTGAATTTGAACAGCTTCCACAAGAATTCGCATCTGGAACGCACGCACAGTCTTTTTAAGACAAAATAACGAAAGGTAAATGGACTCGAAGGTCCGTTAACCTGCTATCGTTGTGGTAGTTAGCGAAATTTACAAAAACTCACGCAAGAATGAGCTCAAGACTTAATTCGTATTTATGCATGCCGTCGATTGCTCGACGACATGAAGTTGTAGAAACGAATCGTAATTCATGGATAGCAAATGTATTTGGTCAAGTAAGATACAAAATGAACTTGTTTTTAAATATTCACATTTCGAAGGCAGTGCTCATTGAGGAATCCGCCTTTTCGAAATAAAGAACTGAAGTCGAGTGCTTAATAAGTTGCCTAGCTCTCACACCTCAACCGGCGACATTAACTTTTGGACAGAGTGTACAACCTGTTGATATACCACTGATAAATCCAATTTTAGGTATTTTTTACCTTCCTAAAGTTGTGAAAACAAATACTCATCAATTTGTGATAATAAAAATTTCCTTACGTTAAGTTATTATTTACCTACATTTAAAGTTGGTGCGATAGATGTGCCCTATTTAAAATAATTTCTCAATTCCGTCACAACTTTGGATTTCAAAGTAAATGCTACAGGGTGCGATTTAGCGTTATCCTTTAAATTTCAGATTAACTGTAGGTTTAGTGAAGTACCTTTCCTTTCAGTAAATTCACTTATTTTACTTATTTTTATTAATTTAACATTTCAAAATCATTTCTAGTTAGCAGTGGCGCACATGATATATTTTTAACATTTTAGTTAGGTACCTACGTAAACTATTTAGGGTCAGTTGTAGAAAGCGTTTTAACCTAATAGTTATTCTTTCAAATTATCTGATTTGTAATAAATTTAAAGTAAATTACTCCAAGAAATTAACGTGCCACTTAAAATTCTTGCTATATAAAAATCTGGTGCGCCCTCTACTTCGCCCATATGCTTAGAATAAAGATCTGTCACCTGACAAAACGCGTGTTACTATTCTTCTTTTTTACATCTTAAACGTTTGTTTGAAAAATTAAGTTTACATGCATAATATGTTGAATGTTGCGATGTTTTTGCTTAAAAAAAATTGTTTCGACGATAAATTCTATTTAAAATGAAAGTTTAAGTCGTGATCAATGTGTCGTGGCTGTTTTTCCGTGTTATCGCCGAAAGGCTTGACGTGAATCATACAACAATTTTACGGGTCATCTAGTGTTTTCGAAAAATTAAGAAAAATACAAGACCGCCAGGATAGAGAAGGCCACATGCTACCATCGCTGTAAAGAATCGTTTTCTTCGGCTTCGTGTACTGAAAGAATGATTTTCCAGCTACAGAGCTCTTCAACGTCCACTTTTAACGATGCATAGATTATTTACAAATCAACATCGAAACCATTTATCGACGATTTCTGGAAGGATATCTAAGCAGATTAGGTTTTATTAGGAATCGCGTCAATTGGAACGATGAAGATCATGGACAAATTTTATCCACAGACGAGTTGAGATTTTGTTTGGAAGACGGTGACCTAGTTATCAGACATTGAAATGAACGATATGCTTACGGTATTGGCTTGATAATGATTTGAGGAATCATATCTGGAAATCTTCGTACAGAACTACGTTTTAATCATTCAAAACTGCATAATGAACGACTTAAAACAATATGCATACATTGGAGAGAACTTCTCCTTATAACAAGAATTATTCTTTGTAATGTATTTCTTGTGTGCAGCGGCCATCCCAAAGTTTCGGTATTAAATTCTATTAAACATGTCTTGGAAGACAAATACGAAGCCTTCAGCCACCCTCTTAACGACGTAGAGAACTCACAATCAGTGGTGGAAATATGGGGAAATCTCAAACAGGAACAGTTAAGAGTATTAATTCTGAACTTCGACCGTCACTGTCAAGCTGTTACAACGAGTCGAGACGGAAACACAACTAATTGTAAGCTTAAATTCTTTAGTTTTTGAATTTTTATCGTTTTACTTATTATTGTCAATTTGGATGAAATAAATATTAAGTATATTTTAATATCATTTTTAGTCTATTAAATTTTAAGCATTATTGATGCCTTAAAGTACATTACATGCTTTTTTTAAATATTACTATTTATAGTAAATGCGCGTTAATTTCTTGAAGCAACGTGAATTACAGTAAAAAGATCTTTAACTAAATTTAGCACTAAGGAAATAATATTGGGTTATTCATTGATTAGTCTGCGGTCAAATTTGGAATAGGTATAGATTTTTAATTAACCCATAACACGTTTCGCCTCTTCCTTACGTAATTATCGATGATGTCCGCTAAAAAATATTGGTTCATATGTTCTTTACACTATTTCACCCTAATAAAAATATTCAAAATTTGTGGCAAATGTAAATGTTGACATGTTTTAGAAAACTCAATATATACCTAATTATATATTTTGTGTTTCACTGTATTATATTCTGTATACAAGCGAGAATAATAAAATTAAACTATTTATTTCAAGATCAATCTTTAATTAAACTGAACACCTGTGTTCGTTGTACTTATAGTGGAACTAGAAATTCCTTTCTGGATCGCACACTTATGTTTAAGCTGGTAACACCTCCGTAATGTTCTTATCGAGGATATCTATACTGAATAGCTAAATTCAGGATTTATTTTACTATTAGTGTAAACCCAAACATCTTCGATAGAGTATTACGGAGGTATTACCTACCAATTTGAATAGAAACGTGTAAATTCGAAACGGAATTTCTGGTTCAACTACACTATTTACGTACAAATTATTTACAAATCGAAATTTAAATGTATAAAATAAAAAGTTGGTGATCGATAAAAGTCCAAGTACTTACATAATAAAGAAAGTTTATTTCTTTAAATTCTCGAAGACGAAGTTTGTTTATACGTATCATACCTTTGTTAGAACATTTTTTATTAATATTTAGTTAAAAATTGTAGAAATGGTTTAAAAAGTTATAACACATCATTAATCTTCAGCAATTGCTAATTGTAACTGAAACGTTAATAACAGATTACCCAAATGTAATTTAAACAACTCCACTTATAACTAAAAATTTAAAATACCTGCAATCAATTTTTATTATAAATATTTATTATTTAATCTTTGAAAATGATCATTTTTGGAGTTAATAACTAATCTTGGCTCGTGTACTAATAAAAAGTTAAGAAAATTTCATTTCATCAAGTGAAAACTTGTTCAAGAATAACCGAAAATAATTTGGACGAGAATTGAAACATAAACGTAAAACAACGGTCGAAATTCTGCGAATCTCATTATTTTCTCCAAAAAAAGCCGTTTCTTTGTAAGTGGTGCTGTAAATTGGTACAATTTCCATTGTTGGTCACAGCACAACTCGCACCGAAAGAAAGAATTACACTCACATTATCCTCAAATAGTAAATGTATGGGCGGAAGATATAGAAGATAGAATTTTCGATCTTTCTCCCGATGTCACATTAAAAGTGAATTAATGCCTTAACCTTTTGTACTCATTTTGAGTGTAAATTCCAGTAAGATGCGACACTATATATAACGTTCACTAAGGAAATCCGTATCCGTAGCATTCTTACTGTTTATTTATATATTAAACAAAAACTCTAATTAGATAACTACATAAAATTAGCATCTACTTTAAATTTTTTAACTTGATGGTAATGATAATGCAATGTAAATTCTTTTACTAATTGAACATAGTAACCGTATTAATAATCTTATCATAACTTCAACGTATAGACGATTTTTTTTTAAATATCGCAAAAATACGAGCAAAATATGGAACTAATTGGATATGGAAATCACGCCTGAACTAATTGTTTTTTGAAAAAAATTAATTATTCCCGTTACATGGCGTAAACGGGCCCATCTTTGAGAATTATCAGTTGAGCAATTCATCTTAGCATTTTTGCGTATGACGTCACAACTTTGTTTTGGGTCGCGAAATATTAAAATATCAGCACGATCGCAAACAACACCCTTTTATTACAATTAGTTCTATTTCGTTAGATCGCAAAATATAACAGTTTCAATACATATTTTGGTAGTGATACCAGTACAAACAAAATTGTTGGGTCGCAGTGCAAAAGATTGAGAAACGCTGGTTTAAATTTTATCTTTTCTTTCGGTAAACCTCTCGCTAAGTTAATGCACCTTATCGTGCACCGTCGACAAACAACCGAAAACTTACACTAGTACACGAATTTTATCAATTTAGTACCGCTTGCTATTTGAAATTTTTGAGGTGACATTAATCCCCACTTTAAGAGTGAAGTCATACACACAAAATTAGAGCACTAACATGTCACCATAGCAAATCAAATCGACGTGTTTAAGGTTTTTTTGAATAAATGTCCAAAACCACGCACTCATTCCCTCCACATATCTTGGACAGCCAAAAGCGAGGACCCACCTGGCTCTTCTACTTATATTACCAATATTTCGGCTGTCTGATGCGCCAGCATATTCAGGACCAAAAAAGAAAAGCAAAGGTCACCAAAATAATGGTAATGTAAGTAGGAGAGCTATGTGGATCCCCGCTTTTGGCTGTCCAAGATATGTAGAGGGAGTGAGTGTGGGCCACGTACACGTACTGGACTTTGGTGGCTGAAAAGATATAAAGTACGGGAGAGCCAAAAGGGGCGAAGCACCTGGATATAGTGCGTTCACTTCTCCATATAATTAAATAATTAGAAATAGGATTTGATTAAAATAAACAAAAATATTTCCAATAAATGCTTAATAAGGTTTAGAAAATCCTTCTCAAATTATAATAATTTCTAAAACCTTTATTTTTAACGATAATGGTATTTTTAGAGAACATAGAACATTTTTTAAACATAGAATCATTTTGTTCAGTTATAAGTTTTTATTTTTATTAAATATTTGTATACAAGGAACAACCTTTCATTACCATAAAAACTTTGCAATATTGAAATCTCGTTTATAATTAAACAATTTGAGAAATATATTCTTAAATAAACATTTAAAATTTTTATTATAATCTGTTTTGAATCTACATGTGAAATTTTTCTGACAATAAATATTAATAACTAATTAATTTAATTATCTAAATAATTTAATAACTATATCAAACAAATAAACAAACATTTCTAGAATAAATATTGAACAAATTCAAAAATCCATTAGGTACATAATGAAACCAGCCTCTTCGGGATCGCATTGTTGATAGTAATTTATTAGTAAATTACCATATAGAGCGTTCTCTGGGTCTAATTGCTGTAACGATAAAAATGTTAAAATATGTTGAATATTTATGATTTTATGTAGAGCTTACCAACAATGCTCGTTGGGCAGCAATTTGGTGCCCTTGATCTGCGGATGTACATTGTACGTGTACAACCATGTCACCAACCGTTAATTGATATATAAATTTTTTGCTAGTATCCCCATCTTCTGCGACAACATTCAAATCAATCGATTTATCTTTAAATAGGGTTTTTAAAAGTTCCATAGGTAAGGGCATATTTAATATTTTACATAACCATATAATCCCTTCATCGTCAATTTTTTGCTTTAATAGCTTCTAAAATAAAAATTAGTATTTTAAACATTAATTCATCTTATGTGGTGTTTCAAAAGGTTCTTTCCATATGGACAACCTTTTTATTATTAGTTGATCAAAAATTTCATACTTGATAAAAGTTGGTGCATCCTCTAAAACTAATAATGAGCCCATCAGGTGTTATCATGGATATAAGCATAAACGAGGAAATGAGGATTAGTAAATTTTGCTCAAAGATAAATTACCATTATTTTGAAATATAACGGAAAATTTTATTAACAAATATTCTTTAGAATTGCGAGTAATACTAAAATATAAATTTTCATCACCATATTTTGAAATTGAAAACTGTTATCAAGAATGAAATTTTTTGACAAACTAATAATAAAAAAGTTTTCCATATGGAAAGAACTTTTTGAAACTCACTGTATATAGGTATAATGTTTACTTACAACATGTAATATTTGATTTTTTAATAAATCATTTTCTTTTGGAGGTATTGAAGATGGAAAATTATCCCTTTCAGAATCATCAGAATTGTCTGTAAATGATTCACATGAACTTGATTCAAGCTGGTTTTTATTGATGTCATTTGTAGACGATAGTTCTTCTATAATACAAAATCAAATAATTATGGGTAATTTGTAACTCACAATAATTTACCACTAGTATTGTTAGTAGATCCATTATCCGCAATCTGCTCTACTATTATTTTCACTCTCTCTTGTAAAACTGTAAGTAAAAATATAACGTATTAACGTTTACTAAATCTTGTAATCGTTTTACCTTCCATTGCATCAAGTGTTTCAGACTGTATCTCTCCTACTATTTCTATACCAGATGTACCAGCTTCGCAGTCCACTGACACTTTGTTTAGATCACGAAGCAATTCTCTGTAAGCTTTACTCATGATTTCTGAAAGAAAAAGATTTTTCAAATTCCATTTTAGAAAATTGCCTACTTGTATAAATTATATTATACATATTGTAGAAAGAATGTGATAAAATGATTGATTTAATTTTTTAACAAATAAAATAAAAGTTTTTGTAAATTACAAAAAGTGGTCAAAACATTCCTAATTTATTTATTAAAATCTTTACTAACATATGTCAATAAAATAATAAAACAAAACATGCCTACAGTTTAAACGATCGTTATATCATCATTACAATTGGAACGTATTTACATATTTGATATTGATTTATATCAATATTATTTAAGAAAATACGTTAAAAGTAAAAGAACTTACTCTGTGCCTTATGGCGTTCCATTATATCTGGAGATTCTACGAAAGGGCCATTAAAACAAATTAACACAAACAACTAAAAATTAAATTAAAACTTACTCAGATTTTGATTTATTTCAACAAATTCTGGAGCTGCTTCTTGATGTTCATTTTTCTCAGCCTCATTTTTAAAGTACACCTCTGGAAACGTTTTCTCGAAAATTTCTATAAAATATTTTAAAATGGTAATTTTGTTGCATACTTTAATTTATCAAATTTGTACCTAATTAGGTAAAGCTTGGCAAAAATAGTATAGTAAATGTTCACCTTTAAGATTTTGCTCTTTGATCCTCAGAGATTCTTGATCAATTACACTTTCTATGGAATCACTTTCGCATTCTGTGGCAGTCGTACTGTATTCAATATTGTTTTTCTCTATCTCCTCTATTTCTTCCTGTTCCTGTCCGTTTTTCAGCTCATCTTTTTCCTCTTTCCTGTTCTCTTCCTCTTCTTTCCTTCCCTCTCTATCATCTTCTTTGTTCCTGTCCTCTTTTTCTTTCTTCCCAGCATTCATTTTTGATTTTTTATTGCAAATGATGATTAACAATTTACTATACCTGAAGTTAAAGACAAATATGATGATTAACAAAAACTAATTTGCATGCTAAATGATGAACACTTTTATGTTTTATGGAACAAATAGAAAACGAATATGGACATATAATATAAGTGTACGAATTTGCATAAAAAATGTTATTTAATATTAAAATTAATGTTACAACTTTTTATATTTTTCATGAAAAATTTTAATTTATAAGAGGAAAATTAACATCTAATATTTTATTAACACAAAAAAAAAACAACCAAATGTATTCATAACAACACTCTATAAAAAGCATGTTAATTTTACTACATACTTGCTTCTTAAGAAATTAATTCAAAAATATTGTATGGTTTTGTCTTAAAACATCCAGTAATTTCGTGCAAAAGATAATATAAATAATTTAACAATGATATTTTAGAAACTAACAATAACCTTACATTTATAAATTGATCGGTTTGAATTGATTGCTATACATTTTAAATAAACATATTAAAAGCTTACCACTTTTCTAACACTGCACTAAATTAAAATGCTTGTTATTCAAACAAATATACTATCATTTGTTTTTAAAATATGTGAACTGGGCTATTCGATTCCCAAAAAAATTCTTACAATTATTGTCGATGTGAAAATTACAATTCTTAGGAGTTTCGTACAAACTAGGATAGAGATTGCTTAAAATGATATCAAAAAGAAATATTTTAGAAACTAATAATCAAAATTTTGAATTTTATTAATTGCATTATATTTTAAATAATCAAAAAAGCTTACCGATGTATTCACAACACTGCACTAGATTAAAATGCTTGCTATTCAAACAAATATACTCTCATTTGTTTTTAAACTTGGCGAACTCGGCTATTCGATTCCCAAAAAATCTTACAATTATGGTGAATGTAAAAATTAAAATTCTTAGGACTTTCGAACAAATTGGGATCGAGATTGCTTAAAATGACGTCAAAAAAGAATATTTTAGAAACTGATAATCAAAATTTTGAATTTTATTAATTACATTATATTTTAAATAACCTAAAAATCTTACCGATGTATTCACTACATTACACTGGATTAAAATTCTTGTTTTTCAAACAAATACACTCTCATTTGTTTTTAAACTATGTGAATCCGGCTATTCGATTCCCAAAAATCTTACATTTTTTTGTGGATGTGAAAATTAAAATTCCTAGAACTTTTATATAAATTTGGATAAAGATAACTTAAAATGACATGAAAAAAAGCATTAATAATGATTAAAAGCTTACAAATAAACTAAAAACTCGCTAATTATTCACAACACTACGCTAGGTTAATGTACATTGTGATCCAAAATGAGCGTGGACGGTTTGAATTTCGCACCATAGATTTTAGTATATTTCACTTTGTTAGTGTGTCACTATTGAAATGCGTTGCGACAAATTACAGCGTCAACTCGTCGCTTTCTCGTTTACATCGTTGCGCTTACGTTTATGTATACATTCATATTTGTGTATTATTATTATTACTGCCACAATTTTCATGTTTCAAAAAATGATATTAATTTTTAACGTAATT
Organism: Rhagophthalmus giganteus; assembly: GCA_036326145.1. Taxonomy (NCBI): domain Eukaryota; kingdom Metazoa; phylum Arthropoda; class Insecta; order Coleoptera; family Rhagophthalmidae; genus Rhagophthalmus; species Rhagophthalmus giganteus. Next base: position 2,442,559 of record JARFJA010000013.1, read on the forward strand.
TTGTAATATACCTATACCGCTCGTTTCTGAGACGTCACTGCAAAATAAAAGTAGAATAAAACTGTCTAAAAAGTAGTATTGTCGACGTGACAATAATTTAAGGTGGCGGTAAATTGAAACCGTCCTCAATATTTTTGAATCACACTGTAAGTACTTGTCATTCAAACAAATTCATTTGTGAACTTGGTTATTCGATTTCAAAAAATTACTTTAAGTGGGAAAATGATCATTTCTATTTTAAATAAAATTGTTATGATTCGGGATAGGTAGAGATCGACGTGACACCAAGTAGCGAAATATCGAACTATTGCTGTTGGGGTAAACATCATTTGGTAGGTTAGAAGTCATCATTCAATTCGATTTTGTAAATTCATATTCACAAATTACCTATCACACGCAAGACATTAACACAAATAGAAATAATATTTACTTATATATATATTAATCAAATATTTATCCCAACTGTATCCGCCATATTGTCATATTATAGCGCCATCTATATTTAGTGCCCAACCCGAACTGTATTCCATGAATTATGTTCTGTAACAAATGTTTGTTTGCTAAGCACTAAAACTAACATTAGTAAAAAGAATTTTTAAAGTTAATAAAATTTCAAATTATAGGAGAATTCGCGCGCTAATTACGTAATTGATAGCCAGTTTCTGTAACATTTATCTGTTCGATAAGTTATTGATTCGATAAATAATGATATTTAATTGACAATATATTGAAATGTTAACATAAATGATTGTTGATAACTTTATCTACTGTTCAAAAAACTGGTCATTACTCGTACTAATATTTTTGTCCTTCTAGCTTGTATGTTATCGCGTTTTTTATGGAGTAGGTGTAGGGTTTTATTAATGTCTAGAAACTTGTAACGGTTAAGCTTGAAATGCATATATGAAAGATAATTAATAATTTAATGCCATACCACTTACATAATATGTACAAATGCCAGGTTACAAGCACTAATGACAGCAATATATATTGTCATTATTACGATTATTATTATGGTTTAGTTTAATAGATATCATTATATATTATAAATGTCGACATTAATCGCTTCAACCCTTACTAGTTAAATATTGTACATATTAGTCGCCGAATGTCAACCGGGAGTCAACGAGATCACTAGCACCTCTCTTTTGCCCCTTGTTTTTCGAGCTACCGAAGTGAAACTCGGCACAGTTAATAAAGACGTAAAATGCCATATTTTGACATGACGTGTGATTTTTTGAACTTCCGATTTGGCCTAAAATGACACCAATTTTTGTCTTTCAAATTAAATCCCCTGTATATTATCGCATTTTCGGAATCACGGATGAATTCTGAATAGGTTAGCACAGTTTTGGCGAATTTTTAGGACAACTTAATATTATGAGAACAAATTTTAGATTTTAATTTAGAGAGCTGCGATTTACTTCAAATCATTATAAATCACTCAAGAAATAACGGAAAAACACAAACTTCATTTCTAATCAACGCATTTAGTTACTAGGAGCATTTAAATTTGTCGAAATTAGTTTTTTGTCGAAAAATAGATTTTTTCAAATAGCACCACCCAGCAGCATAAAGTTAGATAAATACAGTTTTTGAAGACTAATCCAACGGTATCCCCAAACCTAAAATCCATTCACTATTCAACTTAAAAATAAACAACACATTAACTACTTTCGTAATTATTATAATAAATAGAAAAATGGTCTGAATATTTTCAGAGTAGGCTATGAAAAACAAATTGTTCGGCAGTTACTTGTTTTTCCGTTATTTCTTAGGTGATTTATAATGATTTGAAGTAAATTGCAGCTCTCTAGACTAAAATCTATTTGTTCTCAAAATTAAGTTGTTCTAAAAATTCGCCAAAATTGTGCTAATCTATTTAGAATTTGCCTAGGATTCTGAAAATACAATAATATACAGAGGGTTCCATTTGAAAATCAAAAATTGTTGTCATTTCCGGCCAAACTGGAAATCAAAAAAAATCACACATATTAAAATATGAAATTTTACGTCTTTATTAACTGTGCCGAGTTTCATTTCGATAACTTGAAAAAACAAATGGAAAAAAATGGCTACTAATGATCTCGTTGACACCCAGTACTTATAATAGTAAAATACCTAAGTAATTTATTTATATTTTTTCGTCGTGATGAATTATTCCTTGATAATTTAAAAAAAAACTATTTTAAAAGACTGTTTAAAATTGTTTTTAGAGAATTTACGTTTCTGGCATTATTTTATAAATAAATTTCAATAAAAACAAATTGATGGGGAGTTTTATACAAAATAAATAGCTAAGTATATTGAATACTAAAAATTAAACGAATGAGTGGATTCATTATACTTTATTTAAGAAACCCGATTTTTTGCTACTTTATCTTAAATTGTTTGTGTATCTAAACTAGATAAGAAATATATGTTTGGAGTTCTCCTTTTATTTTTATTAAATTGCCGATTTTTAGATTTTTAGAAATAATTTAGATAGGTATAGATATTTAAAAAAAATAGAAATAAAAAGCTCATTGTTATAGCTATCTAAACTATATACGTATCAGGATGGCGCATGAATTTCGCACGAAAATAAACACATACTATGATATGTCAAGTTTTTACTAATTTCAAGATTTTATTGATTTTTTTTGTTTACATATTGCTCAATGATTTTAGATTTTAATTCGAAAATTATTTTTTTAAAATTATTTGATTCAGGTGCCCACCTAACAACAATGTACATTTTATATCTTAGAAGGAAGTTATTTGATACGGCGATTAAAATTGATTGTGGAACGTTATGGATAACAGAGCTTATGACAGCCTTCTACTTACAATATCCCCATAAAAAGAAATTCGGCGACCTTGGAGATCATTTAAATTCACTATTCCACGAGATGAACCTGTTGCCAAATTTTTGTTTTAGAAACTCCATGACGCTTTGTTTGATGTGACCGATCGCACCATCTTGTTGAAACCGTGCATTTATAAGCAGGACGCGCACTGAATTGACTCGACAGCTATTTTTCGTGTTGATTTCTTTGAACGATATGAGCCACTGTTTCGATATTTTCCGCTACCTACGCGTATTATATTTTTTCGTTCGTATTGTTTTTTTTTCAACTGTATCCTCGCTTTCAAAACGATTAATTACACGTCCAATGGCATATTTATATACTTTGCACGTTTGATTTTATTTCTTTTTTTAACGCTCGTCAAACTAAAATATGGGACTTCAGTTTGTAGAGCAAATTTACAATTTTAATTTTTGTTTATTTATTCATTATGCACGCGAATACAAACTTTAAAGCGTAACCTTTCACGGACAACAATACGCTGTCGAGAACTTTACTTAGGAGTGAAGTTATACGCGATTGATGAGCCACTCTGTTTATTATAAATAATGGGAATATGCAAAATGTTATTATTTATTTATATCAGATTATATTTTAAATATTTCGATAGCTATTTGTATCATTTTTAAGAAATATTCATTCTTGAAAATGAAGATCGGTGTCTGATAAGCTGTAGGGGTTGGAGGAGGTTGATGTTTTTGCTTCCTTTTTTTTCAGTAAATATATGTAAACAAACTTGTTATTCTACACTGTCAAAAGTCGGGGAAATTTTAAAATTTAGCCAGAGAAAAGTCGGGAAATTTGTTTCAGAAATTCTGTGGACACCCTGTATATTACCTAATAAGACTCACTTACATTAATGCCTATTATATATTTTTAATTAAAGAGGAGTAATCATTTAATAAACGTTTCTAATTTTGAAGTGCGTTTGATATCCTAATTATTATGTATTTCTAATTTGTGAAAATTTAAATTATTCCGCATCTTAAATACTTATATAATAAGTAAGTAAATGTAAATCTGTCGAAGTGCGAGAAATATTTGCTAGGATTTTGTTCAAGATTAGAAACGACTAAGGTGGAAGTAAACCCTAAAATACCTACTAATGTGATTTTAATGTTGTTGTTTTATTTAATAGTAATTAAATTGAATTGATTTTAATACATATAAATTAGCATTCAACAATAATATACTGAAAAAATACAATTTTCACATTAATTTTGCTTTTATTTAACATTTAGACAATAAATAAGTGAGATGTTCTTACAAAAGGTATGTGTATAATAAAAGGTATAACTTGGACTTTAACACCGATCATATCGCACCTTATTTAATTCGGATTTAAATTCAAAGAACAAAATAATTTTCGTATATGACTACATTAAACGAAATACATTCTATTCCATTTATTATTAAAAAACGGTTCGCATTTCTTTAAAAACAATCGATTTGTATTTAACGATGCAATATTTATATTATATATAAGTTATTACAATTTAGAAATTTAAAAGAAATCAACCGATACCGGCAGTAACTTTTATTTTTTTTTGCGACTTAAGTATTTATTACAAATCATGATCATTTTTTTTTACAGGAATCTAGTTAATAAAACGAGCTTCACATTGTTTACTCAAAATAACGCCAAACAAATTCGCATTCAATCGATTTTCTTTAGTAGCCAACAAATTTATTTTATCTATAGTGTATTAAATTTGAAATCACGTTGTTTTATTTCAGTGGAAGTCGTTTTCTTAATGTGGGGAATTCGACTGTGTATCGTTGTTCGCAAAGCTCCTTCCGAATTTAATGAAAGTCGCTTCATTTCTATGGCTATTTATAACGAATTTTTACTATCAGTATTTTTAAACATTTCCATGTAAGTATTGATTTTAATATGTACACCTAATAATGTACTAATAGTATATAAATATATATTTTTTGTCCTTAGGTTATTTCTGCAGAAACCGGCAAACCCAGACCTTCTCTATATTATTTTCTTTTGTCACACACAACTCACCGTGACACTTTTATTATGTCTTATTTTTGGTAGTAAGGTAAGAATCTAAACATAATTGCGTGTGCGTGTTACGTCTATTTTAATTACAGGCCTATATGGTTTTTAAAGGTCACGATAAAAACGAAGAAAGTTCTGGAATGACGTCCAAAACTCAAACATCCAAATTTTTGAATAAAGCCCGTTCCGCAAATTCGCAATATACCAGTACAAACTCTTCTATTGGAGAGTTAGAATATTCGAAGTTTGCGGAATGCGATGTACAAGAAGAATTTTTACGACTTTATACTCAATTAGAATTATTGAAAGAAAAAAATATGCGTGCAGGAAACAGACATGTGGCATCAAAAATATCCGCCATGCAAAATGCCGCAACTCGATACGATAGCGAACAATCTGAAAGTACTGCTAAAAAGAATAGTAAAACGAATACTGTGTTATGCGTAGTTACCGATAAATTAGTATGCGCTGCAATTTCGCCTCCGGAAGAGACGCGAGGCGACGAGGTTTCGATAAAGCATAAACGTCAAAGCGTGTCGTTTGCACCAAGTGCCAGTACTATCTGTGACACGGATGTGATAAAGGATGCAGATAAATGCATTAAAGATCTTCCCATTTCTGAAGAATCTCCCATAGAGCTTAAAAATAGAGAGGAGCGCACAGAAAATAATAGCAACGACCGCAATGGGAGACTTCTGAAATCTGGCCATGCAAAAACTCACGCAATTGTTATTAATTTGGACGAGAAAAGTCGCTTTACCGAAGAAGTAACTGTTTAATAAATTAATAGATACCCGACCAATAAGATAGGATTTTAAAATTTATGAAACCTGTTCTAGAGCCCCATTTGACCACTTTAAATCCTAAGAATGCTATCCATTAATAAGCTGCATTCTGTAGTATTTTTTAATCGATGTGCATTTTCAAAAATTATAGACATATCATTCCTGTATCGAATAAACATATATGTAAACGCAATGAAAGATTTGATCTACCTAATAGTAGGTAATGCTTTAAGACGTATTATATCATCGAGCAATATAAAATAATATGCGTTACGAAACTGAAGCACGGTTTAAAAATAATTATACTCGTTCACTGTTAGAAAATAAAGTAAATTTTGTTAAGATGTTTTATTTTGAAATTAACGTTAATTGTGCCAACTAATTTTTTCTTGGTTGAAACGCCTGTATTAGTGAACAGAAAATATCTTATTTTTTTTGTTTTAAACTTTTTTCATTGGTCACTGATGGAACTTCCGATGACAACGTCATGCGGTGTTCTTCGGTGGTCGCCCATCCAGATACTATAACCACTACCGATATTGTTTTACTACGGTAATCTGACCCGATGCTGATAACGTGGTATAGCTATCATTTACCGTTAACGTTCCTTTTTCTTTTACTCGCACACGCGCACACTCGTATACGGGTTACCAATGCATTTTTATAATTTTTCATTTCGTAATTGTTTATTGTTTCACACTTTTCATACAGTTTATGACACATAGGTAAAATTAATTATGTGAGTCGATCGGTGTAGCCTGTGCTCAGTAAATATAACACTCGCATTATCAACAAATATATTTCAACAATATTAACGCACATTAATGTTTAAATGTACGCAGTAGTGTACAGTAAAGAATTTAATGAAAAATCCCGATTAAAATTTTACCTAAAAAATATATATGTGCTAAAAATGATATATCGAAAATTATACCATATCTACTTATTTATAAAAATAAAAACATCGATTTAATTTTGACGTTCACGCAAATTTACCGAAAAATGCGTTTAATAATAATAAGTATATATAAAACTCTTAAGAAAAGAATTTTATAATTAAAAATCGTAAAAAACTGAACCGTCAAATACTGCATTGCCTCCAGTAACAAAATTTAATTAATTTATCATTATCTACTAAGGTATTCTGTAATTAAGGTAAACTTTTCAAAATATTTAGGACGCTAAAATAAATAAAATTTCATTTCATTTACACTTATCGGTATATTATTTCTTAAGGGAATTACAAAGTCAAATGTAATATCTCGTTTAGTATAGGTAGTATACATATAGGGTGTTCATTAATGAGTGCGAACGAATGAAGGGGAAATGAGTGAAGGGACGATTTCTTGGTCTATTGTAAGACGAAAAGTTCCTATGAAAATATTTACTCCGTAAAACACTTTGTTTCTAAGATGCAAGGTATTAAAGAAGTCATTAAAAAATATTTTCTCGAATATCTGCAAAACCTCAAAAAATACAGTTCTAAAAATTGACACGTACACAACTGGTTAATGTGCTAAAATTAAATAGGCTACTGCATTTAAAAATTCTATTGCTAGTGGCGCGGGCACAGATTCTAATTATATATTATTCTAATAATATAATTCCTTTAATTAAAATAATTTCCGTAATAATATGTATAGCCGTGAAGAAATTTTAGATTTATTAAATATCTGTATAAATCAAAACTACTTGAAATTTATAAAACAAAATGTATATTGAAAATGAAGGACTTCCCATGGATAGCCCAATTTCACAATTACTTTCGAATATTTTTATGGAAATTTAGAAAATATTACTTTTTCTTCAATAAAATCTAGTAATATTTTATTTTGGTGCAGATATACAGATGATATAATTGTTTGTTTTAAAGGTACAAAAGAAAAATTAAATGATTACTTTTAATACATTAATAATATCTTACACAATAATATCAATTTTGCTCTAGAAAAAAAAATTAACCATTCTTTAAATTTTGTAGTTTAACCATTACTAAACAAAACAATAAACTTTCAATTTTTAGAAAACCAACAATTAAAATTAAAATTTTGTTATTAACTGTAATTTTAACCATTAATCAGAAATTAATTTTTTAAATAGTTAATTATAAATTAACTATTCTTTAATTTTTTTAGATTTAACCATTACTAAACAAAACAAGAAATTTAAATGTTTAGTTTTTAGAAAACCAACATGTACAGATATCACAATTCATTTTTAATTGGTGTCAACAGTTTTCACAAAAATTAGCAGCATACCATACAATGACTCACAGAGCATTTAATTTACCCTTATCACCTAAGAATTTTAGTACAGAAATCTCAATAACAAAACAAATTTCGTACAATAATGGGCATAACACAAATTCAATAAAAAAATTAATAAAAAGAAAAGAAATTAAATGTGCTATAAATTCAATATTTCCTAACAATAAACGTGCGGATAAAAAGTATACATCTTTAACATATGTATTTCGGAAATATTTCAGAGTAAATTTCAAAAACCATAATTACAAATTACGTATGAACGTGGCTTATAAATCTTCTAAAATAATTAAAAGTTTATTATGTAATAAAAAAAAATCAAATTATTTAATTTGTTCTGACATTTATAAATTACAGTGTAGGCGCAATGTAGTGCTGTATACGTTGTCAAACTGTAAGAAATTTCTAAACTCGTTAAAAAGAACATTTAACTGCATTTAGAAATAAACATCCTGAAAAATCAAATTTTACAAAACATATTCTATAATCTAAACACAAAATTACAGTTAGAGCTCGTTCGTTGTAGAAATAGGATCGAGTAGGTGCCAGCCGTGTACGAACTCCTAGCAACCAATGAGTTTTACGTATAAATTATTTCAAACCACTTCAAAATCGAACGACATAGTACTGTACCGCATTTTTTTTGCTTCGCGCTTTATTCCAATATCATGCGCTGCTATTAATAGTAAAAAGTACGGTGAAAATACAATGGAAAGGCGCCCTTGTGGAAGACGTCGTTTTCGATAAAATTGAATTTGAAAAAATTAATTTGTATCTCGAAAACTGGTAAGAAATAGTTGTTCAAAAAACTTTAAAATAAGTGTTAAAAGTGACAACCGTAAAAGTCGAACGCGTACGCTAAATCATTCGATAGATATAGCTGGAGATACAGATTATTAATTTTCCCAAACAAAAAAAGTTTTAAACTAGTTTTTCTCGAAAACGATGCATCCTATCGATTAATACAATTTCATTGTATTTTTAATCATATTTTTTTAAAAACAATCACTAAATTTGAGAAAACTTTATCAATTTTTTTTTCTAAAATTGATGCGTACAACAAAACTTTTAGTGCATTTGATAGATCGTCATTTATGTAGAAATATTGATAAGACAAAAAATATGTAAAATTTAGGACTTTGAAGATATTTGCAATTAAAACTTAATAATAATACTAAACACACAATTACAGGAACGTAATTATGCAGTTTTCATCGCGAAATACTTATAAATATTGTCAAGATACGATTACAATAATTAAACATATAAATTGTATGATAATTAACGAAGTGATGATAATTAACAACGATAATTAACGCATATGTGCTTCGTTTAACGTGTGTTGCATTTATGTACAACATTTAATTTTGAATTTATGCTATTATTGCTTTCTAGCCTTTCAGCTAGATAGCAATAATTTTTAGCTGTCGCTAAATCTTTACATCAGTTAAATTAGGTAATTACGTATAATTTTATTAAATTTTAAAAAATATTGCGCTATTACGTTGTGCTACTTAAATGATAATAATCTATCAATTGCATATACTGCCGCCGTTAACCGATGTAAAAACCTTTTTTCTGTCAGAAGTCTTATACGGTATGATTCGGAATACATGTTATAAAGTTCTAAAGTGCGCAGAGGAGACGTAGTAGATAAATATTTGCGTATAACACCATGTCTAGAAATGAACCGTTTATGCATTACATGAGGCACCTGATTTTTTTTTAATATAATGATTGCAGCTCTTTGGCTTATCCCGCACATTTATCCCAAACTTGGTTTTTTAGCAACGGCGCCGGAATGCGTTGTATGGTGATGTTCCTCAGGAGGATAATTCCTGGGTACTAATCGAGTCCAGCGCTTGTTTTTTAGGTGTTTAACACCGGTGCTGGTCACACCTAGCAGCATACGTAGCTGTCCATTGCTTTTCCCATTTATATTTTTACATTTACAAACATCCATAATTGAAGCGGGATTCGAACCCGCAGCCATGAGTGCACTAGAACGCTAGCCGAGTGCCTAATTTGTAATTTTAACTATTAAAAGGTAAACTCCGATGTCTTGATGACAACGTTCCGCGATTGTAGCGCATAAACGTCCATTTTCAGACGTGGTGCCTTCTTCTTCTTCTTCTTTAAACCCTCATTTCGTCCAGTATTGGGCATAGGTCTCCCTCAAATTCTTCCTTGTGGCACGATTCTGTACGACTCTCATCCATGACAGTCCAGCTACTCTTTTGATACCGTCTTGTCATCTCATTATTGGCCTGCCACGATGTTTCTTGCCTGTCCATGGTCTCCATTGGAGGATTTTAACATTCCACCTGTTGTCTTTGATCCGAACTCTATGTCCTGCAAATTCCCATTTCAATTTCGTCACTCTTTTCACTACATCCGCGACTGCAGTTCTGACCCTTATCCATTCATTTCTTTTTCTGTCTCGTATTGTAATTCCAATCATTGCTCTCTTCATTGCTCGCTGGGTGGTGTCATAAACAAATATTTATCTACATCTCCTCTGCACACCCTTGAACTTTGTAATGTGTATTCTGAATCATCCTATATATTATACTTTATGAATTGTTTGATGTAGTAGTTCTAAAATTTATTCGATTTCTTTTGTTGATCAGCAAAATTAAAATTATTTTTATAAAATCATATGATTTATTAGTGTTAATATTAATCGGTGCATAAATAACTTATTAAATACAATTAAGACAGCGTAAACGTAACGTATTGTAAAAAGAAAACGTTTATCTTATTTAAATATTAACCTATAACTATATTCTTTATTGCCGTGATAGATTATGGGCCTGAAAACAATTTTAGACAAGAAATAATTTATAAAAAATTTAAAATGAACTTGTAAATTTTGTTGAACTTCAATCTAAAAAATACCATAATTGTTAATTTTATTAATAATAACATAAAATGCTATCCACTTCATTATTTTATTATTTAATGTTTAGTTTGACACATTGTGAACTGTGCCTCAGTCTCAAACAAAATGTTTTTTTGCGTTTACTATATTATCATATACCTAATGTTAAATTGTTTTTAAACTCGAATTATTCCAAAAAAATATTGTGTGCTTGTTGTATATTAGTTTGCATTTGTAATGTCAAATTAAAAGACTTCTAATAACAGTATTAATGTTGTACGTTAGTGGGGTTTATATACATGTAACGTTGAAGCCCTACCTAAAGTCACTTAAAGTCCCCTAAAGTAAAGTATCTTTATTTTCATGATTCATCACACGTCGTATTATCCAGTCCCTATCAATAATAAACAGTTAAATTAACTATTGATGGCCATTCCGATGAAACATTTTCCACTCTTTTCAGTTTTTATATCTATTTTTTGTTGAGGTTGATCGCCCTACGTCTTTCGCTAATTTCTTTATAGTTTTTGGTAAACTAACTGGACTTATCCTATTTATGAATATATATTTTCTTTGTTTAATTTTATTTTAAAAAATATTAGATAGGTATGTATCTATTTTATTTGCACGTTCGTTTTTAAATAAAATTCTTTTAATTATGATATTACGTTTGTAACGTATGGAATATTTAAAAATAATTTATGTACGAAAATACTTCGAATCAATATATTTCTGTCATTAAATTATTATTTTTTTTAAATATAACCATTTTATTTTAATTGTTTCTCAAAGTGGAAGTAAAATTTCCTAAGATTGTTTGAGAAGTGCAACAAGTACGTGATAGTAAACATATCAACGGCACATATTTTACATTGTACTCATTGAATTCAAAAAATTTAATTTTGTACACATACTACTAGGGAATATATATAGTCATATATCGTTCAATAATAATAAAATTATCATTCTAAATTTGTAATAGTAGAAAATAATACTACAACTTTAATTAATTTAATTTATTATTATATGGAAAATATGAATTAAGATTTTTTAAGTGTAGACATCAAATCACATATTTATGACATCGCATTTTTGCAATAACTTTAATTCACAAATAAAAGACATTATCTGTAATACTTTTGAAATAATACTCTACTATTAAAATAATACATAAATTAAAATTATTGGAAGTAGAAAATAGTTTTTTTATAAAACAAAATTATTTCGGCATTTCAGTTATGATCTATACAAATCGATTCACAATTCGGTAATTTTAATACAGCCGAATATGTAATCAATACCATCGTAACCGGTATAAAATTGAGTTTTTCTTTCTTGGTTTTATTACTTTTCAAGCTACACCTTAACCAAACATTTTCGTTTTAGATTTATAGCTTCATATAAAACACCCTTTCGTAATTATTAAAAGTATCATGGGATTAAATTAGCTTAGGTATTCATTTTGAAATTAACTAGCACAATGATTCTACGGAATAATTTTTATATAGGTAGTTAAGAAAAAATAGCAACAGGTGGATGTCAAATTCTAAAGTAAAATTAGTATTGATTATAAAACGAGGCGGTTCTATAAAATCTATACTTAAACATGTAAAACTGGTGTATATGACAGTTAACAACACAAGACGTTTTTATTAACAAACCTACGAAAAATATGGCAATTTGTTGACTGCGAAATGTTTACAATTAGTTTCATTAGTAATACAATAATTAAGTTTTACTTGTAAAAATATCAGAAATTGAGCCGATCCTTTAATAGTTGCTGCATAGCTAGTGGTTTGTAAATTTTATTTATAACTTCTCTATTATAAATTTCTAGTTTTAACAATTTTTACAGTAACGACGATGCTAGATTTAATTCGCTTTGCACTTCTTGAACGGGCAGGGTTGGAGTTTTTGTAAAAGAAACATTTAAAAATGTACGTTCAAGTTATTCAAAATTTACTTGCCGGTTATAAATAACAACATCTATTGTTTAATATTTAAATTAAATAGATACTAGTGCGGAAAAATAAAACATTAAGTTTACAAAATAATAACAGATGGATTTTGGTTTGTTTTTGAATCATAAAAATAGCATTATTTTTTATGTAATGTGGAATCATTTCTAAGGCCTAAGTGTGACTACCTAGTGACTAACAAATTATTTGTTAAACACTCGGCAGCAACGCCTCAATCGCACTTTAAGATGTTTCTGAATAGCATCCATAATTTACTCTGTTTACGTTCGATTTAAAGCATTTTTATCTTGACAAACGCTGTTATGTGTTTCTGGCTACACTACTTTATGCACAGCTTCAAAATATTCTTTTTAGTACGTACGTTATAAATAGAAATAAATAGATATTACTCGTTACAAATTTATCTTCAAATTTTTCTTCTTTATTTTTTGATTCAAACATTGCATTCATTGCCGTGTTATCGTTATTATCTTTTTTATTGGACATTATTTATGGTTTGTTACAAAATAGTTAGCACTTGTCCCAAAATCCCTATAAATACCCATTTAGAATAAAAATTAAATAGATGAAACATATATGTGTACTTTATGTAATGTATTAAAAAACTGTCATGAAAGACAGTTAAAAAAAAGAGTTCGATTATTAGTTTAAATTACACTGTATTCAAATAAATGTAAATAAATGTATTAATTTCACTGAAAATTAAATTTACTGTTAAGAAACGATAAATTTATTAAATACACACATACAGAGGGTCCCAGAATTTTCACTAAAGCTCCAGGTAGCTGTGTTCTCCTATGTTTTGTTGGAGATAAATTTTGTTCTTAAGTTATTTGTTCAGAAAGCATAGGAGAACACAACTGCCTGAAACTTTAATGGAAATTCTGGGACACCCTGTATATATATTAAATTGTTAGACCATCATGTCTATTACAGTAATTGCTATTAACTAGTTATTTAAATTGCTACCAAAACTTAATTTTTAAAGTAAAATCGAATAAAACAAGTTTTATTATGATTAACAAATAGTGTCCATACTAATTTATAAATACAATAAAATGGTAATAAAAAATACGTTATTTAAACAAAATAGTTAAGTAAACATTAAAAGCGTAGAAAATATTTAAAATAAAGTGAAATAACTGATAATGTTTGTGCGTCGTAGAATATTTTTAAATTTATTCAGTAGACCGGTGACAATCTAATAGTGCCGAAATAAAGATTTAAAGGGCACGTTTATGTGAAACTTAATCATTCAAATATCAACAAAACAAGTATTGATATGAACTGAAGATGTTCTTCTATGTATTATCATTGATATAATAAACGTGTCGCAACTTGATGTGGAATCGAACACACCAACGTACAAAATTTTTGGACTTTAATTTTGAATATGTTTGTATGGTCATGCTGCAGTTTCGCAATGTTACTAACGAGATTTGAACAGGTTCCGTTTTAAATTCGTCAACAACATTGCGATTGTTTAGTGAAAATTTTGAAAAAACTATCAATGGTCACCCCATCAAACTGAAGTCTAAAGTTTTGAGCATATGGTTAATTTGACGTACAGTCTGTTCAACAAGAAAGGAAGGGTGATTTTTTTAAAGTACAAAAGACATTTATTTGAAACTTGTTTGACATGAAAATACATCAAAAATCGCTGTCAAATAATAACACGTGAAATCGCCGCTAACGAGAATGATTTAGCACCTTCTGGACCAGTTTTTAATCGTCCGAAAAATCCGTGACCGCTGCTTGAAATTGTAGACAGGCGAGTTGGCTCTTCATAATGGTTCACACAGTTTTACTGAAATTGGCATCAGGCGATCGAGAGAGCCAGTCCATCGGTAGTGATGCGTTTTTCTCTTTCCGGGTTCTACAGAGTCGGTTTTGATGTTTCGGGCGATTATCTTCCCAAACTTCGCGCTGTTGGGTCCAAACATCCTCTCGGTAAATTTTGATCATCTTCTCTGCGTTTGAATTCTTGTTAAAGAGCTCGAAGCAGTCATAACCGAGCTCCGAGAAGCATCTTCAAACATTGATTTTTACCCAGTGTTTAACAGTGCACTGAGCGAAATGTTTATGTGGACAAATTAAGCACGCTTTATCAGACACCACGACATTCGACCAATCGCGATTGATTTTTTCGGTAGATCAACTCATACGTTTTTCCATGTGGACTTTGAGGTGTAGGGATTATGAACTCGTGGAACGCAATGAAATTGGTATTGGCGACGTAGCCCACTGATAGTACAATCACGCCGAGAAAGAGAGGGGGCAATATCTCTTATACTCTTCGAACTATCGTGCTTCCTTTCCCGTTGAACGGACTGTACATTTCGATGTGCATAAAATTATACTACAAGTTAATAAATAGCTTTCAACAAAATAAATGTAAACGGTTCTTGTAATTAAAAATTGTTAAAAGAAGTGTTAGCGATGCACAAGTAGAAACATAGTTATAAGGATTCTATCTATTTA
This sequence comes from Rhagophthalmus giganteus, assembly GCA_036326145.1. Taxonomy (NCBI): domain Eukaryota; kingdom Metazoa; phylum Arthropoda; class Insecta; order Coleoptera; family Rhagophthalmidae; genus Rhagophthalmus; species Rhagophthalmus giganteus. Next base: position 2,457,812 of record JARFJA010000013.1, read on the forward strand.
TGTTTATCGAGAAGTCATGGTACAACGATTTCAACGATCGCGAACGTCGCGGCAGAAAATTTTTCATTTGAAAAATTTTATTAAAAACAATACTCGATTTATCGAAATATAAATTTTAAATTTTAATACTAATCAAAACGAAAAATTTTCTTATAATAATATAATGATTTACTATACGAAACGCCTACCTTCAAACATCTGCATGCTGATAAAATTTTTAAAGAATTCGTCGCTATCTCGTTACGGCGAGTCCCACTTTACAATAATATTGCAACCTTCGACTTTCCCTAATGTGATGATAACCGGCGATGACAAATACGTGTGTGAGTTTAAATTTGCAGTTTATTAGTCAGTTGTTATTTTAACGTTGTCCTGGTCGGTTCTTATATTGCGGAAAAACGAAAAAGAGTATTGTGGACAAATTAAAAGAGTGTCGTAAGTGGTGTAAGTGTATTAAACGAAAAGGAATTAGGTACCCTAAAATTCGGAGCACCCGCCACAATTTTATCGATAATTTTAAACGATTTACTTAAATTTTTATTTATTAAGTAGTTAATTATATTACAATTTTATCTTCTTTGCACGACAAGAAAATACGTTCTTTTACTTCTGCGTATAGTTTATGTACGAAAATTATTGTTTCGGGCGTCATTTACGTAATAAATTTATTTTATTTGTTTGGGATATTTTACAATGAATCTGTGAAAAACGATCCAAATAAATAAAGCTTATGGGAAGTGAAATTACTTTATTAAACTATATCTTAGCTAATACATTTGTAACAATGACGTAACTTCGACGTATCAAAGATGTAACAAGTAGCGGTTACGTCTTTTTTATATGGATGTTACGTAACTATTAAAAATGTGTTTTCGGGATAAGTTATTTCCGAAAAAGAAATTTTTGCTTCGGATGACAATCGTAATATTTTGACGATTAATTTTTCAACTGCAAGCTTGGCATAGACACTCGGTCTTACTTTTCCTGTTGCCTGTAGGTAATCTATGTTGTAATGCAAAAAAATTAAAGTTGTAACTGTAAAATTAGCAAGCCGAGTACCAATCATATCCCACATACAGAGTGTAACAAGAATAACTTATATTGACCTACAACTTTTTAATTAGAAGGATTACGAGAAAATGTTAAATACAGAAGTTTTTTCGGTTTATTTCGACGCACATGACGATGTATTTGGTTTGTTTGTATGCTGTTTTGTTTCGTAGCTGTGGTAACTAACTTTTTGTTTTGTTTTTTATATGGCACCCATATGTTTTCTTTGCGTCTTTGAAGGATTTTTTGTAGTTCTTTTAATTAAAAAGTTACAGTCGATGTAAGTTACTTCTTTTACATCCTGTAACATACCCCTGTAATTGGCGACCATACAAACCGTGAAAGTAACGTATCATTACTTTTTTGTAGATACTCCGTTTTGATACTTGCTGAAAATTATCGGAATACATCAAATCGCGTAAATAGGCAAGTTCGATAGTTTTCGGTGCACTCGTTAGGCAACCGACTGCGTTTAGTCAACAAAGGTGGCCATTTGATGTTGTACCTCAGACCATTATTTCTGTAGTATAAAAGTCATCTCGCTTTCGGGCATCCATCGTGAGCCCAAAGGTAGAACCAACGTTCATCACTAAAGACTATCGGATTCCATTCTTGATCCCAATTTATTGCTGTATCTGTGTTTATTGTAAACCAATCATCTTACCAAGCTATCATTTAATGTATAATACTCGGAAGACGATCTTCACAGGTTGTGGTTTACCGTAAATGTTTAGTTTGTCGATGAAACTCATGAACTTCTTGATATCGTTTCCGGACCGTTTGTTAAAATACTACGACTTCCCTTATTATGACGATACTGCCTCGTTTAATGGGTCTTCGTTACATCTTCTTGAAATGTTTACAGGCGTTTAGTACACGCTACTTGTAATAATTGAATAAAATAATGCCATACCTATGTATATCTTACAATTAGTAACAAAAATCCTGGCGACTAGATGTTCAATAAAATGACCAACTTCTTCTAGGTGTTCAAATTTCTTTGTAAAGCAGGATGGTTGATCATCCCTTCGACCTTAGGACAAATAAGAAGTAACTTTTTACTATAATTTATTAATTACACGAATCCTCTTTGAATTTGAATTTGAGTCGTACTATACGTACTCCAAAAAATCGTAGAACGTTTTTTTAAATTACTTGTCTTAAAACATTGAAATGAAGTATGAAGCACGTGTGTGCTTTTTAAGACTTAAAATAGCTTTTAAAAAAGTAGACAAATTAGTAAGGTTTTACCCGTATATGGAAAATCGAAGAGATGCGTTAAATTGTCACTCGTTGGTCCTTTGTAGTTAATTCGTTCTAAAGTCTATTTAATTTAACACTTTATTTATCTAAGGAATTAAATTCGCTACGTTTATGTAATCGTTTCAATCAACATCATAACGAGGACGTGGCGAAAGAAGCGCCCACTACGGACGCAACTAGGTTTGAGACTGTATTTGGGAATAATTTTGGCTTGGAAGCGAGGGGGGTGGGGCTAATTAGACACTTGTCACAGGCGCTTCGACACGGAAGCTTCATACTCTCGTTACGGTGTTGATTTCAATATACAAAAATAGGTATAACATGTTACGTGCTCAATATCAAATTCTGTCACCATAACTTACATAGTTCGACCAAAACCCTATTTTTTGTAGTTGTAAATACCTAAAATATATACAACAATATATTTGCAATTAAATGCAATGTTGATGGAGATCTCCCGTGCCTGCAAAACAGTTTCTGTAGTTATTTCCAAGATTATCTTGGTTACCTGATCTTTCAAAAAAAAAAAATCCAACCCTAAACGTGGCGTTTCCAATTTTCCGATATTTACCTTATCACTTCAGCATTTTTTATCGATTTTGTAATTTCGAGCACGTAATTTTTCAATTCCAAGAAATAGTTTTAGGAAATATTTATCAAATAAGATTATTTTCTCGATAAATGGGAAAAAAATGAACATTAACTTGTTGCAAAAGATGCAAGCTTGTCTTAAAACAATTTATTTTCTGGTAAGTACAAGTCAGAGTTAAATAACAATTTTTCTGACTCAAGTCTTCAGTATAGGCATAAAGTTATCTAGCTTCGCTTTTATTATGTTGACATCACAGGCCTAAGCATTCAAAAATGAAACGCTCGTTTTAACGATTGTAGCGAAATTTTTGATATAAAAGCAAAAATCTTGCTAAAAGCCAATTAAAATTATTTTAAAGCTGCATTGTTTATTTCACAACAAGCTGTTTTTGTTTGTTTTTTTTTTCGTATAAGTGTAATTACAACTACTTTTTATGAAATAAACATTATATTGTCCAGATACAATGAAATCCAACTACAGCTGTTATATAACGAACAGGGAAGCGCGCCAACGTAAAAGTTCAGTTGCAAGCTTTTATTATAAATGTGAATTATGTGTAATATAGTAGTACATATAGAGAGAAATATTTCAAACTGGAAAACTTCAACGACAATATTATTACTATACAAGTTTATACGACGAAATTCTTAAACGTTAATAAGTCCCCTGATAATAAATTTTCTAATTTTTAGTAAATTTAGAAATTTGTATTTGTATCAGTATGGGAAATATCTTAATATATTATGTATGTAAATATGAATATAAATAGCGAACAAAGTTTTCAGGAAGGAAAATTGCATGCAATAACACATTTATTCTAAAATTTTATTATTAAATATCGTTGTTTTTGATCTTATCCTAATGTTATAGCTGGAATTCACAGTAACTGGGCATAACAAATTTTAAATGTTCGAAACTTATTTTAACTTACAAAATAGACCCGATGCCAGTGCTTAAAAGCATTATTTCGCTACACGTAAGTCATTTTTAGTACCCGTCGGCATTTTATTGTATTTATTGGGATATGCAAGTTATTTTATTTGGGAATTTTCATAAAAATAACGCATCGGGATACTAAAAATGTATTACTCTTATGGAACATATTATTGCATCGGGTGTTAATCTTTTAACGGCTACCTAAATATTTATCCCAAGTGAATTTTCTGATAATTTTTATACAACTTTACAAAGTAAATACTATAGTTAATAAAACTGGCTGTATTTACTATCCATCCGATGCAATGACAACTAAATTTTAAAATTTATAGTATTAATATGTATGTAGTGGTGTATTATAGAAGGCTTTTTAATATTAATAAGTTTTTTTTTTTACTGCAAGTGCTATAGCACGTTCTACTCTGTGCTAACCGATAAACTGGTCTATTACATGTGTATTGTGATAAAAATTAAATAGCGCTATAAAGTAGTGACTATGACGAAAAATATTCGTGTTATTCATAAAGAACGCATTTTCGACATATTTTGATATTATAAAAAATGTACTACAGATTGCTTTAAAATTATTTCGCGATATTCTTTATGAATATTTTATCGTAACATATTTCAAAAAATTTTGTTTCGAAAAGCACGCAAGTCTTGTAAGATTTGTACCAGTGCTTTTAAATATATTATTTTGATGTATAATATATGAAATATGTTCTAAAACCAACTACTCGAACCTCCTCCAAATTTTGTACTTAACCCTCCTATCCCTTTTCCAAAAATATTACCTACACGTCCAGCCACCATATTGCTAATATTTGCCATATAATTACCGTCTTCGCTTAAGCTTTCCATAATATTTGCTTTGGATTTGCTCTTGTCGCTATCGTCTTCTAAACTTTCAGAACCCCTGAAAATACGTCAAAATTATCGCGTTTCCATAAAACATTAAGTACCTATTAGCCCAGTAAAATTAGACAAAATTTAATTCGAACCTTTTGCACGGTGATAGTATTGACCCACCTAAATAACATATCAATACCCCGCGTATAGCGTGAATACAATGGGCCGCAGTGCAGGGGACCGATCCCGAAAAAAAAAACGAATATAAGAACATTAAAATCGGACTAATAGTTTCGGAGATACGCGAGTTTTAATGTTTACCCAAAGACGTCTTGTTGTGACGTCGTAAGAACAAGGAAGCGCACATAAGTAAGATGGAGTAAATTGATTATGTTGTCAGGAGGATCAATACTATCATTATGCAAAATTTCAGCTTTACATCATTTATTTCAAGGTTAAAACCTAATTTTATTGGGTTTATATGTGTTACTATGACTCACCCATCTCTATCGACTTGTCCCATAGTAAGTGCACAAGTGGCCTCTTCTGTTTGCATCCGTTGAGAAATCGTTTGATAAGCTTTAGAATTGAGTTTGTCTTCCATTACGCCTTGTAGTTCAAAATCAGAATAAATTTTCTAAACAACATATTTTATAATAAAATGCGACAACACGAATCCAATTTACCTTGACAATAACGGCAAGGCACGTGCATTGGTATGGATGTAAAGAATGATCCAACCTCTCCGACAGCCAATTGCAAAGAATATTAATCTGACTAGTGTACCACTGCTCAAAAAAATTTAGTATCCAAAGTTCGTCTGTGACTTTTCCTCTAATTTGATCCATACAATTACGGGTAAAATTAACATAACCCTGTCCCATATCTTTACCAGACCCGGATACGTTCTACAAATTTTAAATCGACAATACGTAAATAACATTTAGATATCTAATCTGTTATAGTTACCGTAAAACTTAAAATTGAGCCTATTAAACTGCCTTCGTCGTATCGCGACAATTTCGATAAGGTTGCTTCTAATACTGACATCAATTTACCAATCATTCCTTGATTCATACTTGCTAACGTTTTATCTATTTGATCATCTATTTTTGTATGATATTGATGCTAAAAACAAGCTAAATTATATTATTATTAAAAACCGACGGAGTTTATTAAGCGAAAGCAAGTTAGAACTTAATTTATCTTACCACGTCGATACCATCTACCGCGCAAAGTTTGAAAGACTGATTTTTGGCATCCAATATAACGTTAACCATTGCACACATTTCCGAAGGTATGATATAATCGGTTGATATGAATGTGACTGACTTTTTCAGCCATTGTTGAAAGGCATTTTCTGTTCTTTGTATGCAAGATTCTATCATATCACAAGCCATTAATTTTAGCCTTTGTTCTAAATGTTGTCGAAACTCCGCATCTGGCCAATGCAGATCTCTTATAAACGATTGTAACGCATCTAATTTCCAAAATAAATCTTCCGACGTAGCACAACCGTTACTGTTAAAATACAAGCGAAATTCAACAACACGTACCTATTAAAAATAATTTTTTACCCACCCTTTAATTTCCCATCGTTCCTTCTCAAAACCTTTGTGTATAGATTGCGCTATCGACGATTCCATAAGATCGACATATCTAACAACTAAAGGAGCAAACGTATCTCGTAAATGTTGGTGAAAACGACCATTCTTTAAGTTATCTAAAACAATACGATTACATATTTTTTAGATTAACAACCCTATATTTTACCATCTGCTCTTAGATAATCGTTTAAAATTTGAAATAACGGGAACGAATCCCACGTATCAGGTGTCTGTTCGGCTAATACTCGATCCATATCAACAGCAAACAAAGACCAAAAAATTTCCGCGTGTTCCACTAATAAATCGCTGAACCACGCAAATGCCTGCATAAAATATCGTTATTGTAAATTTAATGCGAAATAGTGCAAATGCATTTTGTTTATAATTTTCTATAAAATTCCCACCTTCAAAAATCCTGAGATTTCGCCAACACGTTTTAAAATTATTTTTGTTTTTAATACTAATATAAAAATTACGCCAATTGTTTATTAGAAACATTCAAATAAGGATTTTACACCGAATATGCTATTGTTAAAGTATGTTATAGTTATTTAACAAATTTTTCACGATTGCTAAGTTACTTATTTAGAGACACTTTATTATTAGACATATTTGTATCTGATTGAAAACTTACTAAAATGTTCAAATCAGATTATTTTAATATTTTATTTATAAAAAGACTTTCAAAATTGTTGACATACTGAAACTGATGAAAATAATTTTCGATCGAATTATTAGTTTTTTGTTTGTTATATTCGATATATTAATCTAATTATAGAAACTAAAAATAAATATTTTTTGTTAAACAATACGCATATTTAAATTAAATAATTATATAATTATTTTATAGTTAAACTAAAGCGTAAGTTATAGATTAATAAACAAAATGAGCAGTAGTCCTGGGTTCGAATCTCATTTCGGGTGATGAAATAACCCCCTGGTAGGCGTGGACGTCTATGATCGTTGAGTTAATAACCGTGGAGCAGTTGATGCTCCTAAGCTGCCTATACTAGGGTGGAATAAAATTTAAAAAATATATTTTTAGTTTGGTACAGTTAAAATAATTTAAAAATTTACTACGAGCTTGTTTTAATTTTTTTTATGGTAGTTAAATTGTTGTGATCTTATAAAAAATGTATATCGTATACAAACGCTTATTAATAATCGAAAATCAAACGGTACCTACACAGGGATAGAAAAATTCAAAAAAAAGCAAATACGTAGATAGTCATGGGGGGAGGTCATTTGCAATCGAAATAATCATATGTGGTTATCAAATTGTTGATGGTTTAAAAATTATTGCAAAATTTGTATTTTTCTGCGACGTGTCGCCTAGTGAAAGCATGGTTTTAAACAAAATATAAGTTATTTGATTAATTTTTTATTGTAACTCTGTTATCGTCGATCAAACAATAACAATGGTTTCGCGAACAATTTTGCAATATTTAAATTGTTCTTAAACTATTTGTTTACGTCTTTAACGTGTTTAGCATCCTAAAAAAACATATAAAATGACGTGCCTATGCAGTACATTTTCAATAACCATTACTGTTCGAGATACTGAAAACAAGGATGATGGAGATTTTCCAAAATGTCCACTCGCTTAGATTTTCTCCCAACTTTTTCTTTATTACTAGATCGCTAGTAACAAGCTCCAAATCAGTTACACCTTGGTAAACGAATGCCATACAGAACCACGCTCAACAGTTGTATTATTATAAATTTTTCCGACCGTGAAATTTCTTGCATTCAATATAAAATTGCGACACGAGCTACATACACGAAATGTTTTCCTCTTAAAATTCTCTCTGAAAAATTTACGGTGTAGTCGCCGCTCTAAAGTTGGCGTATATGCGTTTATCGCCCCTACTTAGAAATTCCTCGAATTCCCTATTCGAACCGCGAAACTATCATTCCCTCGCCTTCAGATTGACAAAAATCTTATGTGCAGTCATCTCGTATTATCTCATTGGCTTTTATGAAGAAATAAAAATCTTAGCATCATATAATCCATTGATAATCTCGAAGTGATACAAAGTTAAATATTTATTGAATTTTAATCTTTTTGATTTGTAATCTTTCGGGGAAACGTCCTGAACATCGCAAGTCGTCGTTGATCACAAAACATGGTAAATGCTAGGTTATTATATAAAAAGGTACTTTTTGTGCGATAATCTTTCTCTGCACATACATCGGCAACAGTCGTTAATGTGGTTTAAAAAAATGTTGCCTATGTTAAACCAATTTCAACATTTTAATATAGAGATAGGGCAGTTTAATACAAAATTTGATGATTAGGTAGTGTTAATTTAATATTATCTAATTCGAGTTCTTATTTTTAAAATTATTCCAAACTTTTTGAATGCACGACATGATTCAATAAATAAGTGGTTATTGACTAAAATTTAATTATGAAGTAGAAACTATCAATGAATATTCAGTACCTAATGGATATTAGATTCCGTATTGTTACACTTTCTCAACTTTCGGTTCTTCGTGAAATAACGAAAATACACACTTTAACAGTAGCATATAAAAAAAGTAGTACTGACTTTGAAGGGTACACTTAATACAATAAACATGCGCAATTTAATCAGGCGCTGACTGAAAGGTAACACAAGACAAATGAAAACACAACGGGATGATTAGGTACACCATTCAAGCCGATAGAGTATAGTGATTACAAACGCTGCACACCAATTCAAGCAATAGTGAGATTCCATAATTTAATCGAAAAATTGAAAGATTCTACTATTTGGAATCTCACTTGGGAAATGATAAAACAGCAAGCATTACTAGATATGACAGCCAAATACAAACATCAAACTAAACATACCCAAGTGTTCTTTCAGATAATACTTGTAACTGTGTACAGGTAGTTCTTACGTTATTTTCATTGAAATGTATAAGTTATGTGTCTCATAGGTGTGTTAATCAGTCGGCACCTGTTATTGCTGAATTATTCTTAACTTATGCTTATCACCAGTTTTCTACAATTTATGTTCAAATTGATTAAAATATTCAAGTTGCACAAGTTAGGAAATGATCAAGTATTATGTAAAGTCGTATTGTGATGAGTAAATTTATGGAAAACTTAACAGACAGCAATTTGGAGAAATATAGAAAGCTGATGATGTAAGGTACTTTTTCGTACGAACATTTTTTGTGTAAATTAATTTATTTCAAATTTCTCGATCAATTAATAAAGTGCCGGTATAACCCAATATTAACACGTTGACTGCCTTCGAAAATTTCTCAAAAATCCTAAATAGGTCTTTCGCGTTTTTGTATACTACTATTTGATCATACAAATCGTCCTGTACAGATAAAATTTCCCTATCCGCTCTCATAAGTGTTTTCACTAAAAGCGGCTCAATATAGGTACTGCAGGTCTCACGGGACCAACAAAACTCGTTTCGAGGAGTTAGTGCTGGTCTCATGGAACCAACTAGGCAGACAACGTGTTAATTTAGTAATCGTACGAAAAGTCAATATACAATAATAGGAATAAGTAAGAAAGAAGAGACAAGAAGATGTACGTGCCGTAGGGTCTGGTGGGGTGTAAGTGGCATGCGGTGCCATGCAATAGCGGAACACAGAACTTTGCTGCTTGGCGTCACGGCCTTGAATGCCCGAACTTGTTTTCGTACATGCGTTTGCATCTGTAGTTTGGGGCGATGGTCGCCGCTCGGCCGTGCGCAGCTGCTATATAGTTATACACAAATTACACACAACAAATACATTAGGTACTTAAAATTAAAAGACCAAATTTATCTTGTAATTGAGAGATTGCAACAATTTCAATCACAAGACATTTGCTATACTTAACTTTCAGTTTCTCATTATCACTTATTATCAATCAGTGTCAAATTAACGGCATAAAGTTCAAAATTTAGATTAGTAAGAAAACTCAAAAAAACTCCCCAACAGTGTCTATTTGATTGCTTTAGGGTAGTATTTATGGTCGTTCTTTATCTTGAGTATTTCCTTAACGCATTGAGTGACAGTGTGAATCGACCTTCATACACTGGTGAATACCGGTTGAGGTCGTCGGTAACCTCATGGCACTCAAAGCCATGTAATAATAATCCATAGTAATAACAATCGTTCCTAAAAAATTGGTGACTTAAGGAAATACTTAAGGTAAGGAACGATTATAAATACCACCATTAGTCTATAGCGTTATTTGCTATCTAGTTTTTAAATTGAGATTGAGTGGTTAAAACAACTGACGATTCAAGGTATTTATCAAATAATGCTTTTATTAATCACTTTTGCTAAATATTTTTTGTTTATTTATATTTTAGATGCACTGAGGTACGAGGTGAGGTACAAATAAAATCTACGACTCTTGCGATCGACTTTCGTTGTTTTACGGTTTGTTGACAGAGACGAATTCTATGACGTACCGTGTAGACACGACTTTAGTTGAAGTACTAATGAGGTCAAATGCGAAAAACAATCTACGAGTGCAAGTGCCGCGCGAATTTAGTGCCGTGAAATTCGATTCGCGGAAGATAACTGTCCGTGTGTTTTGAAAATCATCACCGATAGATCCCAAAACGTTCCTACGATACCGAGAGACAAATCGATGGTGGTCGAAGAGAGATATCGTTCTCAAAACCGTAAGTAAATTAACACATTTATTCTAAATAATAGTATATTCTTCAACGAGCGAATAATAACCATTATACGCGAGTAGAAGACTAGTTTCTTCCACGACTATTAAAAATACAGGAAAACTAAAAATTCGTATATGTATACACTATACGCTCGACTATACGTATTTCATAGCACACTCAAATTATGTATAGGTTTGCGTATTGCGATTGTTCAGGTGGCTATTAACCTGTGATTGGTGAATTTCATTATTGCACACTGTGAAATAATGAATGCCATTATTCAACAGAAAATGTAATAACGTCTATTATTAAATAGTTGTGGAGAAAACATTATTGGATCAGTCAAAATGACTAGTTCGATTTTTGTATCAACTTTAACATTATCGTATTTAACAGAAATAAATTATGCATCGAATAAGTAATTATTGTCATTGTCTGATTATTTATTAATCTTTTGACGACAAAATTCGTATAATACATAAATCCTTCGTGTAATAATACAATAATTCTTCCTCTTTTATATGATATTTATGTGGTTAAAATAGAGAGTTACATGGAGGATCCGATGGAATTATTCGTTTCGTAACAAATGAAAGGGCGGAATTTACGTTTTAAACTGTAAAATACAGTTTGTTTACATACAAAATTTTTAATGTTAGTTTGTATTGCGCGTGTCTTAATTAGACACTGAATTAATTAATATTAATAGTTAAAAATCTTTATTACCTATGTACATATTTTTTATCGCCCTTGGGCATTCTATTTGTTTTTTAATTTACCGTAAATGAACCGAGACATACGAATTATATTACTTTTTGCGTATTCGCGTCCACAACTTTGCTTTTAATTACACGTCACAGTTGTTAATTAACTGTTGAAAATACTGTTTGTGGGGTAAAACAAATTTAAAAAAATACAAGAAACTTGTTTATTAAAAATACGATTATAATTTCAGCACTTTCGATACCATCATAATATTTTATCTTATTTTCTGTTTAATATAAAAATTGTACATATTAAAAAAAAAGTATTTTGGTTAAATTACGTAATGTAAGTCAAACACATTTACTTTTCTAACGAACACTGTCAACGCCACTTTATTTTTCTACATCGGATAATTGAGAAAAAAGTTAATTTTAGCAAATTAGCTTAGCACAATTAATAAAGTAATTAGATGAAGAATTCAAGAACACTTATATAAGTTTTTATTGATACAGAAAAATTGTACGTCCAAACAGAACAAATATTATTAAAAGACAGATTTCTGTCAAAAATATATTAAATGTCATCGACGAAATTCTTAAAACATTGATTGATGCAGCTTACACTTTGATCTGTTCAAGACATACTACCAATCACATTAGGTAAATTGGTTAATTTAACGACAATGCACATACTGAGATTGACACCAATAACCAAGTCATAATTTACTGTGTAAACTTTCTAATATAATTATTATATTAGGAACCTTCTATAGTTTTTTTGTTTTGTTTGTATCAATATTTATATAAAATATCTAACTTACCTCAGCGTAGTGTTCTTCGTTCTGTTGTAAAAGATCAACGCATAATTCCGCTAAGTGTATCAGATCGTCTAGTTTCTTATTCGGTGGAACAATCGTTTCTCCCCTTAAATCTTCTAAAAATTACGATATATGTAAAAAATTTAAGAATTATATAATATAGATAGCGCCGCTATAGCTAACTATCGTTAAAGGTATAAATGATCGAACCTTCAATTTGAGCTTCGGTAGATAATCTCGAATAATTAACTAGCGCAGCAGTTTCTAAACTCTTTTTTATCATTCCCCGAACTTCTTCAGGAGGCACTGGTGTGACTATATCTTTCATAAGGACTCTTTCCAATAACGAAAGAGTTGCTTTAAGCGATCCTTCCGGTCGCCCAAATGGAAAACAATACCTAAAATGATCCGTGGTTGCACTAGTTTACGATAGCAATAACTATAATACCTGAAATTTGTAATTTGGTGCTCTAATAAAATACGAAGCCTCTCTTTAACTTCTTGAAATTTCTCTTTTTCTTCGTGCGTTACACTTCCAACACCATCGGGCCTAAGTTCATTACTTTTACAATCTACTAATTAGGGGTTTCTAATTCTAATGTCAATAAAATACACACCTATTGCCATGAACGTGACTGGCGCAAAATGCGAAACTATAATGAATCAACGTGGGGTCGACCATAATATTCTTTTCGGTGCGATCGAGTAGATCCGAGAGATAACACAAATGCCGGTAACAACCTCTCACGCCGTACCTTGCGCAATATTCGTCCAAAACAAAAACTTGTCCTGGACTAAACCAACCCTGAAAATGTTCAACGGGCAATTTCAAATATATTACGTCGATAGTATAAATTAAATTACCAAAGAAGAATATGGGTCATTCAATCTGTATTCGAGGGTAAGATTTTGGAGAAGCTTAAAAAGAGACGCGTGATCGAATTGGCAGGGATCTGCAGATATAAAATCCTCCATTCCGTGCTTTCGTGCTCGGTCGGCGTCTAAAATACCTATAGTTACGACGATATATTGTATAAATAGTGCCAAGAAGCGGATATTTTACGTAGTGCGAAAGTTTGAGCCCACTCGCTTTCGGCTCGCGACTTAATCGCACTAGTATAAAATATCCTTTTCAACACCAATTATACAATATACTTTTCCGACGACCACAATATACAAGATGTTTTCGTGACTAAAAAATGATTTCGTCTACTGATGAACTTTCGTCTACGAGAGCGAATGAAATCATTTTCGCACGGGCTATAAAAAAGTTTTTGATTGACCAATTGATTTTCATCGATACGCTTTAGCTATTTTTGTTTTTGTAATCGGCAACGTTCGATAATAATCGAAGAGGCGGCGCAAATTTTATATATTTTTCAGTGTTTGTCGGAAAAATTAATTTATTATACGAATTTTTAAAAATTCTAACCTCCTTGAATTTTTGATATTGTCGAATTTTTATCTTGAAGGGTTATCGGTGGGGTAGGTTTGTGTGATTGGCCGGTTGCCCTATACATGGCCATCACCCAGAGGTGGCACTCGTTTTCATCATCGCTAGCGTATATTATACTATCACCTTCTCTAACGGCGTTAAAAAAATATCGTCCTCCTTCGAGATCTAAAAGGAACAAAGTTAATAAATGCGTAAGTTAACGAATAAATAGAAAAACGTCACTTACGCTTACCCATCCCAACCATTAAGTTTGCTTAAAAAGCAAAAATAATTAGAGCGTTATTCTAAATCGATCACGTAATTATGGAATCAAACCCTACTTACCGCTAGATGCTTCAATATAATCTACAGTGTATCCATCTAATTGCATCATTTCCGAAGGCTCGGACTTTTTTTCTTTGTAACTGCACATCGCAAAAGTGTACTGGGAAACTTGTACTAAAACGTAATATCTCTTTTTCCATTTTTTCCATACGGCTTTTCCTAATGCATATAAATAACCACAGTGTTTCATGTTTAAAGGTTTATCCATGCGACACGCTATTTTGATTCTAAGATCCTGATCTGGCAAATTTTTAGGTACGTTCATTTTGTGCCATTCCGGAGCCTGTGTAAAAATAATAAAAGAATATCGATAGACCTTGATTAATGATAAAATTACTTTTGAAGACAAAGGAGTCGGCTTTAAAACGACTTTTCCTAATTCTTTATCTTCCAATGCTAACATTCCAGGGTTTTCGGTGTAAAGCTTAACTTTTACCGCAGGAAGAGGATGAGTAGTACAAAAATCCCCTTGTGTATCCCACATGGGCTTAGATGCTTCTGCTTGATCCGTTTGTAATTTTTCTCCACCTTCTACTTCCATCGTACAGTAAACAATTCGATTTGGGGCTAGGGATTTTAGACCTTTAACTTCCATGACTACTACCTATAAATATTATTATAAAGTACCTAACGAAGTTTGTAATATTATAATTAATACCTCTAACTGAAACGTTAAGACGACGTCAAGTTTGGTAAGTTGCGTATCACTATCGGCAGAATCACCTTCTAATTTTGCTAAAGATCCTTGAGATCTAAAATAAGTAACATAAGACATCAAAAGATGCTTCATAGTATACGGTTTATTATGGTTGTGCAACCTGTGGTTATAGCGTTTAAGTTTTTGCAAGCCATATTTAGAGTCCATTGATCCTTTCGAAACAGGTAACGATTCTAAATTGGCCATCAGTAGATTAATCGACGACTTTAGTTCTTCTACGTACAACGATTCCATTTCTTTTAATACAAACTTTGGCATTAATTTTCTATTCTATAAAAAGTACTTATTCGAGTAAACAAATAAAAAAAAAACAACCTCAGGAACGAAAATATTCAGGTACCTTTTCCATTTCTGATACTTTTTGCATTCGACCATCTAACTCTCGTCTTATCGCAGCTGCTTGTTCGTCGGCAGAGTCGAGCTGCAAAAAAATTAATTTAAATAAACTATTTTATAACATTTAGGTAATTCAAAAACTACCTACCATTAAAGCGTTAAATAAAAGTTGATGTTCGAACTTTTTAACTCCGAGAATTTGTTGGAACATATCGTATAGTTGTTCTTTCGATAAAATAAGTTCAGAATTTAAAGATTGTTGTTGCATCCGAGATGGCCTTTTAGAATCTTCATCACCTAATCCTAACAACACGTTTGCATGTTTAAAAAACAGGAAAAAAAAGAATTACCTAACTGAAGCAAAAATGCAAACCTTTTAAAATACAATCAAATTTTGCCATCCAGGATGTAAAAACTGTTTCCTTGCTTAAACCTTCCATTTCGGGCAACGACCTGGAATTACGAACACGATACAGTATATTATTATATTTAAATTTCAAAACTTAAATACCTAACTCGTTTTTCAATATTATTCCG
Organism: Rhagophthalmus giganteus; assembly: GCA_036326145.1. Classification (NCBI taxonomy): domain Eukaryota; kingdom Metazoa; phylum Arthropoda; class Insecta; order Coleoptera; family Rhagophthalmidae; genus Rhagophthalmus; species Rhagophthalmus giganteus. Next base: position 2,473,624 of record JARFJA010000013.1, read on the forward strand.
GAAAACTTCTCTAAAATCATATTGAGAACACGCTCCAGATTGTACCATTCTAACGACCCGTTCGGACTTTAGAAACACATCGTAATAACTTTGCACGGCATTCTGAAATGCCTCGTCCGCCATTATTTGCGTCTCTCCCTTTAAAAAACTCTACAAAAACCACAAATTAAAGTACGACGTTATGCGTGAGCACGATACTGTACGTTACTTGAAATCGCGCGCTAATCGTTTCTAGTTGATGTTTTGTAATTTTAGTTTGCCGTCGAGTCATATCGGTAGGTTGTTTGGCGTTGAAAGGATATGCTATACATCTGGAGATAAAAACGTATAATTGTATTCGTCGTTTACGTTCTTCTTCTTCGCGCTCCTGTTTCTCTTGTATATCTACTTCCGTTTTCTCAGACGCTACCGAAGGAGAAGGGCTAGTAGGTCTGGGTAAAGAATTCGTTCGAGAAGATCCAATACTATGACTAAGAGTTTCTGCAGAAACAGCACTTGAAGGTGACAAAGAACGCGAAAGTCCTACAGAATTATTTGGTACATCTAATGCCCCGCTTGATGTATCCGAGGGATGCGTGTGATGGTGATGATATGGAGAACCTTCTGCCTGCTTAAAACAATTCTAAGATAATGCGGCATAATTTTTAAACCGTTTAATTATTAGCTTCAGAATTTACTACTAATAACCTTGCTCGTGATATGTTTTGAGGTATTCAAATCGTTAGTCAGTGGGTACAGTGCTTTACAGAAGTTTAGCCGCACAGTTAAAAATACAAAAAAAATTGAAAAATGTCGCATTTATAGTTCAGGTTCTAAATGTAATAAACTCTACTCTTTGTGGTACAAGCACGATATTCCAAGGGTATATTATATACACCATACTAACCACAATAAACGTCAGAGCCCTTTCGGAGCCACCCCCTAATTCTAAATAATCCTCTTTTACTACTTGGGACGTGTTATAAAATAGGATGTCTAGGAAATGACGATAAATCTTCCGCGGAATCTTCCGTCAAAATAAAACTTTAAATTTTTATAATTTTTTTTCTTACGACGCTCCCCTGCCGAGATATTCACCCCCAAAGTTGAAAGGGAAAAATCAATTTGTTTAAATAATACTTTTATTTTTTATTAAAATTTAATCATGTTTAGTTTATATTCTTATATTAATAAATGAAGTATTTCAAGTATTATAACGCGCTTCGAGTATTAAAAGGGGGTTATTTTGAATTAGGACGTGACTCCGAAATGGCTCTGACGTGTATTGTGGTTTATTGTACTGTATGAGGTATAGAATATACCCCTAAAATTTCATGCTTATATCTAGGCATAAATGCAGAAGTCGACATTATTTTTATACTAACAATAAGAAACTCGACTATTATTAAAAAATGAATACAAAAAAATTTAAACAAAAAAATAACAAAATATAAAACAACGACGAAACTCAAGAAAAATTAAATTCACCACTATTACTACCTACGCATTGCGAAAAATTAGCCGCACTGTATTTCAATAGTAAAAAAAATAACAAAATCTAGTTGCACCTCCACAATTTTTAACTAACTCGAAAATACGGTCACTCGTATGTAGATAAAATTACATTTTAAATCACAGATTGATCAAGTTTATGCCAATCTTTAGCGATTGTTTTACGAAGCTCAAATTTAGTTGTAAATTGGCGGTCAGGTGCATAATCTTTACGAGACAAAATTGACCAGACATTTTCAATGAGATGTCAAAATTACCATGAAAATTAATCGCGGTCCAAATCATTATACTATGATAATAACTATAATATATAATACTATAAAGTATAATAACTAAAACACTAATGTGTCGGCGCAAGAACATTTTTTATTGATCAAAGTTCTTAAAATTGCACGCTCATCTCATTGCGTTAGCACTTGATTGGTCTTCCAAATCGTACAAATTTTCCGTAATTTTTACCTTTGGATAGAAAATTTCGAACCACATCACTATGACCCAAAATTCTTCCAATTTCACGATTAGATCTGTCATCAACACGATAAGTGACAGATTCTTGGCTCTTGCCGTAGTTCAAAAACCTCTTATGAATTGTATAGAAAACACTTGACAATAATTTATTTGTAGTTCGAAGTATATTGGACACTAGCACAATCAATTCCGACATGAAAGTCTCTAATTAATGTTTCCAAAATTCGATTATCGATAATGCGGCTAAACTTTTGCAATGGCTTTACTGCGAATTCGAATATTTGGAAACGAAAAATCTGTGTTGCGAGCGAAATCCTAATTACTCTAATGTTACGGATTAACTAATCCGATAATCGCTTATTTAATCTTTTTAAATGCTTTCTTATACACTAGAATTTAATCGTTATTTAATTCATTTTATTGTAATGTATGTGTGCGTCTAAACTTTTGAAAAACACTGCATGCGCTTTTTTTTGAATTTTATTTAATTTTAAATTGCATCGCTAATAAATGTTGTTAGTATATATTCTGAAACTCGATTAAAGAATATTTACCCTTCCAACTGGATGATGGGATCCATGATGTGTATGCCCACCATGGTGGGGTCCCGAATGTGGAGCGTGATCTTCTTCGCTATCTTCTTCCGATGAAGATGGATCGATCATCTTTACGCTTCCCGACTTAGCTCACACAATCTGTTATACCAAGGAGATTTCGTATTAATAAATTGAATGATATAAATAATACGTTAAGTTGATACGATAAAAAACACGTAAAGATTTAATTATTATCGTAACTCGACGTTTCGATAGCTTTATACAGGGTGTAACTAAAATAAGTCTAAATCTCTTAATGTGTGTAGATGTAATAATTTAAAACACAGTTTTCTTATCAACATATGGTCGCTTATTAATAGTTTCCGAGAAAATTGCATTTCAAATTTTAAGTACGGTCCTGTCCTTACTCAATTTTACGTAAATTCATAATGCCGAAGGCGCAAATTAAGTGCATAAATGACTAATTTTCAAGGTAAAACGAACATCGATATAATTTATAAATAAGCAAAACCTACATATGGGACAGAAATCTGATATTAATTGTTATGGTTGTAGGTAGTATCGACTACATGGCATCAAACACGTTTAATTTCTTTTATTGTAGGTAGGTTAATGCAAATTTACGTTGAATTTTTTTTGTAAAGGACCAGTTGAGTTATCATTCTGTTATTGCTCACGGTAGCGTAAAGTTCCATCGTATCGTTGTATTTGTACATTTGATTTTATGCTCTAGTAAACGTGTTCGCGATGTTTTCCAATGCAGAATAATTAAATTGTTTAAACACAAATCAGGTCCGTATTTATTCCTATTATTTGATATAAATTTCAACCAAAATTGTTAAAATTCAATAAACATATAAGACTTTTATCATCTTGTTTAATTGTCATGTTATACACTCCCCTTTCACCCCTTAAGAGTTTTCGAGTTATTTTAGTAGGTAGGTAAATAAGAAATAAAAACCAATAAATCCACTATTTCACTATTAGTATTTTCTAATTTCACTATTAGTCGAAATCTTTAGAATCATTGCTGTCGAGTCGCTTTGACGTCATTCAATTTTGACTCAAATCGGCCGAAATGAATTAGAATAACACCCCCAGAAATTGAAAGTTTTTTATAATTGTTTGAACAATTATCGATTTTAACTGCTATTTATTCTTTTTTATTTTAATTTTCAACTGATCTATACGTTATTCAGGATAGGTTCCAATCCGCGTCATCAATAAAACTTCGTGTTTTCACAGTACTAATATGCCACGTTCAAAATTTGAAACTGAATATTACAAATATACAATTATGTAACGTTTTATGAATGACGTGCATTGAAATCTATCGTGAATAACGTATATGTATTTTAATTCTGAATAGAAACTTTATTTCTTATTTTATTCATGTAATTTTATAACTTTACTGATAAATAAGTTTTATAAATTGCGGATTTACCGTGGAATTCGATATACCGTGGTTCTTCAACCCTACTTCCTCACGGTAAATCGAGATTCGACTGTACCAGGCCTCGCGTTGCGTTCGTTTTGGTTTGCGTAGTAATGTAATTATGACCGTGCTTCGCTGTGCGTCGTTCATCGCTGGTGCGCTCATTATATTTTTCAGGGAATACCCTTTTTCTATTGTAGAGAACAATTCGGGTTAATATTGTATGTCGGGAAATCGTTAAAAATGAAAATCATACTTTAATACAATGTAATCGTAATTTGAGTCGGTTATTGCAGTAATAATGTAGCAAAAATAAATCCATAAAATCCTTAAAGTACTTACTTAATAAGCCTTTAAAATCATTATTTTTATTTAAATGTATGTAAAAGTAAATTATACATACATATACAGTAGACTTCCTCTTAACCGGTCCGTACGGGACCGGACTCTTGATCGTATAAACCATTGGCCGGTTAAACCGATCAATGCAAATTAAAACTTTTAGATCTTGTTTTGGAAACTATGGAATTTTAACATTAATTACTTGGTACCTATATTATTTAAAATCAATTTAGGCTAACAATAAGTATGTATGGTAAATAAAAATAAGAACAGTGCCTACCTAAAGAAAGCAAAGAAATCCTATTTTGGCACAGTAGTTATTTGCGAGTAGGGGCTACGTAACCTTAACAAAAAATACGAAACACGCACACGTGTATTTAGCACAGTAATTTAAAAAAGGTATTGTTTTATTTTTTGGTACAACTACGTATTTCGGTATTCTGGATCGATTAAGGCATCAGTACACGGCCCAACTGTGAGCGGCCGGTTAGAGCGGGAACTAATAAGAGGAAGTCTACTGTATCTGTATTTTTATTAATGATTGCCGCTTGGAATTACCTTATTATGACATTTTTATATAGTATTTGTCCCCTGGTTGCAAATATGAATTCTTTACCATAACAGTTTCAATAATTTATTGATCGTTTTTAAAATTATATTTTTGGGGAAAATGTAATTTCGACAATCATTATCCACGAATTATGAAAGCCAGATTTATTTCCAGAAATTAAAAAAGGAAACGTTTGAGATTTTATGCTTTTGATAAAGTTAAAATATCTACGCGAACTAAGTAACTAATTTAGTGTCGTAAATAAAGAAAAGTGGGAGCTATAAATTCAGCTAGAAATCGTAATCCTTTTTCCATCAAGCATGAAGCGAAACTAGGACGAAAACGATAACGAACAATTTACGAAATTGCTTTGCAGCTTTACCGGAATGTTTTTAATTTCAGTAATATGTGTACAATCGGTTAAGAATGCCTTTAATATACATTTAATGCATTGAAAGTTTTATATACATACATACTTTCATAAATTAATATATATACTTATAATACATAGTATAATATAAAAATTAAATTAAATTTTAATATTTTATTTTTTTATGACAAAATTGTTAAACCTATGTTTAGATGTGTTTCAAATTATTTAATAAAAGTCATTATTTTCTAAATGATTTTGAAAGTTTTAGAAAACAATAATGAAAAAAGACAAGTAAATGAAAATAAAATTAATTTAGGTTCTTGCTAGTTATATTATTGATTATTATTAATGTTTAGTTCGAGATTATATTAAAATGCGTTCTTTAGGAATTTAATAATCTTATAGTAGGTAAATGTTATGACTTACGTATGTATACAGACTATTAGGATTTCTTGAAAATGCGGAATTTTTGAATAAAGAAATAACGTGGAATATTTCATTATTTTTTCTAGAATTTCAATTATAGGAATTTAATAAAATAGTTTATTAATTATATTTTGTAAACTAAATTTAGTGCGTGATACGTTGAATGGGTATGGGTATGGGTCGAATGAGGGTGAATACAATACGTTATTGTATAATGTCAGTTAATTTTGAATAGTTAACTAGCTAGCTAGATAATTATAACGCGAAATAATGATCAAAATATAGCGAACGCCAATCGTAATTATCGTAATATAGGAACTGGTTTACGGAATTTCTATTTAACTCTATACACGAATATTTTCTAAAATTTAAAATCGTATGAATTAAAAAAAATTAATTGAAACAAAATTTAACTTAAATTGCTTAATCTGTTAAAGGTTACATTTGTGATACATATTTCGAATTTTTTAAAATAATGCAGGGTGTCCAAAAACACTCCTGCCAAATGAAAACGTTGAATTCTAGAGATGATTTTATGTCGATTTGAGTTAAATCGCTCCTGTACGAAAACGCTTGCTAATGAAGTTACAGCCCTTCGAAGATGGCGTCTTGCCATTAATTTTTTTTCCAAATATCGTCAAAATCTTGTTAATAACACACATTTACACAGATCTTATTTTGCTGATTTGTCAAAGCCAACTCTTATTATTGATGCCGAATTTAGTAATACGATACTAAACAAGAGCACCTTAATATGTTAGAAACAACACTAACGTTTTCAAATTTGACGTCAGAAATGCGGGGCTCTCCGATCGGAATGGGACAATTACCTTAATTATTCTAAAGTTCATTCAATGAAGCACTTGTAGACAACGCATTTATATGCGTTGACAGACTTTACAGGATTGTTAAAATATACTATGGGTTCGATAAAAATTAATAATAGCGCGTTGTTAATAGATCGTGCCATCGTCGTAACGACTGGTCAATTTTTCTCGGTCTTGTTTGCAGTTCGACTCCCAAACAGTTGTTTCAATTTCAAATTCAATTGAATAACTTCGTCAAATTTAAAGGCATTGGCAACTTATTTCACCTACTTATATTTTTTCCACAATGCTAAAGTGCAATTTATTCTAAGAATATATTTTTTGTCCGAGTTACGGAAATGCTTACTGTGACGTTATCTCCACCTAACACACGTAACCGGTCGGTCAACTATATACAAGTATTATAAACTTATAATCTTTGACATAATTAAGTGTAATTTTTTTATTTAAACAACGATAGTTTATTGTGTTAGCGAAGATTCTTTTTATAATTCTATGATTCTTCTTCTTTTATTCTTTTTATTTTTTAACGCAATAAAAACGTAATTTCTATTATTTTCCTGATTAAAATATTTAATAACGAGTTTAGTTAGTAAAATCCGACCGCGCGCAAGCTCGGTAACGAATTTTTACGTCACATGTCAAAATACTCCTTATTTTTAAATTTTCCTCGAAAGTAATACATTTTTTGAAAAATAATATTTACGAGTGAAATTTATAAAAATTTAAAAAAATATATCACTTTTTTTTATTATTTCGAAGACGGCACATTCTATCGAAAATTATAAAAACATAATCGGTAGAGAATTTTATGCCGATTACAAAACATATTTCACATTACCGATCCGACGAGTAATAACGGAGATTAGAATTTTTTTAATTTTTTTTGAACGGTCGCCGTTTTAAAACGGGTCGGTCTATTCGGCTGGTTAACGATCTCGTCCTTTGTTTTCGTAAAGACAATACGCTGTCCAAATTTCAGCCTCCTACGATCAAAATTGCGACCGGAATCGTGTCCACAAGAAATTGATTATATATATGACCGACCCAAAATGAATGACCTATATTTTCGTGATCTAGGGGTCGAGATCGGAGAAAAGTCAAAAGGACACGTCTGGGTCCTGTCATTAGACAGGCTGCAATAGTTTTATTTTCTATGAAAATTCGCTAAAATAAAGCTAAAGTGATTAGTTATAACGATCATTTTGCACAAAATAATTTTAAACAATGTTCTATCATCTAAATCTATTATCAATCTATTATCTAAAACTAACATAGCTATCAAATTACAATATGTAAACACAAACTACACATTTACTATTAAACAAAAACGCCGCGTCGGTCTGCACATTTTTGTTATCGAAATTATAGCAAATATAAGCAAAGTGGCACTATTCGAAATAAAAAAAAAATAAATTATAATGTATTTAAAAATAAATCAAGGAGGGTCTGAAATTGTTAATCTAATAAATTAATAGTAAATATTGAACTATTAATGCTAATGGTTAAGGTGGCATTGGGTAACAAGTTTTTATATGAGTAATTTAGGAAAATTAAATAATTATTTATGCAATAAGGTGAATACCCCGGGCATATTTTTTTCAAACTTTCGCAACAAAAAAGTGCGGTGCGCGCATTATCGTTATAAATATACTTTTTCAGAATTTTCCCTATTAAAATTAGGGTGCGCGGAAGGTCACTTAAATGAATTAAATAGACAGAAATCATTTTAATCACGGTAATTATGTTGATTCGGCCCAGATTCGGCCGGCTCGAGTAGACACGAGCGATTCGAGTCGCGTTACAGTAGCGTCCCATCTGAAGCTGCGCGAAATTGCATAGTGCCCGATTTAATTTTGCGCCAGTGTACATTTTCTATTTATAACTTATTGTTAGCGTTATGTTCGACAACTCCTGAAATACTGGTGGTATTTTGCGACAATTTAGTTTTGAAATATTAGGTACTCGAAAATTAAGTTAAAATCAAGAAACGATCGTAGGTATGTATTTATCTTAAACATCCATAAAAATTACTTTTTACTTTTTGAAAGTTTAATTTAAATAAAACTTAATTCAACTTAAGTTAAATAAACTATACAGGGTGTAACTAAAATAAGCCTGAACCTCTTAAAACAGATTTTCCTTATCAACAGATAGTCGCTTATTGATAGTTTCCGGGAAAATTGCGTTTCAAATTTTAAGTACGATCCTGTCCCTATGCAATTTAAATTAACTTCATAATGCTAAAGATTCAGATAAAGTGTACAAATAAAAGTGTTTTCTTCAATTAGAAAATTCAAAAATGGTTAGTTAAGGAGATCAGTTTGATCATTAAGAACAAGACAATATGGATTTTGTTTATATCTTTTAATTTCTAAAATTTACAAAAAGTTTAATTTTCTACGATCGTTACAAACATGTAACATTAAGATGTATCATTGTTATTAATGATCAAACTGATCTCCTTAACGAAAGCATGTCAAATTAAACCAACATTTCAATAGCTATGATAATATATCATTAAAACGCTTGAATATGCAATGGAATTGCGAAACGCATTGCGAAGTTTAAAAAATATTTAAAAGTAAGTAAAACTATAATTTAATATTTATATATATATATATATATATATATATATATATATATTTATATATATATGTATATATATATATAGTTCATTACGATGAGTTTCGCTAATTGTAAGTTAAACAAAAGACAATTAAGTTTTTAAGTTGAGTGTTAAATTATTTATTTATTGCCCGTATATTGTTTATTATGCAATAAACGGCAAAGTTAAATTAATTAATTTTCCTCAAAATTTAAAAGTATTCGCATTTTCATTATTATTGGAACAAGATAATTTTTGGTTGTTCGTTTTCGTTCTAAAATTTTGGGATTTGATAGTTGTGCGATACACGTTACTTTTAAAATCAATTATAAACTGATACATCGGAAAATAAATTCTTATAAATCGAGTGGTCATGACAATCATTTACGTTGACGTTATTGTATATATGTATCTGCATGTTTAAAGTTCGCTCATAGTCGTTTCATAACTCTATAGGAAATTACGAAGTTGTATTTGGTTGTATCTGGTCCGTTTTCCTATACACATAAATATCATTAAATATCATACATACATTTAAATATCGGCTACTGATATTACATTCGTATGAAAATTGGAACCCTTCATTAATGTTCCAATTAGGCAGAACAAATACGTGCGTTAATAATGTTTCAATCCACACAATGAATTCTCACAATCCCTGATATCAACCCTAAATCAATACAATTATTAAAGTTAACATGACGAATAATTCAACAGAAACTAAAACTGTTATCAATTACGTTTTATGCCATAATTTAATACCGGGATACATTATTATATAGCTTTAAAAAAAAACAAAATATTTCAATTACAGGAATCTCTTGTTAATAGTTTTTAATCAGTGATTATCGGCCTGTGCAAGAGGCGGACTTATCGAATAAAATTGTTTTTCGACGAAAGTCTGATTGCCATTAAAATTAGTTGTTAATTGGAAGCATGAAAATATCATTCTAGCTTTGATGTCGTGCTTTTTCCTAATTATAATGTTATTTTTATTTGAGAGTAATTTTCAAACATTTTTCACGTCTAATTTTAATAATAGTAACATCTGAAAAATGACTGCTTGATAGAACGTGCATTTTATTAGTAGGTATTTATATTTTTGCACTGGAAAGTCTCTAGTTTTTTTACTTCAGTTATTTCAGATTAATTGTTCTTTAAAAGTTGTTATATTTTCTCGATCTTTTAATCCAAAAATTAAAGTTTATTTTTCTATCAATTATGTACGTATTTTACTTTTGAGCTCATTATTTTACATGTGCTGGTTTAAATATTAGATAATTGTTGTAGAATAATTTGCTGTAGGGGAAACTACTGCAATAAGAGACATACATAATTCAGAAACGATGCTTATGAATAGAAAAATATAAAGTGGGAAAGGAAAAATTAGAGTTGAATAGATTAAGTAGTGTGTTGCAAGCGTGTCAACAATATAAAGATAAGAATTAGAGTATAGATATATTTTTTTAAATACGATTTTAAAGAACGATGCATTTGACGGATATACTACCATTGTCTCCTATTACCACATTATGTTAATTAGTGTTGTTAGTTTTTGTTTTAATCGCGCAGCGGTACTTTTAAACATGCTATTGTGAGGTTATATTGTACTAAAACAAATCTCATTCCAACTCTATTTCGGTGTTTCTTATTCCAGCACTTTTAATAAACTAATATAGTAATAAGAGACGAAGCTCTTGGTAATAAGAGATGCCACTATGGATTCACGAAATATATTTTATTATGCCATTATGACAATTATTATGCCATTTATTATGATAATGATTGGTATTTTGGGCAGGTTAAAACATTGCGTAAACAAGGAAAAACTGCATTTTCTTCGGTTCGATAAAATGTTCGATTTATGTCGCCAAATAAGACTGACACAGCTATAGTGGAAAATGAATTTATATTAGGTGTACAACTTTGCTTCCGCCGTTTTTTTTCGAAATTCGAGGCTTTATTGTAATAAACTGGTTATACATTTATGATTCAAAGTATTGTCCATCGCTGGCCACTACTTTCTCCCATCTTTCGGGCAGCGTACGAATCCCGCGTTGAAAAAACTGGTCATCTTTTGAAGCGATCCACGAATCGATCCAATTTTTTACTTCTTCATAAGACCGGAAGTGCTGGTCATCCAGGCCGTGTGCCATTGATCGAAACAAGTGATAGTCCGAGGGAGCAACGTCTGGAGAATACGGCGGGTGGGGTAGGACTTCCCATTTCAACGTTTCCAAGTATGTCTTGACCACTTTCGCAACATGGGGTCGAGCATTGTCATGCTGTAAGATTACTTTATCATATCTCTCGTTGTATTGAGTCTTGCTCAAGTAATGCCTCCAATTCTGCATCTTCGAAAACCTTCTCTCTTCCACCGCCATGCCGGTCTTCGACGTCAAAATCACCGTTCTTGAAGCGTTGAAACCACTCTCGGCACGTTCTTTCACTAATAGCGGCCTCACCGTAGGTATTTGAAAGCATTCGATGAGCCTCAGCCGCAGATTTCTTCATATTAAAACAGAAAATTAAAACCTCCCGCAAATGACGAGAATTTGGCTCGTAAGCTGACATGTTAATCGAGAATAACTTTATGATGCAGACACAAATCGACTAATATTTCGATGGCGTTATATTTACAAATACCTAACCTTATTGTATGACAGCTACGATCTATTTATTTCGACTACCACTTACCGCTACAGCCATCTATTGCAAAACGGCGGAAGCAAAGTTGTACACCTAATATTTTATATAGCCCACTTGATTTTCATGGCTCAGATCCAGTCATTATAAAACGACATCTCTTATCTTGTTTAAAAACAAGGTATAACTCCTAAAGTGATTTTAAATAGGAAAGAATAGTTTATAGTTTTTACCTGTTTGTGTTTTTTTAATAAAATCGTTTATTTTTCAGAACTGTAAACTTGCGATTTGAATTTTTTGGTAGGGTTTTCGAATCACAACTTTGAACGCACGTATCTTTGTTGTTTTTAATGCTGAGTAAACAAAATTTTGCAGGTCATTTTAAAATGTTATTAGCTATCTCTTTATTGCATAGAGAACCTTTCAACGTAATGAGTATGAGAAATATAAACTTTGTCTCTTATTTCCATCTATTGATAATAAGAAACAAAAAATGAGCACAAAAATGTTTTGTTTTTTTTATGAAGCCCTTACAAGAAAACAATCTGAGATAGTTATATAATGATCATCATTGGTGAAAGTATATGCTATATAAATTTTAGGTGTCAATCTATATCTAATTGTCATAAATGATCTAGTCACGTCTCTTATTACATAGTTTGTCTCTTATTAACGTGTTCTCCTCTAATTCTGTTTGTAGTTTTACTGCCATTCGAATGACCATATTTTTCAAACCTATATATTTAAAATAGTTATGTATATTTTTGATCGAATAAACAGGTATTATATATTTGTTTATCTTGCATCTTTCCATTCATTTTTATTATTTATATTTTTACTAGAAAATGTAACCGTGGATGCTTTTTATCTAGGCGTCTCGTTTCATTTTGGCTTTCTCGGATTCTGGACCATCCTTAATTACCACATCAAAACCTTTCCAATCATTAAAGTCCATATATTAGACTTTGGGGATTGGTAAGACTTTGGTATGGTAATTAAGGGTGGTTCAAAGGCCGGGAAAGCCAAAAGGGGCGAGATATCTGGAAGAAAGGCATCGACGACTCCATTTTATGATAAAAATATAAAGGTATAGATATGTATCGCATGTGGCTTAACACTAGTGGTAGTTTCTCTAATAGGGTAACGCCGTTAAACTCTCTAAATCCATTTTCTCTGGGTGAATCAATTTGAATTCTAACTCCACTCAACCCTTGCTCAACCCTCGATCATTTCCTTCCATTCATCGCAACCTCTTGTGCATTTACCGCTCTCGCCCTGTCAAAATTACCCTTCACCTCCTGCATGCACTTCGATCTTGGCCTACCCCATCTTCTACTTCCTGTTCGTTCCTACTTTGTTATTATTTTTATTATTTCGTCTTCCCCCGCTCTCGAAACATGTCCTAAACATTTTGCTCTTCGCTGCTTTATGTTTTTGACCATGTCTTCTGCTTTCAGCTCTTGTAATATTTCTTGGTTGTTCCTTTGTCTATATATTCATTTTTGCCTATTTTAGCTGGCCACAATATATTTCTTACTAACTTTCTTTCAGCTATTAAGGTACAGGTAATTTTTCCCATAACACGGTAGATAGGTTCTTACAAAATGTCGTGTTGTGTGAAATTGTGTTATATCAGGCCTTCTTAAAGCAAGCCCTTACCATATTTCCTACTGGGATAGTGTACAATGTAATTTTCGAAATGTGTTAAATAAAAATCGCGATCTAGTGTTGATGAAGTACCGTATTACACGAGGGTTTCCCAATTCTCTTATCGTTTTAGAATGAAACCATATTGTAGGAGGGTTGCCTATGTTACATTTTTATGCAATCAAAATCAACATAAAATTAAATTTACGTCTACGCAGTTATTTCGATTATTTGAAGAAAACCGAGCTTTATTTAAATGTTGATAAAAATCGATGGTAATCTAACGTTTGTTTAGAGGAGTTTAACCGCTAGGTTAGGAATATTCGAGAACATATTTTTTCAATATTGATTTGTTATCTTGATGCACGATATTAATACATATATTACAAAAATAGATATTTTGCTGCTTATACAATTTTCGTATTTGGTACAGTTTAACTTATTCTGATTTTACAGGTTTCTGTGTAAATATTTTATTCTGTACAATACGATTGGTGGGAGGCCGTGGTAAATTAGAGGGTTCCACGTCAAAAGGCCGTCGACGAAAACGTCGTGAACAAAAATGCCGTCGGGTCAAAACGCCGTTGAGAAAAATGCCGTCAGTTTCAAAAGTCAAATTAAATTGAATATACGGCGTTTTAGCCATGACCTTTTGAAGCACGGCGTTTTTGTCGATGGCCATTTGACGACGGCGTTTTGCACTAACGGCATTTTTGTTCACGGCGTTTTAACTACGGCGTTTCGACGCACGGCGTTTTTGTCGATGGCATTTTGACGTGATACCAACTAGAGAGCTAAACACTCGCTCTTAGTAAACCAACGACTTGAGGTTCTAATCCTCCTGCGAGCATCTTACTAACACTGCATAGTATGTACAATAAAACATAGTTGCTGGCTAATGGCCAATTACCAAGGGCATTCAATTAAACAATTATATAATACCTTCAATTTGAATGTATTTAGAGAAATTTCGATATTTCGCCGATAACGTAGGATGTAAAGTTGGGTAACCTTTTCATTTTCGACGTCATTGCTATTTCTATTTCTGTATTGTTTTCTTTTCGTATCAGATAAAATCTGATACATCTCATTAAGATTAAAGTAGATAGATGAGCTCTTCTTATAGGTATAAATTTCTCTTTATTTTAGAGCCCATTCAGATGACCGGCGTTTTACGCGCGTTTAGCGCGCGTTACCATCTGAACAGCTTATAGTACCTATATCTTGTTACGCGCGTAAAACGCCGGTCATCTGAACTAGGCCTTATTTATCCATTTCGTTTTTGTGTAATACAATATGCCATGTCGCGCAGTGATAAGAAGTTCTCTTGATTTTACCATTAACCGCTTGTACTTACATATGTACATACTTTAATTCGCGGGAATTCTAAGAGTGTGGAATTAAAATTAGATTTTCTTAATGCAATTGGAAAACATCGAATGATTTGTTTTAGGATTCGGAAACCTCTCATCAATGTTAACAGACTATTCTGAAACATTGATGTAGATTATGACTTATTTTTTAAAAGTCCACATCAGCAGTTAAAAATATACGTGTCGCTTAGTTTTGCTCTACTATGTATACCTAACATCTGAAAATGAAGAAAATCGGAGGGAGCCCTCGGAATACACCTTCCTTGTTAGTTAGAGTAGTTTCATTTGTGTAACGCCATACTCGACGTTAATTACTTTAATAATCTCGCTATAATCACGCTTTCGCATATTTATACCAAGCCGAGAACTTCCAGAAATTTCCCTTCCGACAGTAAACGAATGCTACTAACGGAGATGTCACGGTTTTTGAATTTTCTATTAAATAACGTAACCGTTATCGTACATGTGGCTCATGCGTCGAAAATTTAAATTATCATTCCTATATTTTTTTGTCGAGATGAACTACACTTTCGGTGCGAGTTACTCCGTTCTAGGAATTTTCGTTACTGCACAATAATAATTATTATTTTACTAACAGAAAAATCTTATACAATGTAAGTAATATTTTGCTTATTTCTAACATGTTTAAATATAAATAAATTGTAAATAATTAATTATCTGCATATTTAATTATACAACTGAAATACCTTTATTAAAACGAGAAGCAAATAATCTTCCGTAAATAAATTGACAAAAAGGTACTTTAAATCTCGTTATTGTTATTTAGAGGGGGTTTTACATTTTAATCGGCTTTATTATAATCTTGTTGTTAATCGGCGACAGTATCTGAATAATGGTCAGTAAGAGAAAATATAACTTTTCATTATTATTAAGTGCCATTCGCATTTTAAGCTGTAATTTTAATTACCGATTGAAAGTATTATTAAAAAATAATGTAAATAAAATTATTTGTATCAAGTAAACTGAAAAGTCTGCAATACATTCCTATATTTAAAGGTAAACGGTTTACGATAGAATAAAAATGATTTTTGAGAAAACTAATTATATTATAAATGGATTTAAAGGGAGCCGAAGATAATACATTTTGATAAAATACCTACAACATATTTAAGAACACTACAGATATCGGATATTTGCAAACGCAAAGTAATCTTAACATTATTAAGTTCGAAATGGATTCGGAAAGCTTAGATTTTATTTATGCTTTTACGGGTAAACAAACAGCAAAACATTTGACGTATATTTACGCTAAAGATTATAAATGAAGCTTATCCCATTGCGTATAACATCATAATAAATAACAAATGTCGAGACTTGATGTTGAATGTTAAGACTGTTATAAATTTAATAATTATGCATTATCACCTATTCGTTCACGTTTGTTAAACTTTATATTATTAAGTGTTTTTTCTACATTTATTCAGTTTGCGTAAAAACTTCTCTTAAGAGAAAATTTCTTAAGGTCTATTAAGAAATAGCTCGCCTTTTTTAATATAAAGATATAACCCCAAAATTTAAAAACATTAGCTTTAACGTAGTAATGTAGTTGTAAACAATAATAATAATAACAACCAATAGGTAAACAAACTATCGTAGTTTAAAACATATGAAATCTGTACACGTGACACCACATCATTTACTTTTAGTTTTTACTACACAGCCATATTTTCATTAAAGGGAAATATACACGGCTGCAAAACTGTTTTAAATTTTGTGCCTTTATTAATGAACGAATTTCTATGAAATTTTTGGATATACATTTTAAACATAGCTCTACAAGGTGGCAGATCAATTTTAGGAAAAATCGTACTGATTCAGCGATTTAAAAAATTTAAAATCAAAAAATCGAAATTTTGAGTCTACCAGCGTGCTAGTAGAATCGCAGTTGGGACTTAAAGTTACATAAATTTTGAAATTAAACCATTATTGGTTGAGAAAAATTTAAAACCAAAATGTAATTTTTACCTACAAAGGCGCATCATCTTATAATATAATCTTGATTACGCCGGCACCGTTGCTGTTACCGTTCAATCCATACGCTAATAACTCGCACATAACTATCCTTGGCCATTATTGCGCGTTTAGGGCAAATCTCACTAATACTCAATTGTTCTTATCTATTTATTTACATACATTGGAACGAAAAAAATTCAGACGACGAAGAACCAAACGAGTAGGTAGGTATATTAATAAATGTTAGATTTCATATGTGGCCCGTGATAACCTCTTATGAGCTCAACGTGTCCTATAGAACAATTCTTATAAAAACGCTATGGTGGGGAAAGGTTTTCATCTTCTCAAAACAGAGCTTTGGCTCAGCGTTGGTTTCGCCTCCAGAAATGAACGGAATTGTTTGTTTTCGTAACGGCTACAATTCATACACATAATTTTATCCAATATGTTGGAATCAATTACACGTTTAATTTGATACTTTGTCAATTTTAATTCACTTTTCCAAATACCGACAATTTAGGTAACCCTGCAGGCATAAAGCGTCGATTAATTGTAATTAAAGTGTGATATTGAATTGGCATTAATTGTAAGAAGCGGCACTGTTGGATGGTTCAAGTAATCGATATTTAATAGTTTTCCAATCAATTTTCCGTAGCGACTACAGCGCGATATTGCCGCCTTTTAAATTTACATATTTCTCTATTTTCGTCTCCTAGATTATCAGGATTAGTGTTTAATTGAATAACGTCACGATGCGAACATACTTTTAGTTCCCCATTTTTGCTATTTAATTCTATTAAATCGTGTTGAACAGGTTTTAAGTGCACCATTTTGTTTTTGTAATCTCTATTAGCGCAAAATAATTTTATAAAATGTAGTTGAAAATATTTTTTTTAAATAGGTAATTGCTTGAAGAAATTAAATGTAACGTTATATAGGAAAATGTTAGGATAATCGAGTAAAATACAAACGATAAGAAACATGTTTAATACATAGGAAGACGTATAATGGTAAAATTTACGTACCAGTGGCGTAACATCATGAACGTAACAAATAGGAATTTATATTAACTATAATTGAGAATAATTTTGAGAATTTGTAGCTGTGATAATTATTTGTTTTTTAATAACTGAAAAAATCTAAAAATCAATCATCGGCATTTGTAAAATGTCAATATCTCTTTTAATATTGTAGATAGAAGAAGAATGCAAAGAATAAAATTTATAGATATTTTTACGTAGAATGCGATAAAATTAATTCAAAAATGTTAGTTTGTTTAGAATGTTTGTTTATATCTTAAATTATTCGTTCTCCTTTATTCTTGATATTTTGAGGGGGCGAATATTTCTGCAGGGGAGAAAGTTTATGTAAACTCAAAGTTTTATTTTGACGTGTTCTTTCTTATAGGTCCCCGAAAGGTTTCTCGTCATTACTTTGACACTCTGTTTTATAACGCGCCCCGAGTATTAAAAGGAGATTATTTTGAATTATGGGGGTGGTCCCGAGAGAGCTCTAACGGTTATTGTGGTTATATAAAAATGCATGGGAAAATTCCTGTTATTGAAAATTTATCTTTGATTTCACTATTTGAAAAACAAAATGTTAATTTTTCTCATAAATTTTCCATATAATCTAACAAAAGACATTAATAAATGTTGTTTTCTTTAAAAAATTACAAGGAGAATTTTAGTTAAAAAATTAAAGTTGTTTATCACAGTAACAAATAGAGAATATCAACATTTCCACAACAATAAACTAAAACGCTTTTTATTTTTTTCCGTAAACTTGCAATATAATTATTTCATGACACCCTAAACGTATATACATATACTTTACAGCATACTTTAATTTTGATAAAAATACAATATTGTATGGCAGGTAATGACGATGAAAAAAACAAGGTAATGCGGTTAATAATATATACGTGTAGTCAGAGTGCACTCAATACATTATTATACACTTTATATACATAAATATTTTATTTTTCATTCATTATAACGATAATTCTATAGCTACGCTGAAAGCAAGTATTGAACACGATTATATCTATGACGATGATATTAACGGCTTTTATACTAATTTTGTTCACAAGAATTATAAATACTACATTAATAAAAATGAATTTGTTAGTATAAAATATACCTCTGAATTTTCATTATATTTTCATATATATTCACTATAGAAATGATTTCATGTGGCTATCTAGAAATAAGATACCAAATATACATGGTAATTCATAAATAATGAGAAAAACTTTAAGGAATGATTCCTTCTTGAAAATTTCCTAAGTTTTTTCCTAAAACGTCTCCTTCCGAAGTTACACTCCCATAAAAAAGAAAAGGTAAAATGCAAATTAATGAATGACAAATATTGAATATTTAGTTGAATAACGTTATAACAGTTGTTAACTAGTTTTGACTACGCTATTTAACCAATAAAATATTAGCGAATATTGATATTATCTTCTAAGTTTTACCGTAGTGTATCATCATTTATTTTATTTTTTTACTCAAAAACTGTAGGTTTCGCGGGAAAAGCAATAAGGTTCTAAATAAAGCAATCTTTTGAAAGGAATTATCTAAATTTCAGAACGTCAACCCTCCAAAAAGGTTTTTAAAAAACCTAACAGGGGTTTGCAGTTTTCACCTCCTTGTGAAGATAGGAGACAATTGAAAATATTATTACAGAAAACCTTTTGACAAGTAAAAATCATCTACCAAATGTCATTCTTTTACATTTTTCTGAGTTTGAGAAATAAAATGAAAATGTAATTTTACCATTCTTCTTTTAAAGGGTGTAACTCCAATGGAACGTTTTAGGAAAAACTTTTAATTTACCCTAATTCCTGTATGCAAGGTTAACGTTAAATATGCAAGACCTGACACGAATAGAACAGATCCGGAATTACTCGAAAAGTAATTTTTCAAGGATAACAATGTAAGAAATAACAATATTTAATATGACAATAATATTGACATTTAAATGACAATATTATAATAGCCGAGTGAATAGGTATATGAAAAACGTTTTTCTATTTTATCTGAATTTCTCCTAATGCAACCCCATAGAATTTTTAAATAGTCAAACAGAGAAAAAAATAAGCTTTCCAATGATATATAGCATACCTTATGTTTCTATTTAAAAAAATTCAAGATGGCGTCCGTGCTCGAAAACTATGCGTGAAAAAAATTTTTTTAATTCTAAAATATACAAAATAACCTCAAATTGAAATATTACGAATTTCAAACGTATATCTAAAACCGTTCTGATAACAGCCCTATGAATTTGAAAATCACCATTTTGCCAACTTTATTGAATAAAACGTAAACGAATTCTTTATGGCAGCTAATTTTTTCAGCAAACATCATCTATTGGATAGTAGTTACTATGATAAAATTTTCATCAAAATCGGAGTGTACCCTTTGGGTAAACTTCCTTATAAAGTCAAATTCGAAATATGAATTCTGTAGAAACTTTGGAATTGTATTTTTAGAATAATAAATGTGTGTGTAGACAGACCTCCCTATAAAGTTATTAAAATTTGTTAATATACCGCTCGTCATAAACGGATTTAAGGGAAGGTTGGTTATAGCAAAACTATTATTGAGGTAATAATCAAATAGCGAAAAGCTGGATTTCGAACACACCAAAAATTTATAAAATATTAGAAGTAATGTGTGTGTGTGTGTCGTCTCTTGAAGTTTTTCGCGTTATTTATGAATCATCCTGCATTTTACTCTGTAATTTAAAGAATAAAAGCATTCGTTTCATTTAGAAAACGAAATATATTTCGTCAGTACCTATTATAAACATAGCAATAGACAAAATATTATGGCAATCCATTTTAGTCGTAATAAAAACGTCTATTATAAGTAAAGTGTATGTTTTTTAACAGGGATAAACGGTAAAAAATTAATTTTGTTTATAACAACAATCAATAGATAAAATAGGTAATTGTTCTAAGAAAATTATAATATAAAAAATTTAAAAACGATCATCGTGGCGGCGCCAGCGAACGAAAGTGATTTATAACATACAAAAATTAATAAATTAAATAAAAATACGGAATTTGCGATATCTATAAAGTATAACTTAAAAAATGTTATTTCCTGGTTTCAACAACGCCAATGTTCCATGTAAACTAAAAGTTTAACGTATTCTCGCAAGTTTTATAATAATTTTTAGAACACGGGCGTAGAAAAAAAAAGTTTGAACACAACTTTCGGCATGCTGCACTATTATTCTTTAACGGGTGGATAGGCATAATCAATAGTCTTTATCTCTGGCATCAACAAAATTTTATTTAAAAGATTTATGGAATTGTTTCGTCGAAAGGGAAAATTATTATTTGTTTATTTTCAATCGTAGAATGGAAAAGCGGATTTCTTTAATTTCTTTAAAAAATTAAATTTTTACGAATTTGACGTCAACATTTCAATCATACATAATTGAATTTTACAGTAGTGTGTGTCGGTAAAGTTACTCCTACGTACTTGGAAACAAAGCAACTGTACAATAAATCAGCTAGTTTAGCTCACATCGACGTCGATTTAATCTGATTTATTGATTATTTCCAAAAGGTTTTTATCGTTTTATTATGTTTCACTGCTAGAGTTCATTAATACAAAGATTATGATCGAACGATTACAGAATTTTCGAAATAATCAGTGTCAAAATTTTCAAAAATAACATTTTAATTTAATGCGAAATTTCTATCGGAAATGCAATCGTAGAATATGTGCTGGTAAAAAAATAATTTCTGTATGGTAGGTACTTTTCAACTGTTTCTTAGCAGTTTTGACATATATCGCAGTCTTTTACAGAAGTATTATAGAAGTTTTGCACTTGGGTTCGATTCGTTTAAATATCAATTGTGTTCGTTTTATGTGCGATAAGATTTCCGCGCACGAGTTATCTATCATTTAGAATAATTATTATTGAATTACGTTATTGACATTATTTATCTTTCCATCGTATTAAAATCTTCGAAAATGCTTTAAAATAAACTGTGAAGTATAAATATGTGCGACTCGACGAAAATTAGTTGGTTAGTCTATATTAAATTTCGAGTACGAATTAAATAGGTAAAAAGCGCTTGGTTTGAAGTAAATAATATAGATAGGTATAATAATAAAAAATAATCACCGTCTGGATTCCGGTGTAAGAATAGATCCAGGGAATTCCCTGCCTGTCGTAAGAGTCGACTATTTGGGACGATTGTCCTTTCAATCCTTATACCTTGCTCCTATTAATTTACCGTCTCTGTTTATACCATCCTTAAGGCTCATTTTCCGCGACACGAATTTTAGCCGTTCACCGTTTTGGCAAATTAAACGAATCAATAGAGGTGCGTTATTTTAAATGGGCGATTTTCCACGAGTCGGTACGATAAAATATCACAATCAGCTGCTGTTTGCAGCAGAGGAAATCGTTTATTTTAATAAACGAATGTCTTTGAACATTCAGTATTTGCTGTTTTCATATTTATCTAAATGCGATTTTCCACTGTAGAAACAGCAGTCGAGTCGTATACCAGGTTCTGTCAGGTCAGTGGGAGATGTATCTTTATTTCCATAAGCCCGTTATTTCGTCAGAACTCAAATTAACATTTCAGATTCAATATTGAACTGTATGTTTACGTGTTTTTTTTTCAAAAATTGTTCGAAAAACACCATATACTACATACAAATTCAAAAGTACAACTCTGAACTTCCGACAAAATAATTAGCTTATGTCGCGCCGAGAACCCGAGTACCATTCTTTCAGTGCGAAACTTATGCTGCAAACGACAACCGATGAAAAGACACCAATATAACTTAATGTACTACCACTAATGAACTGATTAATTTACTAAAACAGTGGACGCTTAAAATTCGTGTGTAGAAAGCCGCCTCAATATCTAGCAGTAGATATAATATGCAACCATAAATAATGGAAAGTGCCTACCTAATAATAATTTTAAAATTTAAAATTACTCGCCCACGTAGATTTCAGGTAAATATTAAATCACTTTTTAAGCATAGGGTTCGTCATAACGTTCGTCTTTTATTTCTTCTGTGAAAAAACTTGTACATATTTTTCGCATTACATTTTTACCTATTTATTAAATCGGAAAATAGTACCTATATTAAAAAACAAGTTTCATAAGGCGTGTTTTTATCGCAGTGGTCCAAGTTTAGAAAACGAGTCGCGTATCGGCGAGTTAAACTAATTTAAATAATTAATAAAAAAGATACAGGGATTATTTTTTGTAAAATTTTTAAATGGGAAATCACAAACATTTCGAAAGCTGGGTTTTATAAAAATTGTTTTCTTACAAAATTATCTACCATTCGATGTTCAATAGTGTATGCCATGTTTTAATATTGTAGCTATAGAAAAATAGTTTTGCGCTTCAGCGTCATCTTTGCACAGCCCATTAGAAATCGCGAATCGCCAAAAATTAAAGCTGCCCCTTGTACCTAGTGATCACTTGTTACCTGAATTTCAATATTATTGTATGTTATCAAAATATTTGCCTCGGAGTTTTACGTGAATCGCCCTGTGTATATTATTTATAATGGCTACATTTTTATAAGGAACGCGAACGGATTTTATTATTTCTTCAAAAATAATTCAAATCAAAAATTATCAGTTACTTTTAATTTGAAATAAAACATAATGCAGATAAGTTGTTAGATAACTCACATTCTTTCCTCGACTCGAAATCACAGCTGCGACTTTATCAGACATTTATTACGTTACTTCATCGGCAATAGTCATTCGGACTTGAAAGAGTTTAGTTTCGGAATTTTAGTATTAGTCACTTCGCGACCAATGCACGATGTTAAAAATGTGATTTTCTTGTTTATATTTTGTGTAAATAATTCCGTAATAATCCGTTCCCAGGCGGCACACTGACGTTGTAATGTCGTCAACTATTGACCATTTGGGGACCAATAGGGACGTCAATATGACGGGTTAATGTCGCAGCCCAACGACGTCAAATTATGACCAATCTAGTACGTTACTTGAGACGTCTAATTGACGTCTAATTTCCTGAAATGGGACTTTTTACTTACTTGTTTAGTTGTATACTACTGTATTTATAACGACGCGATAGTGCATAATTCCAAAATATATTAATATATTTTTTAGTTAAAATTTTGAATTAAAACATAAACATGTTAGAAAAATTACGAATATTTTACGCTTTAAATTAACGCTTCAAAACGTCTTTATCTTCACTTTTCCAGTAAGGATTCAGGACTTTGGAATGACGAAACAAAGACGTCTCAACGACGTTCTTTAATGACGTCAAATGTTCGTCGTGAAAGTGTCGTCGTGCGTACTTCACTTATTGGGTCCACGACGTCGCCGACTAATAATTACCAATAATTGACGACATTGTTGTGACATGACAACATGTGTTGTGATTTTTTCCAACTCTAAACGTGCAAATTTGAATGGATTACGATTTTGAAAATTAGGCGAGTCGTTACTTTCAAAATTTAATTAAATTTTTAAGGGTTAATAAAAATAATTCGACGTGTGTACAATACATACGTAGGTACTTTAATTTGCATCTATTATTTTCCATAATTTGGGTGCAGCTACAATAATGATCGTCATCTCTTGTGCCGATAGATATCATTTGCTTTTTTAATAATTTTCTATTTTTTCGTGGGTCTAGAACGATTCATGGCGGCCGTTTTATCGCCAATTCTATTTATTACGACTTAATAAATGAAACAAAAATGTAGATTTTGTCAGTTTTAAAACTTTAATTGTAGGTATATTTATACAATCTTTAAATTTTGTATTTCAACGAATTAATAACTTATGTAGTAGGTAGTTAAATTTACAATAATAATAATAACTTATGATGAAAATAAATAATTAGCAATTAAGCAATAATTTTATATATTTTATCATACCTGTATAATTAATTATATAACAGAAATAAGTAAAACGAATAAAAGTAAAATTCATTAGGCACCAGCAAATAAATTAGGTATTAAAAAATTATAAGTAGGTCAATACTTAGGTATCTAAATATCATCTAATATATCTAATATCATCTAATCATGTGAAAATGAAATTTGATTTAATTTAAATTGCTGCTTAATATTTAAAATAAAATAACGTTAAAGTGTTAAATTAACAGTTATTAAAACATGGTACTTATTGAATTGCTTATTATTAAAAGAAACTAACGTAAGCCATTTTTAACAGTTGTGAGAAAAACAGGAAAATTTACTAACTTCAAAATGTAAAAATGTTTCATATATTTGAGTTTTTGTTACATTATTTAAGTAACAAAAATATAATATGAACTATATAGATTTGGTATTGCCATTTGAGCTGCTCCTGATAAATTGGTTGTACATTCATTCTTTATCTGAACTGTGGTTTCCATGGTATTTCCCACACGTCTTTTTAATTTTGTGAGAACTCTAGCAACTTCTATATTCACTGCTCACGTATCATGACAATGTTTTAGGTTTTAGAAATGCACAAAATAAATTATTTTAATAGTTAGGCATGCATTTAAAAATCTTTCAGTATAATCTATTTTCTGGTTTGCCCATTTTAAAAATACAATTTACGGTTTTTAAGGTGCAAACGGCTTTCGCTTAAGAGTAACTTTAATTAATGTGCATGTAATATAAATATGTTCGTACTTCCAAAACATAAAAAGAGTAATACTTTACTATATTAAAATTGTACTTATTACAATAACGCACTAACAAATCATTACCTACTAAATACTTGTATTTAATTTAAATTTAAAAATAATTATTGATCAATTTTCTTATGACAGTCGACGAATTAATATCCATCGACCTTTTCTTGAGAAAATATAATACCTACGTATTTTTTAAAGTAAATATGTTTCTTAAATTCATGCATTAAAATTAGAGCTTTATATAAACGTTCGTGTTAGGTACATTATTTTTCAGTTGGCGATGAAAAAGTCGGCGATGAAACAGCTGCGATGAACCGGCGGCGATGAATCGTCCCATTCCGGATTTATATATTTTAAAATATATGTAATCTTTAATACTACTATACTATAAGGTAATATTTGTGTCATGTATACTATGTATGTATAGCATCTTTTTTTTTAAATTTTACATTGTTGTTATTCCACAATAATCATACTTTTTGAGTGATTCAAATAGTCCCGATCTATTCTAATCTATTTATTAATTACATGTCATTTTTGCTTAAGTCGCGATACAGCAGTGACGAAATCAGATCACGTCTACTGCGAATACTTTTATTTTAGGTAATATTTATATTATTACATAAATACTACGTAACTTGAGAGTGTCGCTGTAGTACTATGCGTTCAACTGTGACGACATTAAGATTTAAGCGATTTCGAACGTGGAGCTGATAGTTTGTGAAATTCCTGCCTCGTCGAGTTAGACAGGACGTACGCGTCACAAAATTTTGTCTCAGATAAAGTCGCAATATCTACTTTTGTGCGACATAATTTTGCGAGTGTGCGCCTAATTTCACTGTTGTTATCCGATTGCGAAGAAGACCAACACGGAGATGTATTCCATTTCTATTTTTTTTTCAAGTTTCAGTATGTATACGTCTATATAAAATAAAATATCACGTCTACTGCGAATACTCTTATTTTACGTAATATTTATATTATTACATAAATACTACGTAACTTGAGAGTGTTGCTGTAGTACTATGTGTTCAACTGTGACGGCATTAAGATTTAAGCGATTTCGAACGTGGAGCTGATAGTTTGTGAAATTCCTGCCTCGTCGAGTTAGACAGGACGTACGCGTCACAAAATTTTGTCTCAGATAAAGTCGCAATATCTACTTTTCTGCGATTTAATTTTGCGAGTGTGCGCCTAATTTCACTGTTGTTATCCGATTGCGAAGAAGACCAACACGGAGATATATTTCATTTCTGTTTTTTTTTCAAGTTTCAGTACGTATACGTCTATATAAAATAAAATATCACGTCTACTGCGAATACTCTTATTTTACGTAATATTTATATTATTACATAAACACTACTTAACTTGAGAATGTCGCTGTAGTACTATGTGTTCAACTGTGACGGCATTAAGATTTAAGCGATTTCGAACGTGGAGCTGATAGTTTGTGAAATTCCTGCCTCGTCGAGTTAGACAGGACGTACGCGTCACAAAATTTTGTCTCAGATAAAGTCGCAATATCTACTTTTGTGCGACATAATTTTGCGAGTGTGCGCCTAATTTCACTGTTGTTATCCGATTGCGAAGAAGACCAACACGGAGATGTATTCCATTTCTATTTTTTTTTCAAGTTTCAGTATGTATACGTCTATATAAAATAAAATATCACGTCTACTGCGAATACTCTTATTTTACGTAATATTTATATTATTACATAAACACTACGTAACTTGAGAGTGTCGCTGTAGTACTATGTGTTCAACTGTGACGGCATTAAGATTTAAGCGATTTCGAACGTGGAGCTGATAGTTTGTGAAATTCCTGCCTCGTCGAGTTAGACAGGACGTACGCGTCACAAAATTTTGTCTCAGATAAAGTCGCAATATCTACTTTTGTGCGACTTAATTTTGCGAGTGTGCGCCTAATTTCACTGTTGTTATCCGATTGCGAAGAAGACCAACACGGAGATGTATTCCATTTCTATTTTTTTTTCAAGTTTCAGTATGTATACGTCTATATAAAATAAAATATCACGTCTACTGCGAATACTCTTATTTTACGTAATATTTATATTATTACATAAACACTACGTAACTAGAGAGTGTCGCTGTAGTACTATGTGTTCAACTGTGACGGCATTAAGATTTAAGCGATTTCGAACGTGGAGCTGATAGTTTGTGAAATTCCTGCCTCGTCGAGTTAGACAGGACGTACGCGTCACAAAATTTTGTCTCAGATAAAGTCGCAATATCTACTTTTGTGCGACTTAATTTTGCGAGTGTGCGCCTAATTTCACTGTTGTTATCCGATTGCGAAGAAGACCAACACGGAGATGTATTCCATTTCTATTTTTTTTTCAAGTTTCAGTATGTATACGTCTATATAAAATAAAATATCACGTCTACTGCGAATACTCTTATTTTACGTAATATTTATATTATTACATAAATACTACTTAACTTGAGAGTGTCGCTGTAGTACTATGTGTTCAACTGTGACGGCATTAAGATTTAAGCGATTTCGAACGTGGAGCTGATAGTTTGTGAAATTCCTGCCTCGTCGAGTTAGACAGGACGTACGCGTCACAAAATTTTGTCTCAGATAAAGTCGCAATATCTACTTTTGTGCGACTTAATTTTGCGAGTGTGCGCCTAATTTCACTGTTGTTATCCGATTGCGAAGAAGACCAACACGGAGATACATTCCATTTCTGTTTTTTTTTTAAGCTTCAGTATGTATACGTCTATATAAAATAAAATATACACAAATAATCACATTCTTGCAAGCAACGATGAATTGTATATTGAATGTATGTAGAATGATGTAGTTAATACAAAATACCGATAAAATGCAGAGCATTTCAAGTACAGTTAATGTGTGTTTTTCGACGTTTCACACAGTAGCGTATTTTTACAATATTAATAAATTGTACTCTTTCTTTATCATGTCATACGTGTGCAGGTAAATCATCGGTAGAATATATGTCACTTTCCAAACTTTGTATTGCGTTACAAATATACAATCTAGTCATATTTTTATTCATGACGTGCATTGGAACTTATCTTGAATACCATACACATTGTTTCCCTTATCCGTTTACACTATTTTTATTTATAATATTATTTATATGTTTAATACGTTTAATATGAGTTGTGATATTTTTCGAACTGTAAACGTGCAAATTTGAATGGTTTACGATTTTGAAATTGGGCGAGTCATTACTTTCAAAATTTAGTTACATTTTTTAGAATTAATAAAAATAATTCGACGCGTGTACAATACATAGGTAGGTACTTTAATTTGAATCTATTATTTTCCATAATTTGAGTGCAACTACAATAGTGATCGTCTTTGTATTTTTTGTGCCAATAGATGTCATTTGGTTTTTTAATAATTTTCTATTTTTTCGTTCTTCATATGCATGCTGAAGTTGTTTTATTTTTTAATATTTTTGGGTTTGCAATAGTTTTGCACAATAACATCAAGAACAGTACCCGACGTGCCCTAACGATTTTGATTTATCTTTGATATGTTATAGAAAGTCGTAAAATAGAGACACGTATTTTTTATTAACGGAAATACGTATTTAGGGGCGAAATCGCCCTTCGAGGTAGTGCATGTAATGGTTAGTATAATATTGCAATTTTCTATAGATGCTGTTGTTAGATTTAAATGAAATCAAACCCATAATCGTTCGTTGGATGAGTAATGAAATAACCGCGATTTCCGATTAAATTTACGAGAGCGAACTAACACCATAAAATTTAAAAATATTCGTAAAATTTACATAATCGTAATAAATTCTTGAGTGGAAATATAAGCTATATGCAGCAGGTTAAAATTAAGTTTATCTGTTTTCTATACAAAATTCTAAGATTTCCAAAAGATCTACATAAAACAGTATCTACAATAATCAGTAACATTTTTTAAGTTTAGACTTTTTTTAAGTATGATAAACAAGAATTGTCGTCGATCGAGTTGTAAGAATTAAATAACTTATTAAGCTCTCGAATTTTAATTCTATATTTGAGCAGACGAAAATTGGACGAAAAAATGCATACGATGCATTGAAAAATTAATACTTTCAATGTCTATAACTTTACGATTCGATAAGCGACGGTTCTTTTCCACCATACAAAGTAGAAAAATCATATTTTTAGTTTTGGGCTGAAAATTTTTATGATTCTCGACGAAAAATAAAACTAACGATGATTTTGCAATTCACATTTTATGAAAAAGTGTTTATAAAGAAGGGTAACTGAAATTTCTATCGGAAATGCAATCGTACAATATGTGCAGGTAAAAAAAGACAATTTCTGCGTGGAAGGTACTATTCAATTGTTTCTTAGCAGTTTCAACATATACCGCAGTCACTTACAGAAGTATTATAGAAATATGGAAATGGGTTCGTAACCCAAATGGCGCCGTATATTTATATTATGGATATTTTGTTATAATCATTAAATTTTTTATTAATATAATTTATGTTTTAAAATATGCGTAATCTATAATACTGCTATATACTATAAGTTGATATTTGTGCCATGTATACTATGTATGTATAGCGTTTTTTTTTGAAAAATTTTACATTGTTATTCCACGATAATCATACTTTTTGAGTGATTCAAATAGTCCCGATCTATTCTAATATATTTATTAATTACATGTCATTTTTGCTCAAGTCGCGATACAGCAGTGACGAAATCAGATCACGTCTACTGCGAATACTCTTATTTTACGTAATATTTATATTATTACATAAACACTACTTAACTTGAGAATGTCGCTGTAGTACTATGTGTTCAACTGTGACGGCATTAAGATTTAAGCGATTTCGAACGTGGAGCTGATAGTTTGTGAAATTCCTGCCTCGTCGAGTTAGACAGGACGTACGCGTCACAAAATTTTGTCTCAGATAAAGTCGCAATATCTACTTTTGTGCGACATAATTTTGCGAGTGTGCGCCTAATTTCACTGTTGTTATCCGATTGCGAAGAAGACCAACACGGAGATGTATTCCATTTCTATTTTTTTTTCAAGTTTCAGTATGTATAAGTCTATATAAAATAAAATATCACGTCTACTGCGAATACTCTTATTTTACGTAATATTTATATTATTACATAAACACTACGTAACTTGGGAGTGTCGCTGTAGTACTATGTGTTCAACTGTGACGGCATTAAGATTTAAGCGATTTCGAACGTGGAGCTGATAGTTTGTGAAATTCCTGCCTCGTCGAGTTAGACAGGACGTACGCGTCACAAAATTTTGTCTCAGATAAAGTCGCAATATCTACTTTTCTGCGATTTAATTTTGCGAGTGTGCGCCTAATTTCACTGTTGTTATCCGATTGCGAAGAAGACCAACACGGAGATATATTCCATTTCTGTTTTTTTTTCAAGTTTCAGTACGTATACGTCTATATAAAATAAAATATCACGTCTACTGCGAATACTCTTATATTACGTAATATTTATATTATTACATAAACACTACGTAACTTGGGAGTGTCACTGTAGTACTATGTGTTCAACTGTGACGGCATTAAGATTTAAGCGATTTCGAACGTGGAGCTGATAGTTTGTGAAATTCCTGCCTCGTCGAGTTAACAGGACGTACGCGTCACAAAATTTTGTCTCAGATAAAGTCTCAATATCTACTTTTGTGCGACTTAATTTTGCGAGTGTGCGCCTAATTTCACTGCTGTTATCCGATTGCGAAGAAGACCAACACGGAGATGTATTCCATTTCTATTTTTTTTTCAAGTTTCAGTATGTATACGTCTATATAAAATAAAATATCACGTCTACTGCGAATACTCTTATTTTACGTAATATTTATATTATTACATAAATACTACTTAACTTGGGAGTGTCGCTGTAGTACTATGTATTCAACTGTGACGGCATTAAGATTTAAGCGATTTCGAACGTGGAGCTGATAGTTTGTGAAATTCCTGCCTCGTCGAGTTAGACAGGACGTACGCGTCACAAAATTTTGTCTCAGATAAAGTCTCAATATCTACTTTTGTGCGACTTAATTTTGCGAGTGTGCGCCTAATTTCACTGCTGTTATCCGATTGCGAAGAAGACCAACACGGAGATGTATTCCATTTCTATTTTTTTTTCAAGTTTCAGTATGTATACGTCTATATAAAATAAAATATCACGTCTACTGCGAATACTCTTATTTTACGTAATATTTATATTATTACATAAATCACTACTTAACTTGGGAGTGTCGCTGTAGTACTATGTGTTCAACTGTGACGGCATTAAGATTTAAGCGGTTTCGAACGTGGAGCTGATAGTTTGTGAAATTCCTGCCTCGTCGAGTTAGACAGGACGTACGCGTCACAAAATTTTGTCTCAGATAAAGTCGCAATATCTACTTTTGTGCGACTTAATTTTGCGAGTGTGCGCCTTATTTCACTGTTGTTATCCGATTGCGAAGAAGACCAACACGGAGATATATTCCATTTCTGTTTTTTTTTCAAGTTTCAGTACGTATACGTCTATATAAAATAAAATATCACGTCTACTGCGAATACTCTTATATTACGTAATATTTATATTATTACATAAACACTACGTAACTTGGGAGTGTCACTGTAGTACTATGTGTTCAACTGTGACGGCATTAAGATTTAAGCGATTTCGAACGTGGAGCTGATAGTTTGTGAAATTCCTGCCTCGTCGAGTTAGACAGGACGTACGCGTCACAAAATTTTGTCTCAGATAAAGTCGCAATATCTACTTTTGTGCGACTTAATTTTGCGAGTGTGCGCCTTATTTCACTGTTGTTATCCGATTGCGAAGAAGACCAACACGGAGATGTATTCCATTTATATATTTTTTTCAAGTTTCAGTATGTATACGTCTATATAAAATAAAATATCACGTCTACTGCCAATACTCTTATTTTACGTAATATTTATATTATTACATAAACACTACGTAACTTGAGAGTGTCGCTGTAGTACTATGTGTTCAACTGTGACGGCATTAAGATTTAAGCGATTTCGAACGTGGAGCTGATAGTTTGTGAAATTCCTGCCTCGTCGAGTTAACAGGACGTACGCGTCACAAAATTTTGTCTCAGATAAAGTCTCAATATCTACTTTTGTGCGACTTAATTTTGCGAGTGTGCGCCTAATTTCACTGCTGTTATCCGATTGCGAAGAAGACCAACACGGAGATGTATTCCATTTCTATTTTTTTTTCAAGTTTCAGTATGTATACGTCTATATAAAATAAAATATCACGTCTACTGCGAATACTCTTATTTTACGTAATATTTATATTATTACATAAATACTACTTAACTTGAGAGTGTCGCTGTAGTACTATGTGTTCAACTGTGACGGCATTAAGATTTAAGCGATTTCGAACGTGGAGCTGATAGTTTGTGAAATTCCTGCCTCGTCGAGTTAGACAGGACGTACGCGTCACAAAATTTTGTCTCAGATAAAGTCTCAATATCTACTTTTGTGCGACTTAATTTTGCGAGTGTGCGCCTAATTTCACTGCTGTTATCCGATTGCGAAGAAGACCAACACGGAGATGTATTCCATTTCTATTTTTTTTTCAAGTTTCAGTATGTATACGTCTATATAAAATAAAATATCACGTCTACTGCGAATACTCTTATTTTACGTAATATTTATATTATTACATAAATACTACTTAACTTGAGAGTGTCGCTGTAGTACTATGTGTTCAACTGTGACGGCATTAAGATTTAAGCGGTTTCGAACGTGGAGCTGATAGTTTGTGAAATTCCTGCCTCGTCGAGTTAGACAGGACGTACGCGTCACAAAATTTTGTCTCAGATAAAGTCGCAATATCTACTTTTGTGCGACTTAATTTTGCGAGTGTGCGCCTTATTTCACTGTTGTTATCCGATTGCGAAGAAGACCAACACGGAGATATATTCCATTTCTGTTTTTTTTTTAAGTTTCAGTATGTATACGTCTATATAAAATAAAATATACACAAATAATCACATTCTTGCAAGCAACGATGAATTGTATATTGAATGTATGTAGAATGATGTAGTTAATACAAAATACCGATAAAATGCAGAGCATTTCAAGTACAGTTAATGTGTGTTTTGCGACGTTTCACACAGTAGCGTATTTTTACAGTATTAATAAATTGTACTCTTTCTTTATCATGTCATACGTGTGCAGGTAAATCATCGGTAGAATATATGTCACTTTCCAAACTTTGTATTGCGTTACAAATATACAATCTAGTCATATTTTTATTCATGACGTGCATTGGAACTTATCTTGAATACCATACACATTGTTTCCCTTATCCGTTTACACTATTATATTTATAATATTATAAAACTATGCTTTTGCAGATTTCTTTATAAAAAAATATTGTAAAATATTAATAATAAGTTGTAGGAGATCCAAGAATTCATACTTGAATTGAATTTTATATAACCGAGAAGATGGACGCCAATAATATTTTAGTAGGTTTGTATAGTTTTTGCTCAATTATGTATTTGATTCGCGATAGAATCGGAGACGATGATTAATAAACTTTCATTCGTAGATATTTCAGTTATTAGAAAGTATTCTGATTTTTTGGGCTTTACTGCCTATGGGAAATCCACTCGTACCGACAGATATTTACATGTATACGTTATTTGTTCATTTTGTCATTTCGGCTATGTGTTGTGCGAGTATGTAATTATTGTAGTCATAAATTTGAAAACAAATTAAGGTAACTATGCTTCAAATATTCTTTGTGTAGTTTTATGAATACCTATTATTTATTTTAATTTTATAAAACGTTTATTATATCTGCCTTTTTATGTAAATTGCTGTTATTTACGATTAACAGCAACTGCGATAACGATACGTATTTTTACTTTTCAAATTATAAACAGGTTAACTGTTGTAGTGTGCTGGACGTTTTGATTTCAGCTAATATTTACTTTGGTAATATGATTTGAAGCGATATATTTGTAGGTACTTAAAGATATGTTTTTTGCATATTCCATATTCTTTTTCATATTGATAATTTTTTCTGCTCCAAATCAATAAATCATACCTCGCTAATTATGCATGTTTTAATTTTTGCTTTGTAATAATGATGAATGACGATTTTTAATTGCTATTTTATATACTTGCCCTTTTGTTGGATATTAGTAAACTTTGTGAAATGCTTTTCAGGATGCATGCTATGGGAGTCCATGACCCGTCGAGTTAGACTGGATGAACACGCCACGGGGTACAAAATGGTACATAGTTGGTAAGTACCAATAATTATTTACATATTCATCTTTTAAATGTCGAATTAACTTTGAATAATTTTGTATCAACTCTTGGTAATTTATACGCGGTATTTTGCATACTTCAGAGTAATATTTTTAATGCAGCTTAGTAAATAATAAGATTTTACGTAATCTCCCGGATACAAATACTCTTTTATTTTCACCAACAAAGTAAAATACAAAATTGTAAATATAGGGTATACGCGGTGCTACACAAAAGTTCGGAAAGTTGACTGTAAAAAATTACTTACCGTAATTCTTGGTTTTCGCCGTCTTTTTCGAAGTAGTCACCTTCAACGTGTGTATAAGTTCTTCATCTTTTTTGAAAAATTTTGCGTTGTTTTTATTCCACAATAATCATACTTTGATTACGGCGTTTTTCTCATTTCATGCATCTTTGAAAGTTCTGAAATGTGAGTGTGTTAAAGACCGTCTGTGATTCTGCCTGGATCTCCCTAGTCGTAATTTTATTTTCGAAAATAGGAAACAATTATATGGGGCTAGATCAGGCGTACGAGAGCGGGGGAAAGGGTGAAAGCACTAATGTTTATCAAAGTCGAGATTTGTCGAACAACGTGTGTGAGCAGGAGCGTTGTCGTGTTGTAGAAACCAATTGTTGTTTTTCCGTTTGTCTCGACGTTTGCGCCTGACCTTATTTCCTCTTAACACACTTACACTTCCATGGAAATTAGGGGTTACGGTAAGTAATTTTTTTACGGTCAAATTTTCCGAACTTTTGTGTAGCACCACATGCGAGGGTGCGTTTTTAAGTTCGTGATATGATGGGCAAGAAGAGTAAATAAAAAGACAGAACTATTTTCCTGTCTC
Organism: Rhagophthalmus giganteus; assembly: GCA_036326145.1. Taxonomy (NCBI): domain Eukaryota; kingdom Metazoa; phylum Arthropoda; class Insecta; order Coleoptera; family Rhagophthalmidae; genus Rhagophthalmus; species Rhagophthalmus giganteus. Next base: position 2,509,134 of record JARFJA010000013.1, read on the forward strand.
AATATATTCATCCTTAACCGAATTTTTCGATTAACTTGTGTATGCCTTCTAAAAAAATTATTTCTCCTTATCCTCAAAATACGCTAAAATTGCATCCGCCACTTCTTTATTACTGGTAAATTTCTTTCCACGCAGTTCTTTTTTCATTTTCTCTAACAGGTAATAATCCGGAATGTAAGGTGGTCGGTTTAAAACTGCGAAGTCTACTTTGTGCGGGGTAGCGAGTGCAACTTGATGCCTGTACGCGGGCGCGTGGTCGTGCAGGATCAGGACACCTTTGGTTAGCTTTTTCTCGTCTCTTTTTTTTATGGATTCGCTCAACGCGCTCTAGAATTGTAACGTATTATTGTCCCGTTATGGAAACACCATTGTCCTTGTAGTCGATGAGCAGGATCCTCAAAAAACGGTTGCCAGGAGTTTCCCGTCCGACTGAGATACCCGGAACTCCTTGACCTTGTATAAAGAGGCTATACCACTTGTAACCCATGGTTTTTCCAGGGCAAGAATCTCCGTAAGCGGAAGAGAACTCCTCCAAAATGGTGTGCAAAGACTTTCCTTACTTATTGTTAGTCAGGAACTTTATGATGGCGCGGTACTCGATTTTCTCCTTATTCGATATTTTATCCCGGCTTGACATGCTGGAGCGACGATATCTCACAGTCTACTGACCGGTTTAGGATGGCAGGACTCGGCATTTATACTCCTGGAGAGTCACACAAAAGGAGGACAAGGTACCCGCGATACCCTCACATTCCTCTAACCCCTCTATTTCGCGAACTTAAAAATGCACCCTCGTATTACCTATAAAATGATAGTTATTGTGCGGAGTATGTGATCTGCCCTGCATGGATATAAAAATGTCAAACTTTTCTTATACTCGTTAAAGCTTGTTTAATTCTGTATGTGGGGACATACACATATATTCTCCCCTAATATATTGCATCAAGGAGAGAACAAAATTCCTTAATAATATTTGTAAATCATTTGAAACAGGGAATATAACAAAAAAATACGCCGAGGAGCTAAGTTTCTTAAGATTCAAGTAAAACGAATAAAAAAATACAATTGACGAACTTTTAGTTCATTGATAACTTCTTCGTTTGTGTATACTTTATCGATTTATTAATAAACATCTTTGTCACTTAAAGTCTGTTCGTTTGTACTTCGTATATAGATATCCGTGGGCAATCTTAAACACCGTGACATGATTGTGTTAAGTGGAAATCCAGCTTAATGCGTCAACTTTTCAGGTTTTATATCAGTTCACGTCGTTTTATATAAACGCATTTGTACGTTCAGTTTAAATTATTAAATAACAGCTTTAATTTCATTGTGAGCCAGATTTCGATAACATGTTTTTTAAATATTTATTAAGTATTTATTATTCGATTCGTTTTCTATTTGAAATACACAAATTACGAAAGGTTAACTTACAGAACTACAAGGGCAGATTTTATGAATTTTATTCCTATTCACGTTTAAAAATTTTCCTTTTTCCCTTTGTAGATCTCAAAAATAAGAGCATTACAAAAATATTTACTTCTTTTTCTCTTTTATATAGGGATTTGATATTTTCAAAGGTCGACTCACAGAATTGTGAAAGACGGTTTTAGAATAATAAAATTATCTTTAATTTTTTTTTATTTGTATGCTATTCGTACCTCAATAACTGGCATTAAATAATAAATTATCAAAATGATAATGTAATAGGTACGCATATTATACAGATGTACTATATATATTTTTTGCGTGTAAATTAAATAGGAAACGAGTAAGGTAATAAATAAATAAAGCTTTTATTGATATTTAGAAATGTATGTTGTCGAAATCTGTCTCCCAATGGAACAAAGCGTACATATCTTCTTAAGAATGTATTGGTAGGTTCAATACGCCAATAAGAACAATAAAAGGCACCCTCGCGTTGACAACTAGACTTCTATACGATGTGATGACGATGGCAATGGGATGCGATGACTTGAAAAATATTTTGGTTCCATTAGGTAATCGTAAATCTCTGCGCAATTTCTCTCATCGTTGTTTAACCTCAAAAACAAATGCAGTGAAACAGAATTGATTACAACATATAACGTATCGACGGCGTTTTGACAGAAGGACGTAACCCACACTTTTTGCGAAAATAAGTTATTCTGACTAACTTATGTATCTAGGGGAAAGATATCGTCTGTTAGAATCTGGTAACAATATTTCGATTTTTTCCACCAGAAAAATCGATTTGTATTTGCGTATAACGTATCTGCTTATAGCTACGCGAGAACACAAAATGTGCGCTCCTGTAAAATTTACCTTTTGTGTTTTACTTTTGTTACAACGCCGTCAATGTTTGTGTTAAATGTGTTGTTTTCTTCACGAAATTTTTGGCCAACTTTGTTATTCATTTTGTTTAACTATAGTTAAATAACTTTTAAATATAATTACTGATGCATATTATCGAATCGGCCTTTTTTTATTTGAAAGTTAAGAAGCGAACGCCGAAAGTGACAATTTTAGTTTTCAAAAATTATTTTTTCGCAACGAAATTGCCACGACTGTGATTAAACGGTAAACGTTTATTAATTGAAATTAAGGTAGACATAGATATAACGAACAAAACGAAAATTAAATTGTACATAAGAAAATTTTAAAGCAAAGAAAAATGCCAAACGAATAGTTTTCGTTTTTAATTCGTTTTTGAATGGAAGTGCAGGCTGCACCGCATACTGCTCAATACTTCGCAGCGATGTGGAAATAATTTAAATCTCGATATGGAACTAAAAAGTTGACATAAAATGAAATTAATCGGTATTTATCCAAAAACATTTATCAATAGAATACAGTTACTGACTTGAAGCTTAATTCAAAACTAAAAAAACTAAAAATTGAAAGTTACAAAGCTCAAAACCTACAGAAATTGTGTACCCAATCAAATTTACATATATTTATTTATGTAAATAATTAATCACAAGTATATCATCTTCATTCGAGTCTAATATTTTTCAAAAGTTCTTTTCGCAATTTGTTTATGCATGGACATAACATTTCCAGTAGCATATGCAGCACGTTCTCATTAATTAACGTTCAAAGGTATTTGTCGTAATTAATAGGTTAAACAATACCCCCTACAGTAATGTTCCTGATTATTACGCTGCGCTATCGTGTATTAAAATTTGTAAACGCTATTTGGACATGTACAGTCGCCACGGAAAATATCGGTATAGTAGTAGTTAAGAATTTTTAAAATATTTGGTTGTGAATCGGGTTTTAAATAAACTGTTTGTACTTTTGAAAAGGATTACTGTAAATAATAAAATCATTATTGTTACCTACATAGAAGATGAGATTTTAAAGATGTGTTACGTATCGGAAAAATTGAAAAAGCTTTTTGCATTTTAAAATTAAAATTAGTGACTGTTTATTGTTTATTTTACTATAGGTACGCACAAAGAATGATTACATACCTACTTATATATTTATTTTATTTATCGTTTCTCGTTCTTGGATATAAGGCTCGTAGGTTAAATAACACACATGGTAATTAAGGACACGTACAGGGTGTCTCTAGTGGAATCTGTCAAACTTTAGAGGCGTGCTTCTTAAGCAATTTTAAGCAAAAAAGTTGTATCAATATATGTTAGGTATTTTATAGTAGTAGCATTGTAATATTTCTAACAAATTTGTTACTGCTTTGAGTTTTGCGCACCAAAGGAAATATAATCTGCAGCAAAAACATTTTATACATCCGTCTGCAACCTACCTACCGATCCTACGACCGTCCCGAAGCGGATCAATATTTAGTTTTAAGTAAAACTCATTAAACATATTTCGCAAGCATTGTGGTGGGAGAAATTAGAAAAGGATGTTCACCGACCACTGAAGAATTGACCCGCACATATATACATACATACCGTCCATTAGTATTTGCACACGCAATAAATCTAATTGGTACTATATTTCTTCGAAGATAGAAAATAAGTCTAAAATTTTTTGGAGAATAATACATACAGGGAAATTCAGAATATATCCTTTACAAGACGTTCCATAGTTGGTCCACTAGACGGCGTTTGGCTTATAAAATTAGGAGATCGAGCTGGTCATATCATTGCTTTAAATTTTTCTTCGCTGAGAAATTACTCGAAAATTGACTACAAAGCTTCTTGTTTAATAATACGCAGAGTACAGACGCGGAAAACGTTTCATCTTCAAGAATCTTACGATATTAATTTTTCGCTATCTTTTCTTAAATTCTGCGGAGGTTGCCAACTAAATCTCTGCCGTGATTATGAAACCTTCGCAATGCTTTACAGGTGATCGATGAATACAAATTCTCGCTACACATTATTATTTACAACACCTAGTTTCACAATTTAAATATTGTGCGGTCAATCGTTGGACGGTTTCAACAGCAAACACGAGTTTTGCAAATGAATGTACCAAAAACTTCAAATTTGAACTTGTCGCCTCAAACGGCTACGACTGTTTCTTTTTATTAATGCAGCATAACAGTAGTTTTTGTACTATTATTAAATACTATGTATTTCACCACATGTTTTATGTTCACAATGTTAATTGATCTATCCCGCTTCACGTTCGTTAGGGTTTTTAATATATATTAGTGCTAATACGTATTTAGATGATTCGATTACCGATGCAAAATCAATTATACGCCAAGCATCAATTCCCCCACAACCTCAATTCGCAGTTTATTTCGATGAATTCTTGTTTACATACCTCTTCACATTTTGATTGACGCACCCTGTTGCAAAAAATATGACCAACTAAATTGTGTAATTCTGTCGCAAAACAAATCGCTCTTTAACGCCATAATTGAATTTTTAATATAAAAACGTTTTTTAGTACATATTCGCACTTTAATTGATTAACATTTCGATGAAATAATCAAAATGTTAGTTATACCAAAGGAATGTTTTGGTTACTCGACTTCAGTTATTGATATTATAGGTAATTTTATTTTGAAATTTGTATGTAATTAATTTTTCTGCAATAGGAACACTGTGCATCGTACTTTACATGACTCAGTTCGTTACGTCATTACAACTTGATTACCAAAATCGTAAGAAACAATTGATTAGAAATTCTTAAAATTGTATAGTGATTTAAAGTATACGTAGTTGATAGCCAATGACACTTATTATTGTAATTCATACATAATAGGTTACTCTGCATTCATGTATTGATTACCCCTATCAGGAAAGTTGATGTGTATTGGATGTTGTTATGTTTAACCATAATACATTTACTAGGGCATGACGTCAACAACTGTTAACGTCAATAGCTTTAATTTCATGTTTGTTTTCAATTGGCAATTGTCGCAGGTATATTGAATAATTCGGTTTTTTGCAAAAAAACTAGGCGTTTAACAAAATAAATTGAAATTATGCTTATAAGACTGGAAGTTTTCAGTCATTTTACAAAATGCCTGACTGTTTTCGTATTCTTATTCTAAATGACCAGGCACTATATTTTAATTATTGTATTTCGAAAATTTCGATAATTCTTGATTTGTAAATTATTTTAAAAAATAGTTTTTGTTCACTGCCTATGAATAAAAAAAATAGGTATTCGTCGAAAATAGGTAACGTAAAATTAATTAAATCCACAAATAAAATTAAATATTATTATTGATCCTCATTTAAGATGGAACAAACAAACACAAGAGTTTTGGATTCAAAAGTTTATTATTATTATTATTACATGTACTAATTATAAAGTAGGTATACAAAAGCAAAATTTTGAAAAATTGTTCGTACATTAACTTATTTATTATTATTATTTGCCTCTAAAATACGCGCACGTATGTCCAGGTTTCTTCGTCGAATCGTGTTCGTGTTTTTTATTAATTTTCCTAATCATTCCGAATAAGAACACAAGAATTATTCAATCTGCCTAACAACAGTCAGACATTTTCCAAAATGACTGAAAACTTCCAGTTTTATAGCATAATTTCAATTTATTATTGAAAACATTTTGGAGATTGAAAACTTATATCTTAAAAACGGTGGGGCCAAATTGTATAAAATTCTTACCGGGTATTTATCCACCAGTTGAAATTACACAATAAAAATTTCAGTTTTGTATGTAAAGCCATTTTGGAGATTTTGTAAGATATTTCATGAAAACTGCCGATTTTTACTGCTTGTTTTTGCATTGGCAACTTTAAGACGTCATAACTGAATTATTTCTGCACGAAATTATATCGACGCAGTTTTTTCAGAAGGGCGTAACCCACAAAATGTAAATTTTTCAGGAGAGCGCATTTTGTCTTGTCGCATAGCTATAAGAAGATACGTCTCGTGGAAATACAAATCGATTTTTCCGATGGAAAAAATCGGAATATTGTTACTAGATTTTAATAGATGATGCCTTTGCTTTAGATGCATAAGATGATTAGAATAACTCATTTTCACAAAAAGTGTGTCCTTTTGGCAAAACGCCATCGGTATGATGAAAAAGAAAGAATTAATTACATAATTCCCATTACGTCCTTTACATTATTCATAATGTTGCTTTGTGGTAATGATAGGCGCGATATAGCACTCACTTCGCCCCACCCCGACCCGAATACGGAAGTATCGCACGTTGTTTATTAATACGTTATAATTTCTGGAGCCTTTAAACATTAATATTTTTATGAACTGTCTTACTTGGTAAGTTACCTTCTTTGTCCACCCGCAAGGGCCAGAACATTTTATTTCTATAATAGTTATTTACAAAAAGACGGATTATTCAGTATGCCTGCAACATGTATGTAGCGTAGACAAAGATGAATTCAAACTCTAGATTATATACAATTGAAGCTAAATATTTCGAAATAACGTAGTTACTTTTATAAGTTTTTCTATATTTAAAAAAGTAGCCATTTTTCTTGGGCTATTGCGATAAAGTATTTTCTTTAGGGATGTTGTAGGAAAAAAGGCCAGTCTCTGAACTCACGTTAGTTCGTACGTGCTCGAAATCCGCAGATTGGATCGATAAAACGCTGTAAAGAATATTTTTAGATTTCTTTCCACAATTACCACAAAATCCAACCACTTAATAGTCCCTCAAAAGAGACCAAAAATATGTAAAATCGTTAATATAAAAACCCTATAGGTAATTTGTTTAATTCTTTTTTTATCAATTATTGATTAAATATTTTTTATTACATCTGAAATAGAGAATTAGTATTTGTTTATAAATTACCGCTGCAATTAATTTGGGTATTCGATGGTAACGCAGAATGTAGAAGCGGCAATATATTTATCGCAACAATGAATGAATATTATATTATGCTTTTGAAAATCTACATAATGATGCTTAAGTTTACAATGTAAAACATATTTTCGGTTGTATATTTATTTTATATTCGTTTCTCATCACTAAGGTAAGTATTCGTTGGAAAATTATTTGTTAACAATGGACAATGTTAGTGAATGAAAATCTTCAGTTAAATTTTGTATTAGAAAGCACTTTAATATTACAACCGCAAGGGAAATTATTAAAGTCGAATATGTCCATGTTCCAGTTTTGGTTAAATTAAGTTTTGGTTTTTCATATTTAAATTATGCAAATAATGAAAAATATATCCATATATAAACATAGTAAACTTTACGTAACTCGATATTTGTCGTCCTTCGCTGAAATTATAATTCATATTGAAATTCGAAAAATATTTCACATTTTACTATCGAACGGTTTGCGTCGAAGCATCATTTTAATTTTATCACATTTCCTCTCGCGTTCTCTAAATATACAATCTTTTTAATTAAAAATAAAGCAAGGGACGTTATGTCAACTAGATGCGGTAATAAAATATTAGGTTGTAATGTCGCTACTTAATTATAACTGACGTCATTTTCAAAAAATTAAACTCGTCGGAATAAATAATCCGACAAATCCGGCTGGGCTGAACGGAGTGTTGTAACGATGTATAATTTTATGTAATCTACGTTAGACAAGGGGAAATATTTTAAATATTCGAATGGGTTCATATCTAATACCTTTATACGAGTCTACAAACTAAAGACATATTTCAAATTATTGTCCAACAGTTGGAACGTGGTTATAAAAGAACTCTGCATTCCACAATAATATATTTCGTACGTAGAAAATTCTCACCAACTAATTTATTGGTGTACGAATAATATAAATGGATTTTCAGATGAAAATCTGAAAAGTATGTGGTACTGAAGATCAATTAGTTTCGGAACTTTCTATGCCTTACAATTAGCCAAAAATTCAATTTTATTTTTGTTCGTATTTTCTATTTTTAGTTTCTTTGTATTAGTTTTTCATGTGTTGTTTTAATTTTTTGTCTAAACTCTTTCCATTCACGAATTATTATTTACATTTTTATTATAAAATGGATGGTCTCGAGTTTGAGAAAGTCGAAACGGGTGAGACACTTGAAGGAAAAGCATCAACGTCTCAATTTTGTAATTCTCTATAGGTATTTAATTATAATAATTAAAAAAAGATAGATACTATATATTTTAATAGGGTGGCACATTGGGATTAAGAAACATTTTAATAATAAATTTGTTGCTTTTTACAAGCCTTGAACGAAACTGGGAAAGAACGTATGAACCTTATATGTTAAATTTTAGATAGGAGTATAAAATAAATATAGGTATGGGGTTTTCCAGAAAGTATACGCAATCATAATCGAGGACTTTAATAATGCACGTGTTTTTTTTACGACACGAAACGAATTTATGATTACACAAAGGAAGTGATAATCGATATCGGTCATAATTGTATTTTTAAAAGTGCTTCAACGCTCAAACGAAGAGGACGTATTTATTAGTTAGTGTGTCCACAACTTATATGAATCGTAGGTACCGTTGTAAACAATACTAGACAGGAGGCTTACATTTATTTTTGATAATTAATATATTCTTAACATATTAACCAATCAAAACGTCAATTTAAAAAAATCGAACAATAGGAATCTTTTATAGTTAGAAATGATAAAACTGTACCTTGTCAAACTAGAAAAGTCATCAAAATATTAAATTTGTAAGTGCAAAAATAAGTGAAATTCTAAATAAATGATTTTGTTGTATAATTATCATTTTAGATAGGTAGTAATCATATATTAATCTTCTGTAATACACACGAGGTTAATTTTATACTCGGGTACATTTTTTTTCAGCGGCTCAAACCTATTTCCCATAAGAAAATTATTCGAGAATTAAGGGACATAGGAAAAATCGCTTCACTTCGCGTCGCGATTTTTCCATGCCCTTAATTCTCGAATAATTTCTTATGGAAAATAGGTTTGAATCGCTGAAAAAAAATTACCCGGTAAAAAAAGCAACCCTTGTTTATTAATACCCGATAATATGGCTCTATATTAAAAAATGAAAAGAGTAATAAAGAACTTTTCAGACAAGTGGAAACAACGAAAATGTTTTTATCCTTTTGATCAGAAGATTCTTGAATCAGAAAAAAACTGTTTGGAAAGCAGAATATATTGATTCGCGCGACTCTTAAAAAATTGAAAGGTAAGATTTCTCGAGAAAGCTATTGAAATGATATGAATGAGAGCATACGAAGGAGGAGAGATGAACACGTATGTAGGTCGCCAAAGGCGATTATTTTAAAGGGTTTCGCAGTTTAAATTGAAAAGAAGGCGTAAGTTTTGTGGTTTCGCCGGCTTATGACGCAGTTGTAGGTGCAAAAGTTGTTGAAAATATAAAACTTAGGATTAGTTAAGCGTTTGATTTGTAGGTATGCGTTGACCTGTTAATTTTAGCAAATTTTTATAAAAAATAAAGCTATTGCAGCCTGTCTGATGACAGGACCCAGACGTGCCCTTTTGGATTTTCTCCGGTCTCGACCCCTAGATCACGAAAATGAACCACTTATATTTTTGTGATCTAGGGGTCGAGATGGGAAAAAAGCCAAAAAGACACGTCTGCGTCTCGTCATCAGACAGGCTGCAATAGCTTTATTTTCTATGAGAATTCGCTAATACTTACCAGTTTAAAATTATCTGGATAATCGCTATCTACTGTCTTTATACTGCAGAATTATAAATTTACTCTATTTTTAATTTAAAAATCATTCGTGTGCCTCTCAACATTGAAAATTTCTCTACTACAAACCATAAACCAGATAAAAGTTTAATCGCATTTTTATGCGACCGATAAAATACAAAGCAACTAATAAAACATGTGCGCCACCTACTGTCATGTGATAACTTATCGGAGTGCGAACAAAAAATTGAAAGTTTTTAAAATAAAAGTGGGATTTCCTAGTATCCACGTATAAACGAATTCCGGCAAAACCGTTTCAGATCATTCACGTTAGTGATACAGAGCGGTAGTGCTCGTTTCAGTAGTTAGAATTTTAAATTACGGCGTCGTATTATTCGTATGTGCGAGGAGTGCTCGTTCGGTTTATAAGGCCTTTTTGCGTGTGAGTGCGCGAGTGAATCATGAGTGTTGTGTTCTCTAAAAGGATTACAAACAGAAAGGATTAATACGATGAGGAAAGGTAGGATCTTTCTTTGTCGACTAACTTTCCATGTATAAAGTGTAAATACAGAAACTTTAAGCGCTAACACAAATTCTCTGAAAATCGAGCTTGGTTAGACTGTTGGATAGGGACTTGGTTAAGGTTCCCCCTCAAACATTTGACGGTCCAATTTCGCGAACGAAATGTTATCTTACGCACGTTTTCGCAATTGCAGTAGTTGGTGTAATACAGTGAAATGTGAAGCGTACATATATACGTAATAATGCAAGTACGTAGTCAACGGAAGAATCTATGCTAGAAATTGGCGATAGAGGGAAAACGATGACAAGAAAAAGATAGGAAATACAAAGAAAAATTTAGAAGTTTATAATTTTTTCTTATAGTATGTTACAGACAAGTCGTAGTCCCAGCGGCAGCAATATTAGTTTGCAAAAGCTGAAAAATGAAAACATGAAAAATGCAATTATCAATTTTAATTTTTTTATACAACAGGTTCCTGTATGTGAAGTATAAACTTTAATTTCAAGACACTTTCGCGTCAAACAAATTTCATGTTTCATAAAACATGTTTTATCTATCGTCCACACGGCAAAACAAATTTTTTTTGACAAGTTTGTTAAACAAGTTTAACAAAAAAGTTTTACCGTGAAGACGCTGCTTAATATGGCTACCAAATTATGATTACATGTATTGAACGTTAACGTCTAGGTCACAGAGTTCAGAACGTTGCGACTAAGAACGCCATATGTGGCCCTATGACGTTATGATTGTATAGAATGTAGAAGGTTTCTAATGCGACATCTATTCTATTATGAAAATTTCATTTTTTATTATGTATTATTTTAAGTTGAACATCTTAAACATTATGAAATGATTCTTTATTAAATAATTTTGAATTTGAATCTAATTCTCATCGACATGTTGAATCATTTCGTATGTAGGAAGTTTTCTAAAACAGTAAATTTCCCGTTTTTTGTTTTAATAACAGTTAACAATATTAATTTTTGAATGAAACAAAATGGCGTTTGCGTTTCCTACTATTAATTTTCATTTCAGGAATTACTTGATCTACAAAAATTCAGGAGTCCCACTCCTCCTAAAATTCTTAAATTTCCTAAAAGTTGGCGATTTTTTATAATTTTCTTAGACTTTAATAGAAATTTATGTACCTAAACTTATGATAATCAATCAAATTGTTTTCATAAAAATGAGTTTTTAACCCAAACTGACAATTCGGCATTTTATGGGCGAGTACCCTGGAGGTGGAACTATAAAATCGTTACCTACTGGATGTCCACCACAGCATCGGGCGGGGTGGGGCCCATGCAGCTGCGGTCAGGGGATTCCATTTCATATTGTTGTTCAGACTCAAGGATAATCAACTATAACAGGATAGTTCATTCCCTATACTCGTATATGTATCAATTTTTATACGTAGTGGGGATCATACGTCACGCGTCTAACCGATTCAAAAATTAGAACGGTATTTAATAGCATTTTGTAATATTTTCGTGTCTATTTGAGATTTTATAATTAGTTTAGACTTATTAGTACCTATTAATCTTAATTTAGGAATATAATTTCTAATTTTTAGATTATTAATAAGTCAGTAAGACTTAATCTGTATTAATTATAATTATTTCTGCAGGAATTCAGCCGTACTTATTAGTACGTATTTATAATAATACTTTCGTTTCTTTAGGAGGTTTCTATTTTATTTTGACTTTTAATGAAAATGTTAAAAATAATAACAATTTTCTATACATATACTATAACATTCAATCATAAGTATGAAATTCAAATTTGGATAAAAACTTGACAAGATACAAAGTTACAAGCACTCATTCCTCAACCTAATCTGTATAAATTTCAACTCATAGATATTTGAAACAAACTACTAGGTAATAATAATTAATGTAAATGTATATTTTTACTTTATAAATGTTTTGTATTATCGTTTTAATTTAAAGTAAGCTTATATTCCTTAAATAATAGCTTTAAGGGTTCTTAAGATATACCAACTTGCCGGGACAGCCGACTAACTAATCTGACAAATTATAATATTGTCTGTAGACTTCCTGTCCGATAAAAATTGTATTCCCAACTTTCACGGTTGTTGAGATCATTCGAATCCAACTATTAATATGGATGCAGTTTTTCTTTTAACGGTCACTTCCGCCATATTTATCTTTCTTTAAATATTTTTATAACTTGATAACGCTGTAAAATAACGAAAACTATTGTTAAATTGGCCCGATAATCAGGTAGTGTGAAGACTCGTTATCATTTTGTTATTTCGACAAATTATTCCAATGGACTGGTGTGTATGTAGGGCCGTTTAAAATAAGAAACAGAATTTTAATTGCATTATTATTTAGTTTTTGAGGCGGCAGTATTAAATTTTTGGTTATGTCAGCATTTTTTATTTAATATTAATTGATGAAGGAGAATTTTCAAGAATATACTTAAGTATAACAGTTAAAAATGTTAATTATTTTATTTTTATTACTTACGAAATCATGCATTTTAAAAATTCTCCATACAGCTGCATAGTTTTAGGTAGTTATCATAACCTATATTGCGATATTAATATATTAATTTAATGTGTTTTGGCTGGTATACCTCTTCTATATGTAATATTCTGCAATATTTATATATTGTATTATTGATTATAATGCAGTATTGTTTTAACGTCTTATTTTACACAAAAATCAAATTATCTCTCAAATACCCATATACGCGCGTGTAGCGGTATAGACGCGTGACGTCATAATCGTGCTGAAAGCTGATTGGTTTGGCTCGGATAAGCAATCCTTTTGTAGTGTAACATCCTTGGTTCACACTATGCTGATTGTTTATATGTAAATGCTAACTGATAAATTTGATAAACTATGTAAACTTAATCTAATGTTCAAGTGTGTGTGACGCTATTGGCAAACTGAAATATTATTATATATATTTTTATAATTATTAATACAATTGCTCAAAACACAATTACTCAAATACAGTTGCTCGAAAAACAATTGCTCGAAAGGAGAATTTTTCGAATTAAATAGATAATATAGTAGTGAACGTTTTATTCACACTTCGGGAACGTAATTACATAATTCAAGAAATGTTCCATTCGAGTAATTGTTTTTCGAACAATAATTGTGTGCACACCATTTTAGAGTAGGGTCCCTAAATTATTAAAATATTGTTATTATATCTTATAAAATTAAGCAAAATAGAATATCGAACGTGGTTTTTTAAGGATTAATTATGGTAATTAGTTCATAATTAGAAAATCATTAAGGTCTACAAAATTTTTAATCGAAGCATTAGATAATTGAAAAAGTCGTTATATTTTTAACGCTTCGTTTTGCGTTTAATTTAATTTGTTTTTATAATTTTACAAAGTATCTTAGTTAATTTTAGCTTCATTTAAAATTTCAAACGTGTACAGGGAATTCAAAGCACAAAATTCAATTTAATTCAAGGACGAAGGTATTTTCGCGCCTCAGGCTGAAGTGTATACTTTTGAGGCGCCCGCGCCCCTTGAATGACGTGCTCGAAGACGAACACCGCCGGTTACCTGTAGGTACTGTAGGATTCGAAGAAAATGTTGAACGTAGGTAATTCTTTAATATTTCGCAATTATGATTAATTTCGCGAGTTACTTACATACACGATAACATCTATATATTTAGTCGCATCTGCTTTCTTACGTTGTAGTAGAATGTTTCAGTTTCTCATTAAAAATTGATCAAGGAAAAATCATTTCTCGTATTCGTTTCTACTTGAAATTCTTTTAGACGCACACAGGAAGCTCAATTTCCGTTTGATTTCCATCAGTTAATTCCTTCGATGCTATCTCTGTCGTTTTAAATTATTAATTTTTACTGCATAACGCTTTAATTCTTTTAATTTTGTGCATGTTTTACAAACCGCCTTTCAATTCTCCATTTACAAAACAATCCGGAATTTCCTTTTTTTTTTTAATTTAATGTAAGACACCACCGTAAATTCAAGATAAAAAAAATTGTAAATTTAATTCTAAAAATTTCTTTTATTAATTGTACAAATTGTTAAATGAATTCATTTTAAGGGAAATTGACTTAAAATTTTGTCTTCTGAAATTTTATAAGTATAGTTTATAGTATAAGTTTATAAGTTATTCGATAATATAGCATTTTAAAGACAAGTTTAGAAAATGAACCGCGTAGCAGTGAGTTTTCTAAAGGACGAGTGCGATCAAAGCCTTATTACGAAATTGTACTTAATATATATATTTTTTTAATATTTTGTCCCTTTATGCCCTTTAAAATAAAAAAGTTCATATATTATAAATTTAGGGAATTTTGTTGTGCTTGGTAGTATGTCAATTTAATTCAAAATATTAAAGTTTTGGGTCGTAATAGATGCTATTATAGCACTCATTTCGGTGCTATAATGAGCTCATTATAAATGAAAAATATAAAAAATTATTTATTTTACGTTATCATAAAATTACTTAATTAACGTAGAATTTGCAAATTGTGTCATTAAAAATACAAACGCTTTGCTAAATATATTAATGCCTTGTACCGTAATTATAATTACTGAAATTAAAATGTAAATTAATATAACACCACTCTTGAAATGTAAAAGTAATTTTAAAGTTTGTACTATGTGAAAATTACGAGTACGAATTGCGTGTGCGAAAATTATAGTCTTCGCATCGATGTCTTAAAATTATCGTAGGTTCCCAAATAGTAACGAATATTTAAACACATTATTAGATTTTTTTTAACCCCATTTATTGAACAATTTGTCTTAAAGACAATAAGTTCGTTTCGTGATAGATTATATCGAATTAGTATGCAAGAGGTGTTCCTGTAAACGTCCTCCTGTTATTCATTATCCTAATTATTTACTGTCTTTGTTTACGGAAACTACTTGTAATTAAAACACCTCCACGTTAATCGAACCTAGTTGATAAGTTTAACGCTTTACTTGTTCACTAATTTATTAGGGTTTCGCTTTCATTCTAATCAGTATATTTTATGCTTTTTTTAATTCGTTAACAGTGGGATACGCGCAGGATGTTAAAGTTAAATGAACGAAAAATGTAATATTATTTAGCTAAATGCTCTAAATATTGGTACTCATGTCTAATTTTCATGGCAAGATCTGTAGAGTACGCTGTTCACTATAAATAGGTATGTTTGTTAGGTGTATTGTATACTGCCTTTGTGGATATGAATGCGTAACGTGTTCGATGTTTTCGAAAACATGTTTTCGAATGGGTTTTGAGTGGGGTTGTTTCCAACTTTGACAGGAGCAATAACTAGTTTCCATTTAAAAGTTAGAATTTGATTTCTATTTATAATATTATAAAATTCTTCAATTATTTTTTTCATTTATCGTTTGTTTTACTTCGTGTACAGGAACTGTATCGAACAGAAGAGGAAACCACTCTTTCCGCAAGTCAATAGTAGTCTACTTCTTCAATCGCTTTTTTTATTATTATTATATTTTTGTATTATATATATTACACGTGAATTTACATTCCTTTTTCCGATAACTTTTAGTATATGTTTTAGCATCTCGATAGTTCGTATTTTAATGACAGTCGCCGTTTAAACTTGCAAGTTTTAGAAATCTATAGACCATTATAACTTTGTTTTCCCTAGTCGTTATTGGAATAAAAAATGTATGCTATATCATTCATCAAATAACATGAAAGTACATAGTAGTTCATGAGTAAATTTCAGTTTAACTGGCGGATATGAGTGTAGATAGTAAGTATATGGTGCATAAACACATACCTATACCTCAGCATTGATTGTTCGTTATTCGATGTATTTCACGAGTTCACTATACACATAATGCGCTACTAATTAATTTAGTAATTTGAGAATTACCCGTTTAATAATCTACTTACAACATACTCAGAATGTATATGTTGGAAATACACAGTATCCACGGATAACTGATACCTACTATACGTGTAATTGATTAAAACAATGTGAATTGAATTTTGATATTTTGAGTTTAACTCCCTGCTTGTTCTCAAACATTGTTATACTGAAAAGGATTTCAATCATCCCTATACAGGGCGCTTTAAAAGCAAATTTCTAAAAAGAGACAAGAGAAAAGTGGCCTTATTTGAAAAGGTACGAAACAATTATTTGAAACTACTTGTTGAGGATTAAAAACTACGCCCAAATTAAAATTTTCGGAAGGATCAAATTATCAGATATTAGGAATTTGGGGTAAATACAAACGTGGGACGTTTTTCAAAAATGACCATGTCCAAAAATTACGAAAAGCGAATTAAGACCGGTTTTCGCATCTTGGTCAACTTTTAAACGCATATCCATTTTCATATATCCATCATCTAGAGGAAGATCTTACTGATCTGTCCATCGACAAGATGGATATGTCTTTAAAAGTTGACCAAGATGCGAAAACCGGTCTTAATTCACTTTTAAAAAACGCTCCACAATTAGATTTATAATTCCTAATTAGTGTCTAAGTTGATTTTAGTTTGTCGAGGAAGACGTTCTAGGTTTAATTCGGTATAATTTTTTTTTATTTGAGCATCAATATTTTTGTATTATTGTAAATGAAAAACGCTACTTTTCGATTAAGGTTTATAACGCTTATATTTTAATTAGCAGGTGTATGAGACAGCTTTAAAACTTTCTAAGAAAATGGGGTTGTCGTCCATACAACGACGATTAATATTGTAAAAAGAAGAAATCGTCATACGCGATCTACATCAGGCAGGTGAGTGAGTAGTAATATTATTATATCTGCAGGAAAATGTAATTAATTAGAGTGCGAGAGTGTTGCGTAATTGTTCATTATTTTAATTAAAGTCCATGCGCCATCGCGAGTAAACTAAACT
This sequence comes from Rhagophthalmus giganteus, assembly GCA_036326145.1. Classification (NCBI taxonomy): domain Eukaryota; kingdom Metazoa; phylum Arthropoda; class Insecta; order Coleoptera; family Rhagophthalmidae; genus Rhagophthalmus; species Rhagophthalmus giganteus. The sequence goes on from JARFJA010000013.1 coordinate 2,526,484, forward strand.
AAAAGAAAATAATTTACCAATTGTTTTTTATAACTTTTATTAGAAGGAGGGGATATTTTAACCGCACCTATCTTATACATATACTGCGTATGAGGCGATATCGATCACCTCATCGAAATTATGCCACGACGAGTAAATAAGTGCGTAAGAAACAATGGTGAAGCTACTCGTTAGGTATTGAATAACTTGTTTTATGTTCTTTTGTTTTCAAATTTTAAGCATTTATATGTATTACCAACCTAAATCGTTGGTAAAATTTTTAATAAATTCGTATAGTGTATAATAGGTGTTTCATTTTTTTTTTTTGGAAATCAGTGTCTATATATATATATATATATATATATATATATATATATATATACAGGGTGTTCCAAAATTCGAGTGCCGACTACCTAGTGCAAATTCTCGATACCACAACATGCTCATCCAGGTAAGTAACATAAATTCGTAAATGAATCCTTTTTAAAATATAGGGTATTAAGGTTAAAAAAAAAATAAAATGCTTTATTTCCAATCAATTTTAAGTGGTTCAGTGTATTGAAATGAAATTTTACGTGACCGTTAAACTACTTGTATTTTGTCATGAACACGAAATGTTTTGCATATTTACCAAATGGCCATATGAACGGCAATAATTAAAAAACGACTAATTTTAGCATAGTAGAATGTTCTAACTTCTTTAAAAAAGAATATTTGGGAAAATCAAAAATTTTGAAATTTCTACATTTAGGTAATCCAATGTCGACGAAAGCAGGGGGAGGAAAATGTGTCCTTGATCCCTACCGCACGCCTCTGGAGGAAACTAGAGATTCGTGTTAAAACAAAGAGTTTAACGGTCTGATAACACTTGTAAAGCTTAATTTCAATTCAGTCGAACTACATAAAATTTATTGAAAACAAACTATGTATTTTATTTTTTTAACTTTAACACCTTATCTATAATTTGGAAGAGTATATTTACGGAAAATAAGTTACTTATGTTCAGTTGAATTTTGGGACACTCTGTTTAACATTATCTCATAAAATAACTATTTTACCATCTGTTTTCATTAATTTTATACAAAACCTCGAATTTTTTTAATTTGAAATTAAAAGTTTGTTCGGTTCGTGTCACTGGAATAGTCGTGATTTCATAATAACTATTTAGGACAAAAAAATCGTAAAATCAATTTTCTTTGTCGTAACTGATGATTCGTTTGAAGTATTTCCATATTATAATCAAAAAATGTATGAGCCATTGCATAAATTGTTTCTGTCATTGATTCTATTTTTAGATTTCAAAATCAATAATACGTGCGTTTTCTTACTTCATTACTACCTTCAATTTTACATGTATTTGTATCGAAGAAGTTTATAATTACGTTCTAGATTTTGACAATTGATTAATTAATTATTTCTTCTTTATGTTCAGTTTTATGTTCGTATGAATTAGTGACGTATCGGTTTTTGTTTGTCGATCTACTATCACAGAGCTTGGGTTCGAACTGCGATTCTCTGCAGATGAAAATAAGGGTCTGCCAATAGTACCTCTTTTTATATCTATGATAATAATATCAGTTGTAAAAATAAAAAGGTCTCCTACGCTCACATTAAGTACGGGGGCAATAAAAAGGTGGGTTGGGGTGAATGATTAGACGAGATGTGCAAATTGTAGTTGCAAATCTAAGTCGCACGCGAGAGAGAGGCTTTTAGTTTTTGAATTCGTTGGATTATATTTTTACACGGTAAACACGCTTCTGAAAAATCCATTTAAAAAATATAATTACTTATCATTTCATCTTCATCAAGAATTTTGTTAAACGGCAACTCATCGACACCTTCAAACAATACGTTTAAATCGTTCAACTTCAACGTTACTATAAATTAGTCATTAATTTCCTCTATTTTTTTAATTAAGAGATAGATTTTTTGAAGAGGAATTATTTTTTTTTATTAAAATTAAAATTAAATGATACCATTTTAGATTAAAACAAGTCTTGTAAGAAATAAGAATTTTTGTATAGATACATAGATCTACCAAATTTCAGCTATTAATGTATTAACATTTTGATAATGAATATTAGGTAATTATTTGTTATATTTTTGCCTATCTTATCAAAGTTATCCGTATCACTTCAAATTTTATCAGACAAACACATGCTGCCAGATTGCTTAAATATTGCATTATTGCAGTAACATTGGAAATTTATACAATCATAAATGCTGATAACTATATCACGCGTTGAAGCTCGAATAGGTATGTCTGTAAAAGACGGGACATCAACTGTGTAGAGAGGATAAACTAGCATCGACAGATGAAAGCATATGATAGAGCAAGCTTGAAAATAAATGGGTTTTAAATGTATGATTCCACACGTTATGAAACTGCCTTTCGTATTTTGGTTGACATGTAGTTATTTGCATAATATTGAAAATTACAACTCCACGATCTTTCGGTAATTCGGTAATCCGTTCGAAGCCTTCCGAATGATACTAACTACATATCAAGATAACCTTCAACAATGTTAATATCCAAATCCTGAATCCAAATATTTTTTCCGAATTGTAGGTATCCATGATACGGGATCAAATAACTGGGGAAAATATTTTGTTACTTTAATAATTTTTGGCTATCAACTATCTTTTTTTTTAGCATTACTTCCAGTGCTTCCCGAGACATCCATGCCTACCAGGATTTATTTCACCACCCGTATCGGAATTCGAACCTAGGACCCGTCAGGCGAGAGGCCAGTCTTCTGACCACTTGGCCATCTGGTCGGCGGCTATCAACTATTTCGAATTATCAAAAATAACTTTGGCAATTAATGAGTAGTTTTTTTTTACGTCTGTTGTAAATGTTACATCGATATTTTTATTTCTTATTTGGTATGATGAATAAATCAAGAAGTTCGGGTCTCTTTCGTATTCACTGGTGACAAATACTTGTTCGTTATCGTTGACTTCTTCGCCAGTATTATCTTCCGAATTTGCATTGTTCGTTGTGAAGAGGAATCGACTATAAACTTCCATAACAAACTAAAACAATTATTTAATATAATAGTTTACTCTAGTTTGTATTAATTTATAATCGGTAACTACGTTTTATAATAGACCTATATTTTTAACTGCATAAATTTAGTAGGCCTACATAAATCAAATCTCAAAACTCGGTTCGAACAATGCAACAACGAACGTGCTGAATAACAATGTTTAGCAGCAGATGGTGGACATCTTGAAAAATATCGTAATAATTTTTCATAAATTTAACTTGTATTTTCTTTTGTTTTCAAAAGTTTGTTATCGATTAATTTTAACTAATTTATTCGTACATTTAAAATTGAAAATTCTCGCCTGTTTTTTGAATTTTTAAAAATCATCGAACCAGAAAAGTGCTGGTTTGATAGAAAATTCGTAAAGAAACTTTTTATTCAGGTTTTATTGTATAATATTATCCTACTTTTTGTATGCGGAAATTTCGAAACACTCTTAATGTGTTCCCATAAATTGATAACGCGTCATTTTGCTGTATTATGCAATATTAAAATAGAAATTCCGTCAAGTTTCTTTAATTCGTTGGGAAATAGAGATGGTTTACAGATGTTAAAATTGTGACGATCAAAATTTAGCGAAGTTCGAACAATCGAATTTCTACACATTTAATAGAATAAAATCGATATAACATCAACGACACTTACAGAGTGATTTGATGTATGACGTTCAATCGATCGGGAACAGTCATCAGTTTGCCTTCGTTTTAAAGTACTCCAGATAGATACTTATCACGCGAGTTGATCGGAAGAAACTTAACAGATCGGATTCGTATCTAAACTTCACGTCTCGTTTGTCATCGTTTTAGATTGTAGACGAAATGATTATATTGCGAAGATAGCCAATTTATTAGAACTATTGACAAGTCCAAGTTATAACAATACTTTAGTACATATGAAAAATAGGACTGTTTGAAAAACAATACGAATCCAATAAACATCATTTCCATTCGATTTAAAATTTACTGTTTCGATGTTTATTTTGACCTAAAGTTATAATCGTGTTTTTATTGTATACAAAAATAAGTTTCAGTTAGACGCGTGGTAGAGATCGCTTGTTGCCAGAATAGCTTAACCTGATGCTTCACACCAGTTGAACTACGCATACATTCTGCAATGTAATTCTTTTCGTCGTTTGACCCTTGTAACGTTTCAAAATGTAGGAGGAAAAGATATTGTCGCAACATAAACGTTTTTGGTTTGACTGACGGGTGTAGTTCTGATGTTTAAAATATTTTGTCTGCTTTGGGGAATTTATTTTCCATCGAGGCTGTGTGGTTTCGATGTTCTTGATTGATTAGTTAGCTGAGTTGTACTGAATTAAGAAGATGCTTATTATTGTTTGCAACGGGAGATATTTTTGAGATTGATCAAATTGATCTTTTTAGAATGGAGATGTTTGTTTTATTTCTAAAAAAAAAACAAATAAGTATCTTCGAAATTATCTTCAGTTAATACTGCAAAACCTTAAAAGTAATTATATATAGTATCGCATATTGTTTGTGTGTAATTAAAGTCGAATCTACTCTTTAACTGTTTTGTTAATTATTTAGACGATTCTAGTTTATTTCCTTCGGAAAATCAATCGACTGAAAATAACGCAAACCTTTATTTACAGTCTAAATAGCAATTTTACTCGTGGAACAAGTTCGATATCCTCATTGATTACAGTTTATCAAAAGTTGTACTTCTATTAAACTGCGACACTTTAAAAATAGTTATTTTATAATACGCGTCAACAGGTTAACGTTTAAATTCTAATATAACAGTAAATTCATTAATCGATTGGCTAAATTTAGAAACACAACAAACATGATTTGTTTTTATTTTACAGTTGTTATATCGTTTTTACTTATGTTTAAAATAGCTTGTTTGAAGGAAAACTCTCGTTTTCAATAGCTAATCGATTAGCCGAGTAAATAAATCTGAAAAATAGTGAAACTTCGGAACTCGCAAAGAACAGAACCTATTTTGATGAAATATTTTTTAAAATGTATGTTATACTACATTTGAAATCAGAAACGTTCCGATTGACGCGCTCAAATATTTGTATTGTTTAAACAATTACAACAAAATACAGGATGTTCGAAATCGATATGTCAGGTTACAGAAAATGATAAAAAATCTCTCGAAAACGTATAAACTACGTCAAAATAGTGCCGCAAGTTCTTATATAAATGTTTTTTCTATGGCACGTTCCCCCGTTGAGATATTCACCCCCAGAGTTGAAGAGTAAAAATCAATTTTTTTAAATAGCATGTTTACTTTTAGTTGTAATTTAATAATTTTTAGTGTGCATACATAATTAACTAAGATTTTTAAAATGGTGTAATAGGTTTTTTGATATCACCTCAGGGGAGTCAGGGATGCAAAACCCCTAACCTTTCTAACACCAAAATAATATCCAGGATATTCTGCACATCTTATTCTTTATATATGATTTTCTCGAATATGGTTCATTTTATCGAAATTAAACAAGAGTAACTTTTATATCCCAAAATGTAGTTATAATTTCAACAACTTAAACATCTGAAATATTTGATGTGCAGGCAATTGCTCGAATAGAAAGGTGGTCGAATGGAGAATTTCTTGAATTATGTATGTATAGTAGTGAACATTTTATTCACACTTCGAGGACGTAAATTACGCTTTATTTAAATAAATATGTAAATATTCGTTTCGCCAGACACATCCATTTTCGAAAGTGAGCAAAAGGAGTAAATGAAATCAGTGTTTCACTATTGCCTAGTATAGTCAAGTAAGTCAGTAAGCTTAAGTTAGTGCAGATAAGATGAGATTACACTAGTGAAGATGAGGTTTCAACAAAATCAATTTTGTTCTTGTGGGTTTCGAAGTAAAAACCTAAATTAACTTGACTAGATTTAATGTTTAAAGAAAATACTAATAATAAATACTAGATTATTAATTTTATTGAATTTTACGCTCAAAGAAATTTTACTTTTAAGCGTCAACAACTAATAACACTTTTGATTTAAAAGTATTACTTACCACATAAGTAGGTATTTTGTAATGCCCACGAAGCAAAAAAAAATTATTTTTTTTCGGCTATTTAGCAAACGGAAATATTTACAACACGTTGTGGGTGTTTTCTGACGCTCAGTGACCGAAATAAATACCTAGAATGCGTTAATTGCGTAAAATGCGAAAATTTGGGCAAATTCGGCTATTGCGAGTAACAGATATACGTGAAATAATCGTCTTTGGCGTCTTCAAATTTGAGGTACCTAACTAATTGTACGACTTAAAAAATTCAACAATCAAGAACATAATTTGTATATCTTTTTATCGATAATTAGAAGTGACATTGTTTGACTATTTTGCCGTAGGTGCAGTAATGTTGTTTAAAAATATGTTATATACATTTTGTAAAAATAGTTTGGAATTTTAAGAGAAAACTTGAAAACGATCTATATACATAGGTTTCTGTTACGTTTTTAATAATTAAACGCTACACTTACTAATTTACTTCACGTATCTTCACCTAAGTCGAGTCGGTTATTAAACAAAGGAACGCTATCGCATCTTAGTGCAAATAATTAATTTTAAACGCTATTCTCCAGGTCGGTATTTAGATAAGACATTTTGTATTTTGAAAACGCTCTTACGAATATCGATATTTACAGTTCAAGTTTTTTTTGCACTTAAATCTGTTAATGTTCATGTTTAAAAATATCACTAATTACGCTTCTAAAACTTTAAGGGGGGTTTTAAAAGTATAATTAAAAGTTAGTGATATTTTTAAACATGAACATTAATATAAACGAATATCACCAAATAAGTGCAAGTAAAATTGAATCTTAAATCTTTTATTATACTGATGTTTTTATATTAAAGAAAATGTACCCATCGAAAACAATGTTAGCCTTAACGGCTCTTTTAATTAAAAATTTAAAAATTAAACAAATACACGTCCGAGTTTTGAATAATTAAAGCAATGTTCTCGCCAATTGCACCTTTTCGAATAACAATTAAACGAGCGAAAGTAATTTTATTGTTGACAAACAGTCAAGGACAAATCTAATTATAGCGATGGCGTTTAATATAATTAGGGGCGAAAGCTAATTTTAAGTCTATTAAATGGAACAACAGTGCGATTAGTTTTATTGACGCTAGAAAATAGTTGAATACTAAGATAACTTAAACAACGAGTTATTTAAAAGGAGGCGTAAACCAAAATTAATTTAATAGATAAACGAACTGACGCGTGTTAGATGTAATAATACCGTTTAAGTCGATTTGAACGTTTGCATATATCGATTCACGCGACCGCAAAAATGGACTTAGGTTTATTGCGTATGTTAATTTTTTATAAAAAGGCGGGCAAGCTTAAATTAATTAGTAAACTCTACACTTTTGGTTGCTCCCATAATTTTAATATACATAGTATTATATCGAATTTAAAATATTTAACACTTTCTTGACAAACTTCCCGCTGCAACGAAGTGAACGTTTCCTTTTTTTTTAGAAATTTAACGGAAACACCTTACTATGAATATTGTTGTTTGAACTTACAACGACATTGAAATAATACAAAATAATAAAAATGCGGAAGTAACATTTATTAGACAGAAAAAACGTTAACTTTTCGATTTGGTATAATTAACGAACGATAATTAATTTTAAAAAATTGTAATTGGGAAGTAAATTTGAATTCTAGGAATAATAGCACATGTGGAGGGTAAAAGAAATTTACCAACGACAAATATTTACAATATATTTTTGTAGCTTTATTCGCTCACCTGATTGATATTAAATTGTGGGGAGGTTCAGTTGCTATCCCATTCCTCCAACAGGAGCTTCGCAGTAGTCAACACTGTACCACGGAACGCGTCATGATCACTGCGCTTCCATGCCGAGACGTCATACGATAACGGCAGGAAAAGCTCTACTTGTTATGTGGGGCATTAGGTGCTTCTCAAAAAGCCTAGTATTGATTTTACGTTCCTTGGTGCTTTCAAAAACCATGTACCATTATGTTACGGCGCAGAAACCCAGTAGTTGGATGCGTCGCGCATGTTGCGTACCCTCTGCATCTTCTTTTAAAAGTGTCACTTCATATTATAAGAACGGGCGCAAGCGTCGCGAGAAGATACAAAGTACCTAATACGGTAGAATTAATATAATCTTCGCTAAAATAAGGTTATCCGATGGACTTTTTTATTTTCGTTTCGTTACCTCTTTACTGTTCGTTACCTTTAAAGAACGCTTCAGCACAAAATTAGATTTCAGAAGTAAATTACGGAGGAGAAGATTATTTATTCGAAATTCGTTAGGAAATCGAATAATTTGAAATACTTTAATAACATCAGCGATTTCCTATCATTCTTTTTTTTTTAACTGATAATTAACTACTTAAGTAATTATATAATATTGTTTATTAAAATTATTGTTAATGCTGTAAATTTAGTTATCACTTTTATAGACTTGTGATGAACATCCACCACTCATAGGTTCTTTCTCCAAAAGCTATTTTTGTCAAATTGTGCGCAAATAATCTCATTATGCTTGGTACATGTTTATCAAACACTATTAGGCTTAGTTAACTAACCCTTACAAATGCGATCTACACGTCATGCCAGGCAAATATTTTAAAGTTTAACTTTGTATTTGTAATTTGTCTCGCTTGTCCTAAATACTTTTCGTACATTTGTTCATCGTGTCGTATATCGCCCGCCCAATTTAGACAACTGGTATTCTTTAAAAGTGTTTCGTATCCGTAGTAAATGAATGACGAATGTCTAGGTAAAGAACTTAAATTATCCCAATTCCACATTTAAATTCATAATTTTGAAAATATTAAATACCTAATAATCACAAGATTTTAATAAAAAAATATGGTTTCTTTATTATTTTTAAATAATAAATTACCTTTAAGATAAATCTATTTATCTAGAAAACTAAAATTACCACGTTTGAATATTTAAGTTACGGCAATTTTAAACGTTACCCATTTAAAAATATCGTAACTCTTCAACGCATTGGACTACCTATAAAATGTATCGTTAAAATAATTCCGAACTCGACGAAGACACCGACTATTTAAACTATTCTTACAATGGTCTTATTAACAATGAAAGGATTACAAGGATCTCGTGCTGTACCGCTCGCCCATATCGCCTCGGGCGCTGCATTAATTTTTTGGCCACCTGTACTACAATCCTGCAACGTTTCAATTTTGTTTGACATTTCGGCCTGCCTAGCCTGCGTTGTTAGTCGGAAAACCTCGTAAATCCATAATTTGACAAATAACGAAATTTTGCTATCGTCAAATGCAGAAAAATAAGTTTCAGTGATTTATAAAATCTCCTAACTCAAAAAAATTCTAAACAAGCAAAATAGACGAAATAGAAAACCTCGGTATGCCCATACCGGTTTCTAGTAGATTAGTATAACACGTGTTCGGTGTCTTTTGTGTCAAAATTTTGAAGTTTCAAGTAGGCACCAGTATAGCGTGACATTTATTAATAATTTCTAATAAATTACCGTGTATCGTAAATTACAAATATAGGTGTTTTTATTTTAAACTGTTCAAGTTTAACAAACAACAATCAAAAGTAGTACAGAAAACGTTTTTCCAGTATCCTGTAAAATTTACTTATCTAGATTACAAGGTTTTACGACTAACATGAGTCGACGATATGTCGAGTTCGACGAAACAACGTGTAATACATAATTTTAGAGGCATTCTTAGGTAGAAATAGACTTTGTTAGTAGCGCAGAGCTGATACTAAAAATTTTGTATCGGATCAAAATTTTGCGAAAAAAACGAAAGATTATGGTAAGTAATAAGACATTTTTTCTCAGATTTCGTCGATGTTGTCGAAACGGCATGCGATACATCTATTTCGAAGCGTTTTTCTTCGTTTTTTTTTTTAAATTGGTTTTCCTAGTAGTAGGCGAGGTCCGAAACTAAAAGTTTTGCGTCGGGTCAAAATCTTGCGAAAAAACGTAAGGTTATAAACGAAGTATTCCTTTATATTTATATTAATTGTATTACATTTATGTACATAAACATTAACATTATCGGCGTTATAAGCTCATTTGTTTTGAACAAAAATCAGCTGAAAATTGGAGGGGTCGGCTTATACATAGATCAAATAATTTTTAAATTTTTAAATGCCGAAAATGTGACGCAATATCAAATAAATAACAAGAAACGGAAAATCAACTTAACACAGGTAACTTGCGAAGTGCTTCCACCGTTCGCATTTTTGATTCAATTACTATCTCCTCAGAAGTTCAAACTGTTATTATACATACGTTATTTTCGACGAAATTTCGCCATAATATAAGGGGAGGGGCTTATACACACGGGTCAGTCGTTTTTGACAAATTTTCCGCTGAAAAGTAGGATTATGCAGGAGCATGTACGATAAGTTAATTATAACAACCTTTTATACAAAAGGTTAAAGGTTTAAACGAAGTCGCTTTGATTGGAAAATTACACCTTTTTAGTTTAATTCAATATTTATTTCGAGTCAAATATCATTTATGTAACTCTTACCTTAAAATTATGTGATATAGGTAATTGTGCATTTATTACACTGAAACAAATATTTTTGGTTTTAGCAATGTAGAAAACAAATCTTTTTTTGCATAAGTAATTAACAGTGACGGTTTATTGTAGATAAATACAATAGTTTATTTGCTACAAATTAGAAAAAAATGTTTGTTAGAAATTTGAATAAATTATTTGTTATTTTCGAAATTGAAAATTGAAAATGGAAATTTTCTAAAACTTGATCTTGGCAAAAACGCGTTTAATACATTATTTTATGTGTGTTACGTGGAAATCGATATTTCTCAACGTAGAAGGACGAAACAAAAAGTTTTAGGTCAAGTCAAAAATTTGCAAAAACCATGAACCAAAAACCATAAGGCTTTTTCAACGAAATTTAGACACATCTCGAACTCCACGAAACGATTGTTTTGAATTTATTTTAACTACATATTAGTAAAAGATAACTAAATTAACATTAGAACAGATACCATTAAATATAGGCAACACAAATAGCACTTGTAGCCAAATTTAACTAAAATACGTGTATTAATTAATTTCAACGTAATTTTAGGTGGAAATGGATGCCCCGTCTCGCAAAGGAAACAATGCAAGCAGCTCCCTGTCGGGTACTAATTATACGGAACAACCATGAACTTAGAATAAGTTGTATTATAGTGATTTTTGTAAATATCGTCGATGTATGTATAAATTTATAATAATTATGTAAATTTACATCGTTTTGAAGCTATCTTGGCTAGAAATTAATGTCCCGCCTGTCGAAGAACCTGAATAAACAATTTCGGATCAAGTCAAAATTTTGTCGAAAAAACATGGACCAGGTCAATAATAAGGCTTTTTAATCGAACATTTTTGAAAACTCGATCTCGGCGCAAACGCGTTTAATTCAATATTTTATACTTGTTTAACGTGGAAATTGACATTTTTCCACCTGCAGAGATGAAAACAGAAAGGGTTTAAGTCGCGTCAAAGTTTTGTAATAACCATAAATGTCGTGGTACGTCTTTTTTGAAATTTCAAGAAAATTTTTAATCGATAGAAACGTGTTAGTTTGCCGTGTTTTGCTTTGTTATACTTGAAAAACGACTTTTCTAACAGTTCCGGTCCTGTACTAATTACTTCAGGATGTGTCAAAATTTTGTCAAAACGATGAACTATAATACATCTTTTTTCGAAATTCCGAGAAAATTTTAAATCGATTTAAATGCGTGCAGTTTGTCATTTCTCGTCTTATTATTATTTGAAAAACGAGTTTTCAAGCAGTTCCGGAACCGTTCTAAACGAATCAGGTTGAGTCAAGATTTTGCCAAAACCGTGGACTACAATAAGGTTTTTTATCGAAAATTTACGAAAACTGAATGTCGATGCATACGTGTTTAATTCATTAATTTGTGCATGTGTATATGGAAATCGATATTTCTTGACGTACGGAAACGAAACGACAGCTTTAGGTCAGGTTAAAATTTTGCAAAAACCTTGAACTATAATAAGTTTTTTTCTAAATTTTTAGGTCAGGTCAAAATTTTGTGTAGTAAGGTAAGATTATAATAAGACTGTTATTTTTTTTAAGATTTCGGCAAATTTTCAATTCGCCAAATAGGAATGTTTTAGACATATTTTCATATTAAGGTTGGTTTTCCTGCTTTTACTGAACCTACCCTAGCAGCACACTTAGCTAAAAGTAACATAATTTCCCGATATATTATTATAAGCCAATGTGACGGTCTGTCTTATCATCACAATATAGAATTTTGATGTAAAACCTATGCAGTTAAGCTATATTGTCAAGATATGTAGATTCTATATCTTAAACATCAGGAACATGTACTTTTTTGACGTTGTATTGATATTTTTTTATGTTGTTTTGATCTTAAATGTATATAAATAAGATATTTTGTCATTCTCATATTGATATAATAGAGATATATGATGTAAAATCTATATTGCTAGGAACTATTTTACTTATGTTACAGTGGTATAAATAAGAAACTACTATATTATCTTATAATTTTATTATCGAAAAAAGGATATAAAATATTTTAGTTGTACATACTAATTATACTACAAAATTAACCCCTTGACCGGGAATAACGTGTGTGGCTCGTGACGCTGTACATGTGCCATGACGGGCAATAACGAGCTACACACGTGACACGTGGGATCGGTTTTCCGCGCATGCACTGCTAGAAAGAGACAGTGCTTTCTATTACGATAGAGACTTTTACTCCGTCTTTGTCTAGCAGCATTGTTCTCGCATACGATTGTTAGCTTGCATTACACATTTCAAAACATCCTTAGTTTATTCTAACGTGCTAAATAATTAGAAATAGAAATAAGAAGCATATTTGTCCTAAAATGTGCAGTAACTACAATGTATTTGACAGTGATAATGGTACTGATACAAATGGTGATATTAGTGATTGCGATGTAGGCGTTGTCGATGATAATGATGAAAATTCGCTTTTAGACAGTGATTCCAGCGATTTACTGCCTATCCGGAGACGTCATGTTAGGCCGATTAGCAGTAGTGATGATGAAGAAAGTGAAACTTCTACAAATAATACACAAGACTGGGTTTGGGCAGATATAGATAATAATGCCACTATACATCGTTTCTCTGGATTGCCTGGAATAAATCCACAAGTTTTGGAGAGATTAGGAAATGAGAACACCAATGTAGATATACTATATGAAATACTTAGTGATGATTTTTGGCAGATGTTAGCATCAGAAACTAATCGATATCACCAACAAACAATCGAAGATGAAGAATACCGCAATAAGAAATTTGATGATAAATGGGAAAATACTAATTCCGATGAAATGAAAGCATTTTTTGCTTCGTGCATAATAATGTCTCAAGTGAAGAAATCAACAATTGAAAGCTATTGGTCCCAACGTAGATCAATTGAAACCCCAATATTTCGAAAAATAATACCATTATCAAGATTTGTATTATTGTCTCGGTACTTGCATTTTGCTAATAATGATGATGCAGACAGAACGGATCGACTTCACAAAATACGAAGTGTAATAGAATATCTGAATACTAAATTTTCCGAAATTTATACACCACAAGAAAACGTAGCAATAGACGAATCACTGATGAAATTCAAGGGCCGCCTATCTTATGTACAGTATAATCCATCAAAGAGAGCACGATTTGGCATTAAATTTTACAAGTTGTGTGAATCCAACTCTGGATTTTGTAGTAAGTTTAAAATTTATACTGGACGGAACATATTACCCACTACTAATACAAGTGCATCCGAAAATGTTGTTATGGAGTTGGCAAAGTTTATAATGAATAAAGGATATACACTCTATATGGACAACTGGTACTCTTCACCACAACTGTATAATAATTTACACGTTAAAAATATCAACGTTGTTGGAACAGTGCGACCGAACAGAAAAAATATGCCGAAGGAATTAGTTTCAAGAAAGTTGAAGAAAGGGCAAGTAGAGTGCAAGTCTGCAAGAGGATTATTGGCTGTAAAATGGAAGGACAAAAAAGATGTTTATATCCTTTTCACCAAGCACAACAATGTAGAAATGATCGACACTAATAGGACAAGATTCTAAAAAAAAGAAATAATAAAGTTGAAAGAGTTGTAAAACCACAATGCGTTTTAGATTACATCGGCATGGGAGGAGTAGATCGTCAAGATCAATTTTTAGCGTGCTTTCCAATTATGCGAAAGTATATGAAAGGTTATAAAAAAATCTTTTTCTATTTGACTGATATGGCCCTATTCAATTCCTACGTTTTATGTGGTCGATTGAGAAACAAGACAACGCACTATACGAATTTTCGGTTGGATATCGCCGAACAAATATTGAGCAGTGTCCATTTGCCCAATTATAAAACCCGTGGAAGACCATCTCTTGGCGATACTGCATTACGGCTACAGGCAAAGACTTGGGCACATTTCCCAAGACATATTCCACCAACAGCAAGCAAACCAAAACCGTCCAGAATATGTAAAGTATGCTCTAAAAGGCACAAACGAAGCGAAACAACCTGGGAATGCAAATCATGTCTTGTTGCTTTACATGTACCAGACTGCTTCGAAACATATCACTCAGTTGAGAATTATTAATTTAATTGTTTATATTTATGTTGTATTTGAATAAATATTATTTTCTTTCGTTTCATATAAATTCTCATGTTTTTTTGTTGTTTTCTATCATATTCAATAAAAAAATAAATAGTATTTTTTTGACAATGACCAGCTTGATTAATTTCCCGGTCAAGGGGTTAAACATATTTTCAGTAATATCTTAAAATTTCAATTCATTTTAATAAAAGTACCTATATAAAAACTTGATAAAAAAGGCCAGATTTATTAATTTATTATTTATTTATTTTCAATGTTTCGGAACAATTTCTGTAATTTTCCAACAAAATTTCTTTTTGTTAACAACAAAAATAAAATAAAATACACAAATTGACAAAAAAGAAATTTTCGTGTTTAACAAAAATAGTGTAAAATTGAAAATAAATAATTAATCAATAAACAAATTTGGACTTTATCAAGTAGGTGCATATAATCAAATAAAATTTAATAGATATCTATAAATAACTCTTATATTTATAAAAATACCGAAAATATGAAAAAGTTGAAGTGAAGTATCATTGTTTAATTTTTGTATTTGCCAAATAGATGCCGACGGATTTTCTTATAGTTATCATCATGGATGGTGTACAACACTCGTCGTATTATTTCTGAAAATTAAATTACACATTAATACATGATCGACTATACAAAAATTACTTATATTTAACTTACCAACAATACATTCGTTACGTTCAGGTCACAGAATGTCGGTTTGTTGATTCTTTTTTCTAACGCCGTGTCCGCGTCTTGTACTTATTCGCTACAACGTGAGTTAGTAATTTGACCATTTAGCAGTAAACTGTCTTATGGGCATTTTTTCTTCGATGGGATAATATGATACGTTTATCTGAAAATTAATATAATTAATCATTCAAAGAAAATAGTAAAAAATAATATCTAATAACAAAGATTACCTACTTAAGTACATTCTACTTAATTTGTTCGTGTTTTTAAATACTGAAGTAAGTAGGTATAGTCAAAATGGAGTATGACTCACCTATGAAAGTAATAAGTAATGCAATGTGGCGTTCCGCTATCGTTGTCTCTTTCCACAGAAGTTGGCATTGTAAAAGAGACCGAAAATATCGACGTACTTTGAAGTTGCTTAATTCGTATGTTTTTTAAATTGCTCCCAGAATGTTACATCCCACGACTTCATAAAACATTAAATGTATTAATAAAATGTAATATATAAGATCATAAAAATCGACTTACGTATTATAATACTTACTATTGAACATTGAAAATAGAAGTACACTATCCGCTTCGTTGCAGTGAACTGATACCCCTCTATTTACACAACTTTGGTCAAGCAACAAGATATGATGTCCCGTTAGGTACCTATTGACCAAGGGTTAACAATAGCAGGTATATACGCTTAGGTACCTGTACTTGGTATAACAATTTACTAAGGAAGGATATCCGAATGTTCTAAACACGTTCAACCGCGCAGTGACGTCATCCGTGCGAGTACGTAATTGTCGGACTTTTGATAGTTTCACGAGTGACGTCACATCTCGATGTGCAGAACTGCCCCAATATCTTACCTTAATAGTTATTGAACCATATACCAAGTTGATAAATTAATATTTCCAAAAAACAAGCATTTATTTAAAATCAATTTTATAATTAAATTCACATTAACCCGCAACTTTAAAAAAAATGATCGAAAGTTAATGAAAAACGAAAAGGTTTCGTTGGTTTTAATATATTGGCGGGGTGGAAACCATAACACCCCTTATTTAGATTTTTAGTAGGTATCTTTCCGAACTAAATCAACAGATTCGCAGCCGTATTGGAAAAAACACTTTCCTATGTTTCACAAATGATTTTTTCTACTATTGCTTCAAAAAGCAAAATAGATATCTAGGTATAGATAGTTTGTAAAAAAATAATAAATTACAAAATAAATAACTTAAGTAGGTTTCGTAGTTTTTTTCGCGGACTCTAGCTCTCAGTCGCTTATACATATGTAGGTACTTTTTGGTTACGCACTAGCTTACATGTCTGAGACAAAGAATGATTCCCTATTGTCAAACTTTCGAAGAAATGGCAAAAGCACAACCTAGTTTATCAGTAGAAATGTAAAAAATTTAATTTCAACATTGCCTGGTAAAGCGGCTAGTCATAAAACTACGTGATTTTAGAATAGCCAGTGCGGATAACAAAGGAGATGGGTCGTAAAGAATTTGGGAAAAGGTTCCTACTTCGTAGAAATCATAATGACCAAGGTCGCAAAGTTCTACCTATTTGCATTTTTGATTATTACCCACTTAAAGAGTTTGAAAAATATGTACCTTATGCTTACTTAAGCTTATGTTTTACTCAAAACTGCTAACTTTTTTCAACGTTTAGTATTTATGCTGTTTTAGAGTGAGGTCATCCCAAGCATTTGAGGGTTAAATAAAATTATAAAGGAAACCGGCAAACCAGCCATTTTAATTCCCAAAAACTTTTTATGAAAACAAATTCTATGAAGACAGCTTTCTCCAAGTTTGGGTTTTTGTCATTAATTCTCTGCTAATGAAAAGTAATAACAATTTAATAGTTGTTACTTATCTAATAATTAAACTAGATATTGATAATATTCCGTTTATCAGTGATCGGTGTATGCGCTTCTCCCTAAATGCTTTTTTAATTAGGTAAGAAAGGTGAATATATTTCGAGAAGGTTTTGCAAGTTTTATATTACCTATTTTTTAGATAGCAGATTTTGTTAAATTTGATATCTATTTAAGCTAATTCAAAAGACATTGAATAGATATAGAAAATCCATATCAAGTATACTTAAATTTAAACATGTTTATTAGTATAAAATTTAAAAGATTTTAATTCATCATTTTTAGATAAATTTAAACCCATTTTAAGATATTTATTTAAGCTAGCAATTTTATGTTGCAGGTATATCACGTTAAAACATTATTTACAAATATGGTTTACTAAGATCACATCGATCTTAATGTTATCTAATTTTGTAATATTTAAACAAACCATCTAAAGAATATCTGCAAAACCTTATACTAAAGTCACATATATAAATGTGGCTTATTATATCACATTTAGATAATGCTGAGTTTAATAAACTCAGATGTGCTGCTAGGGATACTTAATATTTTGATAAATAAATGTGTAATTTTGTTTTCGTTAGTTAAACAATTTATTTTAATTCGTGTATTTTAAAAAATAAGCATTTTAGAACAATTTACTATTAAAATGTTATCTATTATAACCATTATTTATGAAAATGCAGATACCATGGTGTTGCCATTTAGCATAATAATTGTGAATTATTGAAAATTTAGGAGCGATGTTGTTGTCATCTATTGGTATAATCGTGAACTAATAAACATTCAGGAGTGATAGTGCTGCCATTCATTGGCACTACTAATATATGCCAAATAAAGTTTTCTTTTTTAACTTCTTCAACAACACTCATATATTTAAAAAATGAGCGTCAATTAACTTTTAAAATTCCCCATATAATCCTTATCAAAAAAAAATTGTTTTTTGTTTTTTTTCATGCACCTTCACTTAATCTTCGTTAGCAAAGAAGGTAAGTGAAGTTGCATGAAAAAAAAAACGTCATAAAAAACTTAAAAATTTTTGATAAAGATTATATGGGGGAACTTTAAGTTAATTGACGCTCATTTTTTAAATATACGAGTGCCGTTCGAAAGGTTTATTAAATGTTGAAAAATGTATTGTACGACCCCGTATATTTTTAAAATTGTGTAAGAAACTTTTGAACTTCCTCGTATAATCCTTTTCGTGGGTTTTTTTAAATATACAGGTGCCATTCAAAAAATAATTTAAAAAATATAAGGTAGTTTATTGAATTACCCTCATATGAGGGCTGTTTCGTTACTAGCTATTAATAAATAAAAAACTTAAATTTTTCAATAGTTATATTAAGTATATTATTTTTGAGCTGAATTACAATAGCATTATGTATTATTACTAAAATGCACAGCATTTGTGAATATATACTAGTTACACAATAGAACACTCATTAATTGTCGATACAGCAATCCAAATAAAAGATGAAACAGTAATAACTTATCCTATAGTCACTCTTTAATTATAAAAGGCATCTTACAACTTAAAAATACTATATATATATATTATATATATATATATATATATATATATATATATATATATACACATATAATATATATATATATATATATAGCGTATTTTGGCATATAATTATGGTCAATGAACTGTACCTAATTTTAATATAAAAAATTCATTAGGCACCAAATTTATAACACTTAAAATTCATAGTATAAATTAAATATTTAATTATCCTACATAAAATTATGGTATTCAGTCTAAAAATTAGTAACACTAACGATGAAAGAGAACAATCAAACTTTAAAACCCTGTGTAAGTACTTTTTTAAATAATAAATTCAAACTATTAATGACATTAATAAAAAAGTAACAAAAATAATCTACTACGAAATACTTTTTGAAAACATTCTTCAGTCTCATATTTAAACATAATTATGTATATTACTACCTAATAAATTTTTATTTTGCGCTAAAAGATGATATTTTTAATGGATTCATTTTATTATAAAACGATTGTTGTCGTAATTTTGTTCCCATTTCAGTTCTTATAATTAGATTTCAATAGTATAATTAAAAATGTATCAATAAGATCAAGTATTACTTAGAATGTATAAACACACAATTTTTTCTTTAAACATTACATTAATATAGTAAACAATATTGGTGTGTTATATTTTGTCTAAAATGACATTTAGAATATTTAAGATTATGAATATGATACAAAAAAATTATTTATTACTTCAATTAATGAAAATCACATGTGTTTAATAGGAGCAAGCAGAAAGGTTTTATTCGTTTTTAAGGGCAAACTGATAAATTTAAACAATTAAATATAAATTTGTTGATTCACTAATATTTATCAATAAATATAAATTAATAAATATGTATGTAGATGAGCATTAGAATCATGAATCCCTGTATTACCTATAAATGGAGAAATTGGTATACCCAGTTGGGATTATTGTCTAACAAATTCGATATATTTTACGTTTATGATGGAAGGTCTGGTTGGTCTATAACATCAGAAGTTACTACAGATAAAGGTACTGAAAAAACTGGTTTTTTTAGCACAGGTGGTTTGGCTTTAACTTGCGGTTTACTACTACTCGAAACAGAAACACCTTTCCGTTCTAACATAGGACTAATTATTGGTAGTATATTGGTTTTATTGATGTCAGATTGAATTCCTGCATCTATATGTATTTTGGTATTTTTCTTAAGTGTGCACTGATTTTGTTTAGCAAATCTTTCTGCTGCAGTCTGCATTTCAGGACTATCGGGACCTGTAGGGCTTTCTATAGATTTTATAGAGATAGCATCATCTTCTAAAGAATTATCAGATGTATTAGAAGATAAAGATATTTGTTTCTTTGAAGATTCCTTAGGACTAGATGAAGATACCAAAGGCAAATCCATTACCAAATCTGGTGTATGATTTTGTCTTTGTAACCATGTTTCCGACTGTCTATTTAATTTTACAGTATGAGTTAGTTTGATATGTGATTGTGAATTTGCCCGACGTTGCCATTGTTCACGATTTTGATTAAAGTTAACCATAGAGTCGTCTACTTCCATTTCATTTTTTACAGGAATATCATCTAACATACTTAAATCAACCGTCCTATTGTCATTTGTAATTGTATCAATAGTTGAATACTTTTCTAATAAATGATCTGAAAATACAGGATTTTCCTTTGCCGATGCTGGATTTAACATGTCCACCGTTGGATTATTATTACCTAATGTTACAGACGATCCATTTATTGTGATATCTTGTGATTGAGGTTGATTAATATTGATAGTTGTACAATGTGAAATAATTGCTTCATCTGCAGAACCAACTTTTGCAAGTAAATTAGTAGATATGTCCACGGACTTGTGTCTAGCATGACTTATCTGTAACAAAAAATATAACGGAATATAAAGTAATATCTATAACATAATAAAAGTAAAAGTGTGTGTATAAAATTGAATTGAAAATTAAACTTAATCCCATAACAAATATTTTGATCTAAGAGGTATAAGAAACATTTATCAATTTCACTTAAAGAAATATGCGCGAGTTCTATCAAAGTGAAAAATAAGCAACGTGTAATAATATAAATTTTAAAACCTACAGAACAATTTGAAAATTTTAGTGACAATATTTCTGTTCGTAACATATTTATTTAAAGGCAGCTTTTATTATAGTTTCTTGCAGCCGGCTTCTAAATTTCAAGCTGCTAGAAGTTGGTGTATATTTAACTTCTAGCAGTTTTTGTATATCACTTTCACTCTACTCTTAATACGAGGGATCAAATATTTGACAACACATGTTTGTACTTTGTCTATAACACCATCATATTGTTATTTAATTTCATCATGTTTATAGTTCTTAAAAATTATTACAAATAGGTTATATTTCTTAAAAGACGATTAACTTTTAAAAATGTAAATAATTTTATAGTAAAAATTATTTTTAATTTAACCCTCTTAATATTCCAACACATATTGGTTTTGTATGTTTTGTTTATCATAAATGAAAAAATATTTGCAAAGAATTAAAAAATATTGGTAACTTTCTTTTGTTTTTCTAAAAATGCACCGATTTAAATAAACTCCTAGAAAAATGAATATTTTTAATGATACTTGTGGCCACTACATAGAAAGTGCTAAGGTGTAAAAAGGGTTAAAATATTTGTTTATGACCTGAAATGTCACTTTATTAAACCAATAAATTATAAACTTAATTATTTTACTAAATCAGAAGTTAGTTATACCTCTTTTAGAGTGGATCTTAAAGCTATTAATGGGCACGTTTAATAGACTAATGGTTCATTCATGTCACCTTAACGATAATTAAAGTTAAGTTTGTTAACATTAAAAAAAGAGGGTTAAATATTAAAAGGTGTTATTAAGCATTGTTTTAGATCTTTTCGTGTAGTAATATACAAACTATAAATCTCCACAGCAAGCAAACCTATTTAAACAGAAGAGGAAGAATCTAAAAAGATAAAACTAAAGTACGTGCACAAGTGCTCACCTTTAAAATCGTAGACTTGCATCTGTGGACTAGCAAATGTACTATGAAATCAACAAAAAAACTTGTAAAAATTAAAAAGTATTCTATTCTACCATTTTTAAAGTGAACACCGTGTTCTATTTATAAACCCAGATTAAGTAGTTATAATTATTATTAATTCTAAAATTCATGTACACATTTTATATCTACTCCGTTTAAAATATGAAATTTAAGTATATCAACTGGGTTTTAAGATAAAACACACTGTTTTGTATAAGTCAAATATTTTATAAAAATCAAAAATAACTAAATAAAAAATTAATTTATTTGTTAAAACACGTAGCACTATACAGGCATCATGCTTGTAAACAATTACCTGCTCTTCATACATATACTTGCTCGAAATTACCTAACAATAGAAATGCTGCACAAATCAACTTTATGTAAACTGTATTATTTCTTAATGAAAATCAAGCGTTCAAGCAACACATAACAATATTTGCGTAACATTTACACTCTAACTTGGGAGAATAAACATTAACACTTTCATGCATAATGTATAAGAAAAGGCAGTAAGAGTATGAAAAAGGCATTCGTCTGAACCATATTTTGGTTGAATAAAGAAGCACCATCATTAAAACTTTATAGTATTTTACATCTATGTTTGATGGGAATCGGAATATTCAACATTAATAAGATTCAAACACTGTTACTTTTTATAAACAACAAAAAAGCTTAAAAAACGGTTTAAAATCCATTCAGAAAAAGATGGTGGCATAACAAATAAAATATACCTAAACATGAAATAATATTCGTATCTTACGAATGTTTTTTTAAAACAATGAGATCATGTGTACATGAATTTTAAAAATGTTGTTTAAAATAACATTTAAATAAAAAAAAATTACACTGTTTTATGCATAGTCAAGCATAATAAACAATAATTTAAAAAAAAATGAAATACAAATGCACGACATTATGGCAAATATACATGCAACTATACAGTGGTTTCTAATACCTCTCTAGGTTGATTTAATGATGTTGATGAAGTATTATGAGTTTGAATAGATTCTGATAAATCAGATACATTTGTCCAAGTGATCGGTGTACACTGTACTAGAGGTGAATTTGTTGCAGAAATTGAGCTTTCTGATAGTACAGAGTCATTAGAACTAGACGCTCTCCTTCTCATGGATTCTTCGGAGGAACTGGATTTTAAGTTTTCCATTTTATCTCGATCATCGTCTCTAAAAATAAAGTGTCTATCAAATCCTTACATGCGACTTAACTTACTTCATCTTTAAAGAGATATATTTGTCGGGAATTAATCCCTCCTGACCATTAATAGCTCCACGCCACCAATCATTCGAAACTTGCGAGTATAAAGTAACTAAATCTCCCTTTTTCAAAGATAACTCTCGATCTGATCGTGCTATGAAATCAAACTGGGCTGTAGCTTCCATATTTTCAGAATCTAGAAAAAATAGGTTAATTAATATGTAATTACGTAAGACATATTATTATAACCATCTTCCGATGGATAAACTTCAGAATCCATGTCTTCTTGTGCATGATCCGATGGTGAATCGCCAACATCGCTAAAAATTAAGTTTTAACAAATATACTTAGAATTATAACTGCAACTTACTGATCTTCAGGTTCTGGAGAAATATATTTCTCATATATAATACCGCCATCATTTGGAAATATTTCATCATTAAACATTATGATATTCTTAATCAATTCGTTAACTTGATTTTGATATTGTACTTGATCCTTATCATCTGGCACAGGTACTAGTGTTGGTCCAAAACAAATAGCCAAATTATATGGATCCATCATGTTTTCATCAGAAAATTCTGAAAGGCTAATAAGAAAAATAAGATGTAAATATACAAATTTTGTTCATAAAAATATTAACATTTTCTTTAATTTTAATAATAATTGTATACAAACACTTACTGATTTAAAAAGGCGAAAAGGTATCTCATGACAATCATAACAGGTCTAGGCAAACTCTGAACCAACTCCCTCATTTTCATTATAAACTCTCGTTTTGACTCTAACTCTATAATATAATCTTTACATTAAATTTCATATTATACTGGCAAAATACGTACGTGCTAATTCCATAAAGTGTTCAAAGTAAATAATAGGAAAAAGTGGTTCACGTAGCTCTCTTAAATATAATTTTAAGACTCCAGCTACACTATTTATATCAGATGCATCTGTCATATCTGCTAATGGATCTTCTCCTCTTTCAAACCATTCTCTAAAATTGTTTATTTCAACCTGAGAACCTGATACTCGAAATATTCCTTGATGATGTAGACCTATTAAGTAACAAAAATAAATCATTTAATCTTAACGAATTAAAATTAATTTTCACCGTAAAGATTAATCACTCTAATACACGATTTTATTATTATCGGAATTTCTTGATTTGTTGCTTCTAAATATTCTTCTAGTGAACCTCCGAATAATTTTGGTTGTCCGCTCATTTGCAATCTACCGATTCTCTTTCTTCTCGGTGTTTTTGATACAGACTTGATTGTATTACCAGATTCAGAAGTATCAGATAGAAGAGATTGTCTTATGTATTCATGCTTCGCATCTAATCTAGCAATTCTAGTTGAACCCAATAGATATTCGCGAAATTTCTATAAATTGTTTAGTTTAAATTTTGAATAAATAAAATAATTACTTACGGATAGATAAAAATCTTCGGTTTCTTGTCTGTCGGCTCTTAACTTAATCGATACAGTTTCAGGAGGCTTACTTGTGGGAACTGCAGGTTCCCCAAAATAACCACCACAATCGTAATCTTTTGCATTTAACATTTCTAATAATGTAGATTCGGCAGTTTCTAAAGTTTTCCACACTTCTTCCGATTCTGTTCGTAACGAAGTAACTCTCTGTTGTAATTGATTTAAGCGTGTTTCCATTTCTTGATGAAGAACTTTTTGTATTTCTGGTTCTGGTGGCTTTTGAATATACATAAAATTAAATATGTAGCAGATATATAAAAATTACTTACATCTTCAGTTTTTTGTCCCTGAAATTCTAATTTTTTAGGTATCATAAATGCAGTGTGATTACATTCTAAAAATCGCTGCTTATCTAATCTTGAATCTAAAGAATTAATACAAGCTGAAAGTGTATCTAATCCATTTTGAACGGATTTTTGGTGTCCTTCTTCTGCCGAAACATGCATTAGCAATGCTCGAGCAATACAGTTATGAAAACCAAAATCCATACACTAAAATCATTAAATAAAACGTGAAAAAGTAAAAATAAATTTCTATTAAAATCTTACATCGATAAGATCGGATAAATCGTCAACAAAATATTTATGAATTGTCGTATTAGAAGCTTCTAAACATAAAAGATATTCATTTCTCGCTTTAAGAGCTTTAAGTTTGGCATCCGTATATTTATTTTTGCGCTAAAATTTAAATCATAATAAAATGTAAATTACACTGCGCGACAAAAGTCTTTATGCACGTAATTATTCTTACAGTTTGTTAAACAATCACAATATTTCGTGCTGTAGGTAGGTATATCAAAAATGTTTTGGAAAACACAAAAATAAAATCCTTTAACCTTGAACTAACAAATAATTTCCAAGTTTAAAACCATAATTTATTAGGGAAACGGCTAAAAGTGGTTGCAGGCGTTTTATTGTTAGTAACGGTATCGTTATGTCCTGGCAGCATTACTGCCTGCAAACATCCCTTTTGACCAATTTGGTTCAACTTTTTGCGAAGAACGGTTGTGAGAATTGAATCGTGTAATCGAATCGTATCGAACGCATTTAAATTTGTGACAATGCCATTATCATCAGAACAGATGGTTCGAATTTTAACGTTGAAGAATGAAGGCATAACAAACAGGGAAATAGCCCGACGTATGCACATAATCGAAGGGTCCGTTAGGTATGTTATTAAACGACATTTAGAAACTGGGCAGACCACTTCACGACCCCGTTCAGGCCGTCCTCGCGTTACTACGGCACGAGAAGACCGCGTACTGTTGCAGATAGTAAGAGAAAAAATCGACGTGCAACTTCAGGGGATGTTGCAATTTATCGAGGGATGTTCCGATAAGTTCACGAACAGTGCAGCGGCGGCTGCGAGAAAAGGGCTTTCAGGCATTCCGGCCAGCAACGGCCACTGTGCTAAGTGCAAGACATCGCAGAGCGCGATTAAATTTTGCAAAACTGTACGAGCAGTGGACTGAAGACGACTGGCGCAAACAGATGAGTCGCGTTTTAATTTACATGGTCCAGATGGACGGCAAAAAATTTGGAGACGTAAAGGAGAAAGATATTCACAAGAGGTATGTTGCGTGGAAGAAGTAATTACTTTGGTGGATCGGTGATGGTGTGGGGTGACATAGCTTTTGACGCTCGTACTGATCTCCACATTTGTACGCGTCCATCTGTGAATGCCTCGAACTACATTACGGACATATTAGATGAATATTTATAGGAGACAAGTTCCTCTTAATGCAAGACAATGCACGTCCTCACGTTGCTGCGCAAACAATATCTTATTTACGAGAAGTGGGTATTCGTTGTATGGACTGGCCAGCTTGTAGTCCGGATCTAAATCCTATCGAGCATGTCTGGGACGTACTTGGAAAACGTGTCCGAGCTCTATTGGAGAAACCAAATAATTTAAAAGAATTACGCCGTGCTCTTACGGAAGAATGGGATCGAATGCCGCAAGAAGATGTCCGAAATTTAATATCAAGCATGCCTAGGCGTTGCCAAGCCGTTATTAAAGCCCGTGGTGGTAACACCAAATATTAATTATTTTTTACATATTTTTTTTATGTCTTTTCATTTATTTGTTCTAATACAAATATACCATAATTGTTGCCGTTTTTCATCTTTCAATTATTTATAAATGGGAAACATAGGTACGAAGAATTTCACAAATACTAATCGAAAGAGGACGACTTTGAAAAGGTTTGTTTCAATTTTAGTATAGTTTAACCAAAAATTGAGAAACTTATGGGACTACATGTAATTGTCTGTGAGGTGCGTAAAGACTTTTGTCGCGCGGTGTATAATAAATGAGTACTAGTACCTTTAAGACCTCCTTTTCCATTAATTTATATTTTTTAGATCGGTCTAGTTTATCTTGAGATAAAGATTGTTCTAATTTACTTCTTTGCGTTTCGGCAGCTCTTAATTTTACTTCAGCTTGTCTAAGTTCAGCTTGATAACTATGATATGTTTTCATAGTGGTATGTAATTCGTGTAAAACACGTAAAATTTCTTCATGAGTCTCATACCCAATTTCACGACACTAGAATTGATACAGTATTTAAAATATTTTTTTATAACTTCCGCAAGAAAATTATATTTCAAGACAAAATTAATAAGTTAGAAATTACAATACAATGAGAGATTATAATTTTAATGTGTATGTCTAATCTCATGAATGTAAAAGTAAAGTGTAAACATTAATTTCTTGCATCAAAATGATTTTTAATATTTTGCATTATTTACGTGTAAATAAAAAATTTGAACAATTACCTAACTATTTAATATAAATAATGGATATTCCAAATTTATAAATATACATCCATTTAACTCGTCTATCATTTTGATTGTTAGCCACAGACCAAAATTAAAGAAAACTGACGATTACTTACGTACGAGAAAACGAAGATATTACGCATTGGTAACTGGCCGTATTCAATTGTAATGGCGCCAATATTTTAGCACGCGCCACTAATAACTGCCAGAACTAAAGTAATGGCGCCAATATTTTAAATTTTGTTTATTAGTGGTGAGGGCTACCCCCGTTTTTTTTGTGTGCAATCTGGGAGTCTTCTTTAATTAATCGTCTGTGGTTTTACTAATTATTAACGATCACAAAATATACAGAGTTAGTCATAACGGATAGAACAAACTTTGTCAAACAAAGAGACTTTTTTGTGTAAAAAGTTCATCTGTCAATCTTCAATCTGCATGGTTGTGGAACTACGAGAAGTTTTTTTTTTAATAAAATAAAATTCAAAATTTCTCAATATTATTGAAAATTTCATTACTTCAAATGTGCCTTTTGAAGTTGATGAAATTATTTAATTTTATGTTGTACAAGTTTCGATCCGATTTTGTATCAATTTTCACAAGTTACTTATTAAAATGTCGATTTACAAAAACTTTAGCTACAGGACGAACTTTTTACTCAAACATGTCTCTTCTGCATTTTATCTTATGACTCTGTTTATTAATTATTGTTTAATAAAAGTTGTTACCATAAATAAACTTTTTTAAACCACACTAACCCGTTTGTATATGCGTTGTACATCTTCCATAACCTGAGATAAACGATTAACTAGATGAGTAGAGTAAACTTCAGAAAGTGCACCATGATCGCGACTCAAATTTCTGGTTTGAGTCACTAATTGTTGCCAACAAGCGTAACTCGAAAATAAAGGCCATTGTTCGCGTCTAAAAGTTAAAATTGAAATATTATAATCACTTCTACTTAAAGACTCACTTTTGTTTTTGTTCTTTATGTCTGAGTTGTAAACCTTTCGATAATTTGTCAAGATTTTTTGAATAGTCTAGTTCGAGCTCGCCTCTGCGGCGAAAAAAATCTTGCAATTCTGTTACAAGAGCTACTTGAGCTTCCATGCGTAAATCCAAACATCTTAGTTGTTCGTTCAGTTGCAACCGAATATCTAAAAAGAATAAATTATATTTATGATCGATATTGTATAAAATATCTATCATCAATTTCTACTATGGAAGTCACAATATTTATATTTTATATGTTTATATTTGCTCTGTATCTAACACTGAACTGACAAGGAAACGTTCAGATCGCGAGAACGAGTTTTAAATTCGCATACCCCGCATTTAAAAGGAAACTCGTTTTTGCGATCTGAACGTTTCCTTGTGAGGTGTAGTATAACAAAAAGATCTACACATTTTATGTAGGTAAATTAAGTAAATCACGTATTTGAAAAACCCACATGTCCAACCATCTCAGGTTTTAAGAAAAACACGAAAAACTATTTTATGTAAACACGTTGTTTTCATTCAAAATAGCGACTGTGGGTGTGTTAGAACTATGACTAAGAAAATATTTCTTGATAAAAATTGTTAGAATTTCGTCTCTGTCCTGAATAGGTAAATCTTTGCAATTTTATTATAGATAATATGTGGCATTTCTCAAATACAGGGTGGTTCATAAATAATGCGAAAAACTTTAAGGGACGATTCATTGCCAAAAATTAACGAGGACCTCTTAAAAAAAGTTTTTTCCTCCCTAAAACGTCTCCTTTCGGAGTTACACAACTTAAAAGAGGAAGGGTACAATTAAGTTTTTATCTTATTTCTTAAATTTGAAAAAATCTAGAAGAATGACATTTAGTAAGTGATTTTTACTTATCAAAAGATTTCCTATAGTAATATTTTCAATCATCTCCATCTTCACAATGAAGTGAAAATTGTAAGACCTGTTGTTTTTTTTAAAGGCCTTTGTGGAAAGTTAAATTTTATTATTTAGAAAATATCTTTAGAAAGCTTTCGAATCTTTTTAGCTCTTTAATTTTTCCCGAAAAACTAACAGTTTTTGAGTAAAAAAATAAAATAAGTAATTTGTACAATTACTCTAAATGAAACTTGGGACATATCAATATTCGCTGATATTCAATTGGTTAAATAGCGTTGTCCGTGTTGTCAGAATTTGTCAACAACTGTTATAACTTTGTTCAATTAAATATTTAACATTATTGTCATTCATTAATTTAAGAGCATCTCCTTTTGAGTAAGTACGAAAAGAGACATCTTAGGAAAAAACTTTATATAAAAGCCCCCCCCCCCCCAATTTTCCACAAGAAATCGACCCTTCAAATTTTCACCCTGTATATAAATAATGCTGTTAGCAAACCAGACGGTGGGCATGTGTGATTTCTTTACGCCTAACATGTAGAACAAGAAACAATTTTTGGGGGTTGAGGGGTTTCTTAAATATGTAATTCAATTATCCTCCGTTACTAATTTTATGTGTTAAGTATAAGCGCTAATTGGTAAATATTATTGGAACGTCTGGTTTAGCATCACTGCCTGTGCATATTAACTACACTGCGCTCATAAACAACACATGAAAAATACAGTAAATCATTAATGTGTTAACAATCGAACTGTAACTGCTTGGTAAAATATATGTACAAAATAATACGAAGCGTTTAAAAATTACTGCAATCGATATTCTAATGATTAATTATTAGAAAAAATAATTTCTCCATCACTCGGTCATAGTTACTGTATAGGTAGGTACGTGATCGCTGCTCAAGGATATAATATTCAAATGTAAACATTTTATATTTATTTATAAGTTGTCACAAACAAGAATTTCGCACGTAAACTACTATCGCATATGTCGACATATTTTAAACGATAATAATAAACAATTTTTTTAAATAATTGAGGTTAATGTTAAAATATAGCAACAACAAATAATTGAAACAATTTTCAAGAGTTTTGGAGCCATGGTGACCAAACGCGTATAACGCTTACTTTATCTAAGGTTCGAATCTCTTAAACCCTAAATTTTTGTGAATCTACGAAGATACAAGTTTACTGCAGTGTAACTAATTGCATGAATTATAATCCAGATGCCCAAAAAAAGTGATTGATGGAACCAAAAAAAGAAGGGATTGATCTAATTCACCAACACCTAAATGGAGGAAAATAATATCAATTATGAGTATTATAATTTATCTTACTATTAGTAATCATTCTATATATCAAAGCTTCTGTAATAATAATAATATACATAGCACGATTACTTACCAATATGATTGCTTATTAAATTATTTTTTTGTGTATTTTTTATCATAAGTTAAGATTATTAAATAAAAAAGTATATTATAATAAAACAATAATTGGTAAGCTCACTGTTATAATTATTTTGTTTATTTCCTATCCAACGACGCCGTTATTTCATTTTTGTAAGTAAATAATTTACATTTAGAATTGTCGATTATAAAAAAAACTAATATTTTGAATTATGTCTATCAAACTCCATAATCACAATCTTTAATCTCATCATCATATTCTGCAAGAAATATAATACTACTTATTCGGATTCTCCATCTGTTTAACACTGACTGGAGGTTTTTCTATATGCACCGAACTCGCAACGGACCCCAACGTTACTTTTTTGTATCATATTAAAATTATTCTCAGTTGAGAATGCAGTCACCTTATTTAACCCATAGGCCCACATATGCGATGAAGTTAGTTTTTACACATATACAGGGTGGGTTAAGATAGTAGTAACCCCCATTAGTTCGTTGAATAATCATATTAGAAAAAATATTTTCTCAACAAAAGATGTTTAGAATGATATGTTATATATTATTGTATATTTTTGGAAAAACTAGTTTTTCTCTATACGGTGTTATAAAAATATTGTGAGGTTAGATGACAAAATTAGAGTGTCAAACACGATTAAAGTTGAAAAATGTCCTATTTAGCGATATCATCCAATAGTAGTCATGAAACAAAACATTCAAAAAAAGTGGAACTGAAATAATAGTGAATTACAATCATTCTGAACATCTTTTGTTCATTCAACGAACTAATAGGGGTGTGCTATCTTAACCCATTCTGTATATTTAAAAAAAATATATATACAGAATACTTTAATATGAAATATTATTTAATAACGACAAATTAAGCTTCTCATAGTTTAACTTGATTGTGTTTCTTTTAAAAACATTCACAGTTAAAGCGAAAGTTTTAAACGTATGCCGATCCTATAAATAATAAAAATAAAATAACGGTCGTCCATCGACGGTTCATTAAACAATTACCGCTGGTTGCCACAAAAAATACATTTTGTTACAGCATCCATAAAGAAATAAAACCGTGTTGCAAAAGTTATTTGAACAGGTAAAATGTAAAAGTTATTTAACTAAAATTTTATCCTTTAATTAAGTGGCGCAATTAATTTCATCATAAACACTTGGTGCACCTGCCGACAATGTTATATTTGACACGTTAAAAATAGCTTTAAATAGTCACTACGATATTGAATATTGCAATTATTTTTCGACATTTTTAATTTGGTCATTTTAATTTCAAAATTGCTATTATAAAACATAAAATATACCATCGTTAAATATTAAATGTTAGATAGGTATAGAGGTTACATTTTGAAATAACGTTAATGTGTAGTTAGAAGAAAAAATCATATAATAATTTTATGTAAAAAATATAACAAATTTTAACCTACGGATTTTTGTTCAAAATAGTTGATCATTATTGTTTCCAAGTTTTCGCCCACATTCATTGTGTATACTATGTTATATCAAAAAAAATTATCTGCGAACTAAATATATCACATCGCTGCAAAAAAGAAGAGACATAATACATAAATACAATACTGACCCACAAAACAATTGTACTATTTTAAAAATGCGATCCCATTTACCTATTTATGTCACAAAAATATAAAATAGAAGTGATTATTTTTAGAGTAGCCGTTAAAAAAATAATCGCGCAAAAAAACGTTGTGCGATAAAAATGTACAGACAATAAAATTAAGTGCAACGGAAACTTGTTTATATTCATCGCCTTAGAAAGAATCTACTGTATTACATGTTCCAATTTTCCCACTATCGCAAAAACGGGCGCGCAGGGCACAAAAAATTAGTTCAAATAAAGATCACATAAAGTTTTTAAAAATTAGCAGATATCTACCAAGACACAAAAAAGTAATTTTATAAATGTTGAATAAATAAAATAAACATGTAACTTATGTCATACATATAAATTACTCTTTATGTTAATTAAATTACTCGTTTTGGAATTTTCTATAATCCGAATTTCTTCTTTGAAAGTTTAAAAGAATACATAGTACTTTAAAAATTATTTTAAAATTTCAAATAAATTGGATTAACTCCAACTTTAACGATACTTTAAATTAATATAATAATTAAATTTCAAAAGAAACCTTACAAATCGTTAAATTAAGGCCAAACAAAATCAACATGGTAGTATTTAAAATTTATAGATCCATAATTTAAGACGAAAGTCGTGAGATAACGTTTTTGCACATATATAGCAAACATTTTATGAATTTTTGGAAAGAAGTCACTCAAATTAATATGTAGTAGGTGGAAATTCGTTAGAAAATATTTAGTTAATTATTAAATCTTTTATATTCGGAACCCTCTTAAAATGAGAATTACCGATTATCAGAAATTTGTTCATAATACGAAAGTGCGCCAAGTTTATTATTATAAATATACAGGGTGATTCCAAAATGGCGCACCAACTCTACAATGCATTGTAAGAGACTGTTCATTTGGCAACATATCTGGTAAATAGCTGTGTATTAAGTCCATTATCATTATTGTTTTCATGGAAACCAAATACAAAAATTAATTAAAACTTCAAATAGACACGCCGAATTAATTATTATTAATCTGTCATTACATTGTCAAACATTAAAAAATACTTAAAGGTTAATTTTATTGTTTTTGAAAAATTTTAGAACATCGTTTTTATAACACAAAATTACACGTAAATAAGTATTTTGAACTATTTTTTCTTACTGGATAACAACGAATGGCACATAACGTTCATAGAAAATGATGTCGTGTTTCAAAATTGCTAAAAATGAAAAAATTAAGTAAGTCCTCTACTTTACCTATTCATCATTTTTAATTAATTGTAAGTTGTTGAACAAAATTTATTATATTATTTTTTCTGGCATCCATTAACGGTCCCCTACAACATACTGGTAAATTGGTGCGCCATTTTAGAATCGCCCTGTATACATAGACAACGCCGCAACAAGGCGCCCGTGGCGAAACGCCTGTGATAAGTGTCTAACTTTTTTTTATTATTTTCTTAGTAGCACACCCCGAAAGACACCAGGAACCGCGCTAGCATTACTTCTAGTGTCTCCCGAGACATCCAACACCTACCAGGGGGGGGGGGGATATTTCACCACCCGTGCCGGGATTCGAACCCAGAACCACTCGACCATCGAGTCGGCAAGTGTCTAACTTGCGCCCCCCTAACCCAAAAATAGCCTCAAATATAATTCCAAACCTAGTTGCGCCCATAGCGGGTGGCTTTTTCGGCCACACCCTCGTTACGGTTTTGTATATAAAGGTTAAACGGCAAGTAGTTTAATAAGGAAATAGAATTCTGGGAAATCTGGAATTTGCTTTAATCGCTACATTTACAACTGATGACTGAATATTTCCTAAAATATTAACTTTAGGTGGAAAATCAATATTATTCCTCATTAGATTTCCTACAAGGAAGAATTTTTTCCCTAAAGTTAACCGTTACGGAAACACACCAATTCAAAATTGGATAATTTTTCGTGACTTGTCTGGGAAAACGGCTTTAGGCTAAATTCGTAGGCTTGCCTCTAACTCGGGCAGCGGCACGTCAACAAGTGTAAACATTGTATGGCAATAACAAGAAGCACTAAACTGTGGATAGAGAAACTCCAAATATGGTTTGGTTCCAATTATCTGCCACGGTCCCTCCTGAACACCATATCCTTCACATGTTCGAAAAGATGCAAGGCAATCTGTGATTGTAGAAAAATGGGCTCTACAATCTGCATTAATTGTGAAGAGAGTGAAAGGGCGGACACTGTTAAGGAAGATCAACAAAGTCAGCGTTCATAGTCGAAACGAAGAAAAATAAAATAGTTTTAAACTCATATGATGAATTAGGTCTGCCATTTAAAAACACCTACGGCAAGGTGGTGTGGAAACGTTTAATATTAATTATACGTGACGGAAACCCATTTATATTTCATGTTTAATTATTTATTACCGTCTTATGATCCCTAAATCAAGAGAACCTAAAACAGTTTTTGAACAGCCGTGTCACCGTAACGGTTAACTTTAATGAAAATGTCTTTTCTTGTAGGACATTTAATGAGGAATAATATTAATAATATGTGTTTTCCTCCTAAAGTAAATATTCGCAAAATAAACTGAATTTCGTCGCCATTTGTACAGTATGGCTATCGACGTTGACCTCGTTCGAGGGGGAAAACTTACTGTGGTTATCGGGAGATGTAAATGAAGCGATTAAAGCAAATTCCATATTTCCAGAAATTATTTCCTTATTGGGCCTGTTTTTACGCCTTGCCACCTGTACTAATATAAATATATTATTGATCAGTTTCTGTTTTCACAGGTTTTATCGTATTTAGATTCCTCATCCTCATATTCTGGTCTTCTTCCACCCTTCGGTGTAAAGGATTTGGATTCTTATAAGGTTAAATTTAATGTTCAATTCGAAATCACTAAAATTTATTAGTAATACAGCAATAAATGTACGGATTTAACAAACCGTATCGCACCTAGAAACTGAATTACCTACATCCTTTGAATACGAACGAAATAAACGTATTGATTGTAAAACGGCTATTTCAAGTGAATGGGTACATATATAGATATTACAGTTTATAAATATTGTAATATAACACTGTTTTACTCTGAGAAACATGTAAATGTACCTATTGCGAAATTATTGAATAATTTTCTAATATGGACTTTACTGAAAAATATTTACGATCTATTAAACTACAGTTATCTACGTAAAACTAATCTATTTTCATCATTTCACGTGTACATACTAGAGCGTATTACAGTACGCCACTGGATAAATCTATTTTTAACTCTACAAAGTCGACGTTCAGTAGTACACCATATACGGTGATATTGATTTGTAACCTCGTAATTATTGTATAATTTTTAAAATAATTTTTCCGACAATCTTTTATTTTTCAATTTAAAAACTCAGTATTGTAAAAACAAACACACACCAATTGGGACCCGTCCAAACCTCGATAGGATCTTTTGGCGAATGTACGTACCTAGCACGTATAATGGGAAATGTTATTATGTACTAAATATTTTAATTTAGTTACAATACCGAAACGAGTATCTGGTATTAATACACAATAGGTTGATTTTTTACCGGGTAATTTTTTTTGACAAAAACCTATTTTCTTACGGAAAATTGGTTTGTCACTAAACAAAAAAATTACCCCGAGTATAACATTAACCTCGTGTCTATTACATAATTTTAATATAAATGATTACCACCTATCTCATGGTTATACAAGAACAAAATCATTTATTTAGAATTTCATTCATTTTTGCACTTACAACTTAACATTTTTGATGACATTTCCAGTTTGACACATGCACACTCCGATAAAAGCAAGGTACAGTTTTAACGATTTTTTTTATCACCTATTAGTAGTCTGTATTGTCACTATAAAAGATTCCTATTGGTCGATTTTTTTTAAATTGATTGGTCAATATAGTAAAAATATATTACATCATATATACATCACTAAAAATAATTCTTAAGGAGTGTCTAAAAATCTTTCAGTCTTATTGTTAGTTGGCTGTTGAAAGATAAAAGCATGTCGTAGCTTAAATCATGCCGTATAGTAATAAAATTACCTGACGAAGACCGAATGACTTTTTGGACGCCCGTTATATTGTATGTGGGGTCATCGAAATACAAAAGGAAATTTTTTTTTAGAAGAATTTTTTATTTTTTTATAAATATGGGAGTTTCAGGAAATCGTTCAACTACTTTACAACCCAGATTTGGCAACACGCGATTTTGATCTATTCAGACAATTACAATTAGAGAAACGTTTACGAAAATTTTTTGACGACGCAGATGAGAAAAAAAGCTTTGCGTCGAATTGCGTAAAAACAACTTCACAAGAAAATCAATATATTTTACTTCTTTTATTGCATGATTGACGCTCCGTTTGGATCATGCAGAATTTTTTGCAAATTTTTGTAATGATCGAATTTAGTGTGAAAACTACCCAAATCCATCTTCGTAAAAATTAAACGTCTGTTCAATACATGTCAAGTATGTTTTGAAAAATTGTCCGGATGTCGAGAAAACAATTTACTTCTTGGGTGGAACGATAAACTGTAAAACAATACTTGATCGTCTTTGAAATTGCAATCTTAAATTTTCAAATACAAAAATCGCGAACATCCGAAACATGCAACATTTTCAGTCTTTAAAATAAAAATTCGATAAACTAGATGGGTAATGACCTAATTCCAATTTTAAACTAAAGTTATACAAGTCATACGTGAGTCGAATGCCTATTAAATTTCAATTATTTAACTTATTTATTTTTGAATAACCATTTGGAATTTAATTAACGATAGATTAAAAAAGTAGAAAAGGTACAAAAATATATACCATAAAAAATACTTTTTTTTATAATTAATAATAATGCGTAATATATTAATAAAAATATTTACCTACACTTCGTCCAAACCTATATGCAACACGTCATCAATAAAAGGTTACTAGATGATGACGTTTCACACAATGCTGTCACCTCGTACCTCGTATTTTTACAGTTCTAATAAATTGTAGCCTTTCTTTATGCCATCTAATATGTGCGCAGGTAAATCATCGATAGAATATGTCATTTTCCAAACTGTAAACCGAATTACAAATAAACAATCGAGTAACTTTTTTTCGATGACGTGATTGCGTATAGGTTTGAATAGGCCATACATAGACTCGATCAACGGTAATACTTTTGAAAACCGCAGGTGTTACTATTTTGTTTTCGCACTAAATAAATGATTACACGAATTTAACAAATGTCCAAATAATTTCTGGAGTTTCTATTAAAGTCAAGGTTGTACAAATTGTTCTCAGCAAGGTCAATTTAGATTAAATATTTCATTTTCACGCAGCCAGACGAAGGAATTTTTCTTAACCTTCATATGAATCGCTGGGAAAATACATTTTAAGGAAAAATTAAATTTTTAAGAGCACTTACAACGTTCCGAATATTTCATATAAATTGTTTAAATCCAATATATTTTAGTAGCCGTCCATTTAATTTAATTAAGGAAAAGCAACCGTTTCCACGACACAACTAGCGTAGTTAATTATTTTAAATATTATTCTAGAATTAATTTTCTTAGTAAATGCACGATTCTGCTACTAATTTAGTTATGCTTAGGTGAAATTCGAAATTTTACATACAAAATAAAAACATTCACCACTTTCGTATTAAAAAAAAATCGGTATGTTTTAAATTACGAATATCTCGAAATTTGAAATATTTATGGTTAATAGTTTCTCATTCCAATTTATATAACGTTTATTTGCAAACAAGGTGAAACAGTTATTAGTTATTACTGAAACAAACCGTGTATAATAGTTTTTAATTAGATTACATTGACAAAATTGCAAAAAAAAACAGTTCTCTGTCGATTCTTAACTAAAGTCTGACTCATCGAAAACGACGCTTTGTGCTTAAGAATATTTCCCCTCTATTCACATTTACGAAAACGTAACAGTGAATCATATCTTCGCCCGATTTATAAATTGCCAACAAAAGCATCTACGAGTAATGATGCGCGACGTTTTTAATTTGTCAATTTTCAACAATTAGTTTCGAGAAAATTGCAAACACTTTAATAAATTTCCTTCATTATTCACGCAGCAAACGATAATTAAAAATTTTCTTACAAAAAAAAAACATTCTCGGAAACTTTTGGCGTCCTCATTTTAAATAAGTTAGCTGCGTACTGTATCGCTTCGATATTGAAAACGATATAAAAATTTCATCAAAAAATAACAAAGCTAGTCAAAACCCTATTTACAATACAATGGTGGTTTTGTTCCACAAATTCTAAAGAAATTCCTAAAAGAAATTTATGCAGGGAAAAATTCTATATTTTATTCTTTTGTTGGTTCTCGGTATTGATATACGTACATAAGGTTTTTAAATTGATTTTAGACGCAATTCTGTTCTTACAATAATTTTTTATCCCTTACAAGTCATTATTTTCAATTTTCTCATAACATTTTTAAACGCCCGAGAAAAACGTTACTACAATATTTAAGCGCTTAAAAGCTTAAAAATAACGATTTAATCATTCGGATTTTCTAAAATCAGAAGGAAAACATACATGAATGGAGGTGCTGTTACGCTAACGTAAAATGACTATCGAATATAAAATGTTCATTTATGTGAACGTCGTTTTAACGTTCGCGTGACTATATTACATTAGGGGGTCCCGTATTTCCTTTATCATTCATATTTTTCCCAGAATGTAGCATAAATTACTATTTTCAAACATAAAACTGTTTTCATTCCAAGTATTTGACTTTCAGAACTTATCACGTCAAATTGCAATAGTAATGACATTTCTTTACTCAAACACGTTTTAAAAGGGTATCTTGGCCAACTGAACCTTTTCCTCTTTGCACTGATTAATAAACTTTTCAATTTAACGTTCCGATTAAATTCCCATTTACCGAGAAATAAAATAAAAATCGATTTATCCGCCAGACGCCCTTTCACTTTTTGAGACGACTGCAAATATTTAAATACCTAATAAACGGAGAGTCGGTTTTGAAATGATCCCCTTTGGGCTTTTGTCAAATAAAAGCGAAAGTCGGATAGGTACAATCGACCACAAAATTAATGCGCGCACCCGAAGTGATGGGTGGTCATCACAATATGAGATTCTTTGTAGTCAGATTCATACAATAAACTCTCCATATTCGTGGGTAATGCGTTCATATGAAACACCGCAAATAAAGGGAGGACAATAAAAAATACTGTTTTATAAGAAAAACTCTGTTGAAATATTGAAATATGTACCCTGTACGTATTGGTATTTATCCGAAACTTTGAAAAAATCTGTTATTTTACATTGTTTTATTTTGTTTTGCAATTCTCGATAAATGTCTTGATATATCTCCAAAGCTTCATGGTTTTTTATTGTAAACACAATACTGTGCTCTATCGAAGGATCTGCTTCACTAAAAAAGTTGGATAGCTCGCGGCAAATTCGTAATCCGTGGGATAAATTTTGATCTATTAGAAACATCTTCTTCGTGCCGTAGCGCATAATTAAACCGCGAATAACGAATTCAAGGACCGCGAGCATAGGGAATTGTAGTATTCAAAAAGAACCGCTACTAACGAATTTCGCGATTGGGAAATCCGCGAATATGGAGTTTACTGTATACCGAACCTCACTTATCATCTTCAAAAATACGAAGTTCTACTCATTTTTATCACGTTAAAATATTATACCAAACGTTTACAAGAAAACAATGCTTAAAAAATTGTAAAAAAAGTTGTTTACAAAACAGCAAAATATTTTGACAAGAATAACCGAGGTGAAATATCATTACGCTTAAAATAAGAATGCGAAAGTGACCACTACTAGATGGAATGACAATTCATGACATGACAAGACAGAAAAATGAAACGTTGCAGATGGTGCAAAACGTTGTTTATTTGTGTAATAAACGCCCACCTTGTATTGTAGAATTTTTTAAAAGTCCGCATTCGTATTACTTTTTTTAGGTAGATAAGATTGTTTACCTGTAGCTAAAAGTAATATATATATATAAATAAACTTAATTTAAAAAAAGATAAAATATGTATGTATTTCGGTGTTTGGCCAGTAATGGGTTAAGGAGACGTTCGTAAAAATTAATAATGTTTGGAAGAGTTTATGTTTCCGAGAGAGCGGCGCAATAATTTCGTGGACAACTGTACATGACCTTTACGAGGTCTTACGTCGTCGGTTTTAAATTTCTTTTGTTAGTTTTCAAAATACATCGAAAGTCACAAATAACGACGGCGAAGGGACCGTGAGATTTACGACACTATTTACGACCAAAATGTACCTTGTTTTTAAACATTCAGAAAATTGAAACCATCGATTTTTTATAAAAAAATATTTTTTATACACTAATTTAAATATAAGTGCTCAATTTCGAGATGGTATTTCAATGGGATTCTATTATAAGAAATATATATTGACCAATTGAACACTGAACACAGAAAATTATATTTTTTAACTTACATTTGATGTTTTGAAATAATAAAAAAAAAACTAAGTTTTGTTAAATAATTTTGAAAAACTATCAAAACACGATTTTGCACGATAAATGTAGTTTTTAATTTTAAATAATATTTCTTAATAACAATTGTCGATCATGTCAATAATAAAGGTACTTTACTCTTGAACCAAATTTATATTTTCATAACAGAAAGTAGGAGAAAATCATGCCACACTCCATAATTTTCAATAATAAAAATAATTAAAATAATTTAAAATAATTAAGCCGTTAAGTGTACAGTACGTTTTAGTTAAGGGGTAAATCGCTGGGGTAATATGATATACAACATTCAGCAAATAGTAGGTAATAGTCGGGAAACAGTAGGCAATAGTAGGTAGGTAGGTAATACTGGAAATAGTGTACATAATTTTGATCAGCAGTTTACCCCTCAGTTTTAGTTTACTTTTCCCTGTATGTTACACTATTGGTCGATATATTTTTTATAACAGGATCCCATCGAGATACCATCACGAGATTGAGCACTTATATTCACAATTACTGTATAAGAAGATATATTTAAAAAAAAATCAATATTGCGATTTTCGGATTTTTCAAAAAATATTTTTTTATTGTTTAACACAATAACAGTAACAGAACCATGTAACACATCAAATACTGTAGATATAACTTTTGTTCTAATTTTCCATATTGAAATAATAAATGCCTGTTTTCGTAGAAGTACTGTTATTTTGGTATTTTTAGTAGATACATATGTATGTCCCAATAAGTGTATGTCAATACTTAAAGGTTAAAACCGCTGTAAATTTTGTGCCATTTTCGTATTTTTGAAACTTAATAACTCGTAAAGCTGATGCCCAAAAATCTGAAATTTTGCATTTTTCATCATTTTCATGCATAGTACAGTAAAAATTTAAAAACACTAAAGTTCAAAATTATGATTTTATTGGTTAATTTCACAATTAGAATGACCTAATAATAATTTAAAACGAAAATACTGTTTTTTCCGACTACAAAGGTGACATTCGATATACTGATATCGGATTGATAATAATGTCAATGGGGCAGATGTGCATTTGAAAAAGCTCAACAACGTCGAAACAAAAAAGTCAAGATTACGTACGTACTTCACGATCTTCAATATCGAGGCAATTTAGGTCAATACTTTAAAGTGAACGATTTTAGTTCGTCTTTAATTAATTTTATTAAGAAATAATTATAAAATAAAATGTTTAACGCATGTAAATCATTAAAATCGTGTGAAAGTATCGAGATGTTGATCTCCTTTCTCTCATTTTGGCCCACTCTGCAAACGTACTTCAACTAATTATCGGGGTATTGACGGTTTAATAAAAAGTACCTTTATTATACTGGACAAAATTAACTGCAAAATAAAGAAAATGTGCAGTAGAATGTTTATTTGTAATAGAAAACACCGATTAGGTGCTTAATGTGGATTTAGTTCACAATAGAGAGTTAATTGTTTTTCTAATAATTTGCTCGCGTTAAAAGAATCAACGAAACAACACGAACAACTGGATTTCAACAAAGAACTAAGTACTATGTATAAGGTATATTGTACTTAATTGTCGTTATATTCCGATAGAGTTCATTACACTATTTACGAAACAATAATACAAGTAAGTTTGTTTACAAATTTAATTATAAGGATTAATTATAAACAAACGAATTAAACCAGTTATAATTAAATAAAACATCACTACAATAATTTGGTTCATTAGCATTACCAAACCGGAAGATAACAATTTATTTTAGGTACTGGCAATGACTTTTAAAGGAAATATCTTCGTTATCGTGTTTTGAAAAAGGTTTTAATTTCTAGCCGATTACTTATTTTTATGTTAATTATAATTTAAACCGTATTAAAGTCGTGAGTCGACAAGCTAGCGGTGTTGTTGCGCAGAATTCAATTAACCTGCTAATGTATCGCATGTTGTGTGTATATGTATACTTGATTATTTTGACATTATCATTAGATACACCGAGTGCTTTCAAATTTCCGCCCAAAAATTTTCGCAACGTCCTCAAAATACCCCGCGTTTACGTTTCATAAACTTGTTTCGGTTCAATTGTTTTTCCGGGTTTCTTAATTGTTTTCGACCCTACGCGCGCGTAAAATTTGATTCGTACATAGGCCTTTGTAATTAATCAGAAAAATACGATGGGGTTGTTGTTTATAAAAGATCTTAATCGAAAATTACGGAACCGGCGGCGACGTCACGCCACAACAAACCTGGAAAAACGTCCTTAGTTTCGGTATTATGAGGATGAATCCATCCGTTCTTTTGCTGTATAATGCACTGAAACATCTCCGTGGGGATGTTGCGCACTTGAATTAAATCGTTCGGCTCTCATTGGTAGAACTCCATTTTTAACGCACAAATATTAAAAATTCGTTTGCTATGGCGAACGGAAACGCATTATATAAATAAAACGAACCGACCGACACACGTGAAATCTAAATATAAACTAGGCGGCTTTGATTTTGAAATGAACTCTATCACTCTATATTCAGAAGACGAGGTATTGTAAAGGATTCCGACAGAGCGCTACGAAGAGGCAAGAGGCAGAACGAACGAAACCGCGGAGTCTGCGCAAGTCTACACCAGGAAAAAGCAATCAGACACCCCAACAATATATCCTCAGGTCACACCTAGACACTACCAGAGGGTTACTTTTTTTTTATTATTACATTCCCTTAATTCCGACATCATTATCATATTGCCATCGGGCAATTTTCCTTCACGAAATTGACTTTGTAGCGTCTGAACCGCGAAAAATTTATTAATAAATTATATACACAGGATTATAAACGCACAACAAAATTCGAACGCATCTTAACCGTAAAAAGCCGCGAGCTTCTTTCCTTTTCGTAGAACTAAAGGGTTATTGGCCATCGCGTCATTTGAATACAATAAGACGTTTTCAAGACAAAAATCGAACAAAAACCACAACCGGGTATTAAACCGACAAATAAACAGAACGAATTTTCTACTTATATAACTGTTTACCTCCACGATTTTCCGTTACTTCGTGATTCGCTTTTTTCCACCCTTTCATTTCAAGTAGCACCAATAATAAGAACGACAATTACTCGAATGATAATGCTTGTTTATAGAACAATCTAATATCTTTAAAAATTCGCAGGAAAACCACATCCTACTTTAACTAAATAAATTATGAAGGCTGTTTATACTTTAATAAATTACTTCCTACAATCAGGGCTTGCGACAAGAGCTAACAGTAATTTTAATAATGCACATTTAATACAGGGAGATGAATATTTACCGCAATTTTCGCGTTGCTCAAACTAAATAAATAAGTACACACTACAAAAGATAGTTTTCGAAAGGTCAACCAACGATAATAAAAATAGGGGACTTGATAATAATTTGCATTTCGCTCAACCGCAATAGTAAACCTTTTTAATTAAACTCGTTATGCATAGTAAAATTTTACATTCCGAATCTAATGCGCGAAAAAATTAAAATGTCTAATGTCTAAATAATTTTTCAAATGGTTAAAAAGCTATCCACGCTGTTGTCTAACAAGTAGATTACTTTTTCAAGGAACGAGTGTTTAAACAATTACCGTCTAATTTTAGACTAGTTAAACGGCCGATCAAATAACGTCAACTAAAAACATTATGTAAATACAATATAAGATTTATCGAGCATTTAAAACACGAATCATCAAAATATCAACAGTTGTACCTGCAATTTAAAATTTTCACAAGATCTACACGAAAACGTACTGAATTAACATTAAATTCTTGGAAAGCGAATGGAATTCTAAATATTTTTTTAGCCGAAAATTAATTTACAATCAATACTAGATCTAATTTTGAACGACTACGTCATAAACTTATTAATAAGTTAAATAAGGGCGAGTAGGGGAACCTTTCTATACGTTAAAACGATGCCAAACAAATTGAAAATTTTAAAGTACAATAATCCCTCGACATTCGCGAGTTTTAACTATTTGTGATTTTTTTTATTAATTTATAATGCATCGAATCGGTTTATTCATTAAAATATTAATGCGGAACATAATAGCATGAACGTTTTAATATTGAACACTGAAATTTTAAAACTTCAACAACAACTTGTTGAGAAAGCAATAGAAACCGACCCTTCACTGGTAAGGAGCCTTAAATTCAAG
Source organism: Rhagophthalmus giganteus (assembly GCA_036326145.1). NCBI lineage: Eukaryota > Metazoa > Arthropoda > Insecta > Coleoptera > Rhagophthalmidae > Rhagophthalmus > Rhagophthalmus giganteus. The sequence continues at coordinate 2,571,336 of JARFJA010000013.1, forward strand.
AGGAATCGAGACCGCGACTCTTCCTTATAATGAAATTTATAAAGAACAGATTTGTACTGCTAAACAAATATCTTCAGCCATCGATTAGCAAATAAACTTCATCTGTACTACAGTGTACAGTGGCCGTCACAGAAACAGGGAAATGCCTTGAAGTAGAGTTTGACGAACATTTACGATGTGAAACGGACTTACTTGACAATTTATTTATTATTTATCAATTATTGCGAAACGCGTCGCGTCAATTAAAAAAAAAATAAGTAAAGTAAGTGAAACGCAATCTAATATTTATATATAGTTTAAATATGTTTCACCAAATTAAGTGTAAGTATCCGAAATTGTTACGCCCCAATTATTTCCGATAATGGGGTCTCTGCCGTAATTATTTTTGCGGATTGTCTTTCTGTTATAGTATCTAAAATGGCAATTGAGCAGATAAGTAAAGAACAAATACACATCGACTTTTCGTGTCAAAAACGATGTACATGTTTTTATAGGTATAACTTGTTGAACTTTAATAAAAATAATTGTGAGTAACTTATTAAAAATAATGTAAGTATACAGCGAATAAGATGGAAAATTATTCATCAAAAAATTATAATTAAACACAAACAAATCTAGACTAAAGCTATCAAACATGTGTGATGGCATTTCTAGGCTTTAAGTAGAAATAAATAAGACTATAAGAAATCTGACATAATACAGCAAAAATGTAAAATTTGGAAGGTTTCTAAAGAAAATGCGGATGCATTTTAGAATAATATTACGCCATAAATACTTTATGGTGTAACAACTGTTTACTACAACTTTTACCCCTATGATCTCCGGAAGTTGTTATTATTTATCCGTTCTTTCGCTTTTCTAAGTGTTCGAATGTCACTTCATCGATATCTACTTTAACTTTTAAAGTCAGTTTCACATTGTAGAAAGTTTGGTGTTCCATTTTTTATGGTGCCCACCGTACGCCGCCTATTGGAATCACGGATAATGTTATTTAATATAATGCTACTGGCCGAACGTATACAATTATATAGGAAAAACATTGTTTTTTAGTAATCATGACTTCGGTTTGTTATCAATTTTTTTAAAGATCATTTTCATATAGTAAGTACCTTGTTCGCGTGCATTTTTTTGTTTGTATCTTCAAGTTCAAATGACACCGAACTTTTCTCTCCCGTTATTAACCTACAGACCGAACAACAGAAACAAACAATGCTGAATGCGTTTTTTTTTAATTGAATATTCTTCAAAGTGATTATATTTCGGGGCTACCACGGAACTTCGGAGTTTTCAACTGACCCTCCCAGATTTTTCATTTGTCCCATTAAGATTTATTTTTACGCCTCGGTATTTTCTTTTTCAAAAAAAAAAAACAGTTTTATCCCACTTTAAACTTCAATAACAAATCATTGTAGGTAAGGAACAGTGGAATTGTTTACTTTTGAATAGTTAAATTTCAGAGTTTTTCACTTTGAGTAACACTCATATACATCTGTATGTAGAGAATAATTACATATCTACATATTTATTTCCTATTTTGCATAAAAAATACCATTTATTTTAAATTTTTTATGTAGTTTATTGCTAAATTTATCTACTCTTTATTTTTAAACATTTTTAGTCAATAAGATGGGATTATTTTTTTTTATAATTAATAAAATCTTAATCTTTTTATCATATAAAATTGCTCCTAGTTGATTTGCAGTTCCAGAAATTATTCCATCAACATCAAAAAAATACATACAAAGGCACGATAAAATTCAAAGTCTAAACGTTAGAATAATGTGCACTTATTACCACGTCCGATTACTGTAAAAGACGACGCGTAACTGAAAGGAATTTTTAAAACACCTCTTGTTCGAATCTAACTCCCTTTGATACATCAATACGAAAATGCTTTGTTTAAATTTTCGAAAGTTTATTTTATTAGGAGCGATTTTGCATACGCGATAATAAAACGTATTAACAGCATGAGGTCAGACACATGCTTTGTACCTTATCGCGACACAGGTAAAAAATCCCACCTAAAATTTTCTGTCGTGTTCGTTTAAATTACTAATCGCAGTAAAATAATATTAAAGTAGCTAAAGTATTAACAATTATGTACTTATTTTATATTAGAATACCGTACAAAGTCGACGGTTATAAGTACAGGATGATTAAACTTTAAATGCAGAAACTTCAAGAATCGATAGACGTGTATGTCCTCAATTAAAAAACTAAACAAGTTTAACAAGTATAAAAAAAGTTAGGTACTTTTGTACCCATGCTAAGTGGATCTCATAATCCCGCGCGAGAATTATATATTTTTTTATATATCTTCAATTTTGTGTTATACGTATTGTATGTTGTGCAAATAAAAGGGTATTTATATCAACGAGGATTACGAAAAATCATTTAAAATTATCCATTAAACTGTAGTAAAAATATCCCACATAGGTAAGTAAGGGTGAAAATAAACATATTTATTATATGTATTACCATTAACACATGTGTGATAACAATTATGTTTTCAAACAACCACCATTTTTTTTTAAATACATAAATCTAAAATTTCCCAGCACATACAGTCACGGTCATCAATATAAACACATCCGCTAAAGTCCAATAAGCAATTTGTCAAAGATGAAAAAATCAATTTGACGGAGTGGCCATCGTAGTTTCCTGACTTAAACTCCGCCGAACATTTATTTACGGGGAGATTAAAAAAAGGCAGTAGGTCAACATAAAACGAAAAATAACATCGAACTATGACAAATAATTCCAAAAAAATTATCATCAATATCCGTTGAACGATGCCGTAGATTAATTGAATCATGCCCAATAAATGTCAAGTAGTTGTCGCAAATAAGGGTCATACAATTAAATATTAAGTATTTAATTTATATTATACGTATAGTTGCGAAAAATAAAATGGAATGTGATTATTTTTTTATAAATTAATAGATTATTATTAAGTCCAAACTATTTTTTAGTTTTATTCGATTTTTATTTCAGTGGAGATTGTTAAGTTGTGACTTTTTATGTCTTTTTTTGTATGAATTTATAATAAGATATACAGATGGGAAACTTTTTCTTTCATATTTTCTAACATATACAAACATTTTTAGGTTTTTCTGGGCGTCTCTATCTTAATATGTATAGCTGTAGAATAAGATTTAAAAAACCGTCGTTTTATCAGTTTCTTCGTAATAAATTCCCGAAAATGAGCCTGCTGCCTCCGATTAAGCAGATAATTTTGATGGAATTAGAATCTCGAAACCGTACCACCAACTACCCTTCTATACAGGGTGTTTATGGTTTTGCGTTTTTATTTTTAAGGGGTAATAAACACCTAAAAAGAAGGTGATTGACGCTAAAACACTAAAGAAAATTGGTTGATAAGGGAGATATTAATTAGTATAAACTACTACGTACCATCACATCCATCATTATGTCCCTGTCTTCTATCTCATTTTACAAAACGTATGTCCTAAGTAGATCATATGCATATATATGAAGGTATAAAAATAGGTATTTAAATATTAGGTACAAAATAAATAAAATACATTTTTATTTTATATAGAAACCGACAAAAGTCGGTGTAAATATTTTCTAAATAACACACCTAAATATAATTTATTGAACATTATATTTGGGTTTTAACTTTTCAAGTGTTCTGCATAAGTTTGAAACTAGGTAAATAAATATGTAAGTTTTAAGCAGGTACTCCAAAGTGCACCTGAGAGTAATCATAACCTTTAAAAGGAAAATATGTATCTACTTAATCGTAGCACAGGTACTAGGCAAATAGTTGATTTATTTAAGTTAAGCCCTACGTCTTCTTGTCGCGATTCGCAGGAGGGACATTATTGTTACCTGCGATAGTACACGACCTGTTAACTTTAGTTCATAAACAAGTTTGTCATTCGATGTTGTGATGAGAATCGAATATAAAGACAATATCAAAATCTATTTTGTACTAATAGGCTTATGGACCTCATTTATCCCATATGCCCCATGACAGCGTTAAACTTTTTTATGGGGCTTTATGCTTGCAAAATTGCTAAAAATCATGTCTCCTTTATTATCCGAATTTTGTTAAGGTGTTTTAGAGATCATCACCTTCTGCTTAGGTGTTTATTCGCCCCTTAAAAATAGAAACACAAGACCGTAAACATCCTGTACATAGTGAAATGAAAAACATGGTCAAGAAATAGGTACACGACGAATATGATAACTTTAATGATCAAGAAATTGTTTTCAAGACAGATTACAGTAAAAATGTTGTCCCACCCTGTCGAATTATACTCAACTGTCTTGTTTTTATCGAAAACAATATAGAATTTCAAGAAGCCAAATGGGGTTTGTATTAGATCCGTTTTAAAAGTATAGTGTGCGACGAAAACAATTTTTTTTCTTTTAATACTAATCTTTGAAACCATTTTTTAATGGTGAAATACATAATTGCGCCATTCAATCTTTATATCTCGTCTAATAAAACAGTTAGTTTTTGTTAACACCAAAAAATGGCTGTATGTTCTTAAATGAAGAATACATGGAAATTATATTCGCATGCAGTCGTTTTTGTGATGGTAGCACAGCTGCTGCCAAATATCAAGTGTGTAATCGGAACGCCGTATATCAGAATGTTGCAAAACAAATACGCACATTCTATTTTACAAATTTAATTCATAATCATAATATTCCAGACACTTACACCTACATAAAACTAGAAAACATAAGTCATATCTAAACAGTTCTATTTTAAAAGATCGCCTTTTATTAATTTTAAATGTATCGTTTTTAATTTCTTAAAATGATATTAAAATATTAAATTTTGATGCCCACAAACGGTTTGAAACGTGCATCGATGTCCGAAAAACTGAGTGTTTTACTTATGTATATCCATAATTAATATACAGTGAAAAAATACACTGAAAAACACGTACAAACGATAATTTAATTCGCGTCTCAAATCACAATTTAGATGTATATCCGGTTTTGGAGACAATAGCAATGAAACTCATACAGAATTCGGTAAATATTATGAATTATTATGAAAACCAGTCAAGGTTGTGTAGGTAATATATTATTAAAATGTACAGTGCACTCGGGTATTTGTGACATAGGTTTCTTGATTTTTTGATAAAATGCTTTATATTCATTTAATTGTAAACTATGAAATATGCCATGTTTTGATAGTTACACATTGTCTTATACATTTTTCGTTCTTCTTCCTTCTTTGAACTCTGGCCAAACCGATTAAATATCGCTTACATTTACAACGTTTGTATCAAGACAAACAAAAAATGTTTTCTTTTTTCGTAAGAACATTATTACCTCAACTCCTTCTGCAGTTGTTACTTTCAAAACTCTACCAACATATCTTTTGATACTTTATTCTCTATATGGTAATCGACTAATACGTAAATCCCTTCCTTAATCATCTTTGGTCTGTCAAATTCACATTTTTGTATCAAATTTTTGACAGTCTGCACAGTTTGGTACCTAATCATTTCATTATCGCTATTACTTATCACATCTTCTATGACTTCGTCGTCATTACAGTTTGATGAATCTTCAACTTTTCTTCGGACTTCTAATACTTTCTTTTTTGGCCTGCTCTTTGTAGCATTTTCGGTGGCGTTTTTAAAAGTGGCTAAATAATCTTCTCTGGTAAGTGCACCTGCAGAGCTTTGAAGTTGTTATTCTTTTACATTTTTTTCACAAACTTTTAAACTTTTTTAAACTGGTACTGGCTACACTATTGGCAGATGAAAGCGATCCTGCAGATGGCGTGATAGATTTTTTTTTCAGAAGACGCTAGCGGTCTTTCGCTATTACTCTCGATTGTTTTCGTATACGCTTCCAATTCATTCGGTCGAAATATAACTTCTTTAATTGACAGGACTGTCAAAACGATTTTCATTGCATAAGTCAATCAGTTAAAATGATTTTCCATCAAACCGTTCACAAGTTATTTCGAAAAAACGAATTAAAAAAATCAATTTTATGGGCGAATATCTTCTCAGAGGTGGAAATTTTGGTAAATCGGTTTATTTCCGTCTTGGGAATAAGATCCTAAGAGATTATCCACCTTCACTGGGACTTCCTGTATAACTCGTGCAAAATTTATATACAGACACATTATCACAAATAGCGCCATGTCACAGTGCACCCGAGCGCGCTGTACAATAATGAAATTGTGTATAAAACTCTAAGAAAAGGGAAATAATTCAAAATTATTCGATTTAAAGGAATTTAAGTGCAGGTAAAAAATTTGAAATCGAAAACTAGAAACTGGTTTATCCATATTACGACCCATGAAATTTTGCTGTAAAACTCACAAAAATGTTTTAAACCGGTTGATTATTATTAGTTTGACAGACTAGTTGATACCTATTAGCTTCATTTAATTCTCTAAAACTGTTTTAACAGGTTAAATTATTGCAGGAGCTTCAGATTGTTTTACCGGTATAAAAGTAGTTTGTATTTTTTTCCTGGATATTATGGTTACCTATTTATTTTAGGTACGAGTTTTACTCTTGGCGTGTTTTTTTTTAGTAGATAAGTTTAAATAGTTATATAATTTTTTAAATTGTCGAAGACGAATCAGCAAAAGTATTTTTAGACAACAAACGGCGAGTAAAATGTATATTTATGATGTATGGGAAAATTCTGATTATTACCATTATTATGCTATTACACGATTTAATAAGATTCGCATTTATTCATTTTCATCCATTATGAAGCGAGCTAATTAACAATAAACATGGTATCACCTTACCAACATGGGCATTTGGGATTAAATAAGCGATTTAATCTGGCTATTAGCATGATTAAAACAGGTACCTACACACATTCATTAAAGGAAGCACTTTTAGACATATTTATAACAAAGATAAATTGTATATTTTCGTTACAAATTCTGAGTGAAAATAAGAAATTGCGTTAAGCCCGCGTCACACTATCGGTCAGTTTGTCAAACTAGACTAATCAAACTCGGTTGACGACGTCAAAATTTGATGATTTGAACAAACCAACAAACTGCTGGTTACACTATCAAATTTGATTCAGCAAACTGTTTGCAGAGTTTGACGGGCTACGCATTTTCATTGGTTAATTCAAAAAGTCCGCCATAACTTTGTTATTGATTTTGGATTCGAGTGAGATTAAAGCGAATTGTTTGTTATTGTCCGTTCGTTTAGGGGCCAGTAGTTCAGGTTCGATTTAAACTTCAGATTAACGATAAACGTCGCTTATCGAAAATAACGTGTATTTCGGTTAATCTACAGTTTAAGTTAAACCGAAGTCGGGATATGATTTAAACCGTTGTTAACAATGTTTAAACGTCAATTATATTTATCAAATTAGAGAATTTTAAACTGATCCAATAAACGTAGCGAGCGCATCAAACTGACTGATGAGTATAGAGATGGCTTTAAAAAAATAATTGGTCTAAAATTTGACCAATATATTTCGATGACATCACGTCGCGTTTGATAAAAACTGAACGATAGTGTGACACCGGCTTTACGTTAGGAAAACATAGACACTAGATAGGTACAATTGGAAAATTCGAGAAACAAAGTAACTCGATTGTCACACCTTACACAAAGTGAGCCAAAACTCATCAAAGCTTATTGTAGAACGTTCATCTATTTCCTGTAGGTACCGCGCTATTGTATATGTTATAATAATACCTAGATACGTACAATGATATATAAGTAATCAATATACGAGATATCTTCCCTCGGGCAATTTCATTATGCCACAAACACAAATGTTTCGAGGATGTTGTATTTTCAGCTAACCATTATTGTGAACTAGAAATAGTATTTTGCTAATATAATAGCATTAAAAAGACAAAATAATAAAAAAAGTTCATTAAATTTGATCTTCAAAAGATTCTCAACGAGAATTCTTAATCAAATGATAATACAAATAATTTCTAATCAAATCAAACTAATAATAAAAATATAGGGAGTAATATACATAAGTATACTGATCATTGTTTGAGAAACGCCGATGTAGTTACTAATTATTTCCGTCTTTTTTTAATGCCATAATAAATAATTTGATATTTTAGTTACTAGGAAATAATATTTTATAATTATATGTTTTTAGTTGTCATTTGGTGTCGTATTACACACTCTATATCTGGTTAACTTTACATTTTTTTGTGGCAAGTTTTTTTTTTGTAACATGTATTACTAAGAAGAAATAAAATATTTACCTGTGTATAACGTTTCGATTAAATTGCATTTAGTTTAAAATAATCGACACAAAATTACTTAATAAGAAAACAACATTAAACAAATAGCATTCGAACAATTTCCTGTTTAGAAACAAAAATTATTTATGTGGTGGATATTAAAAATTATTAACCTTGAAAAATTTATTTTCCATTTACCTGCTTTTTAAATTGTTGCATAATTATACGTACGTATACGTACAGATTTAAAACAAAAAATAAATTATTTATGTGCCAAGATATAGGTACCTACGTAAATTGACTTCACCTCGATTAAATATTGTTAATTGAAAACTTACTATTAAAAATCAGAAGTTTTCTGGTAGAGCCTAACCGTTTTATGGGCGATTTCAATTCTTGCTCGTTTTCATCCATCACCGGTTTATGAAATAACGAAATTATTCTATTCGCATATAAAAATAACCACTTTCACAAACAACTCTCACTAACTTTATACGAACCAAACATATTCGAGTAATTCGTAAATTATTAATTTATAATCATGTTCGAAATGTAGTTTTTTCGTAACGAGCTAAATTATTAAATTAAATTACTTCAAAAAAAAACCAATAAAAACCAACGTCTAACGCATAGAAACTTCACACGACACAGCTACAACGCTCATTTAAGTTCGTTTACTCGTTTCACATTTGTGTATTTTCAAACTGCAAGTTCGAAGGCACAAAGCAAACGTGGAGAGCCATCTCGTGCGCGATATTTCAATGTTTGTAAACGCTCAAATTTTATACTTTACAGGATTCTATCAGAACGTACTTTTTCAAATTATTGTTAGACTTTTCCGAAAATTATAATATTTACCGTAAATACTTTTCGTAGGTGTTTGCTAACATTTATAGTTGTTTTTCAGCATTTAAAAGTGTTTGCTAGTATTTGCAGATTAGCGTAAATTTACTTGGTACACCCTTATTAGTATTTGCAGATTTTACAAGTAACGACCATCGAGTTAACAAACTTTTTCATCTAGGAACTCACATAAATGATGTTGAGAATCCTAATTTTATTCTACTGATCGTCGTAGCGTAACTTTCTATTTACCACCGTCCGGGCACGTTATAATGTCTCCCACACCAATAGATGTCGCAACGGACATTTAAATTACATTATTTTTAATTTTAAAAATAGTTACGTCTGTGGGCAGTAACAACAAACATAAGACATGTCGTTTCTATTTAATGTTCGATTTTGTAGTACATACTACAGATCGTGCCGTGTCTAGGCCATGCTAATGTACATTTCAAAAGTTTGTGTGAACTTATGTAATAAAATATTATATACTATAGTCTTATTAGTTTGCTTTTATTAAGTACCTAACTTGAATTACATTAAACTAAAAAGAAAGTATGAAATTACAATTAATACAATATTTTAGTATTTTGTACTACTAATTATTGTATTAATTGAACATTCATACTGAAAACAAATTGATTATCTCACCAGCAACAGTACGCTTTCAAAAATGCCGCGTCGAGATGTCTCTCCGGTTGCTAGGAGGGCGCTAAATACTGTATTAAGTTAATATCGAGTAGTTTTTGCAAAAGAGCGTAACCCATAAAAGTAGATTTTACAGGAGAGCACATTTTGTGTCGTCGCTAGCTATAAGATGTTTTGCGGAAATACAAATCCAATATTAATACCAGATATTGACAGATGATGTCTCTGCCCTAGATGCATAAGATAGTCCCAGAATAACCCATTTTCGCAAAACGTATAGCTGACGCTCTTCTGCCAAAATGATTCGTTATATTAAAGTGTCTCTTCTATCGCGTTAGAGTTATTATTTATCTATGCTATTGAAAGTTTATCACACTATCGAACATTTTAACTAAACTGAGATGATGACGTCACGTGATGTCATTACAACAATTTGATCAAATTCTCTAATTTTTAGAAAAACCTCTATTCCATCAATCAGTTTAATGCGATCTGTGACCCAACTGGTTAATTTAAATGAAGAGAAATGCCGCGAAGGAGTCGTTTTGGTTTTTATCTTTTGTTGGTATTCCGCTATCGTCGTACTGGTTTCTGTTTACGTTTCTATAATTAACAATAACAGAAAACACGGTATCTTAAGAATTAAATAGTACATGAAATGCCAAAACAAGAACTACAGTGAGGAATATGTAGATTATTCCTCACCTAGGTTTAGGGAGAGCGACATATTCGAATAGTAATACAATTAACTATTGGATTGTTCATTGCGTAAATCTGTTATATTTTCAACTGGTCAACTATTTTTCAGATCAGTCGCTTAACAGCATTGGGAAGCCTATATTCCGAAATTATTTTTCCTAATCTGTATATAAATTTCAGACACCCTCTAGTAGTAATTTTAATTTAGTTGTATCTCAAATATATGTTCTAGAATTACCACAAAATTATTTAGGTATCAAAAATCTTTAAGAAATTTTCTAATCATTCCCACTTTATTTTTATTTACAAAACTTTTATCGTTTTTACACATTTAGTTCTGCTTTTGGTAGATACACATTTGAAAAATAAGTTAATTTCATTATTAGGGTTGATGACGTCTTTGATATAATAGTGTTGAAAAAAAATTTATCAAACTTACCATTGCGTAGAATTCTCGCCACTAACATTAGTACTTCACCACAAAGCACTCGTTCAGAAAAACTTGCAGTCATCCACTATATTAGCTTGAAGTTCCAACATTTTTCCCCGCACACACTATTGCCACGAACTTTTCGAATTTAATCCGCTTTTCTGAAACACAAGTTGTTGATGTTGTTATAATTTATTTTCCCGACTTTTCACAATATTATCAATAGACTATTGGTGCCGATACCGAATTGTATGCGGTAACCTTTTAATAAATTAATCAACATATTTACCACAGTGTTAATTTGCTACAATACTAACTTTCGTTTTACTATATGTTATGAATAACTGATTTGGGCAACAATAAAATAAACTGATTACGTATAAATACGAGTGCGCGCACAAAATTAGGAGAAATCAAGATTATATTATTCTAAGGCAGGTTTAGAATGATACCTATTTGTGGTATTGTATTTTTTTTAAATATTTTATCTGTACCTCGTCGTCGTTTTCACACATATAATACACCTACGCGGATATTTCATAAATTCTTTAAAATTTTATTTATCCATCTAATATTAAAAGTGAAAGTTTTCAAATAAAACATCAAATCAGAGAAATTTTGTATGATTATAGGTATGACGCATTTTTATCTCCGATTAAATTTCGAGTTGGGAATTTTCACTAAGTACATCACTATACAGGGTGATTTATAAACTTGTTAAAAAAGTTGAAGACAGATTATGCAGCTCGAATTAAGAAAAATTTGTCAGATTTACACTCTGAATTTTTTCCTACGTTCATGGACGAATCAATTGGCTAGTCTATTTTTGATAAATAATTTTTACAGAATTTTAAGATTGCACAAAGGATACACAGAAGAAGTTGGTAAAAGTGCCGATGATGGCCATCACGACAGATTTTTTGACGTACTAGTGGGAACCAATGAAAGGAATTACAATAGAAAATAGCGATTGTTATTAATGAAACCTTGTATGCGAAAGACTGTATTATACTATAAGAGTTCTGTTATACCTATATTTAAAAACATATTACATATATACGCGGTTATAATGGGTAGGTAAGTAATTAAAAAAAAATAAAAATATTGGGATATAAAGGACACAATACAGACAACATTTTATTTTCCATAATTCCAGTGATTAGATGTTACATTTTATAACAAATTAAAAGATTCAATAATACTCTATTGAATTCATAAAACTAGTTGATGCAACTTAATTTTACTTTTCACCAGTTTGTATTCAAAAGATCAAAGCTTTTGGAAATAAATCACATACTACAAGCAGCAAGACAACATATAAGGCAACTACTTGCAAGTGTAAACAGTGATATAATGTTTTATTTTAAATCATGATAGTGATTTAATGTTGACTTACATACGAGTCATCCTGTAGATAAAATATGTAGGTACCTATCATAGGAAGTATACAATTTTCCAATTTTTGCGCAGAATATGCGACACAACAAAGATGTCAGTTAGCCATTATTAAACTAATTATACTGTCACTTTTAAATACTAAAAAATGAGATCAATTCGTTAATTTTAATTTATAATATAACTAAAAAAAACTTATTCTTTAGTAGTAAGGTGATCCGATTTATAGAAAATTTTATTTATAAAAGGCACGTTTCAAATCAATTTATGGTGTTATGATTTTTAAAAGCGTGTTAGTATTTTTTTTGTTTTGAATAAATAGTAATAATATTTTCAGTTTAATTGAAGGATTGCCGAAAAATTGTTTTAGATAAGCGTTATTTTTGAAAACAGCGTGCCATCTGATCACCTTAAACTTAAATTGTTTAATACATACCACAATAACAAATTGGTACTACTAGTATCTAATGTTAAATGCACAGGCACGAAAGAACCTAATTATTCAAAGCTTTATACACGTTCACATCATTGACTATTACCGAAGAAAAAAAGTATCAGCTGGACGGGTTTCTATTTATGCAATTTTATAATTATCACTACATATATTACATAAAGCTATATAGTCCAACATTCTAAAAAATTAAAAAATTACACATAGTAGCTATAAAAGTTAGTAAAAAATATACTTTATCACATTCAAAATTTTCTACAGGTTCAAACGTGCTTGTGCATTTAAGAATTTATAGTACCTAAAATTTGTATAACAAATACTGAGAGTCTCAGGTTAACAATTAAATTTAAGCATAAAACGTGTATATGTAACAACGTGATTTCTAAAACTGTGTCAATAAGTGCATATTACAAGTGTAAGTCAACCATTTACTTAGCATGATTACTTGTAATGGTGATACTACTTTTCTTACTTACTATAAACGATATGTTTTAAATTCAGTCGTTGAATTAAAATTAAAGATCAATTGTTACTTACTTGTGGCATTATATAAGTTGAATGAAATATATATTAAAGCTATCATGATATGCATTTTTTAGCATGTAAGCCAAGACATTGTATATAAATATAGGTATACGGTAAAGGATGACATTTTCTTATTTGGATGTCTGGCAATAGAGTTACGATGTCTTTAACTCACATAGGAAGACATTTTCAGATTGTACAAGATACTTTTTGGTATGCAACAAAAAGATGATATTCCTACATTTTATTTGATTTTACTGTATTTATAACATTAATTAAGCTGACATTTCTATTTGTTATTGTTAGCAGGATAGAGGGTACGTATGAGCATTACTTCAATGAGATTAATAAATAGTAGGTACTAATCACATAAATCACATTATCCCTAACAGAAAGAAACTATGTTGTATATTAATGTCAACAGTCAACACTGATATATTGATATAGTTTTATATGTATATTTACATACTTAATGGTCAAATGAATTATTTATAGCTTTCACATGGCTAGTTTTAAAACATCATATGTATTTACTTACTTTATTGTAAAAAGATATGTTTCGGTATAATTGTGCCTTTCAATTATGCAGTCTTCAATGTCACGAAGATATTTCAAATAGTCTTGATAAAATACTTGGTAATATTAATGTAATTAGTATTAAATATATTTTAACTGCAAACATTCCAGATGCAGAACTTGGTTCAATTTGAATTATTTCTACTTCTGCCATTTTAAAAATTGACAATAGCAGATGAGAACTGAAATCCGGATTCCGTGAATTGATTCGTTCACTTATTACTTCTAGAAGTTCTGCACATTCTTCCTGTAAAAAATCGAGTTAATTTAATTTTATAGTTTTCCAATGTGGCTTCTTCTATGTACAATTTGATCTCGATGTATTGCTGTTAAAGTAATAACTAAATGAAAAATCCAAAAAGTTATTAATAAAATATCAATTTCTAAATAAATTCAAATCTTTCACATTTTTAACAAGGTATTACTCGAAATCAATTCGAATCGATTGAACAGAAGCAATTTTTTACCCATGTATGTTCATTTTTGGTTTTTGATTCATATATTTGTTTAAACTATCTTCATGTTCATGTTTAAAAACTACCACTAACCTTTTTAATTATATTTTTATTATAATTTATTTTTACTTAAGGAGTAAAAGTATAATGAAAAAAGTTAGTGATATTTTTTAAAAATGAATATTAATTTGAACGAATATCACCAAATAGGTACAATTAAAATTAAATCAATAAATTATCTTGATTGTCCAGAGTGAAATTACCTCGATTAAATTACAATTAAAAATCTAAATTACCTTGATTGTCCATGCGAATAAAATTGAAAATTATTTTTACTTACTTTTTCCTTGGCTAAACTTTCCTTTGGCGATAACATGCTATAATCCACTTCTTCGGAGGAAAGCTTTCCAGCAATTATAACATTTTCTGTAGTTATATTAAATAACTGTAGGGAACATAAGGTCTGAAAGAACATTAAATATATATATATAAATATACATATAAAATATTTCAAAGATCTAAATCATTTTTACCCCATTCACGGCTTCTCGTAGGATAAATTCTTGTAAAGCATGTACAACATCTTGTACCACAATTTCTGTGTGGTTCTTTAATTGTTGTTCATCGACTTCGCTGTATCCAAGAAAGAGGAATATTCCTTGAGGAAGATTATAATCACCAGGAGCAGGTTTCATACATATAAATCGTCCCGAATAACATAAACATCTACCACGGTAAGCTTGAAATGCTGGAGCCGCATGATTGTAAAAGGCAAACTCCGATTTACAGGGCATTCTATCTACACACATTGTTTTACAAACTAATTCTTCGGGTTTACCACATTTACATATTTCTGAACAGTCCGATTCATCTTCGTGATAGATCTATAAAATTATACATAATTAGTATAATAATTAAAACGTTTAAAACATAATTACTCGTTTAAAAGTTCCTTCTTTTATATACTGGTCGGGAAATTCGTGTCTTTGAAATATACAATATTCTAAAAATTATAAGGTATTTATATTATCATTTAGATTGAAATATCTTACTAGGTGGTACTGTTGTGGTACCCATTGTTGTAGTAGTGGTGATAGTAGTAGTGACAGTTGTAGTTGTAGAAATAACCGGAGGTTCGACGTATTCCGCTATTGTTCTGTCCCTTGTTTGAACTGAAGCTTGAGTAAAGCTCATGATAGTTATTTGTTCCATTGGACGTTCAACAATGCTATTTACTGGAATATATTTTTGAGTAGTAGTAGGAATAGTTGTAGTTTTAAGTAAAGCCCTTTCTGCTGCCTTCTTTCTATGAAAATCCTTTTGAGATTCCACTGTAAGAGATGCATATTTGAGCGTAAGGAATATCTTACAATGAATTTTTTTCGAAAGGATACGAGGTTTTCTAAACTTCTATGTGCTCCTATTTAAATCACAATAAAAGTGTGCACAATAAAAGTAAACGTGTAAATATTTTGAACTTTTAAATTATTAATTTCGGTTAAATTGCACGTACAGTGGCTATCACAGAGACTGGGACGTCTTAAGGTAAATTTTAACGAGTATTTAGTAGTATGAAACGGACTTACTTGACAAGATAAAAAATAATTTGCATAATCCGATCGTAGTTTTACGACTACTGTTTACCTATACCTACCTACAATATTTTTTTTATTTTTTCCAACCGAGCAAGTTTTATTTCTTTTTTTAAAGTCAGTTTTACATTGTACAAAATTTGGTGTCCCATTTTCTATTACGCCCACCGTACTTACGACGGTGCTATTGTAGTAGACGATAAATTCGTTTATATTTGTATGTACTGAAAGATCGATACTAGTAGAAACAGAAATTTTTCATTAGGCAGATTCCAATTTATTTAAAATTACGTTTCTTCTTTGCAGATTTTGAATAAAAGAGAAAATACGCGACAAAGCTGCAAGGAAATGAGTAAGGTTGCAAAATCTTTAAAATACAAAGACAACAAAAGGATGTGATAAATGCTAGAGTTGCGAAGACCGTTAATGATTTTGTAGCTACATTTCAAATATTTAATACCGTCGTAAGATTTTATAAAGCAGATTTTTCTGGATTGCTAAACACGTACTAAAGCTTCATCTTATGCACGGTTATTGATGGAAATTAGTTTTATGGTTTGACTTAATTGTTGAGAAAATTCTAGATTACAATAATTTTGTAATAAAATTAAATTCGCTAATATTCTCAGCCAGTTGTTCCGCGAAAACTTTAAAATTTCAAAGATCTATACTGTGAAAAACTAATAAAAGTTTTTTTACGAGTTGGTAAGTATTTTATTTTACTTTTTTCTAACATCCAGGATGAATTATTTAAGTTAAGGGCGTGATAAATAATTTTAAGGATTTAAAATTAGATGCTCCGCCATTTATTTTTAAATTATATTTTAAATGATCGGGACGGTAGATATATTGTTCGAGTTTTCCAACGGCTCGAGTATAGTTAACCAGACGTTTAATGATATTATTACATGGTTTACTGCTTTATACAGGGTCGCCGATAAGTATGGAAACGATCGATTATTTCCTAAAGCACGATAGTTAGCCAATAATGTTAAACAAAAAAGCTTTAGGGTTGTTTAAAATCTATTGCAATAAAAAAAAAGTAATTATACAGGAGTGGTCACAAAGTCATGGTAAAATAAAGTTTTTTTTTTAAATGGAACATCCTATATACTGGGTGGTTATGAGACTTGGGTCAAGCTTATAACTCTTATGTTTGTTAACCGATTATTTTGAAATTTGGAACAAACATAAGATATAATTTCCAATTTATTGACGTATAAGATAAAAATGGCTGACTTCCGGTTTCGACGGAAGTGACACCAACTTTTATTTTTTAAACAGAACACTTTGTATATTTTACCATTTTCAAAGTGTTTCAGTACCTAGTATAATTTATATTTAGAAGAGAGAGTTTATAAACTTTCTTGCACCTTCACTTATTACGGCATATTGACACACGAATTTTCAGATTTGGAACCGTCTGTATAATAGTAAATAAAGTCTTTATGTACACTAACATGTTTTTTATATATTTGTACGAGTTCTACGCACTGTTCATATGGTTTTTATTTACTGAGTTTATCATTTTAGTGATAAATATTTAATTTTTTCACCATAGAACGTTGTGATACAAAAATTTAATTAACTCGAAACTAAAGAGCATAAAAGTTTCGTTAAAATAATTTTTACTGTTATTTTCAAAAGTTAATCTTTAGCGAGACATTTACTATTTCAAATATAATTGACTAATTTTATAATAATTTACATCAAAGGATTTTTCTTTAAAACGAAATTTTAAATACCTAAACTAATTTTTTTGCGACGATGTTTCGTTTTAAACCCAACTTTGATAGCTCTCGACCTCGGCAAGAAACTTAATTTTCACCCTGGGCATTGGATTTTTCTATCGTTATAAAAAGTTATTCGTAAAACCGATTAAACGAAATAGTTTATTTAAACGAATTGAATAAATAGTTTATTTAAACGAATTGAATAAATCGTTTAATTCGTTTGACGAATTTTCAATTACAAGGTACTTCAAACTAAACTAAATATTTATTAAAATAATGTTTTTCTTGAGCGTTCATAATCTACCCGTTAAATTGCCCTCACTTCTAGTTTAGATGAAGTAAATGGTTTATCTTGATTAGTACCACAATTTGTGCGTGCAAGGAATTCCATTTAAGAACATGAATTTTGAAAGAAATAATTTTCTAACATTATGCGATTTCGTGTTTTGTGGTATGAACATTAAAGGGTCCTGTATTATCTAGAATGTTTGTCAATTTTGCGTGCTTAACATGGTATCCTGATAGCTAATTGTGTATTTAAATTACTTATTTCTCGAATAGTTAAGTAAATTGAATTATTAGAATCACATTGGTTTAAATATAGAACTGGGAATATAGCTTTATTACGACTTTGCTCGCTAAACAATGTCGCCTTAAAAATAAAACCTTAAAATAATAAATAATTGCAATTTTATGTTTTCCGACGTTAATTAATAATTTTTTGTCGGAAATTTATCGGTGACATAATTTAAACAAAGTCAAATCATATTTTTTAAATTATCGGGTTTTTTAAATCTTTACTTAAATTTGTAAAAATGTAAAATTATTTTATTGATCATTCAAATGTTATGTTCTAAGAATAAGAAGTTTTAGTAAATTATTTGGTAAACGTTGAATATTTATCGTAATTATCGCACCCTTAAAGTCAAATTCGTGTTAGAGCTCTATTACAATCGGATTCAAAAGTTCTAGTGACTGACTTTACGTTAGTACCCGTTCCTTTTTGGATTTATAATCGGTAATAAACACCAATTAATATTATTTAGAAGGCCACTTTTAACAAACGATTCGTTTTAAAATTGTGTCATTTGAAGATATCGAGGTAGTACTTACTTCATAATTATTTGTTTATAATAACGACGACTAATAAATATTAAAAGATAGGTAAGTGATTCTTATTTTACAACATATGTACATTTGAATTTGGTTATGATACAATGATTATTAAAAATTCTACACTTTTTGAAATGACAACGAATTGTTTTAATGTGTACAGTCGAATGCAAAATTAATATCGCGAATATTAAATTAATATTAATATGCATATTAATATCGATGATGCGAGCATTGCGCGGACGCACGATACAACGAACAAATTACATACCTATACATTTGAATGACAGCTGCCGGAAATTTTGAATTCGATAATAGAAGATTCACTATAGCTATAAATTATTTGTCGAAGAAAATTATTTAATTTTTTTTAATTAAGACAACTTAAAAGGTTAAAATTGTTCTTTATGACACATCTGGATTGAACAAATTAATTATTTCAGTTGTTTAGAGTATGAAATCAACACAATTAAATGGCCGTCGCCATATTTCTATTATGTTTACGAAAACTGTATGCATACTAAGTTCAAACTTACAAAAAATTACGAATTTTACGGCATAAGTTTGTTAATTAATGATCGAGAGCATTAGATTATAACTGGGTGTTTAAATAAATAAATAAAACAGTACCAGATTAATTGTTAGGAAAATTTTCCATCAGAATTAGCGGCTCCCACATTCAGAAAGAAATTTTGTGGTATCAACTTGGAACGTTGGACAATTGCTGGAAAAAACAGTTTTGAGATATAAGACGATAACAACGATGATGAAAACAAAAATATTTTAGAAAATAAAAATTTAAACACAGTTTCCACATTTATCATAATTATGCAATTAATTGTAATTATTTAATTAATTAATTAATTAAGTGAAAGTGTTTTTTAACGATGTGTCGTCATTTGTTTACCAAAATTTATATAGTTATGTTTCACTTCAAGTTAATTAAACGATAAACTTTGCTTTTCTTCCATGTGATGTTTAATTTGTTATACCACTCAATTTTTTTTGTCATTAGAATTTAATTTTTCCGAGAAGTAGATATATAGCAAATTAAACATAATTAAAGAAAGGCAAATTTGTCTATCGTTTCATTAACTTAAAACTTAGTTACTTAAACTTAAGTTATTGCGTTGTACCGTTTACATGATTTAGTTTGAAATATTTTTGTTTCAATTTTCATTTGTTTATCAATTAAAAACTACTTTATTGTATTGACTCTAGAACGCAGCTTTAGTGTGTATTATATTTATTGGAATTTTAAACCTTAATAAAAACAGAGAGAGCTTTTTCATACAACACACGTTTGAAAATGACTTTATATACATATGAAATACTTACGTAACATGAATAAAAAATGTATGCAATCAACTTATTCAACGAAAATTTTAATAATTCTTAAAATGAAATCTTGTTTGATAACAGAAATGCAATATAAAAACTGAAAATCAAATATAAAATATAATTATATTTACAGGGTGGTCGAAAAGATCTTAGACAAACTTTAAAGGTATATAAAAACAAGTTCGTTTTGCATAGGAACACGCGACCGCAAACGCCACCGTAGGGTGCTAGAGGGCGTTGTCTGTCAGCAAGTGAGTTGTCTCAGGGCCCCTCCGATTTGTCCCCCATTGATTTCTTCCTGTGGTACCTCAAAAGCTTTGTTTACGAGACCCTTGTAACATGTGACGCTGACCTCGTCGTAAGAGTTATTAGAGAGTCTTGGCATTTTTGAACACGTTCGCTAATCCATGCGTCGATATTAAACAATTACATAAACTTACATAAACGATTGCAATCGTATCTAATAAACTTATGTTGTTCATTTTATTTGCATTCCTTTTTCAGTTTCCGGCCACACGTTCCTACGTAAAACAAGCTTGTCTGTGTATGCCTAACCTACCCTTAAAGTTTGTCTAAGATCTTTTGGACGACCCTCATATAGGCAAATCATTCAAATGGTCTGCATATTTCGATCACGTTTGTATCGAAACCCAATGTGTACAGAGTTTCCATTAATATTTTAAACATTTCAGGTGAGGCCGCGCTATTTGATACTGGTAATTTACAATTTCCATTACCGCGAGAGGTATTGTTATTTTATAAGATATACCTAAGAACTGAAAAATAATAAGATAAATTTTGACTTCATTTTTAAATATGTAAGATTTATGTACTATCGTGTGCGAGTCGATTCTCCGGTGGTCGATGAACAACCTTTTCTAGTTTCTCCCACCACAATTTTTGCGACTTATTTTTAGTTTGAGAGTTTTGCCTGCAGAGATTATTACACCAATTTAATACAACCGCAAATAAATTTAATATGAAAATATCAGCAGAAAAAACAAAATCAGTAGTAATCTCCAAAGAACCAATTAGGTGCAAATTGGAAATCGATAACCAGATTATAAAACAAGTGATGACAATTAAATATTTGGGAATTAAAGTATCGTATAACAACAACATAGAAGAAGTAAATGAACAAATGATAAAAGCCAACAGAATAGCAGGTTGCTTAAATGATACTATATGGAAAAATAAGCACCTGAGAACAGAAACAAAATCTAGAATATATAAATCTGCGGTTAGATCAGTTATGACTTACACTGCCGAGACAAGACCAGAAGCACGCAAAACTCAGAGATGCCTAGAAACAAGTGAAATGAAAACGTTAAGAAAAATCGCAGGAAAAACATTATGGAATAGAGAAACAAGTGAAAACGTAAGACGCATATGTGAAGTTGAAAACATTAATACGTGAGTAAAAAACAGAAAACATGAATGGAACTAACACATAAATAGAATGGCGGAACAACGAATAGTAAAATAAATCACCATCCGGTCGCAAGAGCGTGGAACGTCCACGAAAAAGATGGAACGACGACTTATAACGACATTACATTAAAGAAAAACAGGCAGAAACGACTACATAAAGAAGAAGAAGAAGAAGAGTTTTACTTAAAGTTAAATATCGATCCGTTTCGGGTCGGTTATTGAATCGGTAAGTAGGTTGCAGTAGGTTGGTAGTAAGAGGGATGTGTAAAATGTTTTTACTGCAGATTCGATTTCTTTCGGCACGCAAAATGCGACAGTTAAATAGTAAAATGAATACTTCAATAAAATTAATGGTTAAATAAAATTAATAATAAAGTTATAGGTAGCTGATAATGAGATTAATACAAACAAAAAACTTTAGTGACATTTTTTGATTTGACGAACAAGTTTAATTTCGAAAGGAGATGGCGATTTTGTCCGAAAAATTAAACCTTAATAAAATATTATATATATTTTACTAAAAACAGTTTCTCAATTTTTCACAAAATCCATAAAATTTCATCTATAAATCCTATAATACTTCAAATTTCCTCTGGCCTTTTACTACACACGGTGTAACTGATTGTTATTCTCATCCTAAACTAGATATTTTCATTATTTAAGAAAAAATAGCGAAACACATTATAAGGACCAGTTGTACTCGCCGAGCGAGTCAGCAAGAGCAAACATTCGCTCGTGCTCGTTCGCTTGGTGAATGCGTCGCCAATGGATAAGATTAGTCCTTTCGATGCCTACCTATTAGTAGTATAATAATATAAAAATAGTGCTGTATATGTATATTTGTTTTCCATATATAAATTTATATTATGAATTTAAAATAAAAAAAAGCGCGAACGCTCGATTTAAAAATTGCACAGTTAGTCTTATTGGGGACATTCAATATTTAAAAATTCCTATTGTTAGGTACATAAATGTAATATTATATGCGTAACCCGCAATTAGTAAGAATACCAAAATATTAAGCGCCACAATTGATTATCGTTTAGAACTTAATATATGTTTGAAACTTTGTACTACTAAAAGGAGCTTCACTGTTAATTTCACCGGTTTTTCGTATCGATTTTATTAAAAGCTAAGCTAGACAAATATTTACGAGAACGAGAACGTAAACGTTTTTCAACTCAACGTCAAACAAAGAGACTATCGAAATAAAACGATTCTTTTACTTACCTACACATGGATTCACCCACAATAATCTTTGCCAGCCCAAACATTCGTACAATTGGGTCATGTCCGTGCCTTTGCAGGCACAAGTTGTCCGTAATTCGGTACCCAATATACCTAACATCGCCGTTCTACATTCTGCAGGAGGACCCGCGCATTTTTTAGTGACACTGTCTACTGCACACGATTGCTCGTAATATTCCAGCCTTGATCTGTAAATATAGCGTTAGCCAAGGGGCTTTATTTACTCCCGAAGTATTCCAAACCTGCATTCTTTATCCTCTCGACATACTTCCGCCAAAGAAAGGCAAGTAGGTTGTGGAGACCCTTCAATTCGTTGTGCACAAACGGGGTGCAACTTTTGTTGGGCAAGCATACACGTATCATGTTTGTCGTCCGTTTTTCTATTTGAAAATCGATTTAAAATCTATAACTAAACGTAAATCGAATCATACTTGCACAAACAAAACGCGACCTCCAAGTTCCAAGGGAACGAGGACCTTCTGTAGAAACCCTGTAACGCTTCCATACAAGAATTTCTGTTACATCTAGAGAGATCACAGTGATGAAGTATCGGTGCCATTGCCATTCGACAATTATAATTATTATTACAACTTTCCATTGCTAAATGGCAAGTGCTTTGAAAAACCATATTTGATATTTCGTTCGTTTCCGAACGACCATGATCGGAACCTGAAAGCGAACAATTCAGTTGTGTAGAATTGATTATTTGCTTTCGAGGGATAGGTTACTCAGACTCTGTCAATTTTATAGCTTATTTTACACCTAACACCTAATATACGGAATATATGTATGTATTTAAAAAGTTTAACGATTCTTAATGACAATTTTAAAAATCCGCAATTCAAAATTTAAAGGAAAGTTGTCCCTGCGTTCGAACTTCGATCGATAGTTATTTATTATTAATCTACGTTGTGTTGAATATTTACAGCTGGCGTAACTGGCGTAACTGTCGAGTCGAAAAGGGGAAATTAATAAAGGGGATCAGTGCGTTAAAAGGGTTTATCACTGCGCATGGAGCATCTGATATGAAAGAATAAAAAAGTGCGATCCCCAAACGGAAGTCCATGCATATGGTTCTACGTGCCGGGATGGAATACCAAGTGCATCAATCATGTGCACATAACTCCTATTGGTATTTTAAATCGTATGCTATAGCTATCATTGAATTAATGTTTGCATGCACTTTTGGTGGATCGGCCACTCCATGGACTTAAAACAATTTAAGTGCCTCGATCGTTCTCGTACGTAAAGTAATTTAATTACGTACGAGAACGATTTACTTATCTTCGTACATCTTTGCACGCCACACTGTAACGTTCATTTATAAAAAGTATTTAAATTCGGTGTAAAGATGTCAATCGTTCCGGCACTTTGATACCTACTTGAATATTTTCGGTGACCGTTCTGGAAGACGAGCTTGTTGTCCATGTCGTCGTCGAAAGAGACGTTAGAGAAAGCGCTCTGTTTGCCTTTGCTGTTTAACACGCTCACACTAACGTGATCGTTGTTAGAATGCGCCTCCAGTCCGTTGGCCGCGTCTACTAGCGGGTTTTCGACTACGGAATTGGCAATACCGTAGTCAAATGAGACAGTTGTATTTTCCGAGGCTGAAATCACCTTAACTGAAAAGAAGTCCAGTACTCCCAATCAGATAGGGCTACTCTAAGAATGCGGCAAAGAAAAATAGAGAAAAAAAAACGAAAAACAGTAAAGAAAGTCGCTCTCACCCGGGCCGGCGATCTCTGGAAACTGTAAGGATGTGATGAGCGTCTCTTCTACGGACACGTGGAAATCAGTGCCAGTGCCAGTGCCAGTGCCAGTGCCTGTGCGTTGCGTGCGATTTGTGCTGGAGGCGTGAATAGTGCCGTGCGTTGGGGGTGCCGATAGAGGAGTTAACAGAGACGGGAAAATGGGGTGGGTTTTTGAAAAATGTTACCGTTTGAATGAGATGGTTGATTTATGACTGGACCGGATGCTATCAGAAAATAGTCTGAAATATAAACGAAACGAAAAAAACATTATGAACGTGAAGAGCGCGACAAAACAAAATGAAAAACATATACATGCGTAAGTGCGAGTGGTGGGTTACATAGGAAATAGTTTAGGCAATTGTAAAGTTAGTATGGATAGATAAAGAACGAGGACAGTGACGGTAAGTGCCACTAGCGCGTGCAATACTTTGGAGCAGTCGATACAATTATATGCAAACGAAGGCAAACGTGTACATTAAGTGTTGACCGCAGAAAAACATGCATTTATTTATAGGTGAAATCCATTCAACTTTGCAGTAATTACTACTACGGTGGCGTACATCGATAAGGTTCTTCGGGATTTCGAAGACTTGGTGTCTACGAATATTTTGTAGTCGATCGTTTGCCGTACATACACACGAGGTGTCGATCGAACGACACGTAACTGGCATTTTTGTTCGAGAATGGATATTGGTTAGAAGGAAGGGAAAACAGAAGGTTGGTTAGGAAAACAGCGAGAGCATAAACTTACCCACACACGGGTTGTGGTTTACTACGCTGAAAATTCGATCGCATCTTCGTTTCATGTTGTTATTGGGACAGATACATCCGAATATTGGAGATCGACGTAAATTTATCCACGACTCGTGACATAGATTTCTAGAAGACACACGTCGGATGATCGGTTCTGCAACGACTACTCCCTGATGCGTGCATTTACTTACCTATCTTCCATGCGACATTTGTTATCTCGCACCTTGCAATTCAATTTGAAATCCTCGAACAATTTCATACATTTTCGTTCTTGACTGCAAACGGATAAAGCGTGATTGCACGTTGGAAGTGCATCCACTGGATACGGATCTTTTTCTACAAAACAAAAACCGTCAGTTGAGAATTTAATTCGCTCGTTAACGTCCGAATTTATAAAAATAAACGGTCTAGTTTATTTCGTTATTTAGGTGAAAATAAAATGGCATTAGGAGAAAAATTAATCGTTTCCAATAAAAGATTAAATTGAGCGGCTAATTTTAATAAACGTCGAATCTATCGAGTTCGAATAAAAAGAAGGCACTAAAACTTTGGACTGTGGTTTGGATCACGAACGGAAGTGGAAAACAACGAAAACATACGTTTCGGTAAGACGACCAATTGCCTATTTCAATGTGACTAGTCAATATTTATGGCTTCACATTTTTCCTGAAGGGAAACACAAATTAAACGAAAACTAACGATGCCAATTTGGAAAACTGCGATGTAATTTTTTTAATGTATCGTAATAAGCCATACCGTCTGTATTAAAAAAAAAATTAGCGTCGGTTCGGCATGTTTACAAAAGCGATTATAAGCGGAATTGAAAATTACCTGCGAAAACTCCTCGCCTACGAAGAATGGAAAATAAAACTATCGAGTTTGCTTTTCTGTTATACATCAAGAGCGGCTTGTTACGAAATAATTAAAATTTCAGTTAACGTCCGTTGACCAATTAATAAAAGCCGCGTTTTTTCTTTCATAAAAACCGAGAATATACGTCTAGTAAAAGGATTTCTATTATCGCCATAAATTAAAGAAAATACTCAAAACTCTATTCCGAAGAATTGAGTTTTAATTTAAAAGCTGCTCTACAAAATAATACTTAATGGAAAATAGTATTTTAATATACGTACATACATACATACAGTGTATTTGTTATGGATAATCTGATGAGTATACGTGTAATTGACCAAAAAATTTTCGAATTAAATTTTGATATTTTGGATTCTGCTTGTCCCCAAACAGTGTTATAGTGAAAACGAGTTTAAGGGCGTTAAAAACTGCAAATGCCAGTTTTTAAAAAGTTCGCACCACTCGTTGACGGTTCCGCATATACTTCCTGTTCGACCCGACATCAAAAATAAAAATTCATGACTGTATGTCCGACGACCTTGCCGGCCAAGTGATGAGACCATTCCCATCTTGAACAACTTCAAAATTATTTAATCACCCTATCCAACAATTTTCAAAATTTTGATTCAACCATTCTGTTATCGTGAGAGTAGAATGCGACGGACAACAATTATGTTGAAAATACAATCTGTTACGCTTCTTCTAATTAAAAAATAATAAAATAGAAAAAAATGTCAAAAAAACAGAAAATTTGAATTAGGCATATCTTTTAATTCTAAACAACTTTCTTTTGTACATATCTCTTTAAATAATGTCACTTTTTTCTTGTTGTTTTATTCGTTTCCTTTTAAAACTTGTTTTCATTATAACACTGTTTGCAGACAGGCATGAGTTAAATCCAGAACATTAAAATTTAATTCGCAAATTTTTTGTTCGGCTATCAGTTATCTGTGGACACACTGTATATTGTATAATAGATAAACGTAACTAGGCAAGTGTCATTACATCGAGCTGAAATAAAGCTTCATTCATCTAATAAAAAAAACATGCTATATAGATTTTTATTCAGTTTCTACGTCGTAAAGGAAAAAGTACGTACTTACTAATATTTGGATAAAATTAGAATGGATAAATTGAATGGGAATTTGAGGAAAAAAATCTATAACATATAACTGTCGATTTAATACTAATTTAAGGTAATTTAGATCGTTTTTAATTGTTACGTCTATTTAAGTGAAAACTCGCTTACCTTTCTTTAAAACAAATACACAGGGGTGGTCGAAAAGAAAATCCCTGAAGGAGTTGCATTCCGGATCCACGTGAGGTTCTCGACATAAACATGTAGGCTTGAAGAATGGAAAAGCTTGTAGGGTACGAAGGGCAGCCTGGCATTTTGTTACAGTCACGGTTGAACATGCAACTGAAAAAGTTAGTAACCGTTAAAATATTTATGGCCCTCGAGTTCGTGTTGAGTTTCAAAATTCACAATTTCTCGTGTTTAGGCGTATTATCTTATTTCGTATTATTAGGAAAGAACGAAGTTGATTATTTTAGACATTATTTACATAATGTAATGATTGTAAGGGAATAACATCGTATTTTGTTTATGTCGCAAGTTTTGGAAAATTGCGTGATTTTTAAGCAGGTACTATACGTCTTGATTAATTGGTTTACTCCAAATGCCGCGGTAATTTTTGAATGAATATTTATTTCTTGTTAGGTCCATTTTAAATCGTTTCTAATCGTTTGAAATTTTCTGAAATATATTTGACGATTTCAAAAATACAAATAACGATTTCTGAAATTAATTTGACAAATTCTTATTTAGAAATGTTTAAACTACAATACAATTGACACTTTACAAAATAAAACTGACCATTTTGAAATACAAATAAGGCTTTTTGAAATCAAATTGACAAACCTAAAATACAACTGGTGATTTCTCAAATTCATTTGACAAATCCGAAATAGAATTGACGATTTCTGAAATGCAATTCGAAAAGGTGTAGAAAATGCACTTTCGTACAGCTATGATTATTCGTTCAAATTTCCGGTCGACAGTTAATGCGTCCTAATCTATCCTATAATATTTATCGATGTTACTCTATTGTCACGCCAATAATCAGGTGATTAGCTATAATCCAAATATATGTTTATTTAATTTCATTCAATTGTGCGGATCACAAATGTATCTATTTTTATTTGAAATTAAAAGTTGTCTATGATGTGTTCGCGTTTTTTTGGTACTTCTTGGGAGTTTCTGTGGTGGCGCTATTCAATTGTCGCCGACTGTAAATGTAATTGCTACGCATTACCTTATAATTAATGTAAACGTATATAAACAACGTGTCCCAGAAAGATTAAATAATCACAAATATTCACGTAAACATCAAGCTAAAAAGAAATTTTAATTCTTCATTGGATTACGTTTTCAGAATTTATATTATTAATTATGTATTTGCGTTTATTTCTTTATTGGGCAATTAATTAAAATTTTTATTAAATTGTGAACAGAAGATACCTAAAAATGTCACTTATAAATGGTGCTGAATTAATAAATTATATACAAATAAAAAATAAACAGTAGGTATCACTAATTGCGCAAAATAAAATTCTAAATAAGATACGGAAACGATTGAAGCTTGATTCTTAAGAATTATGAGCAAATAAATGTCAAACGAGATACTGGAATTTATTTCAGTAGCAATTTCCATCAAGGTAGCTGAGATTTCCGACCAAGAAACGCACATAGAGGAAATAAGATAATTTGATCAAAGCATAAATCGATTTTTATATATTTCTTTCAATTTTTTCATTGCATAAAATTTCCTTTTACGACTCCCTGCTTCAGTAAAAGGAAGTATATAAATTGAATACGCTAAAACTATATGGTGAATTTCATAACTAAATGGATTATAAAAGTATCGGAATTTTTGTCATCTAACGTAAAAATCGACTTTCCATTTCGTAATCGCACGCTAATACGATTTTCATTCTATCGATTTAAATGTCATTTGTAAACACGGGTAATTTTTTAAAAGTGGAGCGTATCTATTATTTAACAACCTCCACAAAATAAGTATTAAAAGAATTACGACTAAACTTCGTTGGGTAGTGATATAGGGTTGTTTTCCAAGTGTGCAATAAGTTTAAAAAACATTTAATTTATCGAACAAACTATTTTTAAACATAATTTACTTTTGCTTTTGAAGTAAATGAATTCGGAAGCAACTCTTTAGTTTGTGTATTTTTCGAAAAACATTTAATTCAACTATGCGATAACAATGAGGGGTAAAGTTGGAGTTGGAGGATAGTTTTAGATAAAATATAACCGAAAATCATTTTTATAAATGAAATTCAACTTATATTGACAGAGAAATATCGGGTTTCATTTAAAGCTTCGGGGAAATTTGATCGCTATCGTATTGTCATCGATTTCTGATTTGAGTTTAGATTTGAAATAAAATCGCATTATTACTTTTCAATTAAGCAAGTGATTTGCAAGTAATTTAGTTCAAAAATTGCGGCTTTTTTCATAAATACGTTAAAATTGCAATTAAGTATTTCGTAATAAATACTCTTATTAATTAATAAACAACAAAGTTTAACAGAAATTAATTTAATTTCGTTAAAAGAAACCGCACTGTCTACACGACCTTTTTGTAGACAACGTTTTTAGTTCAACGATTTTCAGACGTGCCTATCGCATCATCCTCACACAATCCAAAAAGATCCGAAACTGCACGACTATTCAGATTGAACTCTAAACTTTAACTTTTCTGTGTAAAGCTCACAGTGAATTTTAAAAATGTTTAGTACTTTTACACACTCGAATATTTCGACTTGACTGATCAATACCTCGCAAAATACCGCGCACCATATCAATAAAAATGCAGAATATTCAACGCCACGAATACAAATATAAAATATGAATTGTTTAAATATTTTTAAAGTTTATTTGTAAACTATGTTTCTATTTGTTTCAATAAAATAGACTGCTTGAGTGACATTAACGTTAGTACCCAAATAGAAGTTACCTTGTCGAAGCTTTACATTTTACTTTGAATATACTAACGTTGGCTTCTAACTTTTCTCAAGTTCAATAACTGGTCTCGTAACTTTATTTGACTACAAGGATTTAGGTTGAAGAAGATAAAGGACGTATTAGACGAATATAATAACAGCAACCGCGTTTAATGGGGGTTGCATTGGGGACTTGGGAAAATATTCATCTGAATTTTTCTAACGATATTCAGATGTAGTTTTCACACTAATTGTCAGTAAATGAATGGTACTTTTAGTTAAAATAATTATACGCGTGTAACCTTCGGCTCATGCGTATACCGCATGATATGATGATTAATAAACACTTTAAAATCATAGGCGATCAAAATAATAAGTTTGAAGAAAAATATATAGAATGGGTACCGAAAAATAAAAGGAGAACGATTAACGACTAATTCCTTGTATTTATCTTACCGTTTATAAGTTGAACAATGTGTACATTAATTTGTAAATTTGATTTAAGTATCAAGAGTAGGTAATGGAAAAGAAAAATGTTTTAAAAAAGTTTTTCGATTTGAGAACTTTCGAACTACTACACAAAGTTAAACGATAATGTTTACTTATACATAAGGTGAAGAAATATTTTATAAACATAGTATATATGTATTATAATTTTCTATTCAATAAAATATTTATGGCGAATATTGAAATTAGAGGAAAAGTACCAAAACGACAATGTATAAGAAATTTCCAAACACTTAAACGTGCAGTTTTCAGAATTTTTTTTTAATGTTAAATACATATTCGAATTAGTCGAGTTACGTTCATTAATAATACAGGGTGATTCATTTAAAAAATGCCACGCGTTTATCTCGAAAATGGTTGCATATAAGTAAAAATCACTTATTATAAAAATTGTAGAGTATAAAGGGGACCGTCTGATAGCGACATTGAATGACCTTGAAAACTATTGGTTTTGGAGTTATAAGCTTAACTTACTTTTTTTTTTAATGGATGAGGTATTTCTGTGATGCCCAATCGATAGTTCGTAAAACAATTAAAAATTTTACTGCAAAGTATTTTTTTAAATGATCATTCGTTTCGAAGATACGAGTCAAAATAAAAATTTGGTCTCGAAAGTAAGAATTTTTAAATTTATTGAAGTTTAATATCGATTTATATTTCATAATAAATGCTCAAAATGACCACCATTTTGCTCCAAACATCTTGTATCCTTATGTGAAAAGCCTGCCGAACTGCCTCTATCTCAGACTTTCCAGTGTTTGCAAAAATTGATTTGATTCTATTCTTCACGTATTCACGTCTTCAGCCGTTCAAAGTATGTCATCTTTTTCGTATTTCCGCAGAGGTAAACATCCAAGAGAAAATTTAATATAAATCTAATGAAAAGTGGATTCTTTTATGCGTTTATTAATATTTTCACGAAAAAAATGAAATTTCAAAGATTTCAATTTGAATAGAGTTCAAAATATCTGCAGTTTCGATGTAGACAAATAATTTTGATGCCATTTTAAGCGTCACTTTTTCCGAAAATCAATTTTTAACTATATTATGCATCTAAGGAAAAGATATAATTTGGTAAAATTTAACATGTCGTGCTTACATTATAAGAAAATATCTTGATCGGCAAGTATGAGTTGATAATTTGAACTGCGGTATTTATGTTATTTTTTACTGTTGCATATTTTTAATGGCGTAAATCTAATAATCCACTTCCTAATTGAAAATCGCTCATATCGACGGCGTTTTGGTAAAACATCTTAAGCGACAAAAAGCTAATTTTACAAGAGGGCGCATTTTCTTTACATTGATTTATTTGTTATTGCTGTAATGAAATGAATTGTTAAGTTAATGTGTAGAAAATGGCGAAAACAGGCACAATCAATATACGAGATAACCAAATAACCAGTAAAAAGTTATTCGATTTTTATGAACAGTAAGGTGGATCCAGACTAAGCGAATGTGCTGTTTACGAACATTTAAGGTCGGTTTATCAATCGCCTGTTAACACTAACTATCCGTCAGTTGTCATAGAAACTATTGTCAAAACAGGAAGTTAACCGATAATTAAACGTTAACGGACGATTGAAAAACAGATTCTTACACAAACCGGTTAACAACACAGGGTGAATATTTTTTAATAACGTTTCTTCTTAAGGGGGGGGGTATCACACTCGAAAATAAATACTTATATACCTATCGTTTTTTAATTGTTGGTAACGATTTTGAAAAGTTTCTTGAAGTCCGCTAGAAGGCCAATCGAGTGATAGTCTTACTAGACCACCCAGGCCCTTGTTTTAATTTTAAAACTAATAGATTTGGAAGAGAATCTTTACAAAATGTTATAAAGATTTGATACTTCGTTGTTAACAGTTGTTAGGGAATTTTCTTGTTACCAACATACATTTTGAATATATAATTTTTAACTCAACCTTAATGATGAACATTTTAAATATTTTAGATGAAATAATCTGATCGAATGCAATTCGAACTCTGTATGTTTAAGAATTAATTCCGTCTTGTTTCCTGTGCAGGACTCGAATTGTGTAAATTTGACAGTGAAAACCCGGGAGCCTTCGGCCACTTCTCGTCGTCACGCAACAAACAATTGGGAATTAATCGACAAATTCAGAGCTCTTATTGTATTACTACAGACAAAATTATGGGAGTTTTTTAAACTAAGGAATGAAAGGTTTATTTTTGTAATTAATTTAATACGGATCAGAAGTTAACGGCATTGTATACATAATATACAATACAGTAAATCTTTAGAATTTTATTATTTATGCCAATTAGTCGTTCCATAATTTCGTAAAGTTAGAAGATATTCGACAATGAAAGTTCTTTGATCGAAAAGACATAAAAAAGGTTACTAAACTTAATTGGCAAAACTGTTTAATTACGAACTTGTTTTTATAAAAATCTTCGGTTTTCTTTTGACTAACAATAAGCCAATTATAAGGCTATGTTTATTATATCAATTTTATTTTTAATTTTTACCGGAGAACTCAGTGGTGTACATAGTTTTTTTTTCTATAAGGCTCCGTTTTGGTGTTATAACAAACTTGTATTTTTTTAAATGATAACCATTATGGATTTTGGCACTTTTAGAGCGAGCATTTTTTAAGCTTTTCAGAAATATATAACTCGATATATTTATTATAAAATATTACGTAATTATTAAGAATTAAATTTAACATCAACATAGCTATGAAACTAATAATAAACTGTACAAAAGTAAAAACTAAGTTCATAAAATTACGAATAGGGCAAAATTTACAAAATCTTCTTACAGCTAGCTATAGCAATTGCTCGAGTTGATTTCCATTGTGTTATAAACACAGACGACATCTCTTTTTCATACCTCTAAGAGCATTTATAAGGTAAAGAGGTTTAATCTTTGCAAACACATCTGAGACAGCTTTCCGCAAATAGTCTACTGTGTCGTGTCGATTTTTGTAAATACGATTTTTTAGAAATTCCCATACAAAAAAATGGCCACAAAACTGCACCATCCATCTGTTGAGAAAATGCGTGTTTAAATAATTAGCACACGCTGTAAAAACTGTGATAGACATATGTTTAATAATTCTAGATATCTTCGGGCAGTTAAATTCTCTTCGAAAATGCAGTATTGCATGTTGGTTTCTAATACAAAACAAATTACCTATATTGAACTACCTATTGCTAAGTCCATATTTTCTTCACATCGAATATATACGTTTATCATGTCATACTTTTCATAATTTTTGTAATTAACCATTTTATATAACTAAAGAATCTTAAGTTTGTAATATAAGAAAGACTTATTGTTAGACACAACACTTCTTTTAAGCTCTTCAGTTGTTTTACAGTCAAAACTCGCATATATCCTAGCACAGCAAGGGTGATATTATTTATCTTTTAAATTTGAAATTTTTGCGGTGTGGCAGTGACAAAATTAATACAAACTTTTTTAAATTTAATAAATTTCGTTTAAACATTAATAATTACATAATATTTTATTAAAAAAATATCCAATTATATATTTTCGAAAATTAATGCAAAATTAATGTCAAAATGTGCAAAATTAATGTCGCAGATCGCTAGCATTGTGCAGGCACAAAAGACACAACGAACGAATTATAATAAAGTTCAATTTTGTATTTGTCTCGCTCGTCGTTAGTATACTTTTCATAGATTTGTTCATTGTGTCGTGTATTTTGTCCTCCAATGCTCTTTATTCGCAACAGTAATTTTGCACCAGACTATACATACATTAAAAGCTATAAGTAATCCGTTTTTAATATTTTTATAAACGCCAGAAATTAAATTGTAGAGTATTTTAATTTTCGTACATAGAAATAATAGCAGTTTTAACACGTAGTTTACATCTTATAGTTTACAAAGGGGCATAGTTATTTATTATAATATATTTAAATAAGGAAACCGTATAACCTTAAATAATAAAGGTCGAGAAAACCATTTCAACCGAAGTACTTTCAAATTTATTACGCATGAAACATTACATCTTTCCTTTTCCAGGCGTCTAAACATAAAAAGAGTTGGAATGGTTTACTTAAAATTTGACAGAAAGCATTCTGAATGGTAATAAGGATTCAAATCAAATTTTCGCGCAAAATATAATGGGATTAAATAGCATTACGGCTTAAACCGTAATAAGCGACCTGAAGGGAAATATGATGTCAAAGAGCGTATGTAATCAAACTGCATAATGCAACTAACATACAATGGTTAACTTCAATTAATTTCAGCTCATCGAATATGAAATCGTTTGGAAATTTAAAAGCGATTTATAAAAGCCAGACCAGAAACTTCTACATCTAGGAAAAAGCGAATTGGTAGATTTACGAGGTACGGTTGGAGGTAAATCTTTA
Organism: Rhagophthalmus giganteus; assembly: GCA_036326145.1. Lineage (NCBI taxonomy): Eukaryota > Metazoa > Arthropoda > Insecta > Coleoptera > Rhagophthalmidae > Rhagophthalmus > Rhagophthalmus giganteus. The sequence continues at coordinate 2,606,269 of JARFJA010000013.1, forward strand.
TTTAGAAGCGCACCGCTAATTGATGGGTTTACACATATGGGGATGTAGATAATTGTTGTAAATCATGAAATCATTCTTGAACTGCTTCGAAGCGAAGCGTTTTCGATATCGAAATATTTCGTAATTGTCGTCGTCGAAATATGAACGACATAAATTCGTCCAGATTCATTCATGTTTATCGAAGAATGTCTATTAAAGGACGACACGATGCATTCCCGCAACGAGTCGTGAAGTACTCGAGAGGGTTCTTATGCTTAATTCGACCATAAAGCAAGTACATCGAGTGTTTCAATCAATAACCACGTAGCCAAGGTAGGCCTGAGTGACCCAATTCAGACAATTTCTCGGAAACGATCGCTATAAATACGAACTCTTCTTTATGCATTTTTTATAGAGAAGCTTTTTGCTTATTGTAGTGAATATTTTATTAAGCGAAAAAATAAATTTGTAGTCTATTACCGTAATTGGCAAATGAGGTTGGTAGTCAGAGAGAACGACTTGTACTTCTTACAGATTGGAAACTAAGCGTAATCGACGGAATTGTAGCGGCAGCAATTTGGAAGCGATGTTTGGCGTTTCGGCATGTTCGAGGCTAAACGGCGGGCTTGTGCAGTTGTTATCCGGCGTAGAGGACCAAGAATAGAACATTGCCGTTGTATAAATATACAATGGAAGTTCATAGTAGACGGCGTAGACACTTACTGACTATAGGAACAGTGCTGCCGTCAAACAGACAAGGTTGCCTTTTATAATTATTCAAGGTGCTGTATTGATCCGAAGTTCCTTTACTCTCCTTTTCTCTCGTATGTGAAATTTTGTTCACATAGGCATCTGATTCTCGACACAGATGCAGGCGCCGATTTTCCTGACCTAAGCTACTAGCTCTACCTCTCGACCCTTTAAATACTTTGATTCGTTTACCGCTCAGACTGCATACAAATACTATAAATCGAAGATCTAACACTTTTAAAATAATTTAGTTTGGTGTTAATAACTTTCTCTTTTATCTCGTTCTATTTTGCTTGATATTTTTATGGTAGATAGTTTTTGGGAATTTTTTTTTATCGTGATGTATCAAACAATTGTTGGTTTAATTTTAATAAATTCTTTTTTTTAATTTTTATCCACTCTAATGCAGGGGGCTTTGGAGCTTCAACTGCTGTGGTTAATTAAGGCTCCACGATCACAGACATCCACGCCTAGCAGGGGATATTTCACCACCCGTAATGGGATTCGAACTCAGTACCCATCGGGTGAGAGGCCGGTTTTCTGACCGCTCAGACATCCGAGTCGGGAAAAATAAAATTTTCTTTTATTCGTGCCAAACGAATTAGGAAAATTCTTTACGATTATGCGAAAATAAAATAAAATGTCAATTTCAATTAGAACTGCGAACGCGTACGTGCAATAATTATGTTAATCTATGTTGAATTATTTTTAATGACATCTACTGTATTTGGTTTGTTTGTATATTGTTTTGTTTCGTTGCTATGGTAATCAACTTTGTTTTTTTAAATGACACCCATATGTTTTCTTTGTGTCTTTGAAAAGAGCGTCGTTTTTTCTATTTAGTAGTATCATTATATCGCAATGAAATAGATGTCAAAACTAACATAATAATGACTGTAGAAAAATAAATGAAAAAGTTAATCAATTAAAAACAAGAAATAATTTATGAAATATTAATCAGATAATTGAAGACACAAGTGGATAAAGGATCTATGTGTAACAACAAAATCATTTGGATAAATCAAAAATCATCTCATAAGATTTCCAAGCACTTAAAACCTTTAACCACCAAAAATCTCGTTTTCTAAAAAATGTTATATCGATCCTTTATCTATTTGTGTCTTCAATTGATAGTAGTCGTTACGACTGATGGCGAGAAAATTTCCCGGAGAAAATGGCACTATTGATCATAAAATTGTTTTCCAACAAGATGGGCACCTTTACATTTTGAAGCATGTGTTAGGGAATACATACTACTTGAATAACATTTTGCCTAACAAGTGGATTGAGAAAAACGTTCTTTTCAAAGACACAAAGAAAACACATGGGTGCCATTAAAAAAAAACAAAGTTGATTACAAAACAGTATACAAACAAACCGAATACCTACATTATCATGTGCGTGGAAATAAACCAGAAAACTTTTGCATTTAACATTTTTTTTTATATTCCTTCTAATTAAGAAGTTACAGTCGATATAAGTTACTTTTGTTACACAGGATCTTCTTAAAATGTGCGGCCAAATTTCTACAGCGTGTTGAAGGAAACTAGAAGATCAAAAGTTCTTATGAACGTACGTCCGAAAATGCTTCATTAAGAAGTTATAACAGAAATAATAACAAAACACGAGAAGCCTATTTAATGTTTGAAGTGAAGTTTAAACTAACAGTGAAAGGCAGTGAAGAAATGCTATATCGTTGCTTTGCTTTCAAACATAGTCGACAAAAATTCGTATTAAGCAGTTCTGTCAATTGTTTGTGCGTTCTTCACTTGTTAGTTCTTTATTTAAACGAAACATTTTCGGAAATATGTTCATAAGAACTTTTTTGACCTACTAGATAGTAGATTCTCGCAAAACGCTGCAGTAATTCGACCGCACGTTTTAAGAACACCCGGTATATTTTTCTGCGTGTGAATTTCCTTCTACATCACAATAATCGCAGTTTGTTTGCAAAAAATCGTTTAAGGCATAATAATTATATTCGAATGTCATCGTGACGTACTGGCGCGTGACCGTAAAGAGTGACGAATATTTCCATGCCGCGTGTTGATTACGCGCGCATTTACCTAAATAGGTACGGCATGCACGCTAACAAATATTCTGTCTTTATTCATTATCGTGGACGGCAACTTTATAAATTTCGGGGATTTTTTACTTAAATTTGTCAATTTATTGTAAGTTCTTGAAAAAAGGTATGCAGGAGGTGGTCCTAAAAGTATCCGGTCCAACCTATTTGTAAATAAATACATGCAGTAGTGACGAGATTCTTGCGGCGTAATTTATTTCCATCATTTATTAGTCGGTGGCGAATTTTCGCAACCCTGACAAGTGAAATATTGTAAGGTAATAAAGTCTTCTTTTTTGAATAGGCCGTCAAAACTAAGACGCGAATGTAGTTATATGATGTTCTTTATCTTTATTATATTATTATCTTGATAAAAAACTAGTCTAATGACTTTTTAGTAGTGTAGATACAATAAAAAGATATATCAACTAGAGAAAATTAAATTTTCCATAGAGATACGGTTTTCTATTATTTTTTTAAATTACGATTTTATAACAACTCAAAATTTAAGGTTTATTTCTACTATTATCGTTTTTGTGAAAACCACCACAATTCACACTTTTATTTTTAGTAAAAAGCTGATATAAGATTATAACAACTAATTCTTTACATTAAATGTCTTATTGTATACAAGTTAGTGTCAAAAGTGGACAATCAAATGAAGTGAAGTGATAGGGGAGGTGATTTGCAACCAAAATAACCATTATCCAGTTGTCGATGGTTCGAAGGTTATTGCAAAACTTGTATTTTTCTGCGAAATCGCCTAATGCAAACAAGCATTAACGCATGATTTTAAATAAAATATGAGTTATTTGATAAGTTATAAGTTTATTTGATGATTGGTCACATTTTTTTCTGCCACAGCCACTTAAAGATCAAATAATTTTGTTATCTAACGAAGCGTGTTCATCAAATCATCGTTATTGTTTGATTAACAGCGTTTATACAACAAATACTTTTATTCGAAGCGGATCATACTTACAATAAATTATCAAGCAAATAACTCATATTTTGTTTAAGATCACGTGTTAATGCTCTTGCACTAGGCGACTTCGCAGAAAAATACAAATTTTGTAATAACTTTTGAACCATCAACAATTGGATAACCACACATATGGTTATTTTGATTGCAAATGACCTCCCCTAACGCCTCACTTCATTTGATCGTCTACTTTTGAGACACCCTGTATAGCGATTTCTTATTCCAGTCAAATTTTCCATTCTCTTTTTGGGCTTTGAATTCGGTCCTTATAATTTCCGATTTCAGGCTTCATTAAAGTTACTTAAGCTTTCGAGCTTTAAGTATTTTTTTTTCTGAAACAACTTTTACCTTGGCTCCGTGAGAGAAACATTTGAAAATCGTTCCTTTTGAACAATACCGCGCAATTAGAATAGTATTAAACAAAATAACTGATAAGAATAAAAATTATTTTTTTAAAAAGTTGCTTAACAGATCTTATATTTTAAGAATTACTTAAACGTTAAGAAACGTGATTCAACTATAGAGCAAACGCTTCTGACGTTACAATGACATTAATACAACTATATAATAATAAGTGTTAAAGCATTCTGTTTCGTCGAATAAGAAAATATCTAATATCGTTAAATTGTCACGAGAAATGTATACGTTTTTACATAATACGTAATATAGTTAAACGTTTAACTAATTAAAATATATATAAAGATAATTCATAATATTTAAAACGGCAATTTTATCTTTCCTAATTTATTACTGGAAATATTAAAAGATACAAATTTGAGAATAATTAGCGATTAAATAGTGTTTAAGATCAAGGATGAGTATATAGAATATTCCAGCAAAATTAGGGGATATTACTTACTTTCTAAACTTCCCTTTAACTTTAACGAAGTTTAATCGCAACAAGGCCAATTTCAGTATAAAATTACTTTCTATCTTTAACATCTATGTTTAAACCAAAACAAGCTACCAAATTTGAGCTTTATAGTAACGTTTCCTTGCTTATTAGATGCAATTTAGAATTTTAAAAATTACTTATTAAAGTCGTATTATATACAATACATCGCAGAAACAACAGAATGTGCAGGGCGTTGCGAGCATTCTCTATAATTATTATTTTGTCTTATTCGGCCATTTTTAATACCCTCGTATATCAAATTCGAATGAAATAACATTAACTTGTTACTGTTTAAAATAGAATACGTATTTATTCCCGCTTTATGTAGTACTTATATCGAATATACACATTAACTACTTTTTCGGTGTTAAAATACTCAATTGGTTACTAGAAAAATATCGTATAAATCTCAGTCGCTTTTTATAATCCGAAACATAAAGCAATTTTTATCATTATTTTATATTCCGTATTATTAACTCGCGATTTAATTGGGATACATTAATTGGATTTTATTCTGCAAAAATATACTCTAACATTTAAAACCATCGTTTGTTAATTCATTTAGGTTCTGTTTCATAAAACCGACTATTTGTTTGAATATTATCGATTACTTGGCAATTAATTAAAAATATACTTGTATAAGTACATAATTATTTGCACAAAAATATAGGTATCAAACTTCAGTAATACTATTTCACAAGTTGTAGTAATTAATAAATCTAAGCAATCAGAAACGTGTATAGTTGCAGAGCAAAACTTTTGTTTACTTTCATTTCAAATTCGTTTGTTCCCAGATTTTAACGGAAAATAAGCAAAATGCTGACGTTACATTTAAAATAAAATTAGATCAAAAAATTATATTTTCGATTGTCGTTTTAAATTGTTAGTAATATGTTATTTATTACCTACTCTGCAAGTAGATCGCTCAGAAGAACAAGACAACGAATAACATGTACATATATGAATTATATAACATATATATAAGAGGAAAAAGAGGCGGTATTTCGGGACCCTTCAAAATCGTGTCCTTTACTCCCCTTTTAAAAGATAAGTATTTCAAAAGTCGCTATCTCACTTATTTTTAAAACTAGAGATCTCGTTTTAAAACCAAAATACGAAAAATTTTATTATGAATAAAAAACTGTCTGACGATAATGACCGATTTTCAATATTAAGCGAGATACTACGAAAAAACGCACTTTAAATATCAATTCTCCATAAACATTGGTAATTCTTTTTGAAAATAATAAGTTAAAATTTGTTCCCCAGGCTTTCAGCTTTAATATCCCATCCAAAATGAACGACCTATATTTTCGTAGCACTTGTGAGATCGGTGTCAGTCTACGCGGCGCGCGTAGCCAGCTCACTTATACGTTACACGCGCATGTTCTTGGTGGTTTTTACAGGGTTCAGATAATTCAAATTATATATATATATATATATATATATATATATATATATATATTTATTATATTAGCTGAAAGCGTGGGAGCAAATTTTATTTGAAGCATTTTGACGGTAAACTTAGTAGTTTCAGAAAGAATTACCAATGTTTATGGAGAGTTGATTTTTAAAGTGCGTTTTTTCGTAGTATCTCGCTTAATACTGAAAAATCAATCATTATTGCCAGAAACTTTTTTATTCCCCGTGAAATTTGTCGTGTTTTGGTTTTAGAACGAGATCTCTAGCTTTAAAGATAAGTGAGATAGCGACTTTTGAAATGTTTATCTTTTAAAAGGAGAGTAAAGGACAAATGACAATGACAATGACACTTGACGTTAATTATCGAAAAGAGTGCATATAATACACATATCAACGATCGTCAGTGCTCAATTATATTTTTTTTGTATTATTTACTCGATTTTTTTCATCTAATATTTTGTTATTTTATTCAGTAAAATTACCTCTTATAGAATATTTGAAGAAAGTACAATGTTTACCTATATGTACATTTTAAATGAAAATTATTACACTAATGAATTCGTTTGTTAAAAATATTTATGATAATATTTTCAGTTTCTTGAAAATAAAACGAGGATATTTTTAAAACTTCTGAACATCAAAGTAGTTAGTTTTCTGAAATAAAGCAATGTAGTTATTAAAGATCGGGCCATATAGTAAAGGACCTGTCAAGTATTCTCGGTACCGTATGATCCAGTTTGAAACGAAATAAATTATTAAAGTATACTTTTCGACGGTCATAAATAATATTTATCCGCTCGATTTAGTTTGGATTTAAGTTAATAATGGGTGTTTTTGAACTCGAGAATGATCGACAGGCCCTTTTCTATGCGGCACGATCACTAGAACAAACTACAGAAAATTGGCATTAAATTATAAGGTAAAGTAAATATTCTAAAAAGTATAATTGAGCACTGACGATCGTTTATATGTGTATTATATGCACTCTTTTCGATAATTAACGTCAATTACCAATACCAATCACTGTGTCAATCGCATTGGTTACAAACTATTAACGTTAAGCGATTTGATTATAATTTCACTATAATTCAATATATCGGTAATTTTTTAAGAGCTTAATGTACTCACCTTTGATGTTTAAAAAGCTTCGAGGTATAAATAGTTTTAAACAATCAAGTTTTGTTTCAAAATAGTTACTAATTGATATTTATATTTATTTCATAAACGTTTATTTTCTAAAATAAAAGTTCTCGTTTTAACATAATGGAAAATTACAGTAGCTGTATGCGCTTAAGGTGGTAATTCACGATCCGATTTACAGTGTCTTAGCTTAAATAATCTCCTAAAGTTATTAAAAGACATATATTCATAAACTTACACTTATCTGAAAGACGAAGTTCTATATTATTCCGCTACAGAGCGTTTTTTTAAAGTTATTTTTTATAGTATAAATTGATGCATAATATTGGCAATATTTGACATTAAATAACTTCATGGTAAATAACAATATCTAATAAAACGCTCCGTAGCGGAGAAAATTAATATTTTATAAAGCTAGCTGCCAAATTATATTGTTTTTGAACGTACAGTGAAAGTACAATGTTGGTTTTACGAAAGCATGTTTCTCAAATTTCTGCATACAATTGGCTTAAAATTAGGCGTTAACAGTAATAAATTTTATTATGCTTCGTCTGGAGGGACTCGAGAATTATGATACGTTATCGCAAAGCGTAGGTAGGTATTAAATTACAAACAACGATTAAATGTTTAAAAAATATTTAAGTCTTAGTAAATAGCTATTATAATAACTCACTAAATATGTAGTACCTACATTTATATTGGAGTTGCATATTAAAATAACGGATATTTTTTATAATAAATTAGTGTTATTGACATATTTCGTTGAAACAAAATATGAGAAAATAACAATACCCGTTTTGTTTAGCAATTTACATCTTTTTTACTTGTACAGCAACACTTTTCCTTGTTTTAGTAATATGTATGTTTTTATTGTCATATTTCGGACTCGTTTTAAAGTGTCCTAAATATGAAATTGAAAGACAGAAATTTTATAAAAATGTTCAACCTATTGTTTTCACGTTTCCTGTAAGTGTACATTTTTTGTTAAATTTTAATAATAATGTTGTGGATAGAGTTATAAGTGATTTTGTAAAATGTGTAAAACTCTCTATATAGGACAGTCTAATTTCTTATATCAATTTATTAAAAAATATATTTTTTGTCAGAAAAATTTAGATCAATGGGCAGTGATTATCAAGTAAACAAAAAAAAATTCCGACTCATATTGAACAGCACTTGTACGTAAATACATTCAAACAAATGAACGTGTATAATGATCTGAATATGCACTCCCAGCAAACAATTTTTAAATTTCGCGGCAGATTTCTGATGGTACTACTCCTATATAAATGTCAATGTCAGGTTAAATAACAAAGGCAGTGACATACTGTAGCAAAATGATTAAATTAAACTAATAATATTTTAATGTAAATGTGTTCAAAAATAATGTAAGTAGTAAAATACGCGAAACTAGACGCAATTATTTACAACAGCATGTATTTCGTTACTCAAACAATTCAAAATTCCTCTCGCCTAATTTATCGCCACTACTGACTACAAATGTTGTGAAGCGATACCGACAGAAATCCGCCGCGAAATTAAAAAATTGTTTGCTGGGGCTCCTTTCTTTATTTCGCAAAGTAATACCTATTCAAAGCAATACAGATTATTTTATCAATGTTTAATAAACACCGGTTATATTTTAATAATAACTCCATCCCACACGGCGATAAGCAAGAATTATAGTGTACACGTCAGTTTTATTTAACTACACGCTATACATTACATTTATATTTGACCATCTCGCTTTGAACTTTTTGTTCTCTCTCTTAAAAGAATTTCTCATTTTGTGCATTACCCCCTTAAGATGTAGTTATAATGCCAGGTATTACTAAAATAGCTATTATGATGTCGCAATTTACGGTACCGGCTAATTCAATTGGCTAAAGGTCGCTAATAAAGATAAAATTATAAACTAGGAGGGTCAGGAGCGTCGACTAAATGAATTTTGCTCCAATGGGTCATTTAAAGTTAACAATCCCGCATTAACGAAACATATGATTTTCCACGAGATCTATTAAAACGGCAATTAAAATACAAATTTAGCAATTTTAATAATGCAACCTAATCATCGAATTGAAGATGCTAGAAACGAATTTAAAAGATTTTTTTTGTAATTATAAAGTTTTCGGGTATTGCATAATTGCAATTTGTTATTAAAATTGCCGTCTTTTTGCAAAAAGTCGAATTATTCGATATGATTGCGACATTGCTCTGTAAATAAGTAGGTATATTGCCCGGATAATGTGCGAATAGCCTAGTAGTTACAGTCAATAAAATAAAAATAAATAAAAAATACCTATGCCTATACCTATACATATTTCTATAATAAAAATAAATTGTAAACTTTTGATTACAGAATGAGTAAGGACAAAATAGACAGACTTGCATTATTATTTAGCTTTCCTTTTAGTGTAATTTAAAAAAAGGCGCTTTATTTATATAACCTCTCATTTGCGAAATTATACCGGGATTTTCAAAGCTTTATGATATAAATTCGTTTTGAATCCTAAGAAGGCGAAGTAGCTAAAATAAAGAGTACCTAAATAATTTTTTTAGTAGAATAAGATTAGTAACTTCGCAACGAATGTACTTGCAAATTAGTTTAACAAGTAGTTTTCACAATTAGTCGCTGCTAATTTAGGTATGTAGTAAATCACGTGCTTTTAAAAGTTTTCTACGTGATTTCAATTCCAAAGTGTTTTCTACGGATACGCTCAGGAAATTCGGTGTATACGTATACATTAAGGTGTAACTGTTATATTCGGAGTTAACGTTTTGTTTGAAAACAAACGCATTTAGTTGACGGCATTAACTTCATCCTTTAATATATGTAATCTTTTCAACGAGTTTTTGTAAATGTTTATGGATAACTTGCAAACTTTTTAATTTCACTGTAACACTCGCACAACCTGCCAACTCTAAATTGCTTTGTGCACGGCGGAAACAGCATGTAATGCGAAGTTATATATTTTTTAAGAGACCCAGTCTTTTCGCACTCGCTAATCTTTATAATGTTTAATAAATCAGATAAAGTGCCCTTAAATGTTCATAACTTTATTCGAGCGAAAATAAGCTAGACAAGACGCAAACGAATAACTTAAACGATTTAAATCAGAATAGAAATGTTTTAACATCTATTAATCATATTTTATCTACATTCTACCGTGTTAAAGTACCTAAAGTTTCCATACGAGTAATTAAAATTGGTGCAAATTATTGTCTACACGGTACTCACAATATTACGCGGTTTGTTTTATTTTATTCATATTAGAAAACAAAAAACTTTGTCTTTTAATGTACATAGCAAGTTTTATGAAACATTTAAAGTGCAGAAATAATTATAATATAAACTCGCTATTTCTTTGTTTAAAAGCAAGTTAATGTACATAAAAGGAAAACTTGAAAGTCGAATAGTTAGGTACACTGACACATACTGACCTATCAGTTAAACTTTAGTGGAAGTTTGCCTCTCTGAAATTAATGCCAAACTCGATCTGTGAGTATCCACGAGGTGGTCAAATAAATAAATGCGTCCCGGATAGAGTTTATGACATGTATAATGGACCAAACATTTCATTATACGAAAAAAATATATTGTCTTAAAAACAAAGTTTGTCGATTTAAAAGTCGATATTATTATACGTAGAGGGCGTTTAAATAATTAATTTAATTCTACTGTCCAGATAAAGAGGCAAGACCGGTGTAAAATTTTCAAAAAAAAACGAAAAATGTTTTTACTTTAAAAAATAGTTTGAAGCCTGTAAAATAAGAAATAGAAAGCCCCAAGTGTAAATTCGCGGCAGTTTCCGAGTTAGAGAGCCCATAACGGACCACTCACATCAGATAATTAACCTTGCAAAATTTTAAATGTGTTTTTCGCGAAACGTTTTTCAAAACGGCGTCGATAGTTCGATTTGAATTTTGGCTTTTATTATCTTTATAGGTTTATCCAAGCATCGACCGAGAATTTTTACAGTATCATCTTTAGTTTGCAAAATATCAACAAATTAATTCACAATTTTTGTGCCAAAATTCAAATTAAATGTTCAAAAAATTTGTTTCCAGTTTAATTTCAGAACATTTTGAAAAAGTTCGGGACTACAATTTTAGTTGCTTACTATTATTTTTGTTTTGGTTGGAGGTGATCCAGTATGACAGAATCGGCGACGCCGGTGACCGGTGCGAAAAATTGACTTTAAAGAACCTCGTAATAAGTAATATTAAATTAGTTTTTATGTTTCCGTGGTGTACTTATATAAAGTGCATCAAACCACAAGTCTACCGTTTTTTTTTATTTATTCGCCAATTCACGCTTAAAAATTACCCATTTTTTCGATCGGTGTGACATTGATCTGATCTCTTAACTATTATAAAAAAATAGACTTTGTTTTTGGGACAAACAGAAGATTTTATAAAGAATACATCTTTAATCATGTAAAAATGATAATAAAAATAAATTAGGAAGTAGGCGATGAAAATTGCCTAAAAAGTGTATTTTATGGAAAACCATAATAAGAAGAAATTAGCGCGTTTTAAGATAAATGATATTTAACTAGCTACGCTATTCCAAGAAACTTTTCCAAATTACATTTTTCTGTATTTTCAAAAATAAGGGTACTTTAACTCTTGAGCCGATTACATATTTTTGAACGTTCCTCGTATCGGAAAGACTATATTCAAATTTTGACATGTGTATTTTGAATTTGGAATTATATAGAGATTTTTACGACGAATAAAATTTTCTGACAAATTTTAAATTAAAAAAGTTTTCCGTCTGTGTCCAACTTTATTGCCGGTCATTGTGGTTTCACCCTGTTTCAGCGGTGACCCGTATGGGTAGTTCCCGATTCGGTATTTCCCATTTCAGCGGTTATGCACATATTTTAACTTAAAATTCTCCCATCTGTACTAGTCTAAAACTTGCCTCATCTACACTAAACTTTTCATTGTACTTTTGTTTTGTATTAAAATATAAATGTTAATAAGAAAAGGTTCGTTAGTTGCTAAAAAGTTAGTTGTTTCAGTTTTCTTTTGACCACAGTAAAGTAGCCATTATTAATAATCGCCGGGTATTATTGATAATGACCGCGTACCTATCATGTTGTATAAAAGATAAGTAAGCGCTGAATCGGGGACCGCTCAAACGGGTCACCGCTGAAACGGGGTGATGCCGGTCCCTGTATAATTAAAAAAATACATTACGTAACATAATCCCCACATGTTGTATGAAACCCGAGTCTCACATAACGCGTGATATTTCTGGAATCTAACCTCCGCGTCATACGAGGGTTACCTGTATTATAACTTAAAAATTAGAACAAATTAGTTCACTCGAGTAAAAAGTATAAAAATAGAAATTCGATATAATAAATTATTGTTTCAGTTTCGTTTTACTTTCGTCGGATTTGTTAGTTATTTTGTTTTGGCTATTTAAATTTTATTTATGCATCGTAACGTAGTAACGTAATTAATTTTAAAGTTCATATTTATGTATATATTTTTTATTTTTTTTGACAAATATCTTAAAGTGTAATCAGACTTGGGCGAATTTATAAGTAACGCCAGTTAGCGAAACTCAAACATCAGCTTTAAATGAAGATTTTCGCTTTTAATCCAACAGTAATTGGTGTAGAAACTATTGGGAAACACAATAACTAAGAAATTATTCCCTTTACGTGAATGTTAGAGAACGGTTTGTAATGTTTTTCAGCAAAACCGGCAGATGTCTTAATGATCTCATCGTGATTTGAATAAGAAGATACAAAATTATTAACAAAAATTGCCTAATACGTTTGTTACGAAAATCTTTTAAATATTCTTTATTCGATACTGACGCGATACATGAAAAATTAATTAAGATTTACGTACATAGACGATTAAAATATGGCATACGTCATTAATGAATAACGAAAATACGTTAAGAAATAAAACTGCTCTATTAAAATTATAATCACTTAACAAAAGAATTAAGGTTACGGAACGTAAGGTGACTACAGCAGATAAGCACTTGCATAAATCACAACTCACCCCTATCTGCGTAACACCTAATTACGTTCCAACAAAATTATAAATAACGTTAACGCGAATTAAGATATATTAGAGTATTTACTGATATAGTCGGTAACAATTCTACGTATATATTTGATGAATCTAATATTAAAATAAAAGTTAAAAATTTAAACTATTTTTTTTAATTAATTTTAGGTTTAACTAGTTTAACGTTGAATTAAAGTAAATGTTTATACTTATAAAATTACCATTATTGTTTATATTATTTATAGCCGAATTATTTTTAGTCGTCCTTTAAATTGCTATAAATAGGTTGCGGATCGGACATTAACCGCAAAAGTAAAGCTTGGCTGACATCAAGTTAATCAACTCATGTAGAAATTTCCCAGAGAAATAGATTTCTCGTCTTTTGTCAAATACCTTTGGAAATATATAATTACCCATTGAACAAACATAATTAATCGATTTTTAGTTCATAACACAGCTTAAAGTGTTTGTCGTTTTTTTAATAGTGTAATGAGTTTAATGAGTGTAACAAATTTCGACATTTTGACTAAGAAATGTTATATGAGCTAGATCTTCCTTCAACTCGTTGTAAAACTACAACAGATTAAAGTTTTATGACGTGTAGTGGCAATGTAGCAAATTCATAAATCTACAAACATCTAGTAATTACTGTTTGTTGAAAAAAATGCTAAATTTCAGTGCAAGTTCGCAATGACAATGCCATAGTCCGTGTTTATGAATGAATGATTCGCAGATGTCGTGCTTGTATTCAGGTTCAAGAGGCACATGTTATAAATCGTACGTTCGCTTGTGTTTTTAAGTTAAATGTTAATAAATTGTTAATTCCTAGCGTGTTTTTTTTGTGTTAAAGGCCTTGGTCTAACTAATTTTTTGGTTTGAAGATTTAGAATTTGAGTTAGTGGACGTTCACGACGTCCATGGTTGCAGCAAGATTCGAACCCCTCAGTCAAGGATGTGCTAGAAGGCCAGTCGAGTGACTGACTCTATAGGCCACAACGGCCCCTAATGTTTTATTTTTTGAAATATAATTAGACACTAAAACTTGCTTGTAGCCCCACTAATAAAACTTATACCAACTATGTTCATACAACATTTTTTACTCAAAATGACCTCTCTAACAAAATTGCGAAGTTTGTTACACCCATTATGTATCGCCCTGTATAAACCTAATTTTATTTAATATCTATTGTTATTTAAAAAATAAATTTGCGATCGTTTAATTAAATTTTAATATAATGTTTGTAATTACCTACAACCCGCATTTGTATAGAGATGTAATCTGTCAGTTTTATAATTAACTCTTAAAATTAAGGAGGGTTTTATTTAAAATGAAAATCTAACGATAAAATTATCACGGCTTTAAAATGAAACAAATTAAAATATATAATTATACTTTAATAATAATACTTTTTTTAACGAAAATTAATTAGAATGCTCTAATTCGACGATGTTTTAAAAAGCAGACTTTCGGTCTCTAGAATTCGAGGCTTTCGTGGTTTTCCCTTAGGATAATATTACATAGTAATCTATTACCGTTTAAGTGTAAATTATGGAAATTAGGCATCATCTTGAATTTCAAACAAACTTCGATAAATTAATTTTATCGTGGGATTCAGCAGATCTTGTATTATTTTCCAATTCGAGAAAAACGAAGATTATTCGTAACTGAGGAATTCCTGAACTTTACAACTTTTAAAAATTCTCTATAGAATTTAACAACCTACAAATTTAGGTGGTAATTTTAATCGCGTAAAACCTATTACATTCTTTTACAGTTAACTGGACGAAGTGAAATTGGAAAAACAGTAAATTTAACACGATACTGGAAACGGTCGAACCTCCACTAAAGAACGTTTACAAGAAAATCCAAGATAACTTTGACGTACGAATAGAATTTATCGTAAATTTTAGATGTACTATTGAATTTTCAAATTAACCAAATTATAATAACGTCGACCGTTTAATATCACCATTAAAATACGATAAGCGTCGAAAGCTGTTTAGATACAAATATAACTATATGTAGCTATAGGAACTCCAGAAATTTTTTTAAATCAAATTTTAAGTCTTAATTAAATTTAATCTCTTAAACGTTATGATACGAATTTAAAATAATTAGAATTTAAATGCAAATTAAACGTTAAAATTACTTTACAAAATTTTACGCCGGTTATTTAGTTGGCGAAAGTAAATTTCTATATCGAGCGGAAACGATTTTGGTTGATAAAACATCGCTTTGTTCTAGATTCCAAGCAGTAAGTAGGTGCTCCCAATTAAGTTTAGTCATTGATTTATATAATAAGCTTCTTCGTATATATTATATATATATATATATATATATATATACACACGAACATACTCAAATGTTAATGTCAAAGTAAATAGTCGAACTTGGGAACAAGAATATGATAAACCGAACCCATTAAGTGGTTGGTAATATTCAAAAAGGATCTTTTCATAATCTCTAGTTTGCTGTTCGACAGCGTAGTTTTCATATAAAAGTTAATGTAATAGATCAAATTGTTCGATCGTGTTACCTTACAAAGTTACCGCGGCAGCACGATGTTGGTATACGACTCGATTGGAGCGGCGTACTTATTGGCTTTGACAAAAGAAATATTGAACACGGATAAGAACGAGATAAAACGGCGCTTCCTTTCGGACCACAAATTCAGGTGATCAAAGAAAGAAAAGATTTTAGTTGTCTTCCTTTTATATCGAATTATAGGCGAAAAAGTATCAGCAGTTAGAATACGAATTCTTTTGTTTCTCATATGAAAAAAACTTTCCGTAATCCGCATTTGATTGTTAATTTCAGAATAATATTGAAAAAACTTATTACACTTATAACACGTATTATTTCAAAAGTCGAACATTCGCAAATAACAACTAAAATTTAAATATTAAATATTGTTGAATGTTCTCTGCAACTTAATTATTACAATCGATCATAGTGGTTTTAGGATCACGAACTTTCTTGCCCTTTTTCTTTTTTGCAAAAAGTTATTAATCATTTTTGATTATAATTAGGACCGATAATTAAATAATGTTCTAAATAGTCGAAACAATTGTTTCCATCACACACACACACACATGTAACGAGTTTGGTTTTAGTCAGTAAAAAATATGAATACAAAGCTTATTTTGTTAATTACAGAATTACAGATGACGTGTTACGCATTTATTTTATTGCCGGTCCTTTGTCCTTTGTGGCCCGGTGAATAATCCAAACAGGTTTTAAGTTTATATAGGACGTGTTATTTAAAGGGTTTATTAATTATATGTCAAAGTTTTTAGACATTTAATAAATCACTATGTATAAAAAGGGGGTTCGTAATCTGACAACGTAAGTTACACATTCAAATTCGGTTAAAAATTTACGAAGCGCCATTGAAATGTGCAACCACAAAAAAGCTCCTATTACTGCGAATATAGGAATCTTCACTTTTAACATTATTACTAACTATAAAAAGGTATTCGATTCAATTCCACGTAGGTTTTAATAGAAATCTTAGAAATTTATAAAGATCGAATTCGTATCGTTCGATCTTCGAAACATATTATGAGCAAAGCGAATTCTAAACTAGATTTGTAAAATGAAACCTAATACGTTGAATTATTTCGTATGGAATTCATTTTGCGTGTAATCTTAAATTCATTCACTTTAAGCGTATAAGCAAGCATCCGAAAGTTTTCTCATTATTATAATGATGCTTTAACGGCACTACTGAAATAAAAGTAATTAGGTAAATAATTAAAAGGCGTATAAATACGTCTTATTTAAATTGTATTTCATACTAATATTGTACATGAAAAACGCTTTTGTTGCTGTATTAGTATATAAATATACGTGTATTTTAGTAATGTAAAATATCGGCAATTTATTTTAACCCTTTCGCTACGATGGGCTTATATATAGTATACCCCCGCCATGAAGTGCTTTTCCTATACTATATCGGGTGACAACGAAATCATTTTACAAGGCACCAGCCAATTGTCGTTTAAGTAAGAAATTCAAAATTTGGGATGAAGATGTAGCCCATCCAGATTCATATTTTGCATTAAAAAACAATTGAATATCACTTCCGGTTTTTCCGGAATTGGGTCGAAGTCGATAATTTTAAAGGGAACTCCGTATATTTTGTCACACTGTTGGATAGAATTTGAAATTCCCTTTCTATTGATATGTCATTAGACAACTCTTTTCTTTTTTAGTAAAAAAAAAATACTAATTTTTTCTAACAAAAATATTAATCAAAGCTAAAAAGTATGATTAATATGTAAAGGTAAAAGCTTCAGGTAGCCGTGTTCTCCTATGTTTTCTGAACAAATAATCTAAGAACAAAATTTGTCTCCAGGGTTCGTTTTCTCATGCGAACTTATCTATTAAAGACCAATATATTTAAAATCGTATATATTCAGTTAATAGCCACAAATATTTAAATGAAATAATTAATTTATCAATCAATAAGTCGATTACAACCTAAAATCACCATATCAAATCATGATTTAATGCCTTGATAAATTTTTTTAAAGAACTGGTAGAAGCAATAAACTTGCAAAAAGATCAACGTGACAACCATGTTCATTCAAGCAATTAAAATGGATATAATGATGATGAAAACTATTTTGTAGTACATCGGTGGCCAGATTTACCTTAGCGAAAGGGTTAAAATACATTTTTTTTTCAAAAAGGGTTCCTAAGCTCCATTAACAGTCCCCTATAACGTACTGTAGAGTTGGTACATCATTTTGGAATCGCCCTGTATATTAATGTGTTTAACCAAATTAAAAATTCAGTATTTTTATGAAAAAATCCATAAATTTCAAACTCGTTTGAGGTTTTTAGGAAAGAAAAAATTAGATTTAAAAGAAAAGCTTTCATCGAGGTAAAAAACGCCAAACATTTTAGAAAATTGGGTTTAATTGTATTGAGAAATGTTAAGACGTTCGATAGAATACCGCGTGAAAAATATAAACATAATTTTATAACTTTTATCTTATTGTTAGTTTCTTTTATTTCGCATGTTTTTTAAGTGAAGCTGCGTTTTCGGATTTCATTTTAATATCGCCGCTTTATTTAAAAAAATACTGTGTTTGGGGTTTCTCGGCTATTAAAAAAGCAGTCGTAAAAATTTAAAATTATGTCCAGATCATAATTATAAAAGTTATCGTAAAATTATATTGCTTTTAGAACGTGAGTGCCGCTTATCGCCAGATAAATACGTATAATTAATTAATACGGTTCAAAATAATTTTGATGCTAGTAGAATGGTTTTCTACGTTAATTTTCTAGAAATCTGTATATGCGTGAATCTTATAAAATTAAAAAAAAATGACGTAAGTATATATACTTGTAAATAAAAAAAATATGTAATCAGGTTAAGATTTTCAAGTTTACTGAAATAAATCACTAATATGGTTTTTACGATGAAATAAAGTTTTAACGTTTTATTTTTATACTCTAATAAATACACACGAATTTTTACTTGTTACTAGGTTCGATTTAATACCTATACTTGATGAAAATGAATTGTTAACTGGGTATATTAGAGAAATA
Source organism: Rhagophthalmus giganteus (assembly GCA_036326145.1). Taxonomy (NCBI): domain Eukaryota; kingdom Metazoa; phylum Arthropoda; class Insecta; order Coleoptera; family Rhagophthalmidae; genus Rhagophthalmus; species Rhagophthalmus giganteus. Next base: position 2,625,101 of record JARFJA010000013.1, read on the forward strand.
TAATCGTAAAAGTATAATTAAGAAAGTTTTACAAAGAAAATTGTAAAAAGTAATAAGTAATTAATTCAAGTGCAAAAAAGCTTATCGAGTGCGTTATTAATATATAAGCTTCTGCATAAAATCATCACGATTATTTGTAAATTCAACACCTTTATTTTGTGAAAAGCTTTGGAGGTATTATATTGACCATCTTGATAAGCGTTAATAAATAAACTGATGATGCCTTAATGCTAATATTAGCGGAGAGTATTTGTTAATTACAAATAGAATAAGCGTTAACTTAAGTGAAAAACATTTATCTTACGCAAAAATGGTTTAATATATTTAATTGTTGAAGTTTTTTTTGTTATTTACAAATGATTGATAAATTATTCAAACATAAATACCTACTGTTTACTTATTTAGTTTACGTTGACATACTTAATGTATTATCGATACATTTGGGTATTTACTGTTCGTTTAAGTAAACAATAATAAATTTCCATGTCAAGGTTCTTAATTATAATTTTCTATGCGGATCTAACACATCTTTAGAATATAAATAAGTATAATGTTAATTAATTAACGTACATATATCGCTTTATCGGAGAGATAGATTTTATTTTCATTGATATTTGGTGGTAAATACAGATGCAAATCGTACCAAGAGAACGGTAATTACCTACACAAATAACATTGTGCGATTTATAAATAAACTTTAAATTCTGGATCGATTTTGGTAAATTTTGAATCCAGTTGAAAATCCTTTGTTTGCAATTACTTCTAGGTCAAACGCTAGATCAATGGTTCCGTATCCGCGGATTTCGTATTCGCGGGGTTTTCAAGGAACCTAACATCCGTCAATAGCGAAGATCGACTATACACATATATTTTGTCATAACAATTAGCGTAATATGTACGTACAGTTTTTTTTTTACTTATTGTATTCATTAAAAATAAACAAGTTCTTCCGTTTTAATATGTCTAAAGCTATAAAAAATCTAGAGCATAAAATAAACACCGACATTAAATTAAAACAATATAGTTAATCGACAAGGAGATAATTACGTTTTAAATTGAAATTCTAAATAATACACCTCGTAGCGCTTCGAGTTAAATTTTACTTTATTAAACAATAAGGGGGAACATAAACTTTCTCCTCTAAATCCGTAAATTCATCATCTTACGTAAATTTCTAATTTCTCCTAGATTTTTTGAACGACAAACGCTAAAGCTGTTTTCGATGTTGTAATTCAATTAAAATTCAGGAGTTAGACCTAAATTACAGATTCTCTCGCGTAGAGTACATCCTACAATTAAATTTTATCACGGAAATTATACGTATTTCGTTATAACAACAAATTGTTGGAAACCTCGTTCGTGTTTGACATTCCAGATATTTTAAATGGAGTAGGTAGGTCGTAAAATGTGAATTCTTGAATTGTTTTTAAACATTCGTTTAAAGCAATTTTGAAACGTAAAGATGATATCAACGCGGAACGATTTCGTTTTAAGGAAATTGCTATATATTCTCATAATTATAGTTAATTTAACATTTCTGTCTGAATTCGCCAACGTCAATGAAATATTAATTAAGAATTAAATTACGTGCTGCCTTGATAACTATTGTTGATGCTGCCGAGGTTTGAAATTTAACCGCAGATTAAGAGTGATTAACGCTGGTGCAAACGGCCTTAACGGCAGATTTGCCGTCGTCTAAACGTTTGCCTAGAAATGTGAATATTCATAATTATACATCGGAGTAAGGTTTTTACACTGAATTATATGACGCGATAATCGTTTAAACAGTTTCGACTATCTAAATAAATATTTTGCAATCAAAAGTTATAATTAAAATTAATTTAATCTTTCTCGGAATTGCGTCAAAATAATAATTTAATAAGATTCTAAAATTACATTAATAAGTGTGTTATCAAAGACGAAACTACTATGTTTTCAGGTTTGTTACACAGGGGTGATTCCAAAATGACGCACCAACGCACCCAGAAAAAATTAGGAATTATTTTTCTTAGGCTCCATTAACAGTTTCCCACAACGCACTGTAGAGTTGATGCATCATTTTGGAATCGCTCTGTATTATGTTGTACTACACACAAAAAGGTTATAATAATTAGGGCCTCGCGACTTTTTATTACACGCATTTGAAAATAAAAATATATAGCTAAAAATTAAAACATTACGGTGTATTATTATTTATATGATGGCTTTGTTCCTAAAAGATTAATAAAATGTGGCTGATGCTAAATTTATTTGTAAAGAGAATTTTCGTTTTTGAAAAAACCGCAAACCTTGGACACGTTTATGATAACAACAAATTCAAGTGGCCGCGACTTGGTATATAAAAAATAAAATAAAATTGAAAAGGAAGACAAGAAAAGGGAGATATTTGCGGCTGAAAATCGAAAACTAGATCAAAATGGATATTTACAGTCACTAAAGCAATAAAAAGACACAGAACAAAATTGTCGCCGACTTTCGTTGGCAAGATATTTTGTTTCAAAAAGTTGAATTTATTACATTTAAAAAGTCATCGATTGTATTTTATAAGGCAAATAATAATATCGTTATATTTAATTTAGGATTTACAATACTATTCTAATCTTTAGAACCTAGGCCTTCAAAAAATTTAAAACTTCCAGAAATGAAAATTCATTTCTAAGTCACGTTACAACGCACTATCATTTGTTGAATTAAAGTAATAAAATTAATAGTGCTAAGCACGCTCAATTTAATCTGAACTAACTACGGGGTTTATAGGGCTTAAAAACTTTAGTAATCTTTCCCTAAATCAAGTACGGGTACAGTAACAATAATTTTCTTAAAGCTCGTGGATATTAACAGTTATTTTCAAAATCGTTATAAGAGAAATTCTTTAAAACTGAATTTAAAAATCGTTAAACAATTGTGTCCTTGTTACTTACAAGGAAACTACTTCAGGTGTCCCTCTCCGACTTTGTTCATTTTCGGATATGTTATAGTAGACCAAAAACTAAGCTACACGTTTTTTTTTTATCTGCGGACACGGCCGTTTAAGGGGCGAAATTACCTCCTGAAAATGGGGCTATCAAGTGACAATGTCATTGTTTCATATAGAACAACACAATCGTTTTTAACGAAACTACCTGAAAAAGTTTTCTTATAATGAGAAATAAAAAACACAAGTTCCTCAATTTGTTAAACAAAGTTTATGGAAGTAAAACACCACCAACTATAATTAATATTATTGAAAAAATGGCATAATAAAGCGAAATTGCACTTTAACCATCCGCAAAAGTTATATATTGCAGATAAGTTCAAAAGAGAGTTGACTTGTTTCTGCGTTTCTTCGAAAAATAACATTAAATAGGGCAACTACCCTTAAAGTCGTTACTATTGTGTGTATACGAATATGCAATGTTCAGCAACAAAACCAACTGGAAAACTGTCCTTAATGTTTTCAACTTAATACAAAAGGTTTATTGGCGTAAATCACCATCAAAAATGGCTAATTGTAATTTTACACATCTGAAATAAATATGTGTCGTACATGAGTTCAAAATAAAGTCGACGTGGTTTGCGTATCCCTAAAAAATAAGATAAAGGGAGTAAACTACCCTTAAAGCTCTTTCATGTTGGTGGACTTTCACCTTGAACTTGAACTATGTCAACTTTTGTGAACGAAACGCATTATAAATAACTTTTCACAATTATTGTCGTCGCATTAATTATGGCATCAGTAGCTTCGTATAAAAATATTATTACAAATGGATTGACTTACGACATAGAAGTGATAATCGCATTTCATTATCAATTGTTTTAGAATCTCGCTTTATATCGTTAAATGCCCAAATCAAAGGTAAGGAGTTTATTATATCGTAAAAAGAGGACAAGGCAGTTATGTTATAATTACCACTTGTGACATTTATAATACAAAAACTCGACTAGTCAAAACATTGGCAATTGCCCTCTGTGGTATTTTCATTCTTCAATTATAATTATATTAGTTTTTAAATTTTGAGCAATAACGATAAATAATGAAAAAGTGTGAAAAGTAATAATTTTTTTACACCGCGCGCATCGAATGACAGCAACGTTTGCATGTTGCAACCTGGAACTTTGCAATGGATTTTACAAGCAAATGGGAATCTAATCGCTTTCTTTCTGAGTTTCTCGAAAACGGTACATTTTAACGAAAATTATAAAGAGAGATTTTTGATATAGTATTTTATGGCGATTTCAAAACTTATTTTAAATCAGCGATCTGATAATAAATAACGGAGATAACCCGATTTTACATTTTTAATTGGCCGCCATTTTGAATCGGGTCGGTCGATTTTTCTGGTTAACCTGGAATCTATTCTTTGTAGTCATAAGGACAATATACTGTCAAAATTTCAATATTCTACCATCAAAGTTGCGACCGTTATCATGTTTACACAATTTGATTATGTTTAAATAGATTGCCCTCCGCTGCGCGTCGTGCTGTTACCGAGCAACGTACTTTCGACTTTCATGCTATATTGGAATTGTTCTTAATATGTTAATTAGGTCCAAAAATTAGAAACAAATAATATTTTCATCTAGTTATACTATAAGCATAAATAAGTATCTATATTTAACGCTAATATGTAAAATGTTTATTACTACATAATTTAATAACATTTATGTTTACGCTCTTACGCTAAAATATAAGACTAAGGTTTTCGTTTGTTATGTGGAATTATAAAGCTAACATTATTTAAACATGTTTCAATGATAATATCAGATATGAAGATGATCTCTGTTTGGTTTAATTTAAAGATTTGAAAAGAAATTCAACCACTGCACGAATATAAAAAAAATAAGAGAAAACTGAATTTTTTCTGAAATTATTTTCACAATTATTGCTAGAATTTAAATATCCCGCAAAATAATGAAGATTGAAGGTAAGCGATTTTACGAATTTGCTTAGTACTCACAGATTATGAAAATTAATTAAAAAAAAAACGCATTCCCGCATGACGATTCCCCATATGCAAAATAAAATGAATGTTAATATAATAGCGAGGTCTTTCACAACTACGCGAATGAAGTTATAACTCTAACAACATTCCAAGCTCGGTTCTTACTTTAAAACAAAATTGAAAAAATGAAGTTCATTTGCTATTTTTCCAGAACATAAGAGGTTGTCTGTGATGCAGAAGAGGCAATTAATTCTGAAATGAATGTGTGAAAATAAGTGTTTAATTTGCCATGGTATTATAAAAATACAAATACACTAGGTATTTTATTTCTAGTAATAAACAACATATCTTTTGCACAAAATAAAATATTACAGATTCCGCGTAAAAATTATAAAAAAAATAATTAAATTAAGTAATTAAATAAAGATTTCGAAAACTTTTTCGCATTTTTAAATAGTCGATCTTTAAGGAATTATATAAGCTGTAGCAAACCTCGAAATTTCAAAAATTAATGAAGTTATCGTCGTTTATCGTAAGTTATCGTAAGCAGGCTAATTCGTTGCGTGCGATCGTAACGGCCTATATCTGATGAATATACCTGCCGTTTTGTGTAGAGCCCTTATTAATTTGTAATGAACTTTCTAACTTACATTTATTTAACCTATCTACAATAAATTCCACGCGTCAGTCAGTATTTTCTTGGTAATGTTTATGTACATACCTATACATGTCTCATTTCAGACAATCTTTAAATTCCGTAGGTATACTAGATAAATAAAAATATCAACAAGAACTTCAACGAATACAGTGCAGTGGTTCGATCTACAAGTGCCAAAAAAAATTAGAGTGGAGAAGAAATAAAACTGATATGGCAGTTAATTCGAGATTCAGATATAGCGTGTTTGGAATTTTATTGTTGATTTTTATGCAATTAGCAATATGATGATGTATTCACGTTTATTTTCGTAGCTTCGTTTGCAAGCTTGTTCGATAATAAATCGGACTAGTCCAATAAAATTCTATATGGTGTACTTGTTACATAAATGTCTATTAAATGTTTATAATAACGGAAGTATTCAAATCGTTATATTTTGTCTTTGGTGACTGTTATCGTGTTATCGTCATTTTATTTATTTAAAAATGGGATCATATTTATGAGAAATGGGTTTTGGTTCTTCATTAATCCAACATTGGGTTCATTGCTGTGTCTGCAAATGAGTAGGTACCGTCAATAAATGATAGATGGCGTATTATTCCTCACATATCTACAGCATCATACCGAAATCTATGTCTCGTTTAACTATTTGTTAGGTGCAATCATTATTGTCATAAACAATTTAAAAACTATCTGGCAGGTGAAATACATAGTTATAGCAACAATTGCGCAAAATTGCTTAAGTAAAATTGTACAAACAATTTGCTAATTCAATATAGCACCAAGACTGGCATAACAATGTAGTGCCAATATTTTAAATTGTCCACATTTTCGACTGGATCTATATTGACCACCAACGGTGGCCCAATAAATGTACATTTTTTTTATGAATGTTTGTGCAATATTACCGTTCTACTTGGGTATTTTCGAATATTCAAAATAAAAAAATATTAGGTATACAGGGTGAGTTAAGATAGTAGCCCCCCGCCATTAGCTCGTTGAATATTCATATTACCGCTAATATATTATTATTATTATATTATTTTTTATTTATTTTTTATTTTTGCTGGAATAATTGGTACTTTGCTCTTGAATAATTTAACGTTTCATTCTTTTTAAACAACGCTATACGTTATATCGACGTTCTGATTATGGCTAATGACTTTTTACACTAATCAAAACTCTTTAAAAAGAACGATTTTTCTCTAAAAACGATAAATAAAAAAAGTATACAAGTATAGTTAGGTCCATCCGTCAACATACTATATAACCATACTAATACACCATCAAAAAGTTCAAAATAAATAAAAAAACCTACTAAAAATATAAGTAATTCAGCATTCGAATCAGGTTTCTATTTTTGCTAAAACTGTAGATGTCGGCATGTCAGAAGGCGAATCGATTTAAGCACACGATCAAAATCGCCAGTTAAGTTATAAATAAATGATAAATATATGAGAAAACAAATTATACCTTATTTAAATGCAATCGTTTTTATCTTGTCGATTTGATCAATTTCGTTAATAAATCGGTAATAAGTAGGAAAATTCTAATTACGTAATTTATTTCTTATCGAGTGACCTGCACGGTTATTTGCAGAAAGTAATCTAAGTGTAATAATAAACTAATTGTAAGATAATCGTAGTAATCTTATAACTGCCCCAATAAATTAAAATTTATACGCGAAATCGTAAAATAACCCAAACAACTCACCACAACTTTAAAAGGTCGAACTTTTCTCGACAACAAAAAATATGATTTTTACTACCTACAGGTTTTTATGAGTTAATTAAGACAGCCACAACTGTTTTAGTGTTTGTAACACTGTAACATTTTATTATACACTGTGAATCGACTAAAGCTCGACATAAATGGTCTGTATTCTCGACATATTATGTATGTATCGAAGTAGTGTTAATACAGATCGTGTGTGTGTGTGTGTGTGTTACACGGTTGCATTGATGATTAGTACTAATTAATATACGTAAATTAATACGTTCGTATTAGATAACTTCCTTACAATACGTCAAGAATATGCACCGTGTGTACGTCGAGCTTTAAATGTGAAAGAAATCAGTTTTCGACCTGTCCGCGTGACTTTAAATTGCATTACGTGCGTGAAAATAAATAAGCACCTCGTATGACGTAATTGTAACGTTATCGACGTTTAAATTACTTTTATAATTTAAAATTTAATAATACTTATTAGTTACCTATACATTCAATTCGTTACTTAATATTAAAAATAGTAAGCAATAAAAAACGAAAATACGTCTACTTATAATGTTGTTTTAAATATTATTCTTTTTATTAAATATATAGGGTATATCGCGTGTTATTTAAAATTTTATATGTAAAACAAATCTGGTGGATGTTTTATACTTCCAATCCAAAAATCCTAATTGAGCTAATTTACGTTGTCCATATTTAATTGGAAAGGAAAGCGATCCCTATTCTTTTACGAATTCGTAGGGTTAATTTGAATGTCTGATCCTCGTATAATCTTTTCGAAATTTTGAATCGATTCCGTATTACAATTATTTCGGTATAATTGAATGAATTTTCCTTCCGAAAAATCGTGTAACAGTTTGTCGAACATAAAGAGATCTAGAAACCATTTATTCTGTAAGCTTCATGAATTTTGACAGTAAGAACTATAAGAGGATTCCCGAAGCAGAAAGGTTTCCCCTTGAAAATCTTAAATTCTAGAAATTTTTGGTGTAAATCTACAAAGTACGTCTTACTCTTTTAAATATTTTTAATGAAAAACTATACGGCAATTTTCGTGTTCTTTAAAAAGAAAATAATTTGTTTCCTAACGCTAACCATCTATGGGTCAATCGATAAATTTTACGAGGCATTCCCATGCCTCTTAGATTCCGAGTTGAGCATGAATGAGGCCGGTTCGATCGTCCCCTTAAATCGAGGGGCGGCTTTGCCCCGCTGGCTTTTGAGCAAAGAGGGTGATAACAATCGCAGCCATGCCAAGGGCCTTATCATGTATTATGTAACTCAATGTGATGTGACGCCTTTGATACCAGTTACTTTGGATTCAGACCGATTTAAAACAGTCTCGTAAGCGATTTACTTTGCTACCCTTTGCTGTAGAATGTATGTATTTTAATACCAAATAGAAATATTTTGTTTTTCCGATAACTAAAAATAATAATTTCGAAACATAAGTTTTGTCGCCACCTGGTTGTTTATTGACGGTATTTTGGTAATTTTAGTTAAAAAGTTAGTTAGTTAAGAAGTTATCAAAGGATAAAAATGTAAAAATAGTATTAATACGAAGGGGAACGTACAACAGTAGAGTGAATCTATGGCGTAAATCGAACACGACAGTTATTTCTCTGTAATTCATACTATTTGATCTTAAATATTGAAGCTCTAAAACGGTTATAACAAAATTCGTATATTTACATTATTAGAAGTGTTGTGTTATATTTTACCGTATCCTCTTTCTTCAGAGAACTACGAGTTTTCATGCGGTCGAATGTGTTTTAACTCCGACGAACACGCTAACTACGCAGCTGACTTCCTAGAGTGCCCCCGACCATAACAAAGGGTGATTACGCGTATGTTACATAAGCATGCGGATAAGCAAAATGTGTTGCTAACTTGTGTGCGAAGACTTGCGACGATTTAGCAGTGCGGCGCGCCGTGCAGCGAGGCGTATGATAATCCTGAATATGTTCTGGTAGTAACGTTGTTTTGTTGTTAACTGGCAAATTCGTTTTGATATTTGCCCGAACGTATTGATTATTTAAGTAGATTTACGTCTTTGTATCACTACACCTTGTTGTTTTTATTAATTCATTGTACCTAGACGCTGAATATTATTGCACACTAAAGTTCTCCATAAACAGCACAATATTATTGCATAATAATGATTTCAAGTGAATTTTCACGTAGTTTTAATACATTTTTTTATTTTAACATTTTTAAGCAGTAATTCCATATTGGTTTCTTATAAAAATACGGCATAATCTTCGTTAGTTATTTACAATCAATCACTTAACAATATTGCACAATAGTTCAATCTCATCTATACAGACATTCATTATTATTGTACAGTATTTGAAATTGTGCAAAGATATTGAATGTCTGTAGGTAAGATTGAAAGATTGTACAATATTATTGAGTGAATGCACAATAAATGGTCAATATTGTATCGCCAATATAGAATTACTTCTTAAAGAGGGAGTAAACCAAAAGATTAAGTTTTGATATTAAAAATTCTAAGAACAAATTTTGAAACCAGCATTTCTGCAATCATATTTTTTCTTAAACTATTTTTAGATTTTAAAAAAGACGAAAAAACGAAGATCGAACAAACATTGCAAGATTGTTTAATATCAGTTGCAGCATTATTTGTTTTCTGTCGGTAAGTAGTACTTATCTATAACTTGAACATAGGTAGTTTCCTATTTTGTTCAGAACCAGACAACGAAATGCACAAAATAGCTGGTTTTGTAGTCGACGTATAAACCTTTGATTGCGTACATAAGTAGTGCCCTGTAGTTCTTTTTTTGTACGTATTTTCAAAATCATTCACCATAAAATGGACACTACAAACTAAATGATTTTGATTAGGCTCAAAATTCACTTGATTAATACTACATTTCCACGCTTTATGTGATGTTCTTTTCTAATTATATACATAAAAAAATTGTGTTACACCTACTTTAAGAATGTCAAAATAACAGAAATTGTTAAAAAATAAAGTTGAATTAGAAAGAATAATTTTAAAGGGCAAAATACGCAAGAATTCACTTGAAATCATTATTACGCAATAACATACTGTGTTGCCTATAGGGAGAACTTCAATATTATTGCACAATAATATTGAATGTCTGGGGACCCCTTATGTTTTGAAATAATACATGTTTGACGCATTTAAGGATTTTTGACGTTTAGCAATAAATATTTTTTATATATAATTATGCGTGTACACTAAAATTACGTAATATTTAGTAACAAAGTTATTGTTATTTAAAATTTAACGTTATTCCTAATAGTTAAACCATATTTTCGTAATTACACATGGCTTTTCAATAATTTTCTTTGATACCTATGCATGTAACATATTTATCGCGAGTACCTACTTACTTAGATAAAAGTTGTTTTTATAACTTTACATATAGGTGAATCGTCGGATTTTCGTTCTTAAGTGTAAAATCTGAGAACCTACATATATCACGCACATTTCTCGCAAAAATATAAATTTTTCTGATTTCCTTGTTTGTAAAATATGAGTTTATAAATCATATTTCTGTACGATATTTCTGATTTACAGCTGAAAAATTCAAAATAGATTCTGTTTTTAAATTATGATTCGTCATTAATATGAATTACGGTTGATGTTATAATTATGAAATCCATTCGACACACAACTTTAAAAAAGAGAATTATACGAATACTAAAAACTATATGCAGTCGCTTTCTTCGCTTTATATTATCTATTGTCATAAATTATATTAGTTAGTCCACCCCCTTAACTGTCTCAAGCAGCACCGTGTGAATTTGATTTAAAGTAAAACATAAATATTTCTAAAGCGAAAAACTTCCAAGAATTATGAATTATTCATACGGAATTTATAAAAATGTCTCGCATATCTATTGTTTATTTGGTAAATACGAAAGTATAATATTGAAATGAAATTACTTTCGTTTATGATAATATATAAATCTTCAATACACAGAATATCAAATACGTAGGTAAATGGAAAAATAATAAGTGCTTCGGGGCTAAAAATATAAATTATTCGATATAGCGACTTTTTATTTAAAGAAAAACTGTAGGCGGTAAACATCTCCAAAGAACCCATAACTATAAAGAACTTGTCAGTACAAAAACTTTACGATGCAAACAAATTTCTGGTTTATTGATATATCCAGTTGTAATCACAAAGTTTGGGGGATTAATTAGAAGATAATTAATTTTCCGACAAACTTATCACTTTAAACGTTGTCAATTTTATTTCTTTCGCGTAAATCCAGAAGGACATAACGTGCAGCTCCGAAATGAGTTCTTTATACGAAGGCGCTTCTAAACTGGCAAAAATCGAAGTGCCGGAGGATATAAATTATCCGATAACCGCGAAGAAGATCCGAGCATATCTTGCATAGCGGTAATTGGTATAATTGCTTCATGATGAGAAGCTGCCTGGATTGCTTCTGAAATCATTCTCTCTCTGACAAGCAATTTCATTTTCGCTCTTCCTACCCTGTCCAATTTCATCAAGTGCCTTTTAATATTTTACCGTGTGCTTTTCGACCTTATAGTCTTAACATCCGGGGTTTGCACAACTTATACAACTTGTTATAATTTCGAAACTCCTAAATTACGAGTTAACCTCTTAAACGGGACACATTTAGATTTATTTCACGCTATTTAAACGAAACTAATTGTAAGACGAATTAAATCAAATTAGGAACTAATAAACGCTAACTTGACAAATACTGTTACTCGTCGGAAATGTCATAGTTATTTCGAATCGATAACGTTAATCTGTGATTGCTTGACGTGCGACTTTGAAAAGCTTCTCTTCGCTAAATATATTATGGTTGTTAGTGTGTAACTGTTTAAATGTGTATCTGACGAATATAAATTGAAAATTCCGGCATTTAATTTGAAATATTAATACCTCCGAGACAATTTCAAAACAGATTGAATTAAATCCGAATCGCAGTTTAACCTCGATGCTTTAAAACGAGACATAATTTTCTTCGAGGGTGTTTTGAAGAACTAACATTCAAAATAATCGTCGTATTAATTAATTATAAAATTTTGTAAATTTAATTAGCGTTATTACAAAGATAAAAAGTACCGAAGTACTTGTGACGATTTTGAAACACCACTTACCTTATTAAACCTTTAATTATTATCAAAGGAGGTCATCGAACTTCGTCGCTTTATCTCTAATTTTTAATTAAAATTCGAATTAAATTAAAAATTTGAATCCTAAACATTTTTTTAACGAAGAAAACTGCATTGTGGTGTTAAAAGTTGGTGGATAAACTACTGATAATCATAAAGAATTTTCAAAAAGTAATTATAAAAAAGTCACAACAAAACGTAAAGATTAAAAATTAAGACGGAAAGAACATAATCAAAGAATACGCTAAAATGCTAGTAACAAAATGTTGAAGATAAACGGCTATAACAATAAGTTAAATAAGTTAATGAAGTAAAAAATATTGTACATGCTTTTTTAGAACAATAAAAGATTTTAATGATACATCCTGAGATGCGCAAAACAGCTGTTATTAATTAACATATAGTTTAAAATGCACAGTTAATGAACAAAAGGCATTTTAAAGTGTATTAGAATTGACAACTGTGTAGGTACGAGAAGTTGGACGGGCAAGCGCGACCTTAGCTACTGTTACACCAGACGATACGGCAAGCAGCTATAGAAATGCTTACAAGTAAGTAGTTTATAATTATAGTATGCACATAAGTACACCGAGAAGATTAAATAATAATTCAATAAATGCGATAGTATTGCGTAGGGTTTGTATATTGTAATTTGATTTTTCACGTTATTGATTCATTAGCTTCGCAGCTTTATTTTTATTTTTGTCAAATTGTAAATAGATAATGAGGTGGTTTCAATATTAAATTAAACGTTAATCTTGATTGATTTGTCCGTAAATTCAGTTTGTCAGTAAAATGAAAAATTTTCGAAAAATACGTAAGTAACTCATTTGTAAATCTGCGATTGTTTTAGAGCAGATATCTTCGAGTATTATTCGCAATAATCAGTACTTAAAATATCACCGGTATTAAGTACAGTTTAAACGCAAAGGTAATAATATCACCTAGCACGTTAAATTTTTTAAATTTTAATTCTAAATTAAATATGCAAAAGTGCCTCTAAAGCTTTTATAAAAACTAATTTTAACACTGTTTAAATTACGAGAAACTATTATTTTTTTTATATTTTTTACTTTTCCTTTTAATAAACTGCTGCTACTAATTTGCAAGATTATCCACACATTTTTCCATCCAAGCACTGACCGCGCTCAATGTCATTTAACTTTGGTAATTTAACGGAAACCGGTATCGTCAACGGGATGCGAATACTGTTACATTTCAACTTAAAAAATTAGTCAGAAAACAATTTTCAAAGTTACCGTATGGACTGCAATGTTCTTATTATAAGACATTATCGAAGCTTTTCATTTTAAGAACAACGTGAATGTGTAGTTATTATAAATTTCATTTGCTTCTCTAATACGGTTTGAGTTTTTCTTAATACAACCTTCAATAGTTTAAAGCTAAAATGCGATTTCAGTAAGACGGGGAAGAAACGTATTTTGTCGATCGAGAAGGGGTGAAAGTATTTTTCCTACCTAAGGCGTTTAAAACTCGAGCAAATGTTGGGAATTTCTTAATGGTACCTACGAATTTATATCCTTTATTGTACACGGTTAGTACCGTGTTAAAATGTAGCGTTACAATTTTTATTTAGAATAGAAACTAAAATTAAAAAATTTAAAAGGTCGGGAGTTTCAAAATAAGTCTAATACGTGTTTATAAAAAGTGTTTATTTTTAATTATAAAGTATTTTATTTGATAATAAATTACTATTTCTAATGCAAGTGGAATTTTATTTTATCGAAATAAATCAAAACAATTTAGATCTTGACAATGTCGAAACAGGGCTTTATCGATTTTCAGATGTATTATTTAAATATTGACGTCCTAAGTTTAAATAAGAATTCCAATAATAAGGAATTAAATATCCGATTTTTTTTTAAAATAAATAAATGAATTACATTTTTAATTTAATGTTTACCTTTTAGTATTTACTTCATTAAAAAAAATAAATAAATTGTATACAATATTAATACAATTTTTATTACATCGATAATAGTTTATTATGTTATAAATATTAGAAAACATTTTGAATTAAAATACATAATTTACGATGGGATACCATAAAATAGTAAATTTTTGTCCACATTATTTTGCTTTGAAACACGTATATTGTTTACGCTATACCGCGTCAAATATTTCAAGGAATTGTAATTAAAACTATAGGCAACATAAATATAGTAATAGAAGGTGAACGGGATTAATTATTTTCTATGGCGATTCCTATAGGACACAGCAAACTAAAGCGATTCACCCATAACGTGCTCCCTAAATCACCAAAAAAATCGTGTTTCCACATGAGGAAGGCCAAAACAGAAGGCTTGTCTTCTAACTTCGCTCGAAAACATCGAAGAAATGAAGAAGAAGCAAGAAATAAAAAATAAGAAGTTAATGATTACAAAAGAATGTGATAGAAAGAGAACAGTCTTCGATAACGGTGAAACTGACGATCCCAATGACGATGAAGATAATGATGGAGATCTGCTGAACGTTAATGAAGGCAAAGAAGATGCATATGTCGGTTTTCCCAGTTAAGCTGTTGATACATAGAATGACGAAAAATAATTTATTCTAAATTTCACGAAATATTTTCGAAATTTTAATCCGATTCGTCCTTCATTGCCTCACTATAATTCCTTTTTGACTAAAATTAATGACCATGACAATTGAAGCGATGTTAAAAAAAATTAATTTTTT
Organism: Rhagophthalmus giganteus; assembly: GCA_036326145.1. Taxonomy (NCBI): domain Eukaryota; kingdom Metazoa; phylum Arthropoda; class Insecta; order Coleoptera; family Rhagophthalmidae; genus Rhagophthalmus; species Rhagophthalmus giganteus. The sequence continues at coordinate 2,640,261 of JARFJA010000013.1, forward strand.
GAACACATGTTAATATTTTTAATTTGATTAATGACTGAAAATGTTTTATTTCGGATACATATTAATGGCATTATACGTTGGATGTTTATTGATCGACAGAGACCGTGTAAATTAACATCGCATTTGAAGCGCTTTGGTCTGTTGATTTATTCGATGAAAATTATCTATTGTGTAAATTGATTTAATTTGGACATGATCTGATGCGCTTTTAATGTAATTGCTACTGAGCCCAATTTCGAACGCACCGTTATTGACTTCGAATATAATGTTTACAAAGTACGCTTTTTATTTAAAACGTAAATTATTTTCTTGAATAGAATATATTGAAACAGGTAGTTACTAAAAATAATTGAAAGCTTTAAATATAGTATGAATAAATAAAAGTAGTTTTCGACTACATTAAGTCCATAAGCACCTGGATGATGCACTGCCTTGTTGATAAATTATGTCGGATGTTACCGATTACAATCCGGATATTATGCTAAGTAAGTTACATTACGTCACATTACCTTACATGCTATTCGTATTTATTTATTTTTTTAAAGTAATAACATTAAAATTTAATTTTATGAAACTTCGTTATAATTTTTAAACTATAAACAACAAAGAATTTAATAACAAATCGCAGAATCATAAATTTAAGTTAATCCATAAAGACCATAGCTGGGTAAGCAACGAAAATGTGCTCTTGTTCAGATTTGGCCAATTGTTTTCTCAAAAGTCTACTTTGATTAACTATAACTTTAGCAAAATATTGGACCTCAAAATTCATACTTAAAAAAAAAAAAAGTTTTCTCAATCGCGAATCTGCGGTACTTATGTGATATTGTAGAGGTACTAAAGACTCATCAGTGGTATTTTATTTGGGACTCTTCATGTACTCTTGTTGAGATACTTTGCATCTCTTATTCTTTATGTATGATTTTCTCGAATATGGTTCATTTTATCGAAATTAAACTAGAGTACATTTTTTATCCTAAAATGTCTGGAAAATTCAAAAATGACCTAAAAATTTAAAAACCTAAACTCCTGAAATATTTTGGCGTTAGAATGGTTAGGGGCAGTGCACCTCTCGCTCGTCTGATGTAGTATAAAAAAACTTTTTACACAATTTTAAAGGCTTTTATTTATTACGTAAGCATACCAAAAATTATTAAACTCCAACTAAAAATAAAAATGTTATTTAAAACAATTGATTTTTATTTTTCAACTTTGAGGGTGAATATCTCAATAGGGAAGCGCTGTAGGAAAAAAAATTATAGGAACTTGTGGCATTATTTTCACGTGATTTATACGTTCCCAAGAGATTTTCCACCATTTCCTGGACATCCTGTATGCAGCAGACTGCTATAGAATTCAACTGACGAACTTGTTCAAATATTTACCTGTTTATACCCTTTGAAAAATTTTGATACTTACATATATAGTAGGAATAGATACAACGAATATTTGACGAAAAATTGGTGAGTGCCCTTCAAGTATAAGATATATTTCTAAATTATTTTAATTTAAATATCCTCTATTTTCCTTATTTGCTGTACATGGATCGTTCCGAAAAAATACCAATGATGAGCCTTTAGTACCTCTACAATATCATACAAGTAGCGCAGATTCGCGATAATAATTTCTGAAAAAAAAGGTTTCTTTCTTTTAAATTTTGGAAATAACTTTTTTTTTCAGAAAGTATGAATTTTTTGAATCTAATATTTTGCTAAAGTTAAAGTTACATGAAAATGGACCTTTGAGGAAAAAAAATAGCTAAATCCGAGCAAGAACACATTTCCAATGCTTTCCCCGGCTATGGCCTTTCATAATTATCCACTAATCTGAACTCGAAATTTAGTATAAATAGTTTAGTTCAATACGTTTTACAACAAGGTTATATAGCATAAAACTATCACTGACACAACCACTCTATTCGTAGATATCTCCAACATTCAACTTGGCTAATCTATATTCGTTCTCAAATGATATTCTCTAAGGAATTGTATCGAAACTGAGGTCTCACGTAGAAATCGAAAGAACATGTTTAAAAACCAGGGCGCGTTAAAAAATCAAATCAAATTTATTCTAACAAGTTTGAAATATATAAGTAAAATTATAGCTACAGTTTTTCAAGTTAACGATTTGTGTTCTATTGGATAACGAAAATCATATTGCCATTTTTTAAAACCGCATGTATTAACGAGATACGTTTCTTATTAATTATTAAATTAAAGTTTTTGCGAATAGGTATGTGAAAAATACAAAATTGATTCGTAAGTTACTTTAAATTGATTTTTACTTTTGTCGAAAATTTATTTTTCCCACAACTTTTAAAATGCTTGGAAAATTGTGTTTCCGTTGGAAACATATTGTGATATGAATTAAATTTTGAACATTTTTATTAAACGTGTTATTTTTTTTTTAAATAAGAACTTAAGCCTTTGAAAATACTTAGATTTTCCAGGTGTTTAAATTTTAGCCGAATTTATACTATTTAACACCTTGTATATTATCATACTTAAAAAATGCAGTTATTTTAAGATTTGAAAATTCAGTGATGTTTATTAAAATTGTACTTAGAACCTAATGGTATAACGATTGAACGAATCACTTAAAACACGTATTTCAGGTATCGAACGTGCTTGATATTTAGTTAGGGAATAGACGGGTAACATAAACATGATAATTGTGTTTAAAGCGTGTCTAGATTACTCGTGCTCGGGACTTACAATTACCTAGTTAAGTAACTTGTCAGCCCTCAGCTTGTACCCGCTTGGTCTACGTCCAAACCGGACTTCAGTTGCTCCTGAGGCTTTGACTCGAGAGGAACTGTTTTGATGGATCGTGACGAAGTTGTTGTGGCGAGCGCGGGGAGTTGCAAGTTTCTGTCGCACTTTCCGGTATGTTGTAAACAAACTGGTCGTCTTCTTCTTTAAAGTTGGCACTTCGATCCCTAGTTTTTCAGAAATGACTACCCACGCTTCATTTTTTAGGTATTATTTTATAAAATTTGTGGATAGCATCCAACAAAATTGGACATTTTTCATAAATATTTATGAACTTCCAAACTAAGGTCATTCGTCCACTTCGTCCGTCTTTCATTGAGCGCAACAATCCAACTGAAGTAAACCAGTCTCTTTCCAGATGACTTGCGCGACTTGACAAACCCTTTGAATATACCGACACCAGATGGATCCTCGCGAGCTCAAGGTTCGCGAATTGTTTTTCGTGAAACTTCAGAATAAAAAATATATTTTACATTTTGTTTATTTGAAATTGCACGGAGTTACACCAAATACAAAATGCTAAATCGCGTTTGTGTATAAATTGAAACGTAGGTTTACAATTCTTCATTTTATATAAAATAAAAAGCTGACAATTGCATTTCCCACGAGAACATCTAATTATCGCTTTAAGGAATGCATTTGTCGGTGACTAGTCTTATGTAACATGATGTTATGGGAACATAGATAATTCGGGCTGCTCGCGCTTGGCTTGTCTCGTGACTTGTCCGCCCGTTCACACTAATTTTGAGACCCATAAGTTTCACAAACACGAGTAATCGTGTCATCGATAAAAAACGCGAGTTTTTGAGATGGGGGCCCCATTAAAACGTTTAAAGACGCGATACATTTTGCATGATTTTCATAGTTTTTAAAATTAACATTTCGAAAATTATTAAGACTGAAAATTTAATATTTAGTACTTCTTGTTATTCTTATAGATAGAATAACTATACAAAAAATTATCAATTTCCGAGTTATCAAGGTTTAGTCTATTGGTTGATTTCGTATGAATGAACCTAATGACGATTAAAATGAAATGGAAACAGGACAACATTATTTTACCTACGTAGATATGTTGTCTTTTACAGTTAGTACTTGACAATCTTCGATTTCGTAAGATTCAATACTATTCTAAAAAATAGATAAATAGATAGCGTTAATTTAATGGTTTACCAATTATGCAGAAAAACGAGGAAGCTTTCATTTCTGATAAATTAGCACTTAAAAATAGTAGTATAGATGACGGAGCTGCATAACGTGCAGGCAAGTCAACCTTCAAAGTAATTGGAAGTACTTATTGGACGAGATCAATACACATAACAGACTTCTATCCAAGTAATTGCCGTGACAGCACCGTGATACTTAAAATTTGTTATTTTACAACTTGAATAAGATGCAAATGCGTGTTTTGTTCCGTTAATAATATTTACATACATTGTTTAAATTTAAAATAATATGGCTAGTAAAAAAACCGAATATTTTCATATTTAATAATTTTCGTCTGACAGCGTTGTCGATTCCAAATTCTTACTTGAGTACTCAATATATCGTACGAACACATCCATTTATCAGACCCACTTGGTTATAAATTATTTAAACAGAATTTTATATAACCATTTAAGTTATTTATATTTATTGTAAACTTATACAGGTCCGAGATGTGGAGATTACATAAAACAATTTATCCAACTATTTCCGAGTTACATATATGTACGGAGAGGTTACCAACATAATTGAATAAAAAAGGTGAAATGTGGTAATTGGAAACAAATACAACAGAAAATTTCTAATTTATAAAGTTGCATACTTATTTGTTTAGCGAATAAGCAATACTTTTGTTTATAATTAAAATTACAATTATACAATAAGTCTCAAAATCAATTACAATATTAAAACGCTATCGTAAACGATTCGATTTTACCAGTTATTCATTAGTATATGCGTACACACGAAAATAGTTCATTTTACGGCGTTTTTTCCCAATGAATTATTAGAAAACGAAATAATATCTATCAAAAATTCAAAATGTATGGTATAAATTACTGTTTGTAGAATGGCCGAAAGTTATTTTTAAGTAAAAAAATTATCGATTTTGGAGATTTTAATTGTTAAATATGAACAAAATTTATTTGATCTTTACCATCGCAATAATTATATTTGTAAAAATATTGATAAGTTTTAACCATATTTACATCCTTTGACAACATAAATTTTCTTTTAAACCACAGTAAAATTAATGATTCGTTGAGTAAGTAAAAACGATTCTGTGCATTCTCGATCGCAACAGACACTATCACTTATCGACTAAAATGCTGAGTTTATTTAGATTGTGTTCGCTAAATATTTTCCACACGCCCTACCACGAATATTATCGTTTTATTTACGGCTTTTATAATTGTGCACCTATATTCTTAATAAATATACCTTCTAAGAAGTGTTATAATTTATTTAAAGATACAAAATGAAGAATGTCTAAATAAACATTGAAGTTAATACTTTCTACTTAATTTCAATTATCCCAGTTAAATAACCACGAAAACTGTTTAAAAATTTAGCACACATTTATTACATTTAATGTAAAATAATTATTTGTTTCACTATTGTTTTATCAAGATATTCGCTAACTTTTCATTTTTAAATAGGTAGGTAATTTAAGTCTAACTGTTCTTTTCTCGGTAATAATGTATTTCCCTCTGTTTAGTCCGACGTTAAATAACATAATTGCATACTTTTGTTCGACTACTGTCACTCTTTTAAATTAATACCGTGTTCCGAGTAAAAGCGTGATCATCTTCAAGTGGCAGATGCTTTTTATACCCGATATTTGAAAAAGTGCGTCGTAATCCAAATCAATATTTTATTTTATAGTAATAGTGATCGGTGTCAATTGTTATTTATTAACTTGCAAACAGTAAAAGATAAAATGTTATAGAAACAGCAACTTAAACATGTTTGGCAAGATAGACCTTTTAAATTTGCACAATTATAATAAACAAAGCTTATGAAATTAAAGCCAATAATTTATTTTTCATTTTTACGTAGACTGAATTTTTCTTATTAATTTACCAACATTAGTTTTTCGAAATTAAATTCAAAGTTTCGTAATTCAATAAATAAGCCCATAAAATGGATAAGAAATCAACAAAACATGTTATAGGAAAAACAAAGTAACTAAACGGAAGGCGAAAGTGGCACAAGTACTACATCTGCGATAAAACTGAAAAGTAATATCACAGTAGAAGTCATTGTGACAATAAGTGGATGTATAAAATGCAAAGTTTGAGAAAGTGACATTAAAGTTTACTGAAAGCAGTGCGCGCGAATTACGATTTAATATTGTATTATGTTACAATTCGTGTGAGTCGAAAATTGTCGGTTTATATCCAATAATCGATAAACTTGACGAAATGAAAAGACGATTTACTTGATTCTAATATTTTACACTATTAGAAATAAAATTTGCGGAAGTTAAATAATATGTGTCATAAATTTGTTACGTATTATTATTTTCATGTCGTTTATTTACAATAAAGTTATTAAAGATTTTGTAACATGTAAATATTTCGTTAGAAATGCTCTTGCGAAAGAAGAAAATATACAGAAGTGTAAGGATTAAAACGTGGTTTTTATTCAAGAAAGTGGTGGACGTTTTAGTAAAACAGCGCATTGGAAAAGTTACAAAATATGGAAAAAAGACACCACAAAAAAATATATACTTTGGGAAGAAAAATATTGCGAAAACTGTTCAGTATCAAATATGTAAATAGTATTGGAACTAATAGTCGAGGAACTTACTTTCTCTCTCGATATCTATCTATCTATGAAAAATAAATCTGTTACGAATCTGTAAATCCTAAGAATTCTATTTATGGAGAAACGCATAAACATTGTAATCCAACTTTGAGTTACAGGATGAAACCTTGACAGAACGAAACAATGTATTTTTATATTTAAAAAGTGAAAACGTTCACAAACAAAGCACAAACGATTGGCACAATTTTTTTCGTTTGTGCTTCCAAATGACGTACTTGGCGTGAAGTTGGCACGTCATTTCGATTTTTGAATAACTCGAAAACGGCGTGTCGTGCAAAATTTTTATATCGTGCACAAACGGTTGGCACAATTTTTTTCGTTTGCGCTTTTAATGACATGCCAACTTCACGCACCTATACACAACAATACTGTTGTATATCGACAAAACCATGTATGCAAATATAGGGTTATTAAAAATGGATAAACTTAAAACTAGAGATACTAGACACCAAAATATGGCGATACCGATGTCGCTGGTTTAAGAGATACAGGGTGTTCAATGTTTAAATTTTATTTTGAAATTTCTCAATAATTTCGAAAGTTTTCATAGTATCAACTTGAAAATTGACGGTTTTACATCATTTGGCATGAAAATTACTAATTTGAAACTTATTTTGACGTTGGTCATAGAGAGCGCTAGTTATACCGTACTAATTTAAGTAAATCGAGGCAGAAGTTTTATATATCTGTCGAACTATCGTCAAAACGAATCGAAGATCTAAAAGAACGTTCCTTTTTATATAAAAAAGTGGGTTTTGTTTAATTTCGATAACTATCGGTTTTCGAGATATACAGGGTGTCCTCGTTTTTTGTAGCAGGACTTTCACAACTTGTAGTAAAATTCATTTTGAAAACAAAAGTTCATATAAACATATATGTACGGAGGCCTCGTTTTAGATTTACAGGGTGTCGAAATTTAAAAAAAAATTGGATGTTTCATTTGTAAAACAAAATCCCCTTTTTTGATTTTGTTGAAACTTGGCACTTTTGTTTGTAATAATAATGCACATTTTTTCACATCATTGAATTTGCCCTACTTCTTCCAGTGCCGCCACAACAGGGGACCGGCTTGATAAAAATAGAAAAAAAATATGGTACGCCCCTGCTTTTTTGTAAGTTTGAAATTTTTTTCAGATTCAGCAATCAAAAATAAAACTTTTTCTATTACGCAACTTTTTTCCTATCTCGCTTCCTTTAGAGAGAAATAAAACTTATTTTTTTATAGAATTTATTGTTTGATAATAATTTGTATGTCAAAAATCAACCACACGGTATGAAAGGAAACTTATTCAATAAACAGACACATAAAATCAAAGGAGCTGTTCAAAATGCCTGCCATTTTGTTCAACACATAAATCACAACGACGTATTAAAGACTGCCGAACGTTTTCCAAATGATCTGGAGTTATTCTAAGAGCAGCATTTCGGATTCGTCGTTCAAGTTCCTCTTGTGAATTGACAGGCGTAGAGTAAACTGCTTCCTTAATAAATCCCCAAACAAAAAAATCCAAGGGTGTTAGATCAGGCGATCGAGGAGGCCACCCTACTGGTCCTCCACGACCCACCCATCTTTGCGGATATGCTGCATTAAGCCAGTTCCAGTACTCTCGAGCAGCACCAGCAGAGTTTCCATCACAAAATCCATACAAATAATGCATGTCTGCATATTCTTCATTTCGGAATCGAAAAGGCATTTTTATGAGAAATAATAACGTGTCTAATACCTACACACTTGGAACTTGAAATCGAAAACGTCTATTAAACACGTCAACAAACAACAAAACATTTGCTGTAGTGCCTTGGCAACTCGCAAAACGGACAAATAACAATCGTCCTAAGCCTACTTGGGGCAACGAGCGGTAACAAGCATAAATAAACAACAAACAAGCAAATCTCGAACTTTTTGTGAAAATGCTTTATTTCTCTCTAAACGAAGCGAGATAGGAAAAAAGTTGCGTAATAGAAAAAGTTTTATTTTTGATTGCCGAATCTGAAAAAAATTTCAAACTTAGAAAAAGCAGGGCGTACCATATTTTTTTCTATTTTTATCAAGCCGGTCCCCAGTTGTGGCGACACTGGAAGAAGTAGGGCAAATTCAACGATGAGAAAAAATGTGTATTATTATTACAAACAAAACTGCCACGTTTCAACAAAATCAAAAAAGGGAATTTTGTTTTACAAATAAAACATCCAATTTTTTTTTAAATTTCGACACCCCGTAAATCGAAAACGAGGCCTCCATACATATATGTTTATATGAACTTTTGTTTTCAAAATGAATTTTACTACAAGTTGTGAAAGTCCTGCTACAAAGAACGGGGACACCCTGTATTTCGTCTTAAGGTTTAATGCATTTCGCTTTTATGCATTTTTAATTCTTAAAATATGTAAAGTTGGCTTTATTATTATTATTATTCTTCTTTTTTTCAAGTGCGCTTGTGTCAATATTGGTCAATTTTGTGTATCAATTACATCCAACTTTGAACACCATGTATTTCTTAAATTAGCGACATTGGTATGTGGCATGTTCGGTTCAATCGTCATATATTGGTATCTAGTATTTCTAGTTTCGAGATTGCCCATTCTTAACGAATCGCCCTGTATAATAAACTAGTACCTAATAAAAATATTTTTAAAAATATAAATTCGTTAACGTAACGTTAATTTGAATCGTTTATAAAATATAATAGCTTCAATTTTGTCTGTACATAAAATGTGATTAAACTATTACGTATTATTCACAAGAAATTTCAAATACACCATTGTACCAAAATTTATTAGATGCACTTCTGGGTGGGTACAATTTAGAGTAGTTTACCTAATTTTCTAAACAACGTTACTCTAAATAGTAATTCCCGTAAAGCTTTTTGTTACGTAATGTGGACGTAAATATTTGAAAACCACTGTTTAGGCTATTTCCCGGATTTTTAATGTAAAAGGTATTAACCAGTTTTTAGTAGGATTATCTCTTTGTATAATAAGATAGTACAACCCTCGTATAAAATAATAGTGTTAGGTTATTACATGAATTAATTGATGTTAGTTAATTAATAACGAAGCTTAAAGCTCACACTTTTGAGTATATTCTACTTAAAAATAAATTTTTACAAAAGTTATCGCGACTTTTTATGTTATGTAGGGCGTTTTAATTCATTGTCCCTTAAAGACACTCAATATTATTGTAAAATAATATTGAAGTTCTCTCTAGACAACATAATATTATTGTACAATAATGATGATTTCAAGTGAATTCTCACGTATTTTGCCCTTTAAAATTATTCTTTCTAATTACACTTTATTTTTTAACAAATTCTGTTATTTCAACATTATTAAGAACTAATTCTATATTGAAAAAATACGAAATATGGCAGCCCTTTTTTAGCATGTCGGCAGATGTAATAAGATATTATATTCACCACTAGATTTTTTCAGCTACATTCTGCAAATTTATTTGTTAATTTCTACTACATTTGAAAAGCAGTACCGTATTGATATGTTATTTCAAACTTTTTTCAACAATCTTTATCTATTTTTAACGCCATAACGAGGGCTTGACGAAAGAGGCACCCGCCACGGGCGCAGCTAGGTTTGAGGCTATATTTGGAGCTATGTTTGGGTTAGAGGGGAAGTTAGACATTTTCCACAGGCGTTTTGTCACGGGCGCTTCATACCCTCGTTACGGTGTTGTCTATTTTATTGCATTATTTTTATGTAACAAACCATCTTGAGTGTAACTGCCTGTGAAACCTGCCTGTCCAAAGTGACCTCAGAGTCATAGATCTATTTTGAAAAACTCAAAATCCAATTTGCCAAAATTTCATTTTAAATGTATCGAGTAGTTTATTTTTAAACATCCTAGGTATTCACATAAAAAAAATTGAGCATTACCAATTTATTTGGGCAGTAGGTTAACCTTTCAGAGGCGATCAATGCCGAAATCGCTTTCCATGTAATTATGTAATGTTTTTTCCATTTATCTATTTTTTTCGTATTGCATCAAGCCTCAAACTATGAAAGCTACAGTGCTTATTTATAAATAGTATAGTTCCTATATTAAAAAAAAAGTATTTCTAAAGTAAAGTTTGTGACCAATGTATACAAAATATAGATTTTCCACAATTTCCCAGAATTAGTAATAAAATACTTCATCATGTTACAGAAATATGAAAGAAAACAAAACCATTAAATATAATTTAAGTAAATTTAATTGTGGAAACCTATAATTTAAGATTGGCCGATAAGTATTTACCTATATATTTCATCCATAATTTCGAAAACACGACATCGAAATTATTACTTTTTTTTTGGAGCAACACCGTACGAATATGTAAAGGAAACGGTTATATGTTAAAATAGATTATTTAAACATACAAATTGAAAATTGAAATACTATTTATTACCTATTATCCTTACTGATTATTTTAGGTCTTACGTTACGAATTAGTTATATTTTATCTAACTAAAATAATATGACAGATATCGATTTAGTATCGTTACTAAATTTAATAGAAAAATATTTTCAATCAATGTTTCACATTAAAGAAAAACTTCCCTGTAATAAAATCATAGCTATTCCTGAAGTTCTACTGGTATCGGTGATTGATTTAAAACATAATTGTGTAAACTGAGAATACAAGTTACTAGCAGTACTAAAATAAATTAACTCCGGTGAACATCGTTCTATACAATCAAGTTATATAATCGGATAAGAGTTCTATTCTTTATAATAAAGAAGTTGATATAAATAAATGATCTTACTGTTATTATTATACAATGTAGTCTTGTTGTTACATTACAGATACGTACACATATTCGGAATCTTTATTATTTTTTTAATCGGTCGTGTGAGATTCATGTGACAAAAATCGTGGAAAGCACCTTTAAGGATGCAAATGAAATAAAAGCAAACTCTATCTTAAAAAATCGTGTTTCGTTAGTTTTGAAAAACTAACAAAACTTTTGTTAGTTTTTTAAAATATTATTTCAAGACGTCAAATGTTGTAAGGTAAAAATATCATTTTCAGTCTTCACTAATTTGCATAAATAAATAAAAATTTCTATTTTTGATCAATCTTACGATTAGACTGCCAGTCGAAATCAAACGTTGATAAACTGGCATCCGCAGTATCAAAAAATATGGAGACGTTTGGAAATTCGTTGACGTTTTGATTTATTACAATAGTATCGCATCAGACCAAAATATGTATAATATTAGGTCTAAATAAGGAAAAATTAAATGTTCAATTTTTCGGAATAACCATTAATATTAATAAGTGCATAAGACGATATAATTGACGTCGATGAAAAGAATTGATCTTCCGTGTTTGGCATTTGAATAATGGTATTTTATATCGATTTGCGGAGAATTGCGTATTTTTATCTATTAGGGAAAACCTCAAAGGCCATCTGGTTTAATACTGTTCCATCGCTATCCGCGAATCAATGTGAACCGATTACAGGAATTGAGCTTTGTTTCAACTTTCATTTTCATTAAATGACAAACAATACTTTCGAGCCGACGAAACTGTAGAATCGTACATCATTACCAGTACGTAATAAAAGCTTGCGTTACGTAAACGTGTTAAGTCGTTATTTTTAATTATTGCGCCTGCGAAATATCTAGTTGCCGTTTCAGAACGCCGACGATAAAAATGCTATTTATTAATCTGTCGATAATGCCTATTGAAATCCTGACGATTTTTATTACCATCCTTGATTTTTCTGTAACACATATCGCTTCAAACTTCATTCTTGTTGTCGGTATAACTTTTGTTTCCATGAATTTTTAAATAAAACGCGGAATTAATTTATCGACGAGGGTGTAAAGAAAGGATTTCGGTTTAGTTTTGAAATTTTTGTAAAACAAATAATGTTGGTTACTGACGATTATCAATAGAATCGTATACTATTAACCCTCGCTTTAAGTTCCATTAGTTTGGGTGTACATTTCCTTATTAATATCTTCTCTATGATCGTGGGCAAATTTACTAATTTCCTATTCCCGTTACGGCTATTAGTCGCACTTATATAGAGTCAGAATTTCTGTTACACTGTTGCTCTAATAAAGCAATAATAAACACGCAAATTGTTTAAAATCGGTCGAGATTGCGAATTCACGAGTAATTCTGCTGAAATATAATTTATAAGTCAATTTAAATGCGTAACAAATTTAATAAATCACATTTACTTGTAGTTTCTCATACGTGTTATACGAAAGCTCCCGTTAATAATTTATGAAACTATCTTTAGGCAAATTGTGATTAAACTTTAATCAAATTACTGTTAGTTTTGTATTTTATTCTAAAATAAATGATGAATTTTAAAGCCGTATAATGAAATAATTATAATATTATAACTATCAAAGCATCAAATATGTACTTAGATGTTTACGGAATTAATTCTAAGTTATGAATACATTAATTTGATCTAAGTAAATAGATCGTTCTGGTAGTTTAAAGGGAGGTAATGGGCTTGATAACCGTTATTCTGGTCAATATTCAATTTCCAGTGCTTTTAATTTGATTTCCTTATTATTCGGCGGTATTGTGATTGTTACGTAATTTAGTAACCATACACCTATTGCCAATTTATATAATTTTCTACACCTATTTCTACCCGTATTTATTTCGAAATGTAAAACCAGTATTAGTTTTTATTTTGAAGCACTAGAAATTACAGGGGCAGCTCGCTCTCATGTTTCCTAAAGCGGCGTTTACAGTGGTCGCATTCAGAGAATGGTAGCGCTTTATTGAAGCGGTGCTCTGAATGGTGTCTGCTTTAATCGCAGTGCTGCAGCGCTTTAGTAAATCGTTAAAGCATATAAATATTCCGCTTTAACGCTTTATAGCTAAATAAAGCAATGACGCATCCATGCGTTTTAACCTAACAAATTATGTTGCTTGTGTATGTTTTGGTTTATGCAAAAAATAAAGATGGATTATAACGTTACAATTCGGAGACGATATCATTTCCCTTGCAGTTAACGGAAGAAGAAAGGTAGAAGATATTACACGGTAAATTTTACATAAAAATTTGAGTGTTTTACTAATTAATTGTATAATTGAAGTGATACGAACTTATAAATTCTTATTCATGATCAAATTTATGTTTTGTTTCAGATGAAGCATACGCACTTGAATTTTTTGTTTCCAAGTAGATTAGAAAACCAAACTGAGGAAACAGCAAGCATTGCTCAAACAACAGATATTTCGTTAATTCAGAGCGAAGGTTAGTTGACCAATTTTTGGAATCAAATATTTGTTTGTAATAATAACTTAAAAAGTAGAATGTACGTGTTTTTACATATTTTTTATAGAATTTATTTGGAATGATAAGACTACGTTACTACTCCTAGAAGAATACCAGAAAGAAACGAGACATTTCGAGATCCCAAATCAAAGAAAAAAGGTTTATGGCGAGAAATTGTCAAAAAATATGATCTGTACATAAAGTACAAATATTTTCTTACCGTTGCATTTTCCTGGCATTGTTGTTGATTGGGCCATTTAATAAAATCAGGTACCATTAAGCAAATTGCGTTAAGAATTTCAGAAAATATATAATGTTCACTACTTTGGCCTATTCCAAAACGATCATTACATGCCAAAAATGTTTCTGGTTTAGCTAACATCCAAATTGTAAATAAAACTTTCTTTTCTAATTTTATTTGAGGTTCTCTTCTTCGTGGAAGAATATTGCCGATGGTATTAATCAGAATCTACAATAATAGCATAACAATAAGTTATATTAAACTGATTGGAGCCATTATTAATAAAATGTTTATACCTCTAAAAGACTCTTCGACATTCTAAAATGATTTTTGAATTCATCTGGAGTATACAAAGGAATAGTTTGCTCGACATAATCTTCGTTTCTTACAGATTCTCTACGATGAATTACTGGCAGGTCAATTGGTATTGCTAAAATTTTCACTGCACGAACAAGAAGATGATTGTTTTGAACAACATTGTGCAAAACTAAATTTAAATCATCATCCGCAGCAATCAAATTATTCATTTCTTTTTACAAAATTAAGTTATATAAATATTGTAGATAAATACGTGTGTAACTTATTTATAATTTACCAAAAACAAACAAAACTGCCAATCTAAGAATTAAAAGCTTGAAAATAACTAGTACTAAAAATGTTTATTCAGGCAAGATAAAGCGTTACAGCGCTGCAGCGTTTCAACGCTACAATTCCCTGAATGCGACCATTAGCGTGGAGCCACGGCTGTGTCGTAGATAGTCCGACTCCTAACTATAGTCAGTGATAGTCGTATTACTCCTTTCACTTCAAGTCGATGAATAAATAAGCGAGTGACTACCTTGCGACGGACTTACGCCTGATTCAATCGTAGCTCCACGCTAATGTAAACACCGCTTAACACTAAAATAATATTGTTTAGTTAATAGTGAGGGTGGAGTCGTCTGTATTTTTTTCTTATTGTAATATACCTAATACGATTTGGATAATAAAATATCCAAGTTTACAATTCAAACAATTTTAAACTAATGACGTCACTCGCTTTTCATGCATATTTACCGGCACATCATTATTTCTTTAACCCGTGTTATTTGAAAATGATCCTATTGCGGTGAATTTTCATTAATCTGCATCAATCTGCGCCAACAATTTCGTTACATGTACGTCGACTGTCAATAGAATTGGTGACGTGCTACAACTTAAATACGGTTTATTGGAAGTGTTTAAATAAATAATTGTAAAAGATATAATTAGGTCGTAAAAGTGTTGTGGTGATAAGTAGTACATATTAAATTATGATTTAAATAAGATTTTCAACAATATACCTAATTAACGAAACTCAGGCAGTAGAGGATAGAAAACCGAATATTTTATATAGAAGTGTGCTTAAAATTGATTTTATAGTATGCGAAGTAAAGCTCACTATTAATTTTTAATCGGTCAATGATTTGGTTGGTTTGACGAGAACCCATTATTTGCTTAAAATAGCGCGGACATCGAACTAAGTTATGGGGTCAATTAAAAAGTTGTGATCAACTACAAATTCTTTACAACTGAATAATTGAACGACTATAAAGTTGATATTATCCAAGTATCCCAAGATATTGAATTATTGAGTTCTACAACGTAGTAGTTTATTTCAACCAGATTTCGATAAATAAGTAATAATAATAGTAACCGTGCATGAAATGGTTAAAACAAAAACAAATTAAATATCAACAAAAGTCTAATAAATTAAAAAGCCGAAATTGAATTAAATAAACGAAGAAACAATCAAAAAATAAAAAATGTAGAAGGTAGAAAATTAAAAGTTAACATGATAAAAAATTAAGAAGTTAGGCTGTAAAAATAAAGTTATTCTTTTGATTCATTCATTACATTATGAAAAGTGATAATAGTTGCCTAATTTCGATGCATTCTTTGTGAAAACTCGGGTAATAAATTGCCAATTGTGTAAGCAAAAAATACCGCGTTTTAATTAAAAACACGAAGTTAATTATTAATTCCCATAAAATTAAAAGTAAGGAAAGTTTAAGAATATTTTCTTTAAATAAAACGACAACTATAACATGCATAAGAATACAAATTTTTAAATTAATACACCAATTCAAAGTTCTAATACTTCCGAGTCGTTTGCATGAAATGCCTTGTATATACAGGGTGTTTACTAAATATACGGCAAAAATTCACGGGGTGGTTTCTCGGAATATTTTATAAATAATTGTACCTTTAACGATTTTTCGAAAATCATTTCGTTTCGAAGATACATGCCTACAGGGTTATTTAAAGACTTTCAAGAAACACAATACTTTCTGAATATGTATTTGCGTTTAAATCTAAGGTTCAATAACCTGCACGGTTGTCGAGATAATTTTCGTAATAATTGATAACAAATAAAACAAATATCGCAAAATCTAGAAACATAAACCTAGTATCTTGGAAATTATTGAAAAAAAAATGGAAATGACAAATCACGAGACACAATCGTATTATTTATCCCTACTTGTAGGTACCTATGTAAAAAACAATGATAACTTTTTTTAAATTCAAAAAAATTAACAAAATAGATTAAATACCTATTTAATGATGAAAATTATCGGCGACGTAACACAATCCTAACAAAAATAACTCCGCCTAAATTCACGTGAAGTTACGCAAGTTCTACGCTGCCATTAATCATCCACAAAAATTTTACACTTACGACAATCATTTCTGTGAATAGAAAATATAACAATCCGATTAGTTGTAAAATCATAATTAATATCTACCGTAACGAGAAATTGTCGACAAATGGACAACTTCAAAGTTGAAAATTTTTCATTAACAAAAGTTCTACACTCGCGACACCAGTTTTAATTATACAAAATAAACCACTCAATTGGTTTTCAATTAATAATTAATATTCGCGTTCAATTAAATTTTAATTAATCCGATATTCGAAGAAAGAACGACCCCACGCCTAATACCTACTCCGCGAAAGAACTAGGCACTGACTTAGCATCGGCTTGCACCGATAGATACTGAAACACATGCGATAAAGTTTTATTTACAAATGTGTTGGCCAATTGATATCGGACTCCAATAAAATCTAAAGAGGCCCACACACGGTACCTACAATCCGTTGTACAATTTTAATATCGATTTATACAATTTCACTGATTTATACTATTAACACATAATTTACAGTGTTTTCCAATTTGTTGCAGTCGAAGTCTCGCGTCGAAACGTTTAAAACCCTATATAAGTAAATATAACTAATACTTAGCAATAAAACTTCATAAAATAATTCACTAACTCTTTTACTATAAAGCGATAATAAAAGAGAGTTACGATTATTTAAAATAACAGCGAAATATAAATTTCCTCGTTCCCTTTAACGCTTTACAACCAATTTACATTCGTAAAATATAAATTATGGAAAGTTAATTAATCTCAAAAATGTCGAATCTTACAGAAAAGTTGTTTTGTTCTTCAAATCAATTAAATTCCGTTTTTAATGTCATTGTTTATATTTTTAAAACGTTTTAACAAAATCTTTAAATAAATATGTAGAAAAATGAATTTTTTCTTTTAATTATGAATACGTAATATGCGAATTTTGTTAAAAATTGTTTTTTTTTTATATAATAAATATAGGGAACGAAAAGGTTCGAGTAAATATTTTAAAGTAGTATAAAAATACAATTTAGATAGAGCCATTAATTGAAACTAACCAAAAAATTCCGAATTGAATTTTGATATTCTGGATTTAGCTCATGCTTTTCTTCAAACGGTGTTATAGTGAAAATGAGTTGAATCGTTTATATACAGGGCGTTTTAAAAGCAAAATTTATAGAGAAACTAGATAGGCCGATTAATTACCTACTTTATGTCAACCGTGTTTTAGCAAAGTAGTTGGTGATGGAAAGCTGCAAACAATACAATTACACATTGAGAACAGTCCTGATCTCGAAAACAGACGATCTTCGGGCAAGTGTATATTAAGCAACCACCACTTATTTTACACTGTTTTATCGTCCCTAGCAATATTGCCATGCTTTGTTGAAACACCCTGCATAATATTCAGAAAATTCTGGACAAAATTGTTTGATGCCACTCCCCACTGTGGTGGAGAAATATAATTGGAAAAATTTGATCCTAAACTCGCATCTAATTGGAAAATGTTATAATAAAAAAATACCCAGAATACCCGGATAATCAAAAAATAATAAATTGTAATTTTGCATTATGATAGGTATCGTTAAATTATTTGTTGGAAATGCATTAAACGTTATGGTAACGTCATTATGTTCTGTTAACAATTCACCGTTCAGCAATAAATTTAAAACGTTCTTTAATTGCTTAAATAAAGCAAACCTTGTCCAAACGACGATGCAAAATATTTTTAAATTTAAAAATCGACGTGCACGTAAATACGCCTATAATCTTCTGACCAATAATTTAATTAAAAATAATATATTAATGAACGCCACCTATAAAATTTTCAGTTTAAAAAAAATGAAGGAAATAACTATTTTCATTGTCTGTGACAATACCATCATATTTTTCCTAAGTTTGTCACAACCATGTTCGACTGAAAAATGACCAAAAAATAAATGTTATACAGGGCGGCGTAAGTAAGTTATAGTGCAATAAGATGAATTTAAAACAAATTCACTTAATCACACTACGTATTTTTTTATTCGAAGCACAAGTGTTGGTGATGTTCCATATGTAACGATGTGCATTAACCTTGCATTCTAATATTCTTTGATTTGGTTTACTAAGAAAAAACCTGGCTTTACAGACGAGTCATTCGGTTATATCATTTAAATTAAAAATTCGTTCTAATTCACGAAAGCATACGTTGAAACTACGATTTAGATTTAAGCTTAGATTCCTTAAGTTAAAATACTACAATTTTAAACATTTTCAGCAAACGGAAAAAATATTGTACTTTTTACTCACGTTTTCTCACAATAAGTACGTGTATTTTTGTAAAAGGATGAAACCCTATACGTATTGTAATGAGTTACAAAACGCGTTACGTTACTACTTAAGTACTAACAAAATGCCTAAATTTAATTTTTAAATTACATTTAAAAATCTAAATTTATTTTCGCCATATAGGTACGATTTTCAGCGTTGTTAATAGTTAAAGTAAAAAATATAAATACTTTGATGTCTGGAGAAGCGCTACAAGCGATACACTCAACCCCACCCGTCGACAACTAAAGTCAGCCACACCCGCATCGACAGTTCAAAAAATTAATTTTGAACTAACTCCGGGGGCACTTCGTACACAACACCATTTATTAAAATAGTCTAAAAATCGAAAACCTTAAAAGTGAATTAAATCGATTGATATCGACACGTAGCCGCGCGTAGCTTCGCTCAACAAACACCGACTCGTATTCACGAAACAAATTAATTATGCGTATTTCGTATCTATGTATAAAGAGACTTAGGAGAAAGTTTAACCAACCACTTCTATTAAAAATTATCTTACGAAGGAATGTTTTCAAGTTCAGATAAACAGCATTTTCATCGTCGAAGCGCGCGTTATCGCGCACGTGTGCAAGAGATAAGTCGCATTTGTTCCCACGATTGTATTGTACTTAATTTTTATCGTCCACATTTTTTTAAAAAATGTTCCGTAAAAGTTTTAAATATAAAATTCCATTCACGATTTAAACGAAAATTTATTTAAGATTTTAACATAGAACGTACGCATATTTTTTCTTTTATTAATCCCCAAAATGTTAATCATTTTGTTACAGTAGAATACCGTTTATTTCAAGTAGTAATTCTCGTTATGGCTGTAAGGCCGTATTTTAATATTACAATAAGCGTGTAATCGTTAACATCTTCAGTCCAATTTTTATCATTTTTTGTTTTTATTTTTTATTGGACTTCGACTATGGAGGAAAGTATACACCTTTATGGGGACTGTAAAATAGAGAAAAACATATATTTTATTTTTCGGTTCCTGTGATGAAAGGACGTTATTTAAATGTGTTAAAATGAAATTAATTTAGGAGTGAAATTTCGAAAATCCTTTCTTAGCGGGTGCTTACATTACAAAAGAAATCAGTGGTTGAGGGTGGGTATTGATATGTCAGTCAAACAGTCACGTTATATTTTTATATAGAAAAATAGATAAGAGAAAACTGACAATATTTGAATTGATACAAAAAAAATATTAAATAATGCCACTTTTCTCTTGTTTTTTTATTCGTTTCCTTTTAAAACGTCCTATAGTATATAAATGATTGAACTCGTTTTCACTATAACACCGTTTAAAGACAAGACAAGTCAAGCCTAAGCTAAATTCAAAATATCGAAATTCAATTCGAAATTTTTTGGTTAATTACACGTATACTATCAATTAACCGTGGACACGCTTTATATAACTTCGAGAGAAGTTTAACCCACACATTAGAGAAAATTACACTTTTTATTTAATGACTAAAATGTCAACACGTTATAAACAAATTAAATTTATACAATTCTCTGGAGGAGAATTTTTTCGTTAGACTTTATTTCCTACTATTTTTATTCGTTCAAATTTAGAAAACAAAATGCAAGTTTTAAAACTGTTTAATTATAGGCAACACAGTTTAGAAATCTTCAGCTAACATAAGACGTCGAAATGACTAAAATTAAAATAGCGCCATATTAAAATATCAAAGGAAAATGTTGCTAATATTTAATTAAATTCGTCTTGGAAAAGTTGGGATAAGACGATGAAACTGTATAAATGCTGTAATGATTTTTTCAAGTAGAACGGTAGTGCGTATTTTACTAAATTTATTTCTCCACGTTAATTGTATTAATATCGATAACTGTAATATTTTAATAAAGTATATTTAAAAATTGCAAGGTTCAAGTTGGTAGGTCATTAGCAGTTTAATATCCTTTTATGTAATTATTTCGCACTTATCTACCATCAGGATTACTCGGTTGAATTTAAAATCGAATAAAGCCTTAATGACACTTTAATAATTGAATAACTAACAAGATCCTTTGGAAAATGGAATTATCTGAAGAGTACAAATAGAAAAGGTGGTCGTATCTCGTGATGGAACATTAAACGACGGTTATTTAGTTTTAAATATGGAACTATCTATAATGAGTAGCCTCTCCAATCTATTATTATTAACATGATATCCTCGTATAATCAATCTCTCAGGTTTTGTATTGATTTTCCCCTTTTTAATCTTCATTACGTTTACATATTTTTCTAAAAAGCTATTAACACAATTTATAAATAGAAAAGCATGTTATTGACAACATTTCAATAAAGAAGTTATTAAATTTAATTAAATATTATTTTTTATGTTAATTATGTGTAAATTTATTTGTTTTAACACCTGAAACAGAAGTTTGGGACGATTAAAATTTCTTATATACAGTTAACGGCATAAACTGGGACGGACACAAGCGGAAAACTTTTTTGTTTGAAATTTCTCAGAAATGTTATTCTTTATAAAAATTTCTGCATAAATCAAAATTCAAAATACACGTATCTAATTTTGAATATAATCTTTCGTATACGAGGGACGTTCAAAAATATGAAATCGGCTCAAGAGTAAAGTGTCCTTGTTTTTGAGAATACACGAAACTGTTATTTGAAAAAGTTTTTTATACATACATAATTGCAAAAAGATGTCAAATACAAACTTATAGTCACTTCGTGTAAAAATATATATATACATTTTTTTTTACTTTTTGACCTATATTATTCTATGTAGAATCAAATTGTCAAGCTCTGTTCTTTATTTGTATCGTTTAAATGTAATTACTTTATTTTTGTTATGTTTGAAATGCACACTTTTTGCTTCAACGCACTTTAAAAAAATTTAGCAACTTGAATATTTTTTTTATAAAGGACTTTGTAAGTCGTTTTAGTTATCCTTTTTAGTTTAAAAAAAGTTTTCTCTGTTTTCCTGCAGATACGACTTTTAAGTTTCCCGAAATTTGCAAGACATTATGTTGATGAAACCGACTTTTTATCTTTACATTGTTTTACCTACATATTCAATATCGATGTGGGAAGCAATTTTCAAAATTCTTTAATATTTCTATACTTTTTCATTTTAAATAAATTTTATTGTTCCATACATGTAATTCATATGTTTTATGTAGATAAATTAGTTAGTGATTACAGTTTCAATTCATTTTGAAATTAACTAAGATGTTATTATATTTATAAAACTGCATAAAATATTACGAAGAAAAAACAAAGTTCACGTTCAAACAAAATCCATTAATTTTATAATATCAAAAGTTATAGCGATTAAAACAAAGTACGTCTATTAAAATTTATAACTAATTCGAGTTTCAAGTAAAACGATTCAAAGGCGTCCAATTCTGCGAAAGTAACACGAATTATAGGAAAAGTCTAGAATTGTCTAATTTTATATCTGATTTCTCATTTAGGAAATGTACGAATCATTTATGTAATTTAAAATGTCGACTGTATTCACGTTACTCGTAAGAATTAAATGTTATCAATAAAGATTTACAACTTAACCTGAAGTAATTTGATTCCGAGAAATATACCGGGTGGTCACGAGATCCGGGCCAAACTTACAACTCCTATGTTTATGAACCGATTATTTTGAAATTTA
This sequence comes from Rhagophthalmus giganteus, assembly GCA_036326145.1. Lineage (NCBI taxonomy): Eukaryota > Metazoa > Arthropoda > Insecta > Coleoptera > Rhagophthalmidae > Rhagophthalmus > Rhagophthalmus giganteus. The sequence continues at coordinate 2,662,943 of JARFJA010000013.1, forward strand.
AAACATGCATATAAGACATAATTTCTAATTTAGTGACGTGTAGAGTCAAAATGGCTGACTTTCGATTTCGACGGAAGCGACACAAAATTTGATTTTTTAAATGGAACACCCTGCATATTTGCTAAATTTTCGTTTTTCTCAAAAATAATTTCAAAATTTTTAATTCTATTTTTCAATATAGAACGATATGGCTGCGGTACAGTTGTTCCATCTCGACTCTGTTATCCACTCAAATAGTAATTATTCGTAGCAAGTTAAAAGTTAAAAAGTTATTTTTTTTTAACGGAAAGTGAATGAACTACTCGCATCATTAGATAGAAAACTTTAATGAGAATACAACGATATGCGCATGTCTAGTTTTATTTCCATTTAACACTAAATAATTCAAAAATAGGTAGGCATTCTTCATTACCTGAACGTATTTGACATTTATTTTTATTTGTCATGTATTAGAATTTTGTTCGCAGATTCCAAAAATAGTAAAATGTTCCATTTCAAAAATAAAATTTGGTGTCACTTTCGTCAAAACCTGGAAGTCGATCATTTTGACTTTCAACGTCAATAAATTAGAAATTATGTCTTATGACATAATTTCTAATTTGGAACATGCATATAAATGCATGTTCCAAATTTCAAAACAATCGGTTCATAAACATAGCTTGCCAACGGCTATAATTAAAAGTTACGTCAGTGACATACCTATTATATTTATAAAGTAGGTATGGCCTATCCAAACCTATATGCAATTCACGTCATCAACAAAAAGTTACTAGATTGTTTATTTGTAATTCGGTTTAACGTTTGGAAAGTGACATATTCTATAGATGATTTACCTGCGCACGTATTAGATGGTATAAAGAAAGACTACAACTTATTAGAACTGTCAAAATACGAGGTACAAAGTGACAGCACTGTGTGAAACGTCATCATCTAGTAACCCTTTTATTGATGACGTGGATTGCATATAGGTTTGGACGAAGTATATATATAATCAATGTATTAATATTTACACTTGTACCTACCCAATTAAAAACATTTTTTTCAGGTCTGATATGTAATTTTATTTAAATTAAATTAATTAATCTGTTCTAGCTAGAATTGTTTATCGTTCGTTTGATAAACAAAGTAGTTTGAAAGGTGAAAGATAATTCCGATTTATATTTAAAGAAATTGTATGAAAACCCCGTTTTAATTAAATAGATTTAAAAGAACTTTGTTCGAAGTTTTTGTTAGAAGTAGTCAAAAGTCTATACAATAACATTAAGTCCCTTCAGCCGAATAAGATAAAGCGATAGAATACTTTGAAAACATCACAGGAAAATTATATTTTAGTAATATTTTTAAAATATATAGACAAGGCTGTTCGGAACTAAAACGTTACTTGGAACGATCTCTTCATATTTTATAAAGTACATACGTGCTGGCACTTATGAAGTGTTATAGTTGAAGTTCTAACAAAAATACTTCCGAATTGTACACTTTTTGGTGCATCATTTACAGCATGTTTAAAGTGTTTGAGTGTCCATTGTGTTCAGTAAAACATAGTGAAAAATAAGGTAAAAAATAGTTAATTTAATATATCCAGACTTCTTTCGTTTGGCCAGGAGACTGTATATAGGTTGTGGGTATATAATATTTTGTTAATATTGAACTAACATTCTAGATCAAGCATCGATAATAAAATAACATTAAAATTAAAAGGCTGGAAGGACAGGGTCGAATTTATTTTTTGGTTTTTTTTCGAGGTTACTTGGAATAACGCTCAGAATTTACAAAAACGTTTCTGATATTAGGAAATATGCTGATTATTCCACAGAAACCTTAAAAAAGCTGTGCAAGACATACAAAGAAATAATCTACCATTCAGATAGGTGACGGAAAAATGCCCCGAGTAGAAAAATTAATAAGAAACACGAATTTGCAACAAACATTGTCTAAGAAAGAAGTAAATAATATTGTTGACGCAATGAAAATGAAAATGAAGAGGTAAAATCTTTAATCAAAATCTATTTAGGGGAGAGCAGGAAAATTCGTAAGCAATTTACTGAAAATAAACCCGAAAATGATTGGCTTCGACTATTCCTTAAACGACATAATAACAAATTAAAAGTACAATTATGTGAAAACAAAAAAAAAATAATCAAAACATCAAGAAGAGGACGATTTCGTTTCCACTAAGTCCATATATTTCATTTTATGAAAAATGTTTCTGTTTATTGCTTATTTGTATGTTTCAGTACATCTTTTCAAGAAATAAAAGCTGCCAATTTTCAGCAATGCTACTTTTGTTCCAAGAGATCTCTCATTGAGTTTATCATAAACTTTGTGTGCTCTTTACAAAGCCTATTTCAAGTAACCCCAAGGTGGGGGGGCCAATAAAGGCCTATTGTACCTCCGCTGTAAATGTGCTTTATTTTATAAAAGCATTTCTATTCTTTCAAAAAAGTTAGAATTTCTCCTATAGCTATAGATTTTATCTGTAGTAATAGGTTCCATTTCAGGTAAGTATCTAACCCAAAGTGTAACTCTCTGTCGACTGTTAGTCTTTAGCAGATGTATTTAGCGTTAAACGTACTCCAAATATGTGCGTTAACTTTTCTTGATCTCGTTAAATAATAATTAAATATTTAGAGTTTAGATATGCAATAGATTTATATAGTTATTAAAAATTTGGAAAGTAAAGCGGTGTTTACATTAGCGTACAGCCATGGCTGAAATCAGGCGTAAGTGCGTTGCATGGTACTCACGCGTTTATTTATTCATCGACTTTACGTCTGACTATCTACCGTGGCTCCACGCTAACGTAAACAGCGTTTAAAATACTAACTTTTTTTAATAAAATACAAAACAAGTCTTACTTACCATTAGTAAAACAATGTTTTGTCACTACAACTAATTTTAATTTAAACTAAAAATAAATGACTGTGCATTTTTTGTTTATACATAACATAATTATCTTTGTTATTATAAAAGTTAAGTTAATTAAACTAGAATACTTCGTCTATAGTCTACAAGTTGATTAATAATTCAGAAAACTATTTTTTACGATGGCAAAGTTTGCAAGTTATTTAACAAAAAGGGGTTGCCCGCAACTCTTTCATTTGAAGGGGTGCAATAACAATTTACAATAAATTTGTCGTAATTGTTTAACTATTGTCTAATATGGGTACAATCACGTGCAATCGAAAATGTCCCAGTCTTTTATCCCGTTTTACAAAATGAATGTCCTTCATAGATTTGTATCACGCCAAACAACGTAAATAAAAACGCTATTAGGTGAAAGCACCATCGGTAATAAGGTCGTTGCTAAAACTCCGCGAATTTCAAAACTAAAATTAATACAAAGAACTTGATTATTATAAATTTATATAAATAAATTCAACAATATTTTTTGTGGTTCTATTTCAAACAGTAGTAGAGAAAATTATATCTAAAACAGGTGGGAAAAGTATTGTTGTCGTACAAGCCGGAAAATGAAATCTTAAAATGAAAATATCTACTCAATTGTACTTAGCAAATAGACTCAAGCTAATTGTAAGGCTTACGTTTTCGTACCACGACTTGGACAAGGAACGTTATCATTCATTCATAAGTAAACAAAAAAAAATGTAATAATATATTATTTTGAGACAACAGTGTTATGCAATGTTATAAATGTGCCATCATTAATTTCAAATACTTTATAAATTTAATGTTTACTTTATTATCAAACAGTTAAACAAAAATTGTTATAATCAAAAATAATATAGAATCATTATTGAAATTGGCTATTTGGCTATTATTACAATTGGTTTTAGTCGTGGTATTGTACAAAAATAATAATTAACTTTACATAGTTATATTAACAGGCAATGCGAGCTTTAATAAATATTTTAATGCGCAAAACAACGTAGGGTGACATGAAGTTTTATCGAGAATAGTTATTATAAGCGACAAATAAATCGGACTTTCCATTCCTTTATTTAATTATAATAACTGGTATGTAGTTTTAGGACAGGGTAAATAGATTGTGCTCGTACGAGGTTCGCGAGCAAACAACACTAAATAAACGTTATTTGCTTCTTCATGGTTATGAACAAAAAACATGATTCATCGACAGAACAAAAAAAAGTCCTTTAGTGTATATTTTAACAGTTGAAAGTTGGTTGGTTGACGCACACAGAGACAAAAAACAGCCTTTATTCTAGCGAGGCCAATTCTGACCAAGAAAATATTTTAAAATATTTTCAAATGCGTTTTCTTGGTCCGGATTGACTACACAGTAGACTGTCTAAAGACACGTTTGCCTCACTGTGCGATCCACATTAAATATAGACACATGAGTGGATGAACATGGATTACACTCATTAAACTCGAATAAAAAAAATAAAGAATTTATTTAAGAAACTTTTAAAACAAGAGTTTCGAAATACGTAGTAAATAAAAGACGGTTTCAGATTCTGTCCTAATGCGTTATTTAAGTTCAGTCTTCAGTGCAGAATTATTTATGTCAAAGTTTCAAATAGATTCAGGATTTAATTCGAAAAGATCGAAACGACTTTCTCAATTTACAAAAACGAGTTCGACGCGGTTAGCTTCAAATGTACCTGCATTTGTTGCACACAGTTTTAAAAATAAGTTAATGTTCTAAAGTGTTCCTAACTTTCAAATATTTACAGATTTGCAATACTTTTTGTACACTTCACACTTCGTACCTATATGTTTTCAAGAGATTTAGTATTTTATATTTTCGAGCAAACGTACGCTTTAGTTTTTGAGCATTTATAAATAATAATTTATTTAAACATTTTTTATTTCTAAATTAAACTTTAAATGACTAAGCTTATTTAACTTTTTATAATATTAATCTATAAAAAAATTCTAATATACAGGGTGATTCTAAAATGCCACACCAACTCCATAGTACATTATAGGGGACTGTTAATGGTGCCTGAAAAAATAATTCAAATATTTTATTTACCGTATTTTTATAGTTATTCCCAAAAAATTGAATGGTAAATTTGGCAACATGTTTGGTAAATGACTGTGTCAAGTTCATAAGTATTGTTTATATGGAAACCAATTAAAAAAAATGAAATCAAATAAACTGTTATAAACCAATTTTTTTATTGAATAATAATAACGAAGAGCTATAATGTTTTTAGAAAATGGTGCTGTATGTCAAAATTACTGACAATAAAGAAGTTATCTACTTTACCTTTTAATATCTCAATAAATTGTTGAACATGATTTTTTTTTAACTATTTCTCCAACTATTTTAACAGTTCCTTATAACGAACTGTATAGTTGGTGCGACGTTTTGGAATCACCTCTGTATAATAAAATAAAATATTAAAAATATACATATAAAAAACTGAAAAATATTCTTTAAAATAATTATAAGCAATTAATATTTTAATTTAAAAATATAACATTGTAAATACGAAAAAGTTTGATTAGAAAATCAACTTCGACATTCAGTAATGTTGTTCAAACGTCTTGTGAATAACAACGTTAACGAACTTTGGAATAAAATACGATAAATATCTTATTCTTTTAGTTGTGATTCGTTCAATTGTTCTTCGATAAGTTTTTCTAGACTTTTTATTTAACTCATGAATATTTGTGTTTGTCGGTAGGTTTACGATATTTTGTTTTTATAATATAAATTAAACTGGAAGATTAGTGTTAATATCAGGATCATTAAATAAAAAAATAAATAATCACAATATCAAATATGTCTAATTATACCTACAGGGTTAGTTAAAAGTATGGAGACGGCGATTTATTGTCGTTAATATTCATTTTAGGAAATTATGTTCAATACAAAAGTTTGTTATGAAATTATTATCTACATTTGAGAATACTTGAATTTTTTTTTTCCTCAATTGTTTTTAAGTTACGACGTCATCGATATTTTTTTGAAATGACAACCTATATTTCTGATTATTGATTTCGATAGTACATTCTATTCTCTTTTCAACGGTATACAATTTTCAATATGTTACATTTGAAAAAAATTGAGAAAAAGTGCCTTAAAGTTCAGGTCATTGTCAAATTAGAAATGGACAACAATTTGAACACTTACTTTAATGTAGTTAGTTATTAATTTGTTTTTAATGATAAGATTGTGACTGATAAGTTTATTGCAAATAAATGAGTCTAGTTACCGTGTTAATTAATTCTATTAATTTAATGGATCTTTAATATTTGAACTTATACCTATCACTGTCCTGGTGAAAGAGGCCTAAGAATATCAAATATCCTCTAGTACCATTTTACATAAATTAACGCCGAGTTTCCATTCTAGAAAACTATTATATAACAAATAGAATTAAATAATATACAATAGACTACTATACTTATACAGGATGTAACTGAAATAACTCGAAAGCTTTGAAGGGGTGAAAGGGAAGTATATGACATGACCATTAAATAAGATGATAAATTTTGGTTGAAATTTGAAATATGTAAAAAGAATAAATACGGACCTGCTTTGCATTTAAAGAATTTAATTATTCTGCATTGGAAAACATCGCGAAAACGTTCGTTAGTAGCACAAAATCAAACGCACAAACAACGATATGATAAAACTTTACAATACTGTGAACAATAATAGAATGATAACTATCAGCTGGTCGTTTACAAAAAACATTTAAATTTAAATTTGCACTAACCTACCCTACAATAAAATAAATTAAACGTACCGATGCCATATTGTCGACACTAATCGTAGCAATTAATATCAAATTTTTGTCTCGTATTTTTGTACGTTTTGCATAATTATAAATTATATCGATATTCGTTTTACCTTGAAAATGAGTCATTTGTGCACCTTTTCTTTTGTGCACAATTTTCTCGGAAATTATCAATAAGCGGCCATATGTTGATCAGGAAAATATGTATTAAATCATTACAGCATTACAAGGTTTAGACTTATTTTAGTTACAACCTGTATATGTATAAATGTGAGTTTAATAAATATGTATCATATTGGCACGTAGATATTTAAATTTCGAATTTTTTAAAAAATCGCTAAATCTTGATTAAATTAAACAACTCAGTTTGATAAAAACTTGAAAACGACAGTTAAAAAATATATATAAGTTAATTAACTTTATTTGAATTTATAGACCACTAAATTTAATATGAGCCATAAAATTTTTATCATTTAATACGTAGAATATTTTATTCCAACTTTACAATTTTTCAATTTCTTTAATTTTAACTTATCTTTAAAGATTCGTTGAATAGAATCACTGAAATTAAACTCCGCGTAATCTAGTTTCACATTTCTTTCTATAACTGCGATTACAAAGTTTTAAGTTGTTTTATTCTATTAGAAAAGCTCACTTTCTTTCATTTTCTCTCGTTACTTCATTTTGCGCTATCTAAATGATCAAGTTTTACGGTTTTTTGATTAGCAACGTTAATAATCTTTATCGGTATTTACGCAAATATTGTATAAACGCTTAAATTCGTTGGAAAATTATTTTTGTATTTATCAGTTAAAATGTTTTTCAAACACGTAAGCAGTTTAAAACGATTATAATCTAACTAAATTTATAAAGTAATATTATCTTTATCCTACAATATAATATATGGTGCGGGTAGCTTGCTTCACCTGTTTAAAAAGTTTTGATGGAGAGAAACTAGCAAACCTTTAATTAAAATTGAATCCTGTTGATAAACATGGGCGTCCGTAACAAATAAAAATACCATCAACACCACTTAGCAGATAGGATCAAATATCTTGTAGATGCCGATCGATAGAACACAGGCGTAGGGGAAGGTGGGGTAAGTTGTGGAGGTAAGCAAAATAAATTAAATTTTTTAGAAAATTTTTAAAATTATTTCCACAAAGCATTACATTGTTAAACTCGTCGTGCCACAAACGAAAGTTTGGAGATTTCATTCCCGAGTACTTCGTTATCCAGTCTTTTTATCTCCAAATAACGTCGTTCCCAAAATTTTGATCTCTACAATTTGTTTTTTATTATATTTGTGAATGAAATCAACTTGTGTATCTTGCGATCGATTGTGATCTCATTGATTTTTTTAAGATTACACGGGCCTGCAAATTTAAGATCACTACGACCTTTTTTGAATTTGACACCTGTCTAAGGGGTATTTGAGGGTGCTAATAACGAATATGAACTCAACTTTTTTCCATCACGTCTAAATTTTTCAGAAAATGAGACTGAAGAAAAATTATATTGATATCTATATTACAAAAACAATACGTATTTACTTACATATTTATAATAATAAAGATAAGTTGCAAATTTTTGTGAACCTTTTTCTTTTTTCATCGAAATTTCTGTGGTATGATTGTCTCTCGTGAATTAGCAAATTAGTAAATGAAATCTCTTTTAGTTTGACTAATTCATAGGAATGCAGTTAATGAATTGTTAATCGTTCAAAATAGATTTTAAAAGGGCAAGAAGGTTCATCAAAAGTATTTCTTGAAATTTCTATGGCAAGATGAAAAATTGATATATCAAGAAAACGTGACGTGATGGATTTTTTTATAATTTTTCTCGCAATCAACATTCAAAAATCTATCAGCATTAAAACTCAAATTCCAAAAAGGTATTTCATTGCAAGTTTGTGTTATCAGAGTGACTAAAAATCGTAACGAAATGAAGGTTAATTTCCGGGCACCTTTTAGATGGGGAAATAGTTATTAAATTCAAACTCAAAAAATGACTTATTTTTAATATGGCTAAGGAAGTGGTTCTGGAATAGTAAGCTTTTCGTCCCGTCCCTTTTTTCTGCGGTGTTTGATTGCAACTCTGACAAATAATTGCTTTTTTCTGCTTTCGTCGTAATGAATCTGAATTGAGGTTAATGTGGGTTCATTGGTGTTACCGATTGTTAACACTTCAAAAATTTGTTCGAAACATTTTATAAATGACGATTGCGCGAAACATTTGAAATATGAACTATTAAACTTGCCTGAAAGTAGTCTTTTAAATTTCTACACGTACTTCTAACTGCTACTACTCCCCGGATGACATCACTGTGCGGAGTTGAACGTGCTTAGAACACTCGGAAATCATACCTTGTATAGTTATTATACCATGATACTTGACAGTTATATTTAAACAGGTATATTTACCATAATGTCTTATTTCCTTTCCACTTTAAAAACTAAAAAATATATAAAAATCACCTTTCTAGGTGAACGAATAAGAACTTATGTGTACATTTTTATACATTGTTTATTCTGAGTTATAACATTTATAAGAATAATTACAAGAACTGTACATATAAGAGGACTCTTTTTTTTCAACGGGTGAGCTGGCGAAAGCAAACAGGAACCAAAAAAAAACAAACTTTTAGTATAGATGTATAAATTGTTATTTGTATCACTCGTTCGAAAACAAAGTTTTTGTTGAATAAATGAGTTGCGGGCGCGACTAATGTAAGATTTAATTAATAGCAATTTAAGTAAATATTTTGTGTAAGATGGGGTGGGGTAACTGGGTCACCATTTCACGTTGGGGTATCTATGACTATTGCGAAACACTGAAATAACAGACAAAAATTCCACTTACCCTGATAGTTGGAGCGATATTGAACTGGGAGGCATTGTAACGAAAAATGATCTTCGTAATCATTAGAAAGGCATTAAAAAGGCAGTCAAATAATATTAAAATACCCATATGTCTGTTAGGGAATTACTCATAGCCCAGTCACCACATATAACCTTATACAGTTTACCTTTACTTGAAAAACACTATACTAAGTTATAACTCATAGTCTTACGATTGGAGAAATCAATAAAAATATCTAAACAGTTACCTATCTGTAGTTACCGTATTTTTCGCTTAAAAAATATAGGTACAGTTTTACTTATTTCATGTTTTTGTTTGTCAAATAAAGTATCCTGAAAGAATGCATATCGGCATAACGCTACTTAGATTTTATATTAGGTAGTGGAAAATGGTTAAGAAAGTGCTAAAAATTACAGAAGAAATACAGTAAGTTGTAAAAAGTAAAAAATGAATGTTTTCGCAATGGCAAATATTGATCACTTGAGACGAAAATGTGAAACTGCGTATCGAAAGTGTCCAAAAGATTGTATTTTTGAATATTTAACTAGGAGCACGTCTAAGCGCACCTTTTATTTTTTGACATAGTAATGGTTAAACTAAAAGATATAATTATATTAAAATTGTAAGATTTTACTCCAACGTACAATGGTATTTTTGTTGAAAAATAATAAAAGCAAAAACAAATGTTTTCCAAAATATTATAAAGTATGGGCTGTATGTGACACTAAACGGTTATTGGATTTGCAAATAACGGAACAAATACGCTTCGCTTTATAAAAGTCATCAAATTCTAACTTTTGAAAAACATATTCAAAACTTTAAACCGTTATATCACCGTTAAAAAATGACTTCTGAAAAAGATAATCTAAGAAAGCCTTTACTACAAAAATGTAAAATGCTAAAGATTTGGAAAGGGGCATTTTTTTACAACAAATCGGAACGTTCCTCTACGATTCAATAATTTTTCGACAAATATCTAACAACAATAATAACCAAACAAATAAATTGTTAATCATACGAAATAAAATTATACGAGAAATATAAATCTTGTGGTTTTAGATTTTTAAATTGTAGGCAGACGAGACGTGAAAAACATAAGGAAACGACAATGAAAACAATCCTAAAACACAAATTAGGAAACAAAGTCAAAACTTGTAAAACAAGAAAACCGAAGGAAAATAAAAGTAAAATGAGAATGATACAATAAAGTCTCGCGAGTACGTGGTTAATCTTGGTGCGAATGGTCACCATTATTTGTAAACTCTAGTGTGTTGTGAGAAGTTAAACTTTTTCGCAATTTATTTCAAATTGCGATGTTTATTATAAATAGAAAATAAAGTTATATCGTTTTATACAAAAATTCTTAAAAGAAATATCGTGTTGTACCTAGTACAGTCGTTATCCATATTAAAATTTTAAATAGCACTTGGGGATAAATTAGTACAACGAAATAAACAACCGTTTTCTAACTAAAAACTGTATTAAGTAACTAGAAGAGCGAACAATTTTCAGAATTATTCCGTAAACTTACTTAATTTTGAACCATGAAATTTTAGATGTAAAGTACTAATTCCATGTTTGTTTCGCTGTGGATTAAATGAACTTCGTATACAAGTGTAAGCTAAACTGTTGTCGTTAACCAAGAGGGCGTAGTTGTCGGGAAAAGCTAGATAAATACCCGTTAAAGATGTAACGCGATTTACGTTCGTATGCATTTTTATGCATTCGAGCATTATTTAAATCTGTACGATGTTTCATAAATATAGAAACGACACGACAGCGAACGTGAAAATTATTTACATATATCAAAGTATAAAATGTGTATAATTTGAAATTTGAAAACGAAATAAGCAAAAATAACTCACCTAATTCCGGTCCGCAAACTCTCGGAATAATTTCCAGGATGGAGGAACAAGAGGCGTCTTCGAAGCAAAGTTGCCGGGCGAGCAGACAGTTCAGAATTGCGATCGCAGTTTTTAGATTGGGGCCTGAAACGTACATTAAAAATATAAGTATTGTAAATATTTACTTCCGAACCGAAATTATAATCGGAGTACGCGGTTAATTCCCTGTTGAGTGTAATCCGTTCACGGTATTTAGGTATAAATTGGCATTTAGTACTTCTAACGCGGGTAATTAAATTTGTAAGTTTTTTTGCCTGCGACACTTTTGCCATTCGCACGTCAGTCTCTTATAATTGCAACGGCATCGGTGTGCGGATATGTGGTGTTCTCCAGGAGTTACCCCCGCTTGAGTAGATACTGATCGTGTCCGGCACCTGCTTCTTACGTAATCATACCACACCTGTGCTGGTAGTGTAGTGTAACTAGTCGTTGCTTTTCTTTTTTTTTAAATTCGATGACTTTCACAAACGTCCACGGTTGCAGGGAGATTCGAACTCCCGACCGTCGATTTACTACAGGAGTGAGTCCAAAACTCACTAGACCACCAACAGCCCCTTTCATAAAGCTAAACTTTATTTTTATTAAAGATAATATCTGTAAGTTAAACAACAGAAATGACAGATATGGGAATTAATATAAATTTAACCCTACATATTAAATGAAACAATAACAGACTGCCCGTTTTATCTTATTATCGCCCGCTGTCAAAATTACGACCTCATTTTATACATTACATTAAGTTTAGATTCTTTGTTAAACCTCGTTTGTATATAAATATACATAACTTTATTAAATATATGCAAATACGTTTCTCACGTAAGTATATTTACGGAAACATTGAAAATTAGAGATGGATGTAACGGTAACAAATAAGTAAAAGATTTTACGTATCCTAAAAGAGTATTTAACACTCAACACGGTTAAGTTCGATTTCGTCAAAGCTTAAGTCCTAGTTTAAAAATTATAATAAAAAAAAATAAATACCGCTATTGTAAAACTTGCCAAAAATTTTATTTATAGTCGTTCAATAATAATTTATTATATAGATACTATAGCTTATCCAAACCTATATGATGTTCACGTCATCAATATAAGGTTACTAGATAATGACGTTTCACACAGTGCTGTCACCTCGTACCTCGTATTTTGACAGTTCTAATAAATTGTAGTCTTTCTTTATGCCATCTAATATGTGCCCAAGTAAATCATCTATAGAATATGTCACTTTCGAAATTTTAAACCGAATTACAAATAAACAATCTAGTAACTTTTTGTTTTTGGAGCAATGTTTATAGGAACTGTTTTCATCCTTATGACGAGTGCTGGCCAATCCTTTAATTTGAACAACTATCGAAGGACCACGCTATATTATAACAAACTCTACATTTTTTTATTTTAGAATAAATTTTGTAAAAGAAGTAATCTAAAAGTAAAAGTAAATTATAAAAAGTTTTGAATAGAAACCTTATTTATAAATAGAATCCTTTATTTAATCTTTTTGTTGAAATTATCTGTAGCCTATTCACAAGAAAAACCCTTCTTCGTTTTCACGGCTCACCTCAAAATATCTTCATATAAATCATACTTTTTGTAATTTTGTCTTAAATTGTATTGCTGATCTTTCATTGGATTATTTGCATAATTAACTTACAATATTTCCGGTAATGAAAGCCACGCAATTTTCTAATTATTAAAAGACAACCTTTGCTATAAAAAATGCTGTCGATGTACATCTTACTGAATTTCGGTTTATTAATTACGTTTAATATGAAGATGTCTATTTGGATGTAAAAAATGCACGAATCCCGCTTTCATAAAGTACCTAAGTCAACGAGAACACTTTAATTCTCGCAGTTTTTAATGATAATTAAATTAGCCGATTCGGAATTATTAGAAAAATGCTATTTGAAAGAATCATTTTCTTATACGGTTTATTAAGATCGCGTAATTATTTAATATTATTGATGGAAATAGTTGAATAATTTTAACAAGGTTATCTACTAATGCATTACTCGATACATATATGCATGTGAATTATCCTTTGACATAGGAAAGGTAGGGAGTACGTTGATTGGTTGGGTTATATTTGCAACTGTGTAAATATACTCATCCATTTTGATATAGACGAGTGAGCTTAATACAATACATTGATCCTTTTAAAGCGAGTAATAAGTATATTGGAACAAGTAATTGAAAAGCACATTTGGTACTACATTGCGCGGTTTATTTTGTTTTAAAACTTGATCTAACACAATATTCACCTATACGCCTATATACACTACAACTACAGAAGTTCAACACGCAACTGAACTAGATAAAATATAAGTTTAAAAATATTTAAATTGGGAGATGGTTTTGAATCAGTTTACATAATTAAAGCAAATTTGGAAAAGCGACTTTTACTAATTTCTAATAATGCTTTAGAACAATAAAAGCGTAAGATTTACTTTTATAAAAATCCGCGATTTCTTTAATTACCTCCTTTTTGTTTAGTTTAAAAGCTAATGACAAACTTAATTTTCAAAAATATAAAAACAACATTTTTAATTTTTATTAGAATTTGATTGGAACGCTTTTATTATAAAAAAATCTTTTATTAACAAGTTTAATTCAGAATATTATAAACGATTATATTTTTAAGTTAATTTAAGTATTAGGTATCTAATTTAAGTTAATTGAGTTAATAATTAGAATAAACTAAATGTTAAAGAAACCTAACCTTAACTTGTAAATACATTCCAAATATAATACTACTATTTTATATAAGTACAAGGTGATTCCAAAATGGCGCACCATCTCTACAGTGCGTTCTAGAAAACTGTTAAAGGAGCCTAAGAATAATAATAAGAAAATTCGATCTGCTGTATTGTTGTAGTTATTCGCAAAAAATTGATTGACAAATTTGGTAACATGTCTAGTAAATGGCCGTTGTTATAGAAACGAATTAGAAAAATAAATTAAAACGACAAATAGACAGATCAAATAATTATCTGTTATTAAATTGTCGTCAAAAATTTCAAATATAATACATAATTATAAATAAATTTTGTTGTTTTTTTTTTAAATTTAAGAAGATCATTAAGATGTAATATTCATTTTTATAACACTGTCATAAAGAAATTGCAATTTTTAAAATTAAAACTACGTGCTTTTTATGAAACTGGACAACAATAAAAGGCACATAACATTTATATAAAATGGTGTCATGTTTCAATATTGCTAAAAAAGCTAAATTCTCTACTTTATCTTTTTACGTCTCACTAAATTGTTGATTAAGATTTTTTTCATTATTGTTTCTATACTTCATTAATGGTCCTCACAACGTATTACTCTGTATACATCGACAACTAAAATACGTACAAAAAAAAAGAAATTTAACTCAAATAGACATTTCTTTAAATATGAGCAATCAAATAATAGGGTTAATCGAAAGAAAATATATGGGTATTTTTTCCACTAATGGAAAAATCGGCGTCTCACACAAATATTGCATATAAAATACGTTTTATTTACTTAAATTTCCATCAAAAACGAAAGTTTATGGTTTATTTTACCTACATCTATTATATGAAGTTAAAATTCAATATTATTCTTTTGTTATATTTTTTTAAATATATAAAATCACAGTTCCTCGACATGTCATCAATCCAAAATCATAGTCCATAAACATGTTTTTGAAGATATTTTATTTACAAACTTGAATATTTTGTAAGTACATAAGTAATGCCCGTAACATTCGTGGATTTCATTTTCATCCCATAATACTTTGGCCTTTTACTACAGACGGTATAACTGATTGTTATTCTCATCCAAAACTAGATGTTTGATTATTTAAGAAAAAAAAAAGTAGCGGGACATTTTATAGGGACCAGTTTCCCAATTAGTAGAGAAATACCCATATTTAATTTCGACAAATGTTTATTTATACTAAACCGATTATTCTTTAGCCCATATTTAAACAAAGACATGCTTGATATAAATATATTTTTTTCTTTGCGTAAAAAGTGTCGCAAGATATTTTGTAAAAACCGACGAACCGTGTGATGCTATTCATAAAATAAGTATACGTATTCGATGTGGGTATGAGAGATGCACAAGGACGGAACAGAATTTAAAACGCAACTTTCATAATATTTTTCACAACATTATAATGACATATTTGAATTTCTACGAACCGTATCAGAAAAGTATTATACGCCTAAAAATGGCATGGCCGTAAAGTAGATGGCATTTAATAACGATTTAAACTCGAAATTAACATACTCGGTTGAATGGATAACATAAATTTGTAAGTATTGTAAATAACAGATGTTATTTTATACGCGTCGCAGTTTAAATATGTTACTATTTTGTTTGCTGGGTGCTCTTTATAACATTTTGACGACTGTCGAGAATTCGCGAACGAATTAATAAGATTATTTTAGGTTAATTAGAATACTTAAAAACTGCGAAGCATAAAAATCAAAATAAAGGACGATATGGAATTTTTCTTTAATTCGCGCGCTGCTTAGTTTGCGTAATTACGTATTATTTTCCCCGACTGCCCCGACATTACTAATAAATTCTTACTGTTCATAAAGTAAGTACACGCTACATTTACCATTTATCGAGAATTGGCGTGATTTTTTGATTTTGTTGGAAAAAAATATTTAGTTTAACTACTTATGTATAAGATTATTGTTCAAAACGTTCACGTTTAAGTATAACATTTTTTTAAATGCTTTAAGCACATCCTTCAAAATTATACTTCGATAATTCAGGGATTTTTGTGAATAATTACAATACCACAACTTGAATATTAGTTAAATTAACAATAAGTTACCTGGAATCTCGTTAAAAGGCTACCATAACATAATTCCCAACACAAAATAGTCCGAAAAATTAAACCCGCCCGCGCGGATTAAAAGATCGACGAATACTAAACTATGACTAAACCTATATTGACGGTATGGCTGCAAAGGTTATACATTTAATAGATAAATTCTTTCTACATATTCGAACGTCATCTACCATATTTACGTTTTATCGATCAGTTCCTTGCCTGCTTTTGTCGATAAGCACTGTTGGAATTATTTTTACTTAAAATAAAAACTACCTTGACATTCTTACCACATGCCACAATTCGAAGAGTGTGATAGAAATCCTATCAACGACGAGGCATTTGTTACTAAAAATCAAACTGAATAGAGACGTGTCCCATACCCACAAACATAGATCAAAAACTAAAGACAAAACGTTATTAAAATCGTTTTAAAATTAGAAAGATATATGGGAACGCGTTGTCGGAACAAAAGTTTTTGAATAATCGAGTTATGAATTCAGGCGTTTTTTAAAATAGGAATGAAAATCACGTTTTTTAAAACATATATATTGCTATAGTAACTTAACGCAATTTGGAAAATTATGAAATTACGCATACTTATGTAGGAATAATAAGTATCTTTAGCATGGAGTTTGTTTGAGTGAAATCAGTTAGAAACTTTTTGAGGTACAAGCTTTCAAACTCAGCCGCCAGAATTTTTTATTTCTATAATAGTGTAGACTTCAATTAGGTACTATAATTACTAAAAATAATTTATAACGTTTGAAAAATTAATATTTCTAAGAAATTGCCAAGAATCTAAAAATCGAAGATATATTACAACAAAAATAAACAAATAACTTCCTTCAAGTTGAGCGTGTTGTAAAACAACGATTTTGAAATATTAATCAATTTTCATTTTAATCAACTTACAATTATTAAACGAATTCCCAAACGTGTTTAAAAAGCATTAAACTGGATTAGAAATGTGGACGGTGAACACGTAAACTCAATGACGAACATAATATTCTATAAATGTTTTTAACAATTTATGGCTTGTCTGTTTTTAAACGAGAGTACATTTAAATTTTAATAATTAACGGTCTACCGAATAATGCGTTTTAACTTAATCGGTAATTGTGACAACAAATTTTGCACGTTTCTAAATTTTATCCGATAATTTAATTGTTTAAATTAATGTTTGTCAATATTACCGACACTACGCATTTGTTTTAGAAAACAGTCGTACTTAATCGTCTTATTTATAGCGTTGTTTTTTGAGAACTTTTTGTCAACTTTTACAGATAGTTTCGGTGTTATATAGAAAAGGACTTTTCCCTTGCGGGATGCACAATAGGAATGTTTAAAATAAAATATTACCTCCTAGTTCCAAAGTTCCATTAAATTCTCCTGTAATAGACCTTTTTACAGGAACCGGTTACCCTACCATTCATTCCTAAAACTAAAACATCGAGTTCAAAAAATTATACCTAACTATAGCATTTTTCTCTAGGAAAAGTTTTGGAAACTACTATTTACTTATTTACATTCATTTCTATTTTGGCGTATCTACAATAAATATTATTTCTTTTTATTTCATTTTATTCGCTGTAGCGCTATTATGGCAAATTTAACATATATACACTATGCAACATCACGCGTTTTTTTCCGGAGTGGTTACTCATCCTAATACTGACCGCGTCCAACGTTCTTTAACTGCGACGATCTGACGGGAACCGATAGAATAAATATTAGAGCTAATTTTTCGACATTTACGAATGTTATTTTAATGTTTAAATTGTCTCAATATTGTACTGTGCGACACTTTTTTCTAAACGAATAATAAATACCTACATATATGTTATATGTACATAAATAGTATTCGTTTCATACACGGACTTTAAATAGTTTCCTAGATTCGTAAAATACATTTCTCAAATTTTGCAGCCACACAATATTTAATAAGGCTGTCGTGGCGCACTGAATATTTACATCTCTCATAATATAGCATTTAAAATACGTTCACTTAATTTTCTTCACGGCCACACTATTATGAATTTACGATTTTCAGTAATGCAGGAATCAGAAGTTCATGAATGCTGAACGCCGAGGAACCCCATTGTATTTATATACCAAATTTTACGGATTATTGGTTGCTTTCAATCATTAATCATCTTTTGTCTGAGCATACAACACATATCCTATTTAGAAATCGTTGTTTTCCTTTTCATCATACATAGATGCGATTCTTGAAACATTAAGCAAGATGAAATGTTGGATTTTCTTTACAACACTCATCAGTGTTTGAATAAACCTTTCGTTTCTTTGTTAAAATTATGTTGAAAATCATTTTATTACCTATTAAAAATTAAATTGATTGGTATAAGATTATTTTCAAGTGCACTTAATTTATAAGAGATACAATTAAACTCGAATTTATACAGAGTAACGTTCTGCTGAAAAAACCTTACGTCGACTTCCAGAACTTACATTTACCTAATACCCTTGATAAGCAATTTTCTGCACATAAATTCCTTGAATAAGAAAAGGGATGGTGACCTAAATATAAAATCTATTTTATCCAAATAGTTTCATTAACTGATCGTATCACAATTTTTATACTTTCAACGTCGAAAGTATTTTTAAAAAGCTTTTAAACTTTTAAGATAAAATTATACACAATTATTTTTCTTAGTTTAACGTATGACCTTCCTACAATACGTTTAAGGCAATATTAAATATTTAAATAAGACCTGTCAGAGAAAATGTTAGTAAATTGCTTCACGATTTAATATAACCTCAGGAGATATACTGTCTATTCGTTGTTTTGATATTAATTTAATTGTAAGAATCTATTTTCGGAATTTTAAAAATTGTTAAAAAAATTTAATCGTACATAAATTGTTCTAGTTGCGACATTTAACGTTATTTTATTTTTTTATTTATCCTTTTAAAAATTTTATCCACCCTAGTACAGGGGGCTTTAGAACTTCAACTGTTGTAGTTATTAGCTCCACATTCACAGACATCCACACCTACCTGGGGAATATTTCACCACCTGTACTGAGATTAAAATTCAGGACTCATAATTCTAATTTTAAGCACTTTGTAGTAAAGTAATAATTATTATTGACGCGATTTTTAATTATTTTTAATAAACGTCAGTAAGAAAAATACGGTAAATTTAAAAATGAAGGTTGTTCCATGTTGTTGAAATGCACTGATACTTTGTATACCTATCCATAATTGTCAAATAATTATGAATTTCGTAAATTAAATTAAACGTTAAATAAGTGTATTTTTATATTTTACGTCTCTAATGAGCTCATTATAGCAGCGAAATGAGTGCTATAATAGCATCTATTACGACATGCAACTTTTCATTTTTCGAAGTTCGAACCACAACAAAATTCCCTAAATTTATAATATACGATTTTTTTATTTTAAAAGGCATGCAGGGGCAAAATATAAAAAACCGTAGCTCATTTGAATTCGTGCGATAAAAATATGTCTTATGAAACTAGTACTTTAATCAACTACACATTTTCCAGCTGTATTTCAGAATTTGTAAATTTAATTTCAGAAAACGTCATTTGTATTTCAAATAAGTCAATTTAATTTCAGAAAGTGTCATTTGTATTTCAAATTCATCAATTTAACTTCAGAAAGCGTCATTTGTATTTCAGAAAAAGTAAATTGTATTTCAGATTAGATATCTAATATGTATGTATATTTTAGAATACGCTAATTACCTATATCAAAAAGCGTAAATCGCTTCTCAGAAAGTGTGAGTTCACAATTCATTTTTGCGCGTTTTTCTTGAACATTTTACATACCTATTATAGAACATTTTAAATCTTACAAAATTTTAATCAGTTAAATTAAAATATGTATACTTACATAATGCGTCAATCAATTTATAAAAGTGCATACTTAACTAATCTTACCAAAACGTGTATGTAATACATAATACGTAGGGGAAGGTCGGGTAGCCCCGGACAGTACAATTACTAAGTAAGTAAACACGTTGGAAAACCTTTGGAAAAGTTTTTTCAATATTCTAGTTACAATAATTAAGATATCCTTTTTTTTTCATTAGTACGATTAACAAAGTTCCTTACTCTATTTTAATGCTAAAATATAAACTGACATTTGTTGATTGTATTTTATATTTCTACTTCATTTAAGTGTCCGGGGCTACCCGACCTTCCCCTACATACATTTGTATGCTGTACATACCTACAACAATAACAACTCATCAATATCTAACAAAAATAAACACAAAAACATACAAAAACAAAACAAAAACAATAATAATAAATACAATAAAATTTAGCGTCCAACAGGCATATTTTCCATTGCTAAAATTTTATCGAATTATTTGAAATATATTTGACATTTTCTGAAATACATTTGACGATTTCGAAAATATAAATAGCGCTTTCTAAAATCAAACTGACCATTTTGAAATACAAATAACGCTTTCTGAAATCAAATTGACAAAACTGAAATACAACTGATTATTTCTGAAATTCATTTGATCAATTTGAAATACAATTGACGATTTCTGATATACAATTGGAAAAGGTGTATTATTTTATAATTCTTTTTGTTATCAATAAGCCGTTTCAGTATTTCTAAGTTTTATAAGTTAAACGCAATGAAAAATGAAAAAATGAAATGTGTTTGTCGTCATATTCAAAACTGTATGAATATAAAAATAGAGAATACAAGATGAATTTAAACGAGCTAGTTACAGTTGACTTTTCAAGTAACGAGCTTCAAATCATTTCTCAAAGATCAAATACACTTGATGCCTGGTTAAAGTCAATACTTGTCTATTTGATTTTATATTTAAATTGACACTTCAAAATGTAACAGTCGATTCTTTAGCACATTCATAAACCCTGACAGATAGGTGGGTGTGCTTATTTAACCCTTAGCCGACACACTTCTGGCGTCAATCATAGCCGACACACTGGGGTCATTTTGACCCCAGCCACATAATCGCCTATTTTAAGTGAACTAAGCTGTTTTTAATTGTGAAAAAATTCACAGTTGTACATTAACTATCCCTTTTTAAGGTAATATCAGTGCGATGCAAAAATTTTTGAAGTTAATTAGTTAAAAAAAATAAAATTCGCAAAAAAGTGCAAAAATTGACCATTTTTACTTAAAAATTCATAACTTTTTCAATTTTGCGAATTGGACGCTCAAATTTCAGTCTCATTCTCTCGAAACATATTGCTTTAGATAAAAAATCATTGTGATAGTGCCCGCTGAAAAAAAGGTATTTATTTTGAAGAATGAATGTCAGAATTTCACTCATTTTTCAAAAGTGCATTTTTTCATTATTATCCTCATTTAATACTGACAATTCATAAAAATAGATCAAGGAATGAATAAAAATAGTCAAGTTAATCGAAAAATATACTTTATTATGATTCCTTCGATGAAAATATTATTTACTACATCCCAGCACATGTTTTACAGAAAATCAAACGATGATCTTCGCACATGGGGCGCTCACAACCTGCGCAACCCTCGTTTGTTTTTTTATCTGTTTTCCGCGAGCAGTCCCCACATCTAATTCTCTTCGGGAATTTCACCCTTTCATATTGTCCCTCTTTGTGCACGTCGAGGCCCAAAATCTCGGCAATGCCGATTTTTAAGTCGCCTCTCCGTCAAGACATCTGTAGCGTCGGAACATTCGGAATCTCCACTTTCTCTCTCTTCGCTCTCTTGAGCCTCTTCGTCCTCGGCAGGAAGTTCTCGCGTCTCATCGAGGAGCTCTTGCCGAATCGTGCGATATCTAAGACTGTAGGCCATCTAACGTAATTTAAAATAATATTAGTGTGTGGAGAAAAAATTCACACTTTCAAAATATAGTGTACTCGCCTTATTCGACGATTTGCAGCACAAACAGTCAAGAAACAAAAATGCGAGAAAAAAATCGATCCCAACCTCAGCCGACACTCTGGGGTCGCTGACGACCCCGCTCCGATTCACTTGGATGTCACAGAAACACTGACGCACTTCACTCACCGGCAAGTATACTAATCGAAAGAGCAACTCTCGAACTATAACTAGATGGCGCTACGGACCCAGTTTCCGAACATTAAGGGGGTGAAAATTCGAGAAGTATAAGGCCCGGTCGCGAACGACCCCAGTGTGTCGGCTAAGGGTTAAAGAACACTTATTGTATTTGTTCGTGCCCTGATAATTTCAAATTAAACTGTTTGTTACAGAGCGAAAGAAAATTTATTTTCAACTCGACATCGTTTCTTAACCAATCATTTTCGAAAATACGCAAGGTATAAAAATTAAATGAACTTAAAGAGCAATTTAAAATAAAAGAAACGTTAGAAAAGAACACATCCAAATTTATATACACCATTAGTTCGTAATTTAATATTAAATAAATCTTAAAGCCTAAAGCGGTGTTTATTAGCGCGGAGCCACGGCTGAAATCTGGCGTAAGTGCATCGCGAGGTAGTCACACGTCTATTTATTGATAGATTTCAAATACGTCTGACTATCTACGGCACAGCCATGGCTAAGGGGTGTTTATATTAACATTAGTGTTTACGCCTGATTTTGGTCGTGGCTTCATACTAATGTAATACCGCTTAAGGCTAGGTGCGCACTGGCGTTTTTTTTCGTCGCTTGTCTACAGTGATAATTTGAACACTTAAATAAGATTCATATTAACTAACTTATCGATATATGCGCACGAGCGTATTTTTATGTGTATTTAAAACGATAATCGGCCCGATTTTTAAAGTGGTGCGGTAACGGTAGAAAATTATCGAATTATATATATATCTCTCTCTCTCTCTCTCTCTCAGAAATTTCTCTGATTATTTTACGATATAGTGAATCTGCAAAACGCCCATGCGTGCTTAGCCTAATCCTCATTTTATTTTAACGACATACAAATATCGTAGATTTCTTTAATTTAATTTTAATTTCTATCTAAATTTTAATAATCCATAAGGTTTGAAGTCAATATTTACAATTGTTTTAAGTTAGAATTTTAAACAATTAATAAACAGGTTATTGAAGCTCCTCCAGTACTGAAGTACTACTGTACTTATAGTACCTAAACCAAAAATTTATCAATACACGTCGTATATTTTTCCGAGTCATTTTTCATTTTATCTACTGGATATCGAAAATTGTAGTAGTTAGAAACACGGTTAAATAGGAAAATTTATGTATTGCAGATTTTCAGAGTTATTTCAAGAGTGTATGACCTACTAAATATACACACATAGACATCAAACGTATATCAAAAAGTATATTATACCTTTTACGCTTGAGATCATAGACTATAATTTGTTTCTAATCTTTCATTTTTCCAGTTGATGGTTGCATTTTTGATGGTTTTAATTACAGCCTATCCAAACCTATATGCAATTCACTTTATCAGAAAAAAGTTACTAGATTGTTTATTTGTAATTCGGTTTAAAGTTTGGAAAGTGACATATTCTATAAATGATTTACCTATTAGATAGTATAAAGAAAGACTAGAATTTATTAGAACTGTCAAAATACGAGATACGAGGTGACAGCACTGTGTGAAACGTCATCATCTAGTAACCTTGTATTGATGACGTGGATTGCATATAGGTTTGGACGAAGTGTAGTTAATTATAATTGCTTAGTAAATAAGTAGCGTATTTACAAATTTACCTAGTGATAAGGGTTTCTTTTAATTAAACATAGGTAATTGCATAAAAATATACAGAGTGTCTTATTTTGATTGCATAATACTTCGCCACGGTTATTCTTGAGTCAAAAATAAGCCAAAACGACCTAATAAACATACAGTGTCCGCCAAATAGTCTGCACCACATGGAAAACTGATTTATTATTGATTTCTCAAAAAAATTGATCCTTGATAAAAGTTAGTACTTGGTCTAAAATCCAAAACACAACCATCAAAAGTCAAAATGGATCAGTCATGTACATGGTATGTCAGAAAATATAAATTTGGCTCAAGAGTAAAGTACACGCCCTTATCTTTGACACTATCGAAAATTGCTATCAAGAAAAGCTGTTTAGAATTAAAAATTACATTTAAATATTCAGTCACAGTAACCTATCTTGAAAATCGTGTTTTGTAAATTTTGTAAGCATTTGATCGTTCCCCGATTCGACGGTCCCTTTTGAGCAATCTCCAATTCAGCGGTTATGTACATTCAAAAAATAAAAAATCATAACGTTTCTACTTGAGCATTGTAAATAAGACTTTTTCTTCTAAAGTAAGGGTTAACAAGTCATAAATTATTTGTGTTAATGTCTAAATCGAAGTTTTTCGATATTTACCTACTTATTCTAAAAGCAGTTGTTTATTTCAAGTAGGTATGTAATTTCTGTACTTTGTTTCTTATAACAAGTATTTATTGTTGAGTAAGAAGCTATAAGTAGGTATTTATTTTGGGTAAAATGTGGAATACTAAAATATTTTGCGCCAATAACAATATAAAAAAGTGTTTTAACTTTAGTTCGAGACCGATTTTTAATGTGTGCAGAAAAAAGTATTTAATTTTAGTTGTATCTAATTTTAATTAAGATGCCACCCCATTTATCGGACATTGATCGCGCTCGTATAATTTTAAAACTCATTACTCAGTTCCTGTAGCAATTTGACGATTTTAAGTTGAACTCCTAATACCTAAAGACATAAAAAATTAGTGTATGACGCAACAAGAACTACTCCCACAGTTTCGTAATTTTACAGGTATTTTTATTGTTTTTGTACTAGCGAGTAATATCTACAGTCCCATAGTAAAATGTTTTGGTGGCTGAGTTTGAAAGCTTACATCTCAAAAAGTGTTTAACGGATTTCGCTCAAACAAACTGCATGCTAAAGATACCTTATTCCTACGTAAGTATGCGTAATTTCATAATTTCCCAAAAAGGCGTTAAGTTACTATAGCAATATATATTTTCAAGAAACTTTAAAAACAAAAGGATTTTTGTATTATATAAAACAAATTATACGGAAACGCCGAAATTTCGATGCTTACATTTAAAGTGCTCCCGACTGTTTTCCATTATCCTACTCAGACAAATTAAGAAACAAGATATTCATTTATTAAACTACCTAATAAATATTACGAAGAAAAGAAAATGTGAATGAAGTTAACATTTCAGAAATATTGAGATTAAAGAAATTATAAATATTATTCATTTTAATTTCAAATTTGAAAATTTTTAATAATTCAGATACTTTTACTATAAAAATCGATATTTAAAAATCTTTTTTTTTATATCTAACATGTGAAACATTTAGTTTATGAACTGTGAATCGATGGTAGAAAAGGCTAAAAAAGTATAGTTTAATTGAATACAATTTTTCTTAGAACATTTATTTAAATTCCTATAACAAATTAAATAGTTTCCCTTATTTAAAATCTAGAAACTAATTATCAGTAGAATGTAATTTTGAACACATTTTATTGCTGTTAGAATCGTGTTTGTTGTATTTTTTGGAATATATTAATAACTTTAAAAAATGACTCTTTAATAATATACTCGTTTTGAACCCTTATCGAAGAGATCGAATAGAAACGTGATTTGCTATTACATACCCAGTAATATTTGTTCAGTTCGATACGATTCTATAAGCGACGCGCGAGATTTTTGTTTAAAATACAGGGTGTAACTAAAATAAGTCTTAAACTCGTAATGGGGTGGTAGCTGTAATGATTTAAAACATTTTCCTTATCAACACCATACGGTCGTTTATCGATAGTTTTCGAGAAAATTGCATTTCAAATTTTAAGTACGTCCTTGTTCTTACTCAATTATAATTAAATTCATAATTTTGAAAAACCAGGTAAATTGCACAAATGACTCATTTTCAACGTAAAACGAACATCGCTATAATTCATAAGTAAGCAAAACGTATATACGGTACAGAAATCTGATACTAATGCGTTATGATTACTGTCGATAACATGCATGTCATAAGCACGTTTAACTTATTTTATTGTAGGTAAGTTAGTGCAAATTTAAGTTTAAATGTTTTTTGTAAAGAGCCAGCTGATAGTTATCATTCTGTTATTGCTCACAGTAGCGTAAAGTTCCATCATATTGTTGTTTATGCGTTTGATTTTGTGCTACTAGTAAACGTGTTCACAATGTTTTCCAATGCAGAATAATTAAATTCTTTAAACACAAAGCAAGTCCGTATTTATTCTTATTACATTTTTGAAATTTCAACCAAAATTGTTAAAATTCGATAAACACATAAAACGTTTATCAACTTGTTTAATGGTCATGTGATACACTCCCCTTTCATTCTTTAAGAGCTTTTGAGTTATTTTAGTTTATTTAGTTATTTAAGTTTTTATGAATCTTATAAAAACAACTTTATTTAACTGTGCTCAATCAAACAAGGGCGTGGGAGTTATTTTACGCTATACTGAGGAGTGAACACAAAGCTTTAATTCTTGTATGTCTATGAAATAATATTTACGTATACAAGTAAGAAAATCTAACTTCAACGAAATTCTACTTGTTTGAGGTCGATAAAAATTTATTATCAAAACAATAACCCCTAAATCAAACAACTATTATATCGTTCAATAGCTATTGGAGTAACTGAATTTTTCATTTCCTTTTTTGCGGCTCTTCTTGAGAACGGAAAGCTGCTCTTATCTATTCTTGCGCGATGACAATTCTTACTTTTGATCTAAAAACAATGTAACCAATTTAAACGCTTTTAAAGAAAGGATCTGTCAAAAATTTAATTAAAATTAAAATGTCGAAACAAAGTTATAAATTATTATCGCAATCGTTTTATTCTTTTGTTTAAAAGTAAGTTGATATTCTAAAGAATCATTATTTTAAGCTTAGATATTGTGCGATTACTAAAATGGTTATAATTTTTTAATAAAATATCTCTTTAGGACGAAACAATAAAACACTTTAATCGAATTAAATAAACCTAATGTAAGAACATTATTTTTAATATGACGTATTCATATGAAACAACCTTTTATATAGACTGTCAAGTTGATAAATTTACACCACACAGAATTTGCAAAACTGTAGAGGTAACTAATTAAAATAATTACTACAATATCCATTAATAAATGCTTAAGTAATTAAATCGTGACAAAAAAGGAAAAATAATAAACACCGGTATTTTAATTGGAAGTGCCATAGTATAACATCTCTCGGTAAATTAATATAAGATTAAATACCCTGAAAATCGATTACGTCCATCTAAGGTTTTAATAGAACATAATCCGCTATACTTCACGATAATCCAATCGCAGCACCAGTATTTGATACAAAAAGCAATTTAAAAATAGAAAATATAAACGAAGAAAACTGTACTTCATTTGAAAAGAAAATGATATTTTATTTGTAAAACACTTGAAAATTATTATAAATAAGAACCAGACATGCCAGTGGTTGTTCACGTCCTTCGAAAGCTCACTAGAGTTTCAATAAAATAATACATGCGAGGGTTGTGCATGAGTCCTTCGGACGCAGCACTGAATAAGATCGATAAACAGTACACGCGGTACTTGCTTGTGCGCTTTGCACAAAAAGAATTTTGAAAAGCATTTAATAAACAACCGTTTCTCGCTTGAAAAATAGTTTTTAAGTTCAAATTCACTTTTAGTTACCCTCAATAACATCATAATTATTGTTATTTGTACAGGAGATGGTCAAACGAGATATCAGCTGTTACAAAAATTATATTATTAAGTTATATAAATATTAAATTTTTTAAGTTTAACTTATTTTAATTGTTTTTAAATATTCATGCGACGCATTTCGCAACTTAACAGTAGCATTTTCAAGCGATCAATTATGACATTTCACAGCCGTTGAGATGTTCATTTTAGCTTGAAATGCTTTCTTTGATTAGGAAATCCAAAGATGGTGAATTAAGGAGATCAGTTTAATTATATTATTGACGAAATTCGAGACCAAATTTAAAAGACACGTGTGCGATTTGTGTACCTTAAAAATGATTCAAAATTAAATAATGTGTTTAAAAAGGTCGTTTTATTACTGAATTATATAATGAATTTTTGAATATTCAAAATACCCAATAGGTATGTTATATATAATACCTAACATAACCAAATGCCCAAAAAAATCTGAAACTTTAGATTTTTCCTCACCTTCATAGATACAATAAAAATACAAAAGTCACAAAATTTAAAAACACGAAGATCCAAAATTATATTTTTATTTGTTGATTTCACATGGAATGACCAATAATTTAAAGTTCGAAATTACTACTTTATTACCAAGAAGTGCAGTTCGGAACTCTGTCAGTGACTGGACGGGCACTCAGCATACTACTTCCTAAACTAACCGCCCGGGACATAATTTCGGCAAGGTATTCATTGACAGATCTTGGAAGAAAGGACAAGGAGAGCTACTTCTTTTGAGTAGGTTACAACTTGAGGTCATCACAGATTTCTGGACGAGGACACGTGGCTGTCGAGGAGTACCCGTAAGAGACACCGCATATTCTGGTAACCAAATTATGGAATCGAAAAATTTTATCACACACCAAGCGAGAAATCTATATCTTCCGATACAGGGAACCACTATCACAGATTGAGTGTGATTAACTGACATGGGGTGTATATAGTAAGTCCTATAGGCTGCAGTGCTCTCATAATCATGAGGTAAATAGAACTTTAAAAAAAAATAAAGTCCTACATTCTCGTGCCACGAGTCGGACGAGGAACATTTTCATTGCATGTGATTGTACACCTGATTTCAATGAAATAAAAAAGATCACATTTTTTTTAATCAAGTCTGTCGGTGTAAAGTGAAATTAAACTTTCTGATACTGAATGTTATGTCATTATTTTGATACAGGATTAGATTATACCGCGATTAAATAAAAGTACATTTCAAATAAAATAAATAAAAATACTCTGTGAAATTATTCTTAACTTTAAATTATAATATCAACATATTTTTTTATTGATAAAAAACCCACCATTTTATATAGGTAATTGACAGTTTGTTATGAAAATAAAATGAAATATTATTTTGAATATGAATAAAAGTATTCACATTTAAATCGTAATTATTTATACAATATTGTGTTGTGGTAACCGTATATACATTTTTCTATTTCGTGCTGTTGGTGTGCATAAATTAAGTGCAACGTAATTACTGAATTACTAAATCTTAAACCGAGATTAATGTAGCAGAAGGGTATAACAGCATAAAGCCTAATTTATATACGGTTTATAAAGTTCGATTTTAGACTATGTGACTTTTGTGTTATCGAATCTTCTCCGATATTCTCTTTCACGCATTAACCACGTTCTACCGCGTACGAAAGTAAGAATCAAACGCTTCTTACCTTTAAATTACTCTACAGAAACATCGAGCATTAAACTTTAAACGGAGCGAGAGTGTTCGAAGTTTTAATAATTTATATTACAGTGAAAGAAACGTGTTTAAATTGGATTTGGTTGTCATTTAATCTTCTTTACGTCTACGAATTTAATAATTTCAAGTGTCACATTTTACGATATTTTTATCTTTTAAACCTTTTTATGATGTATCCCACTTTTCTTTTATTGCATCTAATCCATACATTTAATATATCGACTATACTTAATATTTATTAAAACCTTTTACATGTTTAAGAGCCTGACACAGCAGATATGCTACCATCCTCTGTAAAAGTGCGGGCAGGGGAGGTACGAGAAAGGTTGAGTTTTAACGATATTTATGCCAGGATTTATTTTTCAAATTATTTGACAGAGTTTAAATGTTGATAATTCAAAAACAATTAATTTTAGATATAGTGTAGAATATATAAAATATATAAAAAATGTTCAGAATTTTACAAGGAATTTGAAATTGTCAAAAAAATTGGGAGTTACTATTTGAAGAACTTGAGTTGATGTTGGTTCAGGTTTTTTGTGACACCCTGTAGAACAAAAGATGTTTTTAAGGTGAGCCCAGAAAAGAAATAAAATCCACAGGTCCGAGCGAATTTTTTAAATATTAAGCGTTTTTAAAATATTGAATTTATTTTGTACTTTTTGATGTCACTGTATATAATATAATAAATGAATAAAATAATAACACCGTCTGAACATAAAAAAACACTTTTGTAATATTCGACAACTTTGATGAGCCAAACGAGATTTAAATTCATTGTTTCATACGCTGTATATATATCATAGCGCATACTATGAATTTAGCTAAACAAATTTTGTTGAAGATGTACTCGAGTCGTCCTACACATTGATATAAATGACTTATTGTTGTTCGCCATATGGCCCAAACGGAACAAAGTTCTCTATAACTAGAAATACTATTTATTAGTGAACCACCCTGTATAAATGAACATTAAACCTCACGAAAGGGTTTTTTGTCAGGTTCAAATAATATATATTCAAAGAAAAGAACAATCTATGTAATTTTTAAAAACGTTCAAATTAACATTTAGATATCATACATATACAATTAGTATAGAAATTAAAAATGCTTTCGCATAAAATGAGAACGTATTTCCGTTCATCTTGTAGAAATAAGTTTATTGTGCAACATACTTTAACCGGCCATTTTCGAATGCCTTTATAGAAACACGTAGTCTCAATCAATCACGACCTACTTATCATTGAACCAACAATGGTGCAAACATTTGTTTATCGAGAACGGTGAAAAATTTTAATAATTCACTTGGTTACGATATGTATGTATTTCATATTTCATTGCACGCATTTAGGTCATATTTAAATTTCAGATAAGAGCAAAGAACAATTATTTTTAGTATTAAATTAGTGGTTAAATGTTTTTTTTTGTGTTTTAAACTAGACAATTTATGTATGTTTTATTTTAAAACACTAAAAGTAATAATAAGGCGAATTGAAGGTGACACCCGTATGTTTAAAAACAACCTAAAATATTATTGAAAATATTAGTTATAATTTCAATTTTATTTTTAATGTCATAACTTGAAGTTTTAGTATTTTGATATTTAAATCTTACAATTTCACTTTAATTGTTATATTTATACATGTTTTCACTGATGATAGTTCCAACCAGAACTGAAATATATGAAATTGTTTAATTGATACGAATTTTTTCTTTGGCATAATAAACCAACGTAATAAAGAATATTAACACACCTAAAGCCAAATAATTTTTAACTTTGTTATTATAATACCATTGTGCGGTGCACGTCGCGCCATTGATATTTCAATGTTTTTATTTTAAAACTGTCGACTAATAAGGAATTAAATAATATTTGCATTGATATTTCTTTGTGATTTTTGGAAATATTTAGATAAAAACATTTTTAACTGAAAAACTAAAATTTTGAAGGTTGGTTTCATTTCATGCGTTGAAAAAGTTTGCTAAGAACAATTTTTATTGTTTCCTTTTTTTCTGTAAAATTATAGAAAATACCTATTTCAATTTGTTTGAAGATCATCGTCACCCTTGTTGACCTTACATTACAAAATGTAATTTTATAATTTATTTTTAACTATCATGGCTGTTCGAATATAGCGTAATCCAATAGAATAAAAATAATAAATACAAAAAATATATATTCGTCAACAAATGTCACACTAGGTAAAAAATACAGTAAATCCGCCTTTATCCGGATCAAATGGGATTCACAGTAATGAAAAAATGAAAATGGGATAAATGCAAATCCGGATATATATACGAAATATATTATTATAAACTAATATTCGTATACATTAAGAATGGTGTAATTAAGATGTGCTATTTACCGACGTAACAATGATTTAAAATAAATTATCTCGTATTTTTCACTTGCAACTACGGCTTATCCAAACCTATATGCAATTCACGTCATCAATAAAAAGTTACTAGATTGTTTATTAATAATTCCTTTTAAAATTTGAAAAGTGACATATTCTGTAGATGATTTACCTGCGCACATATTAGATGATATACAGAAAGACTCCAATTTATTAGAACTGTAAAAATACTAGGTACGAGGTGACAGTACTGTATGAAACGTCATCATCTAGTAACCTTTTATTGATGACGTGAATTGCTTATAGGTTTGGATAAAGTGTACCTACCTTTATAATTTATTGAACTTTATTTTTTAAACAAATTATGTATGTACATGTATTTAAAAATTAACGAAAAGTTGATTCGGATTAACGATATTTGAATAAACGGGGTTTTACTGTATATGAATTATTTACGATCAAAATGTATAGCTACTGCAGTTGTAAAGTGCAAAATATTGTGTTCTTACTTACATCTTCAATTAAATGCCGCAACATATAAAAAACCTGTAGATGTATTTTCATATAAACGAACGTAATTGTGAGCAGAATACAGAGGAAAGGCGGCTATTTATTTACAACCAGGCGAATCGCCGGTGCTACTAGTTGCCGCTTTTATATGAGCTAAATACTCTCTAATGGACTTTTAAATGTCCTTCGGTATATCCTATACGTACCTTATCTCAGTTTTTGTATGTAATTTTGTATAGCACCACTTTATCGCATATTCGCACTCAATTTATTTATTTTAAAATGTAGCTTCTAGAACAATGCCAAAATAATATGAACAATAAATAATAGGAATGCAAAATAATCATAGAATAAAATTAAAGTGCACTTATATCACTAAACTTATCAAAATACAAAATACTTAAAATCAAAATGCTTTAAAAATCTTGAAAAATCATGTTTTGTTAGGTAGTCTTTTTTTTTATTTCAAAATGTCAAATGTTGTAAGGTAACAAATATAGTTTTCAGTCAATTAGATACAAAATAATTAACTCGTTAAGTGTTTTAGTTTACTTTTTTTTGTGGCACTATTGGTTAATATGTATTGATTTTTTATAATAGAATTTCATCAAGATACCATCACGAAATTCAGCACTTATATTCTCAATTAGTGTATAACAAATATATTTTTGTCAAAAAAATTAAAGCTTTCGATTTTTTGACTTTTCACAAAACATTTTTTTTATTGTTTAAAACAACAAGTTTTAGTAACATAACCTTGTAGCACATCAAATTAAACCTTATAAAAAAACTAAAGAAAACGACACAAAATGCAACTCTCTAAGTAAAATGGTTTTTGAAATAGAGCCGTTCGAAGGTTTAAAATCGCGATTCATTTTGCGTGATTTTCATAATTTTGAAAATTAATATTTCAGAAACTATTAAGATCTAAAAAGTAAATATTTGTTTTTTATTATTTTTATGAGTAGAATAACTGCAAAAAATTATCAATTTCTGAGTTGTCAAGTCCATTAGTTGATTTCGTAATGATCTTTCTATTTTTTTTTACGTTAAAAATCTTTTGTATTAATTTAACTTTTAAAACGGTCATTTTTTTGGCAACGAACATTTTCATTGCATGTAATTGTACCTATGTTCGATATAACGAATGAGTAAAGTGAGCCAAGTGCAAAAAATATAAAAAAACTAGTTATGCACATCGGTCAATTTGTTATAAAATTCTGCATCTATCAAAACTGTTTGGTTGCAAAACGCGCGTTTATTTTCGTAGAAAATTAGCCCTTACAAAATAAGTTTTACGGACTAACGCCGACTTGACCCACTTTGCATATAATGTAGTGGTTCTCAACCATTTTTGTCCCACATACCCCTTGATTAGGTATATCAGTTAAGAGAACCCCCCCCTCCAACCTCCACCCCCCAAAAAACTCACATTTACCTGTACTGTCCTTTTAAGGCGATCCCCTACCTTTCAGTAAGCTCACAAACTGCAATGAAAATTAAATGGAAATTAACATTTCGCACTTTTTTATGATTCAGAATAATTTTTTTTATATGATGTTTGGTATCAAAATTATCAACACAAAAAGAGAAATCATCCCGCATTGACGAAATTATCGTAAGACCTCAAAATTATATCCAAAATATTACATTTAATAATCCCAAATGAAAGAATAGAAAAAGGTTTACAAACTGAACGATGGATAAATCTACGGGAT
The DNA here is from genome assembly GCA_036326145.1 of Rhagophthalmus giganteus. Taxonomy (NCBI): domain Eukaryota; kingdom Metazoa; phylum Arthropoda; class Insecta; order Coleoptera; family Rhagophthalmidae; genus Rhagophthalmus; species Rhagophthalmus giganteus. Next base: position 2,697,164 of record JARFJA010000013.1, read on the forward strand.
TTGGACGAGAGCGGTATGGGTCGGCAGATGTATTGACAATGGTCGCATTCAGGGAATGGTAGCGCTATAGCGCTTTATCGAAGCGATGCTCTGAATGGTGTCTGCTTTACTCGCAGTGCTGCAGCGCTTTAGTAAAGCATTAAAGCATATAAATATTCCGCTTTAACGCTTTATAACTAAATAAAGCAATGACGCATCCATGCGTTCTAACCTAACAAATTATGTTGCTTGTGTATGTTTTGGTTTATGCAAAAAATAAAGATGGCTTATAACGTTACAATTCGGAGATGAAGTCATTTCCCTTGCAGTAACGTAAGAAGAAAGGTTGAAGATAACAAGTACAAGGTAAGTTTTACATAAAAATTTGAGTGTTTTACAAACAAAATTGCCAACCTAAGAATTAAAATCTGAAAAATTACTACCAAAAATGTTTATTCAGGCAAGATAAAACGTTACAGCGCTGCAGCGTTTTGACGCTACAATTCCCTGAATGCGACCAATGAGTACCGGTACTCCGGGTTGGGAATCGCTGATCTAATTGGCTCATATCTTGGAATTATTTATTTTAAAAATACCTATACAGCACTATTATTTAAATTTTCCCATAACCGCTTTATAATGGTTTACTTTTCATAAAAGATTTCGTAGATCTTATAAATATAAAATGTTATGGGCTAAATATTGTCTATGTATATCGTAAATAAACGGAATTTAATACAGTTAGGGTTACTTCAAAGCGAGTAAAAGATTAAACATAATCGAGATAAAAGTACTTGTATATAAATCCTTTGAAAATAAATTTAAAAGTATTTTATTCTTTATTGCGGAAACATTTAAAAATGCCTTTATATAATTTGTATGTAATTGAATTATTCAGCTCTATTTCCACGATACCTTTTGATATAATAAAGTACAGTAAACAGTAGTGAACGAGATTAAGAAACTATAATATATTATTCCATAAAACTTATTACTATAGAGGAACGAATATAATAATAATAATTGAACATCCTTTGAATTAAAATTTATAAAAGTAAAAGGTAAAACTTTTACGAGCGTCAAAAGAATTCCCGAAATTACTAAACATTACGAAGTCGTAGTTTATAAGCTTCAGTGAAAAGTGTTTTACATTCAAAAGATGCTTACGGGGCCTCCGAACTAAAAATAAATTTCTATTTTGCCTACCTAATATTTATTTTAAAATGGCAACCCACAATACATTTGTCATTCCGGTTTACAGTCAGTCAAAAATTTATCTGCAGTTTTAAGGGCAGGGTACCCATGATTTCAGCGTATTTTACGCTCATCCTTAAACTAATTTTTGAGACATTTTGGATCATTAAAACCAAAATGTTTTTATGATTAGTTGTTTATCACTATTTTGTTTATGTATACTCGTAATTTGAGTACATGATTTTTATTTGTTAATTTGTTATTATAAATTATAATTTTGTTAGTTATGGTGGAATTTTATAAAAACTAAATAAGTTAAAGTGAAGTGGATTTTTTGTTTTACAGAGAATAATGTACTCGAGGACTTAACAAGTTCTCACAAAATTTTATTGTTTACATAAAAAAAATTGATTTTAAAATATTAATTTAATTTTTTTATTAGTTTAAAATAATTCATTCGTTATGAATCTTTTATATGTCTTCGAGTACATTATTCTCTGTAAAACAAAAAAATCCACTTCACTTTAACTTATTTAGTTTTTATAAAATTCCACCATAACTAACAAAATTATAATTTATAATAACAAATTAACAAATAAAAATCATGTACTCAAATTACGAGTATACATAAACAAAATAGTGATAAACAACTAATCATAAAAACATTTTGGTTTTAATGATCCAAAATGTCTCAAAAATTAGTTTAAGGATGAGCGTAAAATACGCTGAAATCATGGGTACCCTGCCCTTAAGGTATTTACCTGCTATACAATGCTTTTCTAGATACCGTAGTATAATAGAACACAAAAGCCAGTTACAGAAACATCTCCGTTTATGTATATTTCTTTTAAAATAGCTGGCCCTTGCAGTTGGTAAAATGTATTTAGTAATTTAATTTGATGAAAGGTTATTACCTATCTACATTTTGCTAACGTCCATAGCCCCACGAATCGAATAAAATTAATTTTAGGAATTTAATACAATTTATAGGTAGGTAACTCTGAAACTATTACATTTAATTTTTGAACTGATTCGGTTCATTTATTTTGCCACTATCGGTATAAAGTAAAATCCGGTTATAACGAACCACAAGGAATTCACAACAGGTATTTTTATCGTCGAACCGATAGAAAACTAGATATTCGCGAAAAACTGATTTTCGTGACGTTTGACCCCATGTAACTGTTTTAGCGTACACGATTTCGCTTGGGACTTTTCGTGTGTTATTTAAAAAATCAAAAGGAACGTCTGTGCAAAAATCAAATGCTCTTTTTTCGCCTAATTCGACTGGACTAACTAATCGATTAATTAATTTAATAGATATTATAAAACGGCTCAACAAAAACAAATTTTTCTTTCTATTGTCAAAGAGTTTTATACGATTTTGCAGTACACGTGAAACAAGGAATTGAGAAACAATTCGCATTTCTAATAATTCGTTCTCGTTCTTGAAATAATGAACAACTAACTTTTTATTTTATTCTATTATGGATTTATTCTGTACTGTTTCACTGATTGTATCATATCCGTCAATTTTTACATAACGATCAACTAAAATTTGCAAGCTGGTTTCGATATGCCACAACGTGGTTTGAATGTGCAGTACCATGTGACGTACTGTTACGTGGAACGTGGCTGCCGGTTCGGGCGCAAACAAAACACCATTTATTTGAGGTTTTTACAAATGTGTCGATATAGCTACTATACAGAATGTGTACTGCAGTGTAAATCATGTTTGTAAAACCGGGCCTTAGTAGGTAACAAGTGTTCACACTAGTACATTAGTTAAGTTTATTAGTGGTGTATTTAACAAGTGGAACAGGTTCCAACGTATTAGAGCAATATTAAATAAAACAATAAAATGAATTGTAATAGCTATGTTAGAAGAAGTGGAAGAAGACATTAGTATCAAAATCGAAGAGAATATGGATAAGAAAGTGAATAAATAGAAGAAATTCATTAGGAGCTACAAGTGGTCTTTGAAAAAAACTAGAATTCAAGAAAGAATTCAACTAATGCACTCAACTAAAGCATTCGTTCAGATTGCTTTAGTGGGTTGTTTAGTAATTAATGAACCATAGTGGGGGGCGCTACTCGACCAATAGAAAATAGAGCAAATTCTATCTACTCGACTAAATTATTTTACTAAATTCCTAGACTAAATTAGTTTAGTTTAGTTACTAAATTACTTGCTATTCGATGAAATTACTATCCCAATCTGAACGGCCCTTTAGCGCGCGACTGACAAAAATATGGTTAGACCGTGTATATACTGCTATTTCGAACGGGGTGTCAAGATTAAAAGAGTCAACTGTACACGGAACAGTCGAAATAATCTTTTTCGACGACCACTATGAAAATTGACCATCACAAACAAATAGTCCGACCGAGAGCGTAAAGAAACGCGTTAGTCAATCGAAAACGTTGTAGCCCGTGTGTAATCATTGCACACGCTACTCGGCCAATCGAAAGCCTTCTAGCCCGTCATGCGATAACTTTACGCACAAATAGTTTTATTACTAATTTTATTTTAGTTTTATTACGTCAATAGAGGTCGCTTATAAAATGTCAATGTACCTACTACGTTAAACGTCAAAAATCAATATTTTGTAATAGAAATACTTGTGGTCGTCGGAAAAGTGTAGTATAACACGCGCTAAAAGGATATTTCGCGCGAGTGTGTGAGTTTTTAAATAGTCGTTTTAAAATAAAGCATGGTGCATTTAATAGAAGCGTCCTTTATAAGCTAATTACAGTAGCTACCTAGTTAAAGTTTCTTACTTCTGTTGCTCGTCGGAGTAACGATTTCCGTATTCTTTTGGGTATAATTAATTTAAATAAAAGTTTAATTTATTTAAATTAGACGAATTAGAGGCACAACTAAAAATCCGTCGATTTACTCAATTATAGAGTTGACCGTAAACATTATTGCAGTTATTTATTACCTTTTGTATTAAAATGTAGATGGAAAACCTAAAAGTTCAGCTTTCGTTACCTCTTAAAGAATATATTATACGAAGGTACGTTTCTCTCTATTTGTTTTTCGGGACAGTTTAGAAACGTAAAAGAAAAACGAATATATCTAGTTGATTTTCTTTCTAGAATGAATATAAACAAGAAAACTCTAACGTATCTTTCCAAGAAGAAAGAAATTGCGTAGTTTCTTATATCATGTGCATCGTTTGAGCGATGCCGACGTGTCGGTAGGCAAGCCCACTATGCGCTTGACTCACCTCTACTTTACCTTGTGTCTTTTACGGCTGTAACTTGCCCAAAAGAAATGTAAAAATAATTTGAATCTCAAAGCCTTACGCGTGCCTTGAGCATAAAACTTTGCCCAGTTTTTCTTTTTCTACGAGTTTCGCCGCGTGCAGTTTGCTACACGGCGCGCTTTTTCTAATTTATAAGTGCTTTTGTTAGTTAATTTGTGCAAAATTTATTATACCTTATTTTTCACTTTTAATTAAGATTAGGTGCTCGCACAAAGATGGATAATTGCAAATTCGTTTGTACAGTTGCTTGAATAAAAATTAACTTGTATTACCCTTTTCGTAATATAAATTAGGCGACTTACGAATTATACCTAAGTTTTTCTTTTTAACTAAATACGTTTGCTTAAATTTATCGTAACTTTTGGATTTAAACTGGGAGTCGAAGTACGTTCGGAGTTGCGGCCGCGTTATTTTAAATTTAATCGATCCAATGACATTTCAAATAACGTTATGTTGTTCATTTACGCGTTTAATTCTAACGTAAGTGGCACGTTTAAAACGCACGTAGATGTTTGTGCATTGTTTTGATTCACGCTTGGAGCTATTTAATAAAATTATCTCGCCACCACCGCTCCGGTTTTTGTTATTTATGATAATGAACGTTACAATATGCTCATGTGATACCGTTAAAATTAGGACAAACTAGACAACAGTATAAATGCTAAGCTTAAAGTAACGCGTGCGAAATATACATAACTAAATATTATGAAAATGAAATGTAATCCACGAACAAACTTAATAAGTTACTTACTTCAATTCGACGTAACAATGAATTGTTTCTATTCTTCAAAAACAGTATCCCAACGCTTACCTAATTAAAACGAGTCAATTACCGTAAACATTTAATTTGATCAAATAGACTTATATTCGTAGTTTTTGTGTACCGTCTCCGTTTGTAAAAAAACGAACTAATTAATGCGAACTATTAAAGTTTAAATGCCGTTTTGGAAACGCCGCTTTATTTAAACAATTAAATCATTATATAAGTACTTAATGACTGACAAAAGTAATTATTTTAATAATATCGTCATCTATTACTTACAGAGTGGAAACAGATTTAATTTAGTTCGCTCGTTTAAATGAATGAACGTGAACAAAAGGTTTATTTAATCTGTAATTTTCGAGATCTAAGGCATTTTAAGTTGTTTTACATTGAAGAAGGTTAACGAACCTCAATTTTAGTTATTATGGTAGATAACCGTATTTCCATTTAGCACTAACTTGCCTTTCAGGTTCGTCAAAAATATGGTTTATAATATGTACGTGATGGTGATGGCGATGGCGGTCTAAACGCCCACATGGGATAAATGGCCGTTGTTTCTATGGAACAATTTACAGTATTCATTATTTCGTTCTCGTTAAGCTGTGCAATAAAAGTTCTCCAAACTTTGGAACAGCGTCATCCAAAATTTATCGTATTCCCAAAGAAAATGGAATCCACAATGCTACGATCTTGACATGGCCGCTTAAATATCTATTCCTCAGAGAGCCTTGTTAATTATTTGGCTTATTTATTTTTTACGTTATTAGTAACATTAGTCAATCTCATAAATATTCGATTAAATGTAAGTAATAGGTACAACATAAAATTGTGATGATATCCAATACCATGCGGTTTTCGTGAATATTGCAGTAACTTGAAAGTTATGGTTATCGTGGATGCGTATTCTAACGAATACATCTGAACGTACACGAACAAACCAAATAAATTCAACAGAATAAATAAATAATACGTTTAGTTTTTTAAAATAAACGGGCATGAAATATAAAAGAAAAAAACTATTACAACAATAGCCTAAGTACAATTAAATTTATTGCTTAACGCCTTTATAGAAATTAAAATATATTTTTATTATTGGGAAACTGACCTAAGATCTGTTTCTGCTACGATTTTAACTAATATTAGCTAGAGGATATGCTCATATGAACTTCAATATACTTGTGGTTTAAATAAACACAACTAGTTTGCAACAGTTACTGACAGCTACAATAGTTTGAGGATTACCTGTATAAAGCCATATTTCATACATCAAAGTCTACGAAGTTAGTTTAGAAGCTGCACACGTAAAACTTGGGCATATAATAATTAGGTTATTAAATAATAAATGTTATTGAGTAATTAAAGTAGCTTTGAATTATTATTTGTTTTCGACGCGTTCGTTCTAAAATCGGCAATCCACTTTTATAGTCCAAGCAATTGATTTTAATTGTAACATGTGTTTCATTGAATTGGATCTTACGGACAATAATTGTTTAATTTTCACATTTTAACTAAATTATTTACAAACCCACGACCCTTGAATAAGGCAAGGGATCCCTTGTCTACACGAACGGCTCTGAAGAAAGAAAAAACTCATTACTCTACCGAAAATATGATACCTCAAAAAATTAGAAGCAATGCTTCACAAACAAGATTGGAAGAGTGCCGTAATTCCGTCGGACGTCATTCAGACGATTCAAATTTTGAAAACAAAAATGGTAATTGTTTTGTAACGTTTTATAGTAATCATTTTAATCTACATAAGAGATGGAATATTTGTTTCATTTTTAAAAACAGCCCATTTCCACGGGCCACCCTCTACTCATAATAATATACAAAATAGGTTAAAAAAATCATCCCCAAAGTGATTACCTATAAAATATTGCTATCTCTAAACATTGACGAACTAAGAGGGGGCTGGAAAAATCAGCTTCTACCATGTTTCCGCTAGTAACGCCACAGTAGTATTTTTCTGATTATTTTAATTAATATCAAACGGTTTAATCGTAAGATGGCGCGATTTTGGCATCAGCTATTTAAATGTTAATTCCTGTTTTCTTGTACTAAATAGTTTCGACAGAGTGCGCTTTTTCATCGATACATTGGCATCCAATTTAATTATGTTTACGTTGTAAACTTTGCTAGCGTTTATAATTATTTATTCTAGGATATAAAGTTACAGAATATAAAGAATGGGCGTTTTGATGAGAGACACAAAAATAATTAAATGCAAGTTAACAAGCTTAAAAAAATTATTTAACTTGCAACCAGAAAAGTTACCAAGTTATGGGAGCAAAAAATTCAAAATATTTCTCTTCAAGAAAGTCACAATGATAATGATTATTGATTTTTAAAATTTATTTTTTGTGTAATATGTGAGAGAAGTGCCACTATTAATACAAGATAAAAATTGTAACAATAGAAAATCCAATATTACTGATATATGCACATATGTAATTACTTATGTATATATTTCAGAATAATAATTATTATAGCATGCCATTAATTGCATTAAAGGTTAAATAGTTAGTTACAGCTTCGTTCTCAAATACATGTAGCTATACGTTATTCACGATAGGTTCCAATGCACGAAGTCATGCATAAAAAGTTACTAAATTGTATATTTGTAATATTCAGATTAAAGTTTTCAACATGGCACTCCGATGTCTACCTATAATTTACCTACACACATATGACATGCCAAAATAGACTAAAATCTATTAGTACTGTAAAAATACGAGGTTTTATTGATGACGTGTTGGGACCTATCGCGAATAACGTATATATACATATCTACTTATTTATAGGAAACATCCGCCGCATTCACATCATTTTTTAGTAATTCACAGAAATCATAAACAACAACACGTCGAATGCAAAATAATTATGCTTACTATCGAAAAAGAAACCGAATGAGATTATATCTTTTATAGAATGAAAACTTGTAAATAAATAAAACTGTAGGTATGACAAATGTACCTATATACATACTTAATTTTAACTGTAATTTTGAAATTAGACCTTTTTATAAAATATTATAAATCACATACACACTTGTAGAAATGGTTGGAATCTCACTATTTAGAGTGTAAGAAAATACAGGAGTTCAATTTTGATTTTAGTTTATATGTATAAGAATTACGAGTTCATTTTCGGTATAGGTACGTTGACTATAAATATTTCACAACGAAATATGCCACCTATGCAGTTTGATATTTGTTTATCAAACGGGAGATTAATGTCCATGAATCAGCCGGCAAATAAAAAAAAATACCACTATAATATTTTTACAGCACCATCTATTCAATAATAGTTGGACAATTTTGTTAGACAAATTCTTCAAAATCAAGTAGGTATCTGTAAGATAGCTTTATACTTGAAAATGCCGATTTTTCAAAAACGGTTTACGAATTCTAGCAACAATTACACCCTGTACTTTCATATACGTATTCACTGAACCTTCTTCTAGTTGCTCCTTATATTATTTTAGTCATATAGTAGCTAAATATCTTATAATTTGAAGTATTCGGAAGCATGTGTACAACTTAGCAAAACTGTTCCTTTAACTTTTTTAGGATAAAAATATAGGGAGCAACTAGGTAATTGAATTAGTATTTATTAACAATTAAATTTTTTTAATAAAATTTAATAGTTTTTTAGTATCGTTTCCTGAAGTGAATCTACTATAGCGACACCTGTTGATTCTCGCTTATCGAACCCCCCTCTTAACGGATTTTTCTAAATAAAATATTTTCATGCAAATCACGTTTCGTCGGGGATCACCTTTTAATCAAATAATATAGTCTTATTTGTCTCGTATTAGATGTTATTAATTTTGGAGTCCCCCCAAACACAGTTAGAAAAGAAATATTAAAGACATCTAAAACCAAGTTTTTCCATCTTTTTAGAATAATGCATGAAAGTATCCGCGACCTTTCATAATATAAACAGTGGGTTTGCCAAGTTTTATACTTACCCACTTCTTGAATAGAGATCCGCAAGATTTACGACTTCCACAAATCTCTTACGGATATTGAAACAAATTACAGTATTGTCAAAGCTTAGAAGATAATGAAACATTATAGTGGTTACTGCAGGCCATCGTAACCCTTGCAAATTTTAAATTTATGCATTCTGGTGACATTTGGTGTCCAGTCGATTACTTAGAATGTAAAAATTTTTCGTGCTGTAAATATGTAAACTTTTCTTACTTACAGGATCATGCGCCAAATATCTTTATTCTATAAATTTTAATTTGAGAGTTGCTTATTTTTTTATTTTAAATTATATTAAATTAATGTTGTCATTAAATTTGAGCTAAACTTTAATAATTGTGGACGATGTAAATGTAGGTGTATTGTAAATGCTGAACGGTGTCCGGTATTAAAGGGCTTCACTGCGCACCTACTATATAATTTCAATTTTAGTATTTTAAATTTTAATTAACTATAACAATTCGAGATAACGATTCGGCTGGTAATGCGTCATTCCAATTCGGTACAGTATAGACCATTCAAAGTTTATGCCGATAAACGTTATCACTACTTACAATTGGTAGATGATCTTATTTCACACAGTGGTGTCACCTAATAGTTTTACAGTGTGAATAAATGGCAGTCTATCTTTGGCAGAAAAGGGAACATGTAGTAATGTGAACAAGTTAACACACAAAACAACAATGTAGCAATATTTCTAATCAGAAGGCCATAATAAGTGAGGTTTATTTAACGTCATACTATCTACTACATATAAGAAAATAATGGAATTATTGCTCTTTATACTTTGAAGTGTATCACAATAAGAAAAACATATTAAAAAAATGTTATATTGCCCCATATGTGGGGTAAAGTGAAATATAATGGTTTACATATAAAACAAAGTGAAACTAGGACTCAGTTGCACAACAACCGATCATCACTGATTGCTGTCAATTGCCATGTAAACAATTGTTTAGACAATCGTTTCTCGGGCGATTGACCGATGATCAGCGATGACTTCGGATATTTATATTTTAGTTCCTTAAATATCATTTTATTGCGTCATACAGATGAGTGACACTAAAATTTTGCTAACGGCGCAGCGCGTTCCAACGTACTGCCGTGAATTTATCAATCCTAAATGTGGTTAATAACATGAAAACAAAATAGATGTTGCGTCAATCTTTGTATTGGCGAACACATTTCACATTGTACCATGTTCCTCTACTACGTGTGCAGATAAATCGGCGATAAACTGTCCTTTTTGTGTAATTTGTTCTTGATGATGTACAACGGAATAAAATTTGAATGGCCTATAACTCATTGTACATTTAAAGCTTTTGACAAGGAATCTACCGATAAAGACTATCGCGTAGACGACGTCCGACGGAATCGGAACATGTGGATAAGACTTAACAGTGATGGAATGGAAAAACCGAAGACCTTTAAAACATATGCAAAACTAAAAAAGAAAACAAATATAAGTAGATGTAATTTTACAGTTGCAATGATGTGTTTGTAATTTTTATTTAAATGAGAATGTAATTCATTCACATCGATTTAAGCTTAATATAACATTAATCTGATTGAAATCAATAGCGAACTAAGTGATATAATTTGGATTATGATTATGATATTGGATATTTTTATATAATCACCTACTTTGTAGTTATAATTAAATTTAATCAAAAATAATGCTACGTGACACGTGACACGAATGACACGTTTATATGGAAAAATAATATGTTCTCAATGTAACTCTATTTTTAGTAACCGTATTAAATGAATTTTGTATAAATCCCATAATCAGAGTCGCTTATTATAAATAATAATAGAAATCTACTTTTTATGAAAGATTATTTTCGTTAACTTTTAAATATTTGTATTACTTATATTGTAATTTATATGTAAACGTTTGTATGCAATTGAAAATAAAATAAAAATATATTTGATGTCATTTATACTAAAAATTTTTTCCAAGAAACTTGTATATTGAATACTGAAATTTACGAATTCTGCAGCCTACGAAATTTTAGAAAAGTAATCTTCAAATCTTTATCTATCTAATTATTTCTAACAAAAATATTAATCGAAAACTAAGTGGGACCATAAAGGTCACTGCTAAAAGTATGATTAATATGTACAGGGTGTCGCAGAATTTCCACTAAAGCTTCAGGTAGCCGTGTAAATGCTTTCTGAACAAATAACCTAAGAATAAAATTTGTTTCCGAGGCTTCGTTTTCTCATGCGGACCTCTTAAAGATAATATGTTTAAAATCGTATAATCATTTAATAGCCACAAATATTTAAATGAAATAATTAATTTATCAACCAATAAGTCGATTATTGCCTAAAATCACAATCAAATCATGATTTAAAGACTTAATTTTCCAAAAAAAAATCCGGTAGAAGCAATAAACTTGTAAAAAGCTAAATCTTACAACTATGTTCATTCAAGCGAGTAAAGCGGGTAAAGCAGTTGTTGTAGTTTACTAATCAATAAAATAGTAATTTAAATTCAATTTGTGTATTAACAAATTATTGTGTATTGGTAACCGTTGATTGATGTAACGGATTCATAGTCTACTGTGTTTATTTCATTCCGTTAATGTAATTGCAACAGTGTTGTCAAGTTTATTGTTCTTTTTTCGACTTGCGAGCTAAAACTAAGCTTCGGAGACAAATTTTGTTCTTTGGTTATTCGTTCAGAAAGCACAGGAGAACACAACTGTATGTAGTTTTGATGGAAATTTTGGGACATCCGGTATATTGCTTAATTAGAAGTAATAGATATCTATTATTTTTTATTTATTAAATGTAATAACAGAGAAAATTTCAACATAATATTAAAAAGAAAGGAAATAAAGTAGATAGCCGAATACGTTTTAACAATAATAAAGGAGAATAAAAAGGATAAAATTTAATAATAAAATTGTTGTTTGTTATTTTCTAAGACTTTCTAACGCGTAAATAAAATCGCCTATGTTTGTATAAAATAAAATCTTAAAAAAATTATTTAAGTCGATTAATCAAAATTAAATATTTTCAACACTTAAAATTACCGTTTCGACACAAGAAAAACTGTCGTTATTAAAATGATGAAATGAAAACCTACCACCTGAGCTTTCATATCGTAGAAGTTTTGTATCATATTGGTCTTCTGAAAAGTGGCATTTATGAGATATGGATATGATATTTAATAACTTTCAAGTTACCAAAACAACTTCCACACTTGACAACTGCTTTTATTTTCTAGGGCTTCGTCTATTTTCGAAGCGTTAAAATATATTCGGGTCATTTATACTAACAGGAACACTTCGTATTCGTAGTTTATTAAAAAAAAATTAATGTGTTCATCTAGCAAAAATACTGTCGAGTCAACTTATGGAAAAACAATTTCTTAATGTGAACATTAATTGCAAAGCCATTTCTTAAACGAACAACTATAAATAAAAGACGATAAACATTCTCGACTCGGAAGGTATAGTTTGCGTACAAAAACTTAGTCACTAAGGAACAGTTCTATAGAATAATTGAATTAATGGTTATACGAATAGTATAATTCTTACTCCGAAGACTAATGTAATTAACTTGATCGTTTTGTTACGCAAGAACAATTTATTTCCATAAGAATCATTTAAAATGTATTATATCCCGTTTCGGGCACTTCAATCCGTTGCATTTATTGATCAATGATTATCTTAATAAAGCAGACGAAAATCAATTATAACCTTTAAATAAAACTTTTGAAATGTCACCAAGTTTACTACAATATGCGTGAATCTACTGCGCGCGGTTGAATTATTTGTGAAGAAAAAGGAACGATAAATAAACAAATATCTAACGTCATTAATAGATCGCTATTGATAAATAAATAATTTTACACCTGCGCTGGCGGGATGAATATCCCAACAGGGGAGCACCGTGGGAAAACAAAATTATAGAAACTTGTGGCATTCTTTTGACGTGGTTTACATATTCGCTCCCGAGAGATTCGCCACCATTTTCTGGACACCCTGTATATTGCGAATTTATTTTACGACTCTCAGTTCACTATTCGAAAAAAAACTTTTAAAATTGAAATATCTATACAGCAGTAAAACCTCGTTTATAAGTTTTTGAAGGAGAATTAAATATAGGTATACATACGTACAAATGAGAATAACGTTAAAATGAAATTTCTAAATTTTTAACTTTTAATCGATGAAAAAAGAACACGTCAAACAACGATAATTTAAAACAAATAAATGAAAAACGTACAAGTGAGATGATTTTATATGAAAAATCGAAAGAACGTTCAACATATAGCTAACGTACAAGTGCGAAAAACGTATAAGTGAGACACGAATAAACGAGGTTTTGCTGTATTAACTAGAGAATAACCCATGTTTGTAATTAACTTAAAATTACGTAGTAACTAGTTATGTACATGTTGTAATTAAACTAATATTAGATTACCTGATGATATTTGCAATTCTAGCAATTCCTGATAAAAATGAAAATGGAGTAGTTGCGCTGAGCTCAAATTAAATCCATCGCGTAACTGCTCTACATTTCGAGCGACGCGATGTTCTATTCAAAACTGCATGAAATAAATTCGATATTAATTGCTACCTTTTCGTAACGGCGTGCACTTTTTAGAATATTCAGATTTGCCGATTACCGAACTTGTGTAAATGTAAAAAAGCAGAAATTTATTCGAAAAATAAATGTCACAGCTTTCAGCATCGTTGAAGGTAATCGGTCTTTTTATTTAAAATCGAAGAGAATTCATTCGAATTGCACTTCGAGGCAACAACCAACCGATGAAGGTCGCGTACGTACAACAACTGAATAACCGAAATAACTTAGTTAATGATTTGAAACTTATCAAACAAAAAGTTGATCTTTTGAAATCTAGCCTATAAAATAGAGTTGTTTAACGTCTAATACCGAAAAACGGCGCTTTATAGGTTTTCCAATAAAATAGCTGGGGCTTTAAGTGTTATAATTACACAAGAAATATCGTTAACGATACTGTGATGATTTAAATTCATTATTATTATTGCTCGAGTTTCAATATTTGGTAGAAAAGGGGAAAACACTTCGTTAAGAAGAACTGGTCCATTAAAGAAAATTATGTTCCAGGAAAAACCTCTATTTCGCCGATTTCTTTCACGATTGTGTAAATATGTTGCGCATTTATGGAGACTGTTACTAAAAAATGATTCAAAACAAAAGGAGTACCTGTTTCATATAAAAATTAGAAAACTCGAAAATGACGAGTCTCCTAAAATAAACTGACAAGGAAGGTTAGACAGTGGAAATCTTAAAAAAAGTTGAAACTTTGCAGAATTGTAGTACTAATCAACCCTAATCATGAGCCGTATTCCTTTCGTGCTCTTACGCGGTTTAAGAGGGTGAAATCCACCCTTCAAAATTGGAACTTTTTTCGATTTTGCTTATTATCTGTGAAACAAGAGCTATCGCCAACAAACTATATATTTTTGTAAATGGCTATTTAAGACTTACATTATGATACTTATGATTAGGGATGAAAATCCTAAGGGGTGTCATCCCTTCGATTTTTCACCCCTAATTTCTGCCATACTTGGGTACATTTTTACATCGGCAGACATATATATTCATGTAAAGAACAATTAAAACTACAATTTGAAAAAACAACGCGATGTAGTTTTTTACAGTAGGTGACATAATGGAAATTTATTCATTTGGAGGGAGGTCTGCCAGGTTTGCGAGGCAGACTACAATAATTTTAAATAATTGATATTTCTCTAAAGTCTATAATAAATTTTATCAAGTATCAAGTTTATCAAAAATGGTTAAAACAAAAATTCAATTGTCTGCCATCGGTTGGATATTTCCCACCATATTATCTCTTAAACACACCAAGGGCCAGTTTTACAATCATGATTTATACCGCAAAATAGCAATGACAAGATGACAAGCAATTTAATGACAAGAATAGTAATTCCGCGAATAACGATTAAAATTATAAGGTTGGTATTTAAAATAGTAGCGCGCATGTATTACATTTAGGACTAGATTAGAATATACGTTTCGTATTTTCGGTTGCATTTGAAAACGCCCGAACCGATTTGACTCAAATTTTGCAACAGGTTTTCTAATAGTCCAAAGTTACATCTAAAAATTAATTTTTATAATAATTATTAAAATTATAATTTTTAATTTTAAAAGTAATTTTAAACAAAGCAGATAGTGTCATATTAAAGAGTTTTTAATTAGAGTTATTAATTATTAAAGAATAGCTTAAATTAAAATAAAAATACTTGCTAAAAATAAAAAAATGAAACCCTAAATATAATTATAACAGATTTTAAACATGGGCGCTTAAAAATAAATGTTCTGACTGGAACTCCGCCTACCGTCGAAACGTATGACAGTTTTAATTTCCGACTTCAACTTGAAAATTTGCGATTGTTAAAATAATAATAAGTAATAATAATATGAATCGAGAAACGTGGAGGTGCGCTAACTTTACAACTGAAGAGTTAGAACAACTTTTAACATTAGTGGAAGAACATAAAACATCCGTAGATAAGTGTTGAGTTTTTGTTCTTAATTTTACTGTTAAAAATGAAATAAAATAAAACAGACTTATAATAAGCCGTATGCTGTATTATTTCTCTTATTTGTAACGGCCGTTATGTGATGTATTTCATTATATTCTTCAAAATAGCCAGTTCTTGAAAATAAACAACATTTGTGATTACGTTAAAATTATTATATAAAAAATTGTTTCGTTTTCGAAATATTTTGGGTTTTCTAACCCTGGGCTGAATTAGTTATTCAGTTTTATCATCGGACAATTCGAATATACGAATATAATTTAATTCTTCCATTTTTTTTTCGTTTTAAAACGGTGACAACAAACAGAAACTATATGAGGTTATATTGTGTTATACCTAGAATAGTGGACGCTATACGTTCAAAAACGGAGAATACAGTAACATTGTAAAACTTACTTTTGACATATACCTCTGTTTATTCTTAGAATAGCCGTATTCCACGTATATTTTGCGTTTGTAAAACCGGCCCTAAGACACGAAAACCGTTTGCGAGCGAGGTGGCGTTCGGCTCCGGTTCGTAAATGGGGACCCAAACCGATACTGCCGCGCTTGGGGGGCTTCGAGTGGCGTTTAGCCCTCGATTCACAAGTCGGTGCCCTCCTAGAAACGCAACATATTTACACCAACACTCTACACCGCCGCTTATCACTTACCTGTAAAAATCACCGCCAATAAAAGGGGAAAATAACAAGAAACCCACTCTAATACCGAGAACGCTGCAATCGATATCATCGACCGCCATCGACAGCTTGCACGACCTACGCCCGCTAGGGGAATTCATCGTACCAACGCGATATACACGGCGCGTCCGAAGGAACGCGTCGTATACAGTACCCTCTGGAAGAAATTGGAATCACCTTTTATTTTATTGTTTTTGGAACCGCCGTTTATTTTGAATATTATTTTTGTATATATTGTGTGTGTAAATAAAGACAACTTCCGAA
This sequence comes from Rhagophthalmus giganteus, assembly GCA_036326145.1. Classification (NCBI taxonomy): domain Eukaryota; kingdom Metazoa; phylum Arthropoda; class Insecta; order Coleoptera; family Rhagophthalmidae; genus Rhagophthalmus; species Rhagophthalmus giganteus. The sequence goes on from JARFJA010000013.1 coordinate 2,713,880, forward strand.
GGTTCGAACGAGTTTCTTTCTAGCGTTGCAGACAACCCACCCCTGTCTTCAGTTGGAAAAGGTGTGGGGGCAATGCGCTCGTACTGTGTTATGCGGCTCGCCGATTACACGTTACACTGGTTAAATTCTTATTAAAACATCACGTTCATTATTATCCACATATGTAGTCAGAAAATTAACTGAAAAAGTTCGTTTGTGTTCTTTCGAAGCTTCAATTATTTAGCTTTATAATGTAAAAATTTTACTAAAAAGTATTTTTAAATTATAGCCTATTACATATATTAAAACGATAAGTAGTTTATTACATTTATACACCAAATTTAATTTTCGAATCAAAGAAAAATATTATTAAGATAGTATAATATAACGCGTATCATATACATAAATACACTTCGTCCAAACCTATATGCAATCCACGTCATCAATAAAAGGTTACTAGATGATGACGTTTCATACAGTGCTGTCACCTCGTACCTCGTATTTTGACAGTTCTAATAAATTGTAGTCTTTCTTTATGCCATCTAATATGTGCGCAGATAAATCATCTATAAAATATGCCACTTTCCAAACTTTAAACCGAATTACAAATAAACAATCTAGTAACATTTTTTTTTAATAACGTGAATTGCATATAGGTTTGGATAGGCCATAAGTACTTACATTATGAGTTAACATAGTAGCACCTCCTCCTCCATTAGTTCGTTGAATATGCATATTAGAAAAATATTTGATTAACAAAAGATGTTTAGAATGATATGTTGTATATTATTGTATATTTATTTTATTTCAGGGCTTTATGAGGTTTGAGCAGTAATATGCAGCTATTTATTTTTAAATTACACCTTGTATATTTTTTATATTTTTTGGAAGAATTATCTTTTCTGTATACGGTGTTATACAAATGTTGTAAAATCAGATGACAAAATTACACTATTAAACACAATTAAAGTTGAAAAATGTCCTATTTCGCAATATCATCTAGCAGCCATGACACAAAATATTCTAACAAAATTAATATGTTTTTATACATAGTTTTCACATTTTGTTTACATGTGAAAACTGAAATAATAGTGCATTTGCAATGGTTAACAACGTTCGTTTATCGAAAAATGACATGGTAGACATGTTTTTAGTAATTGGTATATCAAATTGTATTATTAGGAATGAAACGTTTGTATTTATAAATATTTCTTAATAGAAGACAGAATCAAGTAGAAAAGCTATTCGGAATAGGTACTTTAAGGTTTCGTGAAACTACATCTTTCAGTACAAGAAATGTCAATAAAAAAGATTTGGGCATAACGTATTTTTTTCGATGTTATTGTTAAATATGTCATTTTAACAGTGTTTAACAGTGTAATTTTGTTATCTAACCCCACAATATTTTTTATAACAACGTATAGAGAAAAGATTGTTCTTCAAAAAAAAATGTAAAAATATACAGGGTGTCATTTAAAAATAAAAAGTTGCATGTTACTGCTCAAATCTCATTAGGCCCTGAAGTAAAATAAACGTAGAATAATATACAACATATCATTCTAAACATCTTTTGTTAAAAAAATATTTTTCTAATATAAATATTAAATAAGGTTTACAATGATCAAAGCAACAGAAATGTTCAAATGCTAAATAAAAAAAAATAATAATAGTTATTTTCCTGCATTTCGTAGAAAAGAACGTTAAATATCACAAATATTCTCGCATTCACTACGGTCCTAACATCCGAAAATTTTAATTTTAATAAAAGAATTTTGTAACCTAAGATGTTCCATTTTTTGTTTGTTTGACAGAAGCCGATTAATAATATGTTTTCAATAAAAGATGCTTTTCAAGTCATTAAAAATAAATTAATTAGATACTGAAAAACACCTATACCCAAGTAAATTATGTTAATCAATATTAGTTACAACGTTTACGCAAGAAACAAATGATAAATGAGCACTATTGTCGTAAAATATTCTTTAGTTTATCTTGGTATAATATAATCTGCAACAATTTTATGCTGGCAACCATTAACAATAATCGTATCATATAACTTTATACATAACAATGTGTAATACATATGAATATTTAATAAAACGGCTTAGTTGATTGTGGGGAATTCAAAATATATGTACTTTCTTATCCTATATTTGAATTAGATAAACAATAAACATTTACTATTTTTATGTTTCAATATCTACACTGTACTGGTGGAAAATTAAAACTGTTTCCTTTACCCTTATACGGCAACAGACATTAAATATTGATACGAATCCCTCGTGGCCGCATCCTTCCATCTGACCATATTACGATAAACATCGTAAATATCGATTAAAGTTATTTTGATAGCAAATTGTTAATGGCTTAAAAACATCATGGATATATCGAGCTAGGTTAATGGCGATAGGAGGAACGATCGCGCGCAAACGGAAACCACCCTAATCGAGTCATGAGAAATTCTAAACGCGGTAATTTAACAACCATTTAGTTGTCTTTTAATCTGTCCGCATCATTTCCATCATATAGCCAAAGTAGGCTTCTTTATCGAGTTCGTATAACACATAGAAAGTTCTGTTGCGTGGCTGAATCTGACATCTCATCGGAACGCAAATGCCCTCCAGACACTATTTCGCCTTTCTTAAACTTAAAGCTTTTGTACTGCTTTGCTGCCAACATTCGCGTAAATTAATATTACAATCCGTAGTTACGTTTATAATTGTTTACGTCGTTATGAAACTTTATAAAGAATTCGTTAGATTTGAAAAAGACGCGCATCAAGGAAGAATTATAATTTTCAGACATCGTTAGTGTTAAGAAAAATTAAATATATTAATATAACGACTACATGTAACTCAACTAATCGAGTTAACGTATATTGCAGGCTATTCCTAATCGCCTTCAAACGATGAAGAAAGATGGAACCACGTATGTATTACGTCAAAGCGTTAGAAACGTACAGACTATTATTCAACTACGTTCAACCTCTTTCGCTGTTAGCCTTAAGACTTCGATCATAGATCCTTCATATTACAACAGGGAAATTTGTCTTTGTAGCAAAAACGCTCTTGTCGGAGATTCTACCACATCCTTTTGATTGCTAGTTTATAAGTACTTGTCGGTCGTATCTTTTACAAGGAAAATAAACCAAATAGTTGCGATAAATATATTTCATATCGACAACATCTGGATTATTGAAGTTTAACCGTTTTAGATCCGCATTTATGTCTGTTGTCTATTGTCTGTTTTATTTCATATTACAAACACGACCCTCGATACTCATAAACACGATTCAAGCGGTCTCGTTTCAGATAAATCCTTTCTTTTCGCGAATTAAATTATTCTACTAATTCTTAATTATTCTTCTAACCTAAGGCAAAAAGTTTCAGCTTTAGTAGGTCCTAATAAATTACATTATCCTTGCGAAAAACGAATCGAAATGCTACTTACAACAAAGCCTCTCTAAAGAGATATAAACCATACGGTAGAATGATTTAATATAAATTCAATACTGTTACTAATAAGTTATACTAGGTACTGGTAGTTTTTCTTTGTATTATTATCTCGTTTTCAATATGGTATCGATGACAACTGCCTTGAGAAAAATTTCTGAATTATTTAATATTGTAATTAGATTAAGTAAGCAATATCATTCTTCAGAGGAACGTAGGCGAACTTCTATTTTCCATATGTGCGAATTTCGAAACACCCTGTATAATAACTAATTTATCTATCTACTTGCAATCCATCATGTATAATGTAGGTACAGTATGAGCAGATAAAAGTTAACGAAACTTGGCATGTATTTTAGCAATATTCCAGTTGCTTGAACCAAGTTTAGAGCATTTACTTATATATGTCAGATTAGTTATATCAAAATATTTGGATTTGGATAATGACCATCGGGAACATCGCAGGCTGTTGTCACATAAAGGATACGTCTTCTATGGCTATGTCTAATTTACCTTATTTGCCATGTTTTTATTCATTTTAACACTAGTCAAATGTTAAATATATTAATTAGCATTACCAACTTAAATATAATTCGAACGGTGTATCTACAATTTAATTAAACTTGGTTAAACGATATATAAAAACTACTTGAAATACGGATATATTCTTAACTGACGTTTAATATTTCACCGTAGTTTAATCTAAAAGTCTAAAGTTTAAACCAAAAGTAAAATATTTGCGCTGGGGGCGTTAATGTGATAAAAATTGAAGTAACTGGACTGGGGTGTCAACAAACAAAAAATCAGTATAAGTAGAAAAGTCGAAACTGGAGAAATCTAACCACAGTCTCCACATAAATTTTGTCGTGTTGACCTACTGAAAATGTTCCACAGAATTTTCTATACAAAAGTCAAGTTTACACCAAGACCTTTCACTCGTTGACTTTGATTTGCTCACCACTGTATGTAAAGTATAGATAATTTGGAACTTATGCGTGGTAAAAAATAGCGGTTTAAATATTATTCCATCGCATAAAAAAATTAACTAAAAATGTCTGCAAATGGCCGAATGTTCCCCACGGTGTGACATTTTACAAAACGAACAGTAACTGTGAAAATAAGCAGGTACCTATAATTTTTAAGTTCGAAAACAATGTGACTAGGAAAACTACAACATCTTAAAATACTATAGACAAATATTTGTTAAAATATTTCTACCGTAACAATAAATTTCTAAGATATATAAAGAATACAAAAACAGTTTTTAACATTTGTAAATAAAAAAATTCTTATTCGTGCTTAATAAACAAAATACATCACAGGAATTGGATAAATGTGATAAGTATCATTATTATTATTTCACTAGTTAAACGCAAAATTTTTAAACAATGCAATTACTAAAGTGGCCGAATATTCCTAGAATTCCCCCCACAAAACTTTTATTGTACTTATGCGTAAAAGTTTTTTCTTTGTTAAAATATAGCATGTCCCAAAAAAATGTTCAGGAGAAAATGGTAAAAAGTGGGCGAGATTTCATTCACAAAAAAAACCTAAATTGTAAGGGTTGAAACGGTTTAGTTTCTCTGCTGGGCTTTTGATCTTTGTTTTTCCTTCGAATAAGTAAATTAAAGCTTTAGTTCTTAACTATTCAGTCAATTTAATTCTATTTTTCATTTTGGGTATTTATAACATCGTCGTCGACAAATGATTTTTTTTATTATGAAGAAAAAGGAATTGACTCGACTGCCGAGGTCATTGGCACTAGTTATTTCAGTAATTTGTGTGTTAGTTATACAGTTAAGCGTGTTCTTGTTATACTTTTTTTTTAACTTATAGTAATTGGTCTAGTGTTGTATTTTTGAGAAACTGGACGCATTCTTTTGATCCGGATGATGTTGTTAAGATGTCGGCTACTCTCAAAAAAATATTGTACATAATATTAATGAACACCAATTATTGACTTTTTGATCATTGATACAATGAAAAGTTCATTAATACTACTAATACACTGAAGAAAATAAGTGCCTAATTATGCAATTAAAACGATCGTTGTATTTACGAATCATTTATAATTTTTTACCTAATAACTTTCTTCATACATACAATGAAAGTTTTTATCAAAATAACGAATTTTTCGTTATTTTTTAAGAGTTATCTAATGTACTTTTATCTAATGTACGTACATTGGACGCGTTACATCGGATTTTTTTTTTGAGTGTAGTGAACTGAGTTGGTGGCGTCTTCCGATTGATTCGAATTTCGGGCAGATCAATAGGAGATGATTTACTGTTAATGCTGTGTTGCATTCGCTTTTGCGCTGTTTTTGTTATTAGGTGAGCGTGAGTGAGGCGTGTACGACCTATCCTCAGACGAGTCATCTCTTCTTTTCGTGTTATCGAGTGGTGGCTTTGAGTAGCAGTAGTGGTTCCATGTCAAAAGGCCGTCGACAAAAACACCATGAGTCTAAACGCCGTGAACAAAAACGCCGTCAGTTTAAAAAGTTAAATTAAATTGAACCTATTATGAACAATAAGTAATCTGAATTTATACTAGACTTATACTTATGTACTTTAAAAGTAAGCAGGTATCTGTTAAGAATAAATTTTCGAATCTCGCTGTTTGTTGAAATTTTGGAATTGACTGAGCCATCGGTGTACACTTTTTGATAGTTTTAATATTTAAATAGTAGTCCTTTATATACTGTGTTATATATCTCTGTTGGAGTATCACTTTTTTTATAATGGGTTAGTGTGTATTCGAATTTTGAGAGTGTAATTAGTCAAAGCGGGATCGGTTCTAGTGATACAAATGATTTTGATTTATAAAACATTAAAGTTTGTCAAAAATTAAATCGAAATGCACGTTTGTTGTGCACAAGTTACTTGGCATAGTGAATCAAGTAAGAAATTTAAAAGTCTTGGAAAAAGTAAAAGTTTGTGAAACTGTTTTTAATTTGAATTGACCGATTACTTTAAGAACTATTACCTAATTTTGTTATTCAAATAAAAAATTTACAGTTCCAGGCTTTCAACCCGTGCAATAGGTATAAATTTTTTGTGAACAAAACCTCGTCTATTTTCTACCATTTTCGTTTGAGCACTTTTAAGGTACCCTACATAGATTTAATTTATAATATAATAAACAACTAATTAATTACACGTTCAATTTTCTGTGATATAGCTTTAATACAAATTTTGTTGCTTAAAAACACGCGTAAGGTTTTGTAAAAAATTAATTAAAGAAGGAATTAATTTAAGTACAGCTAACAACTTGTTCATCAGCAACGCTTTACTTACAGCTTAACATACAGCATTCTTCGGCTTTCATTAAATTATACCCATTTCTCTGAAAATCCTTTTCAAAATATAATTCTTAAGGCAATTTTAAATTTAATAATGATCGGGATGGAGCGTACCATGCGAAAATAGGTTTCTCATTTTCCTTATTTGGGGTTAAGGGTAGGGCTTTTAGGGCGTTTTTCCTAAACCCAATAATGTGTTTGTTGTTGTAAAATCGTAGTGAAAAAGTTGCCGTATTAACGCAGTTTTAGAAAAGTAACTTAACGATGCGTCAAAAAACGACCGAAATAATTAAATTTACAAGAGATAAAATTCTTTCAAAAAGTATCCGCATTCTAGTATAAAAATAATTTGCGAGTGCAGTTCAAATTATTGTTTTAAGGCAATTGAATTAATATTGTAAATGAAAAATAATTTCGTGGTAATATATAATATTAATTGTCTGTAGGCTAACTTTTTTTTATTAATTAAAATGTGAAGTGCTTGTTTACATAATAATTTAAAGAATTTTAAAACCTTCATTAACATGACGGCGAACCTTAATTCTTCTTGCGGTAATATGACAGAAAAAAACTGTAATACATTTTCTCGTTGAGGTTATAACTTCAGAGAAGCATCTAAAGTGGATTACTATTTTACGTAAACGACTAAGAGAGTTAGTTTTTTCTTCTAAGATTCGCGATTTAAATTTAACTTTTAGAATTATAATAATTGTATTTCAATATTTTCATTTATAATAAAATTTTAACGAGCAGTAATTAATTTATTCGAACTAGAACGACGGTGTAGAGGAAAATCAATATTTTATATACATAAAACTGCCGCACTTAAATTTTTGATAAATACTACAAATAATTTAAAAATCATCCATTGCGATGAAGTGAATTTAATTCAATTTTATTTGAAAAAAAAATTAAATCGTTATTTATTACCCCACAATAAAATAAAATTACCACTTTGATAGACAAAATATTCGTTTTTCTAATTTTCATACGTTCACATTGGAATGTTTAAATTCTAAATGTTATTTAAAATTATAATAACTAATCCGAAGATTGATTTTATTTTAACCATTTTTTATTGTAAATGCCAATCCGTATTATTGAGATAAAACATTTCAATATAACGAGCATTTAAATATATCAAAAGAAATAAGCCAGTGGCTTAAAAGGTCATGTCGAAAGTTTGCTACATCTTATCCATCTGTTGTTGAATTTTTCATACTAGAATTGTAAAAGTTTATCATGCAAACATATAAACATGAAATGAAGTATTTGGGTTATGCTTCATTTCGTTTTTCACGGAGAAATCACTGAAAATTTTGCATTTATGTTAGTTAAACTTTTATAATACAAATAAATTTAATATTTAGTGCAAAAAAAACGGCATTCCCCAGGCGGCACACTGCCGTCATAATGTCGTCAATTATTGGTAATTATTCGTCGGCGACGTCGTGGATCCAATAAGTGACGTACGCACGATGACACTTTTACGACGAACATTTAACGTCATTAAAGAACGTCGTCGAGACGTCTTTGTTTGGTCATTCCAAAGTCCTGAATCCTTACTGGAAAAGTGAAGATAAAGATGTTTTAAAGCGTAAAATATTCGTAATTTTTTCTAACATGTTTATGTTTTAATCCAAAATTTTAACTAAAAAAATATATAAATCTATTTTGGAATTATGCACTATCGCGTCTATACGATTAATAGTAATAGTTCTATACGTTATAAATACAGTAGCATACAATTAAACAAGTAAGTAAAATTACATCCAGTTATTTATTCGAACTGTGTACGTCAATGGCTAGAACTAGTTCCTTTAAAGTGCCACGCTACTATGTATACTGATCACGCTTTGGTTTACCGCCAGCGGTTTTGTTAGGTTAGTGGTTTTACTTTGCAGTAAGTTCTACGTTGTAAATTTTGATATAATTTCTTAACGGTAAGTGAAGAATTAATCAGCCTATCGCCATCTAAAGTTAAAACGAATAATTTTAAATATTTAAACAACTGGAAAAAATATTTTTTACAATAATTTTACAAATCATGGCTTAACAAGAAACGGACAAATTGTACTTATTTCTATAGGTTTTAACCTTTAGGTGACTAGGTTATCTTTGTGGCGTGAGTAACCCTCCATTTCATTATTAATTTATTTAGATGTTTTTTGTTGGTGTGAAAAAATTGATGAATAGTTAACATTTTCAATGAAATAATAGATAAAAAACAAAAAACAAATCAAATAATAATTGTAATGCAAAACAATAAACTTATAAAAATTGTACTAATTATAAATCCAAAAATTACAAAAAAAGCGAATAACTAATTAACGGTAAAACTTATGTAAAAAGTTAAAACAATTGCATAGGCTTGAAATCAAGTAGGAAAAATTATGTAGAATAGAAATTTTTGAGAAATAAAAATTAAAAAAAAATGTCTGTAACCCTATCCGGGGACATACTGTGTATGATAACATAATTCTACAGGGTGCTTGCAACATTTGCAACAGTAGTAATATTTACTAAAATGAAAATACCATCCAACAGCGTAGCTAACCTTTATGGGGCCCCGGGTAAAATTTAAAATTTTTCGATAGGGCCTTATTACATAAATTATATAATTTTGGAATTGATTAAGAAATAATAAAAAAATTGGGAGTCCCCAATTTCTGGGCGGCAACGACGATAGCTATGCCGTTGATGCAATCATCGATTATGTCTATTTCTAGAATGCATCATGGTTATTATTCTTATTCAATATTTTATTATTAATATATTATTATTCAATATTTTTAAAATTTTCAAATCTTGGTTCCACATTTCACTTCCAAAATGAAGTAATATTTAAAAATTATTAAAAAAATTAAACCATTAAAGTGCATTTAAATTACTTCAATAAATAAACAAAAAAATTATAAATCTATTCCCAAAATCTCGTTACAATTGATTGAGCCGTTTATTCTTAAATATGGCATCTAGTTTTATATAGCGAAAGCAGCAGCCTAAAACACCATAAATCTTTAAAAAGCAATAAAAACGTACTTGACTTTTACTATAACGTCAGTAATTATACAAATATAGGTACACCTTACAATTTGAAAAATTATTACATTACATTATACCAATTTGTAATAAAGGTTCATTCAAAGAGAATTGTCCTTATTTAAGCGTTTTATTAAAATTAATATCCCAAATGATGTTTTCGGTATCGCCAACATAGTACCGCAACTTCATTTAATGCTATAATTAGTATTTATCTTTATTTTTATTATTATTTGTTTTTTAGTGACAGTTGTTGAAATTCTCGATTCCGAGGAAGAGATATGATAATTATTCTAAAGAACGGATTAGTATGGAAATATTCTAGTGGATTTAATTTTAAAGAAACCTAAAAAAATAGATAGGTTTAAACCAATTTTTCAGTTAGTAATTTTAAGCATTTGAAGTCTTTTTTAATGTGATGTGTTGATATACCTACAAACAGATAATCGCTTTTCATTGTATGTATTGAATTTATATTTAAAAATAGTCACATAATGTTTCTTTATGTCTTATAATCTTACAATATCTTACAATAATCTTACAAATCTGAAATCTTATGATCCAAAAATTGTTTTAATTAATTCATTTGACATGGAATGACCCTATAATTAAAAATGCAGATTGCGAAGCTTCAATTGCATCAGAACCAATTAACAGTTAATTTACTCTTTTATAATTTTTTATTCCTTATAATTTTTCTAATAAATAACTTATAATTTTTAAGTAACATTAATTTTACGTAGCTAAATATTTAATACCCACTTAAAAAATACATTTTTTTAAAATTATATATGTAAAATAAAAGTAATTTATAGTTGACGACGCGACGCGCCGTCATCGAAACTTTTGTATTTTAGGTGTGCATATGTAAGTTTTAAATCGATATACGTTGTAAATTGTTTGATCTTGTTTACTATATTTCGTAATTATGTTTATTAATAGCATCGTCGATGACAGTTTGAAATTTTTTCCAAATGTCCAAGTTTTTTTATGTAACCTCTAACAAATAGATTAAGAAAAATGCAATAACGTGAAATTCGGAAACGGTTATTCAATACCAAAGTTTCTGTTCGAATTTACGTATTAATATGTAATTATTTTTAATTTATATTTGATAATTAAACAAATCAAATTCATAAAATGTTATTGTTTCCACTTGTTCGAATTGATTATATATTTTTCGTAATTATATTATATTCTAATCAGATAGAAATTGAGGTCTAGAAAGGGTTGGGTAACCCTAAAATTCATAAGTAGTCCGACCGCGGTGACTGTAATGCGCTATATAGTAAAATTTACACCCATAGCGGAGACGTTAACAATAAAAGCTCATCCTTTCGTGCACATAGTTTGCTGAAGTCCGGTGCAAGTTTCTCAGTTGACTTCAACTTATTTAAAATAAGTGCATGAAACTTCGAATGTCCAACTTAGTAAAATAAAAATTGTCTAAACTGACAAACTTAAAATTATAGATATTTAAATAGTTAATTAAATAATTATTTCGAAAATTTTGGTAATTAAGTACAGAAGAAATACCCGAGCCTGTAGAATTGGGTGTATTAATCGATGTTCGACATTGTGTGTTGGCGAATGTGCTTTTTTTGTTGTTTAGTAATAAATTTGACATCTTGCGCTTCTACAAGTAAAGTAAAGTAATTACCTACGTTACAAGGAATAAAACACCATTTTAGTCTTGAGCGATCAAAGGCGAAAATAACAGGTTATTAACGTGACACGTAATTCTCTAATCAAAGTAAATGTCAAATTGAAATATTAGCTGTCAGATATATATATATATATATATATATATATATATATATATATATTTTTTTTTTGTTGTTAATTTTGATTTCGAATTATTTGGGAGTACAAAAAATAATATACATATAACACAGGACTAAAGTAGCTTTTAATCATTCATTGTATCGTTATTGCCCTCGCCGGAATTTAACATTTCGACGCGAGTCCATTTTAACTCGAAGACGTTTCGATGCAATCATTTCGACGCCAAGGATATTAGAAAAAATGGAAAATATGCTAATTGATTGTGATAACTTCATTACAATAAATATTACTCTATCACAGGTTTAATTTTGATCTAGTTTAAATCTTAGTTTAGCCGAGTTACATACTATTTTTGTTACTATAGAACAAATAGTTTAACTTTAATCAGAGTTTAAACTACAGTCCTAATAAAATGTTCTGGCGGCTGAGTTTGAAAGCTTATATCTTAAAAACGGTGGGGGCCAAATTGTATAACATTTTCACTGGGCATTCGTCCACTATTTGAGATTGCACAGTGAAAATTTCAGTTATGTACGTAAAGCCGTTTTGGAGATTTTATAAGATATTTCACGAAAACTGTCGAATTTCCCTGTTTGTTTCTGTATTGGCAACTTTAAAACGCCATAATTAAAGTATTTCTGCACCAAATTATAAGAAATTTGGAAATAATGTATGTACCGCAAATCTGTTATGAGGAAATGTAATGGAAATGGTTATATTGAATTTTAATTTTAGGTTATTGTAGATGAAGTAAGTTTAGCCTAGTGCTCAGACGTTGCTTATATAGATCAGTCATTGTCAATAAAACGGAAATATCAATAATTAGAAGGTACCGAGAAAGATGAAATCCATCACATGAATAGGTTAACGTTACTCTTTCGGCCAATCAACACCTTTGTTATACAATGTCTAAATTAAAAATTTTTTGACGCCGAAATGACCTCGCGTCGAAACGTTTTACGTTCTAGTCGAAAAGCCTTGCGTTGAAATGGCCGACGTTAAAACAATCATGTCGAAACAGCCGCGTCGAAACGTCCTAAACCTTGCCTTAGCTTATGCACAGACATAAAAAATTGGATTTTGTGGACTACGACAAAATATTGCTATTTATTTGGTTTTAATTAACATTATTTTCTTCTTAATCGGTTATTTGTAAATGTGATTATATAAAAGGACAAATGTTACTTACTATAATTGTAACTACGGCTGTTACGTTCTTTCCTATATATGTAATAATGAAAATAATCATAATCTGTAGTTTAGCGGCATTTATTCGTACAGCTGATCCTAATGCAAGTCGAACAAATTCTATAGAATTTCGCAAGCCGACAAAGCGGTTATTGATTAATAATTAATTTTAACGTAAAATAAGTACTTACGAAATTTCTTCACGCAAAATTTAAATTATAAGTTTATCGGATTCAACTTCTGTTATATTACGTTTTATTTCTTGAAAAATGACCTTATTTATAGAACAGACACACATTAAATCTGATAACATGTTTTATTGGTCACTTTTAAAGACAAATCGTATACCCGAAGACGAATTTTGATGTTTACAATCCTATCGAGTTATATGAGAAAAATCAACATTTGACAAATAAAGCCTATTTTTATATTGTACCGAACATCAAGAGACGAATGTTTTTCGGTATTTCTATACATAGATAAACAGTTTCTCGAGAAAAGTTAATAACCGTAAGTTTCGCTAAATTTATATAGACGTGGTAATTTTTTTTCACGTTATTGGGTATTAAATCGATACTACACAACGAGAAAAAATAAGGGCTTATCATTATGTCGAGCAATGTACCTCGTATCAATTAACTTTAGCGTGAATTTAAGTGTTCGTATAAAATCGGAAAATATTTCAGTAAACCATTCAAGCAAATAACATGCATCTGCAATATTTCGTTAGTCGTTCAAATATATAGTAAGTTCGGAAAATATTTCTCATCTTATATGTATTTAGAAATAGCGTTTTCTATAAAGCATATGCGGCAGTAGAAAAATTAAAGTGTATGGTAGGGTAGGGTATTCGACAATTGAAAACTGGGTAGAGAAAAAAAATTTTGTTCGCGTAACTAGTTTTATAACTCTTATAAAAATTACATTTTCTATTCTTTTCTACAATGTTATTAACTTCTAAATAAATAGACGTATACGTGCATATATTGAATGAGGAAAGAACATCATAAAAAACAAATAAGTAATATTTTATTGAAAACAGAATTTCTTCGAATTTCGATCATGTTTACGGCGCTTTTAATTCGCGAATAAATATTATGTACTATTTATTCGATTTAATCTATCCACTAACTGTTAATCCTACAGATTACGTACTAAATGAACGTAATCGTTAAATTTTGAAACTTACAGAAGCTGACGTTACTGCGAACTGTGTAAATTTAAAATTTCCGGTCCAAAAGCAACACCGACTATGAGATAAAATTTGAATTTTAATTCCGCTTAATTACTTTTCCCGCCACGTATGTAGCAGAAAAAACTGATACTAATTAAATGGGAGAACTAACTACAAAAGCATCAAACAGAAATATGTCACAAACAATAGCCTATCTAAACCCTACTCATCTCTCTTAAAAGCACAACAATCTACCACATTTCTAACAAAGAAGCGAGTGCTTTCCTCACTTCAATAATCGAGCGAATGGCGTCGCTGGGGGCATATTTTATCAATGGTATTTTATTTTGATTAAAGAAATAAAATAGTTAATTTTAGTAATACATCTACTTCGTTTTAAAAATATAAAAATCGTTACCTACCTAAATATGTTTATCTGGACGTGTTTTAGTCGTTTGACGTATTTTTGTTTTTATAATTACAAAACCGAAGAACAATTAAATAGCATTTAATTAATACGAATCTACTTTCCTAATTGTAATTTTGGTGTTTACATATAGCGATTCTTATTATTTAAAATATACTGATTAGTACAATCGCAAGCAATGAAAATGTCCCTGTCTTCTATCTCATTTTGCAAACCGTATGTCCTACATAAATTGCTAGCATGTCAAAACGCCGTCGATAAAAATGTTGCCAGGTCAAAGCACCATCGCGTCTGTAATAAAGCAGTCGTTTAAATGTCCTTAGTTTTAAAAGTAAAATTAATATATATAAACTTTCGATGCAAGGCAAATAATGAGAATTTACAAAAACCTCAGAATGACAAATAACAAATGTCAAAAAAAATTGACTTTTTCAGATAGCAGTAGAAAAAATTATGTGTGAAAAACGTAAGAAACGTCTTTTTCCGTATACACCGGAAAGAAATAGGATGTTTTAAAAGGAAAATACCTATATTTAATACTTGACTTAAGCTAAATCCTATGTTTTCGCATCACGATTTGGACGAGGCAAGTTTTTATTGTATGCGACTGTACGCTATGTATAATGACGTGTTCTGAAAAATATAAAAAATTAGCTAAAACATTCCTTTTATGTTCAAATTAAGTTAAAACTAATCGAGTGCAAAGTTAAACCGTTTAGATGTTTATACTAATTTTAGAAATTACAGTAAAACGTCGTTAATTCGGATTTCGCTTAAAACCAACTGTATTCAGTAATTTATTTTGCAAAACGTAAGTTTTCACAATAATGTATGTACGTATGAAGTATTTGTTTTAAAATCGAAACTGCATTTCTATATAACCAACTTTTTTTCAAATTAAAACCTTACTTTTTTCATAATTAAAATAACCTATTTTGTTAAAATTATATAAACCTATAATGTAAATAAGACTGGATATATCCGCGTTAATTCGGATTTTCGTTAATCTAGACAACCTCGAGCCCTAATTAGCCCGGATTGGCGGGGTTTTACTGTAACATTTTTAGACAAACAATGCTTCGGTGTCTGATTACATTGATTCTGTAATCGGACAAACAGATCATTCAATGTCAAAAATTACTTCTCACTTCCACGTAGCCTTTATTGTCAAATCTTAAACGAGACTAATGAAATGCAGGATCCAAGTAGCCATGAATAGCTAAAAGGTTTGTAGAGAAAATTGGGTTTTAAGCCAACTATCTTATCCCTGGAAAAGTCTATAGTTACGAATTCTTATAGAAAACATGACGGTCAACAAGAGCATGACATTTGAAGGCCATAGTAGAGGTGAATAGAGATCCTTATATCTGAACGAGGATGTAGCCATTGCTAACTCGAGAAAAGCACATTCATAAACAACGTAGGTAAATTATAATTTAACTACTTCCAATTGAAGTATTAATCAATCAATTCGTAAGTTGTTAAAATATGGATAAAAATATAAATTTTACGGAAGCGGTTAGGTTTTTATAACTCTCCAATAACACTTTGGTATTATACTGGCGTTGGTTTTATACGGTTATAAGTTAGAGTTACCTACTCATTTTAAAGCGTATACTTTTCTCGATATCATAATATGATATCTAGTAAAGTATATTAGTATTGGTATTAGTATTATAAGTATCCTATTATGATAAGTGAAACCAAATTACCTATTTGAATTGCTTAATTTTTAATTAACATACGTATAAAACGGGATTTTGTTGTGAGACAGAGTTAGATAAAGAAGAAACGGTTTTATTTATTTTTCATAATTTACATTTAAATACACTAAAATTTATAAAGTGGAAATAGTGAAATGAAAAGAATTATGTATAAATAAAACGAAACTTTATTTTAATCTGAAATGTCAGTTTATGGTGGCCATACGACCTGCAAAGTCATCAAACTTTATAGCCGTTGTTAAATTCCTGATCAGAATCCTAAATTATCCTTGCGTACCTAACACGTATTAAAAGTATTAATTCACTTTGTTACTAAATGGATTTTCCTCAGTTGTTCGAATACTTTTAATTGCGTGCAATATATTCAAATCGGCTATTATAAGACACACAAAATTCAATAATAATAATGGTTTTATATTCTATTACAATTAATGTTTGTAATTTTTAAATTTAATTAGTGTAATAATGATGATTATGCGTATACAGGGTGGTCCGTAAGTAATGGTCCATAAAGAAATAGGAGATTCTAGACATCAAAATATCTAAATCATAAGCATGAGTTATGTGGCGCCACCTGCAAAATACATCGCAATAGATATCAGATTATGATTTGTTATATCTAAAAACGTCTATTCCCAAATTTTTACGTTCACACATTTAAAAACATCAAACATATTGCAAAAAATAAATTTTAAATTTTCTACTTTGACACCCTATATCTTTTTTATTATCGGCATTTTATTCAGGCTTGTTGGGTCAAATCGTAATAGTTTAAAGTCAATAATCTCCTATTTATCTATAGATGATGACTTACGGAGCACCGTGTAGATTGGCGCTTTAAAACATTTATAATTATAAAAACAATAACAATATAATGTATAATTTTTGAACATTTATTTAAATTATATTTACAATTAGTAAAGTAGGTATATCAAAAGCGATTGTTAAGAAACAGGTTGTTATCTAGTAAGCTGTAGAAGTTATTACGTTAAGTAATCATATTTATTATAAAGAAAATGTTCCCTTTTCCAGAGAAAACATTTAATCGTGATGAAGATGTCGAGCTTAATCAAACCACAAAAGTTATGACGGAAACATTAAATATTAGTTTTGATGCTGATTAATTTTCTTCTAAAATATCTTTTTGAAAATTATTTACGTTACCCAACATTTCGATTAATTGTTATTTTACTACGAGTCCTTGCGAAGAGTTTTTAAATTGTTAAGTTTATCGTCGATACGAGTGAGCGAAACGAACTTGTAGCTGTTAGTGATTGCAAAGCATTATTTTTAGTAGAGTTAAATTTTCCAACATCTATTTTGATGTAAACCTTAAACGTTTCCTTCGTTTTTTTTTTTAATATAAAATGTAAACTTTAGCAATCTAGAGATAATTTGAACTCTTTTATAATATAAACGACTGATGGTAGATATAAAGCAATTGAGATTTTTAGTTGTTATATTAAACTTTTTTTTTTCATGAACTATATATAGAAAAATACACTTGCAAAATAATTTAATACAATCCTTAAATTGATTTAATAATTTCGTAATTCCTCTTTGAACGTTGCTTATTATATTCTAAGTTACCGTTACGATGAATTAAGCGGTACCTACACTTTTAAAAAATGATTTCAATATATTGTATGTCTAAATTTACGATTATGGATTTTTAAATATATTGAGCTCTCATACATTTTTTTTAAATAGAAACACAACAACTTAATAAAAGTATTTGATTTATTTAAAAAATCCAAAGCCAAAATGCCATATTTTGACACGATGTGTGATTATTATGGACTTTCGATTTGGCTGGAAGTGACGCCAATTTTCGATTTTCAAATAAAACCCCTTGTATATTATTGCATTTGTTCTCAAAATATTACGTTGTCCTAAACATTCGCCAAAATTGTGTTAACCTATTCGCAATTCACCCAGGATTCTGAAAATGCAATAATATACAGGGGAGGGGGTTCGTTTGAAAATCAAAAATTGATGTCATTTTCGGCTAAACCGGAAGTCCAAAAAATCACACATCATGTCAAAATATGGCATTTTGCGTCTTTATCAACTGTGCCGAGTTCCATTTCGGTAGCTTGAAAAACAAGAGGCAAAAAAGGGGTGCTAGTAATCTCGTTGACACCCGATATAACGGATTCCCTATATACAAAATTTTCTTC
This sequence comes from Rhagophthalmus giganteus, assembly GCA_036326145.1. Taxonomy (NCBI): domain Eukaryota; kingdom Metazoa; phylum Arthropoda; class Insecta; order Coleoptera; family Rhagophthalmidae; genus Rhagophthalmus; species Rhagophthalmus giganteus. The sequence goes on from JARFJA010000013.1 coordinate 2,732,132, forward strand.
TTCGTTATATAGGAGTTTAACGGTAATTTGAATGAAATCGTTTAGATATATTTAAACACGATCGTTCCAAATAATTAAATTCATTCATTCATTTGATACTTTTTATCTAGTATAATTAAAAATCTCGTTAAGTAAGGTTTGATTTAAATTTTGTTATTCTATAATTTAGTTCGTTTTTAAATGCAACGAAAATGGTTTGTGTAAAGAATTTTTCAGCAAAATAAAGCAGTTTCCTTTAAAAAATATTTTCTATCATACAAATAATTGTATCATTTTATTACGCCGCAGGTGTTTTATTGATAAGTTCTGAAATTTTTACGGTTTATCAGATATTTCTTACGTAATATTCAAGTTTTTAGGCATCGCTTTTAAATTTGCACTACATAATTATCCGAACACGATATTATAAAACTTAAAATAACCTAGCCTTTGCGAGAGTAGGTATGTAAATGTAAAAAAATATCGATTTAGCAGTTAAGAAGGGGAAAATACGAATTGTGATTTAGCACGACTAACCGTTTCATTGAGAAAAGTAAAATGTTAACTTGTTTGTTTACGTGAACGTAATTGAAAATGATTTTCTTCGACGTTATACTTTAGGTTAGTTTTTTTTTGTTTGTTTACACACTGTTACTTATGCAGTGATATCGGTATGGGAAGATGTGGTGTTCCTAAGTGGATATTCATCTGGGTATTAATCGCGTCCAGCACCTGTTTTCTTAGTGGTCATACTACACCGCTGCTGGTAATGTAATATAATACCTAGTTATTGCTTTTCTTGTTAAAATTCAATGATATTTACAAACATTTATGGTTGCAAGAGGATTCGAACCCCAAACGTAGAAAAGCAATATTTGCATAATGTTGGTGTAATATTGTAAATGTTGTATACATATAGTGAAATAATATTGATGCAATAGCTGTTGACGCTTTTTATATTGTATGAATAGTGTAATGAATGGTAATGATTGTGCTAATTATTTAATCAATACTGTAATTATAGAATTTAACAACGGTAAAAACAACACACTAAAGTGACTTTGTATAGAATTAAGAATCTTTAATTTTTTTTTAAAACCATTAATTTAATCAAAACGATAATAATATTGAATAGGTAACATCATCTATTATAGTTGTATTATATATATATATATATATATATATATATATATATATATATATATATATATAGGTTATGCCAACGTTGGCATAAACCAATCGTATTATAATGAGAGGGCCTTAACCTGGAAAACTGATTTGTTGGTCACGATGGCCCCTAAAATAAGTAATGAATTTCTGGACACGGCCGTTTTTATTCAAATGAGTAGTGTTTTAGAATAACAAGTGAACTACGCTATAACCGCCATCTAAAAACTAACTAATCGTAACTACAGAATTAAAAAAAAATACACGAGATGTCGCTGTTTAATATTATTACCACAATATTGAGTAAATATCGTGTTTACAACTATATATTAACATTTTGTGATAAATATTTTCTTAATATATACATATATATTAAGGCATAATAATGATCGCACAATATTAGATTAAAATATTAAAAGCGATGTTAATACAATATTTAAAATGTCTGTATTTGCATATTGTAATTACCATATTCAAGCAACACCAGTAAAATATTAAATTTTAAATATTGATTTATTAGTATAAATATAATAGTGTGTTAATGTTGTTTTTTAATCACTAATATTTAAATATTGATGCAATATAAACACGACCTTATTACAACATTAGTTTCTACTAGGAGCAAAGCTCTCTAATTCACTACAGTGAAACTCAACTCTTCAAGTTATTATTGGCATTGTCATTCCCGTAAGTAATAATCATTGTTAAATTAAGAGTTAATAATAAAAAAGCATTAATGCGTTTAAAATTAGCAAGATATTGATACCTAATGATCTGTAAATAATTAATCGATAAACAATTACGAAGTTTCTGAATAAACACAACAGATCAAAAAGGTGAAAATTATTTGCAGTTTCTAACTAATCATATTAATTTATTGATTACTATAAAAGGTATTTTATATATATATTATATTATACTTAATTTCATGAAAACGGTTAATAAAATAGCGCAAACGTTAATTTTTTAAATGATGTCCAAGGAAAACTTAAAATTATTGCCGTGATGTAAGTAAAGAATATTTAAAACCGTTACTTTACCTATAAAATCTTATCACATATAGTATGTGAAAAGGCAACCTTGTGATTAAGTAGGTATATATAAAATGAAACAAATAAAATTAAACGTTTCCTCATAAATATAATTCAGTGTTATCCTACACGTGTATCGTTAACAAGAGAAATGTAATCTAAACGTTTTGAACGAACCTTTCACTTGGTTTGGAATAACTATCTACAAAAAAGCTCATTGTCAGTTCGATTAATGTTACGCACAGCAACTTTTGAAAAATTTATTCAAATTCGAAAAAAAAATTAACCTGCACTCGCGGTTGACGAGTAAAATGTGTTCTAGAATATTATTAAAATTATTTGATTTCTAAATGGCCGAGGCAAAAAAAAATGTAATACAGAAATGTGACCAACCATCCAATAGATTTATAACTTATCAAATAACTAAATATTTTGTTTAAAATCATATGTTAATACTTGGCACTAGGCGATTTTGCAGAAAAATATAAATTTTGTAATAAATTTTAAATCAACAATAATTGGATAACTATTGTACATATATGGTTATTTTGGTTGCAAATGACTTCCTCTATCGCCTCGCTTGATTTGATCGTCCACGTTTGGGACACCCTGTATGTACACATATATTTATATTAATATTGAATTTGATTACATAATTTCTAGATTCGAACACACCTTGAAACAAATAATCCGCTAGGTTTGTATAATTAGTTATTCATATTGACGTATATATAATTTAACATCCTCGCATGTAGTGTTTCCGATAATAATAATAATTGGTCCTCTACCATATTCTCCATTTAATTCAATTTAAACGACATTTCTGTAATAATCGGTTACAATAAAACATCCTTGACGTGATAACTTAATACCGGGCAATTTTATTTATAAAGATAAACGACATAACGGTATCTAATATTATAGGCAAGCCGTTATGCGCGCATTTTTGGTTAATGCGACGAACATACTGCATAGGTATTTTTTATAAAAATGAATTAATCAGCGTCACCTAAAATTCTAAAGCAACACTAATAAGCTAGGCCGAACCAGTAAATATAATCCCATTGAGCCTTTGTAAACCTTAGAAACTTTTGAAAATCCCATAAGGACACCTTGTGACATATTATAATTAATGTAGAAATTAACCCCAACAATGAATTATTAGTTATTTAGTTAACTTGTCTCGTTTAGTTTAGCCGAACTTCTATACATTTTAGTCGAACTGTTCATATACCCTATTTGTGTTTGCCGACAGGAAGACATTTTTTTGTCTTGTTAAAAATTAGATTACCGCGTTGCACTGCACATCATTTATATATGTCGTAGTCATAATGCAAAATTAGGCTTTTTATAAAATGCCTAGGGATTTTATAAAAAGCCGGCAAAACGTGAACGTACAAGGCAATTTTCGTTATGACTACACCAATTCAGGCAAATTGATAAAATGCCGGCAAAACGTGAACAGAAGAATGACTCGTAGATATCTCGTTCTGACTAATTATTTTCAGGCATTTTACAATTTGCCAATAACGAAGTAGTCAAAACGTGAGAATAAAAATAATAAAATTACTATTTAATAAAATAACACAATGACAATAAACGAAAACAAATCTCTCTGTTAAGTAAATCTAAATAAATACTTCACAATATAAAAATATATTAACTTTCAATTAGCTAATCTTAAAGTATTCAAATTCGGTACTCAGGTACCTGTATTTATTTTCACATTCAACATAGGTATATATATATATATATATATATATATATATATATATATAATGTATAATATAATATATTATATTATTATATCTTATACATTATATATAATGTATAATAATAAATGTGTATATAATATATAATGTGAAAATAAATATAGGTATCTGAGTACCGAATTTGAATACTTTAAGATTAGCTAATTGAAAGTTAATATATTTTTATATTGTGAAGTATTTATTTAGATTTAGTTAACAGAGAGATTTGTTTTTGTTTGTCATTGTATTATTTTATTATTTTATTCTCACGTTTTGAGTACTTCGCTGTTGGCAAATTGTAAAATGCCTAAAAATAATTAGTCAGAACGAGATATACATTCTTCTGTTTACGTTTTGCCGGCATTTTATCAATTTGCCTGAATTGGTGTAGTCAAAACGAAAATTGCACTGTACGTTCGCGTTTTGCCGGCTTTTTATAAAATCCCTAGGCATTTTATAAAAAGCCTAATTTTGCATTATGACTACGACATATATAAAAATACATAAAGGTGGGATTTGCAGAATGCTATGAAATATGAGAAATGGGAATGACGCGAAACTCGTGATGTAGTCAGGGCTGATAGGGTCGGCCTTCGTGCGCGACTTCGTAGCATGTTGCGCCAGTATTGCCCTAACTCGTATCAAGGAGTCAATCTTTGCGAGCAAGGGTTAACCAATACACCTTGCCATTAGCACAATGACCACTAGGTAACTTGCTAAGCGACTTTACAGTCGACGGCACGCAATCTACCCCTCGATAATTAAACTGCTATTGGATGGTCATTTTTTCCTTGCAATAAATGCTACAATTTCGCTGCGTTACGGCAAAAAAGGGTCTCCTCGTGGTTTTAGTTTTATCAAAGGCAGCGAAAGCGTTAATGTCTTCTTCACGTTTCCAGCATCTTTTTCATTTCTTGAATATGTTTTTATAGAGTTATCAAAAAATTCTATATGATGAGGAAGTGCACAATTTATTAAGTCTTAGGTTTTTGTCGAGAGCTGAATATTTTGTATAAGTGTAATGTTTGAGTGTCGTGACCGCATTCACATACAGCGACACACGCATGGAAAGTCACGCGAGGGGCGACACACCGCACAATCATAGATTAACGGGGACGGTTCCCCACCTTACTGCATGCTGTTTTGCCTTTGTCCAGCTGAAAATTTGTAGACTATATCAAAAAATTTTAAACTACGGATTGCTTTTATATTTTATACGATAAATAATTTTTCGCGCAAATTTTTTATCGAAGAAAAGTACAACTTTTCAAATAATTAAACTATCGAAATTAATGAGGCGTTTAAATAGTAAACAATTTACTAATTAATAGTTATATGTTTACTTTCGTATTATCCAACTTCGGTATTTGAATTTAAAAAATATTTTGATTGCGTGCTATACGAAAGATGTACGTAAGCGTTACTGACCTTTCCTACTGCGAACAAGACCGTTTTAGTACAAAATATAAAACGAATCTGTTTCGATCTTTTTCAGGTATTCTATATTGGCCGGATTTTTTATCACGTTGTTTATATTATAATACTAACAACAATGGAACTTCGCCGATAAAATCAAACTTTATTAAATAATAGAGTTCGTATGAGGAAACGATATAATACTAATATTCAGTCAGAATAGTAATGATTGTACGTATATTATACAAACATAACGTTAATAATAAATAAATCTACATGTAAATCAGTAGATAATTCTAATACATTAAACAAATATGTCACGAATGTTAATTTAAGATACTATTTTAATTATCATCATCACTAAAAGATGATTTAAATATAAATTGAGGAAATACAAAATTATTTATAATGAACACTTTTCGTTTTATTTTTAGTCATACGTTTCTTTAGCATATTATAAATTTAATTTAAATTACATAAAGACAGGGTCGTACTTAAAACTTGAAATGCATTTTCTCGGAAACTCTCAATAAGCCACCATCTGTTAATAAGGAAAATGTTTGAAATCATTACAGCTAACTTCCCCCCCCCATTAAGAGATTTAGATTTATTTTAGTTATACCCTATATACATCATAATATTATGTATTATAAAAGAACAGTTACATATGACTTTAATTGAAAACTTTAATAATTTAAATAATTTTATCACTTAACCGACATCACGCTGATAACTGCAATATACAGGGTGATCCATGCAATATATAAAACTTCAGAAATCGAGAGAACAGTGAAAAATATTAAAAATTATCGTTTTGTTTTTTTTTTAATTCTGCAGAGGTTTTGAATAAGTTGAGCCCAAACTTCTTTGACATAGCTTTTATTAAAAAATATTAAAATGTGTATTTTTATAAAATGAACATTTTCAAATGCATTATCAATACTTTATTTGCAAATTATAAATTAATTATCTAATGCAAATAAGTTAATGTGTAGGAAGGAAGAAGTAATTGACTTTCATTTACAAACTGCAATATTGCGATTTGTAATAATTATGTTTTATCAATTTCTTCATCCGTTCTAGGATTTTTTACCCATATATGTATAATAAGTAAACAAATATTAGATATTGAAACAATAAGAAAATGTGTAGAAGTAAAAAACAAATGTGTAAAATTATACAGAAGACTAGGCGTAAGTAGAATTTTGCTCATTTTTCTGTAATAATTAGCTCTAAAATGTCGACAGTAATATTCCAGAACATTACAAATTTATGATTTTTAAAATCCAAACTCTTAACTTTGTTTTTAAGAACATTTAAACTGTTGAATATGAAAACATTATTTTAGTAAATTTGTGCAATGCGTTCAATGTTTCCGTACATAATCCAGCTTTTTATACCTAAAGATAACAACAGAGCACTGACGAGAATAAAAACAAGAAACAGAACTAGGCGTAAATAATTATTGATTGTAGGATTATTATAACCTTACAGGAAAATGTAGCAATTAAAAGGTCATAAAAATAAAAGGCTAATTTAAATACATGTTTTCAAAATTAATTAGCATTAGAAATGAGAAAGTGAATTAATGATTTAATATAAAGATAACTGATAAAAAAGATAATTGTTGTTGTAAAATATTTGATTAATATAATTGATAAACTCGAAAAACATTTTTCAAAATAACTTGAAATAAAATAACTTCTATAGCCGAAAATATTGAAAAAATAGTATTGACAAATATAATTTATACCTATGTACGTCTGTCAATAAACAATATTAGTTTCAGTTTCGACAATTTTCAGTGTGAAAATTAACCTAATAAAAATTAATAAAATTGCAAAAGCATCAAAATCGAAACATTTCCTAATTATCTATTTTTTTTAATGTTTTTCTGCGTGGGTTACGTTTAATTCAGTATATTGGTCTATATTTAGAGAATTATATGTAGAACATTTAAAAAAAGAATACCTTGAATGATCCAATAAGCCAGTTGCTCGCGATCGCGCAGGCGATTGGTTTGAATGTTTAGTAAGACACTTACCTGGAAAAAATATATATATATGTATTAGTTTACATTCAATAATTTATGCTAGAATAATAGGCAATTTAAAAATTCACTAAAAATAAAAAGTTGGCAGGAAAAACGATGAATGCATATTCAATCAATATTCAATCAAAGACGATAATCTCATCATTGTTTAACACTGGAAGATGCATTTCAAAAAGTAGATTTACATCGTATACTGTCACTATTATTTGTCCAATAACCAAGAATGTATTTGCAAACACTTAGAACAATGTGTCATTTGCAACCTCGAGCCCAGTATTCAATTTAGCATCTTTTTCGTTTTCCCGCCAACTATTTAACAGTTTAATGTTTAAGAAAAATGCACGCGCAAACAATAAAGTCAATTATCAAAATCTAAAATTCTGATTGTTTGAAATTATTGAAAACTATGTAGTCAGGGTTGGCTGCACGAAAACATCTATTATTAAAGAACGTATATATCGCGTCTACAACGTTGAACGTCTGTCAATATGAATAGACCTTTAGTCGACTTCAAGTAGTGGTCCGTGAGAACGTAATCGTGCATTTCCATATACATACATAAATATTCATGATCGCCTATAATTTAACCACCGGTTTACGTTGTGGTGTGGATCTGTAGTTGTGAATTGAACCTAAGACGCCACAGAAAAGCGCAAACACGTTAATAATAAATTTAATAATCTTTTACGTAAAAATGTCTACATGCAGTTAAAATTAATTATGGAAACCGATTGTCAGTTTTAAAAAATTAGATTATTTCTTTGCTTGGTCATTAATGGATTAATGTACTGCTAAAAATAAAACTCGAGTAAAACATTTCGAGCGAATAAGTCAACATCAATATTTATGGTGTGAATTTTATAAAATACAAACTATTATTTTTGTATAAAAATATTTTGGATTATCAAAAAATTACTGTATGCCTTTTCCCATAAACACGAGATATTTGAGTTTTATTTAAAATTAAATATTTTTTGTCGTTTGTCAATCGATATGTATTTATGTACTACCTACATATACAGAGCGAGTGAAAAGTATGGAATAAATGAATTTTTGTAAAGATCCTACTGTCAGTACGGCGGTGTGTCTAGTGATAGCCAAGTGATAATGAAAGTTAAGCAGCACAGACCCCCTCGACACTCTAATAAGGTAAAAGAGGCAGAGAAAGAAAGAAAGTAAAGATCTTAAAAACTAAAGTAAAAACTGTACATTTACATATATGTCAAACCATCTTCTGATATTCATGTGATTTTAAGATATGACGTCATCAACATGTTTTTTTTTAAATAGCAATCCCTGATTTGAATAGATACTTCGATTGTCTAAATCATCGGTCTCCAAACTTTTCGAATCACGGACCACATGACGTATACTTCGGAATTTTTCTGCAGGCCAGATAAAAATCTAGCTTCCATACATATCCATATAAAATCACTTCGAGGGTCGGATGTGGCCCGTGGACTGTAATTTGGAGACCGATGGTCTAAATGATAGTATAAAAATGTTAATACCTTACATAAGAAAATTTTCTAGAAATAAATTATTAAAATATTTTTATTAGAATGCAAAAAATGAAACTGAACATCTAATCCCTCAGCAATTCTTCGAATTTCTTGCCCAACACATCTTTTCAGAGTTTCGACGTAAACTTTTGATTTTAAATAATCCCATAAAAAATAATCGAGGGGTGTAAGATCAGGCGACCTCTCAGTAATCTAATTATTGAACTCTGACTGACGTCATTTTCAGCTGCGACTCTTTTGCCATTTATTTGTTTTTGTATATTTATTGTTTATTTTAATTGTTAATTAGATTTTCAGTCTCTTTATATTCTAATAAATATATTTTAATAATTTATTTCTCAAAAATTTTCTTATGTAAGGTATTAACATTTTTATACTGTCATTTATACAATCGAAGCATCTGTCCAAATCACGAAAACAAATCAGGGGCTGCAGTTAAAAAAAAAGTGTTAACGACATCATAATTTAAAAATAAATGAATATATATATGAAGATGATTTTGACATAGAAATGTGCATTGTTAAAAAATTAAATCACGTGCTTCAGGATTTTTACAAAAACTCATTTGTTTCAATTTTATTTGATATACTCCATACTTTTGACTCGCTCTGTGTGTATGTTATGGGCAAAGTTCGTAAAACGGGCAAAGTCGACACTACCCGGGCAATGTCCGTATTACTTATCACTATTAGTTTACGTTAGGGTAGCTTAGAATAGATTAGCGTAGGTTAGGATAGATTGAGACTAATTGCAACAACGAAAAACAATTAATTATGCGGACATTGCCCGGGCTTTGCCCCTTTTGCGAACTTTGCCCGTAACATATACATTTTGTTTAGCGCATATACTGAGTAAAATATCGTTAGAAGAATTTGTTTTTTCCTATCATCACACAGAACATTGTTTTATAATACTATAGCTACACATGAAAAGCAGTACAGATGTTTAGAATTACTACGGTGACGACATAAAACTTTTAAACAAAAGTTAGTTAAGTTACGCAGTCACCATTAGTTTTATTATAACAGATAAAATTTTCACATTTTCAATTGCAACCGCAATTAGCTAATTAAATTTTAAAGCGCAAATTAGATACAATTTTTGACTACCGAACAACAATTTTATTATAATATTAAATAAATCTATAATTTAAAAAATATTTGTAAGAAAATATCATAACCAAAAGTGCAGAATAAAAATAGGACACGAACGTATTTGCTTACGTTATTAGATTCGAAGTAGAAGAGGTTCATATACAAATTTAATATTTATAAGGTCGGGTGCTAATAATGGAGTGGACCCTAATTTAAACACTAACGTTATAAACTTACCAGAAACTTGAATTGATAAAGTTTAAAAAAAAATTAAATTTGCTTCGTCAGTGGTAATTTATCTTTTCGGGAGAAGTTATTTTATCCGAAAGTAATAATATTTAATTAAAATGTAGGTATTATATAACAAAAGAAAACCTTACAAAATAACATGATACATTATTCGGTTCACTTTTCTCAGTATGTACCAACTTTTGTAAAGGAAGAATGAACGGTTATACGTATAAAGTAACAAATTGAAAAGTTCTTATATATAGGGTGTAACTAAAATAACTCTAAAGCTCTTAAGAGCTGAAAGGGGAGTGTATGAGATGATCGTAAAATAAAATGATAATCGTCTTATATGTTTATCGAATTTTAACAATTTTGGTTGAAAGTGTCAAATAATGGGAATAAATACGGACCTGCTTTGCGTTTATAGAATCGAATTTTTTTTCTGTAATTGAAAACATCGCGAACATGTTTACTAATAGCACAAAATCAAACGCACAAACAACGATATATATGATAGAACTTTACACTAGTCTGAGCAATAACAGAATGATAACTAACAGCTAATCCTTTACAAAAATTTTTTTAACTTAAATTTGCACGAACTACCCTACAATAAAATAAATTAAACATGCTGATGTCATGTCGTCGACACTAATCATAACAGTTAATATCAGATTTCTCTCCCGTATATACCTTTTACTTATTTATAAATTATTACGATGTTCGTTTACCTTGAAAATTGGTCATTTGTGCAGTTAATCTGCTCCTTCAAGCATTATGAATTTAAGTAAAATTGAGCAAGCGCAGGGTCGTACTTAAAATTTGAAATGCAATTTCCTTAGAAACTATCAATAAGCCATCATATGTTGATAGGGAAAATATGTTTTAAATCATTACAGTTATCCCCCATTAAGAGGTTTAGATTTATTTTAGTTACACCCTGTATATGTCATGAAACAATAAAAGGAGTTTCATGTGTCAAAAATATATTTCAACACTTATTTTTTTATTTTACATGAATATCTAGGTATACCATCCTATTACAGATGTAAATCGATTACGGATTAAAAATATAATTTTCAAATACAGTCGAATCTCGATAAATCGAATCTGAAGGGAAGAGAAGAAAATTTTGAGCTATCAGAAGTTCGAATAATCAAAATATATTTACTTGAGAATTTTGTTTTTAATTCACATATTCGACTAATCGAGGTTCGAGATATCGCGTTTCCACTGTAGATGCCTTTTCATTGTACTCTACCATTATTTGAATAATGGAAATCTTGGAAATTCTAAGTAAAACTCTTTTTACGACTATTCGTGCCAAACAAAGTAACTATAGCGTCAAGATACAGAAACTTTATAGTATTAGATGTTGGAAATCTATTTTCATTTAACAAGAAATCTAAAGGACAAAAATTATTTTAAATTATTAAATAGCTGCGGGTAATTATACGAAATAAGCATAAGCTAAAACTTCCATATCGGTTTTATATTACCAATCAGTGTTATCGAAAATGAAAAATAAACTCGATTATTAAACCTCATTTTCAATTATAAGAAAACTTACGTAAATACTAACATTTCGTTTAATTAAAAAACAGATTTCTTGATCTCGAAAGAACATTACATCAATCTTTAGAGCATTTCTCGAAAAAAATTTTGTTCTTTAGTAACTTTCATTAGTAACTATGTAGATAACTAATGACAATTTTAAGAATCGCAGAAAGAATTTTCTCAAATTCTAATATAATTTTTTTTTAAATAGTAAAACATGTAGTGTACTATTTCAAACATCAAATTTACTATCACTTCCATCAAAACCGAAAGTCGGCCATTTTGATTATACGTCAATAATTTTTTTTTAAATTTATTTATTAGCTGGCTCTGCAAGAAGATGCAATACACGGCTGTTTTACAATAAGATACTTGTAACTGAGATAATGTCACTTAGAAAGAGGGTTAAGTGAAAATATTCACACCTCTAGCTTATACATTTAGGTTCAATTAGTCAATAAATTAAAAACTATATCATATGCATGTTCCAAATTTCAAAACAATCGGTTCATAAACATAGGAGTTATAAGCTTAGCCCGGGTCTCGTGACCACTCGGTATACAAACAGTGTCTGCCAGACAGTTTGTACCATATGGAAAATTATTTTATTATCGATTTCTCAAAAAATTTATTGGTCTAAAACTTAAAATACAACCATCGAAAGTCAAAAATTTATCAGTCGTATATGGGTGTCAGAAAATATAAATTTGGCTCAAGAGAAGTACCGTTATTTTAAAGAAACGCTGTTTAGAATTAAACACTTCATCTAAATATGCAGTCACATTTATCTATCTTAAAATCGTGTTTCGTTAGTTTTTCCAATCTCACAATAAAAATTTATATCTGCACATAATGCTTTTTATAATCTATTTAATAGTTAATTTAAATTTAGCCAATTATTTTATTTTGATTATGATTTTCTTGGTACAAAGTTGATATTTCGTCCTGTACATAATCAAAATAAATGTTAGACTAATTTATTAACTACACTTGTTTAATAATGTGTTAGTGACAAAACTCTAATAAACAATTTATAATTTCTTTTTTCATTTTTTAATACATGCATATTAGTGGAATACTCACAACCGGAATACGGAATACTCACAATACGGACAAAAACTAATTGAATGTTTAAAATAAACTCAATTCATTTAAATTTAAATTAAACAGGGTGAATTTGAAAAAACCAACAAAACATGATTTTTCAATATAGATAACTGTGACTGATATTTAAATGTAGCTTTTAATTCTAAACAACTTTTTTTAATAATAATTTTCGATAATGTCAAAAATAGTGGTACTTTAACCTTAAACCAAATTTATATTTTCGAACATATCCCGTATATAACTAATATATTTTAACTTTTGATGGCTGTATTTTGGGTTTTAGACCATACTTTTTTCAAGAATAATTATTTTTGAGAAATCAATAATAAAAAAGTTTTCCATATGGTGCATACTATTTGGCGGACATTGTATACAGAATGAGTCAAAATTTACTCCCCAGCGTTCGGATATGTATTCTACAGTTAAAGATAAGACAAAATGGAGAATACCAAAATCCCGAAGGCGAAGCAGTTTTCGGACAAATTTAAGAGATTGCAAAGGTGTATTGATGAAATTAAATGGTGACGTTTTGCCGACCCAGAAGGTTCTTCGGTTTTAATATTTCAAAGAATTTTTTTAATCCACTCTGGTATAGTAAACTTTGGAGTATCAACTGCTGTGATTATTAACTTTACGATCACAGTCATCCACGCCTACCATGGGGTTATTTCATCACCCGTACCGGGATTCGAACCCAGGACCCATCAGATGAGAGGTCAGATACCCGCTCCGCCATCCAAGTCGACATTTCAAAGAATTGTTTTGTATTTAAAGTTGTTTGGATTAAACAAAAAATTACGGAATGTGAATTTTTCTTTTCAAAATTCCCGAAATCAATTTTACTTTTTGGATTTTGTTTTCTTTTCATTTTTGTCTTATTTTTAATTGTAGAATACATATCCGAGCGCTTGGGAGTGGATTTAAATTCACCCTGTATATAACGTTTTAAAAGGAAATTACTTATTTCTGATAGAACATTAGAAATTCTATTACTCTCCATAAAATCAGTTTTAATTCTCTGTTTGTAAGTACAATACCGATACCCTACTTTAGAGAAAGTTCAATGCAAACAATTAAATTTTATGAAGTTCAAGGATAAATAATTTCTAACTCTAAGATTTGATGGAGATCTAAATGATACAATGACGACTAACAATAAGTAAATGTAAGTAATAAGTGCTTTATGTGCATGTACATCTAAATTAATTATTATTGAATTAACGTAACCTATTTTTACGGGATATTGATATTTTGTGCATTTGGATAAATTTTTGACAAAGATAAAACTTGGAATTATCACTAATTTTACAAATAAGCTCACGTTAATTTAGACGAACTTTCCGATTAGGTTAGTTGTTAAATTAGCTATTAAGAGCCTCCCTCCTCGACACGCCCTTTCTAAGTTGCATGCGTTTTTTAGAGAGATTTAACGAAATTATACTACCGCTGGATTCATTAAGTAAAAGGACAATCGTATAAATATCACCGAACGTATTAGCGATTTCTTCGACAAACAAAACCAATTTTATATAGGTAGGTAATTTAAAACTAATTTTTTAAGCCGCAAAACTATTTATATGCCTTTTAATCTGCTTTTATGACAAAAATAGAAAATCAATAAAAAAACATTCTATACATTCAAGATAAGTAAATTAACAATAATTTAAAAATTTTCAATTTCTGTCATAAATAACATTTTTCATATTAAATGTTAGTTCAATAAAATGAAGCGAAAACATTAAAGTAACTAAATATAAAAAAAACTGGATATTAGCTAATCTAGTCGAATGGTAGTCGGCGTGCTAACTGTAAATTTTTGTGTGTTAGACCGAAGAAAGAGTACAATTTATATAAATTGTATAAATTTTGAACTTGCCGATGAAGCAACGACCAAGTAAAAGCCACCCCGAATATAGTAATTAACATTTATTGCATACTCGGCCTAGATTTATAAAATTTTACTTAACCTTTGATAAACCAATGAATAAAATAAGAGCTAGAAGTTGCAACGCTCCTTGATTTCAGGCTAAGGTGCTATCAACACTTTGTAAGTAAATACGTACAGCCAAAACTCTTTAATCTCTGATAAAAGTAGTACGAATCGTTTTTATAACATGTAATTTCCACCAAATACTATAATACGTATTAAGAAAATACTTGTAATGATGCTAAATGTTTCTCGTACTCCGAATAACTCAATATTTAACTAAATCTACTTTTTATATTTTTATTATTAAATTTTCAACATTTGCTACATTCTATATTTTTTGTTTTGGATGAGCGAACAATCTTGAATTTTTTCTCAGTTGTTATCAAGATCATATCGACGCAGTTTTGGCAGAACATCTTAACCGTCATTTTTTGCGAAAATGAGTTATTCTGACTATCTTATGCATTTAAGGCGAAGACATAATCTTTTAAAATCTGGTAATAATAATTCGATTTTTTCAACCAGAAAAATCGATTTGTATTTTCGTACAAAGTATCTCCTTATAACTAGACTACAGTACAAAATGTGCGCTCCTGTATTTTGTTGAAGTAACAAAATTCGCAGGCCAAAATTGATCTTTCTAAACATTTATATACAGGCTGAGTCATTTAAAAAATGCCACGCGTTTTTCTCGAAAACGGTTAGGAATAGAAAAAATTAGTTAGTATAAAAATTGTAGAGTATAAGGCCATCTGGTGGTGACCTTGAGTAACCTTAAACCCATTGGTTTTTAGAGTTATAGGCCTAATTTAGCTTTTTCTAAATTTGATGGGGTATTTCTGTGATACACAATCCATAGGCCGTAAAAAATAAAACATTTTTTTATTTAGAGAAATTTTTTGAAATAATCAGTTGTTTTGAAAATAATAGCCAAAATAAAAATTTAGTTTTCGTTCTGCGAAAAGCCAGCGAATAGAATCAAATCAAAAGCTGCAAGATGTTCATTATAACGAATTTCGAAATTTCTAGGGGTTTTTCCAATTCAAATAAATAGCATTACTTTCATTACACACTTTAGTCTATAAGTTTATAATTATAATATTATATAAATTAGAAAACTGTCGATGAATAATATATTATGTAAACGAAATAGTATTACTCACACTTTTATGACTAACAATAAGTCTTATAGTACAATTTACAATTAATTTTAGGAAAGAAATAACATATTGGAATTATTGATTGTAATATCAGATTAATTTTGAAATATTTGCCTTTCATGGCAAATGAATGGCATTTTTTCATCATACTGAAACGAAAACTTTTATAATGCAGAAGCGGAACGTAAATTACGACCCCAACGTGCACAAAATTATGAAAATATAAACGTGTTAATGTGAAATTCAGATAACTTAAGTTCTTTACCTAGAAATTCGAAATCAATTCACTACGTACTCGAAATTCTTTTAAGGACTACCATAACTTATCGAAACTTGCTCATAATAAAACAATGTGGTCAATTTAAGAAATTATTTCCAGAAAGAATATTTGGATCTAAAATTTGTTTTCTCATACATAAATGCCCATGTAAATTAAATAGGTTATTCTGTTATCACGAAAGTAGTGAAAGAAAAAAGTAGTTTTCTGGTTGTTAAAAACGTTTCGTTGATGGTGTTTGTAGTTGTATTATTCATATTATTAATAAATCACTAAATAAATACATTAAATTAATTAATTAATTAGGTACGTTAATAATGTCAAATAAAAGGCGCAAAAATACATTCATGTAAATTAAATAAAATAAAAAGCATTTTTTGATCAGTTTTGACAAAAGCGGAATTTTTTTTATAGTTTCGTCAGTTTCTGTTTAGCAGGTTTTACTGTGCACACTTAGTTATTAAATGGAAATGGCCCAAAATCGATTTGTAATCTAAATCTGACAATAAGTCGCAAAACGGTGTTAGGATGCCTATTATTATTTGCAAAATATCCTTGACATATTACTTAATACTTAAATGGATTTTGGGCATCCCGCCGTTTCGTTAATCTCAAAATATCTAATATTGTTTGGTTTGAATTTACAAATATGTGCTGTAATAATTTTATTTATTAATAAAATATTGAATACCTAATAATCATAAATATTTTAATAAAAAAATGTTGTTTCTTTATTATTTTTAAATAATAAATTACGTATAAGATAAATATACTTATCTATAGTTTATTTGGAAATGAGAGATAATTCAAAATTGTTGTTATTTCTGAAATCCATGGACGTACCACTACAAACTGTGTTTTTAATGTTGCAAAACAAAATTATGTAAAAATATGAGCCGGGCCTTTAAGTTCAGGCAAAACATTCATTCATATTTTTCAAATTTTTCAGTTTTTCAAATTTTTATTGAATGAAATCGGCAATTTTAATTCAATCATTATTTACAATTCTAACATAAATTAATTGTTGCAATAATTAAAGTAGGACAAATTGATCAAAACAGTGTGACAATCCTGACGTGTCGCCTATGGAGAGACAAAACCGGTACGCTTATCTGATAACTCATTCTAAAGCGGTATTTTACACATTAATTTTCTACAATCTTTATATAATTTATTCAATCACTTCTGTACGATGAATTGTAGACTATTTTATTACTTCTTCAAGTTGAACTCTCTCTTATTTCCAAATAAACTATAGAAATCTAAAATTACCACGTTTGAATATTTAAGTTACGGTAATTTTAATCGTTACGCATTTAAAAATATGGAAACTGTTCGAAACACTGCATGCTTGTATGTATCGTTAAAAGAAATCCGAACTCGACGAGAACACCGGCTGCTTCAAGCATTCTTACAAAGTTTTTGTTAACAATGAAAGGATTCGGGCGCATGCATTACTTTCTCGGCCGCCTGTACCTACATACCTATATTTTTGTAAGTAAGCAAGTTGAAATAAATCTTACAGCGACAGATTTCATTCTACCGATAATTTTTTTAACTTTTCTTATAAAAGATGCAGTGGCAGCGTTTACACATCGTTCAAACTGACGTAAAATAGATTAAAGTAAAATTTCTTGGAGATAAAGTCTTATGATTCTTAAATTGGTCATACAAAATAGATACTTTATGAAGGAAAACTAAATATAAAGCTCACGAAAAAGCCGTGAGAACAGATTGATGGTGCTTCAGCTGTTTCCAAACCACTCTGGCTTTAATCGACGAGTATATCGAATCGAGCCAGAACTGAAATATGATAGGACCTTTTGAATACTTATAACTATTTTTCGTTTTCAAAAGGCTTATATAATTTATATCGAGATGCTGCCAAATGTTTTATAGCTTTCAACAGTTATTTTGATCGGGCGTTTTTTTTTAATATAATGCAAATGATGAAAGTACGATACAACAAAAAACAGTTGCTCTTAAACAATTAGTATTCGCGAAAATTTTAATTTTAAATTACAATAATACTTTGTAATACCAGATACACGCCGAATAAAACAAAACTGTTCGTTATTAAGAAGTGTCCGCTAATGAGACATAGATTACAAAACAGTTTGAAAATTCAGTAGTTAAAAATAACATAATAAAAATTTAAAAAATACTATTTTACTGCAAAATTAGTTGATTACAAAATATTAATCTTATTCAATTGCACACTAAAATTTACAATTATTACACTAAAACAATTTTTTTATTATTTTTTAACACTATTGCCGAATTGTAATTTTATTAAAAACAAAAATAACAATTTTTTTTTTAAATTTTTATCCACCCTAATTCAGAAGGCTTTGCGAGCTTCAAACTACAGTGGTTAATTATTTAGCTCCATAATCGACATCCACGCCTACCAGGGGGATATTTCACCACCGGTACCGGGATTCGAACCCAGGAATCCCATCAGGTGAGAGGCCAGGTACCTGACTGCTCCGCCATCCAAGTCGGCAATTTAACTTTATAAAAATACACAAATTTCATTCTTAAAAATGACACTAATAGATGTGGAAATATTAAAATATAATTTTAAATAAATAAATAATAACATTTTTGGACTTTCCCATTACTTGATAATGTTCAAATAATAACTCCTCGTTTGCATTTTATAATAAATTCTTTGATGGAAAGAAACTAATAACTTATCGTTAGTTTTTGCCGTTATTATGTAAAAGTGTCATGATTTTCGGGCCGTGTTCGCTTTCGTAATAAAATATTTTAGGCGCGAAGGCGTCTATGTAAAGAAGTTTACATTGTATGATTATCAAAAACACTTCCGTATACGATGTTTTTTACGTGCGGAAATAAATAGCTACGCTTGGTAAAACTGATTGTGGAAGACAGATAGTGGATCGCGAGTCGTCTCAAGTGCTGTCGTAATGTTTCAAAGATACAGATTGTGGAGATAGAATAAATAAAGTCGAAAAATGTTCAATGCTCGCTTGACTAGTACAATTTCCAGTAGAGACCGATTTATGTAACCAGGTATTTGCATGTGCATATCGTGGAATAATATAACAAGCAGCTTCAATTATATATATATTTACTTATAATTTTTGTAATACTATTATAGTTTTGAAAGTAATTTTGTTGTCTGTAGCATGCTACATGGAGAAAACTGTATGGCAGTTTTTCAGCATGTAGTACATCGTATTATGTCATATGATAATGAATACAATTTTAAATCTTTATCCATACTATGTTCATATAGTAACTGATTTAAGTAGGTTTTATTAACAATAAATTTTAAAAATTAAATGAAAAATATTGTTATTTCTTTAAATTACTATCTGCAGTTTAATTTTAACCATTTACAGATGGTAAATAAAGTTTACTATCTAATTTTTATTATTTCAAACATAACAAATTACGATACTATACGTAGCAATAAAACTAAATTTCGAAGACCGCCAAAATTAATTTTAAAAGATGAGTTTTTCAAGAGATACAACTTAATTCTTATTCACACACACAACAGAGGTGTAAATCCGACTGTATATACCTCCAGTCGCTGTAAACCCCGGATAATGTTAATGCTGGCGCGGCGGTACTCAAACTTTCAGGTTTCATAACTTTGTAATAAATAATTCAAAAAATTCTTTGTTATAGTATTTTGAAAAGCTCTCGAGTTAATTTATAAGAATATGCAATAAAAATAGGGCGTTCCGTTTAGAATATTGATGGTGATCTTCACGTCACCTTGACAATGTCGTTCAAGGTCATGCTAATACGACCATCTGATGCATCATTTAAAACTTTATAACTTTTATTCGAAATATTTTTCACTAAAATGTTACGTTTAGAAAATAATTGGGTGGTTCGGGTGGTCTGGGACAATATTGTTAAAATTATAATCTGTATGTATATTAAAAATTATTAAACGTTTGGTTGAATTTTATAATACGTTGTAGCTTCAAAAGTATAATAAATATAATATAATCAAATGTAATAAACTAGATAGGTGTTATGGGGCCGCGGTGGTCTAGTGAGCTATAACACTCTACTAGGTCACAACGGTTGCGGGTTCGAATTCCGCTGCAACCATGGATGTGTGTGAATGTAATTTTAAAAATAAGAGAAGCAACGACTAGGTATTGTACATTACCAGTAACGGTATAATCACCTTAAAAACAAGCGCTGGATACGATTGATACCCAGAGGGATAACGCTTCTGGGGAACACCAACAAAACACCGCATACCGATACCGCTACATATACAAAAAGTCTGTGACTAATGGGCCGATCCCGAGGTCACAAAATTAAAAAAAAAGATAGGTGTCACTATATGTAACATAAATGATAATACAGTTAATCATATTTTTAGTAATTAGTACCATATATTTTTCTCCGTGTACGAAAAATGACAAATAAAAACCGTAAAGGAAGCATAGAGTGCAATTTGTATGACACTGCCTTGAAGATTCGAACGATTTCAAATATTAATATATCGCTTTAGATTTATGTTTACTCTAAAATATCTGTCAAACCTTTGAAAATCTTGAAATATAGGTAACCTTATCGAGGTATGATTTATGTACGTTTGTTGCATACTCTAAATATCTATGTAGAACTAAAAATAACTATTTCTAGCATGCAAATTCAAAATTCGCGAATAACTGAAAGCCGAGTTGTATGTAAAACAAAAAAGAAACGAACCATCCTCGAATATGTGTAGATAGTAAGTGTTTCTGCGGGCAATCGAAAATGTGAAACCTGGTCTAAAATATTTATATCCAGTTTTCCACAAATAACATTCAATGACAGCTTCTGTAGAGAAGTGTTCCGGAAGCGTAAATAATATTTTCGCGACATTCTTCAAATTCGATTATTATGTAGGATGTCTGTAGTTTAAGTTATCGTCGGTAAAACAGCCGGAAAACTCGGTTACTTGGTAAGAACGTGTCGGACGGAAATTTAATATTAAACGAAAACTGCATGGTAAAATGGTCAGTACGTACACAACGGACACTGTGAAATCTATCGATTTGGCGGAGTCGACATAGACGAACTTGTAGATATATAACCCGCGACAAGGAATTTTATTATACAAGACTATCTGCGAATGCGAACCCTCGGGTTTCAGAAATGTAATAGCGCCAGCACAATTCCAAACGACTTCGAAAGGAATCGGATTTATTATTTATTATTTTATTTATGTCATCCAGAAAACTGAACCGCGCACTCATTTAAATTTTATTGGGTTTTATACAACGCCCGTAGTAATAGAGTAACGATTCGTCTAATTTCGTACCGTTTCTAAAATATTTTCAACGTCGACTTCCACGGAATCGAGGTTTTATCGTATTAAATGTATCGCGCACTTCATAATTACTATTGAAATTCGGAAAAACAAATTTACGACGATGAGAACTTGGAGCATATTTTAAAGGAGACAAGGGTTGGTACGATCTCATCCGGTAATTTTTATATAAATATGCATGGTGCGGTCCCACACGGCTCGAATGCCAGCCGGGGAGATGTCATCATCGTCCTCGTTTTTGCACTCCTTCATATTACCTTATATTACAAAGTATAATTTACCCATTTACTATTCCACCGTTGCGAGTAACTCGACATGCACAAAGTATTTCATTTATTGGCAACGATCGTTTTCCAATTTATTATAAACAATAATTTAAAGACCGATTAGATTCGGATCATCAACGGATATCTTCTAACGGCTCATTTTTAACAAGTTCGACGAGTACCAGATCTAGGATAAAATTTCGTATTACTTTTCTATATAGTAGCGGCAATCAGGAAATAGTGATTGTATCACATGCGACGTGATTACAAAGTAAGGACGAGGAAGAGATATGTACGTCGCCGTCAGCCAAGCAAAAAAGAAAAGATATGTAGAAGGATGTCAAAGTCAACATATCAATGTTACAAGATGTAATGCATATTCTTTCAAGGGTTCGCAAATTTTATGTCAAAATTCGTAGACGTTCCGAAAAAGAAATTGGATTTTTACGTAATCGAACGATTCACTAATTCAAAATCTACAGAGATGGGTAAATGAAAAGAGGCGCATGTGCCGTTTGAAAATTATAAAATCGCGTGATTATCGTTGACGGATCGATATTATTCGATTGTTATGCATTAACAATACTTTATACAAAAATAGATTTTATTTACTAATTTATCAAATGATACAAATGCTCAACCACTCCGGACAATCCTTACAGTTTCACCTACCTACCGAAAACTCCAGATTTGCATGACACTTCCTTAATCCGAGCTAATGAATTCCCCCGTCATAAACGTTATTATATTTACAGTTTTACGCTTAAAATAACCCCTGTTCCACTTCGCGAGCAATACAAAGTTGAATAAAGTTATATTCCCACGATTAATATGAAAATAAATTAGCGCCACTACTCCTTATTGTGCTTTAAAAACGAAAACGATTCCGTCCTATATCTATATACACTTTCGGCGCGCGTCAAAAAAATTAATTAAACTCGAAATTGTACGGCCGGTACAGTGAGATTATTCGAACAGATGGATATTGTTTTAAATACCGTTAACAAAAGCGTTGAATATGTAAGGGTCCCTTATCGATTTAGTTCTATTTTTATAAAACTGTATTCGGTAGTACAAACACTGCTTTAATTTTATGTCATTGATTTTTAATGCTTACCACTTGCACCGAACCCACTAATTCTTTGTTTAAACGGAACTTTTTAATTTTCGCATTCGCAGCATTTTTATCGCTTAGGTTAAGTTTTGCGGAGGGCGGTTTTTGCTTTATTTGCCATATTAGTACCTACCTATGTTATTCCTCCCCGTATAATCCAATTATGTTGAAAACGTCTATAAAAGTGGAGCGATTGATTCACAAATATTCTTTAAACGATTCGAGCTATCGACAGTGCTATATAGATGGTCGTTATCCAGAGTTACGTAGGCATCAATTGTTAAAAATTTCACTGTAAGATTATGTAACGCTGTCGTCGACGGAGGTTTCGTATTGTATATTAAAGCACAGATTTCGATGTTTTCGCGACATCGAAATAGCTGAAAGCTCCCGTATCTTATTTAAGTCGTTCGCAATTATCATCGTAGCTATCGAACCAAATAAGAAACTTCCTCTAAACCTAGTAGAAATTTCCGCGACAATAGTTTCGCAGAAGTTAATTTAATTCTCCTCGCTACATATAAACTCTGTGTAAAATTTCGATTTTCGATTTAATACTAGATTTAAATGCGATTCTTTTATAGCTTGCGTATTAGCTTTCGAGACTAACGGGACGATATACTCCAAATTAATTTTCGTTTATATTGCTGGGTGATATTGTCCCGTATATAAGTAGTATTAGCTTGTTTCGGCCTTTCGAATGCATATACGTGCGGCCAGTCGTGATGTTCCCTCCATAAAGTCCGAAACCGCAAATTTTTAACGCGGCTTTGTTTACTTGTGTTCCAAATACGAGTGTTTTTGACATTTTATTTGATGAAATATACGCAACGAAATATGCGAAGAATGGCATTTTTCTAATTGTAAGAAATTCGATATATACAACTTTTTTACTCAAAGTTACTGTTGTAAAAAAAATCTAATTTTCATATGTGGGATATAATATACCAATTCAGTGGAAAATATATCCCAGTAATTCCATAGAACGTATATTTTATTACAGGATTAATAGAAAAAGACGATTATCACAGAAAGAACGGGAGAAAGTAGCTGAAAAAATATTCCAGTCATTCGAGAGTGAGGAGGTAGTCATCATTGTCACTGCAGCAGTGATGACGATCCCGGTTGGATAGGAACCGATTCTGATACATAAAAGTGTGATGGGAATTTACAGTGTGTAAACGGCGTATGACTGCAATAATTTTAACAGATGGTAGTTCACATAAAATTGAATCAAAAAGTTCCATATAACATATAGTCTAAAATACATAGTTAATGAACAAAATGCATTTTAAAGTGTGTGTACGAGAAATTGAAGGATCTACTGCACATGTTTCAAATTAAATAAAAATCCGTCTCGAAAGGGTTAAATTATATTTTTAACGTTTGCTTTTTTAGTATTATATTTTGACGTATGATCAGATAACTGTGAGGAGTTAAATAAGCTAGATTTTCGTATTAGTATTATATTTAAAGGTGAACGCATGTTCGAATAATGATTTTTAAATACAATAGAACCTCCATAACCTGAATTAATTGGAATCGGGAGTAATTCGAATTATAGATTTATTTGGATTAGCAAACAGATATTGTGTAGTAATTGTTTTATTATTAAGTAGTAATGGTTAATTGAATTCTGTAATTAAAACTATGTGTATTATACGGTAAGATGTTATAATACGTAATGTTTTCATTAAAACACCCTGAAATTGGCGGAATACAAATATTATTACAACAAGCAGTTTAACAAAACATCATTACAAAAAAACAAATTTTCTATTTTTCATGTATCTATTGTGTATGCATTGGCCTATTTTACTTAGGGCGCTTTCAAACTCCAGAGGTTCTACTGTGTATTATAAACAAATATTTTCAACGCAAATATTTCAAACTGATTTTGTATATTTCCCATTAATAAATCAACAAGAACTTAATCTAGAAAAATAACATCCAAATAGGAATTTTACACAGTTTTTTTAACAAATTAATATTAATTTCAATTTAAAAAAGTTCATAGAAACATGTACAATTATCAGGAAAATTTCGAATCCCTATATTTTTTTATCGAAATTCAATAATTCAGTTAACAAATTTAACATAACATTCGTTATTTATTGATAATAAATAGATTTGAAGCTGCCCGTTTATCTGTCCTTTTCAGTTAAAAGCTAATATTCCCTAATAAATTGAAAATTAGGACTTTAAAATTTCAAAAATTCAATAAACGATGATCGCTTTTGATCGTTGTATTATCCTGTAAATGCGCAGCCGGTAAAAATTGAGGTTGTTAATTATGGCATCAATCAATCTTACCAATTTTATGAGAACATTAATATAAAAATACACCGACATTTTGATGTAAAGTACCTAGCTTTTAATTTAATATGCATTCTTCCGTCACGCAAAATTGCTCGTTACTTGTATCATAACTTAACAACCCAATAAAAATTCTAAATAAAAAGCGATCTATCATTATTATTTTTTTAGAAATGAAACTACCCTACATCTATAAATCTAATCGACAATAAAAACGCAGCTTTAAACTTTAGTATCTCAACACCATTTATATCCGCGTCACTAATAATTTTAGTATCTTACTTTATATTTATTGTTATCCTATAACATTCGCGTATTCGAATGCATAATTTGTTGCGTATTCGGAATATTTGAGATATGTAGTAAAACACAAGATTTGTTATAGTGTACTAAAGATAACATAGCGTGATTCTACTTTTCGCCCAGTTTCAGAGTTAAAACAATTTACACGAACTTTCTTCAGTTGGTAATTATTCGGAAATTGAATATGCCGCTACTTGGAACAGAGCAAACTAGATGTTTTCAACAAAATCTTCAATGTAAAGTTAATTGAAAATTTAGCAGCATTTACAGTTAATATAAATTTATATAAGTCTATATAAAATTTACGGAATTAAACTATAAATATAATATATACCAAGGAATTCTTTTTCAAATATTTAAAAGTATCGAACAATTATTTTTACGGTTTATATCAACAATTATTTATTTTTCGATGATAGAATTTGTACCATATTGTGGTCTATCACGTCGTGCTATTTAAGTAAATATGGACGGCGTTTGTAATAATGGTCTAATATACACTTTGTTTACTTTTGAGTTTTGTTGCTTAAAATGTTCATTATGATAACTATGTACTATTTTCCTGCCACAATTTTTGCGACTTATTTTTAGTTTAGAGTTTTACTTAAAACTAAATATCGATCCGTTTCGAGTCGGTCATAGAATCGGTAGGTAGATTACAGAGGGATGTATAAAATGTTTTTGCTGAAAATTCTATTTTCTTTGGCACGCAAAATGCAAAGGATAACTAGTAATTGAAAAAGAGTATTTTAGTTAATGATTAAATAAAAGTAATTCACCACACGGAAATAGAAACTTAAATACTCCTATGTATTTAAAATTCAATTCGGCATCTCTGCTGGCATTCCAGGTTACTACTATAATAAAAATCAACGCTTTTAACGACTAATTTTAAGCAGTAAATATTTTTGCGATTATTGACTAATTATGTATCTATGGTAATCGAAAAAATACCCAAAATATTTTAAATAAATGAAAATATCTACTACAATCGCACAATCGATACTCTCACATAATGGAGGCCATAAACTAGATGCACCAATTAGCGTGTTGGCGTCACTTTCACTTTCTGAGTTTTTAAAAATCTTTAAAACGGACAAACCCCAGTAAGGCAATTATTAAATTAAGAATCGCAATATCTCGTAAATTATTTACTTTGGAAAAAAATATTATCTAGGTTTTTTGTTCCTTTTGATCTCACTTATCCCTAGTTTTTTTCCGCGATATTAATTCAAAAACACTCTGCATAATAGTTGAAAGAGAAAGTAACAGTTTGCTCGACTTTTATTTTATAAATAAGTGTTTATTCTAATTAAAACTATAGCGTATGTAAAATAAACGCAGAAATATATTTTCGATAAACTTAACATGATTAAAAATCAATTTTATTTAACCATTAATTAAAATGCTCCTTTCCAATTATTGTTTGGCCATCGCATTTTGTGAGCCGAAATAAATCGAATTTGCAGCAAAAACAATTTATACGTCTCTCTGCAACCTACGTACCGATCCTATGACTGACCCGAAGCGGATCGATGTTTAGCTTTAAGTAAAACTTTTAAACTAAAAATAAGTCGAAAAACTGCGGTGGGAAAGACTAGAAAATGATATTGATCGACCACTAAGAAAATTGACCCGCACACAATAGTACAACAGGTAAACACGTCTACCCTATTTTCAGACGAATAGTGCCGTTATTATCAAATAATCTAACTGATTGTCGACAAACAGCAATTTTAAAAATTTATAAAAATAGATTTAACCCTCTTCATTATTAAATTTAGGTCGTACACGTCTTTTTGTGTGATCAGTTTATACGAATACGTTAGTCGAATAAATAAGAGTTTCTCGCAATACCTACTTACTTTATTACCTATAGCAGTTCAAATGTTTTTTCATTTATGGCAAACAACGCGTTTGTAGGTTACATCATTTTTTGCAAAACGCCGTGCATATATGTTTAAAGGTATATCCTCTTTAATCGGTATTAACGGTTATCGAATAATTTCATTTATCTACTCGTTGAAAGGCGATTCAATGCAATCAATTCAATTGTAATTCGTTTTCAGTTTGATGAAATATAGAATTAACTGTTCTTTTGAATTTACTGATGCCCCTAATTAGAGTGTATACAGGATGTCTCTGAAAGGTCTGTGCAACGCTTGACACAGATTCCTGAGCTGAAAATATGCCGATTTACCACAACTTACCTATATTTCAAACTGAAATCCTTTTCGGGATATTGCCCCTTGAAGGGCCTGTATCACATACTTTTTTCAAAATAACTTATTAACTACTTAACTTAAAAACTTTAAATTTGGTACACGTATTTTGCAATTAAGCCTAATAGACCCATGGCGCTTTACTCAATTTAACACACAGGATGTTTATTTTTAGGGGCCATAGCCTCAGTTTTCTACCAATAACTTTTTTATACGAACGCTACTGACTCTTTTGGTGATTTTTTTCGAAAAACGGGTTAATTTAAAAACTTTTATTACTCTTACAATTAGAAAAATTTAATATCTTACAGGGTTTTAATATAATATACTTGTAATGACATAAAAAAATGGCTGCAAATGATTGTGACAAAAGTAATTCTTAAAGCAAATGTTTAAAACGGTTATCATTAACACGTTCACGTAGAACAATTCTACGCAAAAAGTTGTAGTTAACCTTTTGAAGTTTTGAAAGCTGATGTTGATGCGTTGTAAAGTTGTAATGATAGACATTTTGAGCATTTGTTTTAAGAATTACATACTTTTGTAGACATTTTTTGTCACTACAAGTATATCATGACGAATTTTTCTAAGAGTAATAAAAGTTTCTAAATTGACCTGTCTTTTCTAAAAAAAAAGTACTAGAAGAGTCAGTGGCGTACGTATAAAACAGTAGTTGGTAAAAAACTGAGCCTATGACTCCTAAAGATAAACACCCTGTGTGTTGAATTGAGTTGAATCGAGTAATGTTTGTTAACCTTAACTGAAGCAATACGTGTACCAAATTTAAAGTTTTTTAAGTCGTTAATAAGTTATTTTGAAAAAAGTATTTGATAATACTTCAAGGGGCTGTATCTCGAAAAGGATGCAATTTAACATATAGGCAAGTTGTGGTAAATCGGCATATTTTCAGTTCAGGAATTTGTGATCAAATGTTGTACAGACCTTTTAGAGATACCCTGTATATTTTATTGAAATATTTAGTTAAAAAAAATAACCGTTTATTTCAACAACCACTTGGAAACACCGCATACCGATGTCGATGCCGTTGCATTAACAATGTATCTGGTTCTATAGCCGATTGTCTAATACCAAAAAAATCACCATCATAATTTAAAACAATCCTGCCTTTTGCAATAACTTCGCTAGTAATTGACAAATTGTAAACTCCAATAAACACGTTCACTATAAATACAGGGTGTCTCATAAGTAAGTTCATTTCTGAAATTGAAATAATATTAGAAAAAAAAACAATATATAAAAAGATGTCCCGCACAACGTTGTGCAGTTCGTAAATAATTAGTTATTAAAATGTACATTAGTAGTTATGTAGTTATTAACATATAAATGTAAGTCGTTCTAACCAATCCCTGAAATGATTTATCACGCTACGACAACCATCAATAAACGTAATGTGCAGTAAATATATTAAGTATAATTTTATTGTATTCGGGCATTAATTGTTACGATTTCAACAAAACGCTCTTTTTCGGCAAATTACGCGAACTATATTTTTAAAATTTCTTTTGTATAACTAAATAACGGCAGTAACCGTAATAACGTCGTCATCGTCTCACATCTTTCACTAGAACGAGGAAAAACCATCGTTTAGTCAGACAGAAACTGCCTGTACGCGACTATTTGCTTTTGACAATTTGACCCTTCCAATTGATCCCGTGACCTCTATTTAAAATTTGACGAAGAATTTTCACTACGCTTTTTCGAACTTAATACGCCTACAGTAAATCGCGTAAATTTGTCAGATTATTAAAGTTAGTAGTTATACTAAAACTGAATGTAACACTTGGTAAGTTATTTTTATATTTAGAGTATGATGTTCAGCGTAGAGGTGGGCAGTTTGAATTTATGCATATTAATAAAGATATCGGCAATGCTAGAAAATTGAATGAATAAGACGGATAACATCCAATACGAAAATTATAAATACTTTTAACAACATAAATTTTAAATAATCATGGGTAGATAGTTGGATATTGTATATTGTCTATGATAAATATTCTAGGTTTTTGAAATTCCGTTAGTATTTCTGCGGTCTTTTTGAAGGTTAATAAAATATAAGTGTCTTCGATTTTCCTAGGTTTATTGTGTGTCATAATAGTTGCCCTACAGCTATATTGTTTCCCAATGTTCGCAAAGTTCGAAGATCATTTTGGGCAATATCATCGTGTTCAAATCGACTAACTTAGTTTGACCGTTCATACGTTAAAACGATCATAATAAAAGCTGTAACCAGATCGGCAACTTTTATTATGAGCTCGTATCGTTCATGTCGAACAAAGGCTAAACGAAATACTAAATTATATTAACTATATTAATATTCTTCAAAAGATATTCAACGTGACGTTTATGTAATTAGTCACAAAATTATTTCTAAATACATTTTTTTTGCTAGTATTTTAAGATAAATTAAAAATGTATTAATTTTTCATAAATACTAAATTTATCATTTTTGTATATTTTGCTAAGTTCCTTTACATATTATAACAAATTTTCGATTTTTAAACAAATATTTTAGTACAGATAAGGTAGGTGTCGGTATTTCCGTCAAATATGACATTGATCTATAGGAAATAAGACATCTATAGGTCATCTATCTATGTGAAATAGGCCATTTTTCAATTTTAATCCTGTCTAACACTGTAATTTTGTCATATAACCCCGAAATATTTTTATAACAACGTATAGAGAAAAGATAGTTCTACCAAAAAAATGTAAAAAATATACAGGTTGTAAAAATAAATAGTTGCATATTACTGCTCAAATCTCATTAGGTCCTGAAATAAAATAAATGTACAATAATATACAAAATATCACTCTGAACATCTTTTGTTAAGAAAATATTTTTCTAATATGAATATTCAATGAACTAATGGAGGGGGGGTGCTACTATCTTAATTCACCCACTATACTTATTCATTTTTTAAAATTATTATTTACTATATATGTATAATAAAATAGTCGCAAAGCATATAAGAAAACTAATTGTCAAAAATTCAAGGTTACTTTCGAGAAAGTGGATTTTATTTAACCCTGTGGCGCCATAAAGGTTTTTTTTTCATTTTATTTGAATCCGTTGTTTTATTTGAACTCGCCCCGCTCTACTAGAGTTAGTGGTCGGGAAAGTTTGTTAATTTTGTTATTTTAACAAAATAAATTTCGAATAAAAACGTTTTACGTTTGTGTCCAACTTTATGTCGGTCACTGTATATGGAAATAAATATTTATTTCTAATACTAATAGATATTATCAGTGTTTACATGATTTTTCTATTGTGTGCCCGACAGACTTTAATTCAATTTTGTATTACAAACGTAATTATTTGTAAAGTAACATAAAATATTTAATATCAATCTTCCTACTTTTAAAATGTCTGGCAACTAATCCACTTAAATATTTTTTCTTTTTACATTTCATTCAATTTTGTATCCTCTACAAGTTACAAATTACATAAAAACATTTTAAGCGTCGTCTTTAAAGTAAATTTGATTTATCTATTTGAAAAGGTTGTCCTATATATAGTATTTTATACAAAATTTTGTTTTTGACAGGAACACAAAACAATTTAAATTAAAGTACCGAAGCACTCAGATGACTTGCAACCACGAGTTGTCGCTGATTGTAACCGTAGTTATATATTTATTCTAAAACTAACAGCTTCCTTTGTGGATACTACAGAAATAGATACCCTAGTAGCTGCGAAGATTACACGACACAAGCCCTTGATCGACTGTTGATTCGTTACAGGTTTGTCGGCGAGTTCATACATTTTCAACGAGTTAGACAAGCTGAAGATCCTTTGCAAAAGGTAATTACACTAACCCCTAGAAAACGTTAAACGTACATAAAGTGTAAATTGGATGCATAACTTTTAAACAAACTAATGGAATATTCTAAAGAAAACATCGATTATTCTAAATATCATAATTAGTCGTACCTCATTTTACTTGAATCAGAAAATAAAGACAGACAATAGAAAGTAAGGGCCGATATCAATAATTTTATAAGCTATAAAGTAGCTACTTTCCTTCGTTTTGTAACAGGCCTGCTCTAAAAACAGAACCGTATTTCTTTATTAAGTTATTCTATTGTTATATATTTTGTTTCGATATGTCATTTTCGATTACGTTTTAACTGTACACACGTCATTCGCGATTTATGCGAACGACTAAATTAAATTTGAAATCGTATGCTAATTATAAAATATCAAATCGATTTAAAAACAAACTTTCTGTGAAGTAGGTACATTATACATATATAAATTAAATAGGTACGTATTTCAACCATAAATTTTTTTGTTTTCCGTTATCACTTAAATTTGTTGGAAATAAACCACCTTTAACTGTGTCATCAATCTTTACAAAGTTACACGAGGTTTTAAACGTGATATAATATTAATTACGTTTTTAACTCGACACCACCCATCAATAGTTTTCCAGTTGAAGAATTTTCAACCAACTAAAAATGAAAATACGATCCTTAAATTTATTATCATAATTAGGATATATGTATTTTCCAATTACGACTACAATAAAGGAAAATATCCCGCATCGGTGCTTTCATATCGTTCAGTTTTGATTGCTGAATAAATGGGCATTTTATAATTACCTACTTATTTAACCTCTCTGGTGGACAATGTAGAAATGTAAAGTGCGTGGCTAAAAATTTATGCAGATTAAATATTAAAAAAACTCGCATTTAATTTCGCTTTTTTATATGAAAATTATTACAACACGAATAATTTCTAGAGTGTCTTTTAAACGGTTATTTCGTTGTGACACATAATTTTTATATAAAAGCTTCACGGGAACAAGCTAAATTTAATTCAAATCTAAACCAAGAAACGCTTTGTATTTCGTGTTACTGTAAAAGACAATTCCCTAACGATATAACTTTTTAACATAGATATTTGAATGGCAAATAATGAATAATTAATTTATAATTACCTATTGTTTTACTATAATAAAAGCGCAAATTACAGTGTAGATATTTATACTCACAGACTCGCGGTTTTAAAATTGTGTTAATTTTACGGTTCCATGTCAAGAGGCCGTCGACAAAAACACCGTGAGTCAAAACGCCGTGAACAAAAATGCCGTTAGTGAAAAACGCCGTTGACAAAAACGCCGTCAGTTTCAAAAGTCAAATTAAATTGAACCTATTATTATAAGCATTAGTATATGGCAGTAATAGGTATCTACTTACCTGTATTTGTATATAAATCGAAATCAGTAAATTTCAGAATTCCAACAAACAGTGAGATGCGAAAATTTATTTTTAACAGATACCTACTTGCTTTTAAAGTAAGTCTAGTATAAATTTAGATTAATTATTGTTACATTTGGCACATGCTACATAATTATAAATATACAATGTGTGCCATGAATAATATTTTAATCGTTTAGATCGTTCTATAAATGCAGACAACTTTATTCTATGCTTGTTATTTTCAATTCTTCATTTTCTCTTATAATAAGGTTTACCACTAAGAAAGTTTGTATAAAGACAAAGAGTAGTTTTAACATTATTTTATCCCAACCATGTATCACGTAAATTTAGCATATGCATATTATATTATATTTATAATTATCAGGCATGCGCCAAATATAACAATAATTAATCTGAATTTATACTAGGCTTACTTTAAAAGTAAGTAGATATCTGTTAAAAGTAAATTTTCGAATCTCACTGTTTGTTAAAATTCTGGAATTGACTGATTTCGATCTATATACAAATACAGGTAAGTAGATACCTATTACTACTATGCACTAATACTTATAATAATAGATTCAATTTAATTTGACTTTTGAAATGACGGCGTTTTTGTCAACGGCGTTTTGACGTGATGCCAATTTTACAATGTTTTCCTATAATTTCGAAGCTTTTGGAAATTTTTAATTTGATGCGCAGCATCAATAATAGCATGCGATTATTTTTGTTACATTTATTATTATTATTATTTTAATTAATTATAATTAATGGCTTTGGTCTAACCAATTAGTCAATCGAATTTTTGTTTATGGTTTTATGATTAGTGTTAGTATAATGTTCACAAACATTCATGATTGCAGCGGGATTCAAATCCGCCGAGTGTGCTAGAAAGCCAATCGAGAGACCGACTCGCTAGATCACACGGTCCCCTATTTTTGTTACAGTTTCCATTAAACTTTGTGTTCAGAGATAAAAAAAAAATGTTGTAAAATAACAATTAACAAATTGAAACAAAACAAAGAAAAAGTTTTATTTTGAATTGAATTGTAAATCGAATCCAGTGTAAATATGCGTCCTCCTATGGATAGTATAAGCGGTAACAAATTTCCAACGGCTATACTACGTAGACAAAAACGGCGCATTTTAAAGAAAATATTGGGGTAATTTATTCGACGAAAAATTTATAAAGATATAATATAACACATTTGATCTAAATATTTCGATAAATAAAATAATGAAGATAATTACGTTTGAAATATTGCGTTACATGTCATTTTGAATCTATATAAAAAATATATCAAATTTCAGCCAAACTCGCCTTAAATAAATCACAATCTATAATTTAAACGAAGAGATCGGGAAACGTTTGATCGTCCGTTATCAGATAGATTAAAATAACTTCATTTTTCGGAAATTAGCTAAATCAAATCCAAGAGTGAGTTAGTATTGCATTATAAAGTAAAAATTAAAAAAAAAAACAACGGAAAACATTAATTTAATTAAAAAACTAAGTTTCATTTTCATCTAAGCGCGGCCACATTGAGTGAACGTACATTATTTTAAAACGGCGACGCAAACTGAAACGACTTAAATCTAAATTAACTTTCTTAAAAAACTACTAAATTATAAATACTTTTACCTTATGACTATTTTTGACTAAATAAACATTAAAAAAAAATTAATGCTCTTCTATTTAATTTCTTGAATTATGAACACGAAATTAAAATAAATAGGAAAAAAGTATCAAACATTATAAAGTTATAAATATTATGTTTAAATGATCATAAAAATTTATTACTAATATTTCATATATTGTTTATGTAGGGTATTTATTGTTGGACAACACCTATAAAGCACAGTTACCTCATAAAACTATTTAATAATTCCTTCATGATTTGTTTGTGTTTATCTAAACTGGGCGCTGCAAAGCCACGATAAATTGGAATACTTTATAAATAAATAAAATTTGTTAGATTTCGTCAAATACGGTCTTTTATTTAAGGATCTTCATCATAAAGCCCTTCAAAATAAAGATCCAACACGGAATTTAGCATAACTCGTACAGAATACTATTAAAAAAAAAACTATTATAAAATACTTCGTTTTTGATACTTTCGCCATTAATGAATTAAAGGATAAATTATCATATTCGTAGATATCTAAAGGTACCGACATCTAAATTTTAATGTTTTTGGAATATGCGTGTACCTACATAAATTAGTAAAATCAAACATTAAATTGTAGAAAATAATTTTAAGTGTAAGGTTTATTAAATAAACTTGAACTTTCCGCGTTGAAAATAAAATCCTTCCAATTACCCCGGCAACGATAACGCAGCCCTCAGAGTACCGAACTTTACACATTCTAGTGTTTGAGCAATATGTTTCATACTGTACACCCATATACAATTCATACAACTGACAGATTTTAATGCGACTGTGGGGTCGCACAATCGTTTTTATCAACACGTCATTTTTCAAGTTCCCTAATAAAGATCACATTAATAACATTCCCGATTCGATCAGAAATCAAAGTATTGACCGGCTCAACAAGAAATAAGCTACAATTTAGCAGCCAATGCAATTTCTGTTCTAAGCACATGAAATTGATATCCTCTTGTGTGGCAGAAACTATTATTAAAGTTACCTTATTTAAACTTATCTGGTAATTACATGAATTTTAATTGTTACATTTAAGCGAAATTGAAATTTAAATCGTTTCAACGCATTTGAAATTATGTATAGTGGTTCATTTTATCTTAATTTAATGATTAATTCGCATTTAGATATTTGAATTAAAAAGATGCGTCAGTGTACATATTAATGTTACAAACTTAACATCAATACCTATCAAGTCGCTAATAGCTACAATTAACTGTAAACGCATATTCCGTATTTTTGTTTACAAACCATCAATGATAATTAAAAGCGTTTCCTCGAAGTCGCTCAAGCAAAATAATCGTATCACGCACAAATAACTTAAAAGGGTGAATCAAACTATAGAATTTACGTGAGGTAACATTTATCGCGATATGTGTTCAACTATTTTCAATAGTAATACAGTAAACTATGGGTGCGTGAATTTGACGAAACAACTATCGCGCAATTTCTGAAAATAAACTAAACAATTTCCGCTTATATTTTCATTTCGAAATTTTCATTACTCTTAGAGATATTTGCGATTAACTAACTCATTGTTTCACCAACTTCGCGCTTGCGAAACAAACAAATTGAATTTTTAAATTAAGTAATCGCATTTTTCAATTTTTTTTACTAATAATTTGCGCCCACTAGCGCCCGAATTTTTATTTCCAAATTTTAATTACTTTCGGAGATATTCGCGATTAACTTATAATTTCGTGAATTTTATGCCGCGCAGTATTATGTTTACAAGAAAAATTTTTGAATCTACGGAGGATTGCAAAGGCATTTATCAAGAATTGCAAAACAAAACAAAAACAATGTAAAATAACAGATTTTTCAAAGTTTCAGATAAATAACTAATTAAAAATTCTGAGTTTACTATTTATGATTTATTAGATAGATACTGATTTTATTTATTTATGATTTATTATTTAACGATATGTATTTTTTATTATTTTCCTTATTAGCGGATTTTCAATACATTTCCGTATCCGCGGCGTTTTATGGGAACACATTACCCGCGAATATGGAGAGTTTATTGTATTGTACTTGTATGTATATCTCAGGATATTATCCAGTTTAACGACTTAAAAATGCAACGATGGATGTTCACATGAAACACTCGCACAATAATAATTTAACTAGCCGAATCGTTCATCAAAAATCAAAAATATATATGTATGGAAATAAAGTTAACCCAACAAGGAAAAAGTTCAACTCTACGAAAATAATATATTTTTCACGTTTTCTTGAAGCTTCGGTAATAAAAATCGAAACTGAACTCTTCACTTCGATAATAAACTCAATTAGGCGTAACCATGCGGATTGTTCCCACGATACAAAATGCGCATAAAACTGTTAGATAATCTAAACTGAGAATGCGATGTGAGGTTTTCCCAGGAATTCTTATAGGATTTATAAAAATCGTGTTGAATTAAATAACCAATAACTTGGTTTTTGGTGGATAATGAATGGAAGTCGATCACTCTAATTACCCTGTAAGGCTACTTGGATTCGAGTTATCAGTCAGATTTATTTTGTATGGCTCTTAAACTTAATAATTACCTAATTACAAAAACACTCTTAATTTAGTTCCAGACTTTCATTTGTAAAATTTAGTCATAAATACAGTGAGTAACCAACATTTCTATATTGAGCATCATCACCAGGACTAAGGGTGGAATTCATAGCCGTCTCCTTGAAATTAAACTCAAACGAGTAGAGGAATGATCTTAAGTAATATTTCGTATTCAAAGTAGACAATTCTTACTTGAGATATAAAAGTAGTTCGAAAAATCGCAACACAGGGTGAAACAACCTGAAACAGTTCATTCTATTAGATAAACATTATACGGTCTACTACAGGTTGAGATAATATTATTACAATATCATCTGTTTGGACAAAACCCAGGTCTTCTTGATTAGCCCAAGAAAATTTTTCTTTTTTACGTTTTAAAAAAATGTTGCTGGTCAACCATGTTCCTCTTTATCTATGTAGTATTTTCCCCCCAAAGTGCTTCGAGGTTTTTTGAGCCATATTTCACTGGAGCATACTTTTCAGTGCTAATTTCGGTATTTCACAGTAAATATTCAGCACTGTACTTGTTTTACAACCTAAAATTACAGTAACCACAATTGAAGAGTCCAATGCATAAACCGGTTAAGTCCATTCAATCAAAACGTCGAGTAAATATAAAAAATATTTTATAGCAAAACTACTTGAATTTAAATTTAATACCGAAAATGGTCTTTTTTTATTAATTTTTTTAATGAAATTAACAAAACCTATATTTATATATTCATTCTACGACAAATTTTAATATTTTGCCTCAAAACTGTAGTTAACCGATTTATGTATTGGACCCCTCAATTGTCAATGTCAACCAATAGTAAACTGGTAGTTACTGCACGTATTATATATATATATATATATATATATATATAAATCGCTTTGGCGATTTAAATATTAGTTGTTTGTGGAGCTTACATTTGCGAGATAACGCCACCTTTACGGCTGTATTTCCATTTAGTCGGTCAGACGCCGTCATGTCATGTAATTCGAGCCGGCCTCGAATCAGCCAGCAGTATGTTGCTTACCACATCACCTGCTGGTTGGGCGATTATAAACGTAGTAACATGATCGCGACACAGTACGTTACGTGGAGATCCAGCTTACTCTTTTATTTTTATTATTATTCTACGCTATTACATTTACTCCACCTGATCTTATATTTAATTGCAAAGTAAATGTATTTACGTTTTAACGGAATAACGGTGATTAAGAAATTGCACGTGAAAACTTAAAAAAATCGAGATCGAAGTTTCATAATAAATTGTGCGACAATTTTGGAAACCATCAACCTAAAATTTTAGAAAGCAACTTTCAAAACACGATATCCCACGTAGTTATTATTAACGGCTCACTTATGCAAAAGCTTAAAATTAGATTGCACCAAAAAATTATTGAAAATATTATTTTAGTCACGTAAAAATCTAAGATCGATTTCGTATGAAATAAAATGCAGAGAGCCCGAAAAATTGTGTTTATATCTAGGGATCGCGATAAATTTCCTGGTAGGTACTCAGACTAACAAACGGAAAGATTGTATTTAGAAAAGTTAATTCGAAAAATGTAAAGCCGGGATTTTCAATTCGTAAATATATTTCTTTATCTTGTTATAATTTAGAAATAAACGAAAAATATGTTTTTAATTACTTAAATATTTATTTCGTGATATATTTCTAGCTTATCGATGTATGTATGTAAATACGTACATAATATGTAGTATCATTTTATTTTCTTTTCTTAATAAAATAACGAATGTCACTGATTCGCTGAATGTCATCATTCACTTTTGCTCGCAATCATTAAGTTTATAATTCTTTTTAAAACGTCGCACAAAGAATTTTCCTTATGTAACTTTCGACGCTACCTCAGTCGATAATATCCAATGAAATGAGTACTGCTTAAAAAGGGTTCGTGCATGGGTTAAAGCATTGTAAAACAAATTTACTGGTAATTTATTATTACATGTTATGCTACCCTAAAATTTTTAACGAAGTGGTAATTAAATGATAGCACCGGCGATAACCGGGTAAGAAAAAAACGAAAAAGTCTATCTCGATGATTGCGCGGACAAAGAAAATATGCAGTTTTATAATTTGACAAAAATTGATCGATTAAATCTTATGTAAATTGAGAAACTTTAAGAAAGGTAATATTTTATCGGGATGGGTCTAACTTCATTAATCATCTAATATGCGCGATGGAGTTTAAGAAAAGGTGAAGGTAGAACGAAATAAAAATAACGGCCGCAATATTTAGATAACAGTCTTCAATCAAAAAATCTACGGCATTCAAACAGAAACGGATTTTTAAATATCGAGTAAAGTAAATACATCCAAAAGTCTAACACTAAGACATGATCGTTAAAACGTCACGCTACGTGGGACTTAAAAACGTGTAGTTGGTTACCGTTCGAAATTCGAAAGACACATGTGCTTGCAGAACGGCACGAAGTACCGTATGTTTTGAATATTTGAATAAAAGAAATACGCTCAGCCACAGTTGATAACTTTGTTTAAAATTGCTTTGGAAGTCAGCCGGACTTTTATTCGACATTTTAGCGTTTCTCGTGGAAGGTCATAAAGTGCAACGCTTGTAGCAATTCCCATAGACGATCATGTAGAAATATTCGCCTTCTCGATAAGTCGAATAAAAGTCGCTCTATTCAATTTAGAATGGAGATATAAACAAAACGCAACCCTCTGGTCGTCCTTTATAAAAAATACAACAGTTTTATCTGTCAATTATTTCTCTTTTCTGTTTTGGCGTCCTGTTTCTACAAATTTCGGACGGTTGAAGGATCGTTTAGGATAAAGCGTTTATGGAATCTCAATTTCAACGTTAAATTATCGTTAACAAGCCGGAAACCGTTACAAAATATCAACATTAGAGAGTTCATGTTAGAATCTAACGAGGCATGGGTTCAAATCCGTCAGCACTTTCTACACTTTGCCGCGACTAGCATCAATGATTCAGTGATCGTCGCATCATCCGACGTACTATCATCTTACGACAAGAAGTCGAGCTTCTACTACAACGCAACGGCGGATTCTACTAAATTTTGCAGGATCATTTAAGATGCATAGCTTTTTATCAATGTTTGACAAATAAATACATAAATTAAATTTTATATCGAGTAAGTCGACTACTTAGTAGGTACTTTCTAAACGCACGTTACCAACCAGTAGCTTCCGTCGCGTCGCTCTTCCGTAAGGAATGGAACACTCGTTAAACGGATAAAATTTCCGTGATTAATGGCAGAAAGGGGTCAGGTCGTGCAGAAAAAAGCCGGGAAACGATTGGACTACTAGGAACTGGTTGCGTAATTGTGATCGATGAGGGGTCTCACCTGAACGGTCGGTTGAAGTGGCGACCGAGGTGCTGGGGACGGTGGGCAGCGGTGGCGGATATTCTGGATCGCAACACTCTCTTTCCGGAAACTCGCTGGTGGCTACCCAGCGCACCGCGGCCAGCAGGCACAGAAGAGGCCAAACACCGTACATACCATCCGCAGATGGCAACCGATTTACATTTCCGCAATAACAACGGTACGCGCAAATTATTTTTTACGGCCCAATTAAACCGTCTTGGAAATGTACCCTAAAAGGGCAACCGTTCTGTTCAAAAAGTAATTATAACTTTTTTCGAAAATGTGCATGTGTCGAACGTATTTACGATGACGGAGTAAACCGTCCTCTTGTAACAACGAACAAGCAGTGCGCCACGACGCCACGAGGTCTGCCGCGCCGCCCCTGAACCGACACCGTCCGCGCACCCTCGTCGCGAACACTATTACTCGCTTTACTATAATACACCTACAGTCAGATTGAACTTTGGAAACCAAAAGATTACATTTCATTAAACGCATCGTCGACGAACTTCTTTAGCGTCCCTTTTGTTAAACGCATCCCGAAGATGGCAATCGAAAACGCCGACTTATCGAAAGTTTTCAAACGTGTATCTAAGAATTCGAAGTCTGGCTATAATAAAAATCATTCGTCGACTTTCCTTACGACCGTAAATTGCAGAGGGTTACCGTCGATGGCCCAAAATGATTGGAGTTAACCTTTAACCGAATTTAGGCCGTTTATTGTCAGTTACTTTTCCAAAGCGTCGTACTTAAAACAAAACCTGTTATATCTTAAGCCACTGCGATTGGTTCTTACTGCAAGATTGGAACAAAAGAGCCACAATCGATAAATCTCATTGGAGAAGTAACAGCAATATAGCACAGCTCTTGGTGGCTGCACTCGGGTCGAAGGTAATACTCGATAACGCAGAACGAAATAAATGACCAACCCTTGGCCGTCACATAAGTAAATCTGACAAATGAATGTCAGAGATTAAATTCGACACGATCCAGCATGAGTTTTTAACTTTGGTTGTCGTTACTTCTTACTTTCGAGATGCTATTGCAAGCGTTGCATTATACGAGCTGCCTGTCGCGATGCAATTTTAATGAGTCGGTATTTTAGATTGTTTAATTTTTCTCATCTAACATTCGCCCTCTGGATTTTAATTGTTTCTTCATAAAAAATAGAACGAAAGCTGCTACATTAAGTTTACTAACTACACTCTAAAAGCTCTCGTACAAAGATTCCTCGCGCAAAACCCGACAGTTTTTTTCCTGTGCGACATACATTTAAAATTCTTTCTCGTGTAAGTTTTAATTGCGAAAGACAGGTAAGGTTCTTAAAACAAATATATTGAGGTTACAAATCTAAAGCCTCTAAAACACTTTATGTTTGTTTCGTCGCTGCAACGAATAAAAAAAAGACTCGGACTTTTATTCGCCTTCATATTGCGATCCAGTTGAAAGATTAAAAAATTCAAGTTCTTTTAAAATATGTAGACATACAGTCGATTTCGCTTGTAACGAGCTCGAGTTTAACGAGATCCTGAATCGCTACGTTTGAAATTATATTCATTCAATGCTAGAAATTCCGGTTTACTAAGAGCTCGGTTCCCTTATATAACGAGCAAAAAGTTTAAGAATGTTGCTTTGTTCAAATTATCTGGAAAATTATTTACGACGTCTACGAGAAAAATATCGACGCGTGACACTTGACATTAACGACTATAAATATTTCTCGCCTACATCCACATAATTATAACGACCTTGCAAGTTTTTTTATCAGGAATTCTCCGTATCAATTTTCGCGACATAAATAAATCCAACTATACATATATACATAAACAAACAAACAGCTAAAGCAGCCTGCAATGACGCCTTTTTTAAAACTTAATAAAAAGTAAATACAATTTTTTTTCAGCTGCAATTTTTCATTCCCGAATAGGAGTATCGGTTATAACATGCAAAAAATGGCGGTCCCGTCAATCACGTTATAATCGAATTTGAAATGATGTAAATTATAAATTTCCATGAATTGAAAAAATGTTTAGTTTTTCAAAATTTCAAAAATGCACATTAAATAGCGAAGAATTACTAGAAATAATCGGGCGTCATATGTCAAGTGTCGAATAAAAATTATTTAACGCATTATACATAAGATTTCGGAGGAAAACTAATTGTAAAATGAAAAATAATGTAAGTTGCTCTAAATTTTTGTACTGCTAAATAAATGAATTTGAAACAATAATGCACACGTCAGCAATATTCAATAAATAACACGGCAAACGATCTTTGCGACGAGCTTGTGGTTGACGCGCGAAAAATCCGGGAAATAGTTTTTCACTCAAATATTATTTCTTATACAAAATTCTCAAAATAAATATTTTTAAACGTCTTCGAAAAAAAATTGTTTATGGAAATTTGATGTAATTGTTTAAACAATATAAATACTTGAGTACTCCAGTTGGAATGTTTCTAATATTAAATAACAATATATTTTTTTAATTCACCAAAACGGGCGCTGTTCTTGTGGATTTCGAAGTAAAAACCTAATTTGACTCGACGATTAGTTCAATCTTCAGATTTAGCTTATTAATACAACGCGATATTTCTTTTTAGCTGCATTAACTTTTTCTATAATAATAAGAACTAACTAGATAAAATAGTACAGAAGTCTTTCGATTAGTGGAAGATTTCAGAAAAAATATAAATTGAAAACATTTGTATTCATATAGGTACCTAAGCAAATAAGTCTGAACTACCAACCCTTGTGATGCAACTTCTCACTTGAATTTATTTTTGATGACCCAGATAGCATTTTTGATGTTGTAGAAAATCTTCTACAACCTATTAATTACCTTTGTATATTTTTTTCTTATAATAAATCATCAAAAATAAATAAAAATCAAGCAACCACGGCAATGAACCATTTTTTTTTAGTTCAGTTTTATTTATACCAATCATATACAGTGAGGCCTTACTTTGTGTCGTTAATACGTTCCTGAAAGTCGCGACGCAAACCCAAACGTAATTTTCCATAAGAAATCATTTTTTTCTTGAAAGTTAGGTTACCGTCACCACTTTTTTCAATACATATATTGTGCACACATGTAGTATAATTCATTTTTACTTACATTTAAATAAAAATAATGATTTTAAGTTACTTATTACTTCTACATTATTACTAAAATAACGGCACTCAAATTACACTGGAAAAACATTAACATTAACATTAAAAATTAACATTAAGGCCCAGTTTTTCAATCGCTGGTTAACTCTAACCATCAGTCAATCACCATAGAAGCAATTGTTTGACTGACTGA
This sequence comes from Rhagophthalmus giganteus, assembly GCA_036326145.1. NCBI lineage: Eukaryota > Metazoa > Arthropoda > Insecta > Coleoptera > Rhagophthalmidae > Rhagophthalmus > Rhagophthalmus giganteus. Next base: position 2,776,053 of record JARFJA010000013.1, read on the forward strand.
CTGATGGTCAGAGTTAACTAGCGATTGAAAGACCAACCCTAACCCGAATTGCTCTATATTATAGAAAAAAGACATTCCTCGAAAAATATAATGACCGCACCTGCGACGAACGATGAAAAGCGAAAGGCGGTCATAATTATTTTACGCCGCAATACAAAAACAACGCAAAACGAGACCTAGGTGTACATATAATTTTTGTGGATGGATTTGTCAAAACTGACTCACCAATAACCAAACAAAACCTCAAATAAAAGATCCAGTTGTATTATATTAAATATGGCGATTAACCGAAACGTAGTCCTTATTTTTTTAGCTATTCTAACTTAGTAACTACCGATAAGGTACATTCCATGATACATCAAATTCCACAATAAACATTACATTGCATTGTTTTACAGCTAACATTATAATTTTAAAAACCTAGAGAATAACAAACATTCGGCAATTAACTCACAAGTCATAATAAAGAAAATATGTTTGCTTTTGAGTTATTAATGTATCTGGACATCAATAAAGTTAAGTTTTTAAACGCTCTGTATAATAATATCGACCTTGACAAACTTTGTTTTTGAAATAAACAGATCAAGTTTTTGATCTATTATACTTATCGTAAAGTCGATCCAGGGACGCCCTGTATCTACGTACATACGTACTACGTGCTGAAAATGCTTTTTTTAAATGATTAATTAATTTGAAATTATTAACGATAATAAACAAAATACAAGCACATATACATAGATAGTCATATAGTTAGTCTTTCAAAAAATAATTTTGAATGTTTCGAACCTAGTATATTTACGGTATGAAAATCTTATTAAATAATATATCTTCAAAGTGAAACGGGATTGATTAGTTGCCAAAGCCTTGTAAAGGAGGCCACGTTATTTACTCTATTAAATTATCGCGGTGGGAGCAGCTTACTTTCAACATTTATAAATGTTTGAAGAGTTAAATTATTTCTATTTTTTTTCTGCTTGATCTAAATTAAACACTAAGAATATTTTCTTTATGAAACCTTTGTGTTCCTAATTAGATTACACAATCAGAAAGCGCTTTAATACCTGAAAAGCTTGTGCTGTGTAAGAAAACAATTTAAATATTTTTACCTCTTATCGTTTCTTTCGCATATTTCCTTCGTATACAGTAACTTAATAATAGGTATTGAAATATGTTAACCATAAAACCCTTCGCAGTGAAACAATTAAGTAACTTTAGTTATAAGTTGTTGAAAATTTCAAAGATTATAAAGTTGATGGTAGTTCGAGGCAATTTATGGCAGTTTTCTTTCGTACGAGAAGACATATTAGCTACTCTACATTACAAATAAATTACGATCATTTTAATTCCTATTACTTTCATTTTGAAAAGATCAATATCAAGTTTTAATTAAATAATTACGTCGCAAATAATTGCGATGCCGATTAAAGAAAGAAAACGGTTTAATTATAATTGGAATTAAAAAAAAAAAAACGAATAACTTTCGTCAGTTCGGCCACACTTTCGAATTTTCTTATTATTAAAGCACATTTAATGTTCGATTTAATAAGGATTTAAATTATTAATTCTCCAGCTGATCTACAGTCTTCGATTACAAAATTATATTTAACCTAGCAAAACGTAATCAATTTGTGGTTCGAAATAAATTTAATTAACGTATATGACAAGTAACCGATTCGATCGACTGTAATATCTCCGTTGAGTTAGTTAGGTACTAAAGTGAAAAGCTAAATATTATTTATCTAATAAAATGTTTGCATATAGAACGTATTTACGTATCGGTCTGAATTTTTGTGTGAATAATATAGTATATCGGTGCTATATTTTGACTGTTGGAAAACTACTACTTCCGGTTACTAACCGGAAACTTCCGGTTATGCCGGAAATGACCCTCAACTTTCGATTTTTAAATAAAACACCCTCTATATTTTAACTTTTTTTGGAATTCTCTATTGATTTTTAATATAATTGCAACATTTTGAAAAGGCGTTATAAGGTGTTATAACCTATTTGATTTTTTAGACAATTTTATTTGTGCATCTAGAATGCCGCGATCGGGCTAAATGCAATCTAACTAACCTACGAAAGGACAAGTGAGTCAATTCTAATTACCGTTTAACCATCGCATTTTGCGTGCCAAAAGAAATCGAATCTGCAGCAGAAAAATTTTATACATTCCTCTGCAACCTACTCGCCCACCGATCCTATGACCAACTCGAAGCGGATCGATATTTAGCTTTAAGTAAAACTTTAAAACTATAAGTCGCAAAAATCGTGGTGGTTGAAACTGAAAAAGGATATTCACCGGCCACTGGGGGAGGGAATTGACTCGCACACGACAGTGCCTTCTTGGTATAGGATCTGTAAATTAGTTATCCATATTATTAACTTGTGAAGTTCAAGCACTACGTTTCCTTCCAAAATCTCCTCGAGTTAGTGTAAAGCAAGCGATTTCTTCAATAGTCTTTGGTGCAAATTCGTTTCTTTCGTAAAGATTTTGAGCTTAAAATTCTCGAAGGCATAACTTTTCAGATAATTTTTTGAACAAAATGTCAAATAGATGTTAGAGTTGTCACTCAATTGCGCGGCTATTATAATATTTCTTTAAAATTAGACACAATTTTGTTAGCGATCATGCACTAACTATTCTGTCAGGAAGTGTTGCTGATTAAAATTTAAAAATTAAACTATTCCGTAAAAGGGCTTTATGCGATTTTTAAATTAATTTCGTAAACATTAAAAACGCAACGTTTCAGCTAAAAATGCGCCGCTACCTATTCGAAATAATCGAGGGAGCAATACGCATTATATATGCATTTCGGGCACTTATCAGTTTTACATATGTATTATGTAATAGATATGGTTTTGGTACAAAAACACGTTCGTAAGAACAGAAGGTGCAGTTCAATGCCAAATGGGAAAACATTGGCCAACTTTAAATAGAAACGTAAATAAGAGAAAGTTGAAATGACATTCTGGATAGTGTAAAGTAGCGAATTTTAAAAAGAAATATCTCGACAAGCTTATACAGTAAATACTTTTCACTTGCCAGCAGAAAAAATAAATAAATAAAGCTGTAACAAAATACGGCGAATTTTAGAGGCGTCTATGCTGCTTTATAAATATTAGCAAAATAATTCAACTGTCAAGCGCAGGCATGCATTATGGCGACAGTGTGCGCTTAAAGACTAGGGCAAGGGGTAAAAGATATGTTTTAGTAGGAAATAGGATGTATAAAGACCAACAGGACTACGCTGCTTACTTATATATGAATTCTGTTAGCACCGGCCTTATAGGCTCCGCGTTGAGGATTCTAGTTAAAATTTAAAATGGATGAATTTATCATGGGCTTATGCTACGTAGATATAAATTTATATACCCCGAGTTATGTAATTTAAAGATGCAAAAATGCGCACAAAAAGAACGTTAAAAATGAAGCGACTCTTGAGAATATCGTCGGTTATTTATAACAAAACATGACGTTTATAGACAGATGTCAGACTGTTTTATGATTCTCATTATTAATTGTTTAAAAAGTCATGAGAGAACAGCGGAAAGGGAAGAACAGCGCGTCTTAAATATTCACGAAAAAAGACGGTTTCGAGTTATTTTTCAGAAATGCCCTCCTCCGACAGGAGAGTATGGAAGACGAAACTATAATAACTTCATTCTCATTATTTCTATAGCTTTTTTTCAATTTAAGTATGTAGAAATTTTTAATAAAATATTATTGGGACTACGCCTAAATAAAAACCTTTCGGATAAATGAAGCGAGTGAAGAATATAGGTCATAATAATAGATATTAAAATTAAATAAGGGAACTGACAGAGATAAAACGAAACGGTAAGTTTTCCGGTGTAGGAGTAGACATGGATTTGTACGTTCCGGTAACGGAGTCCAGATAGATCCAGAAAGTAGCATACGAAATGAAATCAAATGATCATTCTCGCAGAGTTGCTATGGATACGTTCCATCGAGTTTGAATCGGTTTCGAGATGCGGATGTTTACAGGAAAAATCAAATTTAAAGTGGTTGAGCTATGCATAACGATATTTTCCGTAATTACAGAAACTCGTCCAGTTAACTACGCGATACATCTTTCGTCGTAAATACTACGCTCGCTATACCGATTAAATTACCATAAATACATACATACGTACATCTATATAGGTTAAAAATAAACTACAATTCTGTTAAAATGTTTATGATCTCAAAGATAATCATTATAACTGCGTTATTTTTCCAAAAAATAAATTTATCGTTAACGCGATAACTTAAAACATTTAAATTTGAAAACCCTCAGGGTTTAATCGATTACCTAAGACCGAGGAAACCGGGATAATAAAGTTTATTCGGCAATAAAGCGTACTTTATCGGTTATACATTTTATAAAAGTGTATGTTTAGTGTTAAAACAAACCAAATGCAAACGAAGAGAAATATAATCAACAAGAATTACATTATTTATAAATAACGCGAAAGGTATTCCACTGGATAATACTGTGAACTTTGAAAATATTTATGGCCGAATTTAATTGAATTAAAAACACAATTTACGTCAAACAATTTTGAATTAAATTGAAGTTTAAGTGAAATTTCAAATACTTTTGACAGATCTCGTTTCGGAAAATAAAATACGTTTAACTGAAAATAATTAATTAAGCAATTATGCAAACTTTCGTAAAAGAACACAAGTGCAATTGCATTTAATTTGTAAATAAATATTGGAAGTGAAGGCACGCCCTACCGAACAAAATCGAATCGTATAAATGTATCGATATTTCCAGTGACTAAAGTAATTTTAGCATTATTGCCGTTTTTGTTATAATTAAAAGTATCGAAGTTAATAAAAAACGCGTTTTCTTTTTAATTCCCGGAAAAAATATATTAATGTGTAGTAAAGCGTATACGGGGTGTTCCGTAAATAATGGATAACCTCGACACTGGTAATAGACCAGTTCATGACCGACGGAATATCACAGTTTGGCCTTATTAGTAAAAATCCCTCGAGTTTGGAGGTTTTGGTACTTTTGTGAATATCACGAAAATTGGTGTCTTTAGTCGGTGTTTTGCGTGCTATTTCTACAAATTATGTTTTAGACTATTTTAAAAACTATACTACATACGCCAATTTGTAAAATAACTGGCACGTTTAGTGCAATAAATTTGTTTGCACCACCAACGGTCAAAAATAAAGTGATGAAAAGTAGGCGTGGTTTAATTTTGAAATGTGGCCCACAATTATGCAAATGTAGAAAAAAGCATTATGCAATAAACAGAATGAAGAAAACTTTTATTTGTAACAACGACACGCAAAACATCGACCAAATGCACCAATTATCGTGATATTCGCAAAAATGCCAAAATTTCGAAACCCAGTAGATTTTTACTAAGACCAAATTGTGATATTCTGGACAGTCATGACTTGATCTATCACCAGTTCCAAGATTATTCATTATTTACGGAGCACCCTGTGTGTATATATGACTAATAAACTTGTATTTTCATTTCAAAAATTATGATTATTTTTAAGTAATAGTTAATCACAATTAAATATTTTAAGTAATTATTATACGCTGTGTCTCATTTTCGTTGTATTTGCAAGGTAACTCTGTTATTAAAAATTGATAAAGAGTTGCGGATTCTTGTCCTATTTTTTGTGTTAATTTCAATGTCCAAATAACAAATTACGTGAAAATTGATTTTTTCTGTTTAAAATTCAAAATATTTTATTAATATTCTTAATATATTTTTTTCCATAAACTTCAGTGGCGCACATAGTTTTTTCTATAGGGTGCCGATTTCGAGTTATACCACAATTTGTATTTTTTTAAATGTTAACTATTATCGATTTTGGCACCATTATAATAAGCTTTTCAAACTATGAAGTTTTCTATGTTGCCTGCGTCTTTGCCAGTTCCGTACGATTTAAATTATAGGGGACCAAGAGTCTGTCAAATTCTCAAAAATTTTAGATTTTCCAAAATATACACATAATAAACAGCTGTTTAATAAGTAGAGATCAAAAAATGACACAAAACTTCGTTACGTATAAAGCTCAAAATATTTAACTATATTAAAAAAAGTTAATACCCAGTGCCGCAACATTAAAAATTTAAAGAAGCATATAAAGACATTTGTTCCTTGCTCTTATGATGTTCGTTAATGTAATTTTTTCTTTCTCTTCCTGAACAATGTGCGTCGCATTACAAAAGGTGCCAGATAAACGAGCGTCGAACTAACGCGATTTTACTGTACTGAAGAATACATCTGTGATACACTACAATTATCTTAGACTTCGCTTAGAATCGAAACATTAATTTGAAGTAATAGGTAAGTTCAAGGGCACCGACGCAGTCAGAAATTACATTTCTTTGTTTCACTGGTATGCCTTAAAATATTAGAGGTTTAAAGGTGGGCGAGGTTTAAGGTTTAAGGTTAAAAGTGGGAGTTGAGTAAAAAATTTCAGATGGAAAAAGATACCAAAAGTTCGGTAAATTTAATTTGTAGCAATGCTTACATTTGTACATAATTATTTTATTCACATTTGTCGTTAACTGTTCGATGTGACCCCATTTTGGGATTGAAATTAGGTAAACGAAAATTAATCACTAATATACAGTGAAACTTCTCAATACCGATCACTCACGGGACCAAACAAATGTCCGTTATTAAGAAGTGTCCGCTAATGGAAAATACGTTACACACTATAAAACAATGTTGGGACTTTTAAAAGTGTCCGGTATTTGGAGTTGTTCGTCAGAAGTTTCACTGTATCCACTTTACTGAAAACATCGACGTGTTCGAGAGTTGTTTGAAAACATCAATTTATCTGCCCCAAAACACGTCTGCTTTGTCTGCGGTGGACCACCCTGTATTAATGTTTTCTGGCATTTACTTTTTTGTTTTGCCAAATTCAAGTACTTTAATTGCAAATCCTGCAACTTAAAAAAATCGGGGATTTACACCTCAAGTCGTTCTCATTGTAAATATTTAATGTTAAATTGTTAAAAATACAAATGAGGTTAAAAATATATGTGACGGTACCGACAAATTTTAGTTTAATGAAAAATGACCATCGTCTAATTGGTTGCTCTAGTTTTAAGTTGTTACATCAAACTTGGCTATTAAGCTCCTTTAGACTTATAAAGTTCCAAAGTGCCGCGGTTTCATTGTAGAATCATGACACGCGTTCGGAAGAATCAGAGTATTAAAAAAATCGATACCATTAAATACGAAGTTTCCGACAGTTATTTTCTTTAGAGCTCGTCATAATTATTAGGATGATCTCGTACATGAAGAGGGCTTATAAAATTTATGAAAGCGAACAGGAGGGCTGAATTATTTAGTACGAAGCTACGTCAACTACGAATAATAATTTAGTACGTAAATGTATACACCTTTAATATTAATTAATATCGCATTTTTCAGTAGAACTTATTTAACTTTTATAAATACGAAAGCTATATAAAAGTAAATTAATCTAAAGAAGATGTATCTCTAAATGTAATTTAAATCGATACAGGTTGTTTTATAATCAATGAACCTTTTTTAAAGTTTAACACAATTAAAAATTGTTAACTAACTTTAAAATGCGGCATCTAAATTAATGTAATCAATTAAACTATCAGAATTAACAATATTACACACAAAAAGTATCCGTTATGGTGAAAATTAACCATTAAACAACACGCGACAGAATTATTTAAAACGATCTTCGAGATCTCAATATTAAAATTGAAACAATTTTATTGTATTAAATATTCAAAAAGAATAGATAGAAGGGTAGATTACATAATAATAATAATTTTTTAATTTTTACTTACAAATTTTAAAATTATGAATAAATTCCAATAAAGTTGCGTAGGTATTTTTCAAAAATCATTTATAAGTAACTGTGATGTAAAATTTGAATTTCTTCTCCGACTTTATAAAAATTATTAACAATATATAAAATGTTCCCAAAGGTATAATAAAGATGATTCTGTGAGTCAAATCTTATGCTCGATTCTCTAGAGTCATCGATCAGTTAATTTTCTGTTAAAAAAAAATTATTGTGCAGGTAGGTATACAAGGTGCAAGGTAAGATATGGAGGCGGATCTGCGCATATTGTTTGACGTCACTGAAAAACAAATAAGACCGACAGACACCGTCAGACATTCTCCGAATACTGATGGTACGGATACGTTGTTCACAAGTATAATAAACGTAGTTTCGGTGTTAAAATTGTTTTTTAATAACTGTTAATAAAATAACTGAACAAATGAACACTGAACTAAACAAATAACTGTTTTTTTTCTGATTTCCTCGTAATGAACCTGAATTAAGGTTAAAGTGGATTCATTTGTGTTACCGGTTGTTAACACTTCAAGAATTTGTTCGAAATATTTTTAAAATGACGATTTTGAGAGAAATTTGAAATACGAAGTATTGAAGTTGCCTGAAAGTAGTCTTTTAAATCTCTACATGTATTTTTAAGTACTACTACTTTCCGGATGACGTCATTGCGCGGAGTTCAACGTGTTTAAAACACTCGGATATCCTACCCTGTATAGTTATTATACCATGGTGTGTAACAGAATCATGGTGCACTTTCCTAATTTTGTTATTTATTAAGATAAAAATTTCGAACTTGTTACCTACTTAATGTATTTATCAAACGTCACTTTTTGACATAAAAATTGTGTTTTTCCACCTCTGGTTTTGCGGGAACTGACATCAATTTTCGATTGTCAAATGGAACATCATGTATGTATATTATTACATTTTTAAAATCTGCATAATTTTCTGAATATAATAAATGGTGCGACATAACGTATGTTAACGAATTGCTTTTAATAAATAATTAAGAAAATAATTTAGTTACTATTAATTGTTAATTGTTTATTTATAGGTAACCGAATTTTACAATTAACAGAGGATAGCATTTTTTGATATGTAACCAACCACTTTAAAACATCTTGATTTTAAAAATATGTCAATTGTTTGACAAGGAAAATGTAAGCTTAAAACAAGCGTCTAGTATTATTTATTTAATTATTGTGTAGGATGTCATTTTTGTCAAAAATTGTCAAAATTGTCCGACTACAACTTACTTGGCACAACGCACGTGTTTATAATACTTAATTTTGGTATCTTGTAGCTTACATATCCTATCCAATAAACAAACAAATACTTATAATCAAATGTATTTTTTTTGTCTCTGGCAAGAATGTTTTTTGTTTGTTTTAATTTACTTCGTAATTTGGTAGATACATAAAAATGAATATCTTGCGCTACTCTTGTTATCACAATAATTTTAAATACCTATCCGACTATTTTTATCCGGAGCGCATAACTCTTTTTTGTGGCATTCATAAAACGCCACCGTTATGGAAAAATCCAGTTTCATAGTATAAGGGTGCTGAACAGTATAGCCATTCTGAAACTACTTTATCATAAGTACATAAACCTGACGTTTTCTATATAAATTCAGAGCATACGTTGTTTAATCTATTTTATTCAACGGTCAAATAAATATTTCACTTAATTTTAATTTAGTAGTTAGTATAAAGTATTGCATAGTTCTGAAATTTATTTTTTTTTAACAGAATGTTTACTAACTATATATAATAAATATAAACGATGTAACAATACATATAACATTTTGCTTTATTTTATGATATTATAAACTATATTTTCAGCAGGTACGGTGGCCCGATAAGTGAATTATCATTAACGAATGTGAGAAATTTATAATATAATTTAACTTTAAAAAGAATTATATTCGTTAAATAATATTGTAGCACACACGCGGTAAGGAAACTTAATATATTTGATAAAATTGTTTAGTACGCGACTAATGCAACTTTCTGTAGTTTCATTTTAAGCAACAACTTGCGAAATTCTGATAAAAAAGCGCAACGTTTGTTACAGCAACATACGAATAGTAAATTTTGCTCGTCAAAAAAAAAATGAACTCGAGTTAGCAAATTAATTACATAAAAATAACGTATGATGAAGTTATACAACTTTTTTTTTATTTAGTGACCTTAGTCATTGACCATTAGCCAGAAACTATGTTTTATTGTGCGTGCTATGTAGCGTTAGTAAGACGATCCACAAATATTCATGGTTGCAGGAGGATTCGAACCCCAGGTCGTCGGTTTACTAGAAGAGTGTCTAGCTCTACTTCACCACAGTCTCCTTTATACAACTTCATTTGTGCGGAAACGAGCATCAAGTCGACGTCTTAGAGAAGGTACCTAATTAAATTCCCCAACAATAGGAGTTTGTGTAAGTCATTGTATAACTCAGCAAGACATTGTATTGCAATGTAAGATTAAAACAACACAATTTTAATTAGAAATGAATTTGTGCTATGGAAGGTTAGTTTTCAGGAATGAACGCACTAACGACAAAATGCGGTGCCGCGCGGTGAGCACAGCCCCGTTAACAATAATAAAATAAAATTTCAATAGATAATAAAAGAATATAGATACCTACATATCGATGTCTATAGAAATTAAAAACAAAACTAACGATTAAATTTAATTTAAATTAATCCGAATAGAGAACACACAATAATAAAATGAAAAACAATTATGTGGTAATTGCTATCTACGTTTTACGTTACGACATTTATTAGGGACCAAAAAGTTCACCAACCACATGCTAGGTGTATCTGTCATTTAACGAAGCAGCAGGGAATAAACGATAGACCTGGATCATTAACCTATTATGGAAAGCCCTAATTATGTGTTTTGTAAGTCAGCAACCTGTGTAAATGTATTAGTTGTATCCGCTAAAAAACTGATAATCCATTAAATAATCACTAAATAGCTTTAAATTATTTGTTATAACAATATTAAAATAACGTTTGCTATTAATAGAAAAATAAAAAACCAAATCTTACACGTTTTCCAAAATATTGCAAATTGTATATATATATATATATATATTTATATAGAAAACTAACACAATATTCAGCTATAAATAGAGACAAATCTCTCCTTAATGAACAGTTCAATTTCTTGCACTCGTTATTTCTCTTACCTATACAAATCGTTAAAGCAAAAAATAATAATTCAGTCCATTTACAATAATACTCGCCTGTCATCGTACAAAAGGGCTCGTTTTTGAAATTTACTTAAAAACTTGATCCTAGTGCATATCCACATATCGTGCTTTCAAATAAATACGTTGAATGGAGGCGCCTCTCAACTTAAGTGGCTTGATTTCCACGGATTTTTATAAAAACTGCCAGAATATACCAAACGATTCGAAAGAACTTTAAATCCTAATAGGAACCGAATTGCAAGTAAGCGAATTTCTTTTACATCCAATGAATAAAAATCATATTTAATTGCATTCCAATTATATTTAAACCGAAAATCTCCCTTTCTTTTCATACAAATTCGACATTTCTATATTAAATAGAAATGTTAATTTAATTACCTTTAAAACGACTTAACTTATATTAGTATAAAAAATCTGAAGTTTTTCGTAAAAAGAATTGGATCAATCTTATTATTCACAGTTTATAGATTTTTATCGGACCATTTTCTTTGTTCTATAAGGGTTGTATTAAAACGAAAATTTTTTGAAGTTATCGCTACGGCAAACAAGTATGTAAACTCAATAAAGGGTAAAGTACATTCAGCCAAAGTGGAAGCTCCAAGGAATAAGAAAAGATACATTAATCAAAAGTATCTCTCGCTATTCCTTTCAGAAATGATTTAAAATCGTCGAACCCGCATTTCATTCCCAATTCCTAGATTTAGATTACTGTATGAAAATTTTCGCGTAAACTAGTTATACATATGTATGCCTACGTACCTATAAATGGCCAATTTTAATAATTCGTTGACTATACTGATGAAACAAGGAAATTCTATTACATTTTGTATAACGTATCTATATTTTATACAGATCGCATTAATATATTGGGCCATATTCGTGTTTTTTTTTTAAATTAAATGTCGATGATTAAGCAAACATTTGAAAATAATACGTATGGAAAAAACATTCAATAAATAACATGGAACAAAAATCATTCTAATAATACAATTTGCTTATATCCCCAGTATTTCCAATGAAGCGGGAAAAAATCACATAAAAGTAAATTGAACTTTGAGGCTTGCATCTGCTACAAAAGGTTACCTCCGAACTACAATTTGGCAATAAGTTCGCAGTATGTTTAATTTTCTTCCTATTATAAAATATATTTATTCGATGATAAATTCGATAATTATGAATTATTTATACTTAAATATTTAATAGGAATTTAAATTATTAATTATAAATAAAGGTTTAAATGCGAATTTAATGTTATGTCATTTATTGAAGAGGTACAAATGTATTTAAGCCCACAATACGATCAAAATTTAATTATATATCTACACAACTATGTATTTTAATATTTTAAAAGTCCGTTCGTCAGAGATAATATTTTTATATTTTAAATATAAGTAATTAAGTGACGTATGTAAAAAATTAATACATCGGCAAAAATATTTATAGGTATAGGTTGTTCAAATTCTATTTCGATTAACGTCATCAACAAAAAGATGATTAGATTGTAGATATATTTTTAATTAAATACTTTAACCAAAAGTGACATATTCTACCAATGATTTACCTGCACACATATTACATAGAAAAAAGAAAGACAATTTATTATTACTATAAAAATACGACGTACGAAGTGACACCACTGTGTAAGAAACATCATAATCTAGTAATCTTTTGTTGGTGACATGCATCGAAATAAAATTTGAATGGTCTCTATATAAATTCCGTTAATAACAAAATAGTTCAATAAAGTTATAACTGAATAATAAAAATTTTAAATTATACTATAACTATTGTTTTGAATGAAAAAAGTTGTTGGTTTTTACTTCAATAAGTTTTATCGTTTATGAGTAAACTAGGTAAGCCGATTACTTTATGCCAACGGCGTTTTAGCGAAGTAGATGGCGATGGAAAGTTGCAACAATAAAATTACACATAGAGATTAGTCCTGTATCTCGAAAACGGACGACCTTCGAGTAAATGTGTATTAAGCAACCGCCACTTATTTTTCACTGGTCTATCGCCCCTATTGCCATGTTTTGTTGAAACGCCCTACATATATATTCAGAAAATTCTGAGCAAAATTGTATAATACCACTGCCCACTGTGGTAGAGAAATAGAATTAGAAAAATTTGATCCTAAACTCGCATCTAATTGGAAAATGTTATAACAAAAAAAAATACCTAAAGTTATTTTAGCCTTTAGTGGATAATCAAAAAACTACTTGTTGGAAATGCATTAAAATTTCACCTAGTTATTCATTAACGTTATTATGTTCTAATTAATAGCCTTTCACCGTTAAATAAATTTAAAACAGCCTTTATTTTTTTTTAAATAAAGCAAACCTTGTCCAAATGTCGGTGTAAAACAATTTTATATTAAAAAAATCTGCGTACACAGAAATACGCCTAAACGTCTTACCGATTATTTAATTAAAAATAATTAATGAACGTCACCTATAAAATTTTCAGTTAAAAAAATTGAAGGAAATAACTATTTCATCGACTATAACAATGCCATCATATTTTGCTAAGTTTGTTACGGCCGCCTTTGACTGAAAAATGGTCAAATTTGAATAAGTTACGTAAATAAATGTTATACAAGGCGGCGTAGTTTATTTCTAGTGCAATAAGACGAATTTAAAACAAATCACTTAACCACCACACTATGTATTTTTTTATTCGAAGCACAAGTGTTGGTAATGTACCACATGTGACGATGTGCATTAACCTTGCATTCTAACATTCTTTGATTTGGTTTATTAGGAAAAACCTTGAAATTTTATAAACCTGGTTTTACAGACGAGTCATTTGGTTATATCATTTAAATTTAAAATTGATCGTAAGGCCGTGTTAACCGTGTAATCGTTAATATCTTCAGCTCAATTTTTATCGTTTTGTTTTTTGTTTTGTTGCTCTTAGAATTATGGGAGAAAGTGTACCTTTATGGAGACTGTAAAATAGGAAAATAAAATATATTTTATTTTTCAGTTGATGTGATAAAAGGACGTTACTTAAATGTGTTAAAATGAAATTCACTTAGGAGTGAAATTTCGAAAATTCCTTTCTTAGTAGATACTTACATCACGAAAGGTACATATCCTCCAAATCTCGCGTTTCTATATAACCGGTGATTGAGGTTGGGCGTTAATGTCGATCAGTCAGGCTACATTTTTATATATTAAGATTATTACAAATAAATTAAATATGCACTATTAGTTTATAGGTTATAAATGAAATTTGGCGTGATGCAACTAATTTTCTTTCAATTCTAAAATAAGGTAAAACGAAATAACTTAATTATTTAAATAACTTACTGTACTTTTACACACACCACCTATTAGAAACAAATATGTTATTTTATTATTATTTATTATTCTCTTATCTCGTATTTAGATAAAACAAATTATGTAATTTTTTTTTAATTAAATTTTAATACATAACGCTTATGCCGCGGCGTTTTTAGTTTCATAATTTATAAAATAGCCCTCGTATACTTTAAAATAATTTATTGCACGTATAATTAAAATTTTTGAGAATTTGTCATCAGATGTTTTATTAGTTCTTTAAAAAAAAACGAAAAAAGTTAATAATTATATAACAAATCTTAGTGAAATTAAAATATAGGCAACTTAACATCTACATTGATAGAGTTCAGCAAAAATGTAAATTTTATAACCGCTCGAAAGTTGATCGAAAGAGGTGAGCGAATTTTAATATTTAGCCGAAGGTAATAAATATTACTGAAAAGCCCTTCGAATATAAAAGATTAATGCAAAACTTTCCTTGTATCTAATACACCAAAAAAAATTTATAATGTTCGATGAAAATATTTAAAACATCAACTGTTAAGTTTTAAGATAAATAATAATTTAATGTAAAAATGTACGTTACTATTTTCTGTATTGTCATAAAGATATTTATGTATGTCTGTGTCAGATAATAGTTAGATAATTGTTCGATATATTATTTATAACTATCACTCGTAACTCATTATATTTTAATAACTATTTATCTACAAAATTACGATTTTACTATATTGATAATAGATTTGGTTTTTACTTTGTATCTAATGAATTTTCACGCGGAGAACATTAAATAATTTTAGAGTGCTTAAATCTAACGATTTTCTTAAATATTCAATTTCTTTCTCGATTATTCTTGATCAACGGATTAAATTAGGCTAACAAATTTGCCAATCGACAGGGCTGAAGCTACCTAATTACGAGCGCAATATGATCCCCAAGATCCTCATCAAAAGCACCAAAACCGTACCAACGCATCTAAAGCAGTCTTACAAGATATTCCACAAGCCACAAGCTTTCTGAACAATAAACTAACAATATTAATATGGTCAAAACGGTTTCCTTTTAATTTCCACTCAATTCAAACTTACGAATAAAAATACAAGACATTTTAAAAATATTACTGATTTTTTGCCGCGACGAAAATTATAATTTCTTCGCGAGACACAAATGTTTCAAAATTCAACGATATTAACGCGAAGCCCTACTTGCAAGCCTCCATAAATTGTAAGATGCAAATGTAAAGTATAAAAAAGTAACACGGCTCTGAGTTCATGACGCTATTGTTTCCGAAAGTGTCCATATAAGAAAATACACTGACAAACTTTTAGTTTTAGTCTTAATTCCAAGATGATCAAAATAATTTTTATAAGGTAATTATATCTTAAAATTGTGTGACTTTCGACTGAATTGATTACTTTGTTTATTTTGTATACTCTTTTTTATATTTTAATACTCTTATACTTGATAAAAATTTAAATTATTCAATCTTTAATAAATAGTATACCTTTTAATGCAAATAATATTCGTTTCCTTCATTTACGATGCACTTATTATTTTATATCTTAATTTAAATATTTTTTACGGAGTTATCGTCAGATAAACAAATAAACATTAGTAATAATTGAATAATTGTTAAAAATAATAATTAAATAAATCATAACAAGATGAGATTAATTACAATGTATTTGTTTTTTTCTAGTTCTTTTAGAGAATTTTCATAGAAAATAAAGCTATTGCAGCCTGCCTGATGACGGGACTCAGCCGTGTCCTTTTGACTTTTCTCCGATCTCGACCCCTAGATCACGAAAATATAGGTAATATATATATATATATATATATATATATATATATATAATCAATTTCTGGTGGACACGATTCCGGCCGCAATTTTGATCGTAGAAGGCTGAAATTTGAACAGCGTATTGTCTTTACGAAAACAAAGGACGAGTTCGTTAACCAGTCAAATCGACCGACCCGTTTAAAAATGGTGGCCATTCAAGAAAAAAATTTTAATCCTAATCTTATTACTCATCGGATCGGTAATGTGAAATATGTTTTGGAATCGACATAAAATTATCTACCGATCATGTCTGTTGATACTTTTCGGTAGAATGGAGCGTTTTCGAAATAATCGAGAAAAAGTGATGATTTTTTTTAAATTTTTATAAATTTCTCTCGTAAATATTATTTTTCAAAAAATGTATTTCTTTCCAGAAAAATTTAAAAAATGAGTTTTTTGACATGCGACATGAAAATTCGATACCGAGACTTACGCGCGGTCCGATTTTTTTAATTACTTCTTACTAATCTTCTCGGAATTCATGACTTTCAAAATCTGAATATTTTAATGTGTGGTTGTAATGCGGCATTATTTTTAGCCCTCCTGTATGTAGCTTTTATTATAAATTTCTATAGATAATTATTAAAGAATAACAGGGTCGAAGCTTCTAAAATACAATAAACATGTAAATATAGTGATAATAGATAATATTCATAATTTCATGTATTGAATCTTTGACCTTGTTTCGTATTTTAATTTAACATTTTGACCGAAACCCACCTAGAACCGAACCTTTAGCCTAACACCTAATAGTCTATGTAATTAGTGTAAAAATAATGCTAACTTCTGCACTTTGTGATACAAGATTTTTGATATCACTTCAAGGAGGAGGGGGCAAGGATATACTACCCCTAAGCTTTCTAATCACATTTTCTTTCAGATTAATTAAAAAAAAATTAATTGGATCCTCCAACATTTTAGAATTAAAAAAGGTAATCTTGCCCACTTTCCATAAAATGAGACATTTTTGAGAAAATCGTAGGTGCAGCGTTAGTTTAAAAGGGGGGTTCGATAAGCGAGAATCAACAGATGTCGCTATGGAAACTTCACTTCAGGAAACGATACTAAAAAACTATTAAATTTTATTAAAAAAATTTAATTGATAATAAATACTAATTCAATTACCTAGTTGCTCCCTATATCTTTATCCTAAAAAAGTTAAAGGAACAGTTTTGCTAAGTTGTACACATGCTTCCGAATACTTCAAATTATAAGATATTTAGCTACTATATGACTAAAATATTATAAGGAGCAACTAGAAGAAGGTTCAGTGAATACGTATACGAAAGTACAGGGTGTAATTGTTGCTAGAATTCGTAAACCATTTCGTTGTGAAATATTTATAGTCGACGTACCTATACCGAAAATGAACTCGTAATTCTTATACATATAAACTAAAACCAAAATTGAACTCCTGTATTTTCTTACACTCTAAATAGTGAAATTCCAACCATTTCTATAAATGTGTACGTGATTTATAATATTGTATAAAAAGGTCTAATTTCAAAATTATAGTTAAAACTAAGTATGTATATAAGTACATTTGCCATACCTACATACCTACAGTTTTATTTATTTACAAGTTTTCATTCTATAAAAGATAGAGTCTCATTCGGTTTGTTTTTCGATAGTAAGCATAATTATTTTGCATTTCGACGTGTTGTTGTTTATGATTTCTGTGAATTACTAAAAAATGATGTGAATGCGGCGGATGTTTCCTATAAATAAGTAGATATGTATATATACGTTATTCGCGATAGGTCCCAACACGTCATCAATAAAACCTCGTATTTTTACAGTACTAATAGATTTTAGTCTATATTGCCATGTCATATGTGTGCAGGTAAATCATCGGTAGACATCGGAGTGCCATGTTCAAAACTTTAATCTGAATATTACAAATATACAATTTAGTAACTTTTGTGCATGGCTGCGTGCATTGGAACCTATCATGAATAACGTATAGCTACATTTATTTGAGAACGCAACTGTAACTATTTAACTTTTAATGCAATTAATGGCATGCTATAATAATGATTGTTCTGAAATATATACATAAGTAATTACATATGTGCATATATCAGTAATATTGGATTTTCTATTGTTACAATTTTTATTTTGTATTAATAATGGCACTTCTCTCACATATTACACAAAAAATAAATTTTAAAAATCAATAATTATTATCATTGTGACTTCTTGAAGAGAAATATTTTGAATTTTTCGCTCCCATTACTTGGTAACTTTTCTGGTTGCAAGTTAAATAATTTTTTTAAGCTTGTTAACTTGCATTTCATTATTTTTGTGTCTCTTATCAAAACGCCCATTCTTTATATTCTGTAACTTTATATCCTAGAATAAATAATTATAAACGCTAGCAAAGTTTACAACGTAAATATAATTAAATTAGATGCCAATGCATCAATGAAAAAGCGCACTTTGTAGAAACTATTTAGTACAAAAAAACAGGAATTAACATTTAAATATCTGATGCCAAAATCGCGTCATCTTACGATTAAACCGTTTGATATTAAAATAATTAGAAAAATACTACTGTGGCGTTACTAGCGGAAATATGGTAGAAACTGATTTTTCCAGCCCCCTCTTAAGACTCTAGGTTCTAATATTTTAAGTGCATAAACCGTGGACCTTACGATTCAAGAATAAAATTATGCGGATATATTCTGTACCCTGTATTTGTTATTTTGTTTTTTTAATATCCTTGACGGAGTTAATTGATTAGTCTCTTTTGTTTTATTTATGTTTTTTATACCCTATACCAGGGGTCGGCAACCTGCGGCTCGCGAGCCACACGTGGCTCTTTGAATGTGAAGCTGCGGCTCTAGTTATTTATGCGAGTACTATTTATTGTTGGCAAGAAAAAATTTTGTGGCTCTTTAAAAACTTTGAAATTTTGTAAATTGTAATTTTTGGCTCTTCCGACTCAAAAGGTTGCCGACCCCTGCCCTATACTAATCACAATAAACGTCGGAGCCCTTTGAAAATCACTTCCTATTTCAAAATATGTCCCTCTTTAGTACATGGCGTGCGTAGCAGTATAATTACTAGTAATGCAACTGTTACTCTATAAAAACGATTTTCTCGAATATAACTCATGTTATGGAAAATGGGCAAGATTTTCTTTTTTTGTCCTAAAATGTTTGGGGAATACGACAATGAAGTTAATTTTTTCTTAAATTAATCTTCTGAA
This sequence comes from Rhagophthalmus giganteus, assembly GCA_036326145.1. NCBI lineage: Eukaryota > Metazoa > Arthropoda > Insecta > Coleoptera > Rhagophthalmidae > Rhagophthalmus > Rhagophthalmus giganteus. The sequence continues at coordinate 2,795,462 of JARFJA010000013.1, forward strand.
AAAAATATGATTAAGAACATTAGGGGTATTAAAATCTATGAAATTGTTTTGAAATACATCATTTATTACAATTGTAAACCAAACATCATTAAATTTTAATATACACCTGGGTCTCTTTTATGCGGCCTTTTTTATGCGATATAGAAGTTCATATTTCACTTAAAATCGGGATTTTATTACTTATTGACAACGCACCAGGTCATCCACATTTAAAACATCAAATGTAAAGGTTATGTTTTTTCCACCTAATACAACAAGCATTTCAGCCATTAGATTAAGACATAATTGCAACTTTTAAACAATATTACCTTAAACGCACTTTTCAATTTTTATTGGATAAATTAGAAAATGAAACAATAGCAGTAACTGACGCTTGGAAAAAATTGTCAATCTTTGACACAAATAAAACCACAACACACTTTAAATGCTTGTTGGAAAAAGGCTTGACCTACACGTCTTGAAAACATTGCAGCTATTCAAACATCGGCATTATCAGATGAAATCATTACTTTGGAACATGATATTGGTAGAAAAGGTTTTGATTCCTTTAGCCAGAATGATATCGATAAATTGCTCGAGGATAATGCCTTAAATGACAATGATATTATTGCAATAAGTTTAGATACCGTAAAAGATTTAGAAAAAAATAATGAAACAGAAGTGGAACCTGTTCCCTTCACTGCAAAAATGATTCGAGAAGGTCTTCAACTTTCTAATCAATTGAAAAATCATTTTCTTGTTAATGACACGAATTCTGAACGCGCTTTAAAATTCCAACGAGAACTAAATAATTGTATGTCTGGATATTGCGAGCTTCATAAACAATTAGTAAAATCATCGTCTCAAAATTTAATCACCGATTACATTGTCGCCAAAAAATCATTAACATAGCACGAGACAGAAGTTGGCGCTAATTCTGCTGTTTGTGTTTCCTCTAGTGACGAATCTGATTTCACACCAGTTCACAAATGAACCCGCATATTGTTAAATAGCGATGATGATTAAAATATGTATAAAAAAATGTAAAATAAATCACACATATGTACGTACATATTGTTTTGAATAAAATTAAATAGATAATAAAAAGTAAAAAATCTTTGTTTTGTATCAATTTTTTTCAGAAATTTGAAATTATTTTTTAGTCATACTTTATTGCCTTATTTTTTTAATGCGAATTTTAAAGTCATTTTACCTTGTTGCTTTGGTTTTATGCGATTTTTAAAAATTATGGAACGTATCCCTAATTTTTCAAGGTAAATTAAGTCTATTTTTGTGCAATTTTTGTTTATGCGGTATTCTGCGGAACGTATTTACCGCATAAAAAGAGATACAGGTGTAAAATAAAAGTATTATGTAAACAAATTGATTTTTCCCTTCTAACTTTGAGGGTGAATATCTCAGCTGAAAAGGGCGTCGTAGGAAAAAAGTTTATAAAAACTTAAAGTTTTATTTTGATGTATTCTACACGTCCCCGGAAGATTTCTTATCACTTCCTAGACATCCTGTATTATAACGCGCCCCGAATATTAAAAGGAAGTTATTTCGAAGCCGAAAGGGCTTCGATTTGACGGTTATTGTGGTTAGTACGGTAAATAGAATATATCCCTAAAATTTTATGCTTGTGTCACAAAGTGCAAAAAATAGTATAAAGTAAGTACACATTTCATAAGGCATTTATCACACTTGTACTATCACTCGCATTTACCACACTGAACTTGGACTCGTGCGATAAAAACATGCCTTATGAAACTTGTACTTTAATATACCATATTGAACGACTTCTTATAGATGTTTTTTTTTTAATTTGTTGTAGGACTATACAATTTGTCAGTTAATGATATTCAGTAAATTTTTGACTATGAACATGCATGACTTGATGGAAGAAGTTCAACAACAAATTCCTTTTATACATTTTAACACCAAATTCCTTTCTTATATGTCAAAACGTCAACCAACGCTTATCTCAATATCTTAAAACGGCCGAGATAGTGAGTTGCATAAGTAAAACCGCCTTCGAATCCTGATAAATGAATGTTTTCTCACGATAACACTTTGCCAGACGGAATTGTTCGCGAAAAGATCTATTTCGATGTTTGAACGTTCTTTTTCTTTCTTATCGCTTAAAAACTGCCAAAAAGGCATTATTGTACCATATACATTTGCCGAAAAAAACTACGTATTAATTTTTAAAAATTGTTCTTTTATTTTCTAAATTGTTACATCTCGTATTTTTTTAATCGATTAGATTTATTAGTTAAGCATTATTAACAAACGACCTAATGATTATTTTTTTAAGTTTAAATATCAAGAGAATTAAATAGATTAAAAATATTTTCATAAATATGGATTATCGGCGAATAACACGTTTTTAAAATAGATTTCGTAAAAATGCAGTTTCGCAGTTGTAACGAAAAAATTAGCACATCACCCCAGGTCACGAATATTTTTGTTTTTACTATTCCTATAATATTTCAGTTATAAACATGTTCTAAACTAGTTTTAGCTCTCAAATATGAATAACACCCGAGAAAATTACCTTAGAATTTACCTGAAAAATAAGTACGTGCCCATGTATATACAAATAAAAATATCAGAAAATTTTCTTTATAAGCCATCTAGAGTTTTAAAAATCTTTCTCGGCATGCCACAGATATTAAGCTATATGATAAAGTTCTATAGTCGTATAAAAGATTTGCAAACAGCTCGATAACGAATAGAAACTATGTATACGATATATGTATACATGGTACTGAATGTGTTAACGGTAAATATCTCTTTAAAGAAATAAATTATCGTGTTCCCGAAATCTCAAATATATACCTTTTAAGTAGGAGCTTCCTATGGCAATTGTAGGTTTAAAGCTGCAATAACAGTTAGGCAAAATAAGTTTCCGTAACGAAATGCTGTATACACGCAAATTTCATTTTAACTCAAAATGTAATCAATTTGAATTCCCGCGTGGAATGAATAATCGTTACGACAGGTATTTTTAACGATATACTCGCTCTGCCCAAGGTGTACTTATTTAATAAAGTAAGTTTATAGCTTACACAGTAGTAACAATACCGCATTCTCCTTATTAATTTGTTTATTTAACACGTGTACTGTTGATATAACCTATATAAACATAATTACGAATACATACGATAGAACTTGGTCGGGTATTGTTTGCAAGTTTTAATGATCTATTACTATTTGTTAGTTTTGTACTCAATTCGCGACCTACCTTTTAATAGAATTTCAATTTTAACACTTTCAACCTTAAATGGAAAATATAAATAAGGGCGATTTAACTTTCGTTAGCGGAATGTAATTATTCCGTCACCTTTTGAATCTTTAAGGCAATATTTTGTTCAGATTGAAGATTACTAATTAGAAACCTTTCATTGAAATTTTCAATAATGTTAATAGCTTTTAAAACACCTTGTAGTATTTAAATAAAGATATATATCGACGCGTTTTGGCAGAAGAACGTAACCCGCACTTTTTGCGAAAATGAGTCATTCTGACTATCTTATGTATCTAGAGCAAAGAGATCTGTTAAAATCTGGTAACAATATTCCGATTTTTTTACCGGAAAAATCGATTTGTATTTCGATAACTATGCGACGACACAAAATGTGCTCTCCTGTAAAATTTACTTTTTGTGGGTTACGTCCTTCCGCAAAGACGCCATCGATATATATATATATATATATATATATATATATATATATATATATATATTATGTATGTATTACCAAATTGAATAATCTACATGCGGTGCTTTCATTGCTTTATGTATAAATAAATAATTAATACTTATACCTACTTCATATACCTACATAAAATAGCAGCAGCTAATTTTAAAAATATAATACATATTATCTTTTTTTATGACTTTATGCCACCCAAATAGTCAGTCTAATTTAGTGTAATTTTTACAAAAAGTATTAGTATTTTAATCACAAACGCCCATGGTTACAGCGAGATTGGAACCCGCAGCCGTGAGTGAACTAGCAGAGTGATAACTCTCTAGAGTCTAATGTTATTAAATTAAAATATTTTGCGTTCGTTCTTGAAATTAATTATTTATTAAAATTTCAAGATTTCTTTATAATATCTTTGAAAGCAAAACGCGAATTAATTTACTTACGCTTACTATAGAAATACAAAGTTCTGGTACCTGCGCTTGAAAGTTTATATCTCAAAAAGTACCTAACGGATTTCACTCAAACCAACTGCATGCTAAAGATACTTTATTCATATATAAGTATGCTTAATTTTATAATTTTCCAAAAAGACGTTAAGTTACTACAGTAGTAACTTTCAGAAAACGTGATTTTTACTCGTATTTTAGAAATGCCTGGATTCATAACTCAATTATTCAATAAATAATAAACGGAAAGCAAAGATATTTACATGTATATAAGAGACAGAACCTTATATGATAGTGTGGTGAAATTTTTGTAGATTTATGTTAATTAATAAAAATGTTTTAACAAAAAGTCTTCTGTCACTGCAATTCATTATAAAAATTCTCGCGTATAAGTGAGTGAACAAAGAAGATAAATTATCGAGTAAAACAGTTAATAAAAATATTAATGTTTAAAGGCTCCGAAAATTATAACATACTGATACACAATATTTTTTTCATCATTTTCAGCATCTTCTAACAATCTGTCACGTAACAATTTAGTTATCGGTTTGAATTTAATTAAATATAACGTTTAATGTCATTTGGCTTTTGTTTATTTTTTAAGTAAGTAAATTCAATTTTTCATAGCAAGAAATAATTGGATAAGCAATATAAATATATATTTAACTTATTTTGGAAATATTCCACAAAATATATAGGATGTAACTAAAATAAGTCTAAACCTCTTAATGGGGGGTAGCTGTAATGATTTAAAACATATTTTGCTTATCAACATATGGTCGCTTATTGATAGTTTCCGAGAAAATTGCATTTTAAATTTTAAGTACGGCCCTGTCCTTACTCAATTTTACTTAAATTCATAATGCCGAAGACGCAGATTAAGTGCATAAATTACTAATTTTCAAGGTCAAAAGAACATTAATATAATTTATAAATAAGCAAAACCTACATACGGGTCAGAAATCTGATATTAACTGTTATGATTGGTGTCGACAACATAGCATCGCACGTTTAATTTATTTTATTGTATGGTACAGTACAACAGGAATAGTTTGGCACTTGAGTAAAGGATGCGCAATGGACGTAAGTCCCGCCCCGCTGAGTGCAATATGTGTATCCGCATGCAAACCAGTAGCTATATCCTTGTTGCACACAGACTCTCTTGTTTCCTCAACGGCGCATCTCATGTGCCAAGCTATTGCTGTTGTACTGTAGGTTAGTGCAAATTTAAGTTTAATTTTTTTTTGTAAAGGACCAGCTGATAGTTATCATTCAGTTATTGTTCACAGTAGCGTAAAATTTTACCATATCGTTGTGTTTGTGCTACTATTGAACGTGTTCCCGATATTTTCCAATGCAGAATAATTAGATTCTTTAAACGCAAAGCAGGTCCGTATTTATTCCTATTATTTTATACAAATTTCAATCAAAATTGTTAAAATTAGATTAAAATATAAGACGTTTATCATCTTGTTTAATGATCATGTCATACACTCCCCTTCACCCTTTAAGAGCTTTCGAGTTATTTTAATTACACCTTGTATAACTTCCAAATTATATACAAATATAGCTTATAAACCATTCCAAACAATAAAAAAATTATTATGCAATGCTGAAGAAAAACCAAAAATATTGTATTTATAACCTGTTCTGGCATTTATAAATTACATTGTAACTCGTTACAAAAAAACATTTAGCTGCATTTAGAAATAAATAATATAAAATATATTAGATAAATGAAACACTTTCACCAAATAAGAGATACTACAGTAAGATTTTTTATTTTATTCGTTTCCTTATCTGTGGGTAGTAAGATACGACATGTGTTTTACGATTCATGGCCTCCCACGATTAAATGACTTATTAAACACGTTATGCGCTTTGTGTGGTAGTGTTAGATCGCTAAATTATCGTAAAATTATGACAGTTATTAATTTCTGTTGGCCGAACATTCTGAATTCAAATACTTGACTGTCAGGATTGTATTAATTTTTTAAACGCACTATAAATTCGAAATAAATTACGACGATCCAACACTGTTCTATAAACACACTTTTACAATCGAATCAGTGGAAACCCCATTTTATATTGTTCGTGTAAAGAACTTTCGAATAAAAATAGTTTGCCGTTGGATTAATGTCATGCGCTATAACTCACGCCAACTTTTAGTCTATACGGTGTAGTATTTACCATGTACTTTAAAGCAGGAATAAGATTTGTACTTAATTAACTTAAAAACAGTATACAACGTACATTATCTAAACTTACGCGAATTCATTTTTATTTATTATATCGTTTACTCGATACGAACCGATCAATACAATATCTAAATTTAAATATTTCATAATTATTAATGTATACGTAAGCTTTAATAAAATAACTTTATAATACCAGGCACTTCGTTAAATTGACGTATCGGTGCCACACAATTATCGAACGTGCACAAAGTTCATACTTGCTCGGTTTTCCATAACCCTTGCCCCTAAAATATAACGATGGCTTATGTTTACATACAGGGGCGGATTAGACTAATGGTAAACAGTAATTTGATTTCCATTTTCTTAGTGTCGCCGCACCCAGAGTACATATCTATGATACGGAATAATTTTTTCATAAGAAGTATCGTTAATGGACTTTTTCTGTTTTAAAAATAGTATGTACACATAAAAACTACTTATAGATACATTTTGTTCTTTTTCCATGAATACTGGAGTAAAGTACAACGCAAAAATCACTATAGTATCTGCGCAACGGTTGGTTTTCGGGGCCGTGTTAATTAAGAATTTTTTGTTCCTTTTGATCAGTGCCATATATGCCCTTTTAAATTTTCCGACTACTTTTTAAAACACCCTGTATATGTTATTTCTTATATTATGGATTGTTTGCGACTATCACAAGATACGTTTTAATTCTTTTGTGTAATATGAAAAACATAAAAAATTTCTTTCATTTAACTCTAGAACCCTTACAGGGATGTACTATAATACCCCGACGAAAGTTTAAAATTGTCACTATTTTTTATGTGTTCAATTGTGTACAATCTACGTCGCAAACCAATTTGTACTATTCGTAATTTGGAAATTTGTATCGAGTGTAATGAATAACGGATACGTATTTCATATTTTAGTTATGTTTGTTCATTTTCACCATATAAGATTGTTTAAATGATAAAAACTATTGGGGCGGCGATGCACCCCATCTAAGTGTCGATAACTGTTCAATATGAATAAGTGTTAGAAACAGATTAAAGACTTCATAATTTATAAATTCAAAAAACTTTCAAGGACACACGTTTTCTATCATATACAAATTAAATTGATATAACAAGTAGTCATTTAAAAATATTTGTTATTAATTAACAAATTGGCAAAACACAAATGAGATGAAATAAAATTTTTAAATGCGACAAAAATTTAGTTGACGGAAAATTCCATACCCATAAATGTAATAAAACCTTACGTACGTAGGTACTTGATACAAAAAAATTATTGATTTATCAACCATACTTATATAATCCTGACATAAAACGTATTCAAAAAAATAAGCGCACAAAAATCAATAAAAGCATAATAATGGACTTTTATCATTTATTAAAGTAATCTATCCTCACTGTAAATAAATTTTATATGGCCGCAAATATAAACAATAAGTAAATAGAAATATACAGGGTGTTTTTGTAAGGTATCGCCAAACTTCAATGGCGTGTTGTAGCGGTCCTAAATTTTTAAAAAAGTTCCTATAAATATCTGTCCTACAAGCGCCTTTTCAAGGTACAACAATTTGATTGTTTATTACATTTTTTATTTTATAGGAAAGTGCAGTATTAAAATATTTAAAAAAAAACAATTATAGAAAAGTATTTTAACACTGTACTTGTCTATCAAATAAAAAAATTGAAAATTGTTGCATTTTGAAGCGTTATAGGACATATGTTTATAGGAACCTTTTTTCATCCTTAGGACCGCTAGAACACGCCTTTAAAGTTTGGCGATATCTCACGGAAACGCCCTTTAACGTGCATTTCTAATTTTTTTCAAAAAACAAATAGTTTAGGCGTGAGAGGCTCGTTTCCATACTTTTGCTCCATCCTGTATATTTAAATACGTAGTACTGTTAAGTACAAATAATTCTATAAGTAAGCAAATGTAGGCGCTTTCATCTTTTTCGATTCATTTAATTTCAAAAAAAAGATCGTAATTGCAGGTTAAATACAAAGGAAATAGAACTGTTTATTTACGTATGAGATAATCAGCTAATAGAAGGCGATCCACGGTGAGTTAAAAGTGAGGGACTCAGAGCGCGTTTTACGCGCGTAAAACGCCGGTCATCTGAATTAGGCCTTAACAAAAGCTACGTAGCTATAGTGATATTAATTATTGACTTATACATATTCATTTACGATTTAAAGATTAAGGTTGTAAAATGCCTATAATAATATTTAATTGTACGGTTGTTACTTATTTTCAAATTGTGATAGTGATATAGGTAAAGTCGAATAATCGAGCAGTTAATTAAAATATTACATTTCTGGAAGAGCACCGACACATGTAATGATTATTGCTCTCCGCATTCACAACTTCGTTTGATCTTCTATACTCTTATTCGGAGGAAGAAATTTAAATACATTACGTGAACTCGCATCTATATAAAATGGAAAAGCAAATAATTCCTATGGATAAAACAGTATTCTACGAAATTTATTTAAAATTATTTCAACATTTTTTTTCCAAATAAATGTATATACATATAAATTAATACTATTTAGTTGATAAATAAAATTATAATAAAGTTTCGATTATTTACAGTGATCGATGTATAATCCTAAATTTATAAAATACACTTAGCGCCCATGAAATTAAAACTGAAAAATTTCACTTTTAGGTATTTTCATTTTTTTGTTAAAAGAAGATTAAATTGAATTAATTTTAAACGAATGATAATGGCAAGAAATGAATATTTAAAAACATTTAATTTGGAAATTCTGCAGGTTTATTCAAAATGTTCTTTCGAATATAAATTCCTTTGATGTACAAGTGTGTTTAAAATAATTGCTACATATGTATGTATAGGTACGATATTTGGTTATTTTGATTCATTAGAAAATTGATAGCATTCGAATAACAGACCTTATTTTACCAAAATCTTCTATGTATTTGTTACATATTAATGATATTCGGTGGACCTTAATAAGTAATTTTTAATCAAAAAACTCTACAGAATGTTCTCTATTTTTAAGGATGCTTGGATTTTTTTTCAATTCACATATATCTACATCTTATTATGTGAATTATATAATACAGGGTGTCCCCGTTTTTTGTAGCATGACTTTCACAACTTGTAGTAAAATTCATTTTGAAAACAAAAGTTCATATAAACATATATGTATGGAGGCCTCGTTTTCGATTTACAGGGCGTCGAAATTAAAAAAAAAATTGGATGTTTTATTTGTAAAACAAAATTCCCTTTTTTGATTTTGTTGAAACTTGGCAGTTTTGTTTGTAATAATAATACACATTTTTTCACATCATTGAATTTGCCCTACTTCTTCCAGTGCCGCCACAACAGGGGACCAGCTTGATAAAAATAGAAAAAAATATGGTACGCCCCTGCTTTTTTGTAAGTTTGAAATTTTTTCAGATTCAGCAATCAAAAATAAAACTTTTCTATTACGCAACTTTTTTCCTATCTCGCTTCGTTTAGAGAGAAATAAAACTTAATTTTTTACAGAATTTATTGTTTGATAATAATTTGTATGTCAAAAATCAACCACACGGTATGAATCCTGCCCAATAGATTAAACGGTCAATTATTTTTGGAATTTTTAAATGCAGAGTATCATAACATGATGGAGGATGTTCCAATCCAACAAAGAATAGACTCGTTTTTTCAGTTAGATGGATGCCCTGCCCATTATGCTTTGGTGGTGCGGAACTGGCCGAATGCAGCATATCCGCAAAGATGGGTGGGTCGTGGAGGACCAGTAGGGTGGCCTCCTCGATCGCCTGATCTAACACCCTTGGATTTTTTTGTTTGGGGATTTATTAAGGAAGCAGTTTACTCTACGCCTGTCAATTCACAAGAGGAACTTGAACGACGAATCCGAAATGCTGCTCTTAGAATAACTCCAGATCATTTGGAAAACGTTCGGCAGTCTTTAATACGTCGTTGTAATTTATGTGTTGAACAAAATGGCAGGCATTTTGAACAGCTCCTTTGATTTTATGTCTCTGTTTATTAAATAAGTTTCCTTTCATACCGTGTGGTTGATTTTTGACATACAAATTATTATCAAACAATAAATTCTGTAAAAAAATAAGTTTTATTTCTCTCTAAACGAAGCGAGATAGGAAAAAAGTTGCGTAATAGAAAAGTTTTATTTTTGATTGCTGAATCTGAAAAAAATTTCAAACTTACAAAAAAGCAGGGGCGTACCATATTTTTTTCTATTTTTATCAAGCTGGTCCCCTGTTGTGGCGGCACTGGAAGAAGTAGGGCAAATTCAATGATGTGAAAAAATGTGTATTATTATTACAAACAAAACTGCCAAGTTTCAACAAAATCAAAAAAGGGAATTTTGTTTTACAAATAAAACATCCAATTTTTTTTTAATTTCGACGCCCTGTAAATCGAAAACGAGGCCTCCATACATATATGTTTATATGAACTTTTGTTTTCAAAATGAATTTTACTACAAGTTGTGAAAGTCCTGCTACAGAAAACGGGGACACCCTGTATATACATACCGAGTGTCAAACAAAATCAGCAGATAGCCTTTATTTTTGACGGTAAAAAAGGTATCAATTTGAATTTACAACTATAACGAAAACATATTTTTAAAAATGCACTTTTATAATTGTTCTGCCCTTCCTTTTAACCAGACCATTCTGTAGGCACAAATAAAATTGTCTAAAAAAAAAATAAGTAGACTATAAAAACTTTTCAAAATGATGTAATTGTATTAAAAACCGATAGAGAATTTCAAAAAATTCAAAATATATAGGGTGTTCCGTTTAAAAATCGAATGTTAAGGCAATTTCCGGCGTAAAGGGAAGTATAATAGTAGTCCTTCAACAATCAACATATAGCATCGTTATAGGAGCCGTGAGCCTAGCGGGTCAATCTACTGACTAACCTTCTAGCGCACTTACGGTTGCGGACTCGAATCCCGCTGCAAGCATAGACGTTTGTGAATGTTAATACTAACCCGTACTAACCAAATGTAGCAAAATCACACCAAATTAGACTGGCTAATTGGATAGCACAAAGCCATAAAAAAGCACCGTTACACTATATTCCTCACAAAAATATTCAGACCGATACCTTCTTCATCGTCAAATTAAAGGCTGTCTAGTAATTTCGTTGACACCTGGTATATAATAATTATATAACATATACATATAATAGTATATTGCATAACTAGTGCCGAAAGGCGGATATTTCACACGAGCGTGAAATATCCTTTCAATACGTATTATACATTATACTTTTCCGACAACCACAAGTAGGTATTTTTATAATAAAATTTTGATTCTTTTTAAGTTTAACGTAGATACTTTGACACTTTAAAAACGACTTCTATTGACAATTAGTAATAAAACTGTTTGTGCGTAAACACAACGCATGACAGGGTAGAAGGCTTTTGGTTGACTGAGTAGCGTGTGCAATAATTGCACACGGGATAAAACGTTGTCGTCGGAAAAATTATATAACATATACAAGTTATATGAAACCGATATTAATAACTATTAAGAACGTGAACAGTGACTTCAATGTTCTTAGGTACCAAACGCAGACAAAGAGGGTGTAAACTTTCTTAGTTTTGGGCAGTTAGTTGTTGACCATTCATTTTAATATTACATGTATAAAATAATTAATAGTTGTTTTAAAAAATATATTATTTTATATGAATTAGAAATAAATAATTTAAGTTACGAATGAATTATATAACATATAGTTATATAATACAATATACAGTACAATCTTATACATTAAGGTATATGATAATTATACGTTATACGATTTTTAAAAATATTTTTTTAATTTTTAATTTCTAAAAATCTGTATGTTAAATAAATGTGTAAGTTTACAAACGGTGCCGTTTTTTGAATAAACGAAAACTTCAATCGACCTATCGACATTTTATTGAAAAAACTATTCGAACGCGAACAGTCATACAGAGTGGTTGTGTTTTTAAAGTACTTTGTTATATGCTTCTGCAATCGTAAGTAATTTACTACGTATCGCTTATTAAGGCCACATCAATGTGGTTGTCGCAAGTGATTATTTATCTTACAAAGTTTTTACAAAATGAACAATATCAAAATAAATTTACAAACTAACAGTGCAATCAAACGAAGATCGCACGAGATTTATTCACGTGAGTATGTATATAAAAATAAATTAATCTAAAAAAATACATAAAAAAGAAGCAGAAAATAATACCTACAAAAAGTGAAAGAAAATATGATTAATGTTGAAAAATTATTCTTTCAAAATAACATGAACTTTATCATCATACAGAGTGAGTTAAGATATTAGCAGCACCCCCCCCCCCATTAGTTCGTTGAATATTGATATTAGAAAAATATTTTCTTCACAAAAGATGTTTAGAATGATATGTTGTATATTATTGTACATTTATTTCACTTCAGGGCCTAATGAGATTTGAGCAGCAATATGCAACTTTTTATTTTTAAATGACACTCCAATAACTACACCCTGCATAACTAACGGCAATCAATTAATAGTGATTGAATAAAGATTTAACGTGTTATCTCTAAATTTCGTGACAACAATGAACGTTTTCATAGCCACCATCGAACGCTTCTAATTATAAGCGTCATCGCTAGGATTATTCATTCGCACATTTGAACTATTCCGCTATGCAAACTTTAATAGAGTTAAACAATTGTTTCGCGGCGATGATACATTTACCGAGGTATATAATACTTATATGAATTCGAAAACCTTCACGTGTCATCGATCTACCGAATAAAGACGCGAAGTTTATCTTGTTAAAATATACGAGTATAATCGATGATTGTATTTCTAGTCTTCTATAATATTTAAATAAATTGTCTCAATTGTATTTCCGATTAAACGCGATTTCTTAGTGTTTCAGCTTAAATCCTTTTTAAATTAAATAGATAGGTAATTCAAAGGTCAATGTGTAGGAAGTTTCTTTCGATAAGTAATGTACAATAAGTAAAATAAATTATACGCTGATCGAACGAATTTACAGATAATATCATAATGTAATAAAATAAAGCGAACGATATGGATTAGCATTAACTTAATTAATTTAAAACAATCGGTAGTGCGTAAATAACATTTGTATTTTATATCATCTAATTAATGCGATCCTGAAAATGTTTTTTTTCGTTTGAAGAGTGTTTTCATTCGATTTAACAATTAATTATAAAGTTAAGGTAAATAAACACTTTTTACGAAAAAAATAGGCGATTAGTTCAATTTCAGACTTCACTGTCTTTATTTTAATATATTTACCTTTCTCCGGCTTATTAAATATTGATAATAAAACGGAAAAAACTCTTACAAATCGAACAAAGTAAAACATATCGACGAAAAAACCACGGCAAAAAGTCAACATCAAAGTAACCAAAATGGAAATTCACAAATTAAAATTGCTTAAATTATATTAAATGTGGAATGAGAAAGGCGAATTTAAAAATAAAATATATAGAAACTCTAGGTAAAACGACCAGTTAAAACAGCGAGCTTTAAACGACGTTTAGATTTAATCAAATAGCGACTGTTATACTCTTACATACCTACATTAATATTGTATAATACATATATAGTCTAATTTCTAGGGTTGCTTAGATTAATATTTATGAAAGATTACTTTTTCGAACCACTAATCCGTTAACAATCTCAATAACACCCTGTAGAATAAAAGTTTATATTGTATTGTGTGTTGGATTAGGAAAAGAATATACGTAACCCCGACTTTATACTTACGAAGAACTTTTTTCAAGTTTCATCTTAAAAGAAAATTCTTTCAAAGGTATAGAAATATGAACACTATTCTAAAAAAGTTTTGTCTTAAACGCTACTTACAAGTACAAAATTTATAATTTTACGCAAGATTTAATATAATAGCAATTTAGAAAATCGACCCAACTCAACTTTATCGAATGCGCTTTCGGTTAACGAGATTCCTTTATATTTTCGAAACCCATTTTATTGTGGTTCTAGGGAAAATGGCAATTCAAATAATTCTAAGCTAAAACGCTCGACGTTTGTTAACGTTAAACTGTCTAGTAATATTTCGTTTCAGAATTATGTCAGAATGTGTAATTTACTCTAAAGAGCTTAAAAGTTCATTTAAAATTCTAGTAAAACCCAGGAGCAATATTTAAGAAACATTCAGTCGCCCTAGTTACACCTATCTGCCTTTTTCTTCCAGCGTAAGAGGGCTATTAGGCTGCGTTCCAAAATAATGAAATTAGTTAAAAAATTTGGTGAATATCTAATTGTTAAAAAATAATTTGGCAATTACTCGGCAACACGACACATAAATATTATTTTATATACATTTTTTTTTTGTTTTGCAAGTGGATATCTACGTAAATTCCATAACCATCGAGACAAAAAACAGTTACGAATTATTCATAAGTGCTCATGAAAAAGCAATAATATGCTATTAGTAACAGTTTATCGAAATTCAATATAGAATATGGGTTTTCAAACTGTACCTACTTTTATAAAATTAGGTTTCGATCTACAAATTATGGATATTGTAGAAATCTTACAAGTGTTTTTAAATTGTGGTAGAATTCTGCGTATAGCAGCGCCATCTTCTCGAATATACCGTAATTTGAAGTTTGAAATCTACAGTGGAGTCAAGTGCGCAGTAGCTTAACTAGGATACACCACTCCCCTTCATGAAATACAACCCTTAAAGAAAACAGCGTTGGTTATCAGTAATATACGAATTTTCCGCTAGAGGGCAACAGTTGCAACACGTACGAAGAAATTTAAAAATGACAGTTTCAGGAATTTATTTTGAAGCGTATAATATAATAAATTTTTAAAAAACGCAATTTGAAAATGGATTATTTCATTATTCAATAATAAAAGGTACATCTGATACGTTTCGTGTTATACGAATGATGCCGTGACTATATTCCAGTAAAACTTAAATGATTTGTTATTGAAGATTCTTATATTTGACATGCTCATTTTTATATTTGTCTTGTATATGTAAATAATTTTTTGGATTACGACCTGCTTATTTATACATATT
The DNA here is from genome assembly GCA_036326145.1 of Rhagophthalmus giganteus. NCBI lineage: Eukaryota > Metazoa > Arthropoda > Insecta > Coleoptera > Rhagophthalmidae > Rhagophthalmus > Rhagophthalmus giganteus. The sequence goes on from JARFJA010000013.1 coordinate 2,810,869, forward strand.
CTAATAAAGTAAACAGAAGGCAAAGCGCGATAAGTGTACCTAGTATTTTAAAAAATTTCTATGACACATATGAATTAAATTAAATGGTTATATATACGAACGTAATTTAAATAAAGTTGAAAATTGTAATACATACATAAATTAATTAATTTCGACAAATTAAAGATAACATTTTTTTTGACACACGAGCGCAGTATGAAAATGAACTTTATACATAAATCTTTTCAATAAATTTTTGAAAAATGTTGGTTGGTGCTTTCAAAGTACAATAATACATTTTAGTACTGTAATTTTTGTTTTGGTTGGAAATGATCCAATATGACGGAATCGGAATTGTATACCTTGTTATAAATAATACTAAATTTATTCTTTTTACGTAATTGATACGTGTACTTAAATAGAGTACCATACCACAAGTCCACAGCATATTTATTTCTTCGGTAATCCGCCCTAAGGATTGCTTATTTTTTTTTGGCCGGTGTCACTGCTCTAACCCCTTAAACAGACAGGGGGTAACTAAAATAATTTGAAAGCTCTTAACGGGTGAACTGGGAGTGTATGACATGACCATTAAACGAGAGGATAAACGTCTTATATGTTTATTGAATTTTAACAATTTTGGTTAAAATTTGTATCAAATAATAGGAATAAAACTGGACCTGCTTATTATTAAAAACTCTAATAATTATTCTGTATTGGAAAACATCGCGAAACGTTCACTAGTAGCACAAAATTAAACACAAACAATGATATGATAGAACTTTACGCTACTGTAAACAGTAACAGAATAATAACTATCAGTTATTTGCATCTTCAATAAATTAAACGTGCAGATGCCATGTTGTCGACACTAATTATAATAGTTAATATCAAATTTATGTCCTGTATGTACGTTTTGATTACTTATAAACTATATTGGTGTTCGTTTTATATCGAGAATGACTCATTTGTGCACTTAACCTATTTTTTTAGAGTTATAGGACAGGGTCGTACTTAAAATTTAAAATGCAATTTTCTCGGAAATTATCAATAAGCAACTATCTGTTGATCGAAAAATATGTTTTAAATCATTGTTACTACCTCCCATTAAGGGGTTTAGACTTGTTTTAATTACTCCCTGTATACATATATAAAGTAAAATAATGATTACAAATCAAGTGTCAGATAATTTAATTATAATATTTTAGAGCTTACTTTGATTCGGTAACCGAATCACAACTATACGTTATTCGGGATAGGTTCTAATGCATATCATGCATAAAAAGTTACTAAATTGTGTATTTATAATACTGATTTACCTACTGATGATTTGCCTGCACACATATGACATGGTAAAAAAAGACTACAATCTGTGTACTGTAAATGAGGTTGATGAGGTTTGAGGTGAGGTTTTGTTGAGGTTTTGAGGTTTTATGAGGTTTTATTGATGACCTAGATTGAAACCTATCGTGAATAACGTATAGTTTTCTGTTTCATTTTTCTTATTTCAAGTACTATATTTTGAAACACAAATTAATAACATAACATAACATAAATAATAGCACTCATCTGCGACTGACATTAAATTTAAAATTAATATTGCTAAAAATGCATTAAACGAGAAACTAGAAATCAATTTTTCTGGAAAAATTTTTGCATGAATTGTTTAAATTGATTTATTATTAAACGAGTTACTGAATTTAATTTTTACAGCTGTTTGAATAGTTGTTTATGTAAAGTAATTTAAGAGGTAATAAATGTATCGATTGTAATATTACTCGTGTGGTATTTTAGAATCATTTTCTTAATTGCATTTCTATTATTAAAAGGGAACAAGAAAAAACCTTAAACTCAAACTCTTCTATTTTAGATAAATTTATGTATGTACGTATCAATGAATGATGCTCAGTGAACTCAAAACGATTTTCAGACTCTCAAGTCGTCACTTTGTACCTAATCTACGTTAATATTATTATACATTAACGAAGCTATGAAATAACAAAGAAATTTTTGAATTGGTTTATCATGTATTTAAAAAAAAAGGATGATTCAAGGCATGAAAACTAACGCGATATTTATACTTTTTCCAGTATAACACGAGAAAATCTCAAAATAAAATTTTAGTGGAATACGTTGTGGGATATGAAGTAACAAACAAAATGTAAACGTGGAAAAAGTTGTTTTAATTTTTGAGCCGAAATAATCATGTTAAAACGGCAGTGTTACAACACCCTAATTCCGAAACAACTACAAGAAACTTAATCTAAATACCTATCTTTAATTAATTTAAAATGTAAAGTCCTTTGAAATATTTCGAAAAATTGGGTTGCTGTTTAAATAAATATCGATAAAATCACAATTCAAAAGTATTTGAATGTCAATTTTGTACAAATAACTTTGAAAATTCTGAAATTTTGAATAAAATTTTGCAATAATAATATTCTCCAAAATAAATATTTAAATTAGTACCTACATACTTCAAAATGTATTCATTTTCGTTTTTTACTCAAAATTCTTAACTTTATAAATATACTATCCACATATACAGGATGTTTTTGGAGGAATAGTAAATATTTTAGGATATAGTACGATAGTACAAACTATTTCGAGTAAAAAAGTTCAAGCATATGTTATGTAAAGCTTTTTATGCGTAATATTCAAATAGCTGTATCTTTACATCCTTTGAAAATTGGACACATGCCTTGGACCTTTTTGATGACCTCTTAAAATACTTGCTGTTCAATATTTGCTAAAACATTCCCCCGTATAGTGTAGGTATACAGTTTTATATGCAATTACAAAATTGTAAAAATTCAAAACTCTGTTTAATTGTGTAATTTAAGTAATTTTGGTGTAATTTTAAGGAGCTGTACAACAATTAAATGATTGAAGTATGCCCTACGTAATGATAGGTAATTAAATATCACTAAATAAATCTTGTAGGGATACAAAATTAAACATACTTATAAAATTTTAATTTATATTGTAACTATAGAATAGATATCCAAATAAAGAATTAAACGTGATAATTAATTTTTAATTTTAAAATGTGTTTACTTCACAAAAGATAACAAAAAAGTATAAATTAGTATTAAAAGTATAAAAGTATAAAACGGCCGTTTTAGCGAAAAATATAAATCTTCTGGCGATAAAACACTTAATGACACATCTTGCATTGCCAGTTCGTTCGCAAATCCCCTCAAAAAAGAACACGGGGAATGAGATGGAAACTAGAAAACTTTTTTGAAGCTATTTATGTATTATTTGAACGACATGTCTATTACATGAAGTGGCCAACGTGAAAAGAACACAAAAAGTGGTTTACACTTTTGCCTCAAACGTATTTTAACGAAATAACATTTTTAATACCATTTTCTGCATGCCCGTTTCTTTCAAGTCCGCTTACGAAAAACAAACTGAGAAAATATTTGTATAATACGCAGCCAAAAGCATGCTATCTGCCGTAGAAGTTTGTTGTAGCTTTCTTTGTATCCGTTAAAGTTTAAGATATAAAAAACTTATTTCTAAGGGATTTGATCGACAATCCATAAAACTTATTAAATTTCAAAGAACCGTTGAAAAAACTGCCTAACACAATTAAAAGATTATTAATTTTTAGGTAACCAATTAAACAATACTATACCGATAGATATTGTTTCTAATTACCTAAACATTTTATTACGGAGGCTTTTAAAATATCCATTATCATTATATTTAAGTATTAATCGCGCAACTTACATATGTATTAAAATATTATAGATACGGGGTGTCCGGAAATGACGAGCTAAAAAACTCGTCTAAAAAAATCCACTAGAAAAATTAATGCCACAAGTCTTCCTATAACATTTTACTGAAAATTCAAAAATAAGGTAATTACAGGGCCTCAAAGTTTGTTTGATCTTCAGGAGATAAGGCTTGAATATTTTGATAATGGTGGGGATAAAGGAGTTGCTCTTTCAAAATTTCATTTACCGAGCTCTTCGGAATACTTTTTTAGGTAACAATTAATCTTGCGCTTAATGCAAGCAAATCTTTATAAAGGCGTTCATTTCTCGAAAACGGCTTATTTTATCGTGACGCAATAAAAGATTTTTGACGTTCTTTAATTGTGTGCCATCAAAATTTAGAAAACATTTCAAACAAAAAGTTCAGAGTCTTCATCTAAAGGTCAAGGGCAGTTTAGGCCCTTTCGATATTAAGGAATTTACGTCTAATTTTGAACAAGAGGTCAATGCTAAATTTTAAGGAAATGGGTACACTAGCAAAAAAAATTTAAAAAAAAATTGATTTAAAAAAAATAAACTTTGATGCTCTATAACTTCGTTGTTATTGAGTTTTTTTAGAAAAATATTGCCCCCTCCCCAAGTTGTTTGCTCATATTTTCCGAATGACGTGTATAATAAATTTCGAATTTTAACAAATTGTTCTCAAGCTAAAACCAAATTATATAAGCACCTATTCGTAATTTTGTAATTCGATTAATCTAATCTCCACAGACAGTAAAGGGGGTTAAGAAAATAAGAATTTCGAATCTTTCAATAACAACCCTAACTACTTTAAATTAACTTGCAAAGTTTTTTCAAACTTCTATCATTCAAACTCGACCACCTAACAGGTTTATCGAGTCTTTCTAACTGATTTTCGACTATAAATACCAATCTCATTACGGCTATAAAATATATTTAAAAAAGGTTCTGCGTACGTACCATTTGTCTAATAAGTTATGCCGTAGGTAGAATCGTGAGAGGTGAGCAACTTATTAAGCATTCGAATTTCAATTCCATATCTCGAAAAGGCAGAATAAATTCATTGTCATTAATATTTAGAAGCAACGCTCATTGAAAAACTTATCTGTATAAAATAAAAACTGAAGTACGAGCGCTTAATAAGTTGCCAACTTATCACAATTCTGACGAAAACAAAACTTGTTAGATATACGGGATGTTCAGAAACTCTCCTGCCAAATAAAAAGGTCGAATTCTAGAAATAATTTTATGTCAATTTGCGCTAAATCACGTTATACAAAAACGCTTATAAAATATAAGTTCGAGTTATTGTCGTGGCGACATTCGAAAATTTTATTCTTCCACATTTTCAATTTTGATCAATATCGAGATTTGCTTGTTCCAATTAAAATTCGTAAATAGGTTCTAAAACCTTAACCTTAATTTTCGGAATAAGTGGTTGGTTATACAAAAACTTTGACGGTCGCGGTCGCGCTAAAGAGTGATCGTCGTAGAGAATAACAAAGTAGGTTGTTTTAAAACTGTTCCTGTGGATATAGGTCGCTTAAAAGGGACGGTCGCCGCGAGAGATTTTACTGTATTATAGTTGATTTATACAACTTTAACTGTAGAAACTTCTATAAATGTTGCAGATATTTATAAATTAGTAACAAGGTAGCTTAATGAAAAAAGCTGTAACTATATTATTACTAATTAACTCTCATACTACCCTGGGGTCACTGGAGACCCCATGTGCTCTTTGGATCTTTGGAATAGTTTTTCCTAAAATTCCAAAAAAAATTGACTTTGTACATGGCAGTTAATTTTATGTTTTGGTAAAATATAGTTTTCGCAACATGTGTCGTTTTCGAAAAAATTAAATAAGTTACACGTAATGCCACACTTTGTCTCGAGAATTTACTGTGCCATATTATATGTTTTCTAATTATTCGTTAAAAATTAATTTTAGCTTTTTAAATTAAAAATTCTCCACTATAAGCTTTGCATACCTGCGTAAATTTTTTAGGAGCGCCTCGTTAAAGATATTAAAGCAATTAACACATTTCGCAGACTATTCAAAAGTCAACTTGAATAAATTATTCGATTTTGGCGTTACAACGAAATTTCACACGTAATACTTATTAAATTTCCCTTATTAAGTAATTTAATATTTACGAGAACCAATTGTATTATTTATAATCGAATTAAAAGAAAAACTACATCCTAATTATACCGAATAAATTGAATTTTTGTAGCTGAAATGTCTATGTGAATTAAACACGTGGTCTATTTAAAAAATTAACCGAAGGGTGTAAGTATATATTTTTTAAAACAGTTAACACCGCTTATTTCGATTTAAATTATTAACACTTGTAAACATCAAAAAGGACCGTGTATTATATTTACCGAGTCACTCAAACGTGCCCTAAACCTAATTTAACCTTCAAATCTGACAACTTCGTTCCAAATATAAAACGGTTAAAAACGAACTGGAACTTTTTTATTATAAAAATTATGTAGAGGCATTTAATAAGTTCGCGTGCTTATAAGTTAGAGGTGTAATATACGACGTGTTCGTAAATTATAAATCAAGGCAGAACACACTCCGACGTGTGTAATATTGTTTGATAATGAATAAATCGTGACCCCCCACTTGGCATTTTAATTGAGCTTGTCTCGACAAGTAACAAATCATACGGTAGAAAATTACCGACATGTACACATGACCCCACTGATTAGTATAGTCATACGATACAGTTAATTCATAAAAATTCAACGAACGCAAACTTCAGTGTCAATTACGAAATACAAGAGATATTGACAAAACGATCATTAATTTAATACTAATTACACAGAATAAGTCTCGACTGTAAATTGTCGCGGCAGTTATAGCTATTATAAAAGAAGCCAACTTGATAGCAACAAACAACTGAATTAACTGCCGGAAATATTTCTTACCTAAGCAATATACATAAATTAGATATACTTATCCGTATCTATATTATTCTAGCTGACATTGTGATTCCATGTACGTTTCGACGTAAGGCAGAACAGAATGAACTAATTTGGTAGCATTAGGCTTTTGTTGGAACTTGGGAATAGAAAGGACCCTCTCAATAGCAGTTAGCCTATATTTCAGATTACGTCCGTTGAAATGTGTAATTGAATCGTTTCAACTTTGCTCTAATGGACGCAAAAACCGGAAAAGAAAAAATAAACAAATTGAAAACTTCGAGAAATTAATTTAAAATCTTTTATTCGATAAAACTAAAAGAATGGGGTAGGATTCGTTTCTTATTTCGGAATTCTACGACCGCTTCTTCAATAGCGTCCCCAAATAATCGGTAGCGTTATCCGAGACCGAACAATATGCACACATTTTCAACATAAAGGGGCATATTGTATATTGTTTTTTATTACACGAGGAAGAACTCGTCCCTCGGAAAATTTGAGTAATTTACAATAACGTAAAGGTAACGGATTTTACTAATTTACTAACCCGTAAAATATCCATGTACTCGTTAAAGAATTTACGTCGCGTCGACAAAAGACGGTTGCAACGTTTTAGCGGAAAATGTAATTAGACTGTAACATTATGCGGCATCAATAGCTACGAAGAAGCCGATGTTAGCTACATTGTTTGTTATAATATTAGACACATCGCCGAAATTTACTCGAGCGAAATATGCAAATAATCTAGGGCGATATCGGAGCAAAATATACGCGGCAAAAAGTTTTAATTGCGATTGTTACGGAAATTTTTCCGGATGACGTTTTGCTAAACAAGTAAAGGATAGGATACACCGGTTTTCCCTGTAGGTTGTAACATTTAATTAGTCCTCTTTTAAAATTGTATACGTTTATATACCTGACAATTTGTTAAGAGAACGACAGGGTGCACTAAAGAAGTTTAAATTTCGCACCTCATTTTGCGAATACCGTTTATTAGATTTAAAAACAGGGGCTCTGTTGTCATCAACCTAGAATGGCGTGAGTAGTAAGCGAGAAGTAATACGTTGCTTTTTTAACAACTTAATTTAGACGACGATAACGCGTTACCTTTTATGATACTCATCTTGTTGTCTTCGTTTCTAACAGAATTATCGCTAAAAATGTGAGACAAATACGACAGTAAGTATCATTGAAGTGCACCTTCAAGTTTCGTATGAAGTTTCATAGGAAAGTGAAAACTAAATGGATATTTAAAAAATAAATGTGACGCTAATATTTGTGCCGAGAAAGACGTGGCTTTAACTAAACAGTTACTTTAACATTCGTTTTTCTAATACAACCAGTTATCGACTCGCGATAACGCTAATTTTTAAACCAATCAAAAATGTAGGTAAGTAGTAATTAAAGGTATGAACAAATTAGATACCTATATGGGAAAATTTGTAGAACAAACGAGCGCTTACATAAAAATAGTAAAATGTAAAATTTTCTATACCATACATCCTACGAAAGGAAACGCTTATAGAATAATAGCTACTAATTAGATACCTGAGAAAACACAAAACATCGTCAGATTTTTAAAAATTGTGAGCAACATTTTCAGCACCACTACGAAATAACATTAAACTTCAGGGCCATTCCACGCCAATTTTAAAATTTGGTTATTTAACACCAATTTTTCCATAAATGTCTTTTATGACGTCTATAATTTATCAAAATGATTAAAAAAAAACTTTTAAAATGCAAAAAAAACAACCAAATTTGGCTGTTCAAAAGTCGACACTCAATGTATTGCTAAGTGATAAAAAAAATACTATGTTAGAAACACTGTTTCCTTCCGATTTATCAATCGTAACATAACTCTCGTGTTGTCATCTTCTGTATGTGCGTTTGGGCAGCTAAATACCGAAAAACTAAATTGAAAGGCTTTAATTAGTCAATTAATGTATTAATTATATTAATTAATAATTAGTCAAAAGATAATTAGTAAGATGATTGTTAAACACAATTGAAAAAAGAGATTATTTTGTATTGATTTCCCTCTCGTCTTACCAGTCACATTAAAATATGTCGATTGTTTCCATTAATATATGACAATATATGACATATATAACATCCCGTTTGTTAGTACTAGATTGTTTGTTTATTCAACTATACGAAGCACAAATTATAGACACTAAAACTTTAAAATTAACCTGAAATTCCCATTTGAATCGATACAGATGGAAGAGAGTGGACATTTTGTGTCCCACTAGTCACAAACGTTCGGACGCCAATTTAATGTAGAAAATGGTCGTAATCGAATTTCGATTTTTGGTAAACATTATGTAAGTTCATACCTTTATAATGCAAAACAAAATTTATTGTTATATAGCGAATAATATTCCGGTTGTGATAAAAAGTTTGTCAGATTCTATAGTTAAATGTCCCACCAGTCACAATGGAATGGCCCTTGAACTGAATATGATATATTTCATAAATTCGATCTTATGAATGAATGAATCTTAAACTCGGAATGGGACAATTCATCGCCATCGCGACCGTTTCATCGTCGGGACAATTCATCGTCAGTCATTTCATCGCCGATTATCTTATTGAGAACGGAAAACATTGCGAAGCAATATTTTTATTAAAACGAAAACTGTTGTACTTCACAAATATCCAAAACATACGGGAGTTTATTATTTAATAACAAAGTACGATGTGTGCCAAAACAAAGAACATCGAAATTTAAAAGCCTATGAAATACATAAACGCATCAAGTGATATATGAAATAACGGTTGTCATGGTAACTCAACAATGTGTTTATTCGAATATAATGTCGAAAAGATTCGAAATGACGCTAACTAAAATTGATTTATTTCCACATTAGGTTGTTGAAATATTGTAATTTGTATGTTTAATAAAGCCTTAGTTTTCAGTGTCCTTTGTTTTGACACCTACTGTATAAGTACAATGAAAAGGTTAATGAAGATAAGGTGAACTTGGATTAGTGTATAAATATAAATCGTTTGTTAGTATGTAATTAATATTTTAAACATAAAAAATACGATTTTTATATTTATAATCAATTATTATTAAATAAATGTCTTTTACCAATCGGTGACATAAAATTTAATTAATTATTTATCGGCGATAAAATAGTGGAGGCTAAAATTTCCGGAGATGAAACGGCCGCGATGAACTGGCGACACGGAATTGTCCTAGATCCTCTTAAACCCTCTAGAATAAGTTTTGTTTTTCATGGGGACGTAAAAAACTTGAAAATTTTAAATCATAAACGTAAAGTCTCATAAATCGTATGCCATTTATCCACTTCGGTGCTTTCCATAACTGTTCAAAGTTAATAGAAAACCGGAATTAAGGTCAACGTCAACAATAACAGAAGAAATCCATTTATAAAGTTTCACATTAATAACTACATTGTTTAAGAAACTTTCGAAATCAAGACAAGTCGTTTTAAAAACTATTAACAACAATAATGTTTATGCTTTTTGTAATGTTAATATTAGTTTTTTATGTTGTTATTGATCAAAATTAAACTTGTTAAAGATGCGCTGTCTAAGACGTATTTGAACACTTGCCATATCTTCTTTCAGATAAATTTAAATAAAATATTATGACTGTCAGTACCTTTAGACAGTTGTATTTGTATTCCATTTTCTACTTAATAGTATATTAAAATACATACGTATATACAAGTTTCATAAGACATGTTTTTTATCGCATGAATCCAAGGTTAGAAAACGAAGCGCGTTTATATTTTGCCCCTTTATGTCCTTTAAAATAAAAAAATCGTATTATAAATTTAGGGAATTTTGTTGTGGTGCAAGTTTTTGGTTAAGTTTATTTGGAATTTATCATGTGACGTTTATTGTTAGCAACTTCGAAAAATGAAAAGTTGCGTGTCGTAAGAAGGCTATTATAGCACTTATTTCGGTGCTACAATAAGCTCATTATAAACGTAAAATGTAAAAAAGATATTAAATACAATAGGTACCTATTTGGAATAGGTACCTACAATATTCAGTTTGTTTTTTATCATTTCAATGTACAAAGGTACTCCCTCTCTCCAAACTCTATTTATTTTCATAGTCAATAAACCACCAGGCATAAAATAACAATTACGTATAAGTATGATGATAATGTAAAACAGTTAGTTGATCATTTCAAACTGCAATAAATTATAGGTATTAACTTATTCTGATCCATTGTTAAATATTCTTATTATGTTAACTTAATTTTATAAAAAAACTATTTATATCCTTGTTCTTTTTTATAATATCGACGCGTAGTTTTGGCAAAACGTTTTAACCCACAAAAAAATAAATTTTACAGGAGCGTCCATTTTGTGTTGCAGCCTAGACCTAAGCAGATACCTTTTACGGAAATACAAATCGATGTTTCTGGTGGAAAAAATCGAAATATCGCTACCAGATTTTAACAGATTATATCTTTACCTTAGATGCATAAGATTAAATGGATAGTCAGAATAACTCATTTTCACAAAAAGTGACAGTTAAAACGTTCTGCGGAAACTGTGTCGATATATTAAGCCCTGTATCGACTAGGGCGAGCATGTTACGCGCGACAGTGTTCGTTGTAGAGAAAAAGATAGTGATGCGTGGTAGAATGACAGAGCATAGAACATTGTCGCACGTAAGGTACTCGTCTAGTCGATACACGGTTTTACAGTATACGTAATTGGAAATTTGACACCTGTTTGCCTACTATATATACCCGAGTAAAGGTTTATACACCTGGTTACTAAGGTCTTAATGAGATAATATCTGATTTACAATAATTTCAAAATTAAATACATGTTGTTAGTAACAGAAAATCTAAGTGTTTATATCAAATTGCTACAAAATATATCTACTTTAAATAAAATATACGTTGGTGTTTATAATTGGGTATATAAATTTCAAACTTATTATAAATTATTACCTATTGTAAGTTTATAACTTTAAGTTTAAGTTTAATTCGTAAGAGCGGAACAAACTACATAAAAAGTTTATCCCGGAAAGTTGATGTATTTTTCTTCGATTATTTAATGAATTGAAGCGACCATTTAAATTATGTATTAAAAAATCTCCTTTATAATGGTAAAATATTTAAATTTTTGAGTTTTATTTTCCATAACTTGATTTTATTAACATAAACACTTCATCAAATTATTTGTTCCTTACTTTAATTTTTCCAATGAAATAAAATTTTCGTTTGATTCTAAAAAAGCAAATACTGACTATTAATTAAATTTAGTCTATATAAGATTACCTACCTACAATTTTTGAAAGTTAATTTTTATAACATTAAAACGTTACCACGTTTACAATAAAGTTGATAAAAGTAATTTAAAATTATTACAATATTTTTTTGTTACTTGATGGTAAATTAAAGTCAAGTCGTCAGCGTTTTCAATTGTTTAATCTTTCGATGCTAGAATATTAAAAATGATATTCAAACAGTTGATTATTTTCTAAATTAGTTAGAAGAGTTGATAACGAATATTAATATTTATTTAATTATTTTATCGTTTTTGAAAAGCTCTAAAGAAAATAATAGGTATGTGTAACAAATCGATTTTTTTAATTAAAAAAATAATTAAATTAATTATAATTTAACCTAACCTTAACAATATATTTTATTTTTGTAAATGTCATGGGCGGTATAACAAAAAACATTTGGGAGATGTAGGAAAATTAATGACGGGCATAGTTAGACGAACAAACACGTCTAGTAAAATAACTTTAAATCTATGGAATAAACGCGTTTTATTATTTTCTGTTATAATCGCTTTCATGACCTGTTCGATTCGCCACCTTGCGGCGGAATTATTAAATATTACATGCGGCCAGCTGAACTGCTAGGTTTGACCCTGAGTTTAAAAATGACATTTGTTTTTCCAAAAAAAAAATCAATGTGTAGGATAAGTATATAGTATTTAAAGACTACGCAAGCATCTAACTACAAAATATTAAGTAAGTAAATATTTATATAGATTTATACAAAAACGCTAAAATGCTTGATCCAGCAGTATTTTATATTATACTGACATTATAAAAGTTCCAATTAGCAAGCATTTATTTATAATTAAATTGTAAAACATCCTACTATAACTAAAAAATCCAATTATTATCCAAAAATTCAGATTATTAATTATTAGTATGTATTATTAAAATTTCAGACAAGTGTTGTAACACTTGATCTAACAAGAATGCTTAAATATTTAATAATACAAACCTAGTTGTTGTTTTAATTATTATCCTTAACTTACTGTTTTCGTTTCCACTTGTAAATAATAAAATATCAAAATTTAGGGTAAGTTGTAATTTAAAAAATAAGTTTCCATAAGTAAATGGAATATTGAAATGTATGGACGACTTACCACAATTTCAGGTGCAATAAAGAAATTGGCTTACCTGCAAAAAAAATAAAATTAGTACCTGCAAATATTAATTTAAAATTGAACAGAAAAATATACGTCAAATATCATCACAAAGCTGTAATAATTATGAAACGTCTTTGTATCGTATTCATGTTGGTGAATAGTAAATGATAACGGCAGTAAAAGCAATACGTTTTCAAACTAACATATCAATATTCCATAGATTTTTGCTATTTAAAATTGTTATAATTTAAAATATTTTTTTAATCTTCCAATCGAATTAATTAGAAACAAGGATTATTTTGTTAACAATAATCGATTATTGACTTAATGTTTGTTCTATGTAGCGACTAATTATTATCTGCTGTTTATTTAAGTAAATACATAATTTAAATTTAATTATATATATATATATATATATATATATATATATATATGTACTATCGTGTGCAAATCAATTCAGTGGTCAGTGAACATCTTTTTATAGCTTCTCCCTTCACAATTCTTACGACTTATTTTTAGTTTGAGAGTTTTACTTAAAGCTAAATATCGATCTGCTTCAGATCGGTAGGTTGCTGAAAGGTGTATAAAATGTTTTTGCTGCGATTCGATTTTTTTCTGCACGCAAAATACGTCGATTAAAAGGTATTTGGAAAGGAGCATTTCAATTAATGACTAAATAAAATTAATAATAAATGTACAGGTAGCTGACAACGATGAGATTAATACAAACAAAAAACTTTAGTAACATTTTTTTATTTGATGAACAAAATTAATTTTGAGAAGGGGGGGAGGTAATCTTATTCTAAAAATTATATGGGCAGTTTCTCTTTAAACTTCAGCAAATGACATCGTGTCTAATTGTAAGAAGGAACCGTTATCGCTGCTGGTATTCCAAGTTACTGCAATAATAAAAAGAAATGTTTCTAAGGGCTAATCTTAAGTACTAAATAGTTTTGCGATCATTGACTAATTGTGTATCTATGGTAATTGGACGAATACTCGCTATTTTTCAAATAAATGAAAATATCTACTACAATCGCACAATCGATACTCATACACAAAGGAGACCAAAAACTACAGAAGCAACAGTTAGGGTGTTTTCATTTTCTGAATTCTTAAAAGTCTCAAATTATTTACTTTAGAAAAAAATTATTTATGTTTTTTATTCCTTTTGATCGTATTTTTTTCCACAGCATTAATTCAAAAGCACTGCATAATAGTTGAAAAACAAAGTAACAGTTTGTTCAACTTTTTATTTTATAAATAAGTATCTGTATATATTGCAAATAAAACTATAGATAATGCAAAATAAATGCATTTAAATTCATTTTCAATAAACTTAACATGATTGTAAGAATTAATTTTATTTAATCATATGCATTCTAATTACTGTTTGACTATCGTATTTTGCGCGCAGAAAGAAATCCAATTTATTTACAACAAACAAAATCATTTTATACATCCCTCTGCCATCTACCTGCTTACTGACCCGTAGTGGATCGATATTTAGTTATAAGTAAAACCATCAAACTAAAAATAAGTCGCAAAAATTGTGGTGAGAGAAACTAGAAAAGAATGTTCACCGACCATTAGGGAGTTGACTCGCACACAATAGTACGTATATACATAATAGTTGTTTATCGTTAAAATAAATGAAATTTGCTTTTTCATATTTAATTTCAAATCAGAATTACTCTAGTATTTAAATATTTAGACGTGATTCGAAATAATTTATGTTTTATAACGTTATAAATTATTCCTACATTTTAATAGATATCTTTCTCGAGCCTTATAAAAATAATAACGTAAATAACGCAATTGCTTGTTTACTTCTCAATATTACAATGAAAAGTAAGAGAAATGATCAAAAAACAATAATTAATCTTGTGGGTGGAGAACAAAAGATTCTTGAATATTATATTATACTACATGAATAAATTTAAGAAATTTTTTAACGAATAGTACAGCTTTTTACATCTAACTACAAAATATATTTTTATTTTTATTTTAAATTCGCTAAAAATAAAAAGTTACATACATTCATATACATAAATGTATATTAACGAAGTCGTTTGAATTCAGATAACTACACCTTAAAGTATCATAAAAATATCTGAATATTTCAAGATATAGTAGATATAACGATATAACATAACTACCTTCAATTCTAATTTGTACAATTGTCGAAGTTATAAAAAAGTACCGATTTATATAAAAATAGCAACAGGTGCTGAATGTAACAGTTAAAAAGAAACACTTTTAGTTTGACGATGTTACTTACCACCATAGAGTTTCGTAATCACAGAAAATGAACAATTTAAAAATAAAAGAAAATACCATACTGGCAAAAAACTGTCAAAATATATAACAAATATTACAGTCCAAAATTAATTGCAAGTTAAAAAAGTTGATTGTACGTTAAATTAATCAAATTCAAGTAGTTTAGTTGGATTTTCCACATTAATTTGTTGTGAAAATAAACAAACGAACAATGTGGATACTGTCTTGCAGAGCTCATAGCTCGCACTACTATCCGCAGGGAATAGCTAAAATATCTAAGTAATCTAAAACATAAATACAGAAGATTATAAAGAAAAAGGCAGGTTTAACACATTTGACTATAAACTAACAGTTAATGATTCGAATCCTTATTCTAATTTTTATATTTGTTTTTAACGTTTAATTTTTAAAGACAATTAAAAACTTTAAAAATAAACCGTTAATTGTATCATTTATTTGACACCTTCACTTCTACAGATATTATTGTAATCATTGTAATTAACAATTAACAACGTTGCAGTAATAACCTATTATTAAATATACTGACACAATGTTTGCGCTACCAAATTCGTGTTTTGTAATCTGTATTAGCAACAATACATCCTGTTAATGATGTATTGTTTGTTGTCTATTACCACAACTACTATACGTTATGTTGAATGTTTGATTAAATTCTGCATTTCTGTGTACGATGTTAAATTATTATAAAGAGAATAATTACGATTTAAACATGAAATTAAAATAAATTAAGTTATTAAGTAGTTAAGTATCTTTTCAAAAATTAATTGAATAATCGTGACATCAGTTGTTTTATGTAGATAACAAATGACTTTCCGCGAACAAAACCCGATAATCTAACATAATTCATGTTTTGATGTCACATTAGAAATTAAAAACGAAAATAAATCTACTATCTGTACCTATTAGCACTACTTAATTACTACGATTTTATAAAAATATGGTTATTTCGTTAATAAATAAATAATATAGTTGTAATAATATTTCTAATATTATATGTATTTAAAAATTTAGAAACGCGTACTGTTTAACTGCTAAAGGCAACTACAGGAGACTCTTGATAATCCGACATTCGATAGTCCGACACGTTTGGTAATCCGACAGTGCATACTGCCGTTATAAAGCGCCAATGACGGTGGAAGGGAGAGGGATTGTTTGTTTTCCTGTCACAACGCGAATAATTTTTATTATAATTAATTAAATAATTAATTTGTAATAATTTTTATTTTATTTTAATAATTTTTATCTGTAATTACAATACTGCAGTGTCATTCTCATTCTGTTATTACGCAACTGTGCGTAATATAGGTGTGTGTAAAAATCGACTTAATGTATTTCTTCAAGCTCAAAATTGTATTTAGTATTGTTACCCCGTATTGTTAGTAGTACCCTCGGTAATTCATATTTTTGATAATCCGACACCCATTCGGTCCCATATCTGTCGGATTATCAAGAGTCTCCTGTAAAGTTTAAAATTAATAATTAGAAAATGTACAATTTGGCGGTTTTTATAAAATAAAGTAAAAGTTTCCGTCTGAACGATAATGCGAGTTTTCGTAACAGTTCATAATTTGATTACATAAAGTCGTATAGCTTACATTGCACAGATGCTAAAGCAACAGTTCAACTAAATTAATTTATTAAAGCGTTTCCCCGTGTTATTCCGTATATTTTATTATATCAAAGCAATGTTATGCGTACGTACATATGAGGTTAGGTACTTCATTTCTTATGAGTGAGTTGGTTGAGAGCGACAAGTTTTATAATTGTAGGTAATATGCTTGCACGCTGAGAGAATAAATGTATTGATTTGACATTTTTTGATGTTATAGGCACTTGGCGAAACTATTTTGTCATAAAACGAAATAAAAATAGTGCTTTGGCTCATTTTAACTATGAACAAAATATTTCAATAAATTGAAATAAAAGCATTTGCTACAATTTATTCATAAAACCCATTGGATGTATGTATATCTACTAATACATTACCTATAAATCTCCAAATAGATGAAAATATTTGCAAACATAACAAAAATTATAAACATAATACAGTAAAATCTCATTAATCCGGACAGCTTTTAATTCGTTACGTCCAACACGTTTTTAGTAAAGGTAAGCTAAAAGTCCAAAAATATCCACAATTCAAAGATTGTATCTATTTACTTTTTTACCTATTATTTTCATTTTGTATTACTTGAAATGTAAAATGAAACTGACTTGCTGTTAATAGGTTGCTTTATAGTAAGCTGCTAAGTTTTATTTTATAAGTTATTCTTTTAATCCGTTCAAGTTAAGATTACTAAGATTTTACTATGTATATTAAATATGGTGAACAATGTTTTTCATGAAATTTCTTTATCATACCAATTTTTTAAAATTTTTAATTTAATAATCGTCTCACTGGAGTTTGCCCCTTTTAAAGACTTTTAAGAACTCAGAAAGTGAAAGTGACTCAACACCCTAACAGGTGCATCTGTCCTCTAGTTTATGGCCTCCATCGTGTGAGGGTATCGATTGTGCAATTGTAAAAGATATTTCCATTTATTTGTTCGATTACCCTACCTACTGATCCTATGACCGACCCGAAACGGATTGATATTTAGCTTTAAGTAAAACTCTCAAACTAAAAATAAGTCGTAAAATTGTGGTGGAAGAAACTAGAAAATGATGTTCACCAACCTCTGGGGGTTTGAGTCGCACGCAATAGTACGTAACATATATATGTATAGGCATACTACAGTGCGAAATAAATTTATAATGCACTATCTGTATTTTAATTTAATTATAACTAAAAGTGAAATAACAGTTTTAATTATAGATACTGTAAAGTGTATGGAAATATATTACGTTTAAATGCGAGAAGTTAATTAGAACCTAATTATTAGGGTCAATAGTATGTTACTGGTTCTGCTATTAAAGTTAATTACACTGTTCACTAATTTCATTTAATCAATAGGCACATTACATAATTGTTTCAAAAATTATTTTGCATATATTATATACCGGGTGTCCCAGACCATCCGGACCACCAATTATTTCATAAACGCGACACTTTAGAAACAAACTTTTCGGACAAAATTTATAGTTTTAAATTATGCATAACATAGTCGTATTAGTGTGACCTTGAACAAAGTTTTCAGGTCACCTTTCACGTTTTAAATAGAACCCCTATTATTATCTTGATTATCTCGAGAGCTATTCAAAACACTATAACAAAGTATTTTTTCATTAAGTACTTTTCGAGTTATGAAGTCCGAAATTTCGAATACTGCCGGCAAAATAAGCATCGTACGAAAAAATATTCGACGCCAAAGTTAATATTTTCGAGGGAGCTTCTAACGTGTTCTAAAATTTTCCACCCCCGCCTTTCCCTAAAGTTGGGGCGAGGGAAACAAGCATTCCGACTACACTGCCATCTGTACGAATCGAATAAAACGTTTCAGACTAACGTTAGATATTTTCGATGTACTATTCGAATCTGTAATGATAAATAAGGGTTTCCATTGAATATTTTAACGCCCCCCCCCCGTTGTAATCTCGGAGAGGGAGGGGGCGAGAAAATGTTAACATACGTGAATAGCCCCCTCGAAACTATTAACTTTTAATGTCGAACATTTTTTTCGTACAATGTTTATTTCTCTATATATTTTAAGCTGGGGACACACTGTCGACACGTCACGTGCCGGCATGGAATTTTACATTAGTACACATAGGACGACACGTGACGCATCTGTTCAGACGCTCACTCAACATGTTCGCATATATTTTTAAATATATTGTATTTGTAGATTTGAATTAACTAATTAGCCAGTCTATTTGTTTCGTAATAATTTGCTAAATCGGGTTAATATTTACAATCACAAACGTCCATGGTTGCAGCGGGATATGAACCCGCAGCCGTGAGTGTACTAGAGAGTGATTAATTCTTTAGACCACCGCGGCCCCATATTATATATTCGTAATTGGCAATTGAAAATAAAAGCCAGAATAAATTGTTGACCTTAAATGTGACAACATAAATTAATATGATAAAGATAGGTGAAGGTTGAACAAATTATTTTAATTTTGCATGTTAAGAAGGACATAAACTTTACTTAACTTTCAGAGTCGTCTATAAATTTAGTATTTTCTTACACAATTAAAAAATAAATTACCAAGAAATGGAAAACTATTATAAATTTATTACTTTAAAAGATACGATCCTTTATATACCATTATGTCGTTTTTAATTTATGAGTAAGTATATAGTTAAATTTAAAACATTATAAGTAGTATGTCGTTAATTCTAAAGTTTGTAAATACGGTAATTTGTACAAACTTTGTTGACATCTATAATCATTATTATACTTCATAATGAGTATTAAAATTAAAATATGGACACAGACATATTTCAGTCAGTTTCATTGCTTATATCCCAACTAAAATCCGTGTTAGCATACGTGATTGAGTCACTATACGTCCTATGTATAATTAAATATCGTTTATATTTAATTCCCTTAAATGTAACACCCGTATAAATTGCAGAATAAACTATCCAAAAGTACAAGGCGAATCTTAATTGTTGCGTCTAAAACTTAGCGACTATTATTACAAATTAAAAATATTTGTAGTTAAGAAAATTGGACACAAAAATGATAGACTAAAATCAACAAATACAGATTTTTAAGTATCATACGTTTGACAATGCCGTGTGAATTAATAATAATATGTAAGTACGTACTACGTACCAACAAGTGGGTGAATAATTTAAAGAAGCCCAATTTTCCTGCTGTTAGTTTTATTTGTCAAATAATTTTTCTTGAATGAAAATTGTGCGTCACAATGATTTCAAAAATTACATTACACTTACATCTTATTCATATTTGTTTTTATTTACGCAGATATTTTGTAAATTTTTGAGAAGCCAAAATATTACGGTTTTTGAGATCGCCGAGCTATGATCTTAAAACTTTTTAAAACAAATTTTAATTTTCAGTTTTAGAAAAATCCATATCAAGATGTTTTACTTTATTTTATAATATATAATTTTTAAATAAAATATTTTTATTGTATATTGTATATCTTTAAAATTTTATTATTTCTAATTGTAAGATCTATGTTGCGGCTATTTTTTCATAATAGACCTTTTCACAAATATCTACGTTTATAGTATAATTTTATAATTTGTATCTGCTATTCTTGTCTAAAAACATTATTATGTTCTCCATGAAAAGGGCTAAATTTTATGCCTTATAAAATTTTATAGATGTAACAACTTTATAACTTAAGTTTCACTTGAAGTTTAGGAATGTTTTTGAATAAAGTCCATTTTCCAACTAAAATTTTATCAAATTCGACTTTTTCGTTTTATTATTTTCTATTTCAAGGGTACGTATGCCTATTTTTACAACTAAAAAACTATTTTGATAGAAAGTAAAAAAAGTTTCAAAAAAGGAATTTAGAAATACAGTCGAATATTTTAGATGAAAAGTTCAAAAACCTGAAAATGATCAAATCCAGGGTTTTATTGTTACGAAATTCCGAACAGTAATTCGCTTATAGTTTCATTAATATCGTTTTTCAATTTATCAATTACCGATTTAATATAAAATTAAGGAAAAGGGCATTTTCAATACGTGCAAAACAAACATATCAATATTTAAGTTTATGTACTTATCTTAATTAATTTTATATATTGTATGTACTTAATCATTTACGTATTTCTTATTTCTTAAGTACTTTTTCAAATATTAAATAACAATACCATTTTAATAATTATAATAATAATCATAATAATATCGTGTTTTCTTAAAGAAACTGTATGTTTGTAAATAAATATATAAATATTCTATTTACGCGTCCAAAGTTTTAGGGTCACTGAAATGTTTAGTTTACAGGGGCTATTAGCTGCTATTGGTTATAAGGAAATGATTGACAGCAATGCATTTTAAATGGGAAATATATTAATCTAAAATCGCGAATTGCGGCTTCCCTATGAATTTTTCTGCGTTGGGCCAATGATAAGATTTTTTTAGTTTTTTGATTATCTATCGAATTGTATAAAAATCATCAAAATCGATTGGTGTTTAATTTTCCATTTAAGTGATGTGTAACCCTTTTAGCGTTACTAAAACAACCGTTGTTTTCCAGATTCTAACAATGTTTTCCTATATAAGATTAAACTTGCAATTACTTATCACACATGTTACTCCGATACTTATATTCACTAGTTAATTCGCTATAGAACAACAAAACTCGAACGTAAACTTTAGACGTTATTTGGAAAAATAAATAATCGAATTTCGTCGGCCATGTTATTCAGTTGATAATTATTTTTATACTTTATACCGTCGTCTAACAAACTAAATATTGAATTTCGATATCGATCGGTGTCATGAATTGTTTATTATATCTGAAATAATATATTTATAATTTAATTCAATATAAAATCAATAATAAATTGTTAAAAATTCCAACGAAATAATTTTATAGCGATAACTATATGTTAACTTGTTTAAAAATGAGTTCGAATAAAGTAGTAAAACACCTAAATCGAAAACATTCTAAATGTTTGATTTGCGAACCCTTGTTATTATTAAAAATAAAGGGAAATTCGAATTTGCTACAATTTCAGTTTCAACCGAAGATCGCCAACGTTCTGTAAACCCAATTATTATAATATTACTTAATGAGATTTTTTAATGTGTAAAGAATATATTCCCGCATATCTTCGTTTTATAATTAAAATTATTTTCAGTATTTACTTAATCTCGTTTAATTTATATTCTTATCTTCACGTAGAAACAAGAATAAACTAATTTACAGAGAATTCGCCCTCTTATGCTTTTAGTCGAGAAGTTATTCCTTTTATAAAAAGATGACTGTTAAATAATATTAATAAAGCTGCCGCGAATAATAATCGCAGTAGGTAATAAAACAAACTATTAACATTATATAATAGGTAATTAATTATGCAGTTTAATGGGCGCCAATTACGAGAAATCTTGAAAATAAGTGCGTAACTAGAAAATGATAAAAACTTTAAAAAAATTAAATTGCGGTAAACAGTTGGTTTTTTCAATTTAAACGTTTTCTATAGCACTTAACTTTTTCGCTAGTTATTCTATATCCAGGGTGATTCCGAATTAGTGCATTAATTCTACAGTACGTTGTAGTGACTCTAATTAATGGACCCTAGGAAAAACAATAGAAAAATTCCATCTACTGTATTTTTATAGTTATTATCAAAATTTAAATAGTAAATTTGGCAACATGCTTGGTAAATGGTCGTGTATTAAGTCCATTATTATTATCACTACTACAGTAACCAATTAAAATAAATAACCATCTAAAAATAATAATCATAGCAAAAAATATGTTAAATTTGTAAATTATTCTTTTAAGTAAAGCTAAGTTAAGTTTATTATTAAAATAAAAAAAGGTGGTTCGTAGGTGGCGAATATTAAATTAATTTTAGATAAAAGTTGAGTCAAAATTTAATTAATAAGCAAACTATGTATACAAAGAATAAACCTTCTAAAGGAGTTCTTTAAAAAAAACAGCTAATTAACGAAGTATTAGATATATAATAAATTACTTTCATAAGTAAATGAATGTAAAATGTAATGTACTTTGTGGTATCTGACTTCAAACAGATTACCATAAAATTAAAGGAAAATTGAAGTAAACAAGATAACAAAAATTAACCTTTTAACAAAATCGGTAGATATACGAAAACTTTGTGACTAATTTTGAGATACATGCTTATTTATTCTTTAAAGAGATTTATTCATTTGTAATAGGTGTCGTTAAAAAAATAATATACAAGTATTAAACATAATTTACATATTTAAATTTTATACTGTCATACAAATTGCAATAAAATACTAGTATAGTCTCTGCCATTTCATTACACGGATAAAATTTGGGTACATACGTTGTAAAAACTTTAATTTACGGCATGTGGAGCTTCTACTAAATGAACATCCTGAACATCTAATGAACGTTTCATAAAAATGGAACGTACATACAATTACGCCTTGGATTCGACATATACAGAGTGATTGTAAATGCCGGAGGATTCTAATTTAGGCAACTCAATATACACATTGTTACTAATAATTCTTGCAAAAAATATCCCTAGAATTTCCAACGGTGTACCAATAAATGAAAAAAAAAGTAATTTCTAACCTATAAAATGTGTCATAATCCTTACCGGTTAACGAACTAAGTAATATAGTAGAATAGTTCTGAAATAACCGTTTTTACGGGAAATCCAAGATTTTATTCAACTTATAGTCATCTTAAGTATGACTTTTAATTCTAAACAACTTTTTTAAGTAACATTTTTCGATATATTCAAAAATAAAGGTACTTTACTCTTGAGCCAAAATTATATTTTTCCATTTCTCTTGTATATTATGTTATATTTTAATTTTTTATTGACGCATTTTTAGTTTTGGGAGAAGCACCAACTTTTATAAAGAATAATTTTTTTCCGAAAAATCCATAATAAAAAAGTTTCCCATATGATGCGTACTTTATGGAACACATTATATAAAGTACCCACGCATTACTTATTTTAAAAACATGTTTAAATATGTAAGTAAAACGAGTTTATTTTATGTGTATAACTTCCTAATGTGTACTTTATACAAAAAATACGTTTAAATATTTAAAAATCCTCACCCTACTCAACTCATCATAAATAAAAATGTTACTAATTACATAAATTAGCCTTTTTACTTCCATTAAAATTAAAACCCCACCTCTTCTAAGTGCACCAAATTTTGTGTAAGTACTAATTTGTTTAATGTTTTCCTACGAATCGTAGTATGCAAGATCGAAGCACGCAAAAAGTATTTAAAACAAATAGCTGGAAATAACCATTTTTGTGATAATCGCCGTTTTATATTTTGAAGACGGCATTTGAGAAAGTTAAATCGACAACGAATAAGAAAATTCTTTAAACTAATTCTGTTTTTATTTAAAACGGTTTTGTAAATGTATTCCGAAACGATTTTAAACGAATAAACTTAAATTTATTTTTAAATCGTCCATTAGTGTGATCCTATAATGTTTAACGATAATTGTAAATAACAATAAAAAGGAAAACCGACTCCGAGCAACAGGGAATAAATGAAAATCATAACTTTTAATATAGGAAAATTAAGTATCTAGGAAAATAAGAAAATATGGAGACAGAGAATACATTCTTACGAATACGAAAATAACTAAACATATTTTTTATTGTAATATCCTTGAAAATTCTTTCAGCGCTCTTGCGGAATTTTACATTAAAATAAGCAAAGTATAAAGGTTTTTGAAATTAAATACTGATTAAACGTTTTAGAATTATGCTAATTTGAACGTAAATAAGTTAGTGTAAAGAAATGACTACGTATTTAAAAAGAAAAAAAACGTTGATTATTATGTCACCAATGTAAAATCCCAAATCGATTTTTGTAATTTTTCTGATTTAATCGACAGTTAGGTAATAATTAATTTCCAAATAAGTATGTATTTTATACGTATAACAGCGTACCAGCCTTCTACTTATTTGTAAACGAATTAGGTTTAAATAGACCTATATTTACTTGTCTATATTTACAAAGTATTCATAAAATATTATTTTCGATATAGCTTATCAAAAACAGAACAGTGAAGTTAGCGTCAATTATTGTAATACAGATTGATGACATTTACAACAAGATATTTAATGTATATTAAGTATCAGTCGTTAAATTACGGTACGCTTAGCTTTATCAATAGGTTACTCTAACAAAATTTTAATCTTGTCAAACAATTTTCATCAGAACGTCATGGTAAAATTATAAAGGTTATTTATTACCTTCAGTATTAAATAAATAAGTCGTTACTTAACTAAAGACCTTTGGGATTATAAATCAATTTTAGTGAATTGTAATTTTCGATAGAAACCGATTGCATTTATATAGAAAATAGGGTAAAATTAAATATAGTTTTATTCTAAATATACAGTGCTGCAGTCTCTATAACGTGAACACCCCATAAGGTAAAGGTCCAAAAACGTAAACGACTGATTTAATATTCTACATATTCCAAAACGTGACACAAAACTTGTTATATTCTAAAACATGAACAACGAAATAATACAAAATTAAAACTATGTTGCTCTTAAGTGAGATAGTGCTATTGAATTGTGAGCGTTGAAAAAGGATACAATAAGTATACAATCAAACTGAAAGTGTACCAAAAAAATAAACAAATCCAGCTATTGCATACATTTCCAAGCAAGTTCAATAAGTTATGAATTGTTTAGACTTGTGAGTGTAACATTTGCAAGTTCCCGTGATAAGTATTGTTAAATGTATTTATTTTTTTGGCATCTAAGAGGAAGCATTGACTTATTTAACTTTACAAAACAAAACCGAGCTTTTATCAGAAGCAAGAAAAGATTCCGAGTGACTTTTTTTATCAAACAAGTATGGAGTTGCCAAAACAACTGTAATGTGCCCTCAAAAAGAAACATTTTTCAAGAAATTATATATTTCTTTACTTCTTTTTATATTCTATTACATAAATGAATGTTATTTTAACGATTTTTAGTGTTTCACACTATATTATATGGTATCCAAGATAGGTTCTAATGCACGTCATCAATAAAAAGTGACTAAATTGTATATTTACAATTCAATTCTACGTTTAAAAAGCGACATATTCTATCAATGATTTACTTGCATACATATTAAATGATATAAGAAAAAACTACAATTTATCAAAATTGTAAAAATACGAGGTTTTATTGATTACGTGAATTGAAACCTATCTTGAATACAGTATATGTGTATCAATTATATTAAGGATCTACCTATTCAATTACATGAACTCCTCGAAAACGGAAACTCCACTTGCAGTAATTAGTTCACATTATCAAGACTGTATTGTACTTTTAAAAGACCTTTAATAGCTATTCGGATGAATTTCGCAAACCAAACAATATTTCAAACTTTGACGTTGCCGTCTATTATTATTAGAAATAAATACATACGCGTATTTTCACAACTACAATTGATATTTTTGCATTGCAATTCGCCAACTTGGCTTAGGTAGTTAAAACAAGATTTAAAGAACTCGGTAAAATTTTATGATTGTGGTTAATCGTTTCGCCTAAAATCAGAACGTCGAATTGTCGTTATTTAATAAATACAACTTTTCTCTCATTTAATGTACGTTTGATCTCTTGGGAACTTCATGGTGTGCTTAGCAAAAGTTTATATTCCACAGCGAACGAGTTTTGTTTTCCCTAAGGACGTTTGTGGTTCTGTTATATGCATCGGTGTTTAAGTAATCATAAATAAAGAAATTGTAACTTCGTCAAAGGTTTAATAAAAATTAACATCTCAAAATATACCGAACGTTAAACACCGCAATTTATTGCAGATTTCACAGTTGAAAGCCAGACATTTTACAAAATCGATATAAGAACTTTATATCGCAAGTGCTACTTTAGCGAAACGATAATTAATTTTGTTGATAATCGCTAACGAAGACAATTTTCTAATTTAATTTATCCTTTTTCTCTAAATAAATGAGCTATTCCTAGAAGCGACGTTTTATTATTTTAATTTCGAGATCGGTCGGCTATCTATAAATAGTTATTTTAAGTCCGACCCGATATTTAATTACTAACTACAGTGCAGTCTCTATAACGTGAACATTCCATAGTGTGAACATCAGAAAATGCGAACAACTAATTTGATATTCTATACATATTCCAAAACGTGAACGCAAAACTTTTTGTATTCTAAAACATGAACAACAGAATAATACAAATTTAAATTACGTTTCTCTGAAAGTGAGATAGTGCTATTGAAAAAGGATACAATAAGTGTATAATCAAACTGAAAGTGTGCCGAAAAAATAAACAAACTCAGATATTGTATTTATTTCCAGGCAAGTTCAATAAATTATTAATTATTTAGATTTGTGAGTGTAACATTTTTAAGTTCCCGTGATAAGAATTGTTATATTTATTAAGGCATATAAGAAAACATTAATTTATTTAACTTTAGAAAAAACTAAGCTTTTATCAAATGCAAACAAAGGACTCTGAATGACTTTTTTTTATCGAACAAGTATGAGGTTACCAATTCAACTGTAATGTGCTTTCAAAAAGAAACATTTTTTTCGAGAAATTACGTATTTTTTATTTCATTTTATATCTCATTACTTAAATAAATGTTATTTAAATTATTTTTGGTGTTTCACACTATATTATGTATATTAATTATATTAAGTATCTACCTATTCGCTTACATGAACCCTAGAAAACGAGAACTCCACTTACGGAATTAGTTCACGTTATCGAGACTGTACTGTACTTTCTAACTAGAAGTTAAACTGCTATTGCTACGGTACACGAGAACTTTAGTAAAATAATTATTATGCATTATAGATTAAAATGGAAATGTGGAAGGATAACGCTTCAATAAAGTCATTCTAACCCTAAACCTTACTGTAAATACCACTACAAGAACGATCTGCTCTGAACATTTGAACTGGGGTTTTCGTGGAACATTACAGGAACCTATTCAAAATTATTTTAACAACATCGGAATACAAAATAATACTTTTAACTAGAGTCAAAACTTGAACTTAAACGACAAAATTACAAAATTAACGAAATCGAAAAATGCTCTTAAAATTAAACCACATAAAGTTTTTAGAAAAGCGAGCATTTTGTAGAGATTTAGAAATTATAAAAAATTGAGAATGATATAAAAATATAAAAGTGAAAATATAAAAATGATCGAGTCAAATTAAAAGCGACGTTACAGTTTCCTAGTATTAAACGTAATTTTCAAGGTGAGTTAGTCACACTGGAATTTAAGTTATACTAGATTAGTTTTTTAAAGGTACCATGAAATAGAAAGCTATTTGTTTTTTTAAATAATAATAAATTTAATCAATGCAGAGGCAATATTTCTATTTCGCAATATACAGGGTACCTAAATAATTATATTGCTATTTATCTGGCCGTTATTTGTCCCTTATTTCGTTTTTTTTTTCAGTGTTACCACAAAAAAATGAAAGCAAAATTAAATCCAGCAATACTCTATATTTAAAAAATATTAACTTTATTATTATTTTTTTAATTACCTTGGTGATAGATCATCAGCCAGCCACTGTGAATGTTCTACATACTTTGCATTGTTGTTAGGAACGATCACAAACATCCTAGTAGGCCGAAGGGAAGTAAGTCTAAGTCAAGAATTTCGAAGGGAATAGATAGAGTAATTTAATGGTTAATTTTGGGGATATATTTGGGGTATAACGTATCTAGGAAACTAAGTGTTTCTGGACATTATTTTATCACAAAAAAGTGTTTAATTACATGATCTTCATTACATTTTATTTGAAACACCCTGTATAATTAAAAAATTACGATTGGTAATGTTCAGAACGTGTAATTTGGTTAATTTCCTTAATTTTTATTACCTTTTAGAGAGCAG
Source organism: Rhagophthalmus giganteus (assembly GCA_036326145.1). Lineage (NCBI taxonomy): Eukaryota > Metazoa > Arthropoda > Insecta > Coleoptera > Rhagophthalmidae > Rhagophthalmus > Rhagophthalmus giganteus. Next base: position 2,839,687 of record JARFJA010000013.1, read on the forward strand.
ACGAAGAAAATTTGTGTAAACGTAAATATATCAAGAAATGTACATCATTACAAAATTACTCAAAAAAAAAAGAAAAAGTTAAAGAGGGTGTTGATAGGTACCAAAATTTTATTTTGGTCATAACTTTTTTTTGAAGGGCGAACAAACGAATATTTTCATTGAACAAAAATTAGTCCGAATGGACTAATCGCGGATAATCCTGTTTCAGATAGAATTTAAAGAAATTGTTATTTTTTAATAACAAAAGAAATTCCGTTTTGGCCATAGCAGCTTTTAAAAAATAAATAAACAAGGATTTTTATTGGACAAATGAATGCTACCTGGTTTTTATAAAAATTGGGATTTGAAGGAGCCAATTTCACATAGCTACATATTACCTACATATGCTTCGACAGATTAGCAGTCGTTCTAACGAACTTTCTAATGAATGCACTTTCTTGTATAATACTTTCTTTTCCTTTATTTCATTTTGAATTAGTTTACAATTTCAGATAAAAGAAAATTGAAAGCCAAACCTGCAATTTTCCTCAATTGCTTAAAATTTACGCATTATTCCTCATAAATTAATTGCGCCTAACAGAGGGTTAAATAATCCCCATTATATGTTGTGTTAAATTTGTTTACAAAAATAATGTTTATTAATTACAAAAATTATAAAATGTAAATAGTGACTTTCTTGTACTCGATTGATGTGAGCAACTACATTATTTATCAATATGTAAACACTATATATTATAATAAAAAAACCTTTTCCTGCGTCTTTATATTATTATCTTTTTCAATTAAAAATATAATGAAAAACTAGAAAACAATAGCAAGTACCTACATATATTGAAAGCTTGTATACCTACAGAATTTAATAAATACTAAGATTATATATATATATATATATATATATATATATATATATATAATTAATAATTAATAGACCCCCCATATATAGGTGGATATGTAGTACATATGTATAGAAGAAATTCCAGGGATTAAACATCCAATATGGAAGTTCCTATATCCGAATTAAACACTATACAATATAATTTCTTTTATAAGCTTAACCTGGTTTTTAAATTTTATCAAATCTCCTAATAATTCATTTTGAACAAAATTCTAACTAGATAATTTAATTAGTTTTGTGTTGCTTTTTTTAAATACATACGTATAGATAGATAATACTTATAATCAACATAAATTTAAATGCGTTCGCCGATTACATCTAAGCAGATTAAAAATAAACTTGATATATAGATAATAATTTATTATAATAATGAAATATATTTTAATTAATAAAAATTTCAAGATTTTCATGTTCTAAAATAACAATTTTGCGAGAATTTTAAACGTCATCTAATTTGCGTTCATTGCTTCTCATGTACAGCCTCGATTAAAATATAATATAATCTAAAAATATGTAATTCGAAACGTAATTCTTTCTAATTACGTCTTCCTTCTACACACGTTTCTCTATGTAGTATCCATTACTATCGCGGTATATTTCTGCGTTTTATTGTTTATTAAAATTTGCAAGTACGCGTGGTTATATTAATTTCAAAAAATTCCTATCCACGTTGTAATTTAGGAAGCAAATCTATGCCCGACCGAAAAATGAATTTATGGTAACTTTATAATTTACACATACTCCGAACAATTTATCGCCTTTTAACTATGACCGATATGAGTTCCGCCCCGTGCACTGGTTTTCAATAGGAAATAAATTCTACGTTTATTAAACGAACAATTTGATCGTCAACCTATTATTTGGTGCAAATGACAAAGCCTTCTGTTTATAAAATTCAGTGTAATATTTCACATTAGGTAATTTAAGTCGTCTTTTAAAAATACAAAATTTATTCTACTATAAAGTTATACATGTATCATGTTTATTAATTTAAATTATTAATTAATTAGTTAAAAAGGACCTATCTCTTCGAATGACACGCAAATTCATTTTTATTTTATCGCCGATGTTTTATCATGTGATGAAATCCAAATTCTCTTAAGTGATATTAGTTATAAAGTCGTTGCAAAAAAAGGTAGATCAAAGTAAATTCGTCATAAATATGTGTTCAAACCATCAAATACATAAAAACATCGTATAAAAGCCAGCGAGAGCTTTATTAAATAAGTTTCACTTTAACGACAAGGCCCCACAAATGGAAAAATAAATCAGAAAAAATTGTTAGGTGAATATTCAAATTGATTTAAAAAACATTTCACATTATAACTTAGTTTAATTAGTTTAATTAAGTCTTATGTATACACATTACTATAGTTTATTATTAATCTTTAACTACACGCGCTTTAAAACATAACGTTAGTAGACGCGTGGTGTATATTTTATATCATTGCACTGTCGAAAAGTACCCAGCAACACCGAAAATTATGTTTTAATAAATGATAGAATGATATAATTGATTATTTACACTTTTATTTATTATAAATTTCTATGAAAAGGGACCGCGGTGGTTTAGAGAGCGGTGGTTATCACTCTCTAGTACACGCACGCCGGCGGATTCGAATCCCGCTGCGACCATGAACGTTTGTGACTGTAAAAACTAAAACCAGATCTTAAAAAAAATAAAAAGTGTTAATGGTTAAGATGTGCAAAAGAAACGGAAACTGTAATTGGTTAATACCTTTAGTCCGCTGCCAATGTGAAAGCGGACTTATTATCGTTCCTGCTGTTGCTATTATGTACAAATAACGACAGTAGTTGTATGTTTTTTTGTACAGCAATCGGTTACTCCGTCTGCCATGACATCGTTCTCATCCTATTTTTTTGTCTTCCACAACAAAAGCACCTTGGTATTTTAACTAATTGTTCGTTCTATGTTGTTCTAATATGGCTCTTCTTCAGGTTCTTCCTCAAATATACATAGCTTAAGTTATAACATGAAATTCGTTTTCGACGAGACGTTTTCGATCCTTAACTGGTGTACGTTGCCTACAAAATTACATCATTTCTTCGTTGTTTTTATCACCGAAGTTGTAACAACGCTTAAAATTGCATAAAATATATACCATTTAAAATAACAAAACTTGGGAACGTTTACATTATACAGGGTGGCCCAACGGTAGACGTGAGAAACAAAAAACTAAGTAGAGGAATTATCAGAAAAACCCCCATGATATTGACGATTGTCGGAATTTTGCGATACTGCCGACCTAGAGCCATTAATTTATTTGTTACGCTTTGTTTCTTTGGAATAATTATTACCATTGTAATGTAATCATATTTATTTATAGGTATAGGAGTAATTGGTTACACCAAATTAATTATATCGTATTGATATTGGTATTGGTATTGTATTGTATGGTAATTGTATTGAAAATTCCTGAAAACCAAAACGCAACTAAGAATTTCCAAAATCACCAGAATCTTTGGGAGAGTTCAACGATGTATTAAAAAAAGCAGGTCACCAAGTGAGTATGATCAGTGAGTTCGGAACCATAAAAACATAAGTATTTGGAACAAAAAAATTATTTCCGCTTCTAAACAGAAAGCTGGACTTTCAAGATAGTCATTATTGATAATAGTTTACATTTGTAATGCGAAACCAATGTTGTTATTCAATTAACATGTTTATCAATTGAAAAGTACTTGTTAGTTAGGATTACACAATTCGTTTGTTTTGCCGAAATAAAATAAAAACGATGCCTTACCTACTCTACCCTACTCCACTTTAATTTTCAGGAACTTTCAATACAATTACCGGTCTAATTTCGTGTTATCCGATTACTCACATACCCATAAATATTATCAAATTACAATAGTAATAATCATTCCAAAGAAATGAAGGGCAATAAATAATTAATGGTTTTGGGTCGGCAGTATCGCAAAATTCCGACAATCGTCAATATCTCGAAAACGGTTAAATATTCGGTCAACATACAAAGGGGTTTTTCTAATAGGTATTGATGTCCTCTATTTAGTTTTTTTATTTGTGACATTTACCGTTGGACCACCCTATACCTATATAACTATGTGTGCACACGTTGTGTATTCTGCTCAACTCAATAACACTGCTACAAAGTTTTCAATAAATAATTACGTTATTACTATAGCTTAAGCAACAAGACTTAGAGTGGTTATAGAGGACATTTTATTATTGGCGTCGCAGCGAAGTGAGTAGTATTTAATAAAAATTACGACCGTTCGAGTGCAAATAATGCACTTTTATATACCAATGCGTGAAGTTAAAGATTAATAAACATTCTATTATTTCTATTTTTACTACTTCCTAGTTTATTTATATTCACTGTTAAAGAACATAATTTATTATAGGTCAAGCACAATTTAGTTTGTAACTTCGTATTCAATGTTAATTAACATGTTAATAATCACCATGTAATTACGGTTTTGTGTATTTATACCGAACCAGAAACTCCCAGAAATGTCCTGTCAACGATAAACGAATATTTTTGATGGAAATGACGTTCTCGCGCCACTCTTGAATATTCTATTAAATAACACAACTGTTATTGCACGTATAAGTCATGCACCTAACTACTAAAAATTTCCATTACGACTTATGTCATTATTTATCGAGATGAGTCACGCTTTTTAACGTGTATGGGGGCCATTTTAGAAAATACCATTATCACTTCTCAATGCACATGTTATAATATGACTCATTGTCCGAACAGTGAGAAATAAAACAATGAACACCTGAAGTGCGCATATTTGTTTTTTCGGCACACAGGGGTCAATCGGTTTATGTTTGTTTAAAACTAGAACTTGTGACTCGCTCAGATGAGTTGGAGCGATTGGCTTTGCATTGCGATAAATGAACGTATTCAAACAAGAGCCGCTTGGACCAGGCTTTGGCTTATCTGAGTAGCTTACAAGCTGTAGCCTGAAACACATTTAGTGTTGCCGAAATTAGTCAAGTGGAGGCGAATTGATAAAAGACTAGATTAAAAGGTGACTGTCGTTTCGAATTTAAAGAGAGGTAGAGAAAGGGACTTTGAAGATGTTATCGTGATTAATTGTAGAAAATAAAAAAAGTATCGAACACTTACTTGAACAGAATGGTATGAACAAATATACATATATTAAAAATAATAAAAAACTAATGAGAATGGCGTTGGTGGAGAGTGTGTTATGTTTGAATGTGAAACTTGGTCAATAATAAAAAAAAAACAGACAAAACGATAGTAAAAATTGCACAATTTTGAAGAAGCGCAAACCCTATTTTAAACGAAAATGCTCGAAATGTGTCACGTTAGTTCAATCTTCTAAAATCTATGCAGACTCCGTTTATTTTTAATAAAGTGAAACAAAAGCTTAAGCGGTTAGAACAAGTAAGGATAATTGGGAAGGTATTAAATTTAAGTTGGAGGACTCGGGTTAGTTCTCTCGATAGGGCGGCGAATGCCAGAGACTAAGGGTTCGCACTAATTATAAACTTACCCGTCAACAAACATTTAAAGAATTTCAATTATCTGATACCTTGTATTTGGTTGTAATACCTGATAGCTATATATAAAATAATAAAAAAATTAATATCCTAATATGGAGTATCCAAAAACTAAACCAAAATATAACTACCACTTTGTAGATAATAAGTGTAACAGATAAAAACAAAAATAATACGAACATTTAAAAAACTAATTTTAAATGATTATTAATATGCTAAAAAACACTGAATCTGAGCACATTTTCGCCATTACGAAGGTATCTCGAATATTCTCAGTAATAAAATAAGCTAGTGCACCATCTAAACAACAATGCTGACTTACCTGACGGTGATAAATCAGGATTCATAAACAGAAAGACTAGATAACTAGTCGCGAACGTGTGTCGTTACTTTTCCTTTGTTGCACTATTGGTTGCATACGCGCTCACGTTGTCTGCGATATAAAATAAGTCCCTCACTGTACCTACTTAGGCGAATACTTTTGACGCAGGATTCGTAAATATAATATAAGCATGATTTATAAAATTAAATTAATTTTGATCAGAACAATTACATCGTGTATTATTTAAATCCTAACTCAATCTGTTCATCATTTTAACTTCAGTTTGACATATACTTTCAATTAGATAATAACTCTAATAACGATAGTTTAAAAGTATCACCGATTATAAATAAATAAAATATTTGTATAATATAGGTACCGTAAACACAAATATAAAGTTCTACAACAGTAACATCCACAACATGCTAGTTATCACTTAGATAAAAGCTTCAAATCCAGTAACCATTCGGTTAACCTCAATTATTTGAAAAGGGATGTTGCAGCCCACTCGGTCCCCTTTTGAATGCGCGCCTGAAGTACATGGCTATTATACGTTATAATTTAGACACCGTTACCGAATTGCACTAAACCTAAAACGCCTTTTGTGTTCGTAGATACACCGAAAAATTACTTCGATCGATAAATTAACTTCGAAAACGAAATGTACCGGATTAACGCATGTATATTTTCTCGACTAAATTCGTTTCGTTCAAAATTAATTTATAACATGAAGTAAAATATACACAGTGATTATATCGATACATATTTGTTACAATTTATTTTAAAATATTCACATATCATAGTGAGAAATTCAGTTATAATGCGTAATTTAATTTGTGCTGTATACCGGCTGCTTTTTTTTTAAACTGACAGAATATTTGGAAATTATAATGTCGTTCAATTAGTCTTGTTAAATATTTACCTTTACGTTTGAATCGTTACTTTATATCTTAAACATTATATTCCCCATAAATTTAGCATTTCGCTTTTATTAATAATTGCAAAAAATTAAAATTAACTGAAATATAAAAAACGTAAAAGCGTATGAAATCGAAATAAAAGCGTCCATACCCCACAATTGAATTTAAATTTATACAACTTACACGATAAAAAGACAATTAAATTAGAAAATAGAATAATAAAAACTAACAAAACTTATTATCTACTATGTTTTCGCCACTTCAAAGCCTGATTGTTTTCAAAAACTCATGTTTTAACTGAAATGAGTTTTCTTGATATGTTTTCACAAAAAATTAATTGAATTTCTGTTTACTAGATCACTATGCGTGTTTAAATAATAGTTTTAATTATAATTAAGCTTATTTTACTAAACGGAAGTCGATATTACTTAAATTACTTAATATTTAATACAATATAAATTAATTTTAACAATTTAGGGGTCGCGATAACTATTTGTAAGAGTAGTTACAGTGCTCAACTGGTAAACTAATACCCTACGGTTCGAATCCTTTTAACCTACGTTATTGTTAACAAATATTGTTGAATTTCACCTTTTGCTTAGGTAATTTGATTATTCAATTAGTTATAAGATTTTGTTAGTTTTTATAAGAAGCGGATGAAATAAAAACGACGATGTTTATATCGTTAATAAAAGAAAAAATCTCTATTTATTAAGCTAAAAAAATATATAGCGTTCTATTTAAAATAATAAAATTGACTTCATTTCCGATGAAACCGGAAATGGTGTTTAAAGTTGAAGAAAATAGATTTTTAAACCCAATTACCTATACAAAAATTCATCTTCGTATCTCTAAAATCTGTTGAGTTATTAATTTGGGACATATTAGCCGAATCACCCGGCATATACTTATTTTATTAAACCATTTCTTACTCATAATGTATAATTTTGTAACGTGATATTGTATTTTGTAAAAGATTGTAGAAGATTGTGACGTTCTCTTTAAATTATATAAGAAAGCGAATCGTTAAGGAATTTAATATTTTTGGCAGTAGGTTACTTTAAAGAAACTTCCCGAAAGTCATCACTTTAATCTGAATATCTAATAGGTTTAATCACAATATAATGTCTCCAGGGTTTACATCAGGGTTACTTGTTTACTATCAATAATGTTGAATAAACAAGGGAAAATTACTTCATCAAAATTATGTAAAGAATTATTGATACATTAATCACAAAAACTACTAATTTAGTTGTCTCTAGGTAATACAAGTCCATTATCTATATTAGGGAGATTCGAAAAATGTAGATACGCTTAAATAGAAAAACAGATAACAACTATAGTAAAAACGTTTGACCGACTTCTTTTCATAACTACTGAACCATTTATTTAAAAAAACATTTACATTTTTCTGAAATACGATTCATAAAATACTTCTAAAAACTCGGTTAAAAAACGATTTAAATTATTTATAAGCGTCTTAATTCGCCTGTAATTAGTACGTTGCAAATATTGAACTTATATATGTTAGTTGCTCTCCAAATTTCGCGTTTCGAATGAATGAAACGATATTGTAAAGATAATCGATTACAATTAACGAAGTTTTTTATAAAAAAATATCTCTAATAGTTTTAAAAATCAAGAAAAAAATGCAGTTAAATATATGACGCGTTTTAATCATTTTAAAATAAAAAATTCATTTTAGGTAACAACAAATTAATATTTACCGATATATTTTAATTAATTCTTGCGATTATTGTAACATTTTAATTATAAATTGTAAATACATATTAACTTAATATTTAAATTTGCTTTTTCATTTAAGTGTCTTTCCTTAATTATAAAAAGTGCTTATTACATAAATGAAATTAATATAATGAAAGCTCTTTATGTTAATAAAGAAAACGTTGCATGTACGTATTTATTTACATATCCATTAATTTCAGTAGTATTACCAGTATTATAGAGATTCCTGTAGTCTCATTTAGATATCTATTAATTTTCATAATTAAGGTATACTACTGTAAAACCAATAATTGCAAATTATTTTCAAATAATCCTAATATGTATATGATTATAGACGAATAATAACTTTATCAATTTACAAAGAATGGTTACCTAATTGATAAAGTCATTATAATAGTAACACGCATTAGTATATGAGTAGTATTAATTTAACTAACGACTGTTTTTTTAGTAAATGATACTTATATACCATTAACGTACCTCTCTGTTAATTAAATATCATTTTTTTAGCAAAATATTTAACCTAAAGGTTTTATTTTGAAATAAGTCAGTTGGTCAGCATCTAAAATTATTTATATGTGTAGTAATACAGTTGAAATCGTTTCTAACCATCAACCGGATATAATGATCAGATTTTACCCTCAAGTTTAATTTCCTATTTTTTAAAAAACAACAAAAAGTATCAGTTCTAACGACACGTCTATAACGACGAACTTTTTAAACGAAATTACGACTTTTAATAAAGAAAATAAATAATTTTACACTCTTGCATACCAGTCGCACCCTAATAATTAAACACAACTGTATATTCAAACTGATATGGAACTTACGGGTCAGAAAAACGGCAACGTGGGTTATAATCGCGGTTCGTGATCCCTTAGAGGTCGTTATAAACGATTTTGACTGTATAACAAAATATTATAATAATATGTATATGTAATTATTTATTCTAACGTTTTACACGGAATTTTCGTAATTACGACCTAATTATAAACGATAACACCGATAATATAATTTAAGTAATGAAATCGGTCGTAAAGACCCATAATAAACAATTTACAAAGTTTAGCATTATCATAAAAAAATCAAGGAAACCTTCAAACCTAAATGGTATGTTTGCACCTGAACGAATAACTGGTAAGCCCGGTTTACAATTTTTAATTATTATTGCAAACAATAGAACATGTAGACCTTAGGGTGTTTTCGTAGAATAAGACCCCTAAAATATTTGTTGTATTTCATCAATCGCGCTTTCCAGAGAATGTCCAGCTTAAAATTAAATCACATAGAAATAAGAATTTCCCCTGATAATTTCCGGTTTGCCAGGTTTGTGGTCACCCTGTATTATCATAAATTAACAAAATCAAATTGAAATTATAGTACCTAGAATGATGAATTCCTTTCAACTAATAAAATGTCACTAATTTTTCACAATAAGTGAAACAATCTCTAATTGGCTCATAAATATAAAAAAATAGAATCGTAAATTTGCGACATCTTTATCTATATTTAAATGGAAAACTACTACATTAATACAAATACGACGTATCAATTAAAAAAATTATAATAAGCAGGCGACACATCGTAACAAATTAAATATTTGAATTTAAAATTCCATGTTCGTTAACGAACAAAACTGTCGCAAAAACCGTTAAACGTTGAATTTGCGAAAGATGTTGGGAAGTCTTATAAATTTTCTTTTCTTATTTTAAAGCTAATTTGCTTATAAGCACACCGCCACGATTTAACAACTTTTTGCGGGCGACTACTAGCACTTTACGTTGGCATTCTTTTCAGTACGAAAATGTGTTTCAACGAATCGTCTCGCACGTAAAAAGCGTATATTTAAAGGTAGCTAATCCCGCATTATTACGTAATAAATGGGAATTATTTCACGTACAATGTTCACAACGATATTTAATTACGAGAGATTTGTTTTCATTTCTTCAGTTATGCCGGATGTTAACGAGATTACTAGTACCCCTCTTTTACCCCTTGATTTTCAAGCTATCGAAATGGATCTCAGCAAAGTTGATAAAGACGTGAAATGCCATATTTTGACCTGATGTGTGATTTTTTCGAACTTCCAGTTCAGCCGAAAGTGACACCAATTTACGATTTTCAAATGGAAGCTCCTGTATATTATTGCATTTTCATAATCCTGGGTGAATTCTGAATAGGTTAGCAGAATTTTGGCGAAAAATATTTAGACTGTTTTCTATTTATTATGATAATTACGAAAGTAATACTAAATTAAAAAAATTCTAAAGGATCTGATACACTACCAGAAGATGCGTGTACCACCTCTGTATTTTTAAACGTTTGTTAAAAATAACAACCAATAACAACCAATCACAAGAAATCAAAAATCGCTAAAACATTTTGTTTTTCGCAGATGTTTACTGTTACACTGAGCATGCGCTCATTTCCCCTAGATAGCCTGTTTGAACATAACAACAATATCGATGGCATTTTAACAAAACATCTTAAGCGACAAAAACTAAATTTATTTTAGAATGCAGTCACTGGTTTAAGTGAAAAACGGAATTGTACGGAGGTGAGACACTATCCTGGAACGAGATCCAGTGACAAGTATCTTAAGTGTTATATATGTTTGTTGTTTTACGTCGCCACAAACGCAACTTTCGTACAGAGAATTAAATGCACCGTAACCATGTTACGTAATTACACCTCAAGCACTGGTTATATGGTTGATTTTCCATGATTTACGCACTTTGTTTTTTTGTGGTGATGTAGATTGTACATATGGCAATGTGTCACAGTTCATTACTATGTGTAAGCCTGCGCGGTGGCAGCGCGTGCTGAATACCAGCCAGTGGAAACGCCGAATACCGGTTTGTCGAATTGACAGAAAGATATTTAAGATAATGGGCCCAATTTACATTAGTTACAATTTAGATTAAATCGAAATATTCCATTGCGATCACGTCGCCGTTGCGGAGTTGTAAAATAAAAATCTAAGATTTATGAATTTGCCACAAATATTAATAAAATAAATTACGATGATAGGGAAAAAAATTGCTAAAAGCTAATCAAATGTAAAGTTATTCCGCGAGTGCAGCATTATAAATTTACTCTATTTTTAATTTAAAAGCTATTCGTGTGCCTCTCAACATTAAAAATTTCCCTATTACAAACCAAAAACCAAATAAAAGTTTAATGGCATTTTTGGCGACCGATAAAATACAAAGCAACTAATAAAACATGTGTGCCATCTACTTTCACGTGATAACTTATCGGAGTGCGTACAAAGAATTGAGTATTTTTAAAATAAATGTGGGATTTCCTAGTATCCACGTATAAACTCGAATGCATTTATATATAGAATTCCGGCAAAACCGTTTCAGATCATTCGCGTTAGTGGTACAGAGCGGTAGTGCTTGTTTCGGCAATTCGAATTTTAAATTACGGCGTCGTAATATTCGCGTGTGCGAGGACTGCTCGTTCGGTTTATAAGGGCTTTTTGCGTGTGAGTACGCGAATGTTGTGTATTGTGTTGTGTTCTCTAAAAGGATTACTGACAAAAAGGTTTAATACGACGAGGAAAGGTAGGATCTTTCTTTGTCAACTAATTCTCCATGTATTTCTAAAGTGTAAATACATGGACCTTTAAGCTCTAACACGAATTCTTTGAAAATCGAGCTTGGTTAGGTTCTTGGATAGGGACTAGGTTAGGGTTCTCTTCAAAAATTTTAGACAGGTATAGTACGACACGAAGGCAATTGAAATCGCCACAAGCTGAATATTCTGAATGTTTCTGCTTCTTATCTTCATTTAAAAAATGTTAGGCTCTTTGTCAACAGACCGTGGCGATCTCAGTTGCCTTCGTATTGTACTATACGTGTAATGGTTACCGCGTATTATTCTATATTATACAAAATTGTATTACGGATTTCTCAGAAATGGGAACCAAATTTAAATTTTGATTGTCATATTCGTGTTCAGCAACCCAAGATGAATGAAACTTGCTATTTTTGTCGCAAAGACAAAACTTTCATTAAATTTTGTTGTCCAGTAATATTATTTAAGTTTATTTATTTTTACTAATTAGAAATTTGTATAGTAGATAACGACTATGTCATTACTAATATATAAGTATATGAAAATAAATGTTTTTTTAGACTATCTGGATGCGCCGTATTGCCCATGATAAATATAAAATAGATAAATTAGTCGAAACAGCGAAGGTCTTCTCAGTATAGTTTTCGCTTCACAGTAAAATAGTTATTATTCCGCATTTTGGTTATTTAAAATATTTATTCATTTTATGTTATCCGATTCTTCCTTCTGTTTTTCCTTCCATACCCCCCTGCAGGGAAAAAATAAACAAATAGTGTCTCCGACCTCCGCATCTAAAAGGTGAGTGTCTTTCGTTTTTATATCCAAATATTAGAACCGGCGCAAACACTATTACCAATCGAGTTAATTGATTGTTGATTTCAATCAGTAAACAACCGCCGTAATTGAGTTAACTTGGAATTATTTTTTTGTACCAGATTGTAATAAAGCATATATTATTTCTGAAGTTATTTAATAACAATATTTTGGATATTCCTTAATATTCAATTTTTAAAGAATAAAATAATTGAGGATACATTTTTTTTATATTTTCAATATTAATTTGAATAGTGTGTTGCTTAATATATTGTAAGGCCGTTATTGAAATCAATATTGTAATAATATAATCATTAGTTACTTTAGACTGTAATTTGAAACCTGATTATCATGCTTATACATATTGATTTTACTGGAAATGAATCCTAAATTATTATATAATTTGGTAAGTACTTATCTAATAAATATACTTATATTTTCTTCTAATTTAAATTATAGTAAGTAGGTAGGTAATCTTCAATAAATCTAAGTCGTGTTTTTTTACATCTAGACTAGTGGTTATTATCGGCAAAGTTAAATCTTGTATAAAGTTATAAAAGTTCATACGTTTGTAAAAAAAATTAATTATCAGCACATGCACGAGCCAGGAAATTAAAGTATTAGATGCACTTTGAACGGAAATAACTGGCATTTCAATTCTAGACACGATAAATAACAAAATCGATTAAATTAATTCGTGCCCTTTGAAATATTGATAATATCCAGGAATCCAACAAAATTTTTGATTATAGTATTTCTGAAAACACGAGTGGGGAAAGTTAGATGCTAGATAATCACAGTAATATTACAATTTTTTATTGCGCCATAAAACAAACCGAACCTGTACCTAATTATTAATTTATAAAGTACGTACGTATTGCTCGACTTTTACTCATGTAAACAGCAGCAATTTTTTGGTCCAAAGCTAATCGTAAGTTAAGTTTATTACAAATGCCCTCAATTTTTAAAAATCATGTACGTTTTAATTTTTCCTACGAAATAAACAAAATAACGTAAATTATTTTTAAATAACCAATCAATTTAATACCAATATAATACATATTTACCCTACATATCCATTAAATTTCGCTTAATAAACCACGTTTTTTTTAATTAAATATTTAACGACCGACTTACAATTATGTAGTTTAATAAATATTTTTCACTCAACAACAGCGGTTGCTAAAACATAAATTAAGGAATAAAATAATATAAGACGAGCCGAAGCCAACATGTAGACAGAACAAACGAGAGTAGTCTGCTAAACAAGATTTTGTAATGCGAGCCACGAAATAGGGAAAATCACAAATATGAACGAAAAGATTAGTTTCAGTTTTCCGGATATCGCGAACGGCTCTCTAAACCACAAAATAAATTTGTGGTCAAGTAAATTAACGAATAACCTATACGTACTTAAACGAGGTATAAATTTTAAATTTCTACGGCCTATTATAAATTAAGTTTGAAAGTTCAAACTTATAAGGTTATAAGTATTATAAAATACAGTTTAATTAAGGGCCGGCCATTTATCAGACTCAAATTTAGCGAGTGTTTATGGGAAGAGTTAGCGATAAAAGAACGAATTGAATTCAATAGGAAACGGTATAAAGCAGACATCCTTATCAAAAATAAACCCCAAACTTCGTAGATATTGAATAAGCACCAATTATGTTAGAACGCAAAGATTAAATTAGCGGTATTATGCCTCGAAAGAGAATTGAGTAAAACTACCTTTTCGATGAAAGTTTCATCACTATATTTGATTGTTTCATTTTGAGTTTGTCTAAACAACAAAGATAATAATGACTAGCAAGTAATTTGAAAAATTAAAAACGTATCGTTTTAATTTCTAAAAAATCGGCGCAAATCAAACAATCTCAAAAATTGTCCTTTACGAAGTTTCGTAACCATTCGTTTCAACAACAAGGGGGATGGATATGTCTCGAGTAGACGCTGATTTGTAATATCGGAAGTTTGACGGTAGGTGAACATTCTATCTATAACCACCAGTTGATGCAATCTCCCGCATATTCAGCCTAAGTTGAAAATGTAAAAATAGGTAGATATAGATATAGAATGTGTTAGTGAATCCCAATGAACTAAATAAATTTTAGGAACATCCTATTTGTTTAACATATGTATTTGCAAAATTACTGCACTTTAGCTTAGAAAATATTTAGCAACAAATTCAATTTTGTAATATATTGTAAACGTTTCGTTATTTTACAAACATCCAAACAACCATTATTATAAAAACAGAACTAATATTTGAAATATTTGACATTTAATTTTCAAAAACCGTCGGTGTAATTAAATTTAATCCTTTATAATAGATAATGATTAATTTTCGAACCACTATTAGTCGTTAAATTGTTAAAGTTTGCCCCAAACTAACCAACTTCGAATCTCCGTAATAAGGATCACTTAATACTATTGAAAATTCACGTAAAACGTTCATTTAATAAATTACCTACCTACTTAAATTTTGTATTATCAAATATCTACATACAGTGTGTCCCAGGGATGAAATCGCAAATAGGGAAAGAAAAAATTATTTTCAATGTTACGCAAAAAATTCATTTTGTAAAATATTTTGCTGGTTATACATAAGGACATAAGTAATGAAACGTTTGATATTTGATGTACGGGGTGTTCAAAAATTAATGCAACGTGAAAATGATTACAGAGAAAAGATCCAATATTTTTTATTTTATAGGAAATATTATTAGAAAAAGTTTTTCTCCATTAAAAAATAAGTCTACATACAAAATTTGAAACTAAGAACTACCGAATATATTTATATTCTTATCTTCAATTACTCTATGTCGTATTATTAATGAAACACCCTGTATAAACTCAACGAGTATGATTGGGATTCTGTCGATTTTGACAATTTTTTTTATTTCAAGTTTATCAGAACTGCTACTGGACGTTGCTGTTGCTTACATTCTTTTTTCATTTATCTCTCTTGTTCTCACGTTCAAGTGTTTAGCTATCTCCATTCTGACATTATAGTATTTTTACTATAGCACTATTTACCAAACTGCTGGAGATTCCGCAATTTTTATACAGTTCAGATAAAAAATTGTTGTAACTAGAAGTCATCAAAATTTTTCCTTCAAATGTATGCACATATTATACGTATATGTCCATTATTTAAGTGCTATAATTAAAAAAAAGCTTATTGTTTGCTCTATTCGGTTTTTTATAAAAATAATGTTTTTAACGCGAGAGACATTTTAAAATAATTTCGAAAGCAAATAACGGGGAGGGATGTTTAAGGTATAGATAGAAGTTTACGAGAAATTGGATACCTAGCTCATGAATATGCATGTAGATGAGAAAATAATGCGTATTACATTGAAGCGCGTTCGTTTTTATTGTTTTACTGCACAGTATTTACATTTATAAAAACACAATTGGGCATATTAAATTTTGTATCTTTTTAATCGTCTCTTTGTTTTATAATTCACCGTTTCAGTCTAAAATTAGAACTCGGAAGTTTAAAAAATATTTCTATCGTTTGATTTGTAAAACTTAAATTATCGTCAATGTGATACACTTGACATACATAGATATGCAGAAAAACTAATGTTAATGTTACTTGAGCATTAATATAGGTACCGATATAATTATATAAGTGAATAATATTAAGTCCCATTCGTCGTTGTGTTAATTAAAGAGCTATAATTGGTTGTTCTTAATTGAATTTCTCAAACTTTTAGTCATTTGCGTTTTAATTATTACATTTACAAAGATAGAATCATAATTATTGAAATGATCTATCTATTAAGACGTCAAGTTCAAAATCTTCGGTTCGTATTTAAATAACAATTTTTCACAAACATTTTTTAACTCGGTTAATAATTTTTTTTTTCAATGATAAGATAGGTGATGTATATTTAATATTTTCAAAAACACTTTGTTTTTCGAGAAAGTTGAAATTTATTTTCGATTGCGATTGTAATTTCGTCGTTTATTAGTTACACAAATGATTTGCTTGTGTGTATGTGTTTAAACATGAGCGTAAATTTTTTGTAAGTTTATTTAAAATTTAATAAACGTAAACATGTTAATTAAATTTCATTTAATTTGTAATTCAATGAAAGAGATATTATTTCACAAAACTATAAACACTAAAATAACAAAAGGTCGTTTTGGTAAATATGTTTTATTACGGTGAAGTCCGTATTATTCGTTACGGTAAACTGATTTTAGTTCGTCAAATGTTCAATTTATTTGTTAGCAATGGCAGCGTTCGAACTAATTAATATTGTTGTTTTTAAAGGTAGGAAAGAGGTACAAATTTAAATTAGAGGTATAGAAATAATCCTTTACGATAATGCAGTTACTAAAAAGTGTGAGTACATCCCTTAAAGTGTTCATCGTCTCAATTCACCTGTATTTAAAACTATGGTTTATTTTAATAAACCCTTATATGTACGTAGAAAATGTATGGCAATTTATCAAAGAAATAAAGGTATATTTCTAATTTTCTACTTTATATTATTTGTTGTAATTCTATGATAAATGTGCATCGTTTAATGAAATAAATATTTATGAAACGTGTTGTTATTTTGAAATCATCATTTTATACAGTCGTATCTTTTTTAAGATGCCGGCTAAAAAGACGATTATTTTATTACCACTGTATGAGAAAACAAATTAAACCATTACAAAATTCTCGTTGGTTTCCTGAGATGTTAAATAAATTCTTTTTATCTTACAAAACAGTAATTTGACGCAGAATTTTTTTGGGCCAAAAGTCTCAACATAGACTACTATTAACGATGAAATTTTATTATTTCATCGGATGTTCATTGATATATTATACATATTAGTACCTAGTAATTTATTGTCAATTTTACTGTTAAAATATAGGTTATCTTAACCTCAATTAAACTATGTTTAAGTAACAACGCCGTTACGAGAGTATGAGGGTATTTTTAATACCATTTCGTACTACATTGATATTAATGATTGTTCCTTGATGGCCCTGTTAGATGTGATTGATTGTCATCTGTGTATTAGTTAGGTTTTTCTTACCGATTGTGAGTTTAGTTATTGTAAATCTCAATGTTAATTCATATTAAACTTAATTTGCTTATCTTATCATTGTTAGTGATAAAATAGTATTCATTATTGTTCGGATTAATTTTATATATATGTTATATATGTATGTGTATATTGTTTTTTCTGTTGGGAGATTTTTATGTTTTTCTCCGCATGTGTACATCTATTTTATTTTTTGTCCTGTAAATGGATCATAGTTCTGTTGGACAAATACAGCTTTATTATTATTATGAAGCGTCCGTGCCAAAACGCCTGTGGCAAGTGTCTAACTTGAACCCCCTTAACCCAAACATAGCCTCAAACCTAATTTCATCCTTACCACTTGCACCACACTCTCGTTACGGTGTTGTTAAGTGACTATGGGGTCTATTCTATAAACATTTGTTAATTTTAACGCTCTGTTAACACTTTAACCACCATAAAACATATGAAAATCTCGATTGTGATTGGTTATTCGTTTTTTAACAGACCTTTAAAAATAACAGATTTGTTACAGAATTGATAGATAACAGAATTATCGTAGATAATTGTGCCTCTGAAGATTTTTTTAACTTACATCAAGGTATAGTTCGGGACACGAAAGAAAAATGGGCGAGGCTTACGCCACACACAAATCCGCACTCGACGATGGCGCAAAGAGCGGGGATTACCTGTAGTTAACACCTCTAAAAGTCGGACAAGTTACTTTACAAATTTAGTGTAATAGGTAATTGAGCATAATAATATTCAATGAAAAATCGTTTACCTTAAACTATCGGTGTTAAAATGAAATTAATTTTTGTAAAAACTTTAGATTTAGTTTAAAGTTCAAAATGCGTATAATTAATTAGTCGACATGTCAACAAATTTCTAACTGTGACGAGTAGTTAAAAAAAAAGAGCAATAAACCTAAAGCGATAAAAGGAAAAGACGTTCATCTTTTACACAGACAATTAATTCTGAAACTTGAGAACTTTTCTATTTTATTTGAAGGACTTCTTTGTTTAGTTCCTTTTAATTTAGAACAGCTCAATAAAGTTTGTTATGAAAATGTTTACGATCAACTTAGGACCAAATAAACGAAAGTGCAAAAGTTTTTAGCTCGATAATCCTGTACACCAATATGAACTTACAGTCGCTGTATGTGTGTGAATATTTCAACAATATCAAAAATACAGCGCGTTATTTTAAAAATTAAACGAGCAACGGCATTTATAACCGCATCCTTACATAATTTATCTTACTCCGCTTTTCGCAAATCTGAATATGAAATTTCGATGCGTCGGATTTTAATAATCGAAATACTAGTAACGAATGACTGGAAATTTATCTACAATTTTATTGCAGTATTACTTATTTCACGTGTGCAAATTCGATAACCTACAACAAGAGGCTGCATTTATAAGAAGCAGCATGCGAATATTCCCAGACTGGGAATTTCCTGAAATGTTATTCACGATTTGATGTGGCGCCGAAAGCAGAAATAGAAATTTATAGGTTTACGCGAATATATCGCGTTACGTAGCATATATTGGTTGATGACATAAGTTCTTCAGGTATGGAAAGTTGTACGCACGGAAAGACAAATTCGAATTTAGAATAATATCGTGATATGATTTTGTGGTTACACGATTGATAACAATTACTCAGATAAATTTAAATTATTGCAGTAATGCTTAAATTAGATTTTCAATATTTATTTTTATAATATTTTTGAGTAGGTATTGCAGTCATTTAAATAAAGTTCTTTATTTCATCTTACACGGTTATGTTTTTTTTTTCTAAAACGCCCCCTAACGGAGATAGAGCCCCTTCAAATATGGGTTTTAGAATGGTTTTTATTTAATATTTCTTGAACCTTTTAAGATAAAATGACGAAAATTGGTACATTTACTATTGTTTTAACGCTTATTAAATTAAAATTATCAAATATTCAATATTCAATTCGGAAATGTGTCAAACTGCACAGGGATTGGATAAATATCACCCTAATTTTTTGTATGTCAGTTTTTTCAACTTTTGACAAGAAATTATGAAACTTCAAAGTTTTCTACTAAAAAAAAAATGTACTCTTATCAAATTTCGATAGGACGCACCGTTTTTGAGTAATATCATTTTGAATATTCCATTACATAAATGTATTCATGCTGTGATGTAGTGAAAATAATTTTTATTAATTTTAAAAATTATCAAACTCAGACACTAGCAGTTTTTTATTATTTTTTTTAACCAGCATTATTTTCTCATCAATGTTCCCTTCTGAATTTTTATTCGGTGAAGGTAAGAAAATATGAAAATTGTTAAAAATTGTATGTTAAAATTAATTCTAATTTTTTTTTTCTGACTTCACGGTTATTATTTTCTGTCTTTCTGTAAACAGTTAAAAGTAAAAGAAAGTAGTGTTTTTATCGAAATTATTGCTTTACTATTAATGGAATATTTTTAATTATTTTACTCAGAAACGGCGCGTCCTATCGAAATTTGATAAGAGTACATTTTTTTAGCAGAAAACTTTGAAACTTCATAACTTCTTATCGAAAGTTGAAAAAATTGGCATACAAAAAAATTAGGGTGATATTTACCCAGTCCCTGTGCAGTTTGACACACTTCCGAATTGAATATTGAGCATTTGATAATTTTAATTTAATAAGCATTAAAACAATACCAAATTTACCAATTTTCGTCATTTTATCTTAAAAGGTTCAAGAAATATTAAATAAAAACCATTCTAAAACCCACATTTGAAGGGACTGTGTCTCCCTTAGGAGGCGTTGTGGGAAAAGACCTATGGAGGTTTTCGTCATGGATTTGACTTGCTCTACGTGCCTTCAAGCTTTGATCACCTATTTTAGGAACACCTTATATAATCCAGATAAAATTATTTATAAAATAGGTACCTTTTTATACAATTTCAGATAAAAACGCAATTTTTGAGAAAATTTAAAACAGTCGTTTTCGGAACGTACGATTGGAAACCACTACCACACGACGTATATGCCATCGGATTTTACATTGCGCGCAAATTTTAACTGATTTAAAAAAAAAATAAATATAATTTATTTAATAATCATAAATGTACAATATAAAACACGTACGAATAAAATATTTTGGAAATAAAATGAAAATGAAGAAATTTTAATTTTGAGTAAATATTTTTAGAAATAAAGACGTCTTCAACAACAAGTAATATATGTATACAGGATTGCTAAAAAAGTTTCACCCGCACTGATAACGTATCTACCACCCTAACCGCATACTAATACTACAATCCATCTAAAACGTCTCAACGCAACAGCGCACATTAATTTATTTATACTGTAACGTAGAAGCAACGCTAATAATTGAGAGCTTTTTGTGTTGTAAATGCGATGCCGCGTTTCTTTTTTAACATAACAACACAACAACACAATATCCCAACTACCGCAAAAATATTAGATATTGCAGTCATGTAACTGTCATTAAAAGCTTCATAAGTGACAACGTGCGAGAGATGGTGCAAAATATGATAGTAAAACAAGTTTAGTCACAGTTCTATGTTGAAATTTGCATAATTTGACGTAGGTACAAGTATTGTCCGTACGTCGGTTTAAACGGTTTTATTTTTACATTATGGAAAATTTAAATTAAATTTTCATAAAGAAAGTTACTGTCAATTTGCTGTACGAAAATGCATATCTAACATTTTTAAATTGCAACATCGAGAACGATATATTAAAGGATAGCTTAAAATTAAGAACTTATAATGGGTTTTAGCTAAATTCCTTTTTATTATGCACTGGTAGCAGAGGCTACTACTTAATGCCATTAAATTAAAATATGAATCTACTTGGGTGGTATTTAGCAAAGAATCCCAACAGCTACGTACTCGTTCAGATTAAAAGTAATTAGAAGTAAGATGAGGAAAATTTAGCATTTAAACCATTATTATTACAGAAGAAATTCCAAGCTGTATTGGTATGGTTTTGCTTTATTAAATATTCCGCATTTTAATTGGTCATACTTAATTTTAAATCTGCTTAACCAACTTTATAAGGTTACGATCGAAATTGTACAGAGTATTTCAACATGCTTCTGTATAACTTTAGCGTAGTTGGTGATGTTCGCCAAAGCGTTTATTTAAAAATTCCCGTCCAACTAAAATCTATCGGTTTTATTTACAAATACATATTAAGATTAAATCCAACCAAAATGTTGTAAAAGATTACAATTTAATTTATCTTGTTTATTAACCTTTTAACTTCACAAAAGTATGTACATATGTATTTTTAATATTTTAACAATGCGATATCTTTGAAAACAATCGCCGATATGCAGCCCCGGTTTATTTCTACAAGTATCACAGTAATGTCGTGTTTATTTCCTTCTACCCTTAATTTTTCTATTCGAACATACCATGCAAGCTTTACATTTTCCGTCATCGATATGGCGAATAATGTGTAAAAGACCACTCAACCGTCTCGTTGTGCTAGTATAGTTGATGTTGGTTTAATTTACATCCGTTTCGAAAATTATGGATGAGTTGATCGACTAATTGATGTTTTATATAATAGGGCGACGTGTTCAGTAAATGATCAATTTATATAAGTGATTTATTTTTAAAAGTTTTTAGCATTCATATTTTAGTTAGTAATTTATTTCTAAATTTAAACTACAACTACTGTTATACAAGGGTGTAAAAAAAATAACTTATATTGACTATAACTTCTTAATTAGAAGGAATACAAAAAAAATGTTAAATACAAAAGTTTTCTGGTTTATTTCAACGCACATTATAATGTGTTTGGTTTGTTTTTATACTGTTTTGTTCCGTTGCTGTGGTAACCAACTTGGTTTTTTAAATAGCACCCATATGTTTTCTTTGCACCTTTGAAAAGAACGTTTCTTTCTCTATTTAGTAGTGTCATTATCTCGCAATGAAACAATGTCAAAAAAAATACCTAATAATAATTGTAGAAAAGAAAATGAAAAAATTAATCAATTGAAAACAATAAATGATTTATGATTAAATTAATTAGATAATTGATAGTAGCCGTCACGACTGATGGCGAGAAAATTTCCCGGAGAAAATGGAGATACATATTGATAATAAAATTATCTACCAACAATATGGAGCTATGGAGTGGTCGGCTTGGTTTCCTGACTTGTCACCATTAGATTTTTTTTCTTGTGAGGTTACGTAATAATATATTGTATAACTAATGACGAAAGGCGGATATTTCACGCGAGTGCGATAGTTTGAGTTTATAGTTTTTATTATTTTATACGAAATATATATATATATATATATATATATATTGTAAATAAGAAATATACGTCGATTATGCACCTGATTGTGGTAATTTAATTTTTTTATGAATTTGTAGTACATACCAACATGGTAACAGACAAGGATACTGTCGTTTAAATATTGAAGTTACGAATGGGGAATGTTCCGTGAAGTTTTTGCAGCTACTTTGTTACATGTCGACTTGAACTATTAGATATGGGAAGGACGGGCAAAGTTAAATATGAATTTAAAATAGTTACCCTTTGACTGACTTTTCAGTTAGTGTTATGTATTAGTACTTTTACACAATTAGCAACTCTGAGTAAAATATGGCCGCGCACTGTCAACTCTATGTAGAATTCTGATGTTAAATTGTGTTTTCATTATATAAATTGTAAATATATTTCTAGTTATTATAAGCTCTGTAATGGCTTTTCTATTTTTTTTTGGGTCGTACCATTTGCGTTTCGATAAAACATGGTCTTGAAAATATATTTACTGATAAACAGCATATTTTCACTGTGTCGTAAATAGTTATTTCTTTTTTTGTTTCTGTCGCGTCACATCGGGTAAAGTGAAATTACGAGTGAAAGGAAAAAGCCTTTGCCAAAAGCTTTTGCCCGCAAAAGCTGGATTGCAGTCAAATACAATGAACATCTTTTCCCAGGTTTAGTTATAAGAAAATCAAATGATGAGGTAACTAAAATGTATGGAAAGAACTCGGAAATATTTTCGATGGCTCCTGAAGGAGAACCTGATCTATACATGATTATCAAGGAACCAAAAAAATTGTGAAGAGGTTTCTTCCGCGTCCCCGAGCTTTGTCCCGAGCTATGTAGGTTTCGGTTGAGAGACCTACATTTTATAGTATTTCATAATATTTTATAAATATTTTTATAGTATTTTATTTTTTCGACGTTTGAATAATTTTTATATTTTTATTTATCAAGTGAAATAAATGAATCTGTGTTTATTTCATAGCTATTGTAATATTTCACTTTGCCCGCTCTAACGTGGGGGCAAAGTGAAATATCGCCTCCGTGCAGAAAATTATTTGTTTCAGTTAGGTATAATTAGCTACGCCTGTAACAGTTTTTGTGTATTAAAAGACATAATGTGCAAATCAAATGAACACAAATTGGAATTTTTTTGAGCACATTTCAAGTTGTGAGAAGCCTTCAAACGTTAACTATGTCACTTTACTCTCCCTTCCCTTACGGTGAGTTGACATTAACTCGAACTCGTATTCGATTTGTACTTGAACACAAGCTCTACACGATGACGTCAACATGTATGATATTTCTTGTTTTCAAGTATTGTTAATGGTACTCTCAAATGGAAAGAAAGAACTTAAAAATAACTAAAAGTAATTGCACATAAATAAATAAATAAAATATACCTTTCTACAGAATACATAAATTAGTATTGTATCAGTATTATTATTTAATACTTATTTGTACGTATGTTTCAATTACTTAATGTGTTTTATTGACTTTAAATTAATAAAGGTAATCAATACAACTATAAAAAACAATCAGATAAATTGGAAAGAAAAATTAAGTCCAACTATAGCAGGTTTATTATTTACAAACATCGATAATTCACTTAAAAACAAAAGATTTCCGAAGTAGGTATTTTACCGATGATATTCATTTCTGTTAGCATTCAAACTAAGAGACGGACATTAGGTGTACTTAAGTAAAAATCCACCGTAAAGTTAATAGTACATATACAGTATCCACCAAAAAGTCTGCACCATATAGAAAATATTTTTAACGATTTCTCAAAAGTTTTTATTCTTAATAAAAGTTGGTCAAAATTGATTAGTCATATACGGGATATGTCAGTAAATATAAATTTGGCTCAAGAGCAAAGTAGGTCCGTATATTTTTGGGTCCATGTAACTAGCACCCTCGCAATTTCAAAATCAATGTTGAATTGTGGTAATCGATTGAGCTACGTTTGAGCTGGTTTGGGTCGTAAATTTTTTTGTTTGTGCTGTTACCTGAAGTTAAAAAATCGTCCGAGTAATCCCGTGCGTTCCTTAGGTAAAATAGTGTATTTTTGGGCTTAAAATCTTCGTAAAAACTTGTAGATTACGAATTTCGACGGTGTCGCCCTCGTACCTTTATCAAAAATGTTTATGACGTCAAAATAATGGCGCCGAATACTGGAGTTTAAAGATTCATTTACTCCGGAACTATTGATCCGATTTCAAATTTGAAAACATGAAATTATAGGAAATATATTTAGCTAAATTAAATGTTGTCGTGTTGTAGGTAAAAAATTAAAATTCTACTATCGTGGCGAAAACATCGACATTTTCGGTCGATTTAAGACCGAATCGATACGGAGGTTAACTTAATGACCGAACGCGAATACGTATTCGATCTAAGCCGTTTTGGCAACGAGGAACCTCCAACGAGTTAACGAGCTAAAAAAATTAAGTAAATCTATCGACTATGCCTCGATGAACGTGGAAGTTGGTGATGTAAATATCTATTTCCCAGACCAGCCCGACATTTTCTGTTCGAGATAAATTAATTTTTTTTCACGTTGGTAACAAGTCGTTTTACCAGCTGTGACAGTTCTTACACCGGACAGCCTGTTTGTAGGTTAACGTATCCTCGAAGACAACAAATGTAGTTTCGTCAATAGGTGTCTATTTTGGTTGGTAATTAATGACGAACCGAAACGCACGTATTTCTGTATAAGCACACGGACAGGTTATAAAATTGGAACAGCTTTCTTCGGTAACAATAAGTCGACTTAATTTAAGATGTTTCGGCGCCATCCATCCGAGGCAATAAAAGTGGTATTTAAATGTAATTATTGTTTGCTATAATTTTGACTCGTAACTTTCGATTTTAGCGAAGAATTCATGTAACGATATTTCTACGTTACCCAAACGTAAAGTAATTCCAATTGGACTAATTTCAATGGCAATGTTTATTGGAACAAAATGTCGTACGATTGTCTCGGGATACAAATCGATAATAAAAATTCGATTTAAAATAAGAAAGTTGGTATCCATTTCCAGTGTAACCCGAAAAGAATAGGAAAACTGTTAACTGTGTCCATCTTTCGTGAAATTCTCGAAAATAACTCTAATCAGAGTTGGAATATATGGCGTTTGTTAATTGTTCGAAGTTTTGTGTATATTGGCTTATCGCCATAATTTTAAAGAAGATTATTAATATCGACCAAAAAATTGTATCTTTATTATTTCTATAAGAGCAAGGTTATAAGCCTTAGTTTAAATTTGAGTGTAAGTGATCGATCGTAACTATCGAAAGGATTAATTATAATCGTTCGTGCATCACGTTAAACGTTAATAACCATATTTCTTATTAATAAGTGATTAGTTGTTTCTAAAATATTTGTATAATTGCAGAACGACCAAGAAAATTTGTTTTGGTCGTTATGTTAATGATTCGAAAGGAAATGTTTTATTTCTTTAACAAATTTTACTAAATATGAACCTGTAATGTGAATTACACATTTTTTTTTAATTCAAAATATATATTAACGTTTTTTTGTAATTATACCTACCATAAATTCGAATAGTTTCTAAATTAAAATTATTAAAACTTGAACAGTTTATCCATATATTTCAAACCTGTTTGGGTTTATCGTCGGTGGAATATAACGACTAAAAATTTGGTTATAATATTCTTCCAATTCTTTCTTTTCGTTACAGACACATTTATTAATTTTGATATGGAGTATTTCAGATAGAAACAGTTTTTCATAATTTCTCTCGTATGTCCAAAATTTTAATATTTTCATAATAAAATCGAAGAAATTTTTCAGTTTATGTGTATATGAAATTGATATTAATGTTAAATAACTTAAGATATTTTCATATTGTTGAATGTACCTAAGGTAAAAGAATGACATTCATGAATTATTATGAACAACATTATTTTTCAAGGCACTATTGAAAAAATTACCGAAAAGAATAAGATTAGACTAAGTTGGTTGTGACTTCGTATTTCTCTATAATTTTTCATTTTAAACAACTTTTTAAGTAACATTTTTCGACACTTTCAAACATACAGGTACTTTAATCTTGAGCTAAAATTATATTTTTTGATCTCCCTTTTATATTATAAGATATTTTTAATTTTTCATTGATACATTTTTAATTTTGGGAGAAGCACCAACTTTTATGAAAATATAACAGAGTCCACGAGATCCGTGATCCGAGATCCGAGTTGAGTGGTTAGTTCTAAATTATATTTTAGAAATTATACTCCTTAAAAGTAAACTATTTCAAAATCACAAAAGTAGCAGCGAGTCTTTCAGGCTCATGGTATGCAAAAAAATTAATTTTGATTCGATGTCTATTAGTTTCTTGATATAAGTACCTATATATATTATGTATTATTCAATTAAGGAATTTTTGAACAATATGGCATAACATAATAAAGCAACCTTCTCAATTTAGAAAATAATTTTTGTGTCTAATTTTAGAATTTTCAAATTTTATTATTATTTTAAATAAGATATATGTTGATAAAACACAATGTCTACTTAAAAATACGTAGTTTTGACCTTCGAGTCGCATGCGTTATATGAGATTAACAAATTAAAAATGTTTTGGTGCTACGAGTTGTACACGAGTTAGGTGCGAGGTTGAACCGTCTTTCAGAGTTCCACGCGTCCAAAGGGCGCGAGCACAACGATTGGCCTGTCTTAAGAAATCAAAAATGTTTTGGTGGTACGAGTTGCACACGAGTTAGGTGCGAGCACAACTACTGGCATGTCTGGTTAATTAACATAATAGGTGTTTATCTTTCCATAAATAACAATAAGAATACTTAAGTTCTCTACTACCCTTTAGTGTGTAGTTTTTAGATACTATTTATTTGATAGAAAATTATATATTATTTCGTATTTTTTTGTAAAATATCTTAGATGCCTACTGAAATATATTTAGGAAACCAATAAATTTAGAGATTTCGAAGAAATGTGCACTTAAATCTTCCATCTACTCAGAAAATTTTATAATACTATTCGTTTCTAAAATAAATAAAAAATTTACGACCACTGCGGCGTTTTACGTAGAAATACGCACCCTTTATTCTTTTAATAATTCTCATTCGAGCGGAAAATTAATTTACGCTACATATTCTAAACACGTGTTTAACCACAGGAATTGACCCAATTAATGCGAATGGTGTAAGAATAGTAAGGGGAATCGGTTAATCAACAAACAGCACCTGAGATGGTTCTTATTTTTATTAGTATTAAATCGCCAGTATGAAATTTGTCGTAACTACTTTAATTATTTTTCCTAAACTTCTAAATCATGAACGAATGCTATCCCGTTTATTAATTTTTTTAAATAATCATACGGCGAAGTTTTAAATATTTAAAAATTTGTTCTTTTAAAATGTTCAGAATTTCCATATTAATATTACACAAAATTTGCCTCGGCAATATTTATTTATGTATGAAACTTTCTCATCATTCCAAACTTTGTTAACTTTCTTTTCCGCAAAATTTAATAATTCTTCTTGAAGTTGAAATTGCAATGAAGTATAAAAATGTTAAATTTTATGTTAAAACGCATTTGCAAGGTAAAATTGATTTTATTTACAACAAAAAGAATGTGGCAACACTCCGAATACTGTTTCATGCGAAAATCTCGTTTGAATTTCCGTTGTCAGATACTTCGACTTATTATTTAAGTTTTTGGTAATAACTGGAGTGATTTATTGCTTCGAAGGAACGTAGTTTCCACTTATGCAAAACTTTAAAAATAGAAAACGTTCTATACGGTTTATTAATCAAAAACATATTTAGCAATATTGCGCATTTTATGGCATTTATTTGGCTGTTAATGTTGAAAAATAATTTTAAGGGCGCTTCGTAATTACAAACAAATCGTCGAGAACTTCGTTATTTTAATAATTCCCGTTAATACCTTTCAAAAATTTTAGTGTCTAACGCTGTGATTAAACTTAATATTTCCTCTTGTAGTACGTACTAAACGAGCGAAGGGGAAAGTTTCTACGAAAGAAAATGCCCCAAATGAAGTTAATAATTCTTTGCATATGATATTCCTAAAATAGAATAGACTACGTCGCGAGATTTTAATATTAGCAATAATTAAGTTTTATAAAACTGTCATTTTTTTCACCTACAGTTTTCAAAATATATAAATTTAATATATTTATACAAATTTTATGTATAAAATTTTAAGTTTTATTTAAGCTAGTAAATTTTAATACTTAAAGCTTGCTATACATACTCTATTGATAGCTGAAGTTGATGGGATATCACATAATCTGAAATTTTCATAAACTTCGAACATGCACGTTTACTTTCCTTTTAACCGGATTAAATCTATTCAGTAGTTTCAGTTTCCTGAGTCGACCACGTCAATTTATCAATATAACACAACTCGTCACTACTTAACAGTTTCTGAAAGACATCTTTCAGTCGATGCTTTATAAAAAAGAAGAAAAATATTATTGATGTGTTTATATTTTGAGAATTTATTACTGCCGATGATACCTTCATATAAAAATTAATGATACCTTTGGAAAAGATTCAATTTTTTATGAAGTTACATCGGTTACCTACGTTAATTAAGAAACGCTGTGCTGCATTTTGAAGGGCAATCTATTTATAATTTTACATGATTACGTTATTTCAAGTAGCAATAGATATTGGCTATTGATTGGCTCAAAATTGGACCAATATAGGAATATTGTCGTTGTTAATTTATATTCAGTTAATATTGGTCCAATATTATTATATAAAATTAGGCGAATATTGTAAGTGCCAATATAGATTTAGTATAATAAACATTGCACCAATAATGGTCCAATATAATGAGTACTTTGTTAAGCCAATATATATTCCAAATGTTGAACTTCTACGTAATACCAATATTGGATAAACTATTGAGTTGTCCGGAAAGTTCGTGCCGATTTTTAGTAAGTCTGAATATATCAGAACGATTGAAAACAAATGACATGCGTACATATCGTAAACGACGGTACTTAAGGCATATTTGGAAAAAAAATTAGTTACGATATGTTAATTTTTGTCAGTTTTATACGCCTTTGAATATGGAAGAAAACAAAGTGCTTTTTAGGTATTTAATGCTTTTCTTTTACCGGAAGGGCAAAAATGTCGCACAATTGCAAACAAGATATGCGCTTTTTTATGGAGGTGCTGTAGCTGAAAGAACTGTGCGGAAGTGGTTTGCTAGGTTTAAAGCTGGTTTGCCGACTCGGTGGTCGAGTGGTTAGGAGACCAACCTCTCGCCTGACGGGTCCTGGGTTCGAATCCCGGTACGGGAGGTGAAATATCCCCCTGGTAGGCATGGATGTCTCGGGGGGGCACTAGAAATAATGCCTAACGGCGGTTCCTGGTGTCCTTTGGGGTGTGCTACTAACAAAAAAAAAAAGGTTTAAAGCTGGTGATTTCAACCTTAAAGATCAAGAACACCCAGGTAGGCCCGCCACCACAGACGAAGATCAAATTAAAACACTGATCGAGAATAACCCACGCTATACGACACGTAAATTAGCAGAAATGTTAAATATGTCAAAATCCACCATCCACGAGCATTTTGTGAAGCTTGTCTACATCAGGCTTGTTTCATCAGGACAATGAGCGGCCTCATGTGTCTTTGATAACTCGACAAAAGTTGTTGGAGCTCGGTTGGGATCCATCCACCATATTCATCAGACCTTGCGCCCTCTGATTTCCACCTATTTCGATAATTACAAAATTCCCTTAATGGAAAAAAACTTCAACTATTTGGTCGAGATAAAAAATCACGTAGAAAAGTATTTCGCTGAAAAACCTGAGAGATTCTGGAAGGACGGAATTTTCAAGTTGCCTAAAAGATGGAGAAAGGTTGTAGAACAGAATGGCACCTATATAATTTAATAAATGTATACTAAAATTTAAATCTTCTGCGTTTCAATTTTCGTTCAAAATCGGCACGAACTTTTCGGACAACCCAATAATATCTAGCCAATGCTATTCCAATATAATTAACTTTTTTTCTATATTTGATATAAAACGATTTTGGATTTCTGTCACGTTTTAAAATCGAAATATATATAATTAAATACATATGTAGGTAGAATTAAAAAATGATCATATACATATGTTATATACCTATATTTTTTCTATAGTCTTTCAAATCGTGCTTCTATAACATCACATAAATTATTATATAGGGTGTTCCAAAAGTGGAAGATCAATTGAAGTGTTGTAATAGGGAAGGTCATCAGCAACCGAAATAATCATATACATGGTTATTCAATTGTTAATAATTCACAAATCAGAACGCGAATCGGCGGTTTGATATAAAAAATGTAGAGGCGAAGTTTGGATCCATTCTATTTTATTTATATAGCCAATTTATAGCAAGATATTTTTTCAATATTACACCAAGTTTTGTAGTCAACATAGCACCAAAGTAGCAATTACAATATTGGCCCGTTATCGCAGAATGTTGCGTAGAAACGACTTTTTCAATTCCATAAATTATTAAATACCCCTGTAGCACAAAATATTGGTCGAATATAGGTACAATACGTCGACAATATTGAATATTGGGCCAATGTATGTCAGTTTTAGCTAATATTGGGTCAATATTATTTTTAACTATATTTGCAATATATTCATTCAATATTGTACTATTACTTTTTTTTTTAATTTCCCAAGTTTAATTGTAATCTGTCATAGGACAATTAGTTTGAATACGAATATTTAAATGTATGTAGGACGCTACCCAGTATCCACCCCGCTCATTAACCTTATTAAAAAATTGATAGCCAGTTTTTAAAACAGTATATAAATTTATCATGGAAACTTTTTTGTATCATGAATTTAAGAACAGGAACGATGTTAAACGGTAAACACTGTACTACTGTTTTAAAACTAATAAGATAGACGTTAAGATATAAGATGATTATTTCATCAATATTTCATTACGATATTGGACCTTTATAGCCAAAATCTGCCGCGTAATATATTGGCCCAACATTTATGCCAATATTGGTCCAACCAACTTGTGCTACTGGGGTATATTTAGTAATCGAAAACTCTTTATAGTGTTCAAGAGTGTTTTCGATATAAATGTCATTCCGCGACCAATTCTATTGCGTTCGTTGCCACATCGAGCGAACATTTTGATTTTCGTCTGTGCTCCGAGCAAATTGACCGAACACCGCACGCGTTGTGGCGACATAATAACTGAAGTGTGAAAATCTGAAAGTTACTATGACAAAAAACAATATACTACCTGCCGTATTTAATTTAAAATGTTATTCCCGTAACAATTAGTAACAATTCAATTATTTTTGTAATGGGTTATATGTATATGTAGAACATAAAACATATTTTATAAAGCTTTCCATATTAAGCGCGTAACGAAAATTATATTATAAATAACCTGTTAAATTACGCTGTTGTTACTCGTATTTTACATAATTATTTCTTTGCCGTTCCTAATTAAATTTCTCATTAAAAACAAATCAATTTCGGCAGATTGTAAAGAACAAAATTATCGTGATGAAATACTAACAATAAGTAAACAAATATATCGTTTCTACATTTTTTTATTTAAGTATTATTTTTTTTAATGGCCTAAAGCCAGTTGGTCAGTCTCTTTTGCTTTAATTGTTTGTTTGTTTTATTATTTATGTATTCAAAAATCATATTCAATTTAGCTATTTTTTAAATTATTTTAGTTTAACCATATTTAGAAAAGTTACAGGTACTAATCATTTAATGTATCAAATATTTACGCTGAATAATTAAAAAATATATGTACAGTTAAAAATGTCTACTATTTGATTCAATTTTAAATACATCTAAAACTAACAATGATGAAACATATGTACGCCCACCAATCGACACTTGAAATTCGAGGGAACTAGGTTTCCCTAAAAGGGCAATTCCAGTATTACGAGTGTAATTTCCACACAAAAATCTGACGTTATTGTGATAATTTACAACTACATATGTAATGTTTTGCTAAAATTAGTTGGGGAAGTTAATTTGAATGGATTTCTCTTAGGTGATGTGTTAAAATTGTTTTTGTCATCCTTATAATTAATATGATGTTTGTTTAACTTTTTGTTACATGTATGCGACCCAAAGATTTTAAGAAACGCTACCTTCGAATTAAAATATTGAAAGTATTTTTTTTCTGTCAAGTATGATCAACTGAACGTTTATATTAAGGTTATAAGCGCACTCACGAAAATAGTTTATTTTACGG
Organism: Rhagophthalmus giganteus; assembly: GCA_036326145.1. Classification (NCBI taxonomy): domain Eukaryota; kingdom Metazoa; phylum Arthropoda; class Insecta; order Coleoptera; family Rhagophthalmidae; genus Rhagophthalmus; species Rhagophthalmus giganteus. The sequence continues at coordinate 2,873,066 of JARFJA010000013.1, forward strand.
CGTTTTTTCACAATAAATTATTAGAAAACAAAACAATATTTATCAAAATTTGAAAATGTATTGTATAAATTACTGTTTGTAGAATGGCCAAAAGGTATTTTTAAGTAAGAAAATAATCAAGATAATTGGAGATTTTCACCGTTAAATCTTACTTGATCTTTATCATGGAAATAATCATATTTGTAACTTGCTATTTACAATATTTATAACTTTCAGCTATAGCTACATCCTTTAACAATATAATTTTTTTTAAGTTACGATAAAATTAAGTAGTTTAGTAATGATTCATTGAGCAAGAAGCTAATATTTAACGCAAAAGCAACAATTCTGTGCATTCTCAGTCGCAACAGACGTGTACAGGTAAATCATCGATAGAATATGTTATGTTCAAAACTTGAAACTGAATCTTACAAATATACAATATAGTAACTTTTTACGCATGACGTGCATTGGAACCTATCGTGAATAACGTATATGTATATTATAGAATAAGCGTTCCTTATAATTTCCTTCATTATTCTTCTGCTTCTTGAAATTCCCATCGTTATAAAACAACTACAACAAAAATATTAGAATATAAGTATCTATATATTCAGGGGCCTGGCTGGTCTAGTGGACCTGTCTCTCGATTGGCCTTCTAGCTGCCTCACAGCTGCAGGTTCGAATTCCGCTACTACCGTGAATATTGTTAATGTAAAATTAGAAATAGAAAAAGCAACGGTTAGGTATACTGCACTACCAGCACAGGTGTATAACATCTAGCAAACAAGTGTTGGACACATTAAATCGTAGATAATGTATTTACAATAAATTAAACTTTCCACTTTAAAAAATATAATTCTACCAATACATCGTTAACGTCCTAAAAAAATATTCGTCAAATAAAATATACCTAGTATACTTAATGCACTTCTTTTTTATAAACTGCTTTGCTAAAAGTGTAGACTTTCAATTCGATTTCCTTAAAAAGTAGAAATTGAACGAGAAAAATTGTATGTTCACGTCAATTTTCTTGCTAGCTTTTGCGAATTTGTTTCTGTATGTTATTCGTAAAAAATGTATTGAGGTTACGGAAAACTCGGCACTCCTAATTTTAATTTTCAAATTTTATAGGCGTATTAAGAAATAATTTATAAATATAAATCCTCGTTACTAAATTAAATTAGTTTTAAGTCGAGGAAGTTCGGGATTGAATTCAACTTTATTAGAAAATCCAACATTTCAGATTAATTCGAAATAATTTACGAAGTTCCGTATCGAAGGTATTTTTAAATTCGAAATTTGTATTAAACGTGAGTTCGCAGGAGAATGTACTAATGTCCGGATGAATTTTACGTAATGAAATACGGCCCTAACGTTTCCTTTCCACAAGGATTGTTGCACCACGCGAGAAAATACATTACATTTCGGTACATGAAACGTCGATGAGTGGAATACATACATACTTCGTTGTAATAAAGCTTTTGTCTTCGCCTCCATCAAACACAAGGGCTTTATTTAGACGTCATTTATCTGTGCTTTACGTTTATCTCAAACGCATCTTTATTTATAAAGTTACCTTTGTCGAACATTTTAAGAAAAAGTCTTCGCTAATGGCGAATATTGTGTTATTTAACCAAAGTGTTCTCATCCAAAATTGGCATGTTAAATACATTTAATGGAGCGATACATCAACATGACTAGCAGTTTTATTACAGTACTTAGTTCAATATTGAAAATGAACACGGCCTTAATTTTCTCATTCTCGATTCGAGTTTCCTCGCTCTAATAAACGCAATAATTGCTTATAAAGAAACATCGCAATCAGTAGTACAACATACAAATTTACTTTGCAAACTTAATTAATAATTGTCCACTTTGTAAACAAAAAATATTCGAAAAGAGGTTAAATATAACTTTAAACCCCGCACTAAATGTAGCAAAAATTTACACGTACCTACGAATTAAATACATTTAAATGTCAGAAACAGCCGAGTCAAACGACCATCAACATGTAGACGAACTTCTGTAGATAGAGAGGAAATTTCTCAATAGTAAAAACAACCCCTCGTACCTAACAACGTGCCATTGAAACTTTATTAAACCCTTATCTCATCGTGAATCATTACTGACGTTTTCCTTTTGTTTATTTTTTCATTTGCGACAAATTACTAAGAAAGCTAAATAATTTCATTGACGTGCCAGTAAAAGAGGAACGCTTCGACGCTGCTTTAATCAATCGCATTGGCGTTCGCAGTTAAAAAATACAAAAATCGACTAATTTTAAACGGCATACGGGCAATTAAATCGTGTGTAAACCTTGATGCCGCATATAAAATTTTCGCAAAATACTGATTATTTTAATCATATTATTTTTATTACCTACATTTTAATATTGATTACCGGCATTTTTAGCAATACTGAAATAAGGGACAATATTTTAACAGGTAATAGATGACGTAGAAACAAACACAAATTTTGAATGAAATAATGCATTTAATGAAATATATAAGACATTTGCTTTTCTAAACGAAATATCAAAAACTATGTCAAAATATTAATTTTATTATTATTTATTTATCGCGCTGTACGAGTACTAGTCGCAATTTTCTCGTCGCGTTATACGAATTCACATTATGGGGGAGAGCCTTATACGGAACTCCACTGTATATATATATATATATATATATATATATATATATATATAAACCTATTTATAAGTAAGATACTTTGAAATTATTTATAAAACAAGAAATTATTTACATGAGCGTATTTATTGTTTTTTGATTAAATGATACTTTATACGAAATCGATTTACTCGTATTTTATATATAAATAGCTCGAATCCAATTACAGCGTGTTACGCTGTTTTCGCATCTAACGGATAAGTTTAAATAATTTTAAACTACATGTAAGTTTATATATACACAAGTTTCACTTGTAGATTTACCACAGTTAAAAGTTGTTACAGTTTAACATATCAATTTCTTACGTAGTTTTAATGGAATCAGTTTAGACGACTTCCAATTTATTGTAATTGAAGAAGTTTATTTAAACTTAAATGCGACAGTATATCTAACAAAATGTTCCTTACCTCCACTATCATCGTTACGTTAGAGAAAAATTACCTAGGTATACGATTATATGTAACAATAATCTATGCTTCTTTGGTTACCCCTATTTCATTAATTCTATTTGGGTTTGCATTTAGAAAGATATATGGGTGGTTCACGACGCGACGTTTCAACTAATCTCGAAAACGTTCCGAACGACCAAATTTCGGTAGTTTCGAGCAAATTTTTAATGGTGGTGTTGTTTTTTAATTACATAAATTTGATTTGTTGTAAAATAACGAAATAATCGACTGTTAAATAAAAATTACGAACTATTTTCTAATAAATTTAAAAATACAGACCTATGTAAAAATGCAATATTTAATTTTTTCCGCGATTGTTTTATTAGCGAAAATAAAATCCTCATAAAAACAATCGTTAGAAAACAAAACAAAAATTATTCCAGCAACCGATAAATAACCATAATAAATATGGTGTAATTGAATTTGTTTTAGCACGAGCTTTTCAAAAATGTAATAATATAGATGTCTAAGGTGTCCTACTTAAAATGTTTAAGTTGTTAAGACGTGGTCAAAAATGGAAAACCATAAAGAAAATCTAATTACCAATTAAAAAGCGCACTATATTTTTTGTTTTAAGCGTTCTTGTATAATAACAGATTCTTGAAGCTATTACATAGGTGTATATCGGTTTCGCAATATTTTTGATATCATTACTCTTACAATTTTGTCTGTCAATCGACACCTCCAAACCATTACGTTGCAACATTGACTAAATTTAAATTTTTATTCATAACACCTTAGTGAAGCCTAAACGTAATTTAAATTAAATTTATACAATCCATATCAAGCAAACTGTGCATTATTACTTCCACTTTATAGAAATACTGTACAAAATAAAAATAATAACGATTTTACTAAAATATTCAATAAGTGAACTTGAAATATCACTAAACAATCAAAAAAATTAATAACTTTTTACGCCCAATGTGAATTGTCGAAACTCTCTTCAAGCGAAAATTTACAACACCAACATAATTTTTTTATTTTACCGCAAGTTAAGCGTTAAAAATTTTTTTTCAACAATAAAGAAAATATAGACGAACAGGTAAAGCTTCAATCGAAAACTCAGAATATTTTCTACAACCTTTCTAAAGTAGATTTCTATCGGATTTTAAGAAAAGGTATAAATTAATTTTTTCCGCGACGGGACGTCGCGTAGCGTCGTCGTTATCGAAATCGAGTTACCGAAACTGTCACTTTGACGTTTAGAGGTTATGTCAGCTTTAACCATTATTTAAGATTATATTTATACATAGTAAATATTTTGATAATTTCAATATTGGAATCAATATATTATATGCAATTTACCCCATTTACCTATAAAGTTCTACAAAAGAATATTTAATTTAATTTGAATTTTTTCTGGATAACCCCTATTAATAAAATATGTAATTTAACAAAATAGTAAATGTTACACGCAAAAGCTTTGTATATCTAAATAAGAATTAATAATCAAACACCAACTTACTATAAACGTGTGATAATAAGTATAAGAGAACAACGTTTATCAACAACACAATATAATAAAGAGTCTACAAGAAATTTATGCGATTTTGTAACATCAGTTCTTTCTTTTTCTATTTTAGGTTATTTTCTGCAAGTAAATAACGAGTGTCCGTTTTTGTAAAGTTCCAGCACAAAATCCTGATGAAATGGCAAAGCGGCTGACCCTAGCGAAATGGGAATAAATTCCTTTTAAACTAAAACCATAAAGAAGGCTATTAAACTAATAATGAGTACCTGCGTTAAAATAGTAACTTACACGAATATCAAAGCGTTAATTAGCAATTAGAGGTCGTAACTGTATTCGGGGTAATTATATGCAATTTTGAGAGCAATTAAAAATAATAATATCTCTCCATGGCGTAATTTCTATCAAAGGAATTTTAAAGAAGTTGTTAAATTAATAATTCGCTTTTTATTTTAAAATTATTATTCGGCATGCTTTCTTATGAAAAATATTGAATTAATCTTGAATTCGGTAGCCCTAAAGCGCACACACATATGGCAAAGGGTAGAAACTTTAAATCTCGAGTTTTAGGTCGATACTATAGCGAATGAAGGCATACTGTTTAACAAGAAAACTTCCCTTTATTGATGAACCTGCATAATTCACGTTTCCGTTTCTTGAAAATTTCGAATATGAAATAACAAAGTGCTATAATTAATATTTAAGGAGCCGTAATTTTACAAAACTGACGCGTTCCTTTTTGGTAACAAATTAATTAAAGTTGTGGTATTTAACTTCAACAAACAACATTATCGTACACATGCCAAAAAAGTTAGAAAATTATGGCAGCTATAATTTTATCGCTATTAATACGAACATTTACGGCAGGCCGTAAATTAGAAAAAAAAGTATCTCTATGAAAAAATCGGTACATTTTTGGGGAATAGTTTAATAATTTACAAATGCAATAATAAGGGTCAATAAATCTTGACTAAATATTAATTAATTAATTATTCACAAAATTCTTTTTGATGTTACAACTTTGCTTATAATCAAGGACATTCACAAACATCCACAAGTACGATGGAACTCAAACCTACAACCTTGAAAATATTTAACGCACCCTAATTAAACTAAATGCCTAACTGTTATGATTATACATAATTGGGAGGGCAAAACTTCGACGTGAGTACAATTATTATAACTTCATAATAACATATTAGTCTTAATAGGTTGTTGTTCACCATTACATCACCAAATTTAAAATTTATAACATTTATTTTTGTGATTTTGAAAATTCTAATAATTGTTATTGTTACGTTAAATAATTAATAAATAATATGAATTTAAGTATTACAGGTTGATCGCGGGAGTTACGTTTTGGACAAGGTCGCGATAAACGAATGTTCACAATCAACAGGAAATTTAAAAAATAAACACTTTAATAATGAAACAAATGATAAAAAAAATAACAAATAACAATAAACAAAAATAATGTAACTGAAAAAATTATTCATTTATATCACGTTGCATAAAATAATTATTTAAGTATTTTTTGCTTTGCCTGTCTGCGTTTCTTATGCAAAGTCCCACACAGCACCGCGGGGAATACCTACATGTGTTAAAAAACATTTGGCTCGCAAAACAGAACAAAATTGAGTTTTTTTTTAAATACTACTAAATTGATCGCGATATAACGAATCCGCACTCGACGGGGTCGCGAGAGCGGAGGGTAGGGAGTTGATCAGTATTTTCAAACAATTACCTATTCAAATTTTCAAAATTTCAAAAATATTTTTTTTCCTTTTTCTACTACCTATATTTCGTTTAAACGAGTTCTCGGTTTTTATTAATTTAATTTATTCATCAATTTTCTACGGTTTATAAAAAAAAGTACCTATAAATCAAAATTGACAAACATTTAATTCATTCTTGAAAATGACACAAACATAATTTAATATAAATAAATAATGAGATATTGGATATTCTCATTATTTATCATAATAATTTACATAATCTAATTACACTGTGCTACGAATAAAAGTGAAATCTGTTTTTCTTAAAGGCACCCACTTCCCTTCGTATCTTATTCTATGGTTTCGATGTCCTGGTGAAATCTTTGACCATCTTCATCCGACATGGCAGTAAAACTTTCTCTAATCTTCGTTAGTGTAAGTTTTGGACATTTTTTGATGTAAATAAACAAATGCTTCATCGTTCTTATCCAGAGCCTTGACAAATTGTTTCATTAGTATATGTAGTATATGTAGTATATGTTTCATTAGTATTTTGTATTTAATATGTAATGGAGAAAGGAGGACATCCTTAGAATCAACAAGGCTGTCTCGTTCCACATTTATTTTTCCTAGCTGTCTTAAAGGCCAATCTTTTTTACGTAATGATGTTGTCTATCGCGATTATCACACTCACGTACGAAGCAGCAGTATTTAGTAGATATAGCCTTTTTACCTAGTACTCGTATAATAAAAATCATTTTCAAATCATCGCACATCTTTCATCTATGTTGGAAATAATATTTTACTTATAAGAGTAAATGTCCAGTATTTCATCATTCTTTATTACTAAAGGCCTTACGGCATGCATAACCGACTGGAATGGGTGACCTTTTATTTCCATTATGAAGTACCTGATGCCTGTACCTCGTGCCTGATGGCATAATTCTAACTTCAGATTCGAACTCAGCATTCAAACACCCGTCCGAAAAACACAAATTTACTTTCAAAAAAATAAATTGTGTAACACAGTGTTATTAACTAAAAGACCAAATAAAGTAAAAATCGTTATTTTTACTTATATGTATTACTCAAAGGCTGATAAAAATATCAAGTAAGTGATTACAACAACATTTCATAGTGACAAAAATGGTAGATTTGATAAGAATTGTTATAATTGATTAGATTAGATCACGTAGATTTAAGGTGTTCATTTTTCAGGTGATTACAAAACGCATTAAAAAAATATTGATAAAATAAGAGTAAACTGTATTGCGAAGTCCAATGTGATTTATCCAACGTCAACCACAGTCTCTTATATTGTGATAAAGTTAAATTACTATCCTGACAAATAATACATTCATATAATTTGATCGTCTTAATCAAATTCAAGCCCGTGCAAATTTCGATATATTTATGAAATATTCAGACGTTTAAAATTTCAAATAACAGAATACCCACTCTTAGTTAGAGGGAGGGCCGCGGTGGTCTAGTGAGCTATCATTCTGCTAGGTTATCACGGCTGCGGGTTCGAATCCTGCTGAAACCGTAAATATTTCTGAATATAATTTTAAAAATAAGAGAAGCAACGGCTAGGTATGGTACGTTACCAGTGACAGTGTGGTTACCTTAAAAATAAGTGCTGGACACGATTAGTACGCAGAGGGATAACTCCTGGGGAACACCAACAAAACACCGCATACCGATGCCGTTGCACATACAAAAGTCTGTGAATAATGGGCTCAGATCTCAAGGCAATAAAATTAACAAAATACTCTTAGTAAAATATAGCGTTACTTAGAAGGTGACTCACAGACCAGTAAAATGATTTATGCAATAATGGACATTTTCTACATGGATTCACACAATACGAAAGATGACTCACATAATCGAACACTCAAGAATATTTCCAAATTACACTATCGGCGTCGGAAACGTTCGGTTACAAGTCGATTGTATTGGCCTTTTAGAATAATCTAAATTCACGTAGCATACAACATATACGTAACATATAAATGTGTGTCACAACGTAGCCTAGTCAAATTAGACGTAAAATGATGAGTTAGCGGACATTACCTGGAAAGTGGTAACAGTCTAAATTTTCCGAGTCGCAAGCGTGTTGCTCGCGGAGTGGAGGAAGGAGAAATGTGCTTCAAAACAGTTTTTTGGTTCTAAATCAAAAACGTTTAGAGATATCAAAATAGTTTCTTATAAACAATGTAGCCCTTTACATTTTCTACAATAAGTGTTCTACACAATTTTTCGTTGGAATTTATAGTTTTTCCATAAATGAGGTTAGAAAATGAGCATATTTGTATTGTATAGTAGTAAAAATACGTATCCAATTATTAGTTAGTCTTACATGACTATAGTTGTAGTTACATGTAAATTAAAAAAAAACAATTACCCGAAAAAACGATAAATATCTAACAATAAGCAAGTGCAGTAAGTCCTTGACCTACAAATCCAATTCAAAAGGTTTTATTTTATATAATCACTAGCTTTTACTCGCGACTTCGTTTGCGGAAGATTAGAAATATTTGAAGAAACGTATCCTACAAATTTTGTCATTCGAAAGTAGTAAGTACGGCCAAACTGATCAAATTTTTAAAAAACGTACTTTCCCATTTTCATTCTTTTAGGAGTGGAATTTGGAAAATCTTTTCTTAGTGAGTGTCTACATCATAAAAGGGGCTATGTCAGTTAGACAGTCACCTTGCGTTTTTATACTATATACAGTGTGTCTCCGGATCGACTTTGCGATAGCTGTCAATGGAAAATAATTTTGGAGTTTTGAAATGATACTTAGGGAACCAGCCCTGCTTGGTCCAAAACTAAGATGTATCGTAAAAAAAGCTGAAATAACTATATTCAAGGTGTTTTCTTAAAAAATATTCAATAAGTAACATCAGTAAAGGGTCATTAATATTGAAGATACGGTAAAATATTATTAAAAGAAGTTGTTCAAAAGTAATAGTTACGCCACTATGTAAAGTTGCAGAAAAATTCCTCAACTTTGATAAATATGTGGTACTAGAAAAAAATCTATTATCAACAAGACGGTTGCGGTGCACACTCGACTATGTTAATAAAAAATTACTTGAATAATACATTTGGAAATAAATTGTTTGATAGATTTGTGCCACAACCCTACTTACCACGAAGTCTAGATTTAACAATTATGGATTTTTACTTTTGAGACAAACTAAAGAACAAGTTTATACCGAAGTCTTCGATAACGATTCGAAACATTAAAAAACAAAATTACTAATGTGATTAAAGCTATACCTCTTGCAAAAATAAAAAGAGTTATCTACTAAGAATTTGAAAGAAGGGTATAATTATGCAGTAATTTGGACGGGGGTGAATAAGTTTTAGTTGCATTCACTTAAATTGTTATCTGTGATTAATACGACCCGTAATATCTAGAATATTCTCAAATTTCCAAAGCTTATAAATTCTAATTTAATTTTCCTTATTTAACCAGACTAACAGATAGTTTTATTTCCAGTTTCGAACACGAATTAAACACACGTGAAGCACTTAGTAGATAAATAAACAGTGTAAATAATCTTATACATAAATAAATAAAATATAATATATTATATAATATTTATAATATAAAATATATTAGTTATCTACTGCAATTTATAATAAACAAAATTTATAAAAATATAATTTTCCAACTTATTATAATCATATTCATACAAAAATAACCGTCGTATTTCTTCTTTCAATGAATTTTAAAATTATAAACGAAGATTGAAGTAAAAGGTTTGGTTTTCAATTCACATCATTCCCAGAAGCAATCGTTAACGAAATATTTCCCATTCATTCACAAATAAAAACTAATTGTTAGCAATGTAGGTAAACATTTGCATCATGTTTCAGATCTGATATGTTAACTGTAAACTATGTATTTGCCAATTTTATTTGTTTTTGTCTATAACAATGATATATATAAACTTAGAAAGTAACTCCTTCGCACTATAAAATTCCATTTTTACTCGCTTTATCAAACAGATGTTACTTATTAATTATCTCGTCAGAATGACAATTTTACACATTAATTTCTTATAAAATCCCTTTTACTAATATTTTCTTGTCCCACGTTCCCTTGTCCTTTTTATACCGCTGTGGTTAAGAAAAAATTAATAACCGACTAAAATGTGAACGTTAAATTAAATGCTTTGATTCTTATGGACTTTTTAGAATGAATATTAAACTTACAGTTCTTTTAATCATATTTTTACGCTACACTTTTTACAGGATTCAGAAATAAAATTGAACGATTTTTATGAAGTGAAAGTTTTATTTAATATTTTTAATGATCGAAAATCATTCCTTTTAGATATTTTCCATCGACACTAATGTGATTTTACAATTTACATTAATTCATTTTACTACTTGTTTAATTTAATTATTCAGTTATTCAATTATCTAACGGTATATTGGGGGAAAATTCCAACGAATTTGATGTCGTCAAAACTAACGATTTGAGGGAGTATATAAATTGTCCGAAGAAATTGAGATAATATAAAGTTCATTAGTAAGGAAAACAGGCACATTCGGCATTCATCCAATTATAATATTTTGGAACACATGTAAATTTTGTCCCTAAATTTTATATAAAAAGTGTAGATACATATGTCCAGGAACTTCGCTACCGGTAGGATCGTAAAAGGTAAGCAGCTTATTAACCCTTTATGTCCGGAATTAATGTTTTTATTTAAAAAATGCGTTATATAGTTTAAAACTAAACATGAAAACTTAAAAGAAATGTTAACAAAATTCAATGCAATTGGTGGTTACTTGGCCTGATCTGTAGGACGCAAAGGGTGCATTTGCACTTCAGTTTCTTATTTCGAAAAAGTGAAATTTAAACAAGCTCACGCAGCTACGAATTCATTAACGTTGAGATTTCGAAAGCAATACTCATCGAGGAATCCATCTGTCTGCAGAAAATAGAGACCTGAAGTCCGAGAGAGACAAAACTTATTGGACATATAATACACAAGAACCTCATGTTATGTATATTAAATGAGAAAAAAGCCCCAATTAATTGGCCAGTTAATCACCGCACAAAAAATAAAACCGAACGTATACAGTTTCGACAAATTAATGGATCAATAAAGATATCGCCTTTGTTTTCGCGTTATATCTGCTACTGAAAATTGTTCAATTTTTATTGGACCTCGTACGTACAAAACTTATTAGTTTTGGTGCTAATATATATCTTACTATTCAATATTACTTAAAGCGACAATTCTTATACTTTTTATTTTAAACATTATAACGATTTATTTACGTATAAAATAATCAAACTGAATATTTTACTTAAGTTTATTGACGGAGATCTATGTGATAGATAGATAACCCGTTAACAGCTATTTCTTCACTTTATTTTAACTGACAACAGCAGAAGGATAAATTGTGCGAAACAAATTTTCACGAAGAATAAATGCCTTTGGGATAGTTCCTATTCGCTATTTTATTTTAGAGTAAATATTTTAACGTAGGTTTTTAAACTTAAATGCTTACACTTTCGAGCATCCTCTAAAATCACAGAGAAAAATATATGTAGAGCTTAATCCCAAGACCAAGAAAACATCCATTAAATTTTTACTGGGTATTTTATGTCCTAGTTTTCACAGTTCTCCCACTAGTGCAACTAATATGCCGCAGCTGAAATACTCGAGAGAATTGAAATACCAGAAAAGTCTTAACCGAATTATGTTAAAAAATAGCAGAAAAACACTTACGGAATATAAATTTTTCTACTAAAATATAACGTATTTATATATATATACAGGGTAACTTATAAATAAACTCCGAAGTATTCTATTAAAATGATTAAATTTATCTCACGTTCAACCTACTAACAAACGGGCACATATCGCTATCTTATTATTAGTCTAAAGGCCCTAAAGGAAAAATAACGCTTGACCGAAATAAAAACCATTTTTCATATACTACGACATTTTGAAGGTACTAACACACTTTAAGTCTATTAGCGATTATTTTAATTATACTACTAGTAGATAAAATGATTAAAAAAAATTCCAATGGTGTAGATACGAAAATGTAAACATATTTTATACTCGACAATTTCTACACCAATAGATTTTCGAAAAAATATATTATTTTCTAATTCTCTCAATGTTTTATTTATAAAACATCTTAAAGTCCTTCGGCATTAGCTAACTATTATAACATATTCTCTGTTTCGACGATGAGCCCGGCTGAATGCGCCCAGTGATTAACAAAGTCCTTTTTTTATTAACTAACTGAAATTCCGTATAAATTAATCAAAACAAAGGTGACAGGATGACATAACATGACGTAACATAATATAGCAAAGTGAAGAAGAAAGCATGGCCCTCGGATATATTTTTGTTCAATTAGGGAAAGCCAACGCTTGGTTCACTTGATTAGTACAATAATAATTATTAGGTAGTAGGTTACAAATTACTGACCAACATGAAAAACTGAATATCCTTATTCTGATCCAAAGCATTTAAATGCAACACAATCTTGACCATTTATTGTACAATCACTTAACAATATTGCACAATCCTTCAATCTCACCTACAGACGTTCAATGTTATTGCACAATTTCAAATACTGCGCAATAATATCGAATGTCTGGGAACCCCTTTACAACATAATTCCAAAACTGTCGCATCCGACAAGATCGCCTTTAACCTATGCCTATTTTTTTAAAGTTGTGTTCCTACCTTTGGAAAATATTCAATTACTTCTTAAAATTAAACCTAATAATTCTTTATATTTTATATTAAATATTTTTTATCTTTTCAATGGTAGGTATGTGCTATTGTATTTTATATTCATAATAGGCTATTGTCCATAGGAAGTAAGTACTTATTTTATTCACGACTCTCTATTTAACAATCTACTTGTTTCTAGTTTTATTCTAAAAATAGCAACCAAAGAAAAATATACAGCGTATAACAAATATCGATTTGCAATTAAATACAAATAAAGTAAAAATAAGTTCATATAAAAGTGATTATTTATTAAAAGACGTAATAAATTAATTACGTGCCTACTTTTATGAAATCACAAATAACGTAGCTTCTTTCTAACATTTAAATCGATGGAAACATAATAAATCCAATTAAAATAGAAATAAATGGGAGCACAAATAAAAGAAACAAGAATATATGTAGATGTCATTGGTCGTTATATGATTGTAATTGCGATAACAAAAATTATAGCAGGATTTTCTGCATATTATATTAATTGTTATAGAGCTTTAGTCGTAGAGAAAGTACGTGGGTATTTATAAACTGTTGACGCATTATGGAATAAATACATATGTTACGTTAATATTCTCCAGCTTCTGTATTAAAAATTGTGTTTGATATAGATACGACTTATTTATTTACACTTCCGCAAGTGTTATCAGATTATATACGTTGGAATATGGAAAATTGCAATTACTCCACCTCATCTTACTATTCTCGCAAAATTAATTATTACTTATATTCGTCACAAGATACTCTCGTAATAACACCCGTTATTAAATTTACTTCCATCTCTTCGTAAACCCTCTTTCAGTCCTTCGAAGGGTATGAATATTATCTCCTTCACCACTTGCAAATTAGCTAAGAAAATCTACTGTTTCACATGGACTTAAAGAAGTAAGTGGTTTTATACTATTACACCAATAGGTAGAGCAGAAACACGACTTTTAAAAATGTTCTATAAAATTATGGAAAATTTTTATTCGATTATCGACTAACATTTATTTTAAATAAGAATAGATAAAACAATATAAATGTATTAATAAAGATGTTAATATAAACAGCTATTATTACATTTTAGGTAGAATTGATCGCAAAATAATTCCAGTTACAACGAATAGTTCGTTCACATAAAACTTTTACGTGATGAAAAACCGTAAAAGCTTAATAGTGATTAAAACATTATGTTAACATAATTAATTTCGTTATTAATGTTTGATTAAGTCGATAATGTAATAATTTATATTTACTTTTGATGACCTTATTTGTAAATAGCTCATTAAAACCTTTTTTCTGGAAATTTTTCGAACACACCCTTTTCAGTATTCGTTATCATATTTTCAATTTAAAATACATAACAATCGCTGATATCCGAATGACGATATACATATAATTTCCTTTTTAAATGACGCATAACATTTGGTTATTACATATAAACTTATTAAACGGCGGTTTTAAATGCGTTTTTCGTAAGTTTTTTAAACTTCTTGAAATCCGCAAGGCAATGAAGCCAATGAGGAAGCTTTTTTAAAGCTGCAGTTCAACATATAAATAAATATAGAAAAAGACAATTATGTACAGTGAAACTTCTTTCATTCGGGATATGCGATAATTCGGACTCCGTAAAATAACAAAAATAAAAATTTAGTTTTTTGGGCGCTAAAGTGAAAACACCGTAATTAACATCTGGTTTATGCTTTTTCTAGATTGTTTTTATTCCTCTGTTATTTTTAATACAATAAAATTAAATTTCAATTAATATCTACGTACAGCAATAATATCTACATAACAGGATATGTCACGACGAGTTTTAGGTTAGAAGAATATAGGAAAGTAATGAGAGTTGCGATTTGAAACTTTAGAAGTAATGGTAATTAGTTACGCCCTTTCAATTTAAAATAATTTTAGATTTACACTTCTTCCGGTTATACCGGAAATGGATACCAATTTCCTTATTTCGAATACAACCCCCTAATATTTATTATTGATTTTTATTCTCGATACGACTTTTGTTCTAATAAATATTTTCTCTAAAATTAGCCCTTTTGAAATTATTTCAGATTTTGTAAAAAAATTGACAGCTGCAGGCTATTACAAGTAACTACCTTTCTAAGACATTCATGCATCTACGGATTTAAAATTTTAGATAACCATTTTGGAAAGTATACTCCATTGATGCTGTATTATAAACTTAACAAAATAATACCGAGTGTTCAGAAAAGATGACACACTTATTCCAAAAACTACTTCCAAATAACTAAATGCTATAGTTTTAGAGTTATTTTGGAAAATGTATTACATACATAATAAACTATGCGTAATTGCATTATTATATACAATCCTTTTTCAGGTACAATAAAATATTTACATCAATCTTACCTACAATCTTTATTTAATGTCAGATGTCCATTATTCATTCTAATTGTGAGATCGTATTATTTATTTAACAATCATAATTTTAAAATCGATTAGTCTGAAACTGAATTTTAGTTCGAATTTGAAGTAACTAATTAAAAGTACTTTTTTAACTCAAATTGTACATACATTTAAATGATTAAATCTCTTAAATAGACTAGCATTGAAATTTATTTTAAAAGAAGAATTATAATAACAGAAAAAATAGAAGTCAGAGAAATAAAGGTTAAAATACAAGAAATGATAACCTCCATATTTATCTAATATTAACACGTCAGATTAAAATGATTTTATTTATTCAATATATCGACGGCGTTTTGGCAGAACGACTTAACCCACACTTTTTGCGAAAATGAATTATACTGACTATCTTATGCATCTAAGGTAAGTACATAATCTGTTAAAATCTGGTAACAATAATTCGATTTTTTCCTCCTGTAAAATTTACTTTTTGTGGGTTAAGTGGTTCTGCCAAACCTGATTCAATATTATATTAGTTCTGAAATTAATATAATTGGAAATATACCTCTATATTATCATTCAGCCAATAATAAAAGAATTTTAAAGAAAAATCGACAAGCCGATGTTTTACCGTCATGATTCTACCAACCAATTTCCAATAAAATTTAACTGTCGCTATTCCAAGAACATATTCTGAATTTCTAAACGCTGATTAACGTCGCGAAGAAAATTATCAAGTTACATTATTTGTCATACGTAGATAGAACAAAATATTGGTAGGTAATCATCGGTACTTGAATTTTGCATAATTTATTTAACAGATATTCTTTATACACATTTCTTTATTAATATTTGAAACTGAAATACATATATTAGTTAAAAATATCTGCGTAGATGGTAATAATAATAGTATAGAGAAAATAAAAAGTTTTCATAATCGAAAATATCGTAACTTTCAACTAATTAAAACTTACCTCGCGATTTCATTCAAGTTTACTGAACATTTATAACGATGTAAAATCGTATAATTACCTATCTATTTTACGAAACTGTATTAATTTTTAATTACAACATAATTATAGTTAGATTAGAAAATGTATTAATAATAATAAGTGTAACACTGAAATGTGGCCAAAATATTATTACTAACAAAAAACACAACCAAACAAAGTTGCAGAAGTCTAATATGAACATTTCGTAAAATTGATTTTCTATTTTATATAGGATAACTTTAAACGCATAAACTTTAGGAATCGATAGACCAAAGAAAAATAAGTGCAATTTGTTTTGAGACATTTTTTTTGAAAAAATATCAAAAATCGATATCTATGTAAATAAATCTATAAGCTTAGCAGTTGTTGAACATAAAAAGAATTCCTATTAATTGTATCTATGCTACTAGGAAAAACGTTCAACCAAATCTTTCAATATTTTTTCAGTTATAAAATACCGACCTTTGAATATAAAATATGTTTAATGAAAAGTTAAAAGTTGAAAAAAATGAAAAAGTTAAAAAAAAACATCTTTAACATCCTGAATCTACTAAACTACTTGCAAAAATGTTTTCCGAACAAACTATGTAAGTACATAAGTGTTTCATGTCATAAATAATAGGTTATGCGCATAAACTTAGTAAAAGCTTCGGTTAATAACTTTAAAACAAAAATTTTAAGTTAATTAAATAATATAAAATTTATCTAGATAATCATTATTTAAATTATGTAGTTACTAATATTAATTAATGATCACAAGAAATAAGTGACTATTAGATTTTACGTATTTAACTAAAAAAGCTTTTTATCTTGGTGTTGGTTATCAACATCTAAGTAAGTAACGTAATTTTCAAATATGTTACTATTTTATTTGTAATTTTTACCTAAGTAATAAGTTGTAGTAGAATATTTAAATATTATAACAAAATCTTTATATCTTCAATATACAGTCAAGCTCGGTTAAAACGAGCACAGGTTTAACGAGATCCTGAATATTACGAGAATTTTACGTGTTTACGTTTGGAAATTGTATTCATTCACACACAAATTTTTTATTTTCGGTAACAATGAGCAAAAGGTGACGGTTCCGACAATCTCGTTATAATCGAGTTTGACTGTAAATTCAACATAAGTAATTGTTTTACGAAGATAAGAAAGTTTCTTCTTAAACAGAATATCCTATTGAAATTGCGATCTTTTACTAAATTTAAATAGTTGTTACAAAAACTTATAATAATTAATCTGATTTCTTATATCGATGTTGTTTAAATGAACATGAATGCCACGCAAATAAGTTTGTTTAATAAACAATCTTTTACCAGACAACGTACAATATTCAAATATCATAGGTAATTTAAATATCCATATTTATCTAGATTTATATAAATTGCTTGTATCCGGATATTCAGATAACAATCTCTCTTTTACGACAGCTTTCATTATAATAAAGTGTGAAGGTGACTATATGTCAATGTAATACAACTTTCTTAAGTAGAAATTTATTTCATTTTAATTTTTATTGTACAATTAATATTTTGGATCACAATTTCTTCTACAGCTCGACTGCGATTCTTGTCCATTAGTAAAAATTAAATTAAAAGAATACCTATACAAAGTACTATTTCAAATCTCATCAACATTTATAATGGGCGGGGGTGGTTCCATGCTGTCGTAAGAAATCTACAGCGCTATACACCCTGTGACTCGTAAAACAAAAAGTCCCAAATATTCTTGGGTACTCATTGTCAATAAATGTTTCTCGAACTAAAATGTCGAGCTTTCAAGTTTGTTAAAGGGACGTTCGTTATAGTTTGATAAATCATGTACAAAAAATCAACTTCGTGCTCGGCGACCAAGAACTTTTATTAAACCTAACAACAGATTGTTCTGATCGATCGTGTAAATTATCGTAGGCGTTAGGAATTAGTGTTGAGGAAATACTGTACATTTAGTTAGAATATAGTAAAGTGATGGGTTCCACATCACTGTCGATTTAACAAATGGGATGGATGTTCTGTCTCATCCACTGTATAGAGCCCACACTTGGCCTCGTCCGGTTACCTACCACTTATTTGAACAATTAAAAACTTTCAGAAAGATGAGGTCACTAACATTGTACAGTTAATTTCATAAGCAAGCGAAAAATATAATCACCATTAATTAACGGTTATGGCAGATTTGAAATATGTACATATTTACAAAAGATTTAATTTGGAAACGGTTTGATAAATTAAATTTTACAGTCAAAATAATGCACTAACATTTATGGGCGGTATATTTTACACCACAATAATCGATATCACTTGAATAAATGATTCGTTTTATTACTAATCCGACGTTCTAGTACTTTTTCTGAAGTATACAGTGATATTATGATGTTCTTTTTAAGTAACCAATTAGTCATGTTTAAAACATTAAGATTTTTCAATAAACAAAATTAATAGTTTTTTTTGTTTCGTCATTTAATGATAAAATTTTTTTGATATAATTACTCTAATAGAAAAAAATTTTCTTAATTTTTTAAACAATAAATCGCATTGTTCTCTGACCAACGTAGGTATATACATGAAAATCTCACGTAATTCACTTGCTTTCGTGTAGTAACCTATCCAACACGAAACCCGACAGTTCGTTATTGTATCAGCACTACATTTCTTGAGAGAAGCATGCAGACTCCAGTTAAGTAAGAATAGATGCATGCAACAAATTCTACAAGATATATGTATATCGAAAATGAACATAATGTAATAGATCAATTTTTAATTTAAAATACTAAACAACTCGTCTGTAACAGTTCGTCGAATTACTATTATTTTTTTTTAATTTATATTTAACAACAAATTACCGTTAACCATCTTTTCTATTTTTACTTATCATTAGAACGCAATTGTTAAACAATATTATAAATAAAAATGCAAAACATTTTATATTCACATTAAACATTTCTTAAATCCAAAAGTTTCCCTTGATATCTCTAAGACTGGAAACTTAATTCGACGAATTGTTGTAGACAAATAGTTTTATAGATGAACTTTTCGTAGTTGATTTATCATTTCGGCCAATTGTTGTATACGTGAATTGTTGTAATAGATGTATTTGTCTGCTATGTATAATATCCCTAGTAGAAACTAATGTTGTGATAAGGTCGTGTTTATATTGCATCAATATTTAAATATTATACGTTAAAAAACAACATTAACACAATATTGTGTTTAAATACTAATAAATCAATATTTAAAATTAAATATTTTACTAACGTTGCTTGAATACGGTAATTACAATATATAAATACAAACATATTTTAAATATTGTATTAACATCGCTTTTAATATGTTAATTTAATATTGTGCGATCATTATTATACCAACGTTAATATATTTATCACACAATGTGTATTGCAACGTATCGTGAATAAAGTGTAGATCCTAATAGAACGTTACCTATCAAATTGTATTATTATCGTTTTGATTAAATTAATGGTTTTAAAAAAATTAGAATTTCTTAATTCTATACAAAGTCATTTTAATTTTGACTATATGCATCTATAATTACAATATTGACTAAATATTTAGTACAACGATTAAAAAAGCGCCAACATTTAATATTGCACCAATATCGTTTCACTATCTTTATACATTTACAATATTACACCAACATTATGCAAATATTGTTTTTCTACTAGGAATTACAAGTGTATCAATTTAAAAATTTGTAATAAAATGCAAACACTTGTGAAAAGTGCATATAAGAAAAATCTTTCTTAAAATTATCGATAGCCGTGAATTGTTTATCATATTTAAATAATAAAAGTCACAATTTATCAAAAGCTTCATTTCGCGTTTAAAGCTAGGCGAACGTAACAGCATCTTTGCCAGGCCGTTAACTTTACGATTCCGTAAAATTTAAAGCAATTTGAAACACCATACAGATTCTTATTGCCACGTGTAACTTTCTTCCCAAATTTAATACAGAATTCTTGAAATAAAAATAATGTGTATCAATTACTTTCTATGTATCCATAACTACAAATTTATACTTGTATGACGAATAGTAGGTACTTACTTAAGAAAGGCAAATCACAATTTTTCGTAAATTCCGAAATCTTTATAGTCCTACATTAATTAAAAATGAAATAAATTTTATAAACGACAACGTTATTAATACCATTCAGCCTGAGGTTAAAAAATTGTACGTATTTCAAACTTGCAGAATAGACTCCGAAAGGCTTCGCAATTAATTGTTAAAACATCAAGAAAAATAATTGAAAACATTTATTTAATTACGTAATTATTCATTTTCGCCATTGTACTGCTAATAAAAATATCTAAAATTTAAATTGACGCTCGGCTACGTTTTATCATTTTAGAATATTTAGAATCAGTTTCTAACCAAATCCTTTTTTTTTTTTTTAATTTTTAGAACCAAAATTTGATTTGTTAAAACCGTTTTTATCAAAGAAGAGTAAAATTACATCAGTTAATTTGAATAAATAACCTCTACGAAACTCGCCACGAGCATTTAAAATAAAATTAATTATTTAACCAGTAGGTGTTCAGGTTTTATTCGTGTTCCTTTTTGACATTTGCCATTTAAATAATGAATTTTAGTACCATTGTAACAACTTTATTTTAAGGTTGACAAGAGCGATTAAAAACTTCGTTCTAATAATTTGAATGAAGTTTAAATGTAGGTAACTACGATTTAACGTTCAAATACGTTAGGCATCATGTCTTCTCCGTGAAAACCGTTACATTTTTATTAAGCATACATAAATGCCGTATTATATTTGAAAGTTTTATAATAATACTTTTAAAAGTTTAAAAAAAGAAATTGACTAGTCTAAAATTTAAGTTAGAAATATAAAAATGTTAACTCAACTGTAAGAAGTTTTTAATCATATTCGTTTTCCTATTTTCTTATGTCATAAACTCTGCTCATCTTTTATATCCCTATAATCTTCAATCGCTGAGTATTTTGTTCCACTTATTTCGCATTCTAGTAACGTGTTTGATCTATTCCCATTTTAATCCTGATATATGTTTTCGACAATATTGCTGTTATATGTAGATCAAAATGAAGTTAGAACGAAATTTTTGATATTCCAAAAATTAGTTAGTATAATATCTCATTATACTCTAATACTTACTCTTATGATTGTCGTTATGTAGTAAAATTTAAAGAATATTTATTAAAACATTTAATAGCAATTTTATTTTAACTAATTGTAAGACCTATACCGTCTCCTATATGTGCTAAGGCTTTATTTTTGTAACGTTCGGAACCCATATTTTGATATAAAAATGTCGTTAAGTTTACCTACTTATACCTATTGCGAATGTGCTTTGTGCGCATTCAATAAAGCAACGAACCAAGTAAAAGAGCCGATATCTTAATTTAACAAACAAGATGATGGTTGGTTTAACTCGCCTCACATACGTACTTATACATCGTATCCCCAGATTGACTTTTGCGATAGATTAAAATGACAAATAATTTTGAAGTTTTGAAATGATACTCATTGAATCAGCCCTGATTGGTCCAAAATTAAAATGTACGATGAAAAAAATTGGGCGTTTAATTAAAAAATATTCAATAATGAACATGAGTAAAACGTCATTAATGTTGAAAATACGATAAAATGTTATAAAAGGAAGTTATTCAAAAGTAAGAGTTGCAAAATGACAAAAATTGAAAGTTAAAATAGTTGAGTGATTTTGCAGCAACTTTTTATACTGACATAAGGTAAAATACCCTATGCTCGACATCTTTAGTAAAATATTTACGTAAAATCTTTGTCATTATGTGTAAAACTGGTTTGTTAGCCATCTAAAACTACCGATCAATACTTTGAAATGTTAGCTTTTAAGTTATACCTTTTTAAAAATGAACTGGCCCTTCTCGCAACAATTAAAATAATAAAAATCACAGGGTTGTTCAGGCACCATTGTTCGACAACCCAATTCCAGTTCTCGACACCTACAGAAGAGCTTTTAACTGGTAAACCAAAGAGACAATGTTTTGTTTTCATAATTATATTTATTATAAAACGGAAAAAGCGTAACAAAAAATATATTTATCATTATTAAAATAAGTAAAAAACGATTTTTGTGCATACAATATCCATGTTTTAAGGTGTAGTACAAATTAATTTTTTTTTAAAACGCTGGAGAACGGCGATTTTATTTATTAGAGTGACGTGTTACCGATTTATTTTCGTTTGTCTAACTTCGACCCCAAAGTGGGGGGTTAATCTCATCAACTCAGTGGGGGTTAAAAATTTGCAATAGTAAGCGGTTCTAAATGAAGTCTTATTTCAAAATACGGCGGATTTTCTTTTACAATAGCGTCGCAATTTTTAATCGTTACTTCCGAAAATGCGAAGCTTTATTGCAATTTAAAATAATACATGTCTAGGTATCCATGAAGTTGCAACCAAATCAAAAAATGTCGAAATTATGTACTACAAAACCGCTACCTACTCTAAATTTACTGAAAGACTTCCGGTCTAATTTATTCCCCCATAGAAAAAGTTCTGGATGAGCGCGTTAATGTTAATCGGTTCATTTTATCAGTTAAAAGAGTATTTGTAAAAACTCCCTTAAGAATTGCCCATTATAAATATAAATTGAAAAGTACAATTTTAGCTACTGAACCCACATTAACGAGGTGGGGAAACTCGATTAACAACAGTAAAATTTTGTTCTAAACCTTAGAAGGTGTTGGTAATTACGGATAAAATGCGATTTGTGTAAATCAATCTAAAAATTTTTATTTTATCTAGGCAGGTAAAAATACGTACTCCGCTTAAACTTTTCTTCAAATATACCACGTTTTCTGCTTGTAATTAAAATTGTAACGAAACAATGGGGCTTTTCACGTTTTCTAAATTATACTTCATCGGTAGTAAGGAGTTTTTAAAGGACTTTGGGAGCGTATAAAATTTCGCATATTTTAAAATTATTCGCGCCTATTTCGATAATTATTCGTGTTTGAAATGTGCGGTTTACTTATAACCAACGTAATAAAAGCAAATTGCAAAAACACCGTAACGAGCAACCTTATTATTAAGCGTTTAATTTACTCTTATAGAGCAAAATTTCCGATCGTAAATAATAAATTGGTTAATTAAAGAGCGCAGGTTTGGCAAAACTGAGTTATCATTTAGGTAGTAGAAAAGCATCGAAAAGCTATACAATTTTGCAAGATAGCAAATTGAAAAAATTGTTCGACAAGCTAACGTCCCGTAACACTTCGAAAAATTCAATCTGCGCTATCTCATTTTCATGAGAAACGATGAGTTAGGAATATTGATGCAAGATATTACACTCTAATTCAAGTTTCAGTTGCCAGTATTTCGAAACGAACGAATCTCTGTATCGCGGTAATTTAATAGAAAATTAAGAGTAGGAAAGTAAAGTTTTGTACGACAAAAGAAAAATACTATGTTACAAAGCTGTAAAACAAATCTTCCGAAAATAAAACAAGTAAGGAAATAGAACCACAGCCTCTTTAAATAAAATATGTAGCGCCCTAAACTCCCAAAGCTCTTTCGTAAAGAAAGCTCGTATATTAGCGCTGGTATATACACACGGTTACTCCGTCCTGCCGCCGTCAGGCTGTCACTGCACCGCCGCTGCTAAACAAACAAAACTTGTATACTAAACAGAACGCTAACAGCAGAGGCAATAACAGAGATTCAAATTTATGCATTAGTTAACACAATTCGCAGTAGAACCGGTAATTGAGTTATCGCGGAGAAAAATGTTTTTCAAAGTGCGAATCTAAAGAAAAAAACGTTTTTCGTTCGTAATCTCTAACTACCCACCTACTCTATTTAAACGGTCCGCACAATAAGGAGCCAACATTCGCGCGAAGGTAATTAATTAAATTTAACGCGGAATTTCGGCGCTCGCAATAAACTGAGAAAGATTTATCGGAGTTTAAGTTTTTCCCACTCCGAAGAAAACTTTCGACTTTTAATATTATCTACTCACCCGTCAACGCAAAAAAGATGAAAAGCAGAACACCGGTGCCGGACATTGAGATGCAGTTGCATTGGCGCCGGTCACTAGCGGAAGCACCGACTACCGCACCAGCACGGTAACTTCTGGCGACGTCGGCGTCGGCGGTAACGACGACAGGAAGGATAACACGCGACACAGGCGCTGGCACCAGCTCGCGGACCGGTCAGTCGACAGACAAGCGGCAATTGTAATGCAGAGGATCGCGTGGATAGAAGTGCCGCGCCCGCGCTATTCCCGTTAGGGTAGCGAATCGGTAGCTGGGACTCCTACACCGTCACTCATTAACGGCCCCGCTCCTTTCAGGGACATGTGATCAACACGCCGTGTTTACTTTGTACGGGTCGCCGCGCATTGTACTGCCACACGCCTCATCATTAATTCAAACTTTTGTTTGGCCCAATGCACGCAATTAACATCTCTATCGATGAGTAGGCAGGCATAATTGTTTAACTCGTCCTGCACTACGACTCGACGATAAATAATAAATTAATCTTATACGCGAGATGATTGCCTAAAGACGGAAAACGCGCCACCGACCCCGTAATAGCGTCGAGTACTACTTAATGTATACGTCAATCGAAAGTAACATAGGTATGTATGCGTGTACATTTACCGAAACAACGACCGTAAGTCTTTTCGATGCGATCGAGGAACTTTCGCGACAAACATTTTTAACGGATTTCGCACCGACGCGACGTCGCACTTTACGAACTGACGGCAGATCAGGGTAATCCGCCCTGCCTGCCCCTCGGGCCGTTCAAGTCACGCTATGTGCCGGAACCGTCGAAATCGAACTGAAATAGATCTGAATAATGACATAATATGCCGTACTGCAGACATATGCAGATAACGAAAAAGAGTTAAGAAATCGCAAAAATCGATTTTATGTATAATACAACGAGGAATTTATTCCGAAGAGATTAAAAGAAAAAAAATAAGCAAACAAACAAACAACGAAACGGCGGTTACTACGCGACTACTTCGCGAGTACTCCGCATCATCTGCAACCCCCAAAAGCTGCCATAGCATGTAACATCCTGATCGCGCCATCCTCGACATGGCACTCGACCATATCGACCTAGTAAAGACCATTATGCGAGCGTCGAAATATACCATAGATTATCCGTAAAGCTCGTTTTCGGTAATCCAACAAAGATAGCCTCGGTTAACGGAAAGTTCTCTAGCTACGGTTATGTATCATCAAATCGTGATTAGTTGATAACGGAATACACGACAGCGCCGCATCCACCTAAAGCTTTGCCACCGCTGGAAACCACGTCGCATCCACATTTCTGTCGATTTACACGTGTAATTATCGAACTGTCATAATTTCAAATTTCAATCGTATAACATTTCTTTCGACTAGATCTGATCGATATATACCTATTTAGAATTGTACGTAGGCATAGCAATAAATAAAGACAATGCGTGACTTACGAATAGCAAATGTCGAGTATCGGCTGAAAATTATAACAATCGATTACTTTAAATGGCTTTCTTCGTAAATCAAAGAGTTAAGTCGTCATGGTTAGATTGTCAATTATGTGCTCATGCTTGGAATTCTGATCGATTCATCAATTAGCATAGACGGGTCAGAATTTACAGATCAGTGCCTTCATGAGCTTACCGGGCCGAGAATACCGCTGCTAACGTAGCAGAAGAATCGATGCTCATTTACCATCGTTCACTGTTTCGTACACCAAAATATTTAGGTGTGGTCCTACGTATTTTATCATAAAACTACATACCGATGCCGCATATAATGGCCAAAACACAATACCACTTCTCGATACCGCCCCGTTCTAAAAAGCTTATTTCTATTTTCCGCGATCTGATATTCGATGCGTGTAATATTAGCGAACAATATATAAAATTCTAACGTTAAATTAACACACGAACATATTTTTTTCGGAAATTACGAGCTCGCAAAGCCTTTCACCAAAAATATTTCTTCGGCGAGCACTTAAAATATCTTATTATACACGAAACGCGAAACGAAAACAATTATGTAATTTTTATTTTTTAATTCGATATAAATTAATACCCACGAAATAATAGGTAATAACGACGAGATAGTTAATTTACTTTTTAAATTAACACCCCGTTTCCGTATAATTTAATCCTTAGCTAATATCTAACTTCAATTTGCATTGCAGCTTGTTGCCCGCTCCTAAACTCCTTCAACTGAAAAATTTACTTCGTTCTTTATCGAAATCTATTAGCTAATTTTATTCTTTCTGATATCCCGCAACTTGTTTAGGTATCTAACTAAAAGGAAATAGTCGCTTCGATAAGAATTAATCGTTACACGTTGTGACGGTTACAGGTAAAGTGAACACCACATCGTAACGTCCTTTTAGTTTTCTTCCGGTTAATATTTAAAACGTCCCTTGTTACTTCGCGTTTAAGCAATTTCCTACACTAACTATCGCAATTGTAATCGAGACGTTCACTCGAATTAGATTAATTAATATTTATTCGAATTTTCGGATGCGCCGTCCAATAACTAAATTGACAACAAATTTTCGTTTATTATTATATTTCATATTGTATTCGTATTTAAAATTAAAATTAACTTTCAAAATTATGATTTATTTTTACATAGTTTTAATTATGTATTTTAAATTTTATTTTATAACATCTGTAAACGAAAATCGTTTTTCCTTGTTTGTAAATGAGCTTTATATTCGTAAACCGGCCTTTGTGCTTGTGCTTTTTTCTCGGGCGAATGAAACAATTAACTTTCAATAATTTGTTGTTACCTAGTAATTAAAGTTAAATACGTCGAAGTAATTGTCCAAGGTAAACATTTCTCTATTTACATTAATTAACTTACAGTTTTGAAATAAAATATTAAACAATTAAGTACCTAATTGCAGATACTTGACAAAAAGTTGTGCCCCTAAGTTTGAAAGTTTATACATATCACAAAAAGTACCTAACGGAGACTTCACTCACAATACTAAAGATAGTTTATTCCTACATACAGTAGCGCCCAAAAAAATTTCACACTCTATTTATTTTTGCGAATCTTTTACAAATAAGTCAAATCACTTTAAAATTTTCAATAAATATGTAACTACCTGCCATTTAGGTAGGTTGTAATATAGAATACGCTATTTAATAAATATTTGATAAACAGTGCCACAAACATTTTATTTCCAAAATGGAAAGATACTACAATCGGTAATTGATAAATTGCTTGAGAGTATATCTCGCTGCTGTAAAGCAGTGGGTAACTGCCGCCAAGGGCTTTCCTTGTCTGCAACAATCAAAAACACTTATGTTCTTTAAAGTTTCTAAAAAATAGCCAAGTTTTGTTCTTGAACGGCACCGGTCTTTTATTCATAATAACATAAAGAATTTATTGAAAATTATAAAAAAAATTATATTTAAAAAACAACGATATTTATGTATACGAGAGACAGGACCTTATATGATAGTTTAGTGCCAGTTTTGTAAAATTTTATTAGTTAAAAAAATTTAATAAATAAGTAAAAAAATAAATAATATAATAATATTAATAAATTATTATATTATTATTATTAATATAATAATAATAATATTAATAAATTAAGTTTTGTTCTTAAACGGCACCGGTCTTTTATTCATAATAATATAAAGAATTTATTATAATGAAGGTAAACAGACAAACGTCACTTTATCGTGTTTCTTAGATGCGTTATCCCTAAAACTAGTATCTACTCGTAAAAATTGAGTTTCGATTGATCACATAGTAAAAGACATATCGTTAAAATATCTCAAAATTGCAAGGGTGTGAAATATTTTTGAGCGCTACTGTAAGTATGCTTAATCTCATAATTTTCCAAAAAGGCGTTAAGTTACTACGGCAATATATGTTTTAAAAAACGTGATTCGTATTTTAAAAATGCCTGGATTCATAACTCCGTCATTTAAAAAATAATAAACGAAAAACAATGATATTTATGTATACTAGAGACAGGACCTTATATGATAGTTTAGTGCCAGTTTTTAAAATTTTATTAGTTAAAAAAAAATTAATATTAGTTAAAAAAAGTCTTCTGCCACTCTGATTTGCTCATTTGAAGCAATATTTAAAAAATTCTCGCGTACACGTGGGTAGACATAGAAGATAAATTACCAAGTAAAACAGTTAATAAAAATATGAACGTTTAAAGGTTTCAGAAATTATAACATATTGATAAACAAAGTTCGACGCTAGCGTATTCGGGACGCGGAGGAGTATGGTGTCATGCCATCACTACAAAGCACCATTATTAATAACATAAAAACTTGTGCTTCTAATAAATTTATGAAAATCAAAAAAATAACCAGTTTTCCTTTATAATTAATAAACGTAAAAGTTGTATTTGTATTGTCTCCCTGCATTTACGTCACTGCTGTAAACAATTTTTAACCAAATTATTAAAACTTAATTGTCTTGCTTTACTTAAACACTTTACGAAAATTATTCATAATAAACACTAAATAATCATTAGATTTGTAGCTTCAATTACTTTTAAATATATTTTTAACTCCGCAACACCTTTCGTAATTCACCATTGCATTTTCAAACGTTTAATGGCGTTTCATAGCCGTTGGGATGTTTAGTTTTAATTCGACATGTTTTCTTCAATTAGAAAATCCGAAAATGATGATTTAAAATCAGTTTGATCATTTAAAATAAGGTAATTTGAATTTTGTTTTGTTTGCCTTTTAAGGTCAAATTAAAACTAAACATTCCAAGTTTAATTTTTTTGTGAGGAATCAGCTGATAATTATCATTCTGTTATTATTCATTGTAACGTAAAGTTCTATCATGTTGTTGTTTGTGCGTTTGATTTTGTGTAACTATTGAACTTCCTCGCGATGTTTTTCAATGCGCAATAATTATATTTTTCAAACACAAAGCAGGTCCGTATTTATTCTTATTATTTGATACAAATTTCAACCAAAATTGTTAAAATTCGATAAACATATAAGACGTTTATCATTTTGTTTTACGATCATGTCATACACTCCCCTTTCGCCCCTTAAGAGCTTTCGAGTTATTTTAGTTAAACCCTGTATAGTGTTTATTTTAAACTGTTTAACATTTAATTAGCTTTAATGTAAAATAATCAACCCCTCAAAGACGAAGTTAAAAATGTGCAAGTTATGAAACAAATCTGCTTCTTGAAGAGAGCACCTTATATTTCAGAAACAAAGCACTTTTGGGAAATCCGTTTTAAAACAAATTACACTTATTCTTCACTCGCTATCATGTCTGTGCAGTTTTTGTATTTAAAATTAAATATCTCTGTCTTGTATACGGCAACACGTTTTTTAAACAATTAAGCGTGTCAATTTTTCATTGACATTTTTATAAATCATAACAAAAATAGATATATAAACTTTCAAATACAACGACTTTCACTTATTTGCATCGTTGGTTAATAAAATTAAATTGGCTATTTATATGACCTAAAATATGAAATTCAAATCCATTTTATTCGATGTAAAATTTTCCACTTAATTTAATCACCGCATAATTAATTGACTCAAAAACGCCGTACACCAATGCGATTCTGATCATTGGCGGCGCCACTGTGTATTCGAATTGACACCCACCGTGTGGCTTAAATAATTAAAATTTCACTTCAACTATTTTATAAAAAACTAATTGGTAACAGATAATTTAAAATTATTCTTTTGTTGTTAAATTAACTTACCAAATTATAGATAAGTACTGCGGTTTTCTGTTTCTAAAATAAAATTTTATATAATCACAACATTCGGATTTGATTTCTTTTTGAAATATCTCTCGACAAAGTGACATTGACAAAATCACTCTCCTGATTTTTTCACGGCACTTTATCTCAACAAATTTCTAGGTATAACCAAAAAGTTATAAATGCAAAAAGAAATAGGCCAGAGAAAAACCTCTTGTATAATTATCTACGAACAAATTTGTTAATAAATTTTATTCTACTCACCAGTAAATTACGTTACAAGAGACATAGGCAATTTATCACGTTAAAAAAGAAGAAATATTAGGGAAAAGTGCGTACTTTAGAAGAACAAAATATTTTTAACTTTTTCTACCGAAAAACTAAATTCATCGTCGTATCAAATTTAATAACAGATTTTTAATAAAAATATTGCAAAAATTAAACAAAAAATTTTTACAAAAAAATGGCAAAGGAAAAAAACCGTATAGGATCCGTGTTAATACATATTATGATTTTTTTCTGAAACTGCAATTATCTCGGATTAGGCAAAATTTCAGTAACATGGTAGTCAAAACAAAAATGATTCACATATCCTTCTGTTTATTTTTATTAGAAGAATAATGTATATTTGAATGGTATGTATGTATATCAATAAATATGACAATGAATAGAAGCGTAATGTATGTATTTTTTACTACAAACAATTAAAAAATTGTTCACAGATAAAATTAGAGATTTCTAATTGAATGCGTCCAACAAGTTAGTTGTTTCGACGTAGAAAATATAATTTTTTATTTCCCGATATCGATCCGGATGACTGGAGTTCGGATAAATGGAATTCAACTATACATATTTAGGTGTATTTATTGATCAAAGTTTCACATCAATACACACGACACAAGACAATTAGATGAAAGCTTTTTTTTAACAACATTTAATGGAACATAAACTAATTCACAGTTTCGATTTACCTACTTTTACAACATTTTCAATTTACAAGATTTATGTGTTGTCTTAAATATCTCGAACAACGTTGTCGTTTTTATATCGTAGTCTAAAGCAGCCCATTTTAATGTTAATTGATTATTTAAAACCTTTTCAACAGACGCTATAATGACTTCCGGAACAGAAGTTACCGGTTCTTTTTACATTGTTTCACTGTAAGACGTTTAGAAATAAAGAAAATTATGAGCTTCTAAAATAATTCTTAAAAGGCGACCGATCATTTATTTTTACAGGTACAGTTAGATTTTCTGTATTATTAGTTTAGTTCTAGCTTACTACCTTGCTTTTAAAACTTTACGAATAGAGCAAATTGATAATCATTTAAGGCGTCCAAAACAATTGCAATACAGTAAATACTTGATTATCCGGACCTCAGATATACGGATTCGCGATTATCCGGATCGTCAAATGATTTCATTACAAATTCGAGATTTGGCTGCCATTAAGAGAAAAAACGTCAAATGTCAAGACTTAACCTTATCTACATACATAAATATATGTAAGTAAGTAAGTCGGGGTAAGATCGGATCTAGTGCAAGAACAAACGGACCTTGCAATTTTATAACCACTGATAATAATGAAGTATTTGCATTGAAGTTTTGTAGTCGATAATATTATCTCACACTAAAACAGTTGGCGCGCAAATCAATTTGCGTGATATACTGCATGCTACAAAGTGATTTGGTATCGTTTTTACCTTCAGTCGGCTTATTCGGTCTTTGATAGGTCATTAAGGCATTGATTACGATAAGTACCCTCGTTTTTCATTTAACATTAATTAATTTTGTGTTATTTTGGTATATACAGTAAGTTCCAGAAGGTTCCGTCCATATGGGAAACTTTTTCATTATTAGTTTGTCGAAAATTTCATTCTAGATAAAAGTTGGTGCATCCTCTAAAACCAATAATGAACCCATCAGATGTTATCGGGGATAAAGCATAAGCAAAGAAATAAAGATTAGTAAATTTTGCTCAAGAATAAAGTACCATTATTTTGCAATATATCGGAATATTTTATTAACAAATATTCTTTAGAATTACAAATAATACATAAATATAAATTTTCATCACTATATTTTGAAATTCTAACATTTGAAGTTGATTGTTAAAAAATTGTTAAACATTGTTGAATACAAATTTATAATTTGCAATTGGTACTGTCACATAAATTTAAAAAAATTCAAAAATTGTTACTAATCTAGTCAAAAATGGTCAAGTTTGTTCAACAATTTTTTAACAATTAATTCAAAATTTTACAATTTCAAAATATGGCGATGAAAATTTATATTAAAGTATTATTTGAAATTCTAAAGAATATTCGCCATTAATATTATTATTAAATAACATGTTATTTGATTTATGGTTTATTTTAAAATTTAATGTTTGTTCTTATGTTTAGATTTATTTTTAATAAATGTTTACTTAGCATTATCTACTTATGTACCTTTAATTTGTTTTTCTATTAATTTGATTATCCGGATTTTGATTATCCGAATGACCTTTAGCAGCAATTACTCCGGATAGTCGAGTTTTCACTGTAGTAAGTTCAAACGTAGGTAATAAATAGTTGTGAAGTTGTGAATTTTATACAACTAATATAAAACTCCTGCGTTTCGCTAAAATATTTTACACCCATCTAATTGTAAGTTACTTTTTATAAACAATAAAATAACATAAAAATAAATTAAATACTTTATATCTTTGTATCTCTAACATGCGCATAATTGTAATAAATAGACCAACTATAAATGAAATTACAAAAAAATGTCTATAATTTCGTAAAGAAAAATCAAATTTGCCAAAACCTATCGAATCTGAATTAATCAACTTTTTCTTTTCGTTCAGTTAAAAAATAAACTTAAAATTACGCATTAGATTAACTAGACATTTCTTTTGGATATAGGAAACTGGCTTCCTGTAGATGTAAATTTAATCGTACCTTTCGTACAAAAACTAGTCTTCAAGCGCATTTTCTTTTTTGCTAGAATGGAGTTATTTTTCTTATTATCGTTTCTTTAGTAAATTATGTGGAAATTTAAAATAGTTATCTGTGTAAAAAATTGTAAGTTTGACAATACAAGTAACAAAAATTAAACTGTAAAATAGGATTAGAAAGTAATAAAATTTCCTGAGAACAAAATGTAAAAAATGCAAATCTACATTTTAAAGAAATTAACAAAACGTTGAGGTTTTAGCGAGAAACTTGTTAACGAATTTAGCTTTTAATCTGCTAAAAATCGAACAAGCTTTCGATAGTAATTTAGATAAAATAAAGGGATTCTAGCTTTTTATAATGCAATTAAGTCGTTAAATTTCGCATTTCATTTCTATTCAAATAGTCAATTTCTCAATAGATTTATGTAAACGTAAATATTTTTATATATTAAGATAATTTATAATACAAAATGGATTATTACATTAAGACTGAAAAGTTCATTCCATTAACTCTTAATGCTTTTCAACAAAAACAGCATCTGGGCTTTCAGAATATTTGGCCGAATTTCACATACAATAGAAAGTGGTTTTAAACCGCCGTGATTTTCGGAAGTTTTTATCAAAAAAAATCTTTGTTAGGTAACTTGAAAGGTTGAGAAACCTAATAATTCTACCTTCAAAATTGTTTAGAGTGGATACCTAATTGTAAGACACAGAATTGTTCTATTCTTAGTAAAAATAGTCTTAAAATAAGAATGCTGAAAAATTAATTTGTTAGATTTTAAAACGGTGTTCAGACCGCTTAAAATTATCCGAACAGAAATGTAATTTCTAGGTTTATCGTTTTATTTGCAATAATTCTCGTTATTGTACATTACTTAAGGATGCACGTAATTGTATATTTACGGAAAAACATTTATTATTTTTAATAATAAGGAAAATAGGTTTTCATTTTTCCAATCCATTCAACTCAGATGTTAAATGACTTGTAATTGTTTTTTTGTAATTAAGTCATACACTGGACATGACATAAAAATAATTAACTGATTTTCGGTCATTATTAAAATAATTAGTTTTTGTTGTTGTAAATATATAATTACATACATCCTTAAGTAAAAGGTATACAATAACGAGAATTATTGCAAATAAAACAATAAACCTAGAAATTACATTTTTGTTCGCATCATTTTAAGCGGTATGAATTTCCTTAATATCTTTTTTCTAATTACAGTTGTAAGTTGCTTATAGCGAACCTCTGGATATAACGACCCATTCCAAAAGTCCGGACATGCAATCCATAAGATCCCTTATAAATTTTGGTGATTATAACGAAATTGTAAATAACGAACTTTATACGTTTATCAATACGTATCATTACTGAATACGTTTATCAGTTAACTTTCCCATCGCATATTTAAACTTTTCAGCTTTACTAGACAAGGGACCCAAGGGGTAACCAAACACAATAATACATAAGACAATTGCGTACCTGCTTCGGTTTTCCCAAATCACTTTCAAGCAGAGAAAGTTTTTTTTATCGTTTATTACGAACTTCGGATATAATGAACTCATGTTGTGAATCCCTTGTGGTTAGTTATAAGCGGATTTTATTGTATATAGATTCTTTTTTATAATAAAGTAAGGTAAACTTGAAAATAGGGCATCGAACTTTATATCGTTAGTATTTTTGAATAGTGGCGTCGTTTTTCGAAAACGATTTGAAACCTTTTGAATAACAAATTTAAAATTAGCTCTTACCCAAAAATAATCGATGTACGTATATCATAATGCGGAATGAATTGCCGAATTATTACCATGAATATAAGAACAAACAGAACAAGTTTAATTGCACGGCTAAATAGTAATTTAAACTGGAATGCATAACAACTACAGCACATCAATCAATACAACCTCGTTCCGCAACCACAAACTTTTTGTATAAATTTACCATGCTAAAACTTAAATTTCGATCAATAAGATAAGATCCGAAACAACTGTCTTTCTTTATGATTCCATAATCAGTTGAGGGAGAATAGTTTTATTAAATTTTAAACCTAAGAGCGTCTTTTTCCTGCATTTTTCGTATATTAAAAAGTTAAGTTGATAAATAACGTTTCGAAATCCCGATTTAAAGTTGGGAAACAAAAAAAATATTTTGAACCGACTTTTTTATTATTATCCTTTAAATCGTATTTGTAAAAGGGTGACAAGTTTCGAATCTCGACTTTGCTAATGCGTTCGTTTCAGCAGGTAAAAAACCTCGACTTTAGAGTTAACTCTAAATAAAAAGGAATAACTAATGAGGGTCGTATATAGAGCACGTTTTTTGCGATTTTACTTATTGAAATTAGTGTTGGTTTGATTTTTTGCACTTGCTTAGATCGGCGTTTCTCAACTTTCTCCGTCGTCCACTTCCTACGAGTATGTTTTATTATTCATCAATTCTTATAGAAATATTTTCGTGTTTCAATTGAAAATTCCGTGTCTACTTTTGTTTTAATAAAATTAGTTTCGGCCTCCAGAAAAATATATATTGTCGAAATTTTATTTTTGCGTTCCATTCCGTAACTGAAAAAAAGACTGTTTATATATATATATATATATATATATATATATATATATATATATATAAAGAATTATGTTCTTTTATTTTTATTCGTTTTATACCTACGTATCGTAAGTGAAAAACTTTGGAAAGTTTTAATTAAATGCGTTTATATTTAGAGAAAATACGAATTTCATAATCAAAATAAAAGGAAAAGGTTGTTGCGTTCAAAGGTTCATGTAGTTATACAAATAATCGGGAAAAAACCTCGTTGCATCTTTCCATCATAATTAATTACAGCCGTACTTTTCTCCTTTCATTAAGTGGTCAAAGTATTCTACTTTATGTCTCTTAATCAATATAAAGAGTTTTCCATTTTAACTACATTCGCAAAATCTTCATTCGTAAACTTTGCTAGCATGGAATTTTCCACGTGTTTTAATTTATTTTTAAGTCTTATATTTCAATCTCGTAAAAGAACGCTTATCGAAATTTTAGGTTTCTGTTAGAAAACAGACCTTTCGTGATGATAAATTAATTACAAGATTCTTTTGCTTTTATTCGTATTTTTTGTCTAGGTTTCACATTTGATTTTAATAAGTAAGAACTCAAACAGTTGCACGTTTTACGATTTTTATCGATAAATAATTAGATTAGAATGGAACTATTGCAATACGTAAGTAAGTTGAAAGGTCAATGTATAAGCTATTCTTAAAATGAATATTTTTTTGTTCCGATTGTTCAATAATTACGAAATTCCGAAAATTTTAATCTAATATATAAAATGCTTTTTAATGTACCTATAATGCACAATAATAAATAATTACTACTTTCTCCAACTATAAGATGACGCACTCGGTTGCGAAATGCTGTTCCAGATAATACTCTTGAAAGAAACTTCGTTTCTTACAGTAAAGTTTTGACCACTAACTCCAAACAATACAAAGCAAAGTTGTTCTCATACTTACAAATTTAAATCTCAATGTTATTTCAAAGTAATTCGTATTTATAAACATATACTTTATCGTAGAATTAACGTTAAGTTTACTTATTTCATAAAAAAATTAACAACATCTGTAATATACCCTTATGTATATGAATAATGTATTTTATAAACAAAACAGGTATTTATTTACCCACCGAACTCTTAAAAACACTTTCTAGTTAAGTGAGATAAATGGGAAAGTTCTATGGCTTTTCGCGTAAACGATCTTGAAAATAAATTGACACTTTAACGTAAGTAGAGCTTGTTTACTCGTTTCCCGTACTGCTCGTATTTAAAGTAGAACCAAAAAGTCGAATATTTGCATACTTTTACTGTTTTTTAACTTATTGTTGGATAAATTTATAAAAAGCGGGCGCTTATGTTTGGCCAAATTCAAATAGAATTTTCCGCAAGGAAATTTAATTCATTTTTGGTAGGTGTAACTGTTAAATATATAACAATTAATTTTATATTAAATTTCAATTCGCGTCGCATTACAATATAGGTAATTTACTTTTCGCGTTTTATTGTAAAAACTGCAACTGAAATTGATTGTAATTGTTTATACAAAAGAGGCATTTAAAAATAAATTATTTTATAATCTTTAAGTAATCTTTTTTTTTCGAATACTGTTTTATATAGAAATTGGATGACTCTTATTTATAATATTAATGTTAGTTATTCTGGCGTAACTAAATACAGGTATCTCGCCAATTACAAATTTTGAGTTCTTTTGTTTCTAAGCTTGTTAATCAGTATTTTTTTAATATATAATATATCATTTAACTGTATCCAATTTTTGTAATAATTTGGTACATTTTATTATAATTTTTAAATTCTACATTTGATTAAACACATAGTGACAGTGAATTTCGCTATAATTTTATTATAACAATAATAATAGGTTATACCGTTTATATTGACTGACTAAAATTTTTGCAAAGGGAAGGGCTTCGCGCCACTTAAATGGAAAACTAAAGACCAGTCGATTTTAATTATTTTTATCCCATTCGATAAATAATGAAAAAACGAAAAATCTTGTCATTAACATCATACCTCTTTCTCTTTTTTTTTTAGTTAACTGTATTATCTACCGAAACTACAAATTTAATAACAAATGGATCTTGAGTTTCAAATTTTTATTAAACGATTTAATGGTAAATCATTCGAATTCTTAAAAATTTATTCGTTTAATGTTTCATTAGGCAATTATATAGATTTGGTAATAACGGTCTTATTATATAACTGCAATTTAAACAAAATTGTAAATACCTTAATGTCGTCTTTGATTAAGCATCCATATCACCTCCATGTACAACATAGGTAAGTCCAGCCACTCGTGTTTATAACGGAACTCCGAATACATGCTGAAAAATGATATAAACAAATTAATTATTGGATTGTTAACTTAAATTAAAAAATTGTAACAAAGAATAGAAAATGTAAAGATACAGGCACGGCGTTCGTATACCACAATTTGTACAAAATAATAAAATATAATAGCATATGTACTTAGTAAACAACCGATTGAATCTGAAGCATTTTCTTCTTCTCGATGCCTTCAAACTAGACAAGAATTCTCCGATACACTTCCATAAGGTGCTTGAGCCACTGAAACGGATTTAACTGAAACTTATGTTACTTGTTTCGGACACAATGATAATAAAAAGTAAGGGACAGTTTTTGGTTTTAGAAAGGCGTTCTCAAATTACAGGGAAAATGACGGAAATTTAAATGTAGTTTTTGACGTATATGTATTTATCTATCGGTAATTTCCTGATATATTATCACCAAAATTGGCACATGGGTTCTCGAGTACATAAAGAAGACATTGTTGTTAGTGCATAACAGACTATCTAAGAGAAACGGGCTACACATGCTCACTGTAATAGTAAACATGCATAGAAAGCAACATTGTTTTGGCGATTTTTGAACTCTACGGTGTCAAAAACATAAAGAAGACAGACTGCTTAACATCCAAGTGATGGTTTAGAAATTATAGAATCAACAAGTGACATAAATAATGAGATTTTTAGTTTCGATTGTCCTCACATTCCCTAAGAAATTTGTTGCCACATGACGAAACACATGCACAAATGAAGTTTCCTTCTCATCACGATGGAGCACGTTATTAAACATCAAACACAAAACATTTTTATATCTTTAATATCTAAAAGCAACCGTAACACCTTTACACCGAAAGGTAGGAAAGGCTATCCGATAATAATAATAATAATATCTAAAAACGATAATTGAACATATTTCTTGTTATACTAATTAATATTACTTGAACATCACATATTCCCATATTTATTTTTTCCATATATTTAATGGCAACTGAGATAAACAACTACCTACTCTCCTTGCTAAGAGTTAAACTACACTTTTTCTTATCATTTCATTTTCGTATTTAGCGTCCCAAACTTACAATTAGTAAGAAATAAATATTTTAAACTCAATGATAAATTGTGTGTTGCCCGGTGTAATAAAATGATTATTGAATAAAATGACTCAATTAATCGGAATTTTTGCTTTTAGTCAGCAAAGAGTCCAAATTTAAACCCTATCGAAAATTAAAAATTAAATTACCTCTTAATAAAATACGCAACGTATATTATCCGCGATTATAAAATTATCAATATGTAAAAATCAATGTATAAGGAATAAAAATATTCTATAGCAGCTGTCTTCCCAATTTAGAAAATCCTTACAATTAGTAGATATCATATATAGTTATTGCGTTTATTTGAAAGCACTTGTTATCTCTTTGTTCAGAAAATTACTTCTTGTTAGAAATAATACAGGTATAAGGTAAACGTAATGAACCCGATTCAAACAACTAAAATTATACTATTTTAGCTCTCAAGAGTCGTTACGATTTTTACTTTCTTGAGTATACACATTATATAATTAGTTACATTTTAATTTGCAAAGTTTCGCAATCATAGTTGAAATATAGATATAAAATAACAACATTAACTATTTACTTATTGATATTAAAAACATAAATTATTTTGTTCTAATACTTCAATAATACTAAATTTATTTTTAATGTATAATCGTAGAACATTTCGTTAAGACAACATACAAAACCTGATTAAGTTGAAGATCAAAATGCGAAAAACAAGTTGTTCGAAAAAGAAAATATGTAGACATCTAGTACAATCGAAACGATTACGCACGTCGTGCACAGTTGATTATGGGTTTGTCAGCTTTTTAGGTTCTAAAATATTGCTGTCGTAAACATATGTGAAGTTCCCTTTACGCACTGGATAACCGAACAGACAACGTGTAATTCTTAAGGTCATTAGATCCTGCCCGCAGTATGGATTAGTTAGCTATATAGGCTACTGCACCTTAAAAATGTCAGAGTTTAAAGTAGTAGCTTAAATATTGTAAACATTCGATTATCAATTTATAAAAAAAATTATCGAATAAACCAGGATTATACACAGCTTTAACGTATGCTAGCACACAATCAAAAGTTTGATTTAATTCATTAACTGATTTCCAGTTTTCGCCAGAAAATACAACGCGAAAAATAATTTGCCGCCTGAAATTCCAGTTCGGAAAATTTTCATACCGCAGTGTTAATTGGAAAAAGGACGAAATAGTATTTAAAAAGTTTGGCTATTGACCAAATTTAATTATATATCTCGGAATTCACGAATTACTACCCTAAAGGAAACTTTTAATGAACAAGCTATGTTACGTATATGTAATTGTAGTACAAAGTTGGAACTACAGCAGTTTGTTTTAGTTAATGTAATGTACTCTTTGTGTAATCGTAATCTTGACTATTACATTTTTAAAGTAACTTTTTGAGAAATTTTTCGGAAAAGAACAAGGCCGTCAAATGTCGTGTTTTTTTTGGAAATTAATTCTTGAATTACATATGTATTATGGTTTAAAAGTATTTCAAAGAAGGTTGTATGTATTTCTTTGAAAATATAAAACTTCTATTCGGGGACTTTGGAGACTTTGTGTACCATTAGAAATAATTCTATATTGTATTGTTAACATATTCTGTTTATAAATATTGCAACAATAACGATAAATCATTCAATCTCATAGGTTGTATGTATGTAAATACATTCAAGAATGGCATATTTCACTTGCAAAAATAGCAATTAAAATTATGTAAAAGCTTGAATCGAGCACAAAATTAATTATACTATTCCAAAATGTTAAGATTTTCTAAAGAAAATTAATATTTTAATTATATTATCATCTACAAGGTGACTCATATATAATGCGCAAAACTTGAAGGGACGATTCTTTGTCGAAAATCAAGGGAGGCCTTTTATATAAAGTTTTTCCCTAAAACGTCTCCGTTCGTAGTTACTCAAAAATGACAAACGTTAAATATTTAGTTGAATAAAACTATAGCAGCTGTTGACAAGATCCGACAACAAACAACGCTATTTAACCAAAAAAAAATAACAGCGAATATTGATATGTTCCAATTTTCACTGTAGTGTAGGATCACTTATTTTATTTTTTTACTCAAAAACTGTAGGTCTTTCAAGAAAAATAAAAAAGTCAAAAAAGGTTTTAAATAAATCGAGCTTTCAAAAAAGATTTTTTAAATTGTAAAATTTTAACCCTTCAAAAAGGTTGCAATTTTCACATGTTTGTAAAGATGATTGAAAATATTTTTTGATAAGTAAAAATCATCTACTCAATGTCAGTCTTCCACATTTCTCCAAGTTTGAGAAATAAATTGAAAACATCAATTTGACCCTCTCTCTTTTGAAGAGTGTAACTCCGAAAGGAGACGTTTTAGAAAAAACACTTCATATAAAAGGCCTCCCTTGATTTTCGACAAAGAATCGCCCCTTGAAGTTTTTCGCTCTATTTATGAATCGCCCTCTATAATACATATAGGTTTCAAGAACTTAAAAACGAAAGTTTTATTATACTATAATTTAAACTATTATTTAAGCTATTTGTGGAGTTATTAAAAATATAGTATGAATACATAAATACCATTATATAATTAAAGAAATATCTAATTTAAATGAGTTAGGGTCAATTTGTCAATCATTTGTTAACGCTATTAGTCAATTATCATAGAAACTATTGTCAAAACAGGAAACTAACTGATGGTTAAGCATTAACAGGCAATTAAAAAATTAATCCTTAGTATAAACATTTAACGTAACATTTAACGTTACAATTAAAACTAACTTCTTATCTAATCTCGCACCCGACATTCACCACGAAATCCAGATCATTTCCGATTATTCGTTAATCACTATTGATCCACTTGTAAATCGCTTTATTTCGTGACTCATCGACATATTCATCAACCTTTTTTTATCGCTAGACAAATATTGTCGAGAAAATAATCTCCCATTTTCAGAGTCTAGTCGACGACTTTGACAACTTACTCTTCACGTAATCGCTGAAAATTTCAGCTAATTTACCTCTACCGACATCTCCCTAGACGTTAAAGTAGCTTTGACAAAATCTAGAATTAGACACTTTTTTAAAAAATGCTCCAGGATAGTTTTAAAACCTCTGATACTTATTCCACTATGACCAGCTTATAGACGAGTCGCGACTCCAGGTTTACAGCCAGGTTAATCCAAGCCGGAATCCCTTACAGATCAGTACTGTTTTATTTTCTTTACAGCATGTTGTATCAAATAACTATTTAACCTTTACGAGTACGAGAAAAACAAAGGTAACTAAGTTTCTTAGCTCCAATTGACTTATTCCATTAGATAGTTTGTCATCTATCCAACTTTACAACTAATTTTACACAAAAATTGTCTATTTTCCGTGTAAATTTTAATTTTTGATGGAAAATTAGATTTTTCTAATAAATCTTAAAACTGACTTATTAATATATTATTTTTTAACATAATTTTTTTAATATTCTTTTTATTTAAACAACATAAATGGGCAGAAAAAATTTAAATTAAATTACTTTTGCTGACAAATATTTCGGATTCGTGTATCTTTACAATATTAACCGTATATAAACAATGTAATCTCGCTTTCAGTCACGTTTTATATCCCAAAAGTTCTACTTCAAAATAGGACACAGATGTCGAATAAATATTCTAAAGTTTTGTAGTAAAATTTTCACAAGTCCTATGTTTCCTATGCCAAGTGCACTCGAGCATTTCGTAAAGTGTTACCTTGATATTACTTTGTTTCCATTTATACTTTGTCAAGTTATCTCCAACAACTAACAGGTAAATTTTGTATTTTCAAGTAAAACCAATTTTTAAAACGTATTAACTCCACAAAATCTTTACTATAGATATGATTTATAGGAGCCGTAACGTTTTCTGATCGCTCACAGTATACAGGATATGTCACGACGAGTTTCGGTTAGACGAATTGGGATAAAGTAATAAGAATTTCGATTTGAAATTTTGGAAGTAATGGTAACTGGTTACGTCCTTTCGATTTAAAATAATTTTAAATTTCCACTTCTTTTGGTTACACCGGGAATTTCTTACACCAATTTCTTTATTTTAAATAGAACACCCTAATTTTTATTATTGATTTGTATTCTTGAGACAATCGTACGACTTTTTGTTTCAATAAATACTATCTCTAAAATTAGCCCTTTCGGAATTATTTCACATTTTGTAAAACATTGACAACTGCAGGCTAAAAAATAAATAAACCTAATTAAAAAAACACAGGGTGCCTTAAAACGCGAAATTATGTGCATTCGCTCAAATTCACATTCAAGCACAACTTACCATTAACTGATATCAATTAACTGCCCCTTTTTGCACATAGTTAGAATACTCGATTACGTAAATAAATTGAAAGTTCAATTTCCTACTCTATTAGTCGCAAAGAAAAACGACCAAAAAATACTTTTCGTATCTACTATTCGATCCAAACGACATATGTATATAAAATT
This sequence comes from Rhagophthalmus giganteus, assembly GCA_036326145.1. Taxonomy (NCBI): domain Eukaryota; kingdom Metazoa; phylum Arthropoda; class Insecta; order Coleoptera; family Rhagophthalmidae; genus Rhagophthalmus; species Rhagophthalmus giganteus. The sequence continues at coordinate 2,916,578 of JARFJA010000013.1, forward strand.
CATTAAAACGTTTTCCATTGAATTTTAGATATCTTCTCTGTAGGAATAACGTGAAAATTTAGATGGTTACAGATTAAGAAGGGTGCGGAGATTGTTATTTTGAACCGTGATACTTGATTTAGCGCGTTCCTTTGTAGTATGCAATATATATTCGCATCCAAATACGTTACAGAAAATAGCGGCATTTCAATTAGCAATTTATTAGACTTTAACATACAAAAGTATGTAAATACATATACAGAGGGATTCGCATAAAACTCCCCAGGCGAATATTTTGGTAATTAACAAGTATATTGAAATTCGGTAACAGATTATCACTAGGCGCATATAAGGAATAACTTTAACTTTTGGTGATTCGCGATTTTTTAACGGGTTGTGCAAAGATGGCGCTGAAGCGCAAAAGTATTTTTCGATAATTGGAAGATTGTTTTCGTAAAACCATTAGTTTTCGAAATATTTGAGATTTTCTGTTTACTTTTAGCGATTAAAATTTTTTAATTAAAATAATGCAGCTTTTAATTGTACAGTGTTCTAAAAGTGAATGAACAAACAAAGTAGCGCAATGAGAGAGGTCATTTTTAATCAAAATAAACAGACAGTGTACGCGGTGTACAGTAAACACTGTTTCATAAACAATTTTTTTGTAGTTGCGCTAATTATCAGGGATAATTAACAGTTTTCAACAATTAGGTAACCACGTAAATTGTTATTTTGATCGAAAACGACCTTCCCCTTCTCCTCGTCACCACACCTCATTTTGTCGTCAACTTTTGGGACACCATGTATAATTGAACTTATATTTTAAAAATACTTCGTAAAATATTTTTATAAATAGGTTTTATAGATGACATTATTTTCTAAAAAAATCCACATAAAATTAAATTTAGTTTTCTTTCTTATTAGCAAAGTTATTAATATCGATTCAAATATTAATAGTTTGATATCAATCACTTCTTAAACGAATGATTTCGTTTAAATATTCTTGCTTAAAAGGCAATTTATATGTTATTTCTAATTTCTACAATTCCTGCAGCAATTTAATTTGCTTGGTAACTGTTAATCTTTGTAAAACTTATGCAAAGTACTTTTCTGAGTAATTTAAATGTATATAACATATTGTTTCGTTTAACGCAGTTCTTACTTCGTTGTCAGTTTAAAACTTTACGAATAAAATTCTTGAACGTAGAAAATATACAGGATATCACGACAGAGATTTGATTAAACTAGGAGTAATATTTAAAACCGACAAATGTTTCAATTTGAAATTTTGAGAGTAACAGTTTCGGATTATACTCTATTAACTTAAAATAAGTTTAGTTTTCTATCACGTGTAAAGTACATACAGGCAGTCCTATAAGAACGTGGCGCCAAAATCTACGATGCCGTATTAGCAAGAGGGTAAGACGCCCCCGAAAAATTGATAAAGAGGAATACCCTGTCTTAGTTATGTTTGAACTCTGTCTTTCGTAGCTTCCGCTAAACATATTAAACGATCAAAAAAATTCATAGAAAACGACGCTATAATCTCAGCAATTGCAGCGTCTGGAAAATAAATAAATAAATTCATAGAAAAGTGGGTGAGGCGGTATAGAGACAATGGAACTGTCGACGACTTACCGGGGCGCAATAAAGCGCGAGCCTCGACATCGCGAACGAATAACGCTATTGTTCGGTTGTTAGAAACAAATCCTTTGCTAACTTTAAGACGAGCGCAAGTGGAGTTGACCAAACGGGGGAGCTAAAGATCAGCGTAATGACTATCAAACGTCGTTTGAAAGAAGCGAAACTTGTATTGCAACGTATACGTGAGAAATCATTGCTTACTGAAAAGCACACTACACACCGATTAAATGTGAAAAGAGAAACGTGGCATCACAACTTTAACTTGTACTGCACGAACTGGAAAATGCGTGTGTCTTATGAAAAAGAAACTTCAAGGAGAACGAGTGTTTACTGTCAAACAATTATCACTGCGTCTTCGAACACTGACGGTCATTACTTACAGAATATGCTGAAAACTTCGTTGAAACTTAACTAAACTGTGTCAAGTCATATTCGATAACAGTGGCGACTGACCAATCTACTAGATAATTAGGAGATAGTATAGAAAAACTACTTTTCGAACGTGCATCCTTTTTTTAATTATAACGATTTTTCTTGAAGATATGACGGCCACGTTTTTGTGGGACCGACTGTATATTGCTATCAAAAATGGCATCATGAACAGAATGCGCAGAACGTTTGGTGCATTTCTAATATTTTTTTTGTATCGTTGCGTTACCGTTGTTCTAGTTACAAACATTCTAGATTTTTATTAAAGAGTTATTTATTTCGTTATTATTTATTTGTGTTTCTTGTTCATAGCTCGATCGATCGAATAAAATTAAATTTTAAGAATTTCAATACAATGCAAGCGAAAAATGATTAAGAATCTGTTTAAAAATAAAAATTCCAGAAGTTGGTATTTTCTAAATCGAACTTTTGGCATTTTTCTGTCCACCCGTTAATAATTTTTAAAGTTAAAATATCTCATTTGATACGATAATAGATTCGAAAATTATGAATACGTAAAATAGCAGATTTTGTTATTGAAATTATTGTTATTTTTTAATTTACCCAATTTGTTCAATCGATAACCTTCAATTCTTAATTTGCTTTTCAACATTGTTAGGCAATTTACGGATAGGCACTTTAAGACGACAGATGGCAGTTTGATAGCTTCTATTGTGTCTTAATTTCATTTTATCAGTCAGTATATTATTAAATTCTACAAACCGAAGCCTTAGAAATCCAGTCTGCCATTGTTCCTTCTATTAAACCATTCCGTTGCTAAAAGCTTTCCTTTACAAGTTTAGTTATATATAGGTGTATGCACATTAGATGCGGTCGCTTGCTTTTAAATATATGCATAATGCAAAACTATAGCTAAAATTATTGCAAATTTACCGTAATAATTTATTAATCGTAGTTATAAAAGATTTTTACGACCATTTCAAAATGTCAACTTTTTGATTGCCATTTTAGTTTCAAAATTGTCTTTATTCGATAAGCAGTACCTAGTATTTAAATTTAATGGTGAATCAAAGTATACGAGCGAAAGTAGAAATTTTCTAAAGCATTGGAAATAAGCATTCTATTAATTAATAATTATTATAAGTAATAATTAATATAATTCTATAGCATTGAAAACGTGAAAGTCAGGTATACAACAATGATAACAATATAAACATATTTTTCACAATAAAAGCAAAGTTCCCTAACATATAGCTGTAAAAAATAAGTCGCGTAAAAATTTTCCTACTTCATTAAATTTTTATTAAAACCACTAACAGCCTTACGTAAATCTCACTAAATTATATTTAAACTATTTGCGATATTTAAATTTATTACCGTAAACAAATTTGAAAGTTCCAAAATTACTTGCAAACTTCAAATAACTCTTAACCTTGAGTTACAAACCACACCCCAGTGATAATCTAATATAATCTAATTCTGATGTAAACTGTCATAGAGAGTATACGTAAATTGCACGCTCCTTCATAGAACAGCTTTAACACATTGCGCTGCCATCATTATTAAACGTTGTTAAACATAGATATCATCTATGACAAACTAACGGGGCGCATAAAATATTAACAGATGAACATCTGTATAGTACGTATGTAGATATACAATAAACGATAATGTTAAGATTTAAACAAACAAAAAAGTTGTATCATCGAAATAAAACTATGGAAAAAAATTGTAGTAAAACATTTTGGAGATTCAACAATAAAACGTGATCATATCCAAAAGTTTAATTTTATTTAGTGATTTTAACCAAATCCAAATCGTATCGATGACGTTTTGGCAGAACATCGTAAGCGACAAAAAGCAAATTTTACGGGAATGCACATTTTGTGTTGTAGCTCAACTAATAAGAAGCAAATATCTCTTGAAAACCGCGTATATAGGTAATTCGGGACACGGTTGTATCAAATAACATATTTATTCTACGACGCAACCACTGGTTTGAGTGAAAAACGGAATTTTACGGAGATTGGATACTATCCTTTAACGAGAACATTTCTTGTTTTACATCGCCACAAACGCAATTTCCGTATAGATAATTAAATGTACCGTAACCACGTTTCTTAATTACATCTCAGGCACTGGTTAAATGGTTGTTTTGGCGATTGGACGCATGGGAACGTGTCACAGTTCATTGCTATGTATAAGCCTGCACGGTAGCAGCGCGTGCTGAATACCGACTGATGGGAATGCCAAATCCCGGAATTTTTCTGGTGAACAAAAATCGAAATGTTGTTACCAGATTTTACCAAATTATGTCTTTGCCTTAGATGCATAAGATAGTCGGAACAACTCATTTTCGAAAAAAAGTGGCGCTTACGGTGTTTTGCCAAAACGCCATCGATATTAAATTCTAAGAAACAATTAAAATTTGTATAACATAAGATGCGTATAATATACACGAGGGCAATACGGAAAAATTTGCTTTCGGTATAGTAATAAATAAACAATTTAATTATTCTTTATCGGGTGTTATTGTAAGATTAAGATAACAATTGATAATTTAATGTGTTACAAGTAAATAAAATACTATAACGACTTTTACAATTCCGCATAAATTCGTAACGAAATTAATCCTGTAACAGTCAAGTGTAACGGATTAATAACAATATTGTTAGACATAAACGAAACAGGTTTTTTTAAATTGCATATTTTACTATTCTTATTCCGTTACCTATATTAGAAAATATTTGTGTCAAAAACTAAAGATAATAATATTGTAAGATGCAAACTACCCGCTTCCACGAAAGCACAATTATAATTTTCATAAATACTTATAATCGTACTTTTCATAATCTAGTAAAATATTTAGTTCAATTATAAATTCGACTCCGTAAAATAACAAAGAATAATTCGTCGAATAAAAAAAATGCGACGTCTCGAGAGGTGTAATTTAAAAAGGTTGTGTTTTCAAAAGCTCATAAATTGTTACCAAGAAAAAAAAGGTCAGTTTTCGAGATGCGCCATTGTTCTTGGTAATAATAACATATTTTGTATATCGAATGTCAAAACCTAACAGATATATGTGTAATTCTTACTCCTTAATTTCTCACTACTATTTTATTTTTGTTTAACAACTAAATTATTTAAAGTGAGAAAAGGCGAACGAATTAACCCTAGATATATAATGTAAATTATCGAAGGAAGAAAAATAAACTCTCGAGTCGTAACTGACTGATTTACATTTAAAAAGACACGTATTTATGTTATAACTTGAAATTTAATGAACTTATTGAAAATCTCTCAAAGCCATTGCATTCTGTTAAAAAATGCCTGAATGAAAAACGTATGAATCACTTTCCTCTAATTTTACAAACAACCAAGATTGGGACGTATACTGAAAAATTGAAGAATAAATCAAATTTTGTTTATAATAATTCGACAACAAACTACAATAATTAATTTTGGTTTCTAGTATTGAATTTATAAAAATATATCGAAGATGTACCTATGATAGATAACAAGATACTCTATATAGAAAGAAAGAAATTTGACCACCCTTTATAATTAAAAAAAAAATAATAATAATAATAATAAAGATGCGTTTGCGAACACACATTTGATAATTTGTACACTACTGCAATAGCAATAAGGTAAGCAATCGTTGAGATAATTACAACAAAAGTAATTTTAAATATTGTATTAACAATAACCCAGATGACACAGCACATCAATATTGTATAATATACTCGAACTTAAAAAGTACTTTAGTTGCGTACAACTTAAAAATCGAAATTTAAATTAAAATGCGAAGCTCAAAATGACAAAGCTTCAACCTAATTTCAACGTGCTTTTTACTAACTAAACTAAAATTCTTATTACAAGGATGTCAAACATACTCGTAATCTTTTCGGAGATCTTGATAATCTTAATGTTTCGGACTGTTGTCCCTCGCTATCTAGGGAGCCTGTTATTTGGCGTCGTTTAGTGTGATTATTCTATTCCCTAAGACGTGCTCTTATCAATTTAAGAACAGAAAAGTCCGTGGTCGTTCCAGTATCATTTTCATTTTTGTGGCGTGTAGGACCTTTTAGATTGAGAGTCTCTCGATTGTTTTCGTCGTTCTATCGTCACTTGAAATTTCTGCACCTAGGTGGTATCCGACGATTGTTTTATATTCAATGATTTTGCCCTCTATGATTAGGGGAGACCGGAGAATAATGGTCCCTCGGGGCAAAACGATTCTTCGTCCTTGCTGCTCGAAGATACAATGCACGTTGACAATTTCAATTGCATTATGTACCACGTGTTAGTCTTTATCTATCCAGCGTTTGGAGAGTGTATATGAAATTGCGTTAAAATTTTATTTAAAAAAATGTGTTTTTTATGTCTGTTCTAAGGTAAACGTATTTTTCGAATATATAATACTTAAATATACGTATAAATAAGCAGTTACTAGATATCAAATTAATTCTGTTTGGTGAAACACTAAAATAGATTAAAAGTAAACGAACAGACAGTACTTACTAAAAATATTTAAGTACATAGCTTTTTCTTGTAATACAAAACAGTTCACATCGATGGCGTTTTGGCAGAACATCGTAAACGCCATTTTTTGCGAAAATGAGTTATTCTGACCATCTTATACATCTAAAGTAAAGACATAATCTGTTAAAATCTGGTAACAACATTTCGTTTTTTACCAAAAAAAAAAAACAATTTGTATTTCCGTAAGTACATGGAAACCGTGCTCACCATCGTAAATATAAAGCATGCGGCAACAACGCTGTAAGCATTTTCACATAACGTCATACTTTAACAACCTTGACTGATTCCGGGCAACCTGTCCCAATAGAAAATTAGAATTTTGTAGCCATAGAATAAAAATTAAAGACAATTTAAAAGTTATTTGTGGATATTTCTATGTCGGAGGTAAGGCACCAAGACACGTTTAAAAATATAATAGATAGGTAATAGATGATTAGCATTTTAAACTTTGTTATTAATGAGGTTATGTGAAATCTTAACTTCAAACATAATTTTCAGGAGAATTTTTAGTTATATGTATAGATTTTTTTGTCATAAAGACTACGAAAGTGTCGTACAGGATTCTGATATATAGTAATTTAATGAAGAATGCCAACATTTTATGCGGTCTTTGACATCTTGCGCTGGCCTGTCACAATATCTGGTTCAAGGATAGTAGCTAATCTTTATATAACTCCGTTTTCACTCCAATCAATGATTACATCGAAAAATAAGTACGTTATTTGACACGAACATGGCCCGAATTACCTATATACGCGATTTCCAGAAGGTATTTGCTTATAGTTAAGCTACAAGCTGTGCGCTCCTGTAAAATTTGATTTTTGTCGTTTACGATGTTTTCCCCAAACGCCATCGACATTACGAAATGAAGCAAAATGATCTCTAAGACCGCTGGGCAAAATAATTCCTTGATTATTGATATCATTTCTCCCTGTACGTCTTAGTTACAAGTTTAAAAACATTTTTCTTTTAAATATGAAAGTTTTTGATCATTTTCAACAATAATTAAAAATTATAAACGGAAAACTGATTTATATAGGAGATTTTTGCCCCAACCCATGAGGTGAAACGATCTTTTGGTAATGTTTTAGAATTCAATTAATTTCTCGAGTACGAGTTATTTAAATATTTTGAAAAAATTACGTTAAGTAAATGACCTGAATGCAAAGTCCTAGACTTCCATCTTTAACTGTAATGACTTACCAGACACGTGCAAAGCTTAAAAGTATCAGTCTCGCGTATTAAGCGTTTTAAAAATATCGAAACACTTCAAAGCATTTGCATTGCCTGCAAAATTTATCGTTAAAAGAAATTTAAACTCGACGAAGAAACCGGCTACTTCAACTATTTTTACAAGGGCCTTGTCAACAACGAAAGGATTGCAAGGGATCTCACGCTGTGCCGAACTTTTTTGGCTGACCTTATGTGTAAATAAATGTTAGTTTTGACGTTACATTTTCACGAGAGCGCAGATCCGTTTTAAGTTATATTGCCACTACGGGCATTACAAGTTCAAAATAAAAATATATACGTAATTAATTTAAGTTTTGTAGTTTGTTTTGATACCTTTGAAGTACATTTAAATTTTTTGCAATCGTTTTGCAAAATGATTTGTATTTTTATTTACGTCGGGAACAGTTTATTGTCGGGTATTCAAAATGTTTTGTTATATATTATTGATAAGATTCGATTTTCCGGAAAAAACTGCGCGAATCACACGAAACCCCCCTATTGACAAATGTATACCTATCGATTTTTAAACGTACGTAGCAAAATAATTTAGTTCGTATCGTGTGATTGCACTGGATTGATAATGAAGGAATATAAGCGTAGGTGTACCTTTATTTTCACGTGTAGAACTGAAACGCTCCTGTAACAGCATCTTTTCTTACACGCGAATTACTTCTAACAACGTTTTTCTGAGCTAATAATACTTGTAAAATTAGAAAAACGCGAAGAACCTAAAACTTTTTCCATAAAAAAAAAATTTAAAGAAGTTTTTCTTGGTTTTACAAGTTATCGCGATACGAAAACAGATTTTTATCGAAACCGATTGATACAAACATTTGATTATGTTGTATTACAACGAAAGGCAGATTTATTTACCGTTTTTGACATAATTTAGTTAACTCTTTAGGAACCAGAAAAGATTTCTCTAGTTGACGTACTCGTGTAGCTCGTATAACGAGTTCTAGTGCGAAACTAGAATAAAGGGGGTTAATTGTTGCTATGTTTTACGACTACAATTGGCTTATTTTACGTGCCAAAATGTTTTATTCCTCAGTCGAGTGCCGCACTTAAAATCGACGAGATCTTTATTATATAATGTATTATTTTCGTATTGTTGCAGTATGTATTTTCAGCGTCAGTTTTGCACGCGGTACGTATAAATATTTCATAACGAACTATTACTGTTTTATGTTAACTAAATATGGATTAATGTAGTTTGAGGTTCGGGTACTTTTAAATGTTTAGAATTAGTTCTTTTCGTGATGCGAACGGTTCTGCGCATAGACGGACGTAATTACAAAACGTGTATACGACTCTTTATTGTAAGCGAGAAAAAGAATAAAAACCTTCGACAGCAATAAAACAGACATTATCCACAACCACAAAACGAGTGTCTTGTTTTACTTCGTAAAAGGTACACATAAAACGAAACAAAACGTACTGGCCCGTTTTATGAGCAATCGAAAAATTTTCTTGCTGACTAAGAACGACCGTCGATCCGATATCGGCGTAAATCCGTATGATTTATGCCGAAGTTAAGTTGTATAGGCAGCACGCAGCTACCATTTGTAAAGCAGATGATTAATTAAACCTCCGAATTCCGCTTGTAATAATTACCGCCTCTTTGTCTTAACTTAAGATTCTGTGTTTTCGCGAATCTCCCGAGAACAAATCTACAACTTCAGCACTCCCAAACCAAGAAATCTAGTCTAACTCAAATAGCATGTTATTATCCCCGGAAAGAGTACGGCACGGCATCTGCATTAACATAAAGAATTTACACTTTTAATTCCATATCAATTTACCTACTGGAAATGTGCTCGGATCTTCAGAACGCTTGTTAGGAAAATAACGTATATTTTCCTAACAACCTCAATGCTCTAACAACTCGAGCGTAGACTCTGCTTATTTCGTTGTAGCAAATATAATAACTACTACCGAGTAAGTAAATGCGATTAACTAATGCTCGAGTAATTCACGCAAAATGGCAATAAAAATGCGTAGACATTCGGCTTATGACAATAAAATTGTAAATGACCTCGTGTAATAACGTTATTATATAGAAATGGTTGCGGTTGAACCCCAGAATATACTAATGTATAAATTGTGCATGTGAAGGTATGGAAAACTCCGGGTGCCCGGAATCCAAGAAACTGTACCCGGGGGACTGCCGCCTCTTCTACAAATGCGTCCCACTCTCAGACTCGGCGCACGCGTACGTTTGGGTGCCTTCTCGCTGCAGTGCGGGTCTGGTAAGTTTCGTTCACAATATAATATATTTAATTTCTTAACAATTTTTACAATTATTCTCGCCATTCCTTATGTACATACGTAAGTCATTCGAAACTTGCGCTTTAAAATGCGTGAACTTTCTTAATTTATTATTAAGGCAAAACTCGCCATTTCTTCTAGATAGCTTTTTCAACTTCTTGCAAAAGCATAGGGTAATTCCCCAAACGATCCCAACTTTCGAAGAAAACAAATTATATGAATCGCGATCTGATCGTTACAACAAATTTCAAAAAAAAAAAGATACACCAACCATCGTTTAAAGAGTTGAAAGTACCAAAACTAATTATACAGAAAAAAAAATTATATGTTCCATTCTAACTCGACGAAAGCCAAAAATTAAAGCACAATTAAGACATTTTCTATAGATAGCTTTAATGTACCTTACAACACGCACATAACCAACAATAAACTTACAGTAAACGTCGCTCCATTAATATTCATTATTTTTTTTAATACAAACAAATCACGTAACTTAAAATACGCGAAAAAAGCATGTAAACGCATATTTTTCTTGTTCGTCTAATTGAAACTATCGAATAAATTTTTAACACATTAATTTAAAAAAATATACATTCGACCTTCATTAATTAATGAGGGTCTCCACTTTTTTAAAAATAGTTTTACTTTATTAACTTCGCGAAAATTGTAACTTTCTTCATATTCTAGTTTACTTAAAATTAAAATCTGCGACATACGTGGATTCATGTTTTTATGTAGGTATTAACGTTATTGTTGTGTTACGTAAACATTATGAACACCCAGTGAGTATGACATATTTTACAAAAATAAGGTAAGGAAATGTCTTTTGGTAATAAAATGCTGATAACATATTTTTTTCGCCCATTGACAGTTAAGATTTTTTAATGTCTACTCAAAATGTAATCCACAAGAGAGGGATTTTCAAAAGAAATTTGTCGGCGTATAACACGCACCCCACTTTCAGACAGTATGTTTCGGGAAAATAGTGTTTTACTATTGTTAATTGCTATACAGGGTCAGTCGAATTCACTCCCTAGCGCTCGGATTGTATTCTACTATTAAAATAAGACAAAAATGAAGAATACCAAAATTTCGAAAGCGAAGCCTTTTCGAACAAATTTAAGAAGTTGCGAAAGTGCATTGACGACAATCGTGACCTTTTTCCGACCCAGAAGGTTTTTCGTTTTTAATATTTCAAGTAACTTTTTTGTATTCAAGTTTATTATGATTAAACAAAAAATTACGGAATGTAAATTTTTCTTTTCAAAATCCCCTTGAACGACTTCGCTTTCAGGATTTTGGTATTCTTTATTTTTGTCTTATTTCAATATTGTAGAATACAAATCCGAACGCTGAGGAGTGAATTTTGACTCGCCCTATAAGTATCTCGAAAACACTTCACATTAAGTATGGTAAACGCAACATGATCTCTTAATAAAATTTCACGCAGAATTCAAAAATGTAAATTTAATATACAGGGTGTTTCATAGAGGACAAATTATCCAGCGCAAGGCGATATAAGACCTCAATACGCATCGATTTGATCACCATATATGTCAGGCAAAATTTGTTAGTTTAGAAGTTATTTAGGTTTCATATATTTTTAGCCAAGCTTCGGTTTTTTTTTTAATATGAGAGCCATAACAAATTTCGATTTTAGGTGACTTAATATATCGACGGCGTTTTGGCAGAGTAACTTAACTCGCACTTTTTGCGAAAATGAGTTATTCTGACTATCTTATGCATCTAAGGCAAAGACATTATCTGTTAAAATCTAGTAATAATATTCCGATGTTTTCCACCAGAAAAATCGATTTGTATTTTCGTGAAACGTATCTGTTTATAGTTACGCGACGACACAAAACGTGCGCTCCTGTAAAATTTACTTTTTGTGGGTTAAGTTACTCTGGAACAAATGCAACATCTCTACCAAATGTTTTACTTGTACTAATTTTTTGAAGGTCAAAACCTATTTTTGTTGAACTAGTGTATAAAACACAAAGCAAATATTTAACTTCGGCCAAGCGGTTAAGTAGGTGACTCGCAAAATTATGAAAAAATATTGACGAAAAGATTTCTATTTTAATTTCTATTTGCTATTGCCAAGGTGTGGTGTTCCCAAAGAGTTATCCTCCTGGATACTGATCGTAGCCAGCAGTTGTTTCTTAGGTGATCATATCACATCGGTGTTGATAATGTAGTATACTTAGCCGTAACTTTTACTTTTCTTAAATTCAATGACATTATTCATAAACATCCATGATTGCGGAGAGATTCGAACTCCCGACCGTTCATTTACTGAAATGAGCGCAAAGCTCTTCAGTCCACCACGGCCTCAGTTTTAGTTTAACGAGTTTAATTTAATGTGACAATAAATATAAGGAAACCCTTTCAAACAATATTCGTATTTATATATTACAGTTACGATTTTTTGAATATATCTTACGGGCGTAGTGAGAAATTACACCTGTAGTACAATAATAGCAGTATTGTACTTACTACTAAAACATGATTTGCTATCTTATAAATAGGTACAACCTAACTCACTAAATCCTCAAACTCGGAAATTTGTTGCTTATAGAATTCATAATGAAAGCCCGCGATTACGAAATTTCATTAAATATTAAGCAATACTATCAGTCTAATTGCTTTTAATTATCTATTTCAACAAAACCGAATACGTCTTCAAAATAACAAAGTTGCTATTGAACTTTTTAATACTCGTACGAAGTTCACGATTTACTTGCAAATAAACGTTGCGAAAACTTTATCACTTGCATTTATTTTTTTTAGTTAGGAAAACATTTAACAGATATTTAAATATTTAAATAATTCGTCCTGGTGTACGAATATTTTTGAAACATTTTAGAACAAATGCATTCTTTACATACTTAATATAAAAACTAATTTTAAAATTTTAAATATACATATAAGATAGAGAAATTGCTCTATCGAAAAATAAATCATTTAGGTAATAAGAATTTAAAACAAAATTATTAGTTTAGCTGGTTTACAATTCTGAAAGAAAGTTAAATGTTTGTTCAATAAAATTTCTAAATTCCCGTTTACTACGAGCTCGGTTCCCGGATACAACGAGCAAAAAGTTTAAGAATGTTACTTTGTTCCATTTCTCCGGCAAGTGATTTACGACGTCTACAAGAAAAATATCGACGCGTGACTACTACTATAAATATTTCTCGCCCACATAACTATTATAATAATCCTGCAAATTTTTATACCAGGAATTCTCCGTATCAATTTCCGTGACATAAACAAATCCAACTATATAGTACATAAACGAACAATCCGCGAAAACAACATGCAATGACGTCATTTTTTTAAACTTAATTAAAAAATGTACTTATTTTCCATAATACGTAAATACATTTTTTTATTCTCGGATACAACGAGTATCGATTATAACGAGAAAAAAGTGACGGTTTCGTGAGTCTCGTTATAACCAAGTTTGACTGAAATTATAAAGGCTTATTTACTATTTCAGTAAATTTATTGTAACAAATTAAATTACTTAAAAATTTATTGTTATAATTATATGATTATCATAATCAATTCCTTGATGAAACATCACCAATTCGTGTTGGACAAATAGAGATTTCATGTGACCCCATAAATAATAACCGAAAGGATTTATATTAGGTCTAAGGAGTGAAACCATTCAGCACGAACTATCCATTTATTTTGAAACTGGTCATCTACGACCATTATAATAGGCAGATTCACACCTTGTTCGGTTCTAATAAATTCTACAATTATATTTAAAAAGTCTACGTTAATTTCAAAAGTTTAATAAGAAACATCATCTATTATTTCTATTTTTAGTGTAGTTTGTCGTAATTACATATAAATAAATAATGTTTATTAAACCAAGTATTTTCTGAATTTGGAAATTAAATAAACTTTATATAGTTTAAATAATATAGTGAACTGGACGTTCACGATACATCGTGATACATGGTGTGTTTGCTTTCTTAGATTAACTTTAATTTTTTATCAATTTTATTAAAATAGATCTTCAAGAAATTTAAATGTACAACCAACTGTTGCAATAAAATATTATGAAAATTAAAAAAAAAAGAATTGCTAAACTAAATTGCTAACTGTAATTTAAATTTATTTTTTTAAATTTAATTTAAGGTCGTTCCATGCCTTTCAAATGATGCGAACCAAAATGTAATTTTTAAGTTTATTGTTTTATTTGCAATAATTCGCGTTGTTGTATATTATTTAAGGATGCTTGTAATTATATATTTACGGAAATAAAATTTTATTTTCAATAATAACGAAAATAAATAATGTCCAATTTTTTGTCCCTGTCAACTCGAAATTAAAATGACTTGCATGTTGTTTTTTTTTGTAATTAAGTCATACCTATGATATACGTATATACGTATGTCAAAAAAATAATTGACTTATGTTTATTTATAGTCTCGTAATTAAATAGTTTGCAACAGTAATTGTAAAAATTAGGTAATTCAATATAAAAACTATTAGAAATCATCTCTAGAATTTTAAGTTTTCAGTTGGCAGAAGAGATTCTGGACATCCTGTATATACTTACATCAAATTTTGCATTTTGATTTGCACTACATTTTTTATAACATGGATTTTTGTGTTTTGTTCTCACAGCAATCATCCTTCAAATCATATATCAAGCTCAATCGGGTGCATTTTTGCGCATGTACTTACATCTAATTAGGATTTTTTTTTTAATCTTAAGTAATTAATAGCAAAAGAATTAGATATTTTACAACGTTCATTTCATTAACTTTTACCGTAAAATTGATCATAACAGATGTGTTGACAGTGCAAAATGGTAAACTAGACTCAAACATTTGTTTACTAAAAATAGACAATTTTCGGCCTTTGATTTTATATATTCGGCTCATCCTAATTTAAAAAGTAAGGAACTAATTCGAAGCAGACTTTCATGCTTTACATTTCATGTCGGAAGACCTTATTCGATGGGAAGCATAGTTTTGGGAGTTAATTTCGAAAAATCGATAAAAGTCAGAAAATTTCGCAGTTTTTTTTGACATAGCGAAGAACGCTCAATTCCGTGACGGGGACAGATTCAGGATAATCATTTTGGATATAAACTAAAGCAATTATAATTATTTCCAGCTTTCCTCTAATTATTTCCAACCAAAATTCTAATTTCACTGGTCTATTTAGCGAGCGCAGCTATTATAAAACACAGATACAAAATGACTTAAAAAACGAATGTTAAGTCAAACCATATTAGCATTAATATGCACAACAGTATCGTGTCTATTAAAATGTTGACAGTAAGACTGAAAGATCAAAATACTTAATCAAATTTCAACTAAAGTATTGAGGCTTAAAAAATGAAACAAGTCGACGAAAAATCAATAGAAATGGTAACGTTACAGTGACTAAATTCGAACGACCAATTTTGTTGTATGTTCAATCCTCATTTCGGTTAAATTTATATGTTAAACAATAAATATACTGAAACCTTTTCCTTTAAAACCGAAGTAGCTGAATGCAAGTGGAAGAAAATAGTCTGAAACTGTTAGATCGTTTCTTTTCAATCTTCTTCTGGACAATTTTACGCTTTTGATTGTATTTTTAAACGCAACTGAAACATTTCCGTTTTAACTAAAATTGCTTATTTAGATAGTTCCTACATTTATGCGACATTTTAACTACTTATTGATCAGATACGAAACTGATAATCTAAATTCACATTTACATATATTCTCTCCTACTGAAAAATACTCTTCAGTGTAAAATAAAATTATCTATTTTGTTTAAGTTATTGTAAACAAAACATTATACCTACATATTTAATTCTTTCTAAACCGAAGATATAAAAATAATAGTTTATTTAAATATAAAACAAATAAATGAATATAAATCGTGTTTAAATACGTAAAATAATTAATAATGTGTATAAGGCTTAAGTAAAAAAATTTATAGGTAAATATTTAATAATTACTTGTTATGATACTTCAGACCTTATACTAAATCATTTCTATTATATCCGTTCTTGTCCTGCGAAAATTAATATATCAAAAACGTTTTCCTCCTCTTATTTTTATATGTGACATAAATAACTGGGCGCGCTGTCGTCGTGTAAACCATCGGTTGCCATCTTTAAACGCCCAAAATGATAATTCTTAACAATTTCCGTTAAAAATCCTAAATAATTATCAATAAACGTAAATACTATAAATATTAAACACAAAATGAGCAGTGTTCACATACACGACTCACGTTTAATAAATCAAAAACGCATTAAAAAAATTAACCTGAAGGCACCTTATGTGCGTATACAACAGTAAATTAAACTAAACAAACTCAGACGTGTATTTCCTTAATTACATACTTTACCACTACAACACGTTAAACTAGAAAAGGAAATTAGCTACAGAACACTCCAATTACCTACATTAATTTATTTAAAAATCAAGTTAGGAAAAACAAGAACCTACAGAAATATACAACGTAAGACATTAAGATTATTTTACATAACAATAAGCAGCCTCAGGACAAGACGCGATAGGTAGTACTTACAATTGGCTTTTATGTATATACTGTGTACATACTCAATTATGCGCCATTTCCGTGCTCTAAGGATATTTGCACAAAATAGAATTTCAAATGAAAATTTTATCACTTCAATTAATGCACTACGAGAGGAAATAATATTTTTAGAACGTACAATTTGATAGGTCCGTTAAATTGGCCACCATATATGTATGTATAGGTACTTAAAATTTTAAGAAAAAACGTTTTGCGCTAGACGCTGAACGTTACATATAAAATCAAAGCTCACTAAAAAGAGAAGAGAATGACACCAAATTCAGCTTTCTAGGTCAAATAGTTTTTGAGTTGCAGTTTTTTTAAAAAGTTAAAAACGTTGTCAAATTTATGCAATTTTTGTTTCTTTTTAAAATCAATAGCTCAAAAACCATGGGCGCAAAAAATTGAAATTTTGGCTTTTTCATCCTCTTGATCGATACAAAGAATAAATAAAAAAATCTTTCAAGTCTGAAATATTAAGATTCAAAAGTATTTTTTTTTATTGGTTGATCGAAATGGCCCAAAGGTTGTTGTTTTGAAATAACGCAAAAACAATTTGAACAGTAACGGCCCGCAAAAATTTGTAGCAGTGGGGTTGCAACGACAAAAGTCGGCAGAAATTAAGAACGATATTAATAAAACAGGAACTTTCATTTTATATTAAAGGGGCTGCAGCTCTTATGAACGAGCCGTCACTACATTTCAATATAATTCAGATTAATCACTTAAACTGCTTTTGTTCTAGTTTGATAATCCTTCGAATATTTTTTATAAACATTTAATATTAGTTGTTATGAAAATTACGAAAAAATAATTTATATAAAATTTTTATAAAATCAACTAAAAATGTCGTTACATCGAACGTGTAAATGGAAAATAGCTATTCAAAACAGCTTAGTTGCATAAGTAAAAGCTTTAGGTAAATTAGATTATGCTAGGTTGTTTGCATAGGTATGGAACGTCCCTAAATTAAGATCGAAATATCTACTTAACCATTTATTCCCTGAAAATAATAGATGGAAATGCGTTGTTCAATTAAATGAGCTTTATAATCTGCGTTAACCCCAAAATTAATCTGTTAAACCCTTGTTACAACATTATATTTTACTCAATTTGGTCACATTGATATTTCAAATCATATATTATATTGACATTTAAATTATAATAATATACCCATTAATAATTTAGCCTAAAAAGATGTATTGCGTGAAAATATTAGGTTGGCAAGAAAAGAATGGCCGGTTTTTGAACGCATGCACGAAAAACCTAACCTTGCACAACTGTTTTTTTGTGTATGCATACCCGGTTGGTCGCGTTTTGAAGCTAAAAGCCTGCTGCACCTGACTGCGTTATTCTAGAATTGATTAAAAATCACCTTCATCCTCAACTGTCACTCCAAAAATGGAACTAACCCGGCGCGATTTTCGAGTGATCACGCATTATGATTATTGCAACAAGGCAACAGCTGCAGAATGCCATCGTCGCATATGTGCCACTTACGGCGATGGCACTGTTGCAATGAAAACACTGGAAACTTGGTTTCACAAGTTTAAGAATGGAGATATGAGCATCGAAGACGAGCTCTTGAGATTTCCGATAGTGATCTCTTGACGGTGATCACCGCGGATCGATTTCTAACAACACTTGAACTTGGCGAAATGTTTGATTGTAGCCATACAACCATTCAAAATAGCGTAACAGCAAAACAGTATCATCTACAAGCGCTATCTTAAGAGTGGAGAGACGATCGATGGCGAGCTGTACTCTCAAATGCTGGTCGAAGTGCAAAAAAATCTGATGGAAAAACGCCGAATTGTCGCTGTGCGCAAGAATGCGCTATTTCACCAAGATAACGCGCGAGGACTCGTCAGCAGCTACATGATCTTGGCTGGGATTTGATGACCCATCCACCATATAGCCCGGACTTTGCCCCTTCAGATTACTATCTATTAAAACACCTGCAAGCTTATCTGAAGGACGCAATCTTCAATTCCGTAGAGGCAGCCCAAAAAGAGGTGGATAACTCTCTTGAGTCGCGATCATCAGAGTTTTGGGCCAAGGGGATCGACCAGCTGCCAAAACGCTGCCAGAAGATCATAGAATTGAATGGCGAACACTATCCCTAAATATTATTCGATTTTGTACACTTTTTTTATACTCAAACAATAAAGAATAAAACCGGTCATTCTTTTCTTGCCAACCTAATATTTAGGTAGTACATGTAAAAATTGCAACAGTAAAATTGACCTTTATTGCTATCTATCCTTAAAATTCCGGTTTTTAAAATTTAAAAAAATGCATATAAAGTATTATATAAACAATTAAAAAACGTTTTTATAACGAACGTTTAATTAAATAATCCGGTAATTTTCTATTTTCTTTTAACGTCCGACTGTTCGTTAATAAACTACATACTAGAATTTCCATACGTTTCAGTCGTGTAGATCGTGTTTATCGAGATCGATCCAGTAAAGCCCACGGCAATTTTAGACATCATCATATTATCTATCGCGAATTATATTAAATGGGCCGAAGCGTCACACAATAAATTATAAAATTTAGTTCTGCCAATTTTACATGTGACGTCATCCAGACTACAATTTAAATTTATCAACAATAGCAAGCAAAAATTTTATGAATTCGTTTAAATATAAAAAGCGAACTTAACAATTTAATATCATTCACTACTCCAATATACCTTAAAAATTACGATCATAGGGGTGAAATATACGTAATTTATTACAATAAATTATTAGCGGGACTACAGTCGCGCTGTTAATTAAAGATCGCTATCACCGTATTATTTTTAAAATTATTTCTTTCATTTAGAATTACTCCTATAATTACTATAATTCCAATAGTTGATTGTTTAGGTTATTGATTCTCCTTTGTTTAGAATTTTGTTTATTACATCGAATTTGTATAAGTCTCTATAAATACAATTTATTGTGCAATTGTGTCGCTTACCTACATTTTTCAAAATCATCTATTATAAAAGCTTTCTCGATTTTTTTACAAAACATACTACGAGCTTAAAATTTTAATGATAACTGAATTAAAAAGAAGAGATAAAAGTAAAATTTAATTTTTATAAAAATCCGTAGTCGTTTATTTTAATTTTCTTAAATAAACCACGTAAAATCAAAATTTAATTTAATCAAAAAATAGTTATTCTTAAAACATTAACAAAAAGGTTAGTAAATATAATCTCAATGTTTTAATCAAAACCGTTATACGCAAAATCAATGATTTCGAACGTTCGCACTTTACGTCGACAAGTTAAATTTCTGAACGAATGTAAAAATAACCGCCTTACCAGGTTTCCTCGTGTCACCTAAGCACCACCACTAAAATTGATTAATCAAATCAAAATCTCTGCATCTTCTAGCTAATGTAGGTCGTAGATTTTTTATTTTCTTCTACATTATCTACCTGTCTATTTACGATTTTCTCTAGCAAATCATGACCCTACGCAATCAGAATTTGAACGATACTAAAGGAAATCGATAACCAACAGCCTAATTAACTCGACCCCAATTTGTAATCAAAATGTAGAAATTCAAATAGCATCAATTTTCGTCAACTTAATTACTAAACCAAAACAGTAGATAATTTCAAGTTTTTCTTTAATGAATTTCGGATTAGTAGCGTTAAGAAAACAATTTACTCCGGATCGTCGTTACCTATTGATTTAATAACGAAGCGATTTATTTTTATTTAATAACTTACAAAATAATTATTTCTCCTATGTAAACAACAAACACAGAATGTTCGTTAATATCGATTATTCCTATTAGGTGTACAAAAAAGTTCTGAGCTTTTTTTTGTAAAATTCAATATTTATTTAAAAACAAACAAAAAGATATTAATCAACGAAATAGTCCCCGTTTGCATCGATAACCTTTTGCCATGTTTCGGGCAGCTTGCGAATTCCCTGATGATAGAAGCTCCCTGGCTTCGAGGCGATAAAGTCATCAATGCATTTGCGTAGGTCTTCAAGTGCCACGAAGTGTGTATCAGCCAAGTGATGCTGCAGCGACCGGAATAGGTAGTAATCAGACGGTGCCATGTCTGGACTATACGCCGCATGCGGGAGAAGTTCCCAGCCTAACGCAAAGATATGATCCCAGGTCGCTTTTGCAACATGTGGTCGGGCATTGTCATGAAGCAGTATCACTTTACCACGTCCTTTGCCAGTAAATGGCCTCTTTTCTTCTACTGCATCGCTCAAATTAGTCAATTGTTGCTGATAGCGGTCTGCCGTAATTGTTTCACCCGGCTGTAACGGTTCATCTTCAAGACTGAAATTTCCTTGGCGAAATTTTGTATACCACCTTTTACACGTAGCGTGACTTACAGCGTTCTCTCCATATGCGGCACAAATCATTTCAGTGGCTTCAGCAGCATTTTTCTTGAGATGAAACGCGAAGTGGATGGAAAATCGAATATGCTCTTTGGTTATTGCCATCGTAAACACTACTGATTTTTTAGATTATGTGCATCAAACGTCAAACCGCATGGTATTTTCAAAGACCAAATGTCAACGTTGTAAACCCGCAAAAGGGCGGGAAACTTCATGAAATTTAAATTGTGGTTTCGGTTGTATGAAATCTAAAGCTCAGAACTTTTTTGTACACCTAATAAAACATTTAATTAAAATATTTTAAAAGCGACTGGCCGATGATGATAATAAAAATTTGGAGTATCGTTTGCAATCATTTAAACGTAGATATTCAACCAATTAATGTTACAAAACCTATTTCATTTTTAGTTATAAACAAAATAAGTTTATTACTGCGCTAATTAATCGGTGAAATAATTTAAAGTTTCTAAATATACTTAAATTATGTTAAGTTCAAATTTTCCGAATAAGTTGTCAAAGGGTAGAATTTTATTGGCAAGCGAATTTTACACGTTGCGTATGCAAGTTGTGTAACCAATATTAGTTTTCTACGCCGCGCCGCGCCGCGTAACTCAATCTTGTTTCTCTTCTCGTTACGGTTTTCAGGAAATTGTACATCGGCTTTTAATTATTGGCCAAGGAGCGAAAATTGAAATTTATTAAGCTTTCAAACTAATTATCTACTACGTATGAAACTGTTAATCGAAAAACGGAGTTCGAAAATTTCACATTTCCCATGTTACAATAAATATGACGTACGGTAATTTAATGAAAAAATATTTTAAAGTATAGCTACATAGAATGACAAACTCGTTTATTTTTAAATTTGAATGTTTCGTTGAAATAATTTTACTGTAAAATATCGATTTAAGCTTTAAGTGGATAATTATGGAAATCACATTATAACCCTAGTACATTATAACCTTGTTAAGGACGAAATCAAGTGTTGTTATCTTGTTCGGTAAACTTCGCTTAATCTTCTGCTACGTTTAATATTAAATATGTATAGTTTGCTTAAAGAGATCTTGGGAAGCAAAATTAACATATAATAATATACCTAACGCAGTCAAGAGAAATGCAGCAATGTTACACGAACAATATGGCAAGTTAAAAATTCAACAGATGCGAATCCATAAACCCAACGCTTCAAAAATTTGTAGGATTTTTGATTTCGATAAATTAAATAATTTATTAATTAAGTTTTATCGAACGCCCATAAGATTTAGTTAAGAACGTAAAATTATGAAATGACAAGAAAATATACAGTGTGTCTACGGATAACTGATAGTATACGTGCAAATTAACCAACAATTTTCGAATGAAATTTTGACATTCGATGATATTTGATATCATTCGTATACCGGGCGTTTTAGAGGCAAATTTTCAAAAAAGACAAGAGAAAATTGACCTTATTTGAACAGATACTAAAACAATCGTTCGAAATAAATTGTTTAGAATTAAAAGATAGGTCCACGTTCAAATTTTTAGAAGGATCGACTTATTTTAATATTTTTGCCTTTTTGGTAATTTTATACAGTAGAATCGCGATACTGTGAATATATGTTAACGTGAAAAACGCGACAACGTGAACACTAAAATTTTTATATTGTGTACTCTGTAGAGTGAACAACTTATTTTCCATCTTTCTCTTAAATGGCTTTGGGCTACCCAATTAGCCAGTTTAATTTAGTGTGATATCTAAATCGGATTAGTATGGTTTAGTATTAACAATCAAAAACGTCCGTAGTTGCAGCGGGATTCGAACCCGCAGCCGTGAGTGCACTAGAAGGCCAGTAGAGAAGCTGACTCTCTAAGCCGCACGTCGCCCATTTTTTGCATTAATATATGATTATTACCTATACTTCGTCCAAACCTATATGCAATCCACGTCATTAGTAAAAGGTTACTAGATTATGACGTTTCACACAGTGCTGTCACCTCGTACCTCGTATTTTGACAGTTCTATAAATTGTAGTCTTTCTTTATACTATCTAATATGTGCGCGAGTAAATCATCTATAGAATATGTCACTTTTCAAACTTTAAACCGAATTACAAATAAACAATCTAGTAACTTTTGTTTTGATGACGTAAATTGCATATAGGTTTGGATAGGCCGTATCTAAAATGATTATTATACAACAAAAAATTTCACTCATTTTGCACTTAGGATTTAATATTTTGATGAAATTTCTAGTTTGACGCATGTGCACTCCGGTAAAAACAAGGCACAGTTTTATCGATTTGTGTTATCACCTAATCCTGTTTTCTCACTACAAGATTCCTATTGGTCAATTTTTTAAAACTTGACGTTTTGATTGGTTAATTTAGTAAGAATACCTATATTAATCTACATAAAAAATATGCAAAAAAAAGGTGAAGATGGTTCCATCGCAGTTGGCATGGCCAGCGGACCTTACAATCGTAGATTTTTGTTCGGGGTCGGATTAAACAGAAAGTGTAGGCGGACGAGTCATTAACGAATGATAAAAACTTTTTAAAAACTAGTATTTGCAGTGTTATAAATTTGATAACTTTAGGGGAAATGAGAAACAGTTTCAGAGAATCTAGAAATAGAACTATGTGCCCAAAATGGTGGTGGCTTAATACATGGGTATCCAAACTTTTTAGCCTAAAGGCCACACTGACTACTTCGCTAAGTTCCAAGGGCCAAGACCTAGCTAGTTCATTATATCAACATATTGTAGGTGATGCTCGCGGGCCGTAGTTTGGAGACGCCTGGCTTAATAGAATAAAATGGACGCTAATTATTTTACATAAGTTTTTATTTTTTAACATTATTGATTAAAATACCATGTTAAAATACATTTCTTTCATGTAATGTTATTTATTTATTGATTATTATTTTAAAAATTTATTTGAAAACAATTAAATCGAAGAAACCTTAATTATATATGTAAATAAAAAAATTAAATAGAAAAATTTTCAAAAAAAAAATATATCAAAATAAGTCGACCTTTCTGAAAATTTGAATTTGGGACTATTTTTTAATTCTAAACAACTTGTTTCGAATCATTGTTTTTTATCCGTTCAAATAAGGCCAGTTTTCTTTTATCTTTTGTGAAAATTTGCCTCCAACACGCCCGGTGTACGAATGATATCAAATATCACCGAATGTCAAAATTTCATTCGAAAACTGTTGGTTAATTTGCACGTATACTATCAGTTATCCGTGAACACACTGTACATGTATCTACTTACTGATTACTACAATTATACTCCACCAAAGGCCAAGGAAAGGAATCAAAGGAGCCCTAATTTGATAAACACCAATATACTGTATTAAACTGTTAAAAAATTAAATTGAACATGAGTTCGCCACGATACGGCTTTTAATGGACTGTTTTATCATTATCTGTTTTCACCTTCATTTATTGTCAATTATAAAACAACCACTCCTAAATTGGTTAAATGATTACCTATTATCAAACTCGCTTTAAAACGATTTTTTAAATCGCATATTTACGTTACGACGAAAAACTTTAATACGATATTATAGAACATTGAAATGAATTAGAAAAAATTTAAAGAAAATCACTGTACCTTTTTCTAGCAAATCTGTAGAAAGTTCTAGAGCATCCATAGATAGTCTTTCACCACCGAAAACGCGAACTTCCACGAAATCGAGACGTACACAACCAATGCGACGTGACGCGACGCAATGCGATGCAATGAGACTTATCGCCAAATGTAGATATTGGAATTAACCGTTTCCAAATGTTTGATACGATTTCGGACAGACGATACGAACTCACTGTATATCCACATGTGTTGCACCTGGAAAGACATTTCCGTTATTTACAATTACGAATTTGTAGTAGTTTTAGAACTAAATTACAAATTAAAGCATGACGTAGGTGTCCCTGTTCTTCCTTGTCCTTGTTGAGTCAGTGGTAAATTGTCAAACATAAAGTCAGCCAAAATGTGGCGGATGAGTATAGGCCCAAAAAGCCAATTTAAAAAAATTGCATAAAGTTCACAATTAGATGTCAAAATAATTTTCAGAATTTTTCAAAATTAACTTGTTAAAAAATTTAATATACGAGTGTTTCAAAAGGGTTGTTCGACAATTACTATTATTTTTTCGAATTGGGTTACCATTAAATTTAAATTTTAATCAATTTTAATTTTGATCGAAATTTGATAGATACCTATACGCGTTCTTATCCACATCTCTGTACATTTCTGTTTGAAAAATAGTTAAAATATCTACCTCACCTCATACTCTTTACCGTAATTTTTTCCAATATGGTTCATTTTATTGAAATTATAAGAGCACGATTTTATATTGAAATATATGAGAAATCAAAAAATGCCGTTAAAAATTTTAAATTTGATCTTTTGAAAAAAATTAGATTAGAAAGGTTAAGGGTAGTACATCCTTGACTCCCTGTGGTGATATAATAAATCCATTACACTAATTTAAAATCTCCATTTATTGGGCATACAAACTAAAACTTGTTATATTTCAATTAGAAAGAACAATTTTATTTTTAAAAGATGGATGTTTATTTCTCAACTTTGGGGGTGAATAGCTCAGCAAGAGAGTGTCGTAAGGCTATAGGAACTTATGGTATTATTTTAACGTGACGCTCACGAGAGATTTTCTACCATTTCATGGACACTTTATACTTAAAAATGTTAGAGGGCAGTTCACCTTCAAACCTTTAATCGAGAATTACAACTAAAATTATGTAACGTGCACGATTATTCATAAAAACAAAAACATTCACATTTAACATCATTTATGTTGGTGCCTATGCGAAATTCACCCCTAAATACATTTTTTGCAGATAATGCCCGTACGTTGAACATATGCCGTTACCAAAATTCGAATAATTGGTAACAAACTTGCTTTAGCGCGGTTTTGCGAGGGAGTTACTTACCGCGTTTTTAATAAAAATGTAAAAACACGCACCTAAAAATTATGACGTTCTGCAAAACATATTTCTTTGAAAAATTTGATGCATTTACGTAAATTTCACAAATATTTTAAATTGTACGAGGGCGGTTTAATAATTTGATTGGGAACCGTGGTTAAAAATATATTTTTCATTACTCGTCGCAAGAATTACTTTAGCGTTGAATTTATTCAAATATAAATTGCAAGATTGTAGGCGCGCTTTACTTTGGGGGGCGATTTCGCCCCTTAAATACCAACGTTTTTCCGCCGATTAAAAAAATACGCATCTCTTAGTTTTGAACCATCTATAACATCAAAAATTGTCTTCTTTGTAGGTCAACGACCTTCAACTCCAGATCCACCGAACAATTTCCCTAGCCCACAAAGTAATTTCAAATAAAATTTTATAAAACATTAATTAATAAAATGTAATCGCTTGTTTACGAACAATACGATCCGTTCGGTTGTAATCAAATGATTCCTGAGCCCCATTCACCTAAGTAACTAGATATGTAAATTACAACGAAATATTCTAAAAACATGTGTTTTAAAAATAATCTAAATCCCTCCCATCCCGCCCCCAATCAAATATGTATTTTTTTAATTGTTGACTTACAGCGCAGACCTAGACTATCTTAAAAGGCTTTGTAATCATAAGTAATATTACATCATTCTTTTCAATAATACATCGTTTATAATAAAAAAACCAATCGATTTTAAATTATTATCCGAAGAAGTACGCAAGGAGTGAATGGGATTTTTTTTTAATTAACAGATTACTATAAAAAGGCATACAATATCCAAACAATGAACTTACTGATTTCTAACGAAGTTCTAGGAAAAGCGAATTCAAAGTCTCGCACTAGTGTCTATCGCGAACGAGACTTCAAAATTTTATATTTTAAAGAAAAAAAGGCACAATTTTAATTCCAACGCGTACTCCTTCAATCATTCGTTACTGCTAAAAGAAAACAGATCGTCTGCAAGTCTGGACGCGATTGAAATGCAAGGCTGGGCTGTGACGTATATGTTTGTTGATAACAGCTTCGCAGATGCGACGATGACTTAAATAATTTTAAATAAATTAAAGTAAAATAAATATCACTAGGTAATTGTTGCAAATCGTTTTAAAACATTTTTTCATTGTTGCTTTTTGCAGATGAGGGACAACAATTAAAATAAGCAATTAAATAATAATTTTTAATCATAGACGATAATAATTGTGATATGGCATAGTATTTAAAAAATTAACAAAAATACAAACAGAACGCATAAAAATAAAGATTTCACTGTAAACCTCGTTGATCTTTAAAAAAGCGGGTATTTCATTGGCAAAATTATTTATTTTACTTGTATTTTAATGTAATTACAGAACAGTGATCGAGACTATATTTATTATAACCAAGTACCTTCAACGTGATATTTAGAGTGGGTGACACCAAAATATAAAACCAAACTTACCTAGGTACATACACAGGGTGTTCAGAAAAAAATGACAATATTGCTGGTGGTGATAGAACAGTGAAAAATAAGTGGGGTTTGCTTAATACACATTTTCCCGAAAGTCGTCCGTTTTCGAGAGACAGAACATTATAAATTACTAGATTATAAATTACTAAATTAAAGTCTTCAAAGATTACAAAATTTAAATATCACAGTCATGTTAGATAACAAATTAAAGACCATTAAAAACAGAAGAGAATGGCATCAAATTGAGTTCTCTAAGTCAAATAGTTTTTGAGGTGCAGCTTTTTAAAGAGTTAAAGATGTAATTTTTCTTGCGATTTTTACTTCTTTTAAAATCAATAGCCCAAAAACTATGAGTCCAAAAATCTGAAATGAGATGGTCTAACAGTCATATTAATATATACACTTAGGAACCTAGAGTGTTAGACCACCTTGTATTTTGCGTCAAAAACAAGCAAAAAAGGACTATTAAATATATTTTCATATCACAAATGTATAGTTTCGGAAATATTATAGATACTGATTAAAAAAAAAGTTAAGAACACAAGTATTATAATAAACGACAAACTAAAATAAATTGTTAGAAAAGATGTTCAATGCGGCGGCCATCATTTACTTCAACGCATGCACGAATTGTTCTGCTATAGAAGATATTCGTATTCATTATTTTTTTAAATTAAATGTAAAGTGTTTTTGGGAGTTATTTTAATCAGCGTTGCGAATATATATCTATTAGATCATTTTTGCATGTGTATGTCCCAAGAATAATCTGATGAACTATTATGCAATCAAGGTGAAACACCCTATATATTAAAAAGTTTTACTTTTAAAATACAAATGAATATTACGGTTCACGAATGAAGAAAAATGTTCAGAACCGCGGTGGTCAGGTACTCGCCTAGTAACTAGAGGTCGAAGGTTCGAATCTTCCAGCATCCATAGATGAATTTAGTGAACTACAACAAAATATATTGGGAAATTGGTAGTACCAAAGCCATTAAATAAAATAAATAGAGAAGGGGTTCGCAAGTATACCTCCATATTTAATAATCGTATCACTGTGTTAAATAATATATCGATTATTATTTGAAATTTTTAAATGTCAAGCGCTAGAGAAAAAAACTTACTTGTGTAAATGCCGCAGTTAACATTAGAAATGGTTAATGTTACAAAAGCTCTCTTTTTAAATTTGAATTTTATTTGATCGTTTCAATAACACGTCAAATGATAAGAATAAAAATATAGACTAAATTCGATATTCCGATATCCACTCAAATTAACCGAGTGCTCTCTCGTTTAAACCATTAACTGTAGTAAGCATTGTATCATTCGATTACGGTGATTTGACATCCTTGTTCATTATCAATATTGAACACAAAATCCCGATTAATTATCGGTTGTTAATCTAAACTTTCTACTACTAATTACGATTTCAAGAGTTAAACAAATAAATGAAACGTGTACTCGTATTAAATAGATTTCCATAAAATACGTGTCATCGATAAACGGTGAAATTGTATTTGCAACGCATCAATACTATATGTTTGGAAAACACGACGTAACCAAATTGAAATGACGCGCCGGCTAAATGTAAATTGATAAAACTTATTACAGTGAGTGTGAAATTTGGGTCTCAATAAATTGTAAATCATATAATTAATTAACAAAAATAATTAAAATTGTACTTTTAAACTACTTTTACTACGTCATACCTACACGTAAAAATACTCATTTTATCTACGTATGTATGCATAATCATGATTCTATTTATGTATTTAATAAAGTGAAATTAAACATATTTTTAATTATGTACTTTCCAAAGTACATTTTCTGGTTAAACTACTGCAATAGTTTCGTCACTTATCCCTACGTATGTACATTTTTAAACATGTATTTAATTAATACGTACATTTTTTTATTTGCGAATTCATTTGGAAATCATGTAAAAGCTTTAAAGCTATCTAAATGTTCACTTTTCGAGTAAAACATATGTATTTCCGGAGGTCGGGTCGCCCCGTGTTCCATTTACGGTTTGAAAAGGCAATCATAATACGCGTATTCCGAGTTTTACAAACCCGAATGTTTATAACTAACACGTTATAACGAAGTTAGAGCTTTTCAGAAGTTAATTGTTTCTACTACTTTCACGCCACGTTTTAAATTTAAATAAAATAATTTTAATTATCTATGTTTTTTACTATTCTTACTATAAACAAAACAAGTAGATACACCAATATATATATATATATATATATATATATATATATATATATATATATATATATATATATATATATATATATATATATATATATATATATATATATATATATATATATATATATATATATATATATATATATATATATATATATATATATATATATATATATATATATATATAGATACATACATAGATACCACCTACCTACACTTCTACTTTAATTGACAAATGGATGCTAAAATTCTCAAAAAGCAACCACACCGTAACATGTTCTGGGTCCATTACTTGCGCTATTTAATCTTCTTTGTAATAACATGCAATCAACTAACAACGTCACGAGCCTATTTCATTGTAGAACGAAAACTTTCCGAAACAAGGCATGCAAAAGGTAATTTTTTATAACAATTTTCCAGATTTTTAAGGTTTGAATTTTGTAAGTAAAGTAATAAGCTTTTGTAAAAGTATAATTTAAATATATATATTTTTTTAATTTAGGACTTCTAACAATAAAAATAAATACTACCGTAAAACTGAAATTCGGGCTATTATGCATCAAATAATATTGAAACGTGTGAGAAAAAGACATAAAATTTGTTGTTTTTTTTATTTGTTACCTTTAATTTTAATAAAAGAAAACGATGCTACTTGTGTTGCTCATTAATAATTAAAAGTTCAAAAAAAATTGCCCTTCGTGATTTAAACAAAAATAAAACGAAAGTTTTTTTAAATAGCGATAAAACGTAAATTAGTACTAATTCGATTGTTCTGGTAATTGTTATAATCTGTAAAAATAAACCAATAAAAAAATATTTTTGGACCTTCAGATTTCAAATTTGTAAGATATTTTATTCATTCATTGTACCTATCGATAGAACGAAAAACCCAAAATTTCAGATTTTTTGGGATCATAGTTTTTGAGCTATTGATTTTAAAAGAAGAAAAAATCGCCATTCGCCAAGATTCATGCAAGAAAATATTATTATAGTATAATAAAAAACTACTTTGAAGACTCGCACATTGTAAATTTGAAAATATTATATTATTAAAAATAATTGTCATAAGAAACCAAAAGATAAAAAAATTGTTATTAAAAAAATAACGTTATGGCCTATAAAAATAAACACACTGTGTGTTAATTTAAGTAAGGAGCCATGTGTTTGTTAGCTTTAACTGCAGCAATACAAGCAGCAAAGTTTTTAAGTTAAGTCGTTAATAAGTTATTTTAAAAAAGTATATGATGTCTCCCTTCACGAGGCTGTATCTCGAAAAGGAGGAAAGGGATACAAATAAGTTTTGATGAATTGGCATATTTTCAGCTCAGGAATCTGTGGTCAAGCGTTGTGTAGACCTTTCAGCGACACCAAGTAATTTATATTACTTTATAATTACTTATGATGTGTGATCATAAAACGTCTATAAAAATTAAAATTGTAAGATTACTAAAAGGGAGTTTCAATTTTTATCGATATTATCACCTAAATAAACCAATACAGATTCTATAAATGTAAAAATATGTTACAAATTCCTCATAGATTTTGAGAAAATATCTAAAAACTTATCTTTGTTATCGTACAAGATCAATACACTTTTATTACAGAATATCAAATAATTATAAAAAATACATCATTTACAACGTCAAGAAACTTTTCGAAGTCGTTACCAACGATAAAAAAACGATATATAAGTATTCATTTTCCAGCGACTACTATCCCCTTAATGCTTTTCTTTTACCGGAAAGGCAAAAATGCCGCACAATTGCAAACAAGATATGCGCTGTTTATGGCGAAGGTGCTATAGCTGAAAGAACTGTGCGGAAGTGATTTGCTAGGTTTAAAGCTGGTGATTTCAACCTTAAAGATCAAGAACACCCGGGTAGGCCCTACACCACAGATGAAGATCAGATTAAAACACTGACCGAGAATAACCCACGCTATACGACACGAAAATTAGCAGAAATGTTAAATATGTCAAAATCCACCATCCACGAGCATTTTGTGAAGCTTGGCTACATCAGGCTTGTTTCATCAGAACAATGAGTGGCCTCATGTGTCTTTGATAACTCGACAAAAATTGTTGGAGCTCGGTTGGGATGTTCTACCCATCCACCATATTCACCAGACCTCGCGCCCTCTGATTTTCACCTATTTCGATAATTACAAAATTCCCTTAATGGAAAAAGCTTCAACTTTTTGGTCGAGATAAAAAATCACGTAGAAAAGTATTTCGCTGAAAAACCTGAGAGATTCTGGAAAGATGGAATTTTCAAGTTGCCTGAAAGATGGAGAAAGGTTGTAGAACACAATGGCACCTATATAATTTAATAAATGTTTACTAAAATTTAAACTTTCTGCGTTTCAATTTTCCTTCAAAATCGGCACGGACTTTCCGAACAACCCAATATTTAGTTGTAGCAAATTAATAGTCGTTTTACAACATTTCGTTACAAAAATACAATCAGAACGCAAAAAAATAAATATTTCACTCTAAATCTCGTTGATCTTTAGAAAAGTCGGCAGTTAGGTGGCAAAATTATTTCTGTTATGTACTTGTATTTTAATATCGAAGTAATTTTGCCAGATTATCGTAAACGACGAAAAGGTAAATTTTGCAAGAGCGCACATTTTGTGTCGTCGCGTAGCTATAAACAGATACGTTTCACGGAAATACAAATCCAGTGAAAAAAATCTGAATATTGTTAACAGATTCAAATAGATGATGCATTTGCCTTAGATGCATAAGATAACCAGAACAACTCGTTTTCGCAAAAAGTGGCGTTTACGATAATCTGCCAAAACTGGGTCGATATAATCATAGAACTATATTTATTATATACCAAGTACCTTAAAGGTGATACAGTAAAATTCGATTGTAATGAACCACAAGTTCGTTATAACTATCAATATTTATGAGGGATCTTATGAGTTGCATAGCTGGTTGGGTTTAGGAATGGTTCGTTATATCCGGAAGTTTACCATAAGCAGGTTCATTATAAGCAACTTGAACTGTATTTATAGCGGGTGACACAAAATATAAAACCCAACTAGTACCTATATATCTTTTATTTAGAAACCGATTTGTGTGAAATTTAGTACAGAGATACTAGATATAATTTCGAACTTGTCGACAAGTAGCTCGAATATGACCGACTTTCGGTTTGGCGGAAACGCCTTTAACATTGATTTTTAAACGTAATCTTCTGTATACAAGATGTCTCTGAAAGATCTATACAACGCGTGGCCACAGATTCTTGAGCTGAAAATATAACGATTCACCAAAACTTACCTATATCCCAAATAGCCTCCTTTTCGATACGTAACCCCTTTAAGGGGGTCATTATCGCATACTTTTTTCAAAATAACTTCTTAACATAAGCACGTCTTTATTAGCTGCAAACGAAGTAGGTAAAATGAATCGATTTCGGTTTACAAGAATCGGTAACGACTCCGTTAAACGATAACCGGCATAAATACATACGTCAATAGTGTCACGCGCTTAGAAACGCCGTGAGAACGCGCCTTTAGGTGCATAATTACACAACGGACTGAATTTAACATAATTGTACAGTTGAAAATACTGCATTTTTTAATGATCACGACTCGAATTCCTTCGTATAGGAAATAATAAACACTCCGTTTTATGACACAAATATAGTAAAATACCTAGATATCTATAAGAGTGAACAAAATGTGACGATAAATTTATTCGACAAGTGATCAAACGGTTAAATAAACACTACCACGCCTAATTGACACAAATAATCGAACGTTCAAGTAGTCAGTTTGTGTAGATAAGTACCTAATTTCGCGAAGAGACTATTTCTATATAATATGTATGATTTTCAGTCACGTTTCCCACTATTATGAACCGATTTTTTTAATTACTATTACTATTACAGATTTCAAGTAGAACATTCTATGTTATTGCGATAGGTTTTAGTCGACCTATATATAGAATATCTAAATTTTGAAATTTAAAACTCTCAAAAGAGCAGCATCGACATTCAGAAAATTGTAACTCGAGATGAGTTTTACATTTTGATTGTTAAAGAGCGACTTGTTTCGTAAATTGATACGTCACGAATAGAAATTTCAATCGACTTGCGTTTTATAGCTCGATTTTACATGGATTTATGAATATTCTGATATTTTCCTGGTAGTGGAAAACTACGAAATTTACACTGATTTGATTTATTCAGCGTTAGCATGCTTGATGATTAAGGCGGTTTCAAATCTTTCGAGCGCTTATTTTGATCACGATCGAATTAAAGACTTCTTTAAATAGAAGTTAGGCAACTATTAATTTATAACAACTTTGATCTCCCAACGTAAATGTTAAATTAAAAGAAAAAAAAACCGCTGCAGTGTGACTCGTTCCCCATAGGTTGTTAACGACGCCATGCACATTTTATTAAATATTTTTGACTTCCTGATGTTTATTTTACTCGATTTACTTATATATTTTTATTTGCGACTTCAAATGAGAGAGACGTATTAAACAAATATCAATTAAATCTTCAGGAAATCAAAATATTTAATAAAATGTGCGTGACGTCGTTAGTAACCTATCGCAAACGAACTTTAGTTATACGATCCAACGATATTAGGCAACATAAATAAAATCATCCTTAAAATAGGAAAATTTGATTTTTAAAATAAAGCACGAGTTGTAAGTAACTTTTTGTGCGTAAAAAGGTAGACTCGGCGATTTTTCAAAACAGTTAAATAGCTTTTTATATTTGTCCACAAATATAAAATGGAATTTTTTTTAATGTCTATATTATGCGTCTGAAACGTCTATATTATCGATGATAATCTAAAAGCGAAGAAATAAGTGCTAGGTAGTACATCAATTTGAAAAGAATCCATTAATATAGTTTTCTTATTTTTAATTGTCAGAATGCGTGACAAGAAAAAGAATAAAAAAATTAAAGGCAATAGTCAATTTGCGTTTATTTTAGAAGTTGAGTACAAATACAAAGACCGCATTGGCTAATCTGTTTCTTTTTACATACAAATAACCACCATTGAAAGTCTTTAATACCGACTTTGACAAGTGATTTAATCAAAAGGTATGATTTATTAAATTAAAATTGCATGAATAAAAAGCTAATAATGCTATGCAAACATTTTTTCGCGTATTACTCTTATTTGACGAATCCTGTAACGAATAAAAATTACGCCTTGTTAAGAAAATTGTTTTAAAACAACCTATAATTATAATTAGATTTGTTTTGCAAATGAAGAAGTTTCCATAAGAAAATCCCCCGATTCTATTATTAACGAGGATTTAACTATAGTAAAGGTTGTGAAAGTAAAACGGTTAGAGACGGGGGATAACTCCACAACTAATCAAAAACGAATTAAATATTGTTTTGAAAGTAATCCCTAAATCCTTAATACAAAATTTTGTTAGGGAATACAGCGGGGCTGTACTAAAGTTTTTTGTGGGTAGGTCTATTTTTTAATTTATCCGTTTAATTTTCAAACTTTAAGGAATATCGATTTTCAGTAAAATACGCTAGAAGTTTCAGTTACACTTGTAAAATATTGGTTAAATGGAAAATAATCGATATTTGTACTTTATGTCAGATTTCAAATTTTGTAATTTGAATGCGTTAAAAATAATTATTATCTACACGTGCAATTATGTTAAAATAATTTAATAGCATCTATATTTCAATTGTTAGTATTCCCATTATGAAGATATTACGATTTGCGATATTGGGAAACGCTACAGATTAAAAATAATAATATATAGTCCGAAATATATCGTAGGTACTACAATTTAATGTCCTCATGATTTTATTTCGGTACTATGTAGTTGATGACCTTACAAAATTCAATTAAGTTCTTTATAAGCGATAATTCTTACTATAGGTACATGTTGTTTCGGATACGTTTACAGGTAGAGAAGCCATAACTTTTAAGGGATGAAACGACATCATTTAATCTTACTTAATTGTAGTTGAAATAAACTTATTAAATACAATATTGCATTTTTTACAAATAAAATTAAGTTGTAAATTATTCGATTTATGACGAAAGTGATATCGCCATTTAAATTTGTTTATCGAAACCACATAGTGTAACTAGTTACCTACGTTAAGTTGATTTTCCGTTTGTTGTCCTTTATTTTCGTCAATTACTTGACATTGCGTCGCATTTTCGGCATTTAAAAATTTGAAATTTTTTTACCCGCGTATAAAACCCCCCCGCCCTTCATTTTTCAGCTGACTTTTTTTAAATTTTATTCCACCCTAACTAGGGAGCTTTGGAGCATCAACTGCTGTGGTTATTTTAGCTCCACGATCACAAACATCCATACCTACCAAGGATTTATTTTACCACCCAGGACTCATCAGGCGAGAGGTCAGTCTTCTGACCGCTCACTTAGCTAACTTGTAACCAAAAAAAAAAATGGGTTTATACACGTAGAGCAAATCAAACATGTTGAAAATCTCAATATTTGTTTTTTCTTAAAATGCTCTCTAAGGGACCCCTCAAATATAGGTTTGAAAATGGTTTTTATTTAATATTTCTTCAATCTTTTAAGATAAAGGTAGAAGTAGGGGGTAAATATTACCTTATTCTTTTATGGCCTATCCCCTTATTTATAATAAATATTAGGAAAAGTTGTGTTTAAAAAAAAACTGAATGTTGTAATAAAGATATAATTGCAAACATCTTTTATGTACACTTGCAGATTAAAATACTTGCACTGAATGTATATATATATACAGATTGTAAATCCCCAATTTAATGAACATGTGAAAGATTAGAATAACTATAAAATATCTATGTTAGATCCCTTCCATATAATAACCGATATAGGCCTCCCGAAACTATAAAATTTAAAATCATGAAATAAAAACACGTAAATAGTAGAATTAAAGAGTAACGTATTCTTGTAGACCTATATTAAGTTACATCTATATTACACAAGCACAAATTTCTTCGTTATACAAACCATTAATAAATTCAAAATTCACTTTTATAATACATCATATGATGGATGATGTCACACCTTCGCTATTGATGTTCATAAGACAATGAAATGCCTACATGTACATAAGCTTAGTTTAAAAAAAAATTAGATACCTAATACAATAAAAACTACATTAGTATTCCGTATTTCTGTCACTTTTTCGTTTTTCTTATAAGTACTCTTCCATCAAATTAGAAAATTCATCCATCTTCTAGCAAAAAATACCACAAGTAGGTACTTACAATTAATAAACATGCCGAGCTTATACAGTATAAGTACATACTTACTGTTTCGATTTTCTTATAAACAAAGTCTGGTGTTGTTTTATTCAGGTCGTTACAATACTATTTATTATTGTTTTCAATTATTGTTAATTGCATTTTTGTATATTTTGTCATACTTGTATTCACCATCGGATACTGAATTTTTCAAGAACGATTATTTTTTTCTGCGAGTGTCTATTTTTCTGAAAATATTTTCAAACTTTATTTAAAATCAAATAATACCTATAAAACGAGTATTTAATTATTGAAACACAAAGCCAATATAAAATTTAACGAAAGATGAAATGTAAACACCATTAAAAACTCTGGCAGTAGTGTATCATTTTTCTTTGTCTTAACACACTTGATCTACGTTGAGCAACCCTACTGTAAATGAGATCTTAGTCTCTTTCATCGTCCGGATGAATAAGCTCGCTGTCTATTTTTTATATGCTTATTTCTAAAGAAACTAAAACACGATACCTTTCGCGATATACCTACATTAACAATGAAGACGGATTCGATTTAATCATTAGGGAATTAGGAAATAGTGTAATATTATTAGAAAAATCAATACAACCCTCTAAGGAAAATTACTTAGAGACAAGACAAAATAAGGCTTATTCCTTTCTTTATTTAAAAAATTCTTAATATAAATTAATTATTAATACACGATTAGAATGAATGCATAAAATGACTATACTCCAGAATACACGATCCTGAAAATAAGAAATCTCGCTGATTACATAATTAAAATTTCGAAAATTAATAATAAACCGATCATTTCAAAATGTATAAATATCGTTTTAAATTACGCATAATAAAATGCGCGAGTGCACCTATCTTTTACGATTACTTTATCACGTACTCATCATACCGCGGGCACTGCACCATTCGGAATAATTATTTATTCACAGAAAGCAATTCATGCTTTGTACGTAGATAACGACCACGCCATGATGGAATTTTACAGCAGAAATGAAAATAATACTCGTCAAAAAAAAATTACTATCGAAATTAATTCCGCCTCAACTGCGTAACTTCGTGTGTAACTTCTCTTTAAAATAATTAAAATCGGTTGCCGCAATTGAATTTTAAATTAAAAGTAATTTTCTAAAACTTTCATGATATTAAATTAGAATGCCTAACGATTAAATATTAATCTGTATTCTGTTTCAAACGTATTCAATCGATAAATCGGTTTTAAGGAAAGGATAAACGAAATTTAATTAAATAATAAAATATGCTTCAACGATTTTTCTGATAACTAATAGGTTTTTCATTTGCGTTTCTAATTAAAATATTTTTCGTAAATAAATATTTACCTGTTAGATTGAACTTACGAAACGAAAATGTTTAAATAAGTCGCATTTACAAAAGTTTGTATAAAACGCAAATACTTTAACGTGTTTTTTTTATCTTTTTTTTTCATTAATAGTTCAATTATCAATCAGTTTTTAGTGAAGTAATACATAAAAATACAGTAGAACCTGTAAACTTGACCACTTTTTTTTCAGTCCCGCAAAAATGCCATTAATTTAATGTAGGTAATTTATATTTTATAAACTAACCACTTGCCTTTTGTGACCTTTTTGTGATCTTTTGTTTAATGTGATCATTAGCCAAAGAATTATTTATGTATCACTAATCTTCTTAAACACGAAAGTACGCATGTTACACTCCATTTACGAAAGTTCACTTAACAGTAATCGGTAGTTTGCTATAAGCATTTTCAAAGTTATAAAGTGTTTGTTTTTGCTTTTCAGAAATTTATTAAATACTATCTGTAAATTATCACATTTTTAATGCTTGGACTTAAACTATCGCTAATTAATTAGTGCGGTCAATATGACTTCAAAAAAAGTTTACAAAGAACTTTTGCGCGAAAAACAAAAGATGCGACAGTTTTTAGAAAACCACAGTGAATAGAAAACGGGTAAACATTTCGGTAGTAGCAAATTATTCCAAGATTATTTTAAATAAGTTGTTTTAAAATACAATTTTTTTAATGTTTTTAAAATATTTTTAAGTAACGGGTGTGTAATTTTTTTAGCATTTTCATTATTTACAATTATACACGAAAACTCAAAATAAAACGAATATCGCTTGAGAATATAAATAATTCATTCTACACAGTGGTACAGTGGCCGCCACAAAAATTGAGACGTCTCTTGAAGTAGATTTTAACGTACATTTAGTAGTGTGAAACGGATTTACTTGACAGGGTAATGAATAATTTGAATAATCCGGACGTAGTTTAACGGCCCTACTGTTTACCTATACCTACAATATATTTTAATATTTTCCAGCCAAACAAGTCCTATTTATATTTTATTTATAATTTACGTAAAAATCAAATAAAATTAAGTAAATGAATAAATATAAAAATGAAATAATATCTATAACCTTAATAAATATGTATATAAATAAAATATAAATAACAATAATAAATATGTTTAAAAACTTAAACGAAATTAGATGTCAATTAAGTAAATCTTTTGATTATAAATTTCTTACTATTTATATGTAGATGTTTTTGCAAATTCTCTTTGTTGAACACGACATTTTTGATGCCAAAATTATTGTTCGTTCAGAACAAAACTACTTGCAATCCGAGGTCTACGAACGGACTTGGGACCCAGGCGGCACACTGACGTCATAATGTCGTTAATTATTGGTAATTATTCGTCGGCGATGTCGTAGATCCAATAAGTGACGTACGCACGACGACAATTTCACGATGAACATTTGACGTCATTAACGAACGTCGTTGAGACGTCTTTGTTTGGTCATTCCAAAGTCCCGAATCAGTACTGGAAAAGTGAAATTTTTATGTTACGTTAATTGAATTTGAGAAAATAAAGACGTTTTGAAGTGTTACTTTAAGGTGTAAATTACTCGTAATTTTTTCTAACATGTTTATGCTTTAATCCAAAATTTTAACTAAAAAATATATAAATCTATTTTGGAATTATGCACTATCGCGTCTATGCGATTAATAGTAATAGGTGTATTCGTTATAAATACGGTAGTATACAACTAAAGAAGTAAGTAAACTCACATCCAGTTATTTATTCTAATTGTGTACGTCAATGGCTAGAACTAGTTTCTTTAAAGTGTCACGCCACTGTGCATACTGATCACGCTTTGGTTTACTTCCAGCGGTTTTATTAGGTTAGAGGTTTTACTTTGCAGCGAGTTCTACGTTGTAAATTTGTAAATTGTAAATTTTGATATAATTTCTTAACGGTAAGTGAAAAATTAATCAGCCTATCGCCACTTAAAGTTAAAACGAATAATTTTAAATATTTAAACAACTAGAAGAAATATTTTTTACAATAATTTTACAAATTATGGCTTAAAAAGAAACAGACAAATTGTACTTATTTCTATAGGTTTTAACTTTTAGGTGACTAGATTATCTTTGTGGCGTGAGTGACCCCCATTTCATTATTAATTTATTTAGATGTCTTTTGTTGGTGTGAAATTTTACATTGTGCGACTCATACAACCCGAAAGCTTTTATCTAAAATAGTTTTTTCTATTGTGCTTACTTTAGACTCTATCAAAGGATCCCAGAACTCGTGGACACACTGTATATACCTTGTAATGTAACATACCTTGTTTAATTTCTTATATTTAGGTTCTTTGTTTGTACCTTCATTTTTGTAATAAAATAATAAGTATATTGAATGTATTTGTATTTTTTCATCTTTAGATGCGTCATTAATACCTTAGAATTACGTCAATGGGACGTCAGATCGACGTCCCATTTAAAAAATTAGGCGTCTCAAGTAACGTACTAGATTGGTCATAATTTGACGTCACTGGGCTGTGACATTAACCCGTCATATTGACGTCATATATACGTCATTTACGACGTCCCCATTGGGCCCCAAATGGCCAATAATTGACGACATTATAACGACAGTGTGCCGCCTGGGGAGGGTTGCAGAAACTAATATTCAGTATACTTTAAACTACCGTACAGAACAGTTCAGTGGTATAATTTGGTATAGCGTTCAATTCATTATTGAATTAAACATCTATATGGAGAATTTTCTACATAACACATTTTTTTCAGATCTCGGTGAACTTCGTTATATGGAAGTTCCACTGTAATTGATTTATATTTTATGAAACGTTTTTCTAAATATGTATGTTGCACTAATTTTAACTTTTTTTAATTACAGATATTTGACACAAAAACAAAAGCCTGCGTTCCTTCCGAAAAAAGTTGGAATTGTCAACAAAATTATCAAGGCATATTCGAATTGCCATGGTATTACTCCGAAAATAAAGAAAACGATGGGAAAGAAAATCCCGTAAATTCGGAAATTACAACTGTAGCCGAAGTAGTAAATACTTTTGCAACCACAGTTTCTGAAACCACAGAAAGTTACGAAATATTTGGTATAACGTACAACCCTGCCGACAGTGTTCTGAATGCGATGGAACAAGATCGAGTTCCCCTATCTATAGTGAATAACACGTCAATAGATCAAATAGGAAATCAAATGTATCGCCTAACGCAATTAATTAATAGCTTAAAATCCAGATCAGACTCTGAAACTCAATACGAAGAAGTTACGCCTGTGGAATATTCCGCACGACCACAGAAACCCTCCTTTCATACTAATCCTTCAGAAATCAATCTCTACCCTCACAAACGTCCCAATTCGTTAGAATACGAAGTAAACTTACTTCCGACACAACTAAATAAAATAACGGCGCAACTTATAATGCAAACTCCCACCCCTAAACATTCCGTTAATTTAAATTTATTGGGAATAGGAAATCATAAGCAATCTAAAGGAAGTGCTCCGATTACTTCGATAAAACCTAATTATGCAGACACCGAACACGTCGTGTCAGTTTTATTTCAAAAATATTTGACCAACAGCAGCTTCATGGATAGAGGAGAATACGTAAAAAGAACTCCCATAATAATTCCAATAACAGCTAAAAGAAAATCGCAACATACTTTTGAACAACCCCAAATACCTACGAAAAATCATGTTTCGACGAATGTTCGAAAATCGTGTCACGATGGTATCCGGTTGCCCAATCCCGATGATTGCACACGTTATTTCTTATGTAATTCATCCACAACGTCCTTGCAAAGTTATACGTGTCCTCCTAACACCGCCTTCAATAAATTCAAACGAATATGCGATATAGAGGAATATCAGCGATGCTTGAAACAAATCGGTAAACATCCCGTAAAATCCGAAACCAAACAACGCAACAAATTACCCTGCAATAATCAAAAGTGTGGGACTGTGAAATTTATCAATTAAGAGTGAACAGACGCAAAAAAAAATAAAAAGGTAACGCTCAGTAATTGATTGTCCAACAAATTTAATATTTACCGCGTAATGTGCGCGCAACCTGCAAGAGTTTATTGATACTAACTATTTCGTTTCATTTGCTAACAGGAAATTTTCTAAAATACGTACACGGAAACAGATACCTTCGTAAAACCGGTTGTGCGCCTTAACAAAATAAAATAATTTATTGTATTTTAATTGTAAAAGGGAAAAGTTTGTAAATAAAGATTCTGTAATAAATGTAAGTTTGTTTTCTCGGTTGACGTCGAAGAAAGTCTAAATAACCAAACTCCTCGTATACGACATCGACGCGTCGCCGCGCGGCGTCGCTTTGAACCTACATTCGTCGTTTTAGGTATGTTACCCATAGAATTTCAAATAAATTAGTGTTAAGTGTTCCGATTTCGTCGGATCTCGCCTACGCTGGAACCTTTGTCGAAAAATCACGTATCATCAACGGCTTTAAAAATATAATGATGGATAGGCCATTCAAAGTTTATTCCGATGCACCTCATCAATAATAAAATACACAAAATTGGCATGTTATCGATGATTTACTTGCACACGGAGTACATGGTAAAGATAGACTACCATTTATTCATATTGTAAACATACGAAGTGTCACCACAGTGTGAAACATCATCATCTACTAACTTTGTAGTAATAACATTTATCGGAATAAACTTTGAATGATCTATACTTGGACATTGAAATTTGAGCTTGAACGTTTAAATTGGAGGTGTAGATATGGCAACTACGTTTACAAATCAGCTGCTACAAAGTACGAAACGAATCAGGTTTTTTTGATCAATTAAAACTTCAAACGCAAGATATTCATATTATTGTCTATATTATATTTGTATATTGGTTTACTAATATTTATATAAATTCCTATATTTTATTGATTTTTTATTAGTGCGCTTAATTATTATTAAGGTTATGTATAACACCAGCTGATAATAAACTTGGCAACGTACCAAATACAATAAGCACTTTAAACATAAGAGTTGCGTTTGCGCACTAAGCACTGGCCCTTTAAATCAGAGTTCATTTATCCTTGTT
Organism: Rhagophthalmus giganteus; assembly: GCA_036326145.1. Lineage (NCBI taxonomy): Eukaryota > Metazoa > Arthropoda > Insecta > Coleoptera > Rhagophthalmidae > Rhagophthalmus > Rhagophthalmus giganteus. Next base: position 2,959,859 of record JARFJA010000013.1, read on the forward strand.
TGGTTTTCACGATTCCTTGTTGAGACTTCTTATGAAATACAAATAAAATCTTATAAAACACTACTACAATCGGTAACATTTGATAATATAACAATTTGGCTATTATTTTTATACGCCATATAAATGAATTGTTAAGGCTTGTTTAAAAATTTACCCCTTTTCTATTGTTTGATCGGGTTAAAGCCTATTATTCACTATTTGTTGTAATAACGACTAATGTTCAGTCTATTTAAACTACATTACCATTTCCACGAAATTTCTGTAAAATCAATAGATATAATGATTTCTTATTGTTGAAAAAACCAATCAGTGGAATAACTTAAGTGTTCTATCATTAATAACATATTTTAGTCGATAGACAATAAGATAGATACACTAATGATGACTCAACAAATCAATTATTTAAAAAACGAACAAGACACTCTGTAATTTTCATTCAACTTGTAGAATTTTCAACAAGAAATGCGACTAAAGTGCGTCCGATTTATTTTAAATAAACTTAACGACGAAACCAACTTTCTTTGTTTAAATAGGTAAATATTGTTGCATTAAAACTTTAAATCAAACTTTAAAAATAGTAACACCATGTATTATACCACTAATGAGAAGTCTCAAAGTGCCCTTCAATTCACTGTATTGTACGGTGCTGAAATATACGGGAGAAAAAAGATATTTTCAATTAAAAATCTTAAATATCTTACCATTCATGGATCACATTTTATCTTCAATATAATCAAATAATGGTCGCATATTATTTATATTATTATTATTTTATTCTGAATTAATTCCATAAAACGCTTAGTATTACAAGAATAGCTGTACTTTTTGAGCTAAAGGTCTATTAGTATATTTTATTATTATTATTAATATGCACGAGATCGAAAAGTATGGAATAAATTCAATATTTTAAAGAAATCGCTCGGACCCGTCGATGTTATTTTTAAACGGGTTCACTTTGAGCTTTAACCCATTACAAGTGCAGATGTACTTGTAATCCTAAGCGTTTTATGGAATTGAGGATAAAATAAATCATATGCGACCATTATTTGATTTTATTGAAAATAAATTGTAAAATTGTAAAAAATTGTAAATTGTAATTGTAAAATAAATTGAAACCGTATTCGAGTGAAAAAATAGTCGATATAATTATGTAACTATAAAAATATCTTCAACCACCCTACTTCAGTAGGTATTAGTAGGTTTATTTCAATAAACTGGATCTTTTAAGGTTTCTTTATTCAGGCAACAATTGCAAATAGTAACAATGTTACGCAAACCCTTTCAAATAACAAGAACGCAAACGTGTTCTCGCAGTAGCACTTATTGCTAATTAATGTAAATATACTTAAACCTATTTACGCTAGTAACGCGCCTATTGAATGTTTAACCCCTTTCGTTGAAATAGCTTCAATAGTGCTTAATTAACAATTCGGATTCTAAACTGTAAATACAAAACGCTTAAAATATTGTTACCTAATATAATAATTGCCACCATGCAGATGACGTAGCAACTGATTAGTATGCATTTTAGTTAATTTGTACTCAGTTGGGTATATGTATTTTAAAATTCATATTCGGAAACATATATATATACAGTTGATATGACTTTTCCTTGAAAAGCTCCATTCACATATAATTCCATTTGCAATTGTAATTCAATTTCTTGTGGTCCTTCGATCGATTTTGTCAGCGCGATAACAACTTTATTTAAATCTCGTTTCATTTTAAAATATCTATCGTCCGCTTGCCTTATCGTTCTTGGACATCTCACGTTAAGTAAGTCCATATTAAAGCCAATAGTAGAATTGGGCCAATTTGGTCCCTTCATTTGGAAGAAGTCGATTCTACCTTCGTCGGGTATGGGTAAATTTGATACAAATGTAACCAAATGGTACTGATACTGCTCTGGCATGCGCATGCAACTTATGTCTCTGATATCGCATACATTTGAAGCTCTTTTGCAACGGCTAAAATATTAATTAACTTATTTAAATATGACCAAATAATAATTATGCAGTACCTTTTATGTTCTGGATCTCTAATGTAATTAGGAGGACACGTAATCCTGTGACACTTATAACTGCCTCTTGTATTAAGACAAACATCATCCGGACTTCGACAAATACTTCTTCGACATTCGTCGATATCTAAAGTTATTATATTTTAATTGTAACGTAAAAATTGAAATTTTTGATTACCTTGACAAGTGCGGCCATCTGCTCCTAATCTATAACCATCTGGACATTTACAGGTATAACTTCCAGGTGTATTCTGGCAAGTACCGACACACAAATATTTGTCGCTAAACTTCTCGCATTCATTTATATCGGTACATGTTCTGTAATTATTAATGTTTTTCATAAAATTGACATTTTATTAAGTGCGTAAAACCTATTGTCGCTGTTAAGTGTAAAACCACGCTCGCAAGAACATCTATAACTTCCCCAAAGGTTAATGCAATGTTGATGACATAAGCCTACCGTTTCCACACATTCATCTACATCACTACATCCATTGCCGCTCTCTCGGAATCCTTCTTTACATTTGCATTTATATGAACCAACGGTGTTTACACAAAAAGCATTAACTGAACAGATCTAGAATGATTAACTTCTTTATAAAATGCATTATACATATACAGTGCACAGCATAAAGCGGTGTTTACATTACCGTATCGTAGATAGTCAAACGTATGTTTATCACTCCTTGCGTTTAAAGTCGATGAATAAACGTGTGACTACCTGGCGACGCACTCACGCCTGATTTCGGTCGTGGCTCCACGCTAATGTAAACACCGCTTGACTGATACATTTTAAAAAAATACATCCAAAAAATATCGCACGCGCCTACTGAGAATTTAAAGGTGTCGATAAAATTCTTGATAATTAGAACGAAATTTGTTTTTCCGTCATTTAATCAAAAGTGATTTTTGACGTTTCTATTTTAAATCGAACATTCGATAAGGTATAAATATGCGGGGGCAAAAATTCACACACAAAATATATGGATAGTAATTTTGTAGTTAGCACTAATATTCACGTGGAGAGACAATACGATGGCGACCGACGTCGTAAACGAAATCATAGATAAAAAAGTTAAACGAGAAAATGTTTCGAGGTGATGCAGGCCGAAAGCTCTCTTCGAGCAAAATCCTAATTTTTCCTTCACGACTCAGATTAATTGGACGAGTTAGCGAGTGACGTCTCTACAGATGAACTCTAACCAGAAGACTTTGCTGTAATAAAGTCTGTTGAAAAATAACATCGTGATTCTATTTGTATGAGCCTGAAGTAACATTGGTGAGAGAAAGGGTATCAAAAACAATGCAATTCATCGAAACGGATGACCAATTATACTTGAGTAAAGGTAACGTTGGCAAGAAATTTTCAAAATTATCATTATATTATTTTCGCTGTTTTAATATAATTTTGTGTCAATTAATAAAAACAATATGTTTAAATATTGCAGTTTTAGTCAGTTTCTGCAGAATAAGACAAGGGGATGCACTATATTTTGTTTGCGGATCTTTACCTTCGAATGTTCAGAATTTATTAAATTTAATCCTAATTTTTAAGTACCTATATCGATTTAGAAATACAAATTATTACATTTGTTTCCATTTTTAAACTCCGCATTCACATATGTTCCCGGATGGGGTTATAAAAAGAGAAAAATGTTTATTTTTGATTTCTCAAAAATTTATATTCCACTTCACTTTTCTGCTTGATTTCTAACCTCTAAAATTGTTTTTACTTTTCGCATAAGTTTTACCGTTAATTAGTTATTCGCTTTTTTCTGGAATTTTTGGACTTACAATTTTTCACGGCGACTTTAAATTAGATCAGACGGCATGAATTTAAAAAAAAGAAAGATCAATAATTAATAACTTATGTTTTATTGTTTAATTTATCGTTCGCTGCCTTAAATTAGTGATTATTCAAATAAGGTACCGCCTGCTGTGGCATAAATTTCGATTCGTGTTTTAAACTCATCATAATTTCTTCTTATTTCTTCCTTACTGCTAGGGTAATATGCGTTGTTTCAACACATTTACATTATCCGAAACATGCGAAACTGATATCTACATCAGGATATTTTTCATGGGACTTATCAATTACAACGCGCCAACGCTGGGCGTTCAATTCTGTAACATTGAATTGCCTAAATAAATTCTTTGTCGAAGAGTTATCAATTTCAATAAGACACCTAACAGACAACAAACAAAAAACAAATCAAACAATAAACTTAAATATTCTGCATAGTTAAAACGGTAAAATTTATGTAAAAAGTAAGAATAGTTTCTCAGAGGTTTGAAATCAAGCAGGGAAAATTATGTAGAATAGAAATTTTTGAGAAATCAAAAATAAAAATTGTTTCCTTTTTGTAACCCCCACGCGGGGACATACTGTATATAAATTATTTATTAGTTACGTCGATAAACGTTATTAATAAAGAAAGACTATTGTAAATCCAGGAAAAACGATTAAAATTACGAGGCCACTTTTTACGAAAACTTAAATAGATTAAAAATAAATTTTCCTAAAGGAATTTTTCTCATAAAAACATTATGTATTACTCTATAAAGGGTGCTCCATTTAAAATAAGAATGTTTAATAGATTTCACTTCGAGCCAATCGCGCATACAGTAAAATCCTGTTAAATGAATTTCATTTTGTTCTATTCGTCTTTTTATTGAGCATCGTTTTTTTAATTAAAAACTATAGTTTCGTTAAAAAAATAATTTTCGATACTATACCCGTTCTCTATAAAATTCGCATTCGTTTATGTCTTCACATTCGTTATTTATATTTAATTTATGACCCGGTGGACACTGACAAATGTAATATCCAGGACCATTCTTACATATTTGGCTATTTTTACATTTGTGTGTTCCTCTCGCACATTCATTTATATCTAGATCAATACGATAAATATAACATTTATTAAAAATAAAAGTACAATCTCACCGACACATCCCGTTCCGGTCTCGTTGATCTCGTATCCCGATTTACACTGTATATAAGGTATACATTGATACCTACTGTTTAAATTTAAACACTTTTCTCCTCGTTTGCACGGATTACTACTGCATTCATTTATATCTACGAATTTTACTTTCAAATGCGGTCAGACATATTTTACTGCTAATCGTACCTTCGCATTCGCCTTTGTAATTCATTTTATAACCAGGAAAACATCTTTTTTGTTGACTGCTTATAACAGGGTAATTACGGGTAGGATCTACACTAGGCTGCGTAAGCTTCGTTGTTGTGGTATATACCTTTTTTCCTAAACAATCGCCCGTACACTTAATTTTTTCGCAACGATACGAGCCTAAGGTATTTCGACATTGAAATTTTGGCCCTAGATCGTGACAGTTATGTAAACCCAAAACACATTCGTCATCATCCTCACAAAGAGCCGTTGCGGAATTTAATGTATATCCCGTTCCACATCCTGTGGTCCTCGAACATAAGTAAGATCCAATCGTGTTATCGCATCTTTGTCCTTCGCTACAGTCATGCTGTGCAATTTGACACTCGTTAATATCTGAAAAATGTTTACAAGATGGCGCTGTTGTCTATATTTTTATCGACCAATAAAAAACCCACCTACACATGCACCTGTCTGATATTCTTTAGTGTATCCATTTTTACAATTACAAATGTAACTGCCGATCGTGTTATAACAGTCCTGGGTGCTATCGCAAATTTGTTCAATATCAGTGCACTCGTTAATATCTGAAATACAAATAAATTCATACGACGAAATACTTCTTTTTTTGGCATTAGGGCATGACCCTCGGCCAGATCTTAGCGTTTTTTTTTTGGGAGATATCGTGTTAGTATTACAGTTACAAATGTCCATGGTTACAGCGGGATTCGAACCCGCGGCCGTGAGTGTACTAAAGAGTGATAGCTCTCTAGACCACCGCAGCCCCCTCGAAATGCTTAATAATCTAATAATATTCTTACCTGCGCAAGTATTCGTTTCTTCGGAAAATTTATACCCACTTGAACATACAACACGTTGATTAACAGGTTGATAGGGCGAAAATGTTGGTTTAGTTTGAAGTATAGGTTTCGGCGAATATTGTGGTTGATCGTGATTCGTAATAGTAGATCTATTTACAAACATCAAAGGAGTTTGTGGTCGAAAACTAATAGGAGGTCTAATCGATTGTGTATTGTGATTCGAACTCGTAGTCCATCTAGACGCTTGAACAGTTGATTGGGTAGTCGTTGGAAATGCAGTTGTGGTTAAAGTAGTTACTGAAACCAAGTTTGGTTGAGTTGATTTTATTATTTGTGGAACCGAACCGGAACTCGATAGTAAGATGCTAGGTGTCGTTTCTAATTTTGGTATGCAATTGTGGCCTCCTGGTTCATTTACACATTCTTCATTCTCTGCACAAAGATCGACGTTCTCTTCGCATTCGTCAATATCTAAAATAAGTCACCCATATATATTAAAATCGTCGTTAAATAAATGTATATCAAAATACCTTGGCATAGCAACGTGTAAATGTTTTTTTTAAATCCAGGAGGACACGTTTTCTTCGAAGCTTTATCAATGCAGGTATAGTTACCTTTCGTATTCAAGCAGATTTGAGATTCTCTATTACAATCATCGTTACCAGTAATGCATTCGTCGACGTCTAAATTATATTTTTAAAAATAAAATAAAAATCTAAAAAATTGTATATTACCGTCGCAACTTTGGATAGATTTCTTAAAAGTAAAACCCGGAGGGCATTGCGGTGTGTTCGTGTCTTCGCATTTAAATGACCCAATTGTATTAACGCACGTGCCTGATAAACAAACAAGACCTATTTCACATTCATCAATATCTAAAATTTATAAAAAATGATGTGTCACTGTCAGATATTAAGAGGAAGACAAATACCGTCGCAAACCATTCGATCGGCGTTGAACTTGTACCCCATAGGACACTTCTCGTCAAAATTTTTATCCATGGAACTATTATCCTCAATTTCTTGGCATTCATAATCGCCTTCTACGTTAATACAGGTTTCGTCAATTTCGCAATCGTGTATACCCAATGCACATTCGTCAATATCTAAAAAGAACATTTATTTAAAAAACAAAACGTTTATAATAACTGTGGCAACAGTTATACCTTTACAAGTTGTTTTGTCGCTATCAAGTTCAAAACCTTCATAGCACGAACACTTAATCGAGAAACCAGTATCCGTACACTCTTGATGACATGGATTATTTAATCCGCAACTGCAATAAAATAATTGAAACACGGTTTACTTTAATTTCTAGGGAGAATCCATGTCCCCCCCCCCCCCAATGTTGTAATTTTGAGTCAAAACCACTCTCAACATTTTGTACTCAAAGGTAATGAATTAAAAAAAAAACTAATAAACAACAAAAACATATCAAAAAGGAATAAAGGGCCTGATGTAGATTTTTAGGCAAATTTTAAGTTCGTATTTTACAAAAGACAAAGTATGGCAATCGAAAGAGCAACAAAAAAATAGAAATTCCATATTTTTTGTTTTCGTCTATTGGGCCGTAGTTCGCGAGTTACAGAGGTACAAAATTGTCATTCTATATTGTATTTCATATTTTGGTACCTTGGGTACCAATATATTTTTAAACCTTTACTAGTTTTGTAATTTTACGTATAAAATGACAATTTTGTGTAACTGGCGAACCACGGCCCAATACGGGAACACAAAAATGTGGAATTTCTATTTTTTTACTCTTTCGATTGCCATACGTTTTTGTGCAAAATACGAATTTAAAATTTGCCTAAAAATCTACATCAAACCCTTTATTCCTTTTTGATATGTACTTGTTTATTAGTTTTTTTTTTAATTCATTACCTTTGAGCACAAAATAAGCACAAAATGTTGAGAGTAGTTTCGACTCACAATTCCAACATCCACTCTCATATATCTGGCGAAGAGGATGAGTACAAAAACTCCAACATGGGGAAAGGGGAGGGGGGGGGGCAACATGGACCTATTTTTAGGCCATACCGTTGTGAATTGGTCGAGGACCGCTTGTTAGGTTTACACGATATACCGTCTGCCATCAACATAAATCCACGATAACATTCGCATTTATAAGAATCGCCCGTGGGAACGCAAATATGAGCGCATAAATCTGGAATGTCACATAAAGCCTCCAAAGCTAAAACAAAACGTTGAAAAAATTGAAAATACGTAAATATCTTCGCCTACTCGGTGGTGGAGGTGAATTTCTTTCTCCAAATTTTTCCAGACTTTTTGTAAATTTGGATGAAATCGTCGAACGTGAAGTTGTGATGGGCGAAGATGTCGACGTAGTTGTTAATGTCTTTTTGCAACAAATTTCAAAAGATAAATCGATCAAGGATCCTAATCCCAAATTTGATTGACAAGACTGTCCCGACATTCCCGTTTCTAAACCTAACTGGCAAGCTTCGCAGCAATCCTTAAAAGAAAAATCGTCACTTCTGTTATTTTCAACTGCGTTTTTAAAACAAAAAACCTTTTGAAATCCGCCCTCTGCATCATCATTAGAACTACCACAGTCCTTGCCGGACTGGGCAAGTTTTTGTCCCGCTTCACACTGTATTTCACTATAAATGGAATCGTTAAAGGATTTTAACAGTAATTATGCAAATATTACCGATATTTCTTTTTGCAACAAACATCGATAGAGTTAAGACAAAAAGATTCATCTTCCTGAGAAATTCCAGCTATAGGCGGTTGAAAGGTTGTACATTTTAATCCGGAATTGGCGTAATTTGTTCCCAAATTACAACATTTTTTTAAAGTTTCTAATTTTGTACCTGACAAAAGTAAATAATAGATATTAATTACGTAATGTCATTCTTCTTAAAGACATAAATCATTTACGCGCTAAAAATGCATCCTTATTTAAATATGTTTTACATTGTATTTATTTCATTTTATTTTTAAATTTCTTATATGAATTTAAAATGTGCGCGTTTAATAGTCATTGTTGTTAATGCCCATAATTCATCAGTTACTGGAACACGATTAACATATAATTTAAAATTCGATTATCGCTGAGGCCACCGACGATGTGCTAATAAATTACGTAGAAAATATGAAACTTTTAATATTAGGTATATTTAAAAAATACAAATACGTAAATTATTATCATTAAACATACCTGATGCGCTAATCCCAGGGATGATTGCAAAACAAAATAAAAACCACCTAACGGCAATCATCGTTGGAAACCATGTAAGTTTTAGACTGCTAGCGTTCACTTCTTATACGAGACTGGCAGAAAATCTGTCTTGCTTATCATTGTCCTTTGTTGACTTAGATCATTCCTCATTTTAAGGGAATATTGTAATTCTTATCTGTTCGAGCAAATAGCTGTTCAACGCATCTTTGAAATTTATATAAAATGCACACTGAATATTTAAAAAAAATTACATTATTTAGAATTTCGAATAAAACTTATTTTAGTTTGCACGCGAATTTTAAAATAACTTCTAACATTTAAAACTTGAAAATTACGACTTACTAACCGAAAAGTTTCAGTAGCGCGCACGTTAATCTTCAAGACGCAAATTCATTGAACACCGAATTACAAAGTGTTCCTTATGAACATTATTAGAATATCGTTCTTTAAATATAATCGATGAGCTCGGGTGGTGATTTTAATTATCTGCCTACTGCTATCTAAAATTAATTTAAACCGATCAAAAACATACGGATACGGGGCACAAATTTAAAATTTTCGAATTTTGCTCAAAATATATCGAATAAGTCTTGACCGATATAAAAAAAGCCTAATGACGAATTATCGTTTAAAAATAGTATATCGTTTTCCGGGTATTGTAATGTTTATTGAAATTGTTCACTTACGTTAGTGAACCTTTACAAGAAGTTAACAGTATAATTAAAGAAACAATCTCCCTTATTAGTGTATAATACGCAATACCGACAAAACTTTAGATACATTTATTGTATAAAATTTTACTTAAGTATAGGAATCCATTTAATTTTTATTAAATGTGTCGAAGATTTAACAAAAATTTATAATAATTATTGTTTCGTAATATGCTCAAAAACTACACACTACTTAGAATAAACATTTCATTTAATTATTAGTATTAATTAAATATGACATTACAAGCAATTGTGAATTGTTTCCAAATAGAAGTCCATAAATTGAATGCCAAATTAATTTTTACATAAGATTTGATTTAATAAAGTTGTTTGCGATTATAAATAATCTTTATTTAATTCAAAGAGGCACAGTGCCATGGTAACGGTTTTACAACGAGAGTCCTTGCTGCACTCGTCGAGTATAACTTCTTGCTCACACGCTGTAGGGTGGTGCGTACGGAGTGGGGCATGCAGTTCTCCTACTACCTACTAGTTATGACGTAACAAAAGTATTTCTATAAATTTATTTAAAGTTTGTTATAAAAGAATATACCTACAAATATTGTGGACGTCTGATAGTTTAATAAAATTATATAACTGCTTTACACCGCCTTCAGTAAGTGACATAAAAATCTGTTGATAAATCATTTCAACATAAATAATAGCGAAAACAGATTGATGCGTATTTTTTATATATATTATATATATATGTGTGGAAGACTTGCCCAAGTTTTAACTATAACTCGTAATATGCGTTTATACGCATACTTATTACGAATTAACATTGGACAAGTCGTGCGCACATAACAATATCAAATTGTTGCCGAAATCACGCGCGCAAGTAAATAAAAACATTGAACAAATCCATATTCACACATGACATTGTATTATGTCAAACCGTTGCATGAATCTTTTTTGTTTTATCGTTGAAAATTTAGGAAAACATTCCAGGAAAGTATTGATAGAAGAAGAGCGATCACTAAAAATAAAATGTACTTGATTTTTTATGTATAGAAACTAAAAGTTATTTCTTAAAAGCAGTTCGGGAAGTTGAGTTGTAAGTAAGCTGTTCATTCAACCAGGTAGATTACCAATCCTCTGTATAATAACCCTTAAATAATGCAAAGATTGTTACCTATTATGTTATCAGACACTTGTATGCGTTTAACATGGTTTCAAATGGTGACATTTGAGTTGCTTGATTTTACTTGTAACTAACGTATTAATTAATTTATATTAAATTCCAAAAAGAAAATTAAAAAAATAATTCTACTGCTAAATACGAATTTATTCTCGTATCATTTTTTTTTTGATAAAGTCATTAATAATCAAACTCATTTAACACTAAAAAAAATCGATAAAAGGGATCCGACAATCGATTCTAAATCTTTTTTTAGCACGTAACAATTTCAAAAATTTTGTAATATTTCCTTTTCTTCGAGTTACAGGGGAGGGATGAAATTCTTAAAACATGTTTGGTTGCCTATCCTCTGTTTAGAGGAGTCTTAACTAAAAACGTTGAAAAACATAAATAAACAATTAATCAATCGTTGCAAAACATTTAAATAATTTAAAATTTTTAATATCTAGCAAAACTTTACTGTACCTTTTTTGGTACAGATTTTTAACTATTTACCAAACAACTTGTATATACAGATATATTCAAATTTATTTGTGTACCAACTGTATGTTGTTAATATGGTTATGTTTACCACGTGCTGAGTATACTTATTTAAACGATTCCTTAATATTTCCAATAATTTTAATTAAGTTATGTCATTTTTCATAAAAGGAAAACGTGCCAATAAAACAACAAAGAATAGTGTAAGTTTATATACCTTAAAATATAAGAATGCAAGAAGAATTTATTATTAATTTTTAAGTATATTTATTTAACCTCATTTACAACCTGTTTCCAATGCAGCGAATATAAAGTTAGTGCAGTTAAAAATTAAAAATAAATATAAGATAACGCAACATTTATGCGAAACAAATTACTAGAAGTGAGGCACTATTAATTGTATTCGTTTGGAATATCTCGTTTCAATTTCCATATAACCTAAAAAAAAAAAAATTGAAATATATTATAACGAAAAATGATTTAATATTATTCACACATTAAATAGGTAAATTCAAAATTTGTTATAAGTACCAAGTCCTATAGTTTTAAAATTCGATGGATCACAATTTCTTATTTTTGACTGCGTAGTCGTCTTAAATCAATTTAAATATGCCACTAACGTTTTTTTACTAATAGAATTCAAAAAAGAAAGGAGTTAAAAGAAAATTAGAAAAGTCACAAGCAAAATCAAATAATGGCGATATAACAAGCGACGATGACGAAGAAAATGAAAACAAAACTAAGTCTTTTGTGGGTCCCCTATCATCTGAAGATGAGAACGAAACTGCTCAGGAAAAGAAGTTACGTTTAGCAAAAATTTACTTAGAAGAAATTGAAAAACAAGGTATTACAAAGGTTGTTTCATTTTGTTACTTATGCTAAATTAAAAACTTTTAGAACGTGCATACTTGGAAGAAAAAGAAACTTCAGGTGTTACACCTAACGAAGATCCAATATCAAATCGATTGAGATTAGATTACTTAAAACAAGCAGGAAAATTAAGACTGTCTGTTGCAGACAAGTATGCAGGTGCTGATCTCAAAAATATTGTAATTTTAAAATGTAAAGAACATCGTGATTCAATAACGTGCTTTCGATTATCATCGGACGATAAATTCGTATTTTCTGGAAGCAAAGATGGTACAATAGTAAAATGTAAGGTGTTTTAATTTATAATATATTTTATAATTTACATCCAATTTTATTTTTAGGGAATTTGTCAGAAAAGAAAAAAATTGGAAAAATACCATATATGATAAAACATTTAGTGTCGACTTCAACAGATATATTAGGACATAGTAGTTCAATTATGAGTATAGCCGTATCTTCAGATGACAAATTTTTGGTTTGTTAATTATATCCAAAGTTGGAAGTTTAATTTTTTTATACATTTACATATTTTTTTAAATTTAAGTGAGGTTGCACTTTAAAAAAAAAGGTACTTTATATTAATTGTAAAGTTCATTCAGAAAAGTTAGCCTTATTTAAAGATGAAACTTGTTATTTGTAAAAACAATATTTGTGTAAGATCAAGGCTAATTAGCATAGTAAAATCCTGAAATTTAAAAATACAGCATTTGAAACTGTTTTATTTAATTACACAGATAGTTCTCAATGAATAACATTTATATATTAATTGATGTATTTTAAAAATTGAAGTACTTAATAGTTGATTTGAATGGACTTCAATTCACTAACAATTATAATTACTGAGTTTTCTATGGTTATTCCACTTTTGAATTTTTACAAGTCTATTAAATGAATTGGTCATCGTATAAATTTAATTAGTGTAATTAAGTTTACAATTGAAAATTCATAGGTGATCGTTAACATGGATGACACTTTTTTTAATTAAATTTTTGAAAACTATGTTAAATGTATATTTGTTTATATGAAACATCTTTTAAATCAAAATTGTTACTTTATGTTAAATTAGAACATTTGAAAAGTATGTAATATAGCTATTTAGCACATCTTTTCATTTGAACTACCTTGGTAACAAATTATTTTACTAGTCTGTTTAGTAACAATATCTCCATTATTATAAATTTATTTAACTAAAAGGGAAAAACTAAATGCTATCATCTATCTAACTTGTTAACTAAATCTATTTGCTATAGATGTAACAGAATATTGTAATTATGATTTTAATTTAATTAATATTTTTAGGCAGTTGGCGATCAATCAAAAGATATTCAAATATGGAGCTGTAATGATTTAAAACACTTGGGTACACTAAAAGGGCATCGTGATAGTGTAACCGGTTTAATATTTCGACAAGATACACATACATTATATTCATGCAGTAAGGACCGATCTGTAAAAGTATGGTCTGTGGATGATATGTCATATGTGGAAACTTTATATGGTCATTTAGATGGAATCACTTCTATAGATTCTTTAACAAAAGAACGTGCCATCACCAGTGGAGGTAGAGATAATTCGATCAGATTATGGAAAATTGCTGAAGAATCTCAATTAATTTATAATGGGCATACTGGAAGTATAGATGCTGTCAGATTAATTAATGAAGAAAATTTTATTTCCAGTGGAGACGATGGGTAATTAGGTTAATTAATTAAAATGTCCATATAAATTGTAATAATTTGTAGGCAATTATGTGTTTGGTCAACATTAAAGAAAAAACCATTGTGTTCTGTTAAAATAGCACATGGTACACAATCAAGTAATTCCGAACCATTTTGGATTACTTCGGTTAGTTCACTATTCAACACAAATTTAATAGCGTCAGGTTTGTATTAATTTTTGTTGTTACATCTAAAATTAATAATTATAATTTAAGGTTCACATAATGGAACAATTAAACTATGGAAATTAGGACAAAATTTTCGTACAATTACTGAACTTTTCACCATAGAAATAGAAGGTTTTATCAACGATATAACATTTACTAATAATGGAGATTATTTAATAGCTGGTATTGGACAAGAACATAGACTAGGTCGATGGTCTGTTATAAAATCTGCAAAAAATAGTTTGGCAATTATACCTTTATTCAAAAATACATCGTGAATCTTTATTACTGTAACAATTCTACTCTTAAACCTATGTACTATATCCAAATGAAAAAAACTTGTAAAATAGACGAACGAAATGTTAGCTTGTTTTACCTTTATTTTGTACATTTTCAAATGTATATCATCGCCCTAATAAGAAAACTGCCTACCTCCATGTTACAAAATTTTGCAAGATAGGGTAAAAACTATGTTGTTACAAAATTACATTGTTTAGTTATAATAGACTGTAGTTAGTTTAATTTAGTGCTAAATATCTTAGTTTAATAGTAAAATTAAATTATTTTTACTTTTATTTTATAGTTATTGAAGATACACATTTATCTTTCGGCGTTAAAAATATTAATACACTTATTTTGATACATTTATACATGGGTAGCTTATGGTGCTGAAAATGGAGTTAGGCAATTTTCTTATTAAGACGACGATATGCCATTTCATAAAATTATCAATTTACCATGTGTATTATAAAATATTTGTAACAAATTTTAATGTTTTGTTTTAATAAATTTGTAGTGAAATTATTTTGTACAGATTATATTTTTTTAAAGATATATAATGATGTGAAGAAAATTATGTTAATTATTTTAAAAAAATGCAACGTAAAAAACCAAACTAAATATATATTTTACAATAAATATTTATGATGATAATAAATGTTAACACCAAAAAGATTTTTCATTATAATAGATAAAATGATACGGCATTTAAAAGTTATTTCTTTTTTTATAATGAATTAATATCGAATTTTTAATTTTAATAATCTTAAACAGAATGTATTGATTATTTGTATTTTCAAAAATGTGTGTAACGTTTAAGAATATATAGGTAGATATTGCACCTGTCAAACTTAAATAGGTATTTAGAATTAGTTACTACTAAAAACTAATTGCAGGTAGTTACACAAACATTTTTGCCGTGTAACTATAATATTATATTTGAAATGTATTATTACAATTCTACAATTAGTAACGTCTATGAATGTAACTATGGTAACATGTAAACAGGAAGTCGCTATTATAGACGGTCTTTTAAACTTGTATTTTATATAAAGTTATAATGGAAGTGCATACTCATAATAATTGCAAACAAATTAGCATTTTTATTAACAACAAAGCAAAAAAGTAAGATTAATGAAATAAATCTTTAATTAACATTCTTAAAGTATGAAATCGTTTCAATATTGAGTACCTAATATAATATGAATATATTTAAAATAAGTAATTATTAAGTTCTAATAAAAATATTTTTCTGTAATATAGCGATTTCATGTATTTTTATAGTACTAGTATGTGTCATGTTTTAGATTTCAGATTTTACTTGAAGAAAACATTGCGTTGCATGCAGCTATAGCAGAAGAACAAGAAACAATAAAAAAGCTTAAGACTGTAATACTGCAACTATATAATATTATTACTGCTAAGCGAAATATTAATTGGGAATTATATAATCAAGAAAAATTTGGTCATGTACAATTTTGCAGTAAATGTATATGTATATTAAATAATTAAGTTTTTTTACAGCAACAGCCAGTTCTTCGTCTTACTTTCAATATAGATTCCGAGGAAACTGAAACATTCAATACTAATCTATCGATGATCAAATATAAAAATGAATATTATGGAGATGAACAAATTCAAACAGCAACTAATCTTTGTCTTGCCGAAATATTTAAACAATTTAATAATATATATGAACATATTTCAATAATATTACATATGTAAGTTCTAAAATTAGTTTTTAACATAAATTTAGTTTTATATATATGTAGGTGCATTATGTATCAATCAGAATTACTTAAGCTGAAAATAGAGACTACAGAAAATGACACAAACTTGGCGAAGTTAATAAATATGGTGAATTCAAACAATGAAAGGTGTATTGCATTAACAAAGAAAGAAATTTCTGTAAAGACTCGAGAGGAAATTCATGAAAAAACTGGAGCCTATCTGAAGTCATTAATGAATGAAATTAAAAAACGTAATAATTTAATTAAGATCTTAAACAATCAGCAAGAACATTTAAAATTATATATGAAAGAATATAAACATGCAGCATGTGTCGAAGAAAAAAAGTTAATGGTAATTGTTTAACTGAATAGCTTTGTAATGTTACACATTTTAATTTCAGACAATAAATAACGATTTAAAAAGGCAACTAGAACGTACAAGAAAAAATTATAAGGTATTACAGCAACGTCGAGTATTTGATAAAGAAGGATATCAAACTGACATTAACGAACTAAGTAAGGATTTAAAAAAGTTAAAGAGCAATATTTATACCAAATGTTTTAAATTGCAAAAAGATAGTACTTATTAAATAGTTTCCTAAATGTTTGTATATTATTAACGTAGTATTTTTCACATTTTTATAGATATTACTGAAGTTATAATTTGATTTAAACTATTTATATGAAAGTTGTTTACTGTATGCTTAACTTGAATAATTTATTATTTGATATTATGTATTTAGGGATTTAGTATTATTTATTAGGTAATACGACTTCAGTTTAAAAGTTTATCTTTATGCTTATTTTCGTAAACTATTTGTTAATGTTACCTACTTGAAATAATAAAAACCTACATTATTTTTATAAATATCCATCTAAATCTTATTTTATTGAAAAAAAAAGCCAATTGAATAAAATTTTGTAATTTTTGAATCAGGAAAGTTTTGTTAACTTATTTCATTAAGTATCCACAAAAATTTTAAAAACATTTATTTCATACAGATAATCTACACATATTACTTACTAAGCGTAAAATAAATATAAATATATAGAAACATGTTTTATTTGAATGATAAAAGTAACTGCACGAATACGTTTAAAAACAGAATACAGTAAATTGACGCATTTTAAAAATACCTGTATGATGCCTATTATACATAAATGCAAAAGGCGATAAACAGGATTCAATAAAATGCATTCAGCTACTATGAATGTAAAGATGATATTGAAGAAATACACATTTATTTGGACTACATTCAAATATAAAGCTGCTTTAATGTAATTCTCTAAAAATAGTACATTTCTAGAATGTATATCTAAAGTTATGGTTTCCATCAAGTCTAAACATTACTCCTGGCACTCATTAGCTACGTCACTACTGATTATTATTATTATTTGAGAGCTGTATATATATATATATTGTATTATTTAGTTAACTTAAATAAGCATCACAGTGCTCTTTTAAGTTCTTTATCAACTAATTTTTGTATAGTAAATTTATTTAACATCTGACAAACGTCTATAATAAACTAAACTTGAAGTTTAAAAATAACTGGCATCAGTATATGCTTATTTAAAACTTGATCGAAACTATACCTTTAGAGCCACAGTTAATGTCTTTTATATTAGGCATTTAATACACATAGACTAACAAAAATATGCAATGTCCACATCACAGTAATACTATATAGTAGGGTACAATAATTCCATTAAATATTAAATTCTTTGAAATTAGTTGTAATTGTTAAAAAAAAAATAAAATATAGGAATATGAATACTATATTGTAGAGTATGGAGTTGTAATTATTAAATACATATAAAAGTTTTATTAACTAGTTAAGCAATATAATAAAACAACTATTTTGGCCCCAAAATTTCAGTGATAAATATTAATACATAACACTGAGATGATGCAAAGATTACTCAAATTATTTTAGATTTCTAGCCAGACATTTATGTAAATATTATAGTAAAATACATTGTTTGCACATCAACATAAATTACACAATATTGGTCAAATAATACAATGAGTTTTATACTATATGTAAATACTATGCATTATATAATATCTGCAACAGCTAACACAGAAATGGAATTATATATGAGGCAAGAATATAGAAAATGCACTAATAGTTTTAAAAAAATCACAACAATATGGACTATAAAAATGTTCAGTTAGCAATGGATTCCGCCATTTTACCGTGGAATATTCCACCGTTAAAAATTTACTAAAAAGAGATCTTCCAAGTTTGGAACATGTCACTATTGAATAAAATGAGCTTAATTATATCACTTTGTAATAATAAAAATGTATTAAAATGCGGTATTGTTCATAGAATTCTCCTTTATTGTTTCCTATCGAAGCACCTTCTTTAAGAATAGAGACCTTCGAAGTTTTATTCACCAACAACATCATCCATGCCTGAAAATCACTTTTCACCACCTACTACTTAAACATTCAAATAATGTCTTTATCACATCAGTCTTTTACGACTGAAATTATTCCCATTATTTACAATTTTTTAAAAACTTATTTAAAATAGCCTTTTGGCTCAGTTAATTGGTTGAAAGTTCCTATTTAGAGACAGTAGTCGTTTACACAAAATGGTATTATAAACAATTTACAGTATTTACAGGTAAATGTCAACATTTTGGAGTGTAGATTGAGGACAGTCGTCCCTTCTTCTTGCTCACCGCCACCTCCAACAGGCAACACATATAAGTAGCACCAAAAGGGTTGGAGAAGTTGCAGACAACCAAATTCCAGTGTTATACGTTAGTTCTTCATTTTTAACAACTTCATTTGGATGTTTTTCATATTCGTCTAAAAAATTAAAGACAAATAATTGACAGTCAACTGTAGAATGATAGTAAAAAATTGTTTTATTTATTTACCGTTAATAATCTAAAACGTCACTTCCTAAATAAATTAGTAAAATATTGAAATTTCGATAAACATTTTGATATTTCTTTAAATTATGAAGTAGGCACCTCGAGATACTCTGTATAATATAAAGAGTTAAAAAATATACCATATTAAAAATACTATTTGAATAAAATATTGAAAAACCAAGTTTTTTCAATAGACCTTTAAAAATATAGAACATTTTAAACTATTTTTCATCAAAACACTTCTTATAGGTGTTGCATACTGATTGCATAGATTATGTTTAGGTAGTATCAATTGTGGTAATTTAAAAGATGAAAAGTTTTTATTGGAAGAAGCAATAATAAATATACTACAATGACAGTATTCTGTTTTCGGTACATATTGGGCATTCTCGTATTGTTCCTTATTTAAAATTCTACAAGTTTCCTTTTTGTGCTAATTTTTATACTGATACAACGATTAATTTTAAAAATATTATTTGTATGTGTTTCTCGGCAGCATTTTATTTGTGCAGTGAGTATGTTTGTGGATAAAGATAGGAAACAATAATTTATAATTGGGTAATAACGCCGTAAACGAGAGCATGACAACAGGGACGCTCGCCACAAGCGCAACTAGGTTTGGGGCTATTTTGGACTTAGGGGGTCGCAAGTTAGACAGTTGCAACAGGCGCTTCGTATCTTTGTTACGGCGTCGCTGGGTAATGAATTTTATGAAATATAAGAAACTTATAAATTTTACAACATATGTAAGTAGAAAAATGTGAACATGCAGAAACAATATTTTAATGGCAAAATAGATATTTGCGCATTATAAGTTCCAGATAAATTAATGCGTGCTTACTAGTTTTCTTTGAAGGTTTTCTTGTTGACTGCGTTTCTTGTTTAGTAATTAAGTAAGTAGTTGGTGGTGCAGTAGTGGGATCAGGAGTTGGACCTATAGGCCAACTTAAAGCTGTGGTTGATTTTGTTTGCAGTTTTGTAGTAGAATTATTTCTTGATGCGTCTTCTTGTTTGCAACATACTTTAAATACTATTTTCATATTGTGCGTAGAGCAACGACCACCAATTCGCCTATGTAGATCATCTTTTGAAGAAGTTGCTTTAACATAAAACAATCAATTGGGTACCTAATTATAAATATGTATTTTCTAATAAAATAAACATACAGTGAAACCTCGTTAAGACGCTCCCGTTTAATACGCTCTCCGGCACAATACCCTACTTTTAATTGATCCCACGAACTCTTTCATAATAATCTATGTAAAATTCCGCTTAATACGCGCACATTTCTAAACTTTTTCGGTACAAATCCCGTTTGTATTTTAAATTTTTTTATGAAGGATGTTAATATCATTAAAACAATAAAACAAACGTTTCTATAAAGCAAGTCGATTTTTATTTTTGAAATTCTTTAGTGACTTACTAATTTTGTCGGCAACAATATTTCTGATATAAGACATAAGTTCCGCCACTTTTTAATATGGATATAACAATACCGAAATTGGACAATCCATCGCCGATTATCTTATTATATATATATTACTACCTATAAGTGCAATAAAAGACTTAGTGTAGATGAGATCAGCTTAGATTAGTGTAGATGAGGTGAGTTTAGGCTAGTGCAGATGAGGTGAGTTTAGGCTAGTGCAGATGAGGTGAGCTTAGGTTAGTTACCAGTATCGAAATAAATTTTTTTGTTACAATAGAATTTTGCATTAAATTACCTTTGGAATGCCTATGGAATATTTATAGATATAATAAACAATAATTACTATTATAAGTCTCTACTCATTTGCAATAAACGGCGATAAAATAGTCGAGCATAAAAACGGTCGCGATGAACTAGCGGCACTGGATTATCCTAGATCTTAATAATACATACCTACTTGTATTATATAATGGTCTAATATTTAATCGTGAAGAGCGTATTAACGTGGTTTTATTGCATTCATTTATTACATTTATATAATCTTGTTTTGTTTCTAATTTTTTATATGTTTTTTTATGTAAAATGTAGATTTCGTTTTATTTTGTAATGTTTAATAGATGTATAAAATTTTATAAAGTGGCGCTATCTTGGTGTTTTTTGGTAAAAATTTGGTGGATAGTGTATAGTAATCCATCTATATTATACTAGCATTTTTCATAAAATTTGTTTAAGTGCGTCTTTTAAACGGGATTTTATGCCGATGTTTTTAAATGTGCGCGTATTAAGCGGAATTTGTTTACATAGATTATTATGAAAACGAATGGGTCCGATTAAAAATAGCTAAAAATGATTTATAGCTTTTAACACCACTTACTTACTAGTTATTATTAATAGCTTCTATTATTTTAATTACAGTAAAAACCCGATTATACGAAAACTGGTTATCTAAAAAATCGATTATCCGAAATCGAAGTTTCGGGTAACGGAACCCGTAAAATAAGTGATTTTTTTTAAAAACAAAGAACTGCAATAGATAAACATAGCGTTTTTTTTTTGTTGTGAAGTACTTTTTATAAACGCTATATTCGTATTAACACTTACTTTTTCTACAAATAAAAATTCGTAATATTTTTTAATACATATTTTGTACCTATAGTGTTTTATCTTTGATTCTATCCTTCCCCAAATGTCATTGATTATTCGAACAAAATTGGTTATCCGAAATTGTTACGCCCCGATTACTTCGAATAATCGGGTATCTACTGTACTTATATTTTAATTTTCTCTTCGTGTTCGTTTAGTATACATTTACAGCTTACTTTAATTACTTACATATAAAATAATAGTCTTTTCCTGGTAAAAATTCGAGACCACCAGGTTGGGGCGTAAATGGTCTAAAAGTAATGGTAAAGTACATGAGTTTGTAAGGTTTGTCGCATATAGCGATTATCCTTGGATTGGGATTTGTTATCCGACAAGTTTCATATTCTTCTTTGGACACGTTATAGATGATGTATTTTTCAGCATCTTCATCATAAGTACCCGGCATATAAACAGGACAAATGATGTTGACTTGATCATATTCAAATTGCACGTTTCCCTTATTCACATCGATTATGTGGTCTGTGTTATCGATTCTAAATCTGAAAC
Organism: Rhagophthalmus giganteus; assembly: GCA_036326145.1. NCBI lineage: Eukaryota > Metazoa > Arthropoda > Insecta > Coleoptera > Rhagophthalmidae > Rhagophthalmus > Rhagophthalmus giganteus. Next base: position 2,982,104 of record JARFJA010000013.1, read on the forward strand.
AATCATAATTGTTAAATACAGTAAACAATTAGTTGCATAATTAATAAAATTAAGTATTTTATTATCGATATGGTTCTTGTAATTATGTAGGTTATTTTCTTTTTAACGAAAGCCAAATATTTTATTGCTAGATATTGAATGGTAACCCCGCCGTAAAAAATATTAGAAACCGCCCCACGCTAACTTATCTGTCCCTTTAAATTAATAATTTAGGTATTCGGATCGGTAGCAGCTCATAAAACTTTTAATGCTAACATATTTCTACCATCAGTCTCTTACTGATTAAGTTAATTAAATATTATTGGAGTTGCTGAACACTATATTATATTCTTCGTAATGAAGAATAATTGCTACGTTCTCAAAGTTTTCTACAAATTAAAGTCAAATTTGCATAGATAAATATATAAAGAATTTTGGGTCGATGTACCTTAAATAAATGCCTTTCTAAATTATATGTAGTAGGTAATTTAGAACCAAGTAAATTTGAGTACGCTAGGAGTTGCTAAAAATATTCAGCGAAAGACGTGACGTTTCCTTCGTCAGGACTTCATGAAGATGTTCCAAGAATTTATTTTATATTCGTTTTTAAACAAGACAGTAGTAAGATAGATGAAGTGGAAAATCGTAAATATATATTTTAACAGCCGACTTACATTTAACTACATGTGGAAAAGTTGAATAGCTACTTGAATTTGTCGTATAATAGGATTTTCAAAAATTTCAGATTAAGAAATGAATAAATTTATTTTCATCGGTTTTCATAATGTGTTGAAAAGTTTCGATAAATACTAACTTTTTGTCTACAAAAGTGTAACACGCAAACCTTTGATTTTTTTGGTACGTACGCAAAACAGATCAATACTGTTAACGCGATAAACCCTGATAAACCTAAATTAGACTGATTAAACCTCGTGTAGTGCGTTATTCTTTTTTACAAACAAAAATGCGGAAATCTCGAGTATATTAAACGAATTATCGAGTCTGCGTCCTAATTATCAATATAAACAAGGTATTTATCTAACCGATGAGAAGGTAGTTTGTTGTGTACCTATATTTACCTACACTTGTGTCAAACTCACCACGGTTTACAACTTAATCTTTTAAAAGCTCTTGAACAGATAAATCCGCAGAGACTATAATTTTAGATCCAGGGAAAATTATGGCCTATAAAGGACGAAAAAGAGCACATTATAGATATAATGTAAGGAACATAAAGGACCTTGGAAACAACGTTCCACTCTTGCTAATCTTTAGCCATTGGTGCAACAGCTTCTTTCGATCGCATTTCTTCTGATGATTTTATTAACAGTTTGCAATATTTTGTTAAGAGTGTTTCATATACCTATAAAAACTAAAATGCAAGACGAAAACATGTAAAAAATAACAAGGAATCTTGTTAAACTCGATAAAAGTAAGATAAAATATATCAAGTATGACGTAAGTATCAATTTTATTGATGGATACTGACGTCCATCGAAAATGAAAAAGTCAGCATATGTGTGCGAAATAACGATTTAAAATGAACGAAAGAAGATTATGTACTTGCAAATGATTTCGTTACATTTTAAAAAAAAATGCGGGGATAGATTTATTTTTCCAATTGCATATTAAAGATATTTTCCCATTGTACATATATGTATGTCAACATCTGTAGGATTCGAACCAATGATTTTTGTATTGTGGAGTAGATAAATAAATTAATTGTATAACTTAAACGATAATGAAGTTTGTCTCTATTGCGGAAATGTAGTTATTAAACTAAATATTAAATTAAATGTGATCGATGGATTCCAACGGACAAATAATAAAATTATCGTTTCTACAGTTTTTTGTAATTTGCTTTGATCGATACATTCTCAAATTTCAATTAAGCTATGGAGTATTTATTTGTGTGTTAATAAACCATGAACGGCGAGAATAAAATTGAACTTAGAAAAGAAAGCTCCAATAAGATGTGTAATGGAAATATAAAGTTAGGGTAGCTTTAGGGTTAATGACGTTTCCGAGTAGATAGTATTTTAACAGATTTGATCAAATCAAGCCAAATTATTTAGGAATCCTTATTTTTAACTGAATTTTTGGATATTTCGTTGTTCACTAAGTTTACTCTGATATAGCGTTGCCAAGCAACACCCCAAACGCGTGCTATAAGAGTCACTTAATACGTAACGGATTTCCTAAGATTTGTAATTCAAAAACTAGTAAAGCAATTTGTAGTCGTTCGAATTGATTTTTAACTTTATTTTCAAGAAAATATACAACTAAAATTACGTTTGATATAACGTTAACGACTATATAAGTACGTATATATATATATATTTTAAAACAACACCAATTTCATCGTGTTTGGTCGAAATTTGATAGATTTTAATCTCGAAGCTAATTGAATCAGACCACGCTAAATTGTTTTCCAAATTTTCTTATATTATATACTCCAGGGTCGTTAGACATGAAAAACGAAAAACTTCGGAACGCAGTTATACCGGATACATTTTTGTAAAACTTGTTTTATTGAATTTGTAATAGTGATAACTAAAAGGTTTACCCTTTAAAAATTAACCCTATTTCGAAAATCCAAAAGAATTTCAAAAAGAGTGAAAATATTAAAAAATATATAAGTACATTGAAATGTAATAATTTCTATACAGTTGAAGTGTTAATAGTGAAGAAAATAGGATTCTTATGATTTTCTGGACTGCTGAATATGAATTATGGTTAAAAAGTAAAAATTAAAAATGTTCGTTACAAAATGGCGAATGTAACGTCACAAAATATGTATAATTCGGTTAAAATGTAAGGAGGATGCCCGTTTTGACAATTTTTTTCAAACGATAGTGTAAATAAAGACGAGTTCAACGATATATAACTTTCGAATTTTGGTCATGGGCAGCATATCCACACTCGAGTTCGATGTTCGATTTTCGAAAAATTCAAAATCGCGCAGAATTACTTCTAATATGCAAAATAAGCCACAAATTATATGCTAATAAGTGATTAAAAATATTCTCCATCTAGTTTGCGTTTATTTTACACGTTAGAACGTTAGTTGTTTTCGAAAATTCGAACTTCGAACTCGAGTGTGGACATATTGTCCATGACCGAAATTCGAAAGCTATACCATGTGTAACAGAATCATGGCACACCCCCTTAATTTTGTTATTTATTTAGATAAAATTTTCAAACTTGTTACATATCTAATGTAGTTATCAAACGTCACATTTTGATATAAAAATTGTGTTTTCCGCATTTCCGGTTTCGCCGAAACCGATATTAAATTTCGATTCTCATCAAATGGAACACCCTGCATATTATTACACTTTTGGAATTTGCACAATTGATCCTTAAAATTTACAAACAATGCGAAAAATAGCATATTTATGGTTGTGTACTCAAAAGAGGAAAAGTCTCGAGAGCTCTATTATTTATTTCCACAGACTACCCTAACATAAGCATTTATAAAAATAATTTGAAGGTTGATTTGAATCCTTCCCTAAAAATCGCCCTTCCGAAGTTTGTAGTAATCGTAAATGTCAAGTTTGGCATGAAATTTGGGGCATAAGGAAACAAAATATGAAAAATAACGTGCGTAACAAAACTGTAGTATGAAATATACTGAAAATAATAGTTTTAATTCCAGAGCTGTGCGATAAACCACAACTTAAATACGGCGTTTTTCGCAAACCTCTAGTGCACGACATGAAACAAAAACAACCGCCATTTTCAAACGAGTTAAGATAGAATTAAAATATTTTGGGTTTAAACTACGAACATATAATGGTTATCAGTAAAAAATATATATATTTTTTAAATTGTCGAGCAACTAGACTGGACCTCTTAGGGTGGATCGGCCCTTAAATAATTAATAATCAAAAGCGGTAATTTTTAGAGAGTAAACATTTTAGTTTTTACTATTAGAAACTCAATGAAACCAGTTTTACGAAAATCCATTCGGTATAACTGGGTTCCGAGATAGAAACCTAAACCTTACTGTACTGGTCTAATACCTAAATTAATATTTTACCAAAGTAGATGTTTTAATTAGTGGCGAATTCTATTAGTACTTTGTTAATGATTTTAGAGGTACGAATCTGTTTCTTTCTTCAATCGAAACACATTTTTAAAATATCTTAAATACCCCATTTCGGAAGGCATAATTATTCCCAAACTGACACACTAATTTTTGGATGGTCAGTTCATGTACGCACCGGAGCCGTGAATATCCTGGAGTAAGGCTTAGCATTCAGTTGTCACTCAGACACACTCGCTTGAATGCATGCATACACCATATTCATTTGTTTGTTTCTCATACCATTGTACCGGAAAGCTCCCTATCGTCGAGAATAAATAGTCTACCGGCGGCGCTTTTGTTTATATAGTTTCACAGTCGAGGGCAGAAGAGAATGCGTGAGACCAGAGCGTCACACCTTGGGCGTTAGGACTCTTATCCAGTTGAAAGGAACATTTGTGAAAACACCCTTTGTTTTAGAGTTGTTAATCTTAACACATCGGTTTCGGCAGTAACACTCGATAAACAGACCGATAGTGAAATTAATTAGGGAATCGTAAGGAGCACCGCCAAACTATTAGACAAAAATAAGTTCCACTTGTTAAAAGCGGTCTTCGGAGCGGTTAAATTTATACATGTGCGCTAGGCCTTAATTATCGGATAACTAGCACGCTCTTAATTATGGTGTTAATGAACAATAGCGTACAAGGTTCGTTTCTGGCTGACCGGGAGGTGCGATGGCCTGCTGTTGTCGATAATTAGAAGCAGTTCTCGGTGACACCGGTGTGGCAGCCTACATATGCGGCACAATGTATCTTCCACCACGATTTTGAGGGGTACGAGACGAAGACGGCTTCTTTTCTCCTCCACAGCACGGAAGGTCAAGGATTTGGACTCATGCACCTAATATAACACCTTGTTCTCACAGCTAAAGTTGTTACATCGCATTCGCCTATGTTATTAGCTTATAAGATAACCGTTGTAAATGAAGAATTCCTCCGACGCTAAATTCTTCATACTCATCTGCGTTGAGCTATTTAACCGACGTTATGTAAGAGCCGCTCCAAATCTTTTCGTCCATAAAAGAAGAGTTTTAATCGAATCATTTCAAGTAGGAATTTAACTGCTAATCTCTTCAGATTTATGTAGTCCAGTACAAAAGAAAGTTCTAATTGCCTATCAACAACTCGAAACGGGGTCGGTTCCAGATACCTCTTAAGGGTGTTTTGCAGGTAATTTAGCCAAACTATTCCGCTATAGGGACGCCACTAATACTAAGCTAAACTAGTGTATTCCCTTATTTTTTTATGTTACTATCACTACCCGAATAGTTGAGGACAATACGGAACCGACAGCGATCCTAGAAACGTCTTGGTTTACGGATTAACTCTTCTCTTTAACCTTCGGTCTATGAACAGACTTGCTGTTCTGAATTTTCTGAATAATGTAAAAATTAGTTACCTATTTGCTACTATTAAAAAGAAAAAGATTTTTTCGAATAAAAGATTATTTATTAAATACAAAGAAATTAGAAACCGATGCATCGTAAGATAATTCAAAATTGAATGTATTTTTACGCTTACGCTCATTATACATTTAGGGCCGATCTTTTCATCTTCCATTTAATTTAATTGACACATATTTACCATAGAAACGTTTGTTCAGACAATTGTTTCCGTGGTCAAAATTTGTCAAGTAAATTTATTGGGAAGTGAAAAAACCGACCCTTAGTCACAGGTGTAATTCAAGCTTCAAGTTATTCCACGACTTATAAAAATTGATTTATAAAAAACGTGGAAAGTTTATAGAAATAGATCACGTCATAGGTCTTTCGACAGTATTGGTTAGCTCAAAATATCGTAAATAATCGTAATTAGTTGTATATGAGATATCTACTAATTTTTTTTCATGTTAGACCATAAAAAATCATATACCACATAAAAAATTGTCAAACAAAAAAATAGAAAAAAAAAGTCTCATTTTGTTGTAGGCCCTAGAGCGCATTAGTTTAGCAGGGTAGGCTGCTGTTTTTTAGCTGTACGGCAGCAATACAAATAATATATACATACTTACAAATTATATACTATATACAAATAGAAAAAAGGAGAAGAAAAATATATACAATTTGAAATCGAAAATATTTATTTTTCTGGTAATGGAGTTGCTAACAAATCTTCCTTTGGATCTCTAATTTTAAGATTTCTAGGGAGCCTAGGGTCAATTATTTATAGAATATTTTGAAGATGTTGAAAATTCAAACTATCGAGCACTAAAATTAGATAGAATCTGAACGTATTTTGAAATGTTTCAGTTGGTCGGGGTTGGTTCCCAGATGTGCCAGTAACTGGTCGACAAAATATGCCAGAATTTATGTAGCAAAATGTCTTTATTTTACTTGTTACTTCCTGTAACAATAAAAATTGGCGGCCCGGCAGGAAAGGGTAAGGAAAGATAAGGGCAGGTAATTTACGTGTCTTTAATTCAAGTTAAGGACATGAGTTCCGCTACTCTTAATTAAAATCAGTTTGTCTACTACACTTATAGGTACCTACAGATAATTAGAAGGTATAAATATTATAAATAAATATATTAATTACCTAATAAGTATCTAATTATAAATATAAATAAATTCGTCAAAATATAATTACGACTAAAACTACCATTTCAAAATTTGCAAGTCAAACTTAAAAACCAATAACTTCCACTAATCGTAAGCAATAAAGATTTATTGCTTTCGGTATTTATCAAATGTTTACCTCCCCTACTGGCCCACGTGCGGTAAAATAGTATTTTATGAGTGGGGGAAATTAGACGGAGACAAAATTACGGGATGGAAAATCGAAAATGCACTCGATCTCTAATTTTGCGTTAATTTGAAAACTAAAAAATGTCGATGAAGTTATTAAATTAAACTTGAACGTAGATATTTTAAGCTATGCAATGAATATAATTTTATCGCAGTTAAGTATTTTCTAGGACGACAAATTAAGAGTTTGTGTAAACGTCATTTTTGTAGATTTTTATAATAGTTACAATAAACAAGTTATTGCGTTTATTGCAATGAAAATATTTCAATAAACAGTACATTGGTTATTCTACTTGCAAAACCAAAAGTTTTGTAATTCTCTTACTAGATTTCAAGATAGACGCGACATTAGATTTGAACTTTGAAGGACAATTACTAGTACATACATTTGTTTTTTTTCGAAAAATTTTGCGTTTACTACCATGTAAACATTATAAATTATTTATATGTGATAAAATAAACAGAAAAAAATAATTTTGAAAATCTGTACCAAACACCCTTAAGAGATCATCGACACGCTTCCATATACACAGGATGTCTACTACGATATATAGGTACCGCTTAAGTACCTCACAAATCCAAAGACAAAATACTTAGGTATGAAATGCAATTTGAAGTCAAAAAACTGAAACAGTAATAAATTGGGAAAGGAATAAGTTTTAAAATTACAAATAATCGCAATTTATGGGAAGTCATTATTTAAAAATAAAAATTTTATCATTTTCGGTTTAAAGATTTTTAAACGACTATTTTACCCTGTTAAACACAATGGTCGTGTTTTTTTTTTGGACTATTATACACGTAGGAAGTATATCTATCAGTATATTACAAGCAGAAACTTGTATCTGCTTACTTTTGGCCAATATCATTTGGCATAAGCTTGTGGTTTTTTACAATTTTAAAAATTCAGCATTTACTTACTCAAAACTATCATTTTGTCATGTACAACCTTTATGTTTAACATGGCAGTATTGTTAAAAAATAATATTTTTGACTGAGGTTCGTCGTGACCTATACAGATAAATATTTCTGTTGATTTCGCGTGTGCACATTGTTTAAACGTTCGATTATCCTTCCGGAATTTAAATTTAGGAAGTGGGCGACCATTACTGTCTATTACTATTAGTAGTTATTTTAACTTTACGAAATGTAATCTACCAAAAAAAAATTGCTAAAAAGTTTCAAATTGCTTTTTAAATTTCTTTAAATGAGCATCTAATTGAACAATAGCTACCGAAGTTCAACCGATGGTACATACAATCGTATTAATTAACTTTTATTGAATTTTTTTGAGTTGAACGTCTCATTTTGTACTGAACACTTTTAAAAGTGAATTTATCTTTTGCATCATCAGAATACGTTTAATTTTAAACAACACTATAGAATGTAATTTGTATTGCTTATTTATGTACAAATTGCAATTTATTAAACACACAATGAATATAACGAAATTGTCTACTTTAAATGAACATAATTATGTATCATTGGTGCGTTAATAAATAAAAAACAAAAGAGGTCGTTACATATCGAATCGCTCACAGTCATGGTTACTTAACCATCTTGAATTTTTTACCATATATAGACCCAGTAATGGACAGTACAAAATCAATTTTAATTTTTTTTTTAGCTTTCATCGTTTTAAATCTAAGTCTACGTAATGTATTTAATAATCGTAATGATCGTAATCGTAATCTGGTTTTATAATACATAATGATGTTATAGAAAAAAAAAACAGATATTTCAGAATATATTATAAAGAAACGCCTAAAAATATTTATTTTATATCAATGTAAAATGGGTTTAATTTAACGGGTCAGAGCAGTATAAAATTTTCAAAAAAAAAAATTGTTTGAAGCCGGTAAAATAAAAAATAAAAGATCCTAAGTGTGATTTTGGGGTCATTTCCGATTTATAAAGTCTACAACAGACTTATAGCCGTCCGCTCAGAATTAACCTTGCAAAACTATTGTGTGCGAGTCAATTTCCTCAGTGGTCGGCGAGAACGTCCTTTTCTAGTTTTTCCCGCCACAATTTTTGCGACTTCTTTTCAGATTGACAGTTTTAGTTAGAGCTAAATCCGCTTAGGGTCGGTCATAGGATCAGTAGGTAGGTTGCAGAAGGGATGCATAAAATGTTTATTATCTATTACCTACCTAAAAAAAAATTATTTTAATTTTGACATGGTTTTAAATTCAAAATTTGCATCATAATTCACTACGGAAATTTTGTGTAATTTCAACTTTTTCACATTGCGCCTCAAGGGTGACGTATCCCACAGGTTGAGAAACGCCGATAAACGGTGTTAGAAAATAAATGTTCTGACATTAAAATAGTTTTACCGAACATAAAACGGTTTTAAATATTAATAACGATAAAAATAGTTACATCGGGAATTCTTGAGTGAAAGTTGTTCGGTCTGTTTGATAACGCAGGTGTTTTATCGGGTAGACCCACGATAAGAATTTTGCCCGACGTCCTTTCCCTTTAGTTCTACGAGTATTTGTGTAAACGATAGACGTTTAATTTCGATGGTGATTTTGTATATTTAGTGAAAATGTTTTTTAATTTAAACGATTTTTTTGGACAATTAAATATTTTGTGAGGTTCTAGGGTCCCATCGGAAAGAACGCATATTGAGTCGGTGAGTTATTTTTGATTATATACCTACGTACATACGTACCTACATATATAATTCTTGGATTAAGTATGCGCGTCAGTAAAATCCACAAGAGAAAATATTTCCTTTAATGAGTCACCTTTTACATAAAACGATTTTAATTACATAAATAGATTCTGTAAGTTATGAAATTGTAAAAGGTTGTCATTTACCTGTTTATAAATCTGATTTTATACGTGGAATAATTTTAAGATCCATCGACACCAACAAAAATTGTGGATATTAATTTGACAGTTGTCCCGTCTGAAAAGTTTTCGTCCAATTCAAATAAGAAAGATATTTTAATATCGGTATGGTTTGAAAATCAAAATTCACATTATAGTTCACAACAAAAAATTTTATTTATCACGTACCGTACTAGAAAATACAGTTATGAGAAACCATCTCGAATGTTGTGACTATCGTCCTGTGTAAAAAAGGGATTTTATGAAAAAAAAATTGAAAACATTCAAAAATTCTTAAAAAATTCACAATAACTGATGCGAGTGAGTGTAATATTAGAACAAGTTTTTGAAAAAATCGTATGTTAAACTTTTGTGTAATTTACAAAAAGAAGTAAAAAAATACATATTTTTAGCTAGTTTCTTGGAAACTATACGTATAATTTTGTTCTGATTTTTTAGTTATCAATGGAAATTCTGAATATTTAACAGTGTTATTTTTTTCAAGGTCATCGATCGTACAAGTTTTTTTTTGTAATCATAGATAATCGTTTTAATTACCAATTTTTTTCCTTTACATGAATGTAAAATACTGTAAAAAATATATATGTTGCATATATATTTTCTGTTAACAAAGACAGCATTTTTTGCATACTTTTTAATAAACTTAAAATTGAAGTTTAAATATTTGAAATTCCGCCAAACCAGAAATAGTCGATTTTTTCTATTCACGGCAGTTTATTGTACTGCAAAATGTTATCAATCGCCTTTTTATTAGTAGATAAATTATTATATACGTTATAATTAAACTATTTCATGATTTTTGTTTAATGGGTTCCGTTTAACCTTAAGGCCTAGCGTTGACATGCAATTTGCAGTTGCGCAACAGTTTGATCGCATGAGTGACTACCAAGAGTTTATACAGTTGCATATTAGTTTCAGTGCGCGCGCTGTCATATTAACTCTTGGCAGTCACTCATGCAATCAAACTGTTGCGCAACTGATAATTGATATCGACGGCGTTTTGGCAGAAAGACGTAACCAGCACTTTTTGCGAAAATGAGTTATTGTGCCTATCTAATGCATCTAAAGCAAAGACATCATCTGTTAAAATTATTCAGATTGTTTCCACAGGAAAAATCGATTTGTATTTCCGTGAAATGAATCTGCTTATAGTTACGCGACAACACAAAATGTGCGCTCCTATAAAATTTACTTTTTGTGAGTTACGTCCTTCTGCCAAAACGTCGTTGATATATTTACAATAGTACCAGTTGAAGTTTATGTGCTAGTCGATGTCTGAAGATATTTGGTGATTTATGATTGTTTAGCAGAACAAATCCGTTCTTTATAAATTGCATTATAAGGGTCGTGGCCTCGATTCATCTTTTGAATTTAATGCTCCTCGCCAGTAAAGGATTGGCTTCTATTGCTTTCTCAATAAGTTGTTGTTCAATTTTTAAAATGTCAATGTTGTAATGATCTCTATTAATATTTAAATGAATAAATCAATTCGATGCACTATTATTTAATTAATAAAAAAATTCGCGAATACCCAATTTGCGTCCTCACGAATGTTAAATTGTTCCTCATTTGTAGGTTCGCGAATAGTTAAAACTCGCGAACGTTAAATCCGCGAACGTTAAGGAATTACTGTAAATGTTTTGGCATCAAAATAATTTTACCGAACATAAACTAGTTTTAAAATCAAGCGTCTAATATGAAAAAGGTCGTACGGTCTATGCACATAGACTCTATTTCGTCTATAAAACGTATTTCCAAAAATCTTTCCTACTTATTGTAGGTTTTAAATTAATAACGATAAAGATAGTTCTATCAGAAATGTTCGAGTAAAACATGATTAACAATAAATCTGTTTTATAACAAAATAGGCATTTTATAAGACAAGCGATAAAAATTGTTGTTTGTCCTTTGCGTAGTTTTATGAGTGTTCGCATAAGCAACAGACGTGATGGAATTGTGGCGGTGATTTTGGTGGTCGTGTTTTTAATTTTTTAACGAATTTTCGGACAATTAAATTAAATATTTGGTATTGTTGCGCAGAATCTCGTCGGAAAGAGTGCGTTTCGAATCGGTGAGTTGTTTTTTGACTATAGGTAATAATTTTTCGATTGTGTGGGTTAGAACACATCGTAAAAATACAGGCGTACACTTAGCTTAAATGACAACACCCCTCAGAATAAATTAAAATTTAGATAAGTTAAAATGTAATCAATCAGATTTTGTAATTCGTTTATAAAATTGTAAAAGGTTATCTGGTAGGTACGCAATTTTTTTAATTTAATGTTTTGTAAGAATATTAGGGATCATTTTTTCAGCTTGTTTATCTAATACATATAGGATCACTATTAAAAATGAAACCAAAGCGCCAACACCGTAACGAGGGTATGAAGCGCCTGTGGCAAGTGTTTAACTTGTGCCCCCTGAATTCAAAAATATTCAAAAACATAAAATATCGGACTTTTATTTATTTTTAGTTTTTACATTTTTTACGTTTTTGCGCCCCAAATCTAGTTGCGCCCGTAGTGGGCGCCTTTTTTCGCCACGTCCTCGTTACGACGTTGCAAGACGCAACAGGGTGTGTATATAAATCGAAAATATTTCGAGAAAGAATAAACAATTTTTTTAGTAGTAGTCCATATTGCCATTAAAAAAAATCAGAATAATCGAGCAACTTTTTATTTTAAAATTGGTCGATTTCACAATGAAATAAACTAAGAGCGATTTGACCGTTGATTTATAATCTTTTTGTCGTATTTGTGTTTCTTAGACAAGACCAAATTAGCTGAAAATTAACGGTTTATTAAACTATTCAAATAGTGAACTTCATAATTAAATACCATTAAGTTAAACAAAAAAGTTCATAGAGCCCATCAGTACGTCCTAAATATTTGATAGGCCTATAATTATTCGTGGAAGATATATTTAATGAAATAGTAATCGTTATAAGATATCTTCCGCAATTAATTCGCTAGTGCTAAACACCCTATTAAATTTTATATCCCCTATTAATATAGTTCTGCACCTCGCCGATATTTGATATATGCAAAAATATCGATCTTCATGAAATTAGATCATACTTTTGATTTTCAATTAAAACAATTTAAAGCAATTTCATTAAAATTGCATATACATCGCTAACATAACGAATTTCGATAACAAAGGGATTTCGATCTAATTTACAGGTGGCGCGAGTAAATTAATATTCTAAATTCCATATTAGATTTCAGACGTCCGCGAAAGATCGAAGCGGGCTCTTCGAAAGTTAGATGGATAAAGAAATGTTTGTATAATATGAGTTTTTTTTTGGCGAGTGCGTCATAATTAAAAAACAGGCCCTTCCTTATAAGTACATCTATTTATAAGTTGTATATTGGTATTTTTTGCTTTTTAATACTGATATATAATATATGTATGTTGTATATATAGCGATATGCCAACGAACTTCTGCAACATTTGAAACTCAAAATTCATATTAATCCACAAGAAGAATATTATTTTGGCTACCTATACATATTATCATTTGAATATAAATACATATAATTAATTACTCTTTAATAAACGCAAATTTATTTAGTTATTTATCAGATCGAATCTGAAAATATTAAACATATTTACTCAATAAACGCATTACATTGTTTTACGCGCATTTGTGAATGCGATTATGTTTACACAAACGAAAGCTTGAAACTAAACTTTAATTCTATTCTAATAACGCGAAAACTATTATGACTCCGAATAATGGTAAAATAAAGTGATAACTCTTAACCAATTTAAACTTATCTAAAGTTGTACTTCGTTGTTATATTTTGTAACTACTATGCTACAACATAAATACGTACATAGATAAAATAAAAGTTTGTATTCTAATACATAATAATATCGATGGCGTTTTGGCAGAAAATGAGTTGTTCTGTCGAATTCTTTAACGTTCTGGAAAAAATGACGTTCTGTTCTTCTTTTTTTTTGATTCGAATAAAAGTGGTTGTTCAGCAATCTACAAATTAGTTCTAAAGCTGCCGTGCAGAAAAGAAATCATTGAAATAAATGACGCCAGTACTACCACAGTCGTGTGTATTAATGCTAAAGAAAATCAACTGAGAAAACATTGATGGTGAAACAACGTATTTGTAAAATTTTACATTAGCTACATCCAACACCTGTAGATGTGTTTTTTAAATTTTTGTTGTCGGGAACTTAGCTCATTAGCTTTTATTATCGCAGCGTTATCGGGAGTTATCCACCTGGGTTATTGATCGTGTCCAGCACTTGTTTTCTAGATGATCATACCACACCGATGCTGGTAATGTAGTATATCTAGCCGTTACTCTCCTTTTTAAAATTTAACGATATTCACAAATTTCCATGGTTGCAGGGAGATTCGAACTCCCGATCGTTGGTTTACTAGAAGAGTCTAAAGTTCTCTCTAGTCTATCGCACCCATTTTTTTTTTTTAATTTACATTAAAATTAACGTACCTATAATCTATATAAGTGTATTTCTCATTATTCAAAGCATTCTACTTAAAATAAAATTCAAAAATAGATTACGAGATAAGTGATTACACTTTGCGGGTTATACTGACGCGTCGCTATGAGTTAGATAACTACAATTGCTAGGAAACGGTCAATTTAAACGTGCTTTACCATTTAAAGGTAATGAGTTAAAATGTTTCTGATTTACTTGTTAATTTAAAACATCGACCCGTTTTGAAAAGTTTCCAATCATTTAAATTACAGTTTAGACATCATTTTAATAGATCGAAATAAAATAAGTTTTTCCCCAATTTAAAAGTAATTAAACATATTTTTAATATTAAACTATTAATGTTTTTCTTTATGTATAATTAGCTACTAATTCGAATAAGAAAGTATCTATTCAATTTGTACAGCAATTTTAACTGTTTCTAGAGATTTTTAGTATATGCTTAACGATCTCTTATGGCTCACTAATTCTGAAATATAAACTTAAGTTTTTTCTATGTCCATTAATTACTTTTAAAGTACCACTTTCTGCGCGTTCTTGTAAAATCTAACACGCCGTGGTTATGCTTTATTAACTTTTAAAGAACAATTTAAATAATTAACTTTTGTTAAAGTGAGTACACGGTATACAGGGCGAGTTAAAATATTAATCGTTTGTTGAATATTCATATTAGAATAATATTTTCTTAACAAAATATATTCAGAATGACATATGTTGTATATTATTGTACATTTATTTTATTTTAGATCCTAACGAGATTTGAGTAATAGTATGCAACTTTTTATTTTTAAATGACACCCTGTAAAGCAGAAACGTTTATATGCAGATTTTCTTAAAATTTTAATAATTAAAAAGAAAAATTCACATCTTAGACATTAAAAACAATACAATATTAATTATTAGAAGAGGCCGTGATAATCTAGAGAACTTTACGCTCTTCTAGTAAACCAAACGGTCGGGAGTTCGAATCTCTCTGCAACCGCGGACGTTGGTAAATGCCGTTGAATTAAAAAAAAAAGAAAAGTAACGGTTAAATATATCTACTATACTACCAGTACCGATGCGGTATTATCACCTAAGAGAGGATAACCTCTGATGAACGCCACACCTCCACATATTGATGCCGTTGCAATAATGAAAGTCTGTGGCTAATGAACTAAGTTTCCGAAGCCAAAAATTAATAATTAGTACAATTTATAAGCAACATTATAAAAAACGAAAATAAAATTTTTGAGATTTTATTAGTATAAATATGCTCACGTACCTACCTAAATATATCAACATACAAAAAAAAAGAAATGATATACGTTCAATCCAAATTTTCTTAAAGCGGATCTGAACTCAATTAAATTTATGAAATTAAAAAATCTACATCAGTTTTCCTGTTAAACTTGATGTAATACTTTCGCGAATAACGTTTGTCTAGTTGCGTACGTGAAAAGAATAAGTAAAAGTTGTGTCATGTTCAAGAAACTTTCCAATCAAAATTACTGGAAAGATAACGAATAAGAGTCACATCCCCCGTTGTATGCGTAACAATAATATTGCGGCGTGTTGGAATTTTAGTCCATTTTAGTTCCACATAAATGAAATTGGAATGAAATACATATTCATGAAATCTGTTACGGAATATATTATATGATGGGGCGTTTCTTAGTAGCTGCATAGACCATCATTTTCTGAGTTCCCGAATTAGGTGGATGCTATATAATTTCTTGTCTCCGTTTCTCAATAGACAAGAGCAAGTACTTAATCTTGAAGGCAGTTGCAATCTGGTCGTTGCTTCTCAGTCCGTTTGCTGTTATCTTGATGTTATCTGAATATTAGCTCCGCCGTAGTTCCTCGCTTCGGTCAATTCGCTATCGCAAGATAGAACGTATTTAAAATTCTCAACCAATATCCTGTGGTATAATGTATCTTCATGTTATAATTGCGTTTTACCTTACAATGGTCACATTTCAATTATGACATGGCAGAGAATAGGCAGCTAGTATGTATGTTACAATTGTAACTATTAGATTTCCCGTTTAATGCAAAATCAGCGTCCCTCCCTTTTTACGTTAAAGGACGAAATTGTACGCGATCAAGTTTGGTAGATAAGATAAAGATTTATTAATAATTTTAACCCTTTCGGGTCCACGCTGCCAACGGTGGCAACAAATAAGTGGTACAGGGCCGGACCACAAGTTACCACTTGTGGCAACAAACATTAAACATCTTATAGACGGTTCGAATAGTTTTACGATCGTTGGTTATGGCCTCGCATCTGTCTTTTGACGAACTGCGTTTTGAGCCTGGATTCAAAGGGGTTAATCTGTGATGTATCAATTTTTGTAATACCCATCAACATAAGTAATAACCCTAGATTTGATGAACGTATTTTTTACATTTAAATCGAGAAGGGTACAATTTTAGATTTAAGACCAATTATTCATTTTCTTAAATCCCAAATTTTTAGTAATATGTTTGATCTATCAGATCGTAAACCAAATTTAATAGATGAATGATCATCTAAAAGTGTCTCTATTAGTGTATAAATAATGTAAGACCACGTGGTATGTTTCATTTATTTCTAAAATTATTATCCACTGAAGCTTCTTTTATACATATTTCCTTTAATTATTGATTGCGCTCGTAATTATAGCGTATTTTAATCTGGTGAAATGAACATCGGTACGCGGACAGGCCTATTTATTTACGATTCTTGGATGGTAACCCTTTTACGTTTAATCCTCCGCAAATACACCGAACAGCCGATTAGATTTTATTTTGTAAAACTGCGAAATACTTTCATGTTTTCAGTTATTATTTATAATCACTTAAAGCTCATCAGTTTGCACATAAAGAGGATGTACAGAACGACTGATGTCCAACAAAATACATTCATATGCATCATGACAACTTTTACGATACGAATGTAGATGGACACAGGCGAGATTTCATCGATAACAGGTGATAATATAATATATGCCGGCACCACACCTTGTATTGTAATATAAAAATACAATAGAAACCCATTCCGAATGGTAGGATAATATTGTTTTAAATTTACTCGACTTTATCGTCATATATTTTCGATTCTATTCAATTGCAACCGATTTTATTTTGTAAAAGTTTTGTAGATAGTTGTACGTTATATGTTAACTTTATTTCTCAATACGATTTCCGCCGATAAAGCCGGCGCTGGACGATGTTACGAACAGCTTCAAACGTTGGAAGTTTGATAGTTGCATCGTGTGGCCGACGTTAGTGTTTGGCCACGTTCGGGGCATTGTCGGCATTCTTGACCCGAGTCAAAGGAATTCTTCCAATGTTCGAAGTAAAACGTTCGTTGTTTCGCTGCACGGCTACATTGCACCATATGTATCGAATCAAACATTCGCCACAACGTGTACTAGAAACATTTGTCACACCTAACTGTCGAACTCGGTTGACTCAAACGTTCGGTTTAACGTTGGAGTCATCGTGTAGCGCCGGTTAAAAATTTTCGCAAGAAACTGAAAGAAAAATAAGTTTCTTCTTCCTCAAATAGAGATAAATTCCTGTGCAAAAAAGAAATACTATCGATTATAACCAGAAAACTTAAAAATCTGCCTAGGTTGTTCTCTATTTACAGTTAACGCGTGTACTATCGTGTGCAAGTCAATTCCCCAGTGACCAGTGAACATCCTTTTCTAGTTTCTCACATTACAATTTTTGCGACTTAGTTTTAGTTTGAGACTTTTACTTAAAGTTAAATATTGATCCGCTTCGGGTCGGTCATAGGGTCGGTAGGTAGTTTGCAAAGGGACGTACAAAATGTTTTTGCTGTAAATTCGATTTTTTTCGGCGCGCAAAATACGACGGTAAAACAATAATTAGAAAAAATCATTTTAGTTAATAGGAAAATAAAATCGATTCTTATAATTATTTTAAGTTTGTCGAAAATGTATAATATTTAAATGCGTTTATTTTAAATTTTCTATAGTTTTACTTACAATAGATACCTATTTATTTATAAAATAAAAATTTGAACAAACTGCTATTTCGTTTTTCAACTATTATACAGAGTGATTTTGAATTAATGTCGCGGAAAAACCTAAATAAATTTATTTTCTTAAGTAATAATTTACGAGTTGTAGCGATTATTAATTTTTAATAATCGTCTAGCCGAGTTTATTCCTTTTAAAAACTTTTAAGAATTCAGAAAGTGAATGTAACATAACGTCTTAACTGTGCATTAGTAGTTTACGGCCTCATTGTGCGAGGCCGACTGTGCGATTGTAGTAATTTTTATTTATTTGAAACATTTTGAGTATCTGTCCGATTGCCATAGATACACAATTAGTCAATCATTGCAAAAATATTTACTACACGTTCCAATGCACGTCATCCATAAAAAGTTTGTTACATACAAAAAAAAACAAATGATAAAAAAATAAAATAAACTTTGATCGGAAAAAAAATTATTTAATAGTAACAAAATTTAAAGGCCTGTCGGCTAGCTTTTGGGACAGTGGAGTTTGGCCGGGTTCAACAAAAACAAAGGGGCGCCAAGTAATTTTTCCTTACAGTATTAATTATTATAAAAATGGAAAATTACTAAAAGTATACGATGGTAATTATATACAAGAGGTAATTTGGATAACGGGCCTAAATGTAGTCGAAATTTAATACAAACAATTTTATATAAATATGTAAATACGCAAATGCTTCTCGAAAACCACTTCGTTAACAATAATTAATATAAACAATAACAAAAAAATATATATATAAATGATTCCGAACAGTAATTGATCAAACTTAGCTGTCTCCGCGTGGTAACTCAAATCGATCTTGCAAGTCGATCTCCGGTAACACAATCCAAGTCCAACCAATAACAAGTAAATCCAAAAAAAAAACAGTAACCAAAAACAAATCCAACAAGAGAAAAGCCAAAATAGAAAAATATGATCTCAATCTAGGACTGTGGGTACGGAGGTCCTATTATTTCCACGATGTTACGATATATGTCTATTTTATCTGATCCGACTACGTCGGTGGGTCTTAAATACCCTGGCCGTTATTCTTTTTATTGTCCGCTCTAAAGCGATAAATATAACTCAAACTATATAAAAAAATTAACGAAGATTAACGGAATAACTATATCGGAAATTAAAGATGTGACTTTTCTTTTTTTTGTTATTTTCTCACTAACTCGTTTCCAAACAACCGCCCTTAATAATCGAAAATCTACGCCAGCCAACTCCTCTTATGCCGAAATTGAATTTGAATTTAGAAAAAAAAAACGTATCAAGTTACTAAATTTTATATTTGTAATATTCAGTTTAAAGTTATGAACATGACATATTTTACCGATAATTTACCTGCACATATGAGACATGGCAGAGAAAGACTACAATAAAAAGAGTACTGTATAAATACGATGTTTTATTGATGATTTGAATTGGAACCTATGGTGAATAACGTATACTTAAGATTAACCCTTAGAAACCCCTATTTAGAGGGATTTACCCCTGTAAATTAAGGATGATCGTGTAAAACTTTTGGTTGAATTATCATTGAAAACTCATTTTAACTACATAATTATATTTTCATTCGAAATTTAAAGTAGAGGCAACACAATTTTAGAACGTGAAATTTCTAAATTTAGATTAAATTTCCAAAAGCGACATTGCAGAGGTGGACTTTGAAAAGGAGAGGAACCCCGGAGGGATAAAAACATTTCGACGTCCAGGCGAAGGCCGGCAAATAACCCGCTGCGATAAATAATATGCAATTCGCATCAATCAAGTTTATAGATTAGTTTTAATATTATTGCCTCGCACACTTGATGACTTATATCTTCTTCAATAAAACGGGTCCATAAATTAGGGTTTAAATGGAAGTCGAGGCATATAGATAGTACACCGAACAATAATAATATTATATGATGCCGCGTAGTCTGTTATAATAAGCATTAGTGTAAGTTACGTTAACAAAATGGCAAAGGAGGTGGAAGTTGATTGATTTAGCTCAGGAATAGGATGTACCTACCAATCACGGGCTTCGCAATACAAGAGACGAAATACGTCGATGTCGTAGCTCAAAGTCACGCTATTAGCTTTCGGAATATGTAAAATTTTCTCTAATTAAATCTTGCGTTTTAGACTCCGAAATGAGGTAGGTGGCAAAGTGTCAGCGCCAAACGAATTCAAACTAAAATTCTCAATTATACGCCGTAGTGAAGTTGGTTTGGACGTCGAATGAAAAGTGGAGTTTAGAAAACAAACCCCAACAATAATAAGGCTCGCTGTTTATGTCTTTCGTTCTAAAGATAATATTAATTCATGAAAGCGTTTATAAATACCATTATCACTCCGCTTTTATTTAAGTTTTAACTAGCGAAATTCTTGAATGGTGCGGTCTATAGTTCGACTAAACTTAGACCGTCACTTACTATAATGCCCTGCAATAACAAAAAGAGCAGAAATTCGAGGGCTTTATAAATATTTTATTTAACGCCAAAATAGGAGTGATAGAACAACTTAATATTTAGCCTTAAGCGTATAATACAGCATAAAAATATAATCCCCCATATCTTTCTAATGTAGAAAATTGTTCTGCAAATTCCAAATGTAGAACTGTTTGTGTTGGACTAATTTGTTTTAATACGTTTTGGTTGATAAAAATTAATATTTTACAATAAAAACGTAATTTCCTTAAATTCGAAGTACTCTTAGTTGTATTGTGGTTTTATAAAGTGCTAATAAAAGTGAAACTTTTTTTTTGTGTACCTCGATAGCGATTAATGAATAATTTATTTCCGCCGAAACAGCTTTATCGCTAAGGGTATATAGTGCCCGTATCAAAAACACTTACAAACGTCGCTTCGAAATAAATTAACCTTTCCTTTAAAAATTAACGCATCCATGATTTTCGCGGTTATTTACAGAAAATATTCGGCATATGTTCTTTTATTATTTTTTAATAAAATAAGCTGAAAACCTCTTTAAATCCAGAAATTAGGTGTATTTTAAAAAACACGAGGAAAAACGTAATTTGTAATAATAGTTAAGGGGTCGTATAGTGACGCCCTTCTAATACGCACACGTTTGCGGGTTAGAATTTCGCTTTAATCAGGAACGTAAGTTAGATCTTACTAACAAGGTTTAGTTCATTAAAACGTTATTTGAAGATTGTTAATAACGACAAGCTACAACCAAAAAATTAAAAAATAATGATAATAGAGGTTATTGCTATTTCTATATTAAAAAATATAGGTACAACAAATCTATCATTTCTACTTTACATTGATTTCGATTAACAAAAAGTATCGTAAATCTCTTCTCTGCTATTTTTAATAGTTTCATGGTATTAAAATTAATATAAATATTTAACGAATTTGTGACAGATTACTGCCGAGACTTGTCCCTTTATCCAAAAAAAAAATTGGAAAACCTGTTTATTTAACTGAACATTTATTAACTTAGATTCGCAGTTTTATTTATTTATTTTTTCATTACACTCGTAGAACTTCTTTTGAGCTTGAAGAGTATTTGCACACATGTGTATGATATACATTCATATGGAAACAAACTACTCACATTTTCTATGAAAATTTTCATATAGTCTCAGTTTTTGCAGAGCGACTTAACCCACAAAAAGTAAATTTTATACGAGCACGCATTTTGTGTTATCACGTAGTTATAAACAGATACGTTTCACGGAAATACAAATCGATTTTTCGGTGCAAAAATTTTTAACAGATGACGTACATGTCTTTGCCCGCCTTAGATGCATAAGATAGTCGGAATAACTCATTTTCTCAAAAAGTGTGGGTCAAGCCATTATGCCAAAGCGTGGTCGATATAATGAAGCGGCGAATGGAAAAGGAGAAACCGCGCCAATACAATGAAACTATTAAAACTAATAGCAGGAAAATTGACGATACTTTTTGTTGAACAAAATCAATTTAATATAGAAATAGCAATAACTTTTAGATAATATTATTTTTTTTTATTTTTTTGGTTGTAGCTTGTCGTCATTAACAATCTTCAAATAACTTTTTAATGAACTAAACCTTGTTAGTAAGACCTCACTTGCGTCCATGATTGAAGCGGAATTCGAACCCACGATCGTGTGCGTATTAGGAGGGCGACAAGCTCCCTAGGCCACTACGACCCCTTAACTATTATTAAAAAATAACGTTTATCCCCGTGTTATTTAAAATACATCTAAATGTTGGATTTAAAAAAGCTTTCGCTTTATCTTATCTTACAAAGAAAATAATAATCGAAAGTAATAATCTTTGATACGGGCACTGTGCGCCCTTAGAGATAAAGCTGTTTCGACGGAAATTATTAATTATTCATTAATCGCTATCGAGGTACCTACACAAAATGAACTTTCACTTTTATTAACACTTTATACAACTACAATGCAACTAAGAGCATTACTAAACTAAATTACGTTTTTATTGTAAAATATTAATTTTTATCAACCATCTTCTGAATATTTGAACACAGACAGTTCTACATTTAGAAATTGCGGAACAATTTACTACGATTGTATTTTTATGTTATTGAACGCTAATGGTTAAATATTAAGTTGTACGAGAGATTATTTAGGGTGGTTAGTTTTCATCGAAACGCTCCGTATGTAGTTGTTTTAAGTGCTGTTCAAAATGTTGGTGCAATCGCCAATATCTTAACCAATAAAGATTGAAGTTAGAAGCTCATTAACTAATTTCATCTAATTAATTAATCAGCTGCAACTTTAGTGTTTACGTTAATGCAATATTTTTCATACAACAATTTGCATAACGCAAAAATGGTACTTTTTGTGGGAATAGTTTGACATAATCTGACAAGTAAAACTTAAAACTTAACCAAAATAATATTGAATGAAAGCTTGTACTTCTAGATGTTTGTCACGAAAATGATTTTTTTCGCAACTCTTCATTTAACGAACTTATGAGGCTATAGATATATCACATAGTGTTCCATTGATAAAGAAACAGACGTGTTTTGGAGCATATAAATACATTTTTTTCAAAAAACGCTCGAAGGCGTCAATTTTATTAGCAATATGAACGTATTAATACTTCAATCCCAAAATGAGGGTTGATGTCATCCCAAAAATTTCAAAATGGCGAGAGATGCTAAACGAGATGTCATATGAAAATTTGATGAATTTTCTTTACGCTACTGTTTGAATTTTTAAATTCTGATCATTGTTTTTCGAGTTATCACTGTTTCAAGGAACAGTGCAAAGTACAAAGCGAACACAGATGGAAAACGAAACAGATGTGTTTTGGGGCATAACTAAATAACATAAAATAATAAAAATTGCAACTGAAGTGTTTTTGTTATGGTTGCAAATAAACCAATAATGTATCAATGAATTGGAACGAATACTTTGAACAATAAAGTATTTCTTTCCTTACGAGTTCCATCAACTTATTTTAAGATCATTACAATGCACTTTTTACCTGTGGCCCACTTCACCAGAAACACGGGGTGAAATGGTCCACTTATAAATAAACTACAAACTTATGTCAAATGCAACCTCATTAATCTTATTTTGTGACATGATTCCATATGATGTGCCTGGGCTATATTCGAAGTGTGGGTTTATTTCGTTAATATTGACGGACATAACAAGACTTCACCCCATTTAACGGTACTAATCAGAACTTAAAAATTCAGACACTATAACTTAATGAAAATTCACTAAACATCCAAATGGCATTTCGTTTAGCACCTCTTACTATTTGGAATTTTTGGGGAGACATTAACACTCATTTTGGGATTGAAGTTAGATAAACGAAAATTGGGCATTACTATGTCCACCTCACTAATAGAATTGACGCCTTCGCGCGTTTTTTTTTGAAGAAATGCATTTATGTACTCCAAACCACGTTTGTTTCGTTGTCAATGGGTTATCTTATATGATGATATATGGCCTCATAAGTTTCTCAAATGAAGAGTTGCAGAACATTTTTTTTTCCGACAAACATCTAGAAGTATTAGTTTTCATTTGATACTACTTTGATTAGGTTCGGTGAGCGACCGCAAAAAAGGTTTTACTTGTTAGTTCAAGGAAGAGTTTTGAATATATAATATTTGATGACAGGTGTCCTCGCCTGATAAAACTTCTCTATAATATTTAAGGTATAATTAAAAAAAGAAAAAACAGATGTTTCCATTTTACACAAAAATGCGAAAGATATTTAAATTTACAGTTGCACGTTATTTTAATCGAGCGTAGGTAATAAAAGAAAATAACCTTATGTTTTAACTAGGTATACCTATTGTGATCATTTTATGTAATGGATTATTGAACTTAATTGCTGTTTATAATGTAGTTTTAGAAGTAGATATCCAATTTTAAACAAAAAAAAAGGTTTATCATTTTTAAGTGTAGGTTATTAAGATATCGTTATCGTTAATTTCTCATAACACAGCTATTACTTATCAATCCAAATACTTTCGGCATTCCAAGCAACATTTATATTTTTTGTACATAACTGAAATTTAGGAATTGTTTTCAGTTCCAGATGTAAAATAATATCGTGTTAAAAGTAAAGGAAGGAAATAAGTATTACATGAAAACATTAGAATTGCTTTTACACGAAAGACAATAAAAAGGTGCTATTTTTAAAATTTCGTTACGTCAAGTTGATTTCTACGGAAAAAGCTTTTTGGGTTTACTGTCGGTGAGTATAGGATACAAAACAAACCTTTGCTAAAACGCACGATTCGATGACATTTCTCATGAGTCATGACAGGAGAATGATGTTAATGCAAAGTCAGGCTCCTTTTGAATAACACTATTGCTAACACAACAGGGATTTCCGTTACTTATGTTTATTTTAAAAGGCATCTAGTCAAAATGTAATAACGTCAAATTTGTATACCGTTCTTGTAAATTATTGCGGTTTTTCAACTTGTTCATTATTCAGATACGAAGCCAGGCGATAATTATTAATTTATTAAACGGAATTTAATGCAGCTCAATTAAATGAAAATTATATTGATCTTCATTAAAATATATTTAAGAGCCAAATTTCAATTAATTAAATAATAACGTTCCACACGTAATACTTCGATAAATGTAAATTAACGTCCAAAATTTAACAAGACATTATATTATATTGTCTAACTGATCCCGAACATGTTGGGTGTATAAATACATGTCAAACACAAACGCTTATTGTCCTTCAAGTTACAACAGACCACATCAAACCTCTTCAACTACATATTAATTAGCCGCAATATAGTGGTGGGGGATGTGATTTAACAATCTGGAAATCTGCCATATTAGGTAAACAGTTTTAAAAAAGTATCTAAAACCGTATGTAAAGTAACAAGTCGTAAAGTCATAACAATTTATGGTACGGAAACTGTATTGTAACAGCTGATAATTTATTACATGTATAAATTGAACACCATCGCACCATTACGTTGCCAGCACTTTAAGGACCTATTATTAAAAAAATACATTAAGGCTTTAAGTTATTTAACAATTTAAATCATATGTAGTCATTCTTGATAACGCCTAAAATATGCTAAAATGTTCTAAGAATGTTTTTTAGATTCGAATAGTTTTGCGCCATCAAATTATATAGGGTGGTCTAAAAGATCTTAAAGAAACGAAATAAGTCCATTTTGCATAGGAACATGTGGCCGCAAACGCCACCGTGGAGTGCTAGAGGACGTTGACTGCCAGCAAGTGAGTTGCCCCTAGTCTCATCAGCTTGTACGCCATTGATTTCTTCCTGTAGGAATATCTCGCGGAAGTCTTGTTTACGAGACCCCTGTAACATTTGACGTTGACATCGTCGCAAGAGCCATTGAGACAACAAGCACGTGTCCGCGAGTTCATTCCGGCAATATAAGATTTGAATCGGAATTAATTCCCCTAAAGTTAATTTTTTTAGAAAACGTTTCAACCAACGTCTAAAACATTTTAGAGAAAAAATCTCATCATTTCGAGTACCGGAAGTTACTAAAATTCATGCATTTATTGGAAAATTTCGTCGAATGAATTAGTTTTCCCGGAAATAATAAGTGGCGTACATAGTTTTTTTCCTGTTTGTACCGAATGTTTAATTGTTCGCAAAAGCCGAATTGCTCAGTTTATTAATTATTTTGTGAAAAACTTTATATACTAGCTATTATTTTAATCGACTGTTTAGACCAATTAATTTATTTTGTAGGCAGATAATAACATGAGATATCTATAAATGTATAAATAAAATAATACTTTTAGTATCTCCTTTGTATAAATAGTAAATAATAAACAATACATTAATAATTAATAAAAAATAATAATAACGATGTCCATACATAATCCATTTGCCACAACCCTGGACAAGCAGGAGATATCCTTAATGGACGTCCATAATATATCATATGTGAATGTTTAATCCCAGGAAATCAAGTGGTCAATCAAAAAAAGTGGTTTAAAATTATCATTTTCTATCTGAATGGTACATAAGCAGTGCAGAAGGCTTCACGTAGTCTATGAACTGTAATAATTATTGCTTCTAAACTATAAACATAGCCGTGGATGCCAGAATAAATCGCCAATTGTAGCATAACAACAGTGACTATTTCAAAAAAATATTTTCAGATTTATGTGTATAGTAAGAATAGTTTATAACGACATCCAAAAGATTGTGAAATTCGATCGTTATAATTGGTTGTCTTTATAAGCGATATCGCCTTTTTTCTGGCCTGTACATTCCATAGCAGTGCCAATATGCTGTCAAATGTCAACTGTATTTAATTACTAGGGCATGAAAAATTTTTAAGTTTTTAATGCTTTATTATTTTAGTTATGGGATTGCACACTATTCTTGACTTTATTGTGTTGTTTTCGGAACGATGCATATTTACCGAAATAATAATATTATAAAGAAAATATTACTACCTAATTAATTTATACAAATATATATGCGACTATATACTTTAGACATTTTCAGAAAAAATCAGCTTTAGAGGAATTAGTTCTGATTCGAGGCTATTTTTTCCTTTCTCGAACTGGACTAATTATAAGTCTTGGCATTTTTGAATGTGTTCGCCAGTTCATGCGTCGAGATTTTGCGAAAGACGTATTGCCGCGGATTGCAAGAACTTTGAAGACCTATGTACTCTAATAAACAATTGTACGTGAATGTACAACACAAAATAGGCTTATTTTTGTATGCCGGACCTTCATTTAAAGTTTGTCTAAGACCATTTGGACCACCCTGTATATTAATGTGCTTGAGTATCAGAAACGTATTCCAGATTCAGAGGATTTATGTTTGTGTCGCAAATGTTTTAGGTACATACATATATTATATAAGCTTTTAGAATTGCTTTTTAAATTCTCTCATATAACATTAAATTTTCTAACAAGTTTAATTTAAAAAGTTCATAAAATTAATTCGATACCGAATTGCGAAGTTTTTGTAATTGTCCTTAAAATATCTTTTCAGTTACGATACATGTGGATATGCAGCGAGCTCGCTTCGGTTGCTAATAGTCACACGACCACAAGCCACGTCCTGTTCGAAATTTTATCAAACATTTGAGAACGGCAAGTTGTAATACGTTTGGCGATTAGAAGAAAACTCGCGTTTTCAGTGGTGAAAGACTATCTATGGATATTCCAGAAACTTTTACAGATTCGCGGGAAAAAGGTACAGTGATCTTTTATATAGTTTTTTTTTTAATTAATGTTAATGTTCTGTATTGAAATTACCTAAGTAGAACGATAATGACTAAATGTCGGTTATATATTGGTATGTACAATATTTATTCATTGTTCTTGTGTGTTGAATATTAATCCAATTTGGATTAAATTTTTTTCTATATTGAAAAATCAATATTCTCCCAATGTTGAATTATAATCTTTACGTCAATAATGGTTTTAACTGTATCTGCAAGCGAGTAAGTATCGTAAATAAATAATAGATGGCGTGTCTATTATTCCTGACTCGTCTCCAGTATCACACCGAGACCTATATAAATATCCCATTTACCTATTTATTAGATAACTACGATTTAATTATTGTCGTAAACTTTTTAAAAACTGTTGGCTAGCTGAATAACTGGCAGATGAAATAGTTGCAACAATAACTAAAAATTGCAGAAACGTGAATCCTAATCAATATGAAACATTGAAAATTCAATATAGCACCAAGTAGTATTGATATATAATGTAGCGCCAATATTTCAAAATGTCCACGTTTTTCATTGGATCTATATTGACTGTCCGCGCTGGTCTAATAAATGTACATTATTGGATGAACATTGCTGTTTTACTTGGGTAGTTTTTTATCGTTACGTAAATAAGAGATACACACCTATAATTATGAGTAATATTGGTTCCATATTAATGCGAGTAAGAACTTAACAAATTTGAAAGAAATTATAAGAGTATTTAACAAATAAATCGTTTAATTTATCAAAAGCCAAAATCGTGGCCAATTGCTACAAGATTTTGCATTTACTTGTATTTCTGGTAAACGAATCAGTCTTAAGCGCTTATTCTTTTTATTTGATTACTATATTGCGTTGGAGATGATTCAATACTTATAACGATCATTTACCTCTATTATTTAAATGCGATAGTAGCTATTATACATATAAATTAAAACCTAGTTAAGATATTCATTAATTTGAGCACGCACTTTAACGCTCCTAAAGTTTTTCCTAAAGTTTAAAGTGTTTATTATACACTTTTGGTCGCTCTTCCATCAACTAAATTAAAGTAGAATCTAAGTGTAGGCAGTAAAAGAAACTAAAGTAGAACCGACAATACCGTTATAAAATTTAAAATACAATCGAACGGTTGAGGTTATGCGATAGACCAGTTGTAAATATCGCTTTTTTAATTAATTTTAACGGAATCAAAAATATATTATACACATTAGAAATACGGTTAATAATAAAATAATTTTTAGATCAATTTTATAGAAAATGAGAAATTAGAAGCCTTAAGGTGCGCATTATAGTCCAAAAAATTATTCAACAGACATAAATACGGCGTTGGTACGGTCTTTATGTGCATATGCAACATCTCTATCTTAAAAGCAGTAGCATACCGTAACCAGATAAACTGATATCGAAGATAATTTTAGTTTTCTCTAATAAACTGGTAGCTATAAATCCTGTCAGTTGCAGGATAGATAGACATTTTAATAAATAAATGCCGCTTACGGCTACTAAAATTGTCCGCAATAGCCATTTGGTAATCATGAGGTCCGATGTTGATTGTAAATCTATGATAATAGTGAGCTATTTGCAGATTTCCCATTCTTGGCTGCAATTTCCTAGCGTTTAAATGTTTACGAAAGAATCGTTTACTACTTGTACAGTGAGGAACTTATTTTATGTCGTAGGCAACGTGAACGCATATGCAACCCATAGTGAAACGAGAGAGAAGTAACGACGCGCGTTCTCGGCTAGTTATCTAATATTTCCGTTTATGAATCTTGACTTATTACCGTTAGGCCGAATGTTAATTTTAGGTTAATGTTGCGAATTTATTCTTGTTATAAATGTAGATAAATAAATTGAGGCTTACTTTTAACTAACAATAAGTAGTTTTAAACGATTATTAATATGTCAAAAAAAAACACTAAATCCGTAATATATACATATTTATAAAACATTTCTGGTCTGAATTCGAATCTGAGCACGTTTTAGACTTTACGAAGGTTTCGGAGTGGTATTTCCAGTAATAAAATAAGCCATCAAACCATCTCAACGACAATGCTGACCGACCTAATGATAATAAGTCGAGATTCATAAACGAAAAGACTAAATAACTAGACGAGAACGCGTGTTGTTACTTTTCCCTCGTTGCATTATTGGTTGCATACGCGCTCACGTTGCCTGCGACATAAAATAAGTCCGTCACTGTACGTATATACTTAGTCAAAATTCGAAGACTTTCTTAACATTCATACCAACAAGTCGTTATTGAATTCAATAGTACATAAAATTACGTACGTGTCGATTGTGAATTGAAACAATAGTAATGTGATTTAGTTTGTGCGAGGAATTAACGAAAAGATCTTCCACATTGGTGAACTTCTTGAGTGAGTTAGTTAATAGTAATGCCGAGGCATAAACTAAATAAAGTAAACTTAGCCGTAATTCTTTAGATACAATCGGGTAAGCAATCATTCGATAGGCGGTCTTCGGTGCGCGTTAACTCTCACGGCATCGTCTAAATTAAAAACCTTTGTTATTTACATGGCGGAAACGATAAATCGCTAACAAACGTAGTTTTGTTGTTCTTCATTATATTATAGATGATGCACCTCGCTAGTTCCAAAAGTTAGTTCTAATTCTAGTTTTATGGATCGCTAAAATCATTTCGAAAACAAACAAAAATAAACAACATATCCTAATATTAATTTTAATAATACCTAAAAAAATTTTAGTGCAATCTAAAATCGTTAAACACTTACCGAAATTCATGACAAGCTTATTAACGTTGCAAAAACAAAAAATGTATATAGTCACTTTGTTATTCAACGTAAAAATGAACCACTGTCAATTTTTTTTCATATTAAAAAATCACAAAGACTTGGAGTGGATTCGAACCAACGTCTTACGTATAGAACGCCAATTTTGAACATCACGTCATTAACGTTGACAATAAAATAATTATGTATAGGTACGGTTCGTTAAACACGTTAAATTAGCGTTAACTGCTCGTCATTGTTAAGCAGGTAATTCAAGACTGGGTAGGTACGTATACACATGAAATCAAGACTAATATGCAATCTTCTTATTTTAATCGTTAAATGCGGAGTTGTGTAATAGGACAAATGAAGAAGTATTCCACATTATGTTAGTAAACGTGTTGATAAATTATAATCGTAAGTTTATAACGTAATGTCTCTGTCCAATTATTATTATGTAAATATCAAATCAAGATTGAGGAAAAATTCGTACATTACGTAACCAATTATTTTGTGTCTTAATTGACGATATATCGTACAATTTGAGAGAACATTAATTTTATTGCCTTTAATGTTAGTTTAAACAATATAAACATGCTAAAGATTAAATATTTAGACAATATTTGGTACAACGATTACACAATATTCATAAAATATAAAAAGCGCCAACATTTAATATTGGACCGATATTATTTCACTATATTTATACAACATTACACCAACATTATGCAAATATTGCTTTTCTGCTATAGGGATACACAATTAAAATTTTGTTTATTTTAATAGAGCTAAACCCCAGAGGACAATTCTACTATTTAGTATTTATTGCAGAATAGTGAACGATAATCCGAGAAGTGATATCTTTTTTCTACGTTTTAAATATTCCGCATTAATTAATTAGAAATGTTTCAATATCAAACGGACATCTTGTTTGATTTAATTTTTAAAAAGATGTTCTTAGGAATTTTACGTTTTATCTTTACGTCGAGCTACGTAAACTTCGCATTAAAATTGACGAGTTTTACTAGTTAAATAATTTATTAAAATAATTGGATTATGTCCTTAAGTTGTCACGAACTGATAACTAAAACGCTTTGATTTTAAGTACTCGTCTTATTTACTTACCTGCCTGCAATTACATTTTAAAGCTTCTAAAGTGTCTTTACGT
The DNA here is from genome assembly GCA_036326145.1 of Rhagophthalmus giganteus. Taxonomy (NCBI): domain Eukaryota; kingdom Metazoa; phylum Arthropoda; class Insecta; order Coleoptera; family Rhagophthalmidae; genus Rhagophthalmus; species Rhagophthalmus giganteus. The sequence continues at coordinate 3,013,857 of JARFJA010000013.1, forward strand.
GCGAATAGAACATGCATTAAATGTTTAATTTTTTTCGTTTTCTTCGATTTCTAATGGAAGGGGTAACTGAAATACGAAAACCTTTAATTCGTTCGGTAAAAATCTCACAATCAGATCAGGTATCGAACAATAATTCTGATTAGTCGTAAAGTCAACTAAGCAGCTTTTAGCACACCCCCTAAGGTGTAACGAGAATGGGAACATATCTTCGATTGCTGTCATTTAATCATTTCTATATCTACACTAAGTCCAAGTAATCTGATTTAAAGTGACGTAACAATATAAAAATGTGATGTGAAAAAAGTTCGGTTCCTTTTGAAATTACTTTTTCATTTACCTACATTTTATGGGCCAAATTCGTTTAATTAATTCAAATGTAACCGATTTCCAATTTGAATAAAAGAATGCAAAATATAATAAAAAAGGCAAACATTACTGTTGTGGGGGCAATGATCGCTATTGAACAGCAAAGGGGCCACTCTATAATACCGATTACGCATTCTTGGACGACTGGGACTGCGGAGAATCCAACGTGCGCGTGTACACGGTTTTTGTGAATAGTGTAATCCGGGACAAGAATTAATTAAAATGCAGTTACTAAAACTAGGAATAATTATTTAAGAATGTCAAACCGCGTTAGTCACGGAATATTTAATTAGAAAATCTGAACAGCGGCGAAGATAATCGAACCAAATGTTGCGACAATTCGTGACAAGGAGAGCACTAAAAAAACTTCGAATGGGAGGCATTAGACTTCACACATTTACTAAACTTAAAAGGTTTCTCTTAACGATCGTAGCTATTTTAAGATTAGAACGTCTGCAATTAAAAAAAGTAATGGAAACTATTTCTAGTAATAGGTAATAAAATTTTTAGAGTTAAGCAAAGGTACCTTTTTATTTATTATCGCATGCATAAAAGCGAATTATAATACAAAAGGTAATGTCGTTAGTTAATTCAAATTTTATCGATCGTTTCTTCGTTTGCCTATTTATAAATTACGAGTTTGAAAAATTGAAAATGAACGTTTTTCACCAGTTAAAATCGATTAAAAATGGGTTGTTAACGTAAACCGTTTAGACTGTATAATCCGGCGTTAGTTTGTCTGCGGCCGTACGTGTCACATCTCGAACGTTTCTCTCAATTAATTAGATCACTAAAAAGTTTCCGTCTGAATACCGCCTTACATCTATTTTCTGCATCTTCGACGTCATTACGTTGTCGTTCGTTAAACATCGAACTGTCGAATTCCTGTTTTATATTATTAAAACGTTCCCTAAGGAAACGAATTGTATTTTCAATGTGATTCGTTTAATTTTGTAGATCTTTTTGCAACAAATTATTTTTGTCAGACGAAAAATATGACGATATGAAACGTTATATTACACCGTTTACGACATTTTCGGTAAATTCTGTTTTTATAAATATTTTAAGCATTATCTATACTTCCGGCTCGTTTTTTTCAACAATTTTGTCCTACATTCGGTGATCGTCGTCAGTTAGCTAATGTTAGTTTTTCCAAAGATTAATTTATGACCTGAAGGTCCCACGATCGTCTTCTTCTTCTTTATTTTCAACTTAATCGTTAAATCATCGCTATAACAACACGAAGTTCAAAGAAACTTCATCGTATAAATATTTATACGAATAGTCCCGTATTCTTAGAATAACTCATCGAAATATGACATACAACCGAAACGTCGCAGACACGGCCTACCTACATATAATTATACAAATTTAAACAATGCGCCTTAAATATATCATAAAACTAATAAACTAAGGTCGCGTTAATAATACGGTGTGTGGAACGGATTAGATTTGCGACCAACCGAGATTGCATATTCGAAGGGCACTAAAACCAATGCTGGCAGGACCGGCAAACATCAAACAAATCGTGAGGCGAAAAAATAAATAGCACATTTTTACTGTATGTTTTACTACACGCCCGTTGTTTTTGAACGTCATAAATCAAATTTGCATTGAACAGTGTATGTTGCAGCCGCGAAATCAATTGCCCCCTATTCCCATGAACAATTTGTACAATAAACGAAAACCAATTGGCGAATCGCGGAGCATAAATTTATCACACGTTCAATCTAAAGCGAAATTAATCATGGAAAATCATATTTTTGGGTAGTAGTAACACGTTCAGTTAAAACAGAAGTCTGTCCGAACTCAATTAAAATTTAACAGCCGACTATAAAACATTTAAAGTGCAATTTGATGAAGTTATTCGATTTTAACAAAAGAAATTTTCACAAGAAACTCATTAATTGGTGATACGTTTAATTATAACATTATTTTATCGTTTGAAAATTTGGCAGCCGGGTACGCATTGGAAATGTACCATTAGCTCGAATTTGGCTAATTTTTTTTTTCATTCTGATGTAACTTTAACTTTAGCAAACTGTTAACTTCCAAAAATTCGTACGTTCCGAAAAAAATTTTCAAAATTAAAAAAGAAATTCTCAGAAACTATTATCGCGGATTCTGTGGTACTTGTATGATATTCTAGAGGTACTAAAAGTACATCGGTGGTAAAAATAGAAAATATTAAATTGAAATAATTTAAAACAATATAAACAATTTAAAATAATTTAATAATTTCCCCGTACCCACCTTTACTATATATGTAAGTATCAAAATTTTCCAAAGGGTATAACAGGTAAATATTTTTAAAAGAAATGATGGAAAATTTCTCGGGACTATGTACGCGTGGGTGGAGCTTATCATCTATCGATGCCAGCGCTCGCGGTGACGGATTGTAATACTAAACTCCCCAACTTTTTAACATGTTTAACGAACAAAATCTAAATAAGTATAAATAAAAATTGAAGTCGAGCGAATTTTGCTAACAAATAAACATCATACATTCGGTGTAATTAATATATTTATATATATATATATATATATATATATATATATATATATATATATATTTTTAAAGCACCCGGCGCTTCTAATGCAAACAGCTGTACTGAAAAATAGACATTTAGATGTTGATTGTTCTCTAAGTGTCCTTGTCCCACTATTAAGTTTTTCGGTTCATAATCTAGAAGTGTCATTTTTAATGACAAATATGTCAACGGATGTTACACTTTTAATAAACAATATTTCACACTTCTCTGTATCAATAACATACATATAATTTTTGGGGTAACAAGTTTCAATATTTACCGATGGCGGCGCCACATATATTCGCGTGCACAGTCCATACAGAATTTTCTACTTGCCATTAAGTTTATTGTGTCACTACCATAAGAAAATTCAATAAGATTAAAAAATATTTTTAAAGTGCGACTCTTTTGGCGTTTAGTGTACAACGGACGTAAATATGAATAAATATTTCCGAGTTGTTAATTAGGTACGGTATTTTTGTTTGTTTATTGTGAGTGTTATAAAATATTTAAACACGAAATTGTCATTTACATAAAGGCACGCAATATCGTTCGATGAGTTTAACGTTACGCGCAATTTAAATACGAATACCCGAACTAAATTTATTTATCGGGAAAGACCTAACGAGAAATCTGACTAATTAGATGACTAAATATTTTTGAGTAATTGACCGCAGATCTATTAAATTCCGCAATTAGGTATAATTGGTATGAAAGTATCGTTGTCGTCGTTATCATAAAGTGTTTACTACAGTTAGTATGTATTGTCGACTAAAATTAGAAACGCGTGGCGCAGAGGGTACTGAAATTATTGGAAGTTATATATATTTTCGAAGTCATTCACGACGTTTAAACATCTTTATTTATCGTATGACCTATATATTTATTTGAAATAACACGAAGCAGATGGGCGACATTTGTATTAAATAATACCTATTATCTCTGCCTAGCGGTGTGCGATTAAACCAAATAACTATATGGAATTGCATCATTACGTTATCCATTATATATACTTGAACAGATAATATTAACACTTACTGAACAAATAATATACGTTCCAAATTAATTCCACCCGACTTCGTACTTATTATTTATCATTGTTATTAAACGGGAATTCGCATCAGTAGTTATGTTTTAATTGAAAATTATAAATATTTGTCAGTTAAATAAATTATGAGTTTGCTCGAATCAAGCAGTTTAACCTCTGAATATTTTAATGTTGCGTTCATACTTTAAATGCGAGCAAAATTCGAAAGCATTATTATGATACGAATTTGGTCCATGGTTTTTAACGATCTTCATTACTCCAAGCAAACAAACTTGATGTATGGGTAGATGACTGTTTTCCGTTTACATGCAAGTGCCAAAAACACACAGGAAGCGGGAGGGTTTTTTATTTGCCTTTCTTTAGCATATTTTGTAATTATTATTCCAACTTCAACAACTAAAATAAATAAAATCCGGCAATGTTTTTCGAATTTATTTTAAATAAATAAAAAATACATTAGAACTTCAATTATCCGGATCGTTTGTTCTTCTTTCAAGACGAACTAGAATTAAGATTCTTGCTAATTTATTTATGTTTTTAAATGTTTCGTTCATTTAAACAATACAGAATAATTTTTCCATATTTGTTATTGATTACTATATGATAAATGAAAACATTAAATTATCTCACCTTAATTAATAAATATGTACGTATTTGTCCTAAAAAAGAAGACAACCCAATTATCGGGAGTTTGTGGTCCAAATAATTCGAATAATTTGAGTTCTACTGTACATAAAATATGTTAAATAAATTCATACGGTTTATTTCTCGTTAAGCAATAGACGGTTTTTGTATTTATTATTCAAATGAAAGAAAACTATTAAGTAATGTAATTTTAGCGTTTCTTATTTCTACCATTTAATCAATATAATCGCGTCAACGTAAAAAATGTTGCCATATTAAAATATAGTGCAACCTAGCTAATCCGTGTTAAGCGAAACAGATCCCCATCTGAATGAACGATTTGTTCGGATTACCATAGATTAATGCTTCAGGTTGTTCTAAATTCACATTAAATTATTAATACTGTACCACGATTATTTTATGATTTCCTTGTGTTTAATAAATCAATCTTTTATTCAAATAAATCATTTTTTTCAAATAGTGACAAATAAACTATTGTATTGACAATAAATATTGTAATAAATGCAAATTATATCATATCGTTTATTTGATTCTAATGTACAAGTAACTTGAACGTTATTTGTCCCAAAACAAATATTGAATTAAACTAAAAAAATTTAATTTTCGAATCAACCACAATATCGTTTATTTAACAGAAATACTTATGTATATAAATTTGCATTTAACATGTTGTATAATCTATTATTTATATAGAAATAAACCCTTATTTCGTTTACAACAACTTATCAAACAAATATAACAGATTATTAAAATAAATCTAATAACTATTTAAATCGGACGTTTGACATTTCGTTCAACTATGGTGTATTAGATCCAAAATCTTTGTACAGTAAGTTCACTACATACGAATCTTCAAATTACGAACTTTCAAAGATACAAACAAAATTTTAGCGTAACTTCATATTTCACGGTTACAAAACCCAAAATATTATTATTTACATTAGACATTTTCCATAACAACGCCGATATACCGAACTATATTATCGCCTCGAAAAATACAAACTTCTAATTATTTATCACGTTTTCATCATTCACTCCTATATTGTATTGTCAGCTACTGTACTTTTCAAAGTAAGATTAAAAATTACGTTTAATACTTATCGTTTTTTTAATAATTATTTAATAAAAAAAATAAAGTTAAAAGTGCTTTCTTTAACTAGAAATTAACAATTTTTCACCTTGGTACACGTTTGTTCAATTTACGAACAAATTCGACTTGCAAACGTGCTCTCGATATGGAACTCGTTCATATGTACTGTACTGGCTATTAAATTTGTATATGGGCCTTAATGGGAAACATGCAGGCAAGTGTTCGTAAATACGCGATATCATACTTATTAGAGTCACTTAACCGTCGACCAAGATTTATTCGATTATTTCTCCTGGACTCCGTTAATGGTCCCCTATAACGTATTGTGCCATTTTAGAATCGCCCTGTATATTTCAAATGATGTTACTTCAGCACGTGCAGCATCTTTTTCGCTTATTATATTCGCAGAATCTGTAGGATTGCCATTTCTTTAAATATCTTAAGTACTGTATTGAAGAAGATAATCGACAGTGCCTTAAAGAAATTTAAAAATTTTTGATTATTTTGACGAATAATATTTATTTTAATAATTGAGCGTATTTCTTATGGTTCGGATTACTGTGATTGTACTGTATGTACAATATGACCACGTTAAATGTAAATTTGAATAGATTTTCAATCATAATAGTCCCGAAGAATATCTCATTTTTGAACCAATTATTGAAAATGCATGTAACATTTCAAAAGCAGAAGGTGTGTATGTATCTACAAGTACTACAATATTGCACAATAAAAAGTTATAGCTTCTAAAAATATCAAAAGAGCAGAAATTCGAACAATAACTGCGAAACAAAGCAATTTTAACGCATTTTACGATTTCATAGAGATATAAATTTCATTTCTTCAAATATAAGAAGAAAGTACCTACATTTTCGTTAAAATCATAAAAATTCCGTATACGTATTATATTTTAAGTTTTCAATTATTTAAAAACGAATTAGCATCGATTATGTTAATTACCGACATTTAAATTCAAAATATTTAGAACTTAATTTGCTGCAAAAGTAAACAGGAAATAGGTGTATACGTCGAATTAATTTGCACTAGAATAAATAATTCCGAATTTAATTACTAAATTTCATTTAATATTTATTTCTACGAGACGTATAATATAATAAACATTAATTTCCGCTTATTTATCTCAAACTGATAAGAAAGTAAATCGCGATCCTTCTAAAAGTAAATAAAATAATAACGGATGAAAAATTTTAATTCAGTCAGTGGAACATCAAAGATTAATGAAATCATTTGTCTCCCTTTGCCGAATGGCATGTAACATCAAACATATCCCAACGCACGTCTTTATCGCCACGAGGATTAAATCGCTAACTACGAGACAACTACATATGTTGGTGGGTGTATAGCACATGCTATTTACATAGATTTGTACGCCGATCCGACAAAATCCACTAATAATGCTGTTTTGAAAAACTCGTTTCTTGCGAAACTACATTAACTGGTTTCATAACAACAAACGTGCAAAAGCTATGAAAAATGTTTATGGGAAATAATTTCCTAACGCGAAAGAAATTATTATTTGTATGAGAACTAACTGTACTAAATATAATGAAGTGTAAAAAACAAGAACTAAATTAAAATTTACAACGGTAAACGTTTTGCTTTAAAAATTAAACGCAACACTACTTACCCCTTAGTTTTGACGATTTAATCGAAATGTAGTATAATGACGTTTTTGTAATAATTATAGTATTATATAAAACATAAAAATACTGTAATTAAACGTAAGCGCGGTAAAAAATAAAACACGATTACAAAAAAAAAATGGGATCCACATGTTATCGTTAAGTATAGTTAATTTGTTAATCATTAAGCTGATCAAAAATATAAACAAATAAATCTCAAGAATCGAGTTCCAACTACATTTGAGATTGTTTATTTATGAGTTTAATGGTACATCATCGTGCTGTAGGAAATGTATAAATGGAATAGATAAGCGTACAACTTTTATTATCTAAAAGACAAGGAAATCGTCGAAAAGCCCATAATTTTGTCTTAAAATTCAAAGGAAGAAAACGTGTTTAGATATTTAGATTAAGTATATTTTTTTTTCGTCTCGCTACTACTTCGCGACATTATTTTGTGTCGAAAATTATACGACTATAATTAGCAGAATTCGGCCACGATTTTCACGGTCGTAAATGATTCAACTTAAAATACCTACGCTTAAAACGTCAAATACAAGTTAAATGCGGTAACATCGTTTGCGGATAATTTAACGGAAGGTTCTTAGCTCTAAATTTCGATAGGACTCTTATCTAGCAATAAATTGATAGATTGGGTCGTAGCACGCTCGGTTTTGGAAGACTGCAACAACTCCCAAGTTTGTTCGCATGCTTAAATTTTCCTCAGACAGGGCGGCAATTTCCTGGAGTGGTGTCGGGTAAAGCTTCCGGCGTAAGTGGTCACATGCGAGGCTTAAGGGCGTGGGTGACGAGTTAACTTTGGACAATTTCGAAATGGTTATTTACATGATTTGGAAATGCTTCGGTCGAATTGACGTTTACAGTCCTATATCTAGCGGATGCAATTAGACTTGCAATGACATCTTCGCTCCAAAAACGCCATGTTAAACATGGCGTAACAAATTCGCCCATTTATCCTAATTATATGTTACTTACGCTATTTGTAAGGATGTTGTTTTACATAAACGTAGGAAAAATGCGTCTGTTACATTATCGAGTTACCAATCAACTTATCGTGCATTGGCAGTTTTAAAACTCTAAAGTTGGTATCACGAAAATTGGCACAATGAAGTATTTTTAATTGTCAATTTCTTTGCGGATGTACAGCCGAGCGCAGGTGTAACGTCGTGAATCACGAACATGATGCAGGTAACATACAATACAACGAACAAATGATGACCAGTTTAGTTAAATCAGAAAATTTGTGTTTGTAATTCGTCTTTTTGTTCATTATGCCGTGTACAATCATTTGAGAAAAAGGAGACAAACCAGACATGGATGAAATAGAGTGATGGAAAAGATACTAAAAAGAAATGGATTAATATGGGTATAGGCCAAAACTCGAGCCAAAAATAAAGAAAACATAGAGAGAGTTCATCAAAGGAAGTCAGTGATGGCAGCAATAGAAAATAATATAATTATATGTATATATGTACAGTCATGGTCATAATTAATGTCGCCGACAACGTTCAATATGAGTAATAAATAATCAAAATTTAAGCAAATTGATATCTAAACGTAGCATAAATATTATAATTGTTTTTTACAGAGTGTTTCATTGGAAAACGAACATACGTTAACAGGAATAAGGATCATCTACCTGGTTCGAAATATACCGTAATTAATGGGTATTACACCCTTCATAAGCGAGATACAGGGTGTTTTGGCGATTTTGTCAATTACTTTTTTAGGTCTTAACTAACGAGCAACTTCGTATATTTTGTTGTCATTTGGCCCACAGTCTTTCCTTAAGCTGTCCAAACGATTAGTGTACTAGCGAAAATGGAAATCCAAGACCGGATTAACAAAAATAAATCACTAAAGTCTTGTATCCTCAAAACAATACATTGCGTATCAGAATTTTCGAAATCCGTTTACACATGTGAAAAGAGCACAGAAAACTGAATTAAACAGCATGCTTTTTGTTTTTTCGCATACAGTTTTACTATTCGAATTTTGAAACATTTTGAGAGGTAAAAATGGAATAAGATGGATTTTTTTTATTAAATTTTGAAAATTGTTCAATCTGAAGTAAATCATTAAGAGCGACTTTCTCAATTCTAGTTTAATTTCCGATTTTATTTAAAGTCGCAGTGAAAAATTCTACTAAGTCCAAAAATTCCAGAAAAAAAACGAATAACTAATTAACGGCAAAACTTGTTTGAAAAGTAAATACAGTTTCAGAGATTTGCAATCAAGCAGGAAAATTATGTACAATAGAAATTTTTGAGAAATCAAGAATACATTTTTTCCCTCTTTGTAACATACTAGGATATACATATAACATAATATATGGACACATAAACCATACGCGTATAAAGTACGTTACCGAGGACATTAATTGTGCCTATTAGTTTACTACATATATATTATTACAATAAAAATCGATATTTATAAGCCAAATATTATTGTAGTTAGATTGACGCTCGATATAATAAATATAAACAAAAAACGATGATTTGTCAATTAATTGATAACACAATTAAATTATTTACGTTCCACGATCTTTCATACAAATTATAATCTAGGCATAAAAATATTCCGCGCGAGAGTTGTCCCGAATATAAAAAATGGTCCATCAAAAAACTATAAAAGAAACTCGATTTTTGTTTAATATTTTATCTCGCTTTCAAAGCGCATATATTAGAAAAAATATTAAAATAAGGCCCATAAAATGGTATATCGTTTTTAAACAAACATTGTTTACATTTAATACTTCGAAACGAAAAGCAATCATAACTAGAATCTACATATGAAATGCATATTTTTTAATTGCACGAATTTTATCGCTATCCAATACGTATTACCCGATATTCGCGTTAGTTTTTTATCATCATTAATTAAGTCGGCTATAAACATCACAACACATCCGAAATATTCAACGAAACGAATTTACAACAATTGTTTTCGAATAATTTTCAGTCGTTTTTGAATTATTCGATCTATTATAGTATGTAAATTATAGTAATAAATATTAAATACATATGTTGAAAAATGAAAAGTCTATAGGTATCGTTTTTTAAATTACTCACATTAACTAAATAAAAGGATGATTTATTATCTAACAGTATTAAAACAAGGCGCTTCATGATTTATAGAAACACTTTTGCAAAAAATAGCGCAGTAATAATTTTAATTTTTTTAATTCGATTTGAGCTCAATATTTGTATTTAATGTTATCTAAATATGAGACGGTGTTTCGAATTAGAATTATGGGTATGATAACTTTAATTCCTTTTACTTTTTTTTTATTATCATAAACCAGTTTCTAATAAAGTTTGTTTATAGATGTTGCTCGAGTTCGTTTGAATAAATTGTGACTGACGACTATAGGTAATGACTAGAATCAAATATGATTTTTGGACAGCAATGTCACAGCAAGGTATCCATTGCTGTCATTTAGATTGACGTTGAGAAACGTATCTTTAATTAATACGTTACACTAAAACGAGTTTAACGCAGTGGGAATTTCTAAGTTGTATCAGCGTCTATTAAAGGATTACAAAATGCCTTTTCGTCGGTAAACGCGAAAAATTATTTTCTACACATATGTATGTTGTATGTAAGTGCATACGAGTAGATAAAAGGTTTCGGTCGGTATTCGATATGAGGATTATTGTTTAACGCGTTTAAAAATAGCTCGTCGTGTGCGAAGCAAAGAAACCGCGTTTAATTACTGTCGAGCGCGCTTGGAGCTTTAAATACGATGCGCACACTTTTAAGAAAAAATATCTATTCGACACTTGAAAGATTAACATCTTTGTATGTGCATCTCGATGGGGACGTTAAATATTTATTAGTGTTGTAGGGACGTAATCGCGTTTACCGCCACAGGGCGGTCTATTTAATAACAGCCGCCGGCATCTGTTAATAATTAGTAGTTTTTCACCCCTCGGAGAGTAAAACGTTCGAGCGTAAGAATCGTGGAAATTTAAATTCGTTTTAAGGTATTTGCAGAAGAAAAAAGTGATCGGCGACGTGCTTCCGAGCACGGCTAAACAAAAAGCATTGTAGGTACTATTGTGTGCGGCTCGATTCTTGCACAGTCGATACAGTCTTGGCGACTTATTTAATGAAATGTTAAATGATTAAATGAAACTAATTCAGCTCACGGGAACATAAACTTAAATACTACTATACATTTAAAGTTCAATTCGACATCTCTGCGGGCATTCCAGGTTATTATGATAATAAAAAGAAACGTTTCTAAGGACTAATCTTAAGTAGTAAATATTTTGCGATTATCGACTAATAATGTACGTATCTATGATAATCGGACAAATACTCAAAAATGTTTCAAATAAAGGAGAATATCTACTACAATCGATACCCTCACACAATGAAGGCCATAAACTAGATGCACCAGTTAGCGTGTCGAGTCACTTTCACTTTTTGAGTTCTTAAGTCGTTAAAAGGGATTTATTAAATTAATAATCGCAATAACTCGTAAATTATTTACTTTGGAAAAACATTTTATCTAGGTTTTTTGTTCCTTTTGATGTCATCTGCCCTTAGTTTTTCCGCGAAATTAATTCAAAAACAAAGTGACAGTCTGTTCGACCTTTTATTTTATAAATAAGTATTTATTGTAATTAAAACTATAGAGAATGTAAAATAAATGCGCAAATACATTTTCGATGAACTTAACACAATTAAAAATAAATTTTATCTAACCATTACTTGAAATACACCCTTCAAATTACCGTTTGACTGTCGCATTTTGCGCACCGAAAGAAATCGAATTTACAGCAAGAGCATTTTATACATTCCTCTGCAACCTAGCTATCTAGCGATATTTCGCTTTAAGTAAAACTCTCAAGCTAAAAATAAATCGCAAAAACTGCGGTGGGAGAAACTAGAAAAGGATGTTTATCGATCGCCGAGGAATTCACCCGCACACAATAGTACGTTGGTACCGCTTAGTTCATAAAACATAAGTTCTTTGAATGATTAATGTTTCGGCTAAAGGGTTTTGCCAGTCTCACATATTACTAAGGATGTATCGCCTACGTTCACAAAAGTTCAACCTCATTTTAAATTAACGTAATATAATAATATATAGCGCTCTATCATTAATAACTCTCAACATTTGATTATTTCGGGATTCTAATAACTTCAAAAATACCGGAATTACAATTAGGCGTCTTAACTAATAATTTAAAGTTCTCGACGATACGATGGAACTTTCGAAGGAACTAAACAGAACAAATAACTAACATATTTTCTACCTTTATTTAGTGTTAAAAAGATCTACGATGAACTTTTTAACCTGTTTATTGTAATATTCTAAACTGGTTTACTGTCATATACACAAAAGGTGACAAATACACTTCGTAACCTTTACAATATAAATTTTTTATAAATTTACACAAATATACACAGTGTAGGAATAACGACATTTCTTATCTATGTAAATTTGCGATACATGTACATTTTAAAAATATTTACACCTACACTATCATCAATTTTACCTGTAGCTGCTTTGGAGAGTTAAAACTTGATGAAAAACATTTGCAATTTTTTTATTGCCGTATTTATATAAGGCGAAATCAAATTTATTACAAATCTCTTTGATATGGTTAGAGATAAGCCCAGGTATTCAATTTAAAATCCATTTCAAATTCACTAATTAGCTAAACTGCGACAAATTTTTCCTCTGAAAACAAGTGCAACTATACACAACCGATCGAACAAAAAAAATGTTTTATTGGAGACGCTTTTACACTTATTAAATAACAAACTACTCTTTCGTAAAAAATATGTTTCGGATAAAGAACAAACATTAAGACCAAAATAAAAAAAACAATATAAAAAATTAAACGGAACGAACAATTTAAAGTTTATAGACAAAGAATAAATATATTTGGAGAACATACACTTCTCTTCCAGATAGGTTTCTGTATGGGGGACATTATTTTTTACGATGGCAGAAAAACGGAACATAACCCAACTACAGACAGGATAAAATGTCGCTAACTTTATAGCTGGACGGACGATTTTTGATTCTTTTTCTATTCTTTATGTTCCTTGTTTGTATGTGAAAATGTTTCTTTTGATAAAGTTTTACTATTTGTTTTTTATTGAAAATATTTTATTTAGGATTACTACGGTCCAGTAAAAATAACGAAAATATTCTATTCGTCGAATTTTGACAAGCATTTGAAAGTAGGTAAAATTTTTTTTCGGTTTATACAATATAAATATGTATATCAAAAATAATTTTGTTCGAGATTAACGAAGAAGTTGTTTAATTTTGTAGGTTAATGCCCCACAAGCATTGTAAATGAAACAGTATGTTAAAATAATTTAGGTATTGTAAATCAAGTCTTCTGGTCATATTTTCTTACTTATTTTTTTGGCGTAGGTAAAATTATTTAAATCTAAAATATCACTAGTAATTTTCCTTTGCGCATGTTGTACGCCTGACCAACGTTTCAAAAATTGATTTTTAATTTTTTTAGAGATCAAAAAGTGGATTATAATCGAGAGGGGGGGGGCTTGACCCATTTACAACATATATTTATTTCAAAATGTTTGATAGCTGTATTGAGCAATCAAAATATTTTAAAAATATTTTATCAGTAAATGGTTCTCTACAAATTCAGTAAAAATTAGATATTCAATTTTTAAAACGTTGCATATGGACCAGTCGGTAAATCGTTTTTAAGACGTAATTGTGAAAATAAATGATGGCAAGTTGCAATACATTTTATTCTATTTATTTTAATTTCCTGAAAGACATACTCAATTTGCACGGTCTGTTGAGCCCGTATTTGGCCGTCACCATGTGGAAAAGACGCCAAATATAAAATTTCCGTCAAAATCGCCTTTTCGATTTATTTTACGACAAAAATAAGCTAGGAAAAATTTTCTACTATTTATGCTTTTATCATTTTTCTGTAAAGTCAATAGTTTCGGTGTGTCAGCTTTACAAAGTTTACTCTACATATTTGGTAGGGGGGTCACTAGTATCAATACATACAACTTTTCCTTTAAACTTTTTAAAATTTAATCAACAAATATAAAGTTTTGGCAAAAACTTAAAAAAACAAAACAAAACTCGTTACCATTTTTATTATGTAATTAAGTTAAGTATTCGTCAACATGTCGGGAATTTTTTATTACCGTCTGCTGAAAGATACTATAAAGGCCTCTCATTTAAAAAAATAAAACGAATTTCGAACTAGCGGTTCTTGTGGTATACCGGTAAAAGTTTAAGTGGTGGCGGTCAACTTTATGACTTTATAATTTCTGCCCGCGGAGGAATTTGTCTACGCTCCCTAACTGAAAATATACGTCTTAGATCGATCTTACGATGTAGAAATTTTCATGTTTGTATCGAAAGGTATAGTGTAATTTCTCTATGCTAATTAATTAACGTAGAGTTATCTGGTAGAGAGTAAACTTTGGGAAGCTGGCACGCCGAAACAATTGATTTTACAGAAAAATTATAACAACATAAATTATAAATAATTTCCCCTGATTTATTTTATCATATAGGTATTGTTGTCGTAAAATAAACCGCAAAGGAGATTCTGATGAAAAACTCATTTTTGGCGTCTTTTCCTTATATAAAAAATAAAATAGAACATTTTTCAATTTTAATCGTGTTTAACATTGTAATTTTGTCATCAACCCCCACAATATTTTTATAAGACCATATAGATAAAAATAGTTCTATAAAAAAATGTATATCTATATATACAGTGGAAGTTCCCATAAGCGGACAAACTTTTTTGTCCGTCTATCGGAGGTGTCCGATTGTGGGAATAGTACACTAAAAATTCGATTTTCAAGTTGTTTGTGTATTTTTATTTAATTTTCGAATACAAAATACGTAACATAATTTGTCAATTGTAATAAACTAAAATATAAATTCTTTTAACGGATAAAATTCAACTTAAATGCCTACGTATATATAAATACATAATTAAAAATATAAAAATATGTTTAAGATAGGTATAATATATACAAGTGAAAATAAAATTGTTATATGCTGGTTACTTGAACGAAATTCAAAATACTAATTTGACGTAATCTTGCATTTTTTTTATAAAAAAATATAATGCTTCCAAGACATCGATAGATTTTGAAAGCTGTTGAAGTTGATGAACTTGCATGAAATTCACCGAGTTTAATTAAAGTGGGGACTGGAGCCTTGGAAATTACGGGGTATGTCTTTTAGGTATTATGTATACATACATATTCATTCGTCCGTATATTGGAGCGTCACGTTCGTTTATGGGAGATTTAAGTAGGAAATGTGCAAAAATATCGTGTCCGCGTCTAGTTATGAAAGCGTCCTCTTATTGGAATGTATTTTAAGTGAGAAAATATAGGGAAAAATTTGGTTCCAGGAAATTTGTCCGCTTATCAAAGATGTTCGCTTATTAGAGCTATATATATATATACAGAGTGTCATTTAAAAATAAAACTTTGCATATTATTGTTCAAATCTCATTAAGCCCTGAAATAAAATAAATGTACAATAATATACAACATGTCATTCTGAACATCTTTTGTTAAGAAAATATTTTTCTAATATGAATATTCAACAAACTGATAGGGAGGAATTACTATCTTAACTCTAAATTTAATATTTTTAATTTAAACAATGTTCGTTTTTTACGTTTAAAAATTAACTTTCTTATTTTATTAGACATTAAAGCGTCCATAAATAATTAGAGTCATATTGGAAACATCTGCAAAAATGATGCAATATAATAATCATTACTGTGCCAAGTCTGGTAGGTGATTCAAAAGAAGTCTATACATATTTTTGTTATCGTAACTATTTTTAAATTAAAAAAATAATAATATCCATTTAACAAAATCACTGACACTATTTTTAAACACAAAACAATCGTAAAACGATTATAATTTGAATGTTTTAAAATGGTAAACATTTAGAATACTATAGGTATTACGTACATAATACTAAAGTAACTTCTTCGATAATTTCAATCATAAATAAATCAAATACGGAACCGTAACGATTACTCAGTTACATGAAACAATAAATTATTACACGTAATAAAGATTGTAAACTGAAAACGTTCCTATCATAAATTGTTGGAAATAATTTTATAGTTGCGTAAAACCATCCTATACTTTAAACCAATTAGCGTGAAAGTTAAACTCATACTTTGTTTGAAACTACTTTGTACACGAACGGCGTTGTTTTTATGAAAAGTATCTCTGAAAACAACTACACCTTCAAATTAAATTGTAAAAGTTGTAATGACGCATTACAATTCGAATATCGTATTTATTTATATATATTTTTTAATCTAAAACAAAAAATAATATCCTTTAAAAATAAGAGAGCCTTTTGACATTAGGAATGTTTTCATACTCTTTCGTAAATAGGCGCCGCAATATTCCGTATAATTTTGTTTTTAAACGAATAATTATTTACTTAAGAAATTGCTCGTTTTAAAAGGTTTTGCAAGAATCGATTAGCAGATTTTATTTGAATTTACATGAATGATGAATGGCTGTTCCCTTCATACCTACTACTTCGAAGTCACGACGAGGGTAGGTGACTAAAAAAAAGCAACGGCCTCCACATTACAGATCCCTCCGGCGTATCTATTGTAAAAATGAAAAGGTTGGAAAATTACCCTCTTTGAAGATATACATGTCGTTTGTATCACGTAGCAAAGGTTATTCTCGATTAAAAAATTAAATATAGGGTACTCTCGAGTTTTTTCACCTATGTATATTCCGGAGAATTTAATTCAGTTTCAAAGCGACAATAATAAATACGAAGAGGCTCCGTTAATTATCTCTGAAAAACTATTTTTAGCACACGAAGAAGGCTCAAATCAACACTTCGGTAGTGCTTGCGATTTAAAATTGGGTTAACGCAGATGTGTAGGTCAATACTCTGTAATAAATAGGTATTTTTTTAAGTTAATCTCTTTGTTAAGCGCACGATTTATTAAATAGTTCGATATATTTCATTTGATGTTTGTTACAAATGTGCGCAAACAATAAATTGTAGTGCACCTAATTTATGAAAAGTAGAATAAAAATCGCTCGTATTTTTTAACGTCACGCCTCCAGACGAAAAATACGCTTTCATTAAATGCAAATAGGAACACATGCATATAAAAAATATAACTAACTACGCTTTCAACATGATTTATAGTGTTGTTCGCATTAATTCCACAATTAACGAAATATTCGTGACATTTTACCGAAATGATAATAATTCGAGACTTCTCCACGATTATAAAAAGATAAGCAATTGTCGAGCATTTTTCACGTTTAACTCTAAACACGATACTTAACGCGACAAAAAACGATGACAACTTAATTAAAACAGAACGAGAAAACATATTTGCTAACATTTTGACACTCGCCAAATATATCTCGGTAGGTATCCATCATATAATCGTTAAATCAAGCGGAGGTTTTATAAGCCGCCCTTCGAACATCAAATTCATTTGTTTACAGCAAACGGTCGAAAATTAAGATTGATTAGTATATGCGGCCATACATTATAAACAAATAAAAATTAGTCACCAAACCCACAGGGGTTGTAACTAGTATCGTAAGTTCGACATTTTTATGACTAATTCATATACAAGATGGTGCCTAAGTAATGGGACAAAGAGCAACAGTAAATTCCTTATATCAAAATATTACGATTTCGCGCGACATATTTTAGTCCAATAATTGATATTAATGGAGATACAGGCTGTTAAAGTCAACGTTTTATTACTAATTTTCCTCCATAATTTGAAGAATTTTTAAAATATCCATAAGAGAATCGACGAAAGGTTTCTCAGGATAGGGAATAATTTAGTCTCAATTTTTATTTAACCTCCAGAGGGTGCTGTGTACTTTATACTAAGTGTTTTAAAATAGTCTTAACTTTTTGATTCTTATTCTTTTAGAAAATTAAACGATTAAACATTTATCGTCTAATCATCATTTTTACATAAAAAATTTAAATCTCGTCAAAATATGTCATTTTTGAGACAACCATTGTTAAATTGTTCAACGATTTAATAAATTAATCAAATTTTTCTTTTACTTTAAAGAATTATTGATATTATGGCTAGTTTAAAATAGTGAAATTTCGGCAATGTAATGTTAACGTTGATAATAAATTTTTTTAGAACAATTTTCAGTACCTAAACAGTATTTTCCATTTTTTCTCTAAAACAAGAAAATTAAAATAACGTTTTAAATGAATCAAAAATAATAAAACAGACTTTTAAAGGATTTAATATTAAATGTAATCGTTATGTAATGGAACGTAGCAATTTTCGAAAGTTCTCTTTAAAAGATGCATCGGTCACAACTAAAGCACTTGAAAAAATGAATTACGCCTTTTCACGGAAATAATAATATAAAGTTTTGACATAAATTGATATCGATATGAGAGCGCATCTCTCTTTTATATTTCTATGAATGCTACAAAAATCAATTATTTAAATTCTGAAATTCTTTTTAAATTTTCATTAATTCAACTTTAATTTCCCGTAGGACCTATATCGCGAGATCAATAAAACTCACGTTAAAAATACATTTTTTTGTTTCGTATAACAATAACAATAATTTTTAACAATAATTTTTAACGATATAGTTATTTTGCATTGCGAAGCAGTTAAAAATCTAATCTAGAAACAATTAAATTTTAAAATCTACTTCAACTAAAATATAATTTAAATCAGATTCGTTTAACTCCATTTCAATATTAATACCGATAAGAACTTTTCAAATATATCGATTCAAATCCATTTATTTCCGATTAACCTTTGATCATAATCACATCATTTCCTGTTAAACTAGATCAACGTCCATTTAAAATAAACTCTCCCCTTTTAACCCGCATTAACGCTGTAATATTTCATTGCTAATACTAGTTAAGACCGATATATTCAGATTCGCGATTAAAACACTTCATTTATTCCCGACTGGCGATGAGTTAAAAACAAGCGCTAGAAGACTAGAATAACGTAGTATAATTCGCGTCAGTTTTAATCGATGCAAATAATTCTCCACCAACTTTTGTAGAAAGTATACGTGCGAAACTCGGAAAGTCACGTTTTAAATATTTATATAATATTCGCCACACAACAAATTAATTTTTTGCGAATACAAAATTGACGATTAAAATCGTTACCCGCAAAATATGAGGACGATTTATAACAAACACGGTGAAATAAAATTTTACAAGTCAAACGGCGTGAACAAAAAAAATAAGGAATTATATTATGTACAGTGAGGGACTTATTTTATGTCGCAGGTAACGTAAGCGCGTATGCAACCAATAGTGAAACGAGGGACACACGTTCTCGACTAGTTATCTGGTCTTTCCGTTTACGAATTAAGATTTATTACCTTTAGGTCGGTCAACATTGTTGCTGAGATGGCGCGATTCTTAATATACTAAAAAACACTAAAGCCATAATGTATACATATTTATAAAATAAAAAGCATCTGGTCTAGATTCGAATCTGGTCACGTTTTTGTTTTTACGGGGGTTTCGGAGCGGTATTTCCAGTAATAAAATAAGTCATTGCACCGTCAAAACAACAATGCTGACCGACCTAACGGTAATAAATCAAGATCTATAAACGGAAAGATTAGATAACTAGCCGAAAACGAGTACCATTATTTCTTCATCGTTGCACTATTGGTTGCATACGCGATCACATTGCCTGCGACATAAAATAAGTCCCACGCTGTACCTCTAGGAAAAATGGTTTCCGATCATGGTGTTGCGGTCAACATGTCGGCCACAAAAATTGTATGCGTGGAAATAAAACTTAAATGATATAACTAAATATTTAGACAAATTTATATCTACTGACTAGTTCAGTTTTTCTAACACTATTTCAAGTATTTCGGTCGTTAAATAAAATTCCCATCGTATACACAAATAAATAAATAAAGAAAACACTTGGTTTCACATCCCGACATTTTATTTCTAATACACCACACAAATACTTAAACGTTTTCCAATTCAACTTTTCATGTAACTCGTTCTTTTTGGTTGCCGTTGTTGAAACTAATGATGACGCAGCGCAATAACATTCGTCTTGTATGACGTGTTATGTCCTATCAAATCAGCAAGTTTCTTTGTCGACATAGTTTTGCCAAGACAACGTATAACTTTTGTATAAATCAGAAGTAGGTAGCACGCGCAACTTTTAAGCGTTAGAAGACAATTTTATTAATAATTGTTACAATACAAAAGCGTATTTTTTAACTATCTTTTTTATCATCAAATTAACCTTTTATGTGAAAAAATATAAATTCTAAAAGCGTCATTTAGCGCTCGGTATTCATTAGCAGTTCATTATCTTGATAATATCCTACTCAAGAATTATGCTGTATTATATCATGTTTACTTACAAAAAATGTTATTTTGGCAACCTAACTCATTTAGATTGCACACAAATTGGTAACTATTCAACTCTGCAATTGAACGATTCATGAAATACTAATAATGGATGTCAACGGCCGGCAGCACGCATTCCCGTTAAACGTTTGGTACACGCGCCTATGATGGAATCCAGCGAACTTACTTAAAAGTATAGGATTTTTTTGCATTCTTTAAATTAAATCGACATTTATTTTGACATGCCTTGTTGTGTATATACCTGTACGTTATTCACGATAGGTTCCAACGCACGTCATGCATAAAAAGTTACTAAATTACATATTTGTAATATTTAGTTTAAAGTTTTGAACATGGTATATTCTACCGATGATTTACCTGCACACATCTGACATGTCAAAGAAAGACTACGATCTATTAGTACTGTAAAAATACGAGGTTTTATCGATGATGAGAATCAAACCAATCGTGGGTAACGTATATACATAGATATGTGACCCACCAAAATGAACGACCTGTATGTTCGCGATAGAAAAAAATACAAAGCGGCCCCACTAGGGTCCGTCATCAGACAGATCGCAACACCTTTAATTCCTATGGAAATTCGTTAAAAGAGGTTTGAAGGTAGTTACTTCCTTTCATATTATTTTTCGGCAAAACGCAAACCACATCAACTTTATTTTGAACTTATGTGAACTATACAGGCTGATCCTGAATCATTTAAAAAATGCCGCGTTTTTCTCGAAAACGGTTAGAAATAGGTAAAAATTATTTATTATAAAAATCATAGAGTATGAAGGGAACCGTCTGACAGTGACGCCGAATGACCTTGAAACTGATTAGTTTTGGAGTTATAGGTCTAAATTACCTTTTATAAATTAGGTGTGATATTTTTGTGATACCTAATCGATAGTTCGTGAAAAAAAAAAAAAGTTTTAATTAAAGGTATTTTTCAAAATATTCATTCGTTTGGAATATACGAGTCGAAATAGAAATTTAGTTTCGAAAGTAAGTTTTTTAATTGCAGCTTAAAATTGATTTCATAATAAGTGCTTAAAATGACCACCATTTTGCTCAAAATATTTTTGTGTCTTTCTGTGAAATGCCTGCTGAACAAAGTCTATCACGGACTCTTCGATGTTTCCAAAAATTGATTTGATTGTATTCATAAGCTTTTCACAGAAGAAAATGGTGGTCATTTTGAGTATTTATTATGAAAAATAAATCAATTTTAAACTCGTATTAAAAAATTCTTATTTCGGTTCGTATCTTCAAAACGATTGATTATTTTGAAAAATACGTCCAAGTAAAAATGTTTTATTTTTTGCGGACTATCGATTAGGAATTACAGAAATTCCCAGTCTAATTCAAAAAAAAAGGTAACTTAAGCCTATAACTCTAAAACGAATAGGTTTCAAAGTCACTAAAAATCACCATCAGACGGACTTCTTCGTACTGTACAATTTTTATACTAGATAATTTTTTTCTATCTCTAACCATTTTCAATAATAACGCGCGGTATTTATTAAATGATAGCCTGTATATATATTTTTAAGTTTTTAAAGATAAATTTAGCCTTATTTGATTTTTAAAAAGTAATTTTAATCATGTTTAGGGGTAGTTTACCTCCATCGAATTGAAAAACTTGTGTCTTTCATTCCTCGTTATTAGAAAACTTTTCCAAGTAGTTTCATTAAAAGATCGTATTGTTCTAGTGTAAGTATGCATATATATGAAACAATGAAATCGATGCTTAACATTCCCATGTCAGGCGCTAGTTTTGTCCCTTAAACATCCACATCAGCAGATTAAAAAACACTCGACGCTTAGTTTTTGGTCTACTAAAATATACTTTCCTTGTATTGTAACAACTTTCTAGCTAGTGATAACTTTGGGGCGCAAAGGCCGGAAGCGTTCAACATTTACCTACAAATAGTACAAGTTCATAAAAATGATACTTAAGACATTTTTTCATGTTAATATTTAAAAAAGTGAATGTTGGTATATATTTCAAAAATTACACAAATTGCGTAAATATTCCAAATAAAAAAAATTATGTAAATAAATTAACTCGATCAAGAGCAATCAATCAGAGGGAAAAAAACATCATCACTAATAAAAATTGTGATAGACATTAATTTCGACATAAAATGTTAAAAATTATAACGTAAATCATTTCTGTTTCGAGAAGACGTAATTACAAATTTCAAACGTATAAAAAGTACGAAGAATAAACGTTGAGAAAAAGCGATAATTGATGGTGATCGATTACTTTTCTATAAAATCCTCTTTCTTACGTTAAATACTGGTAAAAATTAATGACCCATAAATACGTCGGTACATTAGCAGCCGTATTCATAGACAAATGATTAGATAAGGTTAGTACTAAAGCCTGGACTTTCCCATAAAAACAGAAATTTGATTGGTTGCAACGTGCGTTTCCATAGAGATAGTCGCCAGTTGACTTTAATCACTTGTCTATGCATACGGCTGTAAAAAAGTTTTTAAACGTTTTTTTTTTTTTAAAGGCTAAACCCGAAAACGTATTTAACTACCATAAAAGTTTCATCCCTAAGAAATTACACAAGATAGACAAAATTAACTATAAGTACAACTTCAGAGATTCAAAAGGCTTTAGAAATTCATTGTGTTTAAACAAACACTCGTGCTTTTGCTCTCTAGAGGAATGCTTACATAAAAAGCTATACCTTGTGAGTATATAAAACTTAGTAAATTGGATGCTGTAAAACCTACTTAATGACTTTATAAAAATTTTATGAGCCCACAGACACACTCATTTGCAGCGATATACGACAACTCGATAGATATCGTCGCCCTTAAACCAGAATCTAAACTACTCGAGCCATAACTACTTGATAAGCAAAATAAACTTTTAAACATTAGTGCCGTAAAGATTTTACCAATTTTAATCATAATTAGGTACATGCGTAGTTTAATTTATTCGCTAAATAATTTTAATCATGGTAGGTATTTTAAAAATTAAGTACAGTCGAATGCAAAGTTAATGTCGCAAATCACGAACAATAGGCGGACAATACACGGCACAATGAACAAATCTACACGAAAAGTGAGGTTTCGACAAGTGAGACAAATTACA
Source organism: Rhagophthalmus giganteus (assembly GCA_036326145.1). NCBI lineage: Eukaryota > Metazoa > Arthropoda > Insecta > Coleoptera > Rhagophthalmidae > Rhagophthalmus > Rhagophthalmus giganteus. The sequence goes on from JARFJA010000013.1 coordinate 3,037,718, forward strand.
AATACAACGTTGAACTATATTCTGATTATAATTTGTTTCTTGTGTCGTGTATGCCCGCGTAATGCTCACGATTATGGACATTAATTCTGTATCCGACTGTACCTAGTGAGATTACATAGTGAAAATTTCAGATTTGTACGTAAAGCCGTTTCGGAGATTTTGTATGGTATTTCACGAAAATTCTCGAATTTTGCTGCTTGTTTCTGTATTGGCAACTTTAAGACGTCATAATTAAAGGATTTCTGCACCAAATTATGTGACATTTGGAAATAACGTATCTCAAATCTGTTATAAGGAAATGTAGATGTTGCATTTTAATTTTTCTAATTAATGCACCTTTGGGGACGCTAATTGTCGAACTATCGCAATTACCGACGTATTCCACCAAATGAAGAAATTCTGTGTGGTAGGCGCGATAAAACACTACTTCATTCTAGTCCGGTCCGAATACGTAAGCATCACACATTGTTTATCAATATGTTATAATTTTTTGAGCTTTTAAACATTCATATTTTTAATAAACTGTTTTATTTGGTAATTGATTTTCTTTGTCCACCCACGTGTACGCTAGAATTTGTATCATAACTTTTTTATTAATTAACAAAACTTCGCGAAACTTGCACTAAACTATCATATAAGGTTCTGCCTCTCATATACATAAAATCGTTGTTTTCCGTTTATTATTTTTTGAATAATCGAGTTATGAATCCAGGTGTTTTTAAAATACGATTAAAAATCACGTTTTTTAAGTAACAACGAGTTTTTTGGAAAATTATGAAATTACGCGTAATTACGTGGGAATAAAGTATCTTTAGCATGCGGTTGATTTGAATGAAATTCGTTAGGTACTTACGTTTTGAGATATAAGTTTGCAAACTCAACCGCCAGATCTTTTTATTTCCATAATAGATTGTAATTAATGAAAAACTCGAGGTGTACCTAGTAGACATCAAATGACATCATGATATGACATCAAATTTTCACATCAACAAAATGTCATGTTTACCAATAGAATCATTTAATTGGCGTGTAAAAAATAGTTTTTTTAATTTTAAGATATTATTTTTTTAAACTAAACAAAAAAAAATAAAATAGATCGGTGCATAAAGTGTTAACAAGAACAAAGACTGAGGCAACTGAACCAACAAAAAGCGAATATTAAAATCTACTAGATACACAAGAGACGCCGTAGTTAACTAAAATTGTATAAAAAAAACAAATATAACGACTGTGTATAAATCGACGCACACAGTCATTGGGGTACTCGGTGTGTAGGCACGCGGATTATTAAAAAAGGGTTTAAATGAAAATATAAAAGAGTAGAATGATTACCAACATATTAATAAAAGGGGGAGCAAAAAGCTTACTGGTTAATTAATCACTCGAAGCAAAATCATACGATAATTAAAATTTTCCGATAAGAAACTGAAAAAAAGAAGCACGCAATAATATAATATAAAAATTGCGCAAGGTGTAATACCGATATTCCTTTTCTTTTAGAATAATAATTTGTAACAATGTCATGGTGCGATAGACGATCAAAATAATATTTAAAAAAATATATTTAAAACTTGCACTTTTTTAAAATCAAAGTTAATTCGCCATAAGGCAAGTTTAACAATTATACTAAACCTGCAGAAACCGTTACAATGTGGTAGGATTTCTAACTAATACCGGGTTTAAAATAGTAACGACGAGAAAAAACGAGGGAGGGGTTAAAGTGCAGAGTAGTTTTCCAATTTTATGACGGTGTTTAATTAAAGTTGAGTTTTACGAATATTTCCACCAACTAAAGTTACTACTAAAATGGCAAAACCACTCCCGTTATTGTCGAATAAAAGTACAGAGCTCGTTCTTACAAGGCGAGAAAAAAAGGAAATGCCGCATCACCACTTGCTAACAAAGCTAAAAATAAAATTCTACACATTGCAAAGAAATCAAAATGTATATTTTGCAGTTATCTTTGATATAAATGTGATACGCAATCGATTTTAACATATAAAACTTGTTAATTCCATCTTTTTTATATTTCGTATTGTTTTTGCGAACGATCAATAATTTTAAAGATTGTTCTAATCGGTATCTTTAGCAATTAACACGCAAATCCTAAAGGTGTAGATGTCGACAAAACGTTCTCTTAAATGCGCTATTAATTTTCATAGAAAGTCAAAGCTTTCATGTCGTACCATTAATTGTAACAAACAAGATGATAAGATTAACTTCTTAATTAAAATAATCAAACACAAAAGATTACAACGACAACTGTAAAACGAGCCCGTTTGAATTTATACGAGTATTGCGATTATTAAAAACTTGAGGACTTTCAATAACCAATTCGACTTTTGGGGGTAACACACCAGCAATTAATTTAATTTTGATTAACTTGTATTATTCATTTACTGCTGAAAATCAGAAAAATGTCGTTTTTATTGATGTAATTCTACCGTAATCATTTTATTTATATTCAATATAGTTTTCGTTGTTAAAAATATATTATTGTGACTTTTCAAACTTCTACAAACGTGTTTTTTTTTCAAATATAAAACTAATATTCGAGTAGTCTACAATTTCAGTTAATAATAATTAAACTGGCAGTGGAAGCAAATTAACGTAGAGCAACAAATTGTATAATAGCAATACTTACATTTATTTTACTTATTTAATTATTTTTAATACTTTTCGTCAATGAAAAATCTTATTTTTTATTTCAGTAACATATATTTCGACCTTTTTCTAATGTCTTCTCCAATATTTTATAATATAAACTGATATTAACGAAAGTAACATGTTTTTATTATCTTTAACAAAGAAAAAAATTTGATGAAAAAACAAAGAAATTTAACTGTCGTTAATGTCAGTTTATATTATAAAACACTGGAGAAGACGTCAGAAAAAGGTCGAAATATATATTATAGAAGTAAAAAATAAGATGTTTTCATTGAGGAAAAGTGCTAAAAATAATTAAATAAGTATATTAAAAACGCCAAAAAGAATTCCAAACATTTATAATAAATTTATTATTAAAAGAATAAGATATCACGTATTAATGAGAATACACATACTTTTTAGTAACCGACACACGATTCAAAAGTGACGAGTTTACTCATTACAACAGAAAACATGTAGATTAAAAACATCAATGTATTTACAATTCAATAATTTTTTGCAAAATATCAAGAAATCCATTTAAATCCGTTATTAGTTTTATAATAATTTTCGTCAAAAATTTACGATACAACGAAATCTCTCTAAGTAGAGCATTTTTCGTTCCAGCCCTTTTTGTGGTCGCCTTAGAAAAACTTGCTACAGTGAAATCTTTCTAAGCTTAATGTTTTCTGTACTTTTGTTTGCGTTACCTGATGGTACGGTAAACGTGCGGATCTTTTAACTTTTTTCTGAAAGGCATCTTTACTTTAAATAATGACGAATCACGTAGGCGTATTTTGATGACATAATTATCTGTTTTGTAATATCACCATCCATATTTATCTGTTCATTCTTAAGGACCGCCCACACGTTACGTCTTAGTTTGCACAGGTGACACGTAGCATGTGGACAGAAGTTTGTGCAAATCAAAAGAGTCGCGTGGCCCTCTAGACACGAACTTGAATTTTTCGACACGACCCTGTTTCGACGCAAAGACGTATCGACGCTAAGGATATTAGAAAAATGAAAAACTGATTGCGGTAATTTTATTACAGTAATTTTTTTTTAAATATATTAATAGCTGCAGCTACTTAGCTATCCGCCAGAAGGATGACTACTGGGTACTAATTGAGTCCACCACTTGTTTGCTAGGTGTTTAACACCGGTGCTGGCATACCTAGCCGTTGCTTTTCCCATTTACATTTTTACATTCACATACATCTATGGTCGTAGCGGGATTCGAACCCGCAAATGTGAGTGCACTAGAACGCTAGACGAGTACCTAGCTCTCTAGGTCACCACGCCCCCCTGTAAATATTAGTACAGGTTTAATTTTGATCTAGTTTAAACCACGATTTACCTGCGTTACCTATCATTTTCGTTACTATAGAAACAAATAGTTTAACTTCAATCAGAATTTAAACTAGGATTGAGAAACTCACCTTTACTCGTAGGTTCAAATAAATTTTATCTAATAAAAATGACCTTTCCGTTTGGAAAAAAACAAACAAAATCTGAACTCGAACGGTGATAATAACAAATTATTATTAATACGGTTAATTATTGGAAATATATATGTATTGAAACGGTCGCGTCGAAACGTCCTAACATGTCCTTTAGACATAATGCATGCGAAATCTGATGTAGGTTTCGAGCTAAATGCGATAATTCTCGACTATCCTTTATAATTTTCTTGAAATAAAACAGGTCAATGGCAATTTTAAAGAAAAAACTTCATTTCCTTGTAAGTACACTACCAATCCTGCACGTTTTCCATCACGATGTGTTTCTTATCTCTTTTTATTAAACGGTGTGAAATAATCATGTAAAATCAAACAAGCTGTTGATGTAAATGTTCTGTTGCAATCGTTGCAAGTCGCGGCGTCGACGTCATTTGCCTTATTGTTATTTAATTGTACACGAAATCCATCTGGGTATTTAAGTATAGGGCTCAGTTTGTGATTTTTACTTTTTGCAAATTCATTTTTGAATTTCATTTACGACTTTCGGATTGACGAGCAGCATTTATTCCTAAAAATGACTATTCGATGGTAAACAGTTTGCGTAACACGTAACTTAAATTTGAGCTAGATTTCTAAATTTCAGTGGACCACGAATTATGAAAAATTTCACAAGATGTGGCATGTGTTTTATGTCCGTTAATTTTCCGTTTCCTGTCAAATATTGTAAATACATAAACAAATATGCATCCACACCGCAAAGGTATTAAACATCTACCGTTACGTGCATGGGAGAAATGTTTAGAGCGATTAAAAATAAATGAGTTAAATTGTGTACAATGGCTGCACATTTGTGCTGCAATCTTTTTTACATCATTGCAATAGAGTTAATGAAAGTGCGAGTTTACGCGACAGACTGGACTTGAATAGTTAAGTAAGTGCATTGTGACGATAAAAGAACGGAAAGCAAATAGAAGACTTTTACGTACACGATCTCTTAAATTGCTTTAAAGAATCGGACTACAGATGTCTTTCTTAATTCAACACAATGAATTTGCATTTATCATTAACGTTCAATAAAAAAATAGCACTACATAATCTAACCTGAAAAAATTAAATCTAGGTATTTTATATGATACACTACTATTAATATAACACCGCAAACTCACGCTACTTGATAATATTGCATATACTAGAGAACAACGTAAAATACATATCTACTAGCACCACCTAATTTTTATAGATGAATCTATTACACTGCAAACGTGTCTATGAAATTTATCTTTAAAACGTATAATACGAATATGAATAATATGAATATTACGAATCCAACGCGGACGAAATCGTAGGTGAAAGCTAATTATTTATGCTTAAGGGGACGGTATACCCTTAGAAAATTAATACTTATAAATCGTTTTTTTGTTTAAAAAGTTTCTTGACATTGTAAACGATGTACTTATTATAATTATTTGATATTCTGTAATAAAAATTTATCGGTAAATCTAGTGGTTTTAAACTTGTAACGTGTATTATTTATATTAGATATAACTGTATTTTTTTCAATTATCCAATCGCATATTTACCTACGCTAGAAATCATAGGTATAATGGAATATTGTAATGATATCCGAAAGGTATTTACTTATTCAATTCTGTTAGATCGTAGGTAATTTTTTAAACTGCTTTAAGGACAAATCAATCATGTTGATACAATTTGCTGCATTTGATATGATCTAGATAAAAAATTGAAGAATTAGTTATACAAATATGCATTGTGGTACGAATCTTAAGCTGGGAACACACTGTCGACACGTCACGTTACGGCACTCAACATTATAGCACTGATTTTTACTCGCCGGCGTGCAAAAAAAATAATAATAAGTAAATATATAGGAATTTACTATCTAAGTTTATTTGATATATCAATTACAAGCCAATAAATAGCGACGGCTAGATAATATACCTTCACTTGGAACGTGCTGCGTGAGCATCTGAACAGATGCGTCACATGTCGTCCTATGTGTTCTAATATAAAATTCCATGCCGGCACGTGACGTGTCGGCAGTGTGTCCCCCCAGCTTTACTCACACGGTGACGTCGTGAGCCAACTGGTTTAAAATTGGTACGTCAAATGGGTTTACCTTTATTAGTAGTAGTATCATAAAATAAAGGTGCGTTTTTCCAGCTCTTGGGCCGGTCGCCCTTCTCGCAGGCAGGAATGAGATGCGGTAGTGCGGAATACCGCACCTCTACCGAGCCACGCTGTACTACATGACTGACAATGAGTCAGTGCGGCGACAAGTCGCTGTGTAATAGCGTGGCTAGGAAATCGTACCTTAATCAATTCAAGAGAGAACGTAATACTAAATAATGCATTTTTTATCAGCTTCAGACATCATTAAAACATTCATTATGAACTAGAGTAGACGATAAAACACCTAGAGTACCTACTAGATATAGGGAGAGGGTGCCCAAGCACTCGAGGCACCCTCCTTGGTTACGCGCCTGCTCTTTCGAATGCAGAGGAATGGTTACAGATTATTTTCAGTAACAAAAATTTGCTCGAAAATCATTTAACCGATAATTTTCAGAAGCAGAGCTTTTTTTATTAAAGTAATTTACGTTGAAATTTATATAAATATTTATAATTCCCGGATTAGAGCGATAAAAACGAATACGATTAAGAAAGTTAAAAAATATTTGGATTATTTAAAAAAAAATTGCATTCTTAAATGTCATATTTATCTTTCTTCGCTATATACCTGTATAACGACAAGTTCATTGACAAACGTAGGTAACCCCACGTCTCACGGTCAGGCATTCCAACGGAGTCGGGCACTGGCTGCTCGCTATCTCGCTGAAAACCTTACAGCTAGCTTTCCTGCATCTTGGCCGTACTTTATTTTATTAACATAAAAGTTTTTCAAATTTTCAAGTAAAATAGAATGGCGGCATTATTCCGAAAGAAAGATAAATTTAAACTCCGTTTAGGATATTTTAGCAGTTGGGATAAGCCAACATTAAACAGAATTAGGACGATATTCAGCGTCCTGAAGTAACATTTCTAACTTTTGAAAGTATGACTTCTATATCCCCTGTAATTTGGTTTCCCAATTGAATAATTTGACTTTTTCGTAATTGTTAGCTTATATACCTACTTACTGTTTGGCACTTTTTTTAAAACACCGGCGAATTAAATTATCACAGTAAGTGCGATATTTATATTTATTCTTTAATAATCAACTTACGAGGGTAATTAAAAAAAAAACATTTCGGTTCCACAGTATTTCGAATTCTACAACGTACAAAATCAATTTCCTAATTTCAATAAAATAAATTAATTGTTTGAAACTAACAAAGCGATAAAAACTTCTAAAAACATTTTTAATTTGGACGCACCTTTAAAAATGTGATTACCTTCCCCCCCCCCTCTTTCCGGTAATATTAATGTCAAAATAAACACCTTAATTTCCAAATATTTTCGATGCAATGCCGAAAGTAAGTGAATGATCGTAAAACAAAAATATCTTTCGTCATTTTTTAAATTGTAATTTTAAAGTCTCCTTGTAAAAAATTCATTAAATAATTTTAAAGTTTAACAAAATCTGAATATAAAGAACATACCTACTATATCTATCGAATTATCTACGCACCTAAAATGGCAAAATTGGGGATTAAAAATTAAGAACATCGTAAAAGTAGAAGTTGTATTCTATTAAAATCGCATTAAAAGATCGTAAAAATTTATAAAGTTGAAACATCTCAGAATTAACAATGCATGCAATCGAAGGTCTAGTCGTAATATTATTTTGACGGAGATGTGGAAAAACGCGAATTGTGAGGGTATATTTTAGAAACTCTTATGTTACATTGTACGAATCAAGTCGTCGAAAATATGTCGTAAAGACGTGATATGACAATCTCGGTTGTAAACTCGACACAAACGTAATAACAATTTGATTATAAGTACCTAACAATAGATTTTTGTCTGTCTCGGTTACATCAAAAAACTACTAATAAAAGTACATTTGTAAATCTCATTAAAGCCAATCTATCTTCAATTGTTTAACTAAAATATTCACCTAACACCACAGCTTAAGTACATTGTATTAGTAACATTTATCATTTTAAAACAAAACTAGTCAGGTATAATATACCGGAATCCCTTCAACATAACAACACTTCGCATAATTCATTTAGAGGCAAAGAACACCGTCTAGTCCGAGAAGAATAAGAAGAAACGATCCATCTGTTTGACATGACAGTACCATTGTCTATCTGTGCATTCGTATTTCGCGTATTAAAGCTTAATTTATTGCATTTCAACAATTAAGGAGTGGTTTCCGATTTTGTCTGATGAAAAAATTAGTAATTTTGCTTTGAATACGATAATTTTTAACCCAAATTAAATTAAAAAAATTAATCACATTTTACATATTAAAAAGGTAACCTACAGGCTCTACAGTTATTAATGTTAATAATTCTGCTGCGAATGTACAACATCGCATGCGTTCACAAATTAACTGGTTGCAGTATTTTAACATAATTTTTGAATGGTTTCAAAATTATATCACGCCAATGAATTTATAATCAATTACGTTCGAGACAGAAAAAGATAAAATGTTTTGTAAGTTACATAGTACTAATCAATTGCTACAAGTGAAAAAAAATATTTCGAACACTAAGAGGTGGAACCACAACATTAGCGGAACACTGATAATCGCAAACACACAGTGTGTAACAGAGTCATGGTACACTCCCCTAATTTTGTTATTTATTAAGATAAAATTTTCAAACTTATCGTTACTTATCTAATGTAAGTACATACAAATTGTGTTATTCCCACTTCCGGTTTCGCCGGAACTGACATCCATTTTCGATTTTCAAATGGAACACCATGTATATTATTACACTTTTGAAATTTTCATAATTTTCTGAATATAATGGTACCATGTAAGTGGCATTTTAACTGCCAAAAATAAATTTGACGCCCATTTTATTTTTCAAACTAGAGTGCTTTCACTCCACGGATTAATGTTAATGGACCACATCAACACAACGAAAAATAAGATTACGCCAAAAACATGTAATTGTTTGACCTATCATCTGGTAAAGTTATAAATAATAGTCTTTGTGTCAAAACTTAATGTTTTTAAATAGTACCATGACGGTACTATGGCACCAATAGAAAGTGCATTCGATGACGAATCTATCTACGCGCTCACTTTACCTGTAACATTAATACAATCGAATTTACTGAAAAAAAAAATTGGAAAAAAATAAACTAGGTAGGTACCAAATTTTTTTGACAGTTGAAATGCCACTTATGTGGTGTCGTTAGATTCAGAAAATTATATAGATTACAAAAGTGTAATAATATACAAGATGTTCTATTTGAAAATCTAAAATTGGTGTCACTTCTGACTAAAACAGAAGTCCTAAAAAATCACACATCATGTCAAAATATGACATTTAGCGTCTTTGTTAACTGTGCCGGGTTTCGTTCCGTTTAATTTTTCGAACAAAATCACCTAGTCCCCTTAAAATTAAATTTACTCAAATCAAAAAATGTCGCTAAAGTTTTTTATTTGTGTTAGTCTCGGCTACCTGTAGCTTTCTTCCGCGACATTAATTCAAAAACATCCTGTATATTTTTATACAGATAAATAAACACTTTTTAGCATCTCCGCTCCTAAATTGGTTAAATTACAACGCGTATAGTTACACCATCATATATTATGATAAACTGGTAATGTCGTAAATTATAGGAGAGTTAGCGTTTGCTTTGATAAAAATGACGTCCCATAAACGTTAACTGTACATTATTGAATGTGATTCGCGTGCATATGGCATCTATTGGATTTGTTTGCAATAAATGGAAAAGACAACCTACTATTTTCATTGCTTATACAAGTTTCACCAATAAATTAAATATACAGGGTCGCTGATAAATATGGAAACGGTCGATTATTTCCTAAAGTAAGACAGCTAGCGAAAAATGTTAAACGCGTAAGTTTTAGGGTTGTTTAAAATCTATTACAATAAAGAAAAATTAACTAAATAGTGATCACATTATCGTGGCAAAACAAAGTTGTTGTTTTTTTTTTAACGAAACGTCCGTATAATTATTCGATATTTCAATTATTCTTGGAATTCTACAAATAATTCATATACCTCAATTTCACCGTTTTCGAGATGTATTACTCGATCAATGTACTGAAAATGTATTGTTTATTAAAACTTGTTTTTATACTGTTTTCGTCTTCTGGCATAGTGTTTTTATAAAATATCCAGTAGTAATACAGGATTTTCTATTAAAAAATACAATTTTTTCGATTTATGAATTAAAAATTCGATCAACTCGGTATAATTATGCTTTTTTATTTTCTACAAAACAAACTAATAGAAAATTTAATAATGTCCATATCATCTGCCTTATATAGTTTTCATAATAAATATCCATTATTCGGGCTCGTTTGTGTCAATTTTGGGCCTATTTAGTAAAAATAATTTTCAAAACTTGATATTTCGAAAATGGTTACATTTAGGTATATGTGTGCTGTATGAATTATTTGTAGAACTTCAAGAAGAATTGAAATATCGAGTAATATACAGGGTGTTCCATTAAAAAAACAACTTTGTTTTGCCATGACTTTGTGACCACTTCCGTATATAGTTAATTGTTCTTTACTGTAATAGATTTTAAACAACCATAAAACTTTTGTGTTTAACATTTTTCGGTATGTGTCTTACTTTAGGAAACAATCGACCGTTTCCATACTTATCAGCGACCCTGTACAATGCAAGCTTTAATTGAAAAGCCTAAGCTTTTAGAATAGAATTAATATTCATTTCGAAGGATGTCGAAGTTATAGTACCCGTAACCGCTTTTATCTTGTAATATTATATACATTGCCATTTTTTTTTATTTACAGAGAAACAGTTAAAATCGAAATTCGGCCAGTTGTTTAAAACATTCGACGTTACATTTTTGAAAGATGTAGAGATTGTTTAATTTTCGAATAAATCATAAGTAGTCTTTGGAAATTTTCCTTTAAATAACTAAGCTAAAAGATAAATGTGAAGGGAGGATACTTATATAAAGGATTTATGTAGGGTTTGTGGTAAAAGGGTGCGTTCTGCACTTTGGAGATGTGACGTTGAAGCGACGAAGCGAAAAGCGGAGTGAAAAACGTTCGTCGCAACGGGATTACATTTCGAGGCTGTCGTTCTTGGAGGATTTGTCTTGTGATTCTTACCGATGTTTAAAGGCATTACGGTCACGACAACTTCGCGATTTTGTCGAATAATTTTAATACTCGACGGCGCAATTCCCTATAAATTTCTCATCAGTTAACTCGTTTCCCAAAAAGTTTATATTTCGCAAACGATGATGTTCCGCGATTCCTTTTTTAAAAATAAATTGCAATTGCCGAAGGAAAATGTTCGAAACGAATTTATTGGATTGTAGGGAATATACGCTTAAATTGTAATCGATTAACGATACGCTCCGCAGAAATCTACTTAAACAAGATAAGTGGAAAAGACATTAAACGTCGATAGCGTCGACCTAATGATGGCTTTCGATAATTAAAATAAAGACATTGTCAAGAATGTGTTGTTTATATATCTTGGCCTATAGGATATTATTTTTCTTCGTTATTTTACATAATTTATTATATAGACGATTTTTAGTAAAATGACTTATTTTTACAAGTTCTATGTCCTGTTATAATAAACGCCTCCATTTTGAGAACACCCTGTATATGCTTAGAAGAGATATTCGAATTTTTTTGGTTAAAATTTTGTTTTTTAATACGTATCTATAACAGTATTGCGCTTGATACCTACGAGGTAAAAAAGTTTTAAAATGTTACGGCAAAACTAAATCGATATTAAAATGCTTAAAATGAAAGATATCAAAATGGTTTTCGCCTTATTACAAACTACAATCCTTTGATGATACAATAATAACAATCGATTTATTAAACGATTTATTAGTTTTTGTAAACCAGTGAAATTACTAATGTTCTGCAAATATATACGTAGAGGTGGAGTCCAACGCCGATAAATAGTTCCAAGACAAAGATACAAAACCCAAGAAGATCATAGGACGATTCAAGAAGTTTTAAAGAGTTCTGAGTTTTCACTTGAACTTGTTGTGTTTTTCCCTTCCATGTATGCTTGTGATGACCCACAATTGTTTATCGTTGGGTCCGTGTGTTATTAAACTAGGACCACAGCTTTTTATAAAGATCAGATGCCAAAAAAACATCCGATTTGAGGAGTAAAAAGAATCTCAATTGCACAGAGTCTAATGAGTTTAATCCATTGTTTTGCGATGTCCAAAACGATCGAGGAGCAGGAAGGTGAATCAAATCATACAAATTTCACGGATTAACGTAAAATGGCGATAAAATGAGGTTTATCTTCATCTTTTATCCTCTTTTGTTATGACCAAATGTTAATTTCATTAATGGGGAAAGCGACGTTAAGATAATATATTATGTTAAAGATGCCCGATTTAAATAATCACTTACAAAAACAAGAACTGGGAAACGATTAGGTAGGGCAATCGATTTTGCTAAAACGAGTCCGCTATTACTACTTATCGATTCCCCGATAAATTGTACTGTCCGTGAAGAACATTAACGAGCTATAATATATTTCAACATTATTAATATTACATCAATTATTGTTTACCTATACTTTCTGAATGAAACGTCCCATCTAATATTATCATGGTAGCAATGAAAAACGAACGGGGAGTTATTTAAATATGTATAATGGCATTGTTAATATTAATAGCTGCGGTTAACCCAAACCACATCCAAACTAACGGCCAATGGTATTGGTTTGTTTAGGTATTGTTCCATAGAACCCTTATTTCCTTCAAACTGTGTAATTGTGTCGATATTATACGAATAATGTAGATTAATTTTCCACTTTACGGAGATCGTGCAATGTTGTAAATGGCAAGGTTAACAGCTTCGCATTATAATAATAAGTATAGAGATTCATTTTGATTATTAAAACCAGTTTTATTATTGTGTTCACACCCACAGGATTCTTGCATAAGCCGAGACATTGCGTACGAACGTCCATCGCTATTTCTAACTACCCTGCCGCACATATATAGCTTATAAAATTAACTAAAGGTGGTGTATTACTATAATCCAAGGGCGCCCCGCGTCTAATTACGTTTATTTAAAAAGTAAATCCGTAATCGGAATGCAGCGATGCTACGGATGAATGTCATCAACATAAATATACTAAACGACCCTCGTCGAAATTCTCTGTTTAGCCAGTCAGGTTGATTATAATTGACGTTAACGAGGAACGATGTTCGGAGAGAAATGTGCCAGGTATATAGTAAAATAACTGACGGGGGTAGTTTGGTGGCGGTGACGATATTATTAATTAAGAACGTACTAGCTTCTTATTCGGCAAACAGAAGTTTACAAAAATATTCCAAATAATTAAACTGCCAAATATTATATTTGCGTTTTCATAATTCAAAAGATACCACGCGTCGTTCAAAAACCGGCGCCACAGTGTCGTTAAATGTAGCGTAAACTCTAGTTTTTTCGCTTTTATCACAAGACCGTCTTAGTCTTTCCGTAAGATTTTCGAATCTTAATAACACGCCAAATAAAAATATTTAAAAATGCGAACACATTAACATGCAACTTTTGAGTCTGTTCCAAACGAATATGTTCGCCGTAAAAAAAAAACAAACAAAAAAAACACAAGCGCAAATAAAAATATTCATTTGCATAATTAGCGGTTATATTAAGACAATTTAACAATAGTCGCGATATCAAAAATTCAAAATCGAAGAACGTGGGATTCCGACGTTCGTGTGGATAGATATATTTCGGTGAACGCCGACCGACCGCGGACCGCCCGCAGGGAAAGGCCACCATACCGAAGCTGCAGATTTCGGCATGAGTAAGGTCCATCAATTTCTATAAATCTTTTCGTAAACATCTAGGTACGTTTTGAAGTTTAGATGTCACGAACGCTTTTTATTTGATAATAACGTATAACGGAACGTCGGCGTCGTTGATCGTTTTCTAATAACGTCGGATCAACCTATTATAGAAATAAAACGTTCTGGTGGTTGAGTTTGAAAGCTTATAACTTAAAAACAGTGGGGCCAATTTATATAAAACTTTTACTGGGTATTCATCTACTATTTAAGATTGCACAGTGAAAATTTTAGTTTTGTACGTAAGCCGTTTTGGAGATTTTCTAACGTATTTAAAGAAAACTGTCGAATTTTACTGCTTGTTTCTATATTGACAACTTTAAGACGTCATCACTAAGAGATTTCTGAACCAAATTACATGACATTTGGAAATAACGTAAGTACCTCAAATCTTTTGTAACGAAATTATATTGAATTTCAATTTCTCTAATTAATGTGCATTTGGGGACGATAAAAGTCGAACCATCAAATGATCAAATTATTTGTGCATATAATAAAGTTATATTTTGGAACAATTGTATCGTTACTTAGTTTAAATAATAATTGGTTACGTTTTTGTAATAAATAATATAATGTGTTGTTCTTCACTCCCATTCCGACTCGAATACGCAAGCATCCCACATTGTTTATCAATATGTTATAATTTCAAGAGTTTTTAAACATTGATATTTTTATTAACTGTTTTACTTGGGTAATTGGCCTTCTTTGTTCACCTTTATTGAAGATTTTTTTATCATAACGTTTTTCTTAATTAACAAACTTGCACGAAAATTGCACTAAACTATCATATAAGGTTCTGTCTCTCATATACATAAATATTGTTACTTTCCGTTTAATAGTTTTTGAATAATTGAGTTATGAATCCGGGCGTTTTTAAATAGGTGTAAAAATCACGTTTTTAAAACATATACTGTTGTAGTAACTTAACGCCTTTTTGGAAAATTATGAAATTACGTATCTTTGGCATGCAGTTGGTTCGAGTAAAATCTGTTAGGTACTTTTTAAGATATAAGCATTCAAACTCAGTCGCCAGAACATTTTGCGAGGACTGCATGAATAGGTGCATATAGGTTATTCACGATAGGTTCCAATGCATGTCATGCATAAAAAGTTACTAAATTTTATATTTGTAATATTCGGTTTAAAGTTTTGAACGTGGCATATTCTACCGATGATTTACCTGCACACATATGACATGGCAAAGAAAGACTATAATCTATTAGTACTGTAAAAATACGAGGTTTTATTAATGACGAGATTGGAACCTATCGCGAATAACGTATAGGTATAATCGTTTAACCTACGTATATTTTATTTTTATACACCGTGTTCACCACAAAACGGTAGCAGAATAAAAGTATTTTTTTTACGTTACACGTATATGGACCATTAATAATGATGTTGCATTACAACATCGTTCTACCAGTACACAAAATGACGGTGATTAATAGCGTGTATCTATAACGATGGTAATGTAAAATGCCAGGAGTAAACGGACCAAACGCTCGACGCAACGCCCGGATTTTGACGGATAAAATAGTAAACAAAATCTATTGTATCTTCGAAAAATATGCTCCTATTATTAATTATATCGTCATTTCAAAATTTGATCGATGATATTTAGACAGTTTTAATAAATTTTCTATAAGTACTTACGTTGTAACAAATTTATCGAATACCTACCTATGTATTACGAATTTTCATATTCCGTAAATAAATCTTTAATGGCGCCATAATTAACCAAGTTTATCAAACTGATGCCGGTCAACTGCAATTACCTCGCAGATTGTGTTATGTATATTAAAACTCGTTATATAACTCTCGTTTATGCTAATTTTCTTACAAATCTATCATTTATATAAGCGATTACCTTTAAACTTATGTATTAATTACTAATTATAATTTCGTATATTATTAGTTTATTTCACATAATCATCCGCATTAGCTTTCCCTAAATAAAATATTTGCGAACATGAAAATAAATAATATTAAAAATGCTGTATCTCTCAATTAATTTCAGCTTGGCTACTCGTTTAGCGACGGAACGCTTGTCGGAAAGCGATTGTGTATCTCTCGCAAAAAACAACTCCCGAGTTGCCGTGCACGACAACCCAAGCTTTTGTTGTAGGTAATCCAGGCGAGGATAAATTTTGACAGATTTTCGAAGTAAACAACCGCCTATAAAAAATGATTAATATTTTTTCATTAATTAATCACATTTTAAAATTAAACGTTTTTTTTACAAAGCTAGTAAAAGGGGAGAATTTCTTATCTTTTTAATTAGATCTTAATGACTCATCAACGACACTTTTACTTTTATTCTATTTAGGAAAATGTATTTCCAATTATAAAGAAGTGGTGGAAAAATTAATAGGGATTTCGAATTTTGGCCTTTTATACATAGAATGGAATTGATTTTGATTAGTATAGAGCGGGCAACATTATTTTTACGTCCAACATTTTTCACAAAAATCTTAATTATTATATCGATATTATATTATATTACTATATCGAATACTTCAATCCTTGCTCTGTCGTCATCCCAATATTATGTTTATACACTTAATCACTTATTCTAACCTTATCTTGACTCTATATTAGCTGGTCAAAAGTTTTCTGAAACCAAAACCGGAACCAAAGGGACCGACTTCAAAGTTGAAATCTAAGTGGGCGCCAGCGTTCGTTCACGTTTGGATATTTAGAAATAAGAAGTACTTACAAGGAAGGTTAGGCAGGTGGAAATCTCAGAAAAATTTGAAACTTTGCAGGATTGTAGTACTAGTCAACCCTAATCAAGAGCCGTATTCCGTTCGTGCTCTTACGCGGCTGAAGAGGGTGAAATCCACCCTCGAAAATTCTAACTTTTTTCGATTTTGCTAATTATCTGTAAAACAACAAGAGCTATCGCCAACAAACTATATATTTTTGTAAATGGCTGTTTGAGACCTACATTATGAAACAAAAATTAAAGATGAAAATTCTAAGGGGTGTCATCCCTTCGAATTTTCACCCCTAATTTTGCCATACTTGGGTACATTTTTACATCGGCAGACATATATATTCATGTAAAGGACAATTAAAACTATAATTTGAAAAAAACAACGCGATATAGTTTTATACAGTAGGTGACATATTGAAAATTTATTCATTTGGAGGGAGGACTGCTAGGTTTGCGAGGCAGACCACAATAATTCTAAATAATTGATATTTCTCTAAAGTCTATAATAAATTTTATCAAGTTTATCAAAAATGATTAAAACAAAAATTCAATTGTCTGTCACCGGTTGGATATTTCCCACCATATTATCTCTTAAACACGCTAAGAAAATTTTAGTAGTGTTGTGACGTAGGATTTTGTGCGATGGGAGCTTCGGCTATTACAGGAGTCGTAGTGGAGTTTGATAAAAAAAATTGGCAGATAATGACCGAAAATTTTTAAAATATTTACTTTTTAGGAAATTTATTTTAAAATTATGTATTTTTATGCAGTAAAATTATTTGAATAATCACTATCTATTGCCTTTATACCGCAGAATTATAAATTTACTCTATTTTTAATTTAAAAACTATTCGTGTGCCCTTAACCATTGAAAATTTCCCTATTACAAACCATAAACCAGATAAAAGTTTAATTGCATTTTTATGTGGCCGATAAAATACAAACCTAATAAACATATAAATTAATACAACATATAAAACAACTAATAAAAGCATAATATAAGCAACTAATAAAACATGTGCTACTTTCATAGCTTATCGAAGTGCGAGCAAAGAACTGAATGTTTTTAAAATAAAAGTGGGATTTCCTAGTATCCATTGCATTTATATATCGAATTCTGGCAAAACCGCTTCAGATTTTTCGTGTTAGTAGTACAGAGCGGTAGTGCTTGTTTCAGTAGTTCGAATTTTAAATTACGGCGTCGTTTTGTCGTGTGTGCGAGGAGTGCTCGAGTGTTGTGTTTCCTAAAAGAATTACAAACAAAAAGGATTAATACGACAAGGAAAGGTAGGATCTTTCTTTGTCGACTAACTCTCCATATATTTATAAAGTGTAAATACTGTTTAAACTCTAACACAAATTTTTGAAAACCGAGCTTGGTTAGGCTCTTGGATAGAGACTCGGTTAGGGTCTTGGTTAGAGCTCCCCTCAAACATTCAACGGTCTAATTTCGCGAACAAAATTTTACCTTACGTATGTATAGGTATGTAATAATACAGGTTCGCAGTCAACGGAAGAATTTACGCTGGAAATTGACGATAGAGGGAAAGCGATAACGAGAAAAAGGTAGAAAATACAAAGAAAAATTTAGAAATTTCTAATTTTTTTCTTATAGTCTGTTACAGACAAATGGCAGTCACAACGGCAGCATTGTTAAGCTAAGCGTCCACTAGTACGCATCGGACGCACAGTGCCATCTCTTAAAATGTTCACCCCTAATTTTTGTAACATAATGTAGGTATTGAACAGCCATTTATAAAAATATATAGTTTGTTGGCAATAGCTCTTGTTGTTTCACAGATAATAAGCAAAATTGAAAAAAGTTCCAATTTTCAGGGGTAGATTTCACCCTCTTAAATCGCGTAAGAGCACGAACGGTATACGGCTCTGAATTAGGGTTGACTAGTACTACAATCCTGCAAAGTTTCAATTTTTTCTGAGATTTCCACCTGCCTAACCTTCCTTATTAGTTGGGTTGAGTTACGTCGATCACATTGTTTATGGATTAGTCAATTTCCCGTGTACTTTTGCTTTACCTATACAGCTATTTCCGATTTTACCAACATTATCTGAACCTTAGGTATTATATAGCTGTAGGTAAAATGTATTTGAAGAAAAGAAATTGATTAAAATTACTAGGTACATACAAGGGTGCGATAGAGTTGAATATACTAAGGAAGTACAATCGAACCTGAATAACTCGCGAATTTGAAAAAAAAGAGAAGAAAAATTTAACCAATCAAGGTTTTGTCTAATAATAAACTCGAGTAATCGAAGTTTTAACCTTATCGATGTTCGACTGTATAATGTAACAAGATACTAAGGGTTGTTCATGCTATGAATATTTAAATAAAAACATTGTTACTAGAATTTTAAAGCAAAAATATCGTAAAAGTTAGCCTCGAGAAAAATTTAAATTTAATTGAGAGAATAATGTACGCTATTTTTCGACATAATGGGAACTAATACTTTACTTACTATTTCAAAAATCTTTAACCTCTAACGTTTTTATTTATGTTAATCTTTTTGTAAAAGTATTTAAAGTGTATTTTTGATGTATGTTTTTAAAGTGTAAGTGTCCGTTACAGTTTCGGTCGATTAGCTAACCAAGAAAAAAATATAAATTATCGGAACACCATTTTCTATAGAATTTCTATTCTAGAATAAAAAGTTATTTCGAAAATTATTAAGGCAATTTAATATCCGATTAATCTTTTCTATAATAAACGCTTTTGAATATTTTAATAATGTTCAATTAAACTGATAATAATCATCAAAATTATTAAAATTTCTCTATATGTATAAAAATTCCTAATTATAACAAAAACGTTATGATATAAAGAACTTCAAAAGAATTTTAGAAAACAGCTATTATAACTTCCTTAATAATTAATTACATTTTTCTATCTACAAAAAGGCTTATTATTGAGAGCTAAATAAATTAGAGAGATAAAATAGTAACATAAACAACGCATTTAAGAATTAATGATTTTTCTACAATGTCCATGTTAATAATTATCTGGTAATGGAAACGAAAGAGAGAATTAGACACGATCGAGAAAATGCCTGAAGCTAAGCGATACAAAACTGTCCGAGAAAAACGTTAAGTCGCTTGTCAAAATATAATCTCGGTTAGATTTTAGAATGCCTACAAAAATACTTAACTTTTAATAAATTTGAACTTTTAAAAGTTGCAGGTATATTTAAGTACAAGTAATTTGTAAAATATAAGCCAGAATACTGAAATGAAATTTAATGTGTTTTTTTATATATCAGTATTTCCGATACATCTAACTAAAAGTACTATATTACTGATATTCGCATAAACTTAAAAAAAGATTGTATATATATATATATATATATATATATATATTTTAAATAAATTGAATATGACGTACAATGCTGAAAGCGGTATTATAATTATTTAGACATAATATTTAAGATAAATAAATATTCCATATTATATAGGTATATTTCACGTATTAATTTGTAAAGGTAGCGATTTTCTGTCTAATTGAAATACTCAACATTTCTATTAGGTTTCTACCCTTACCATATAATGGGATTAGGCATATTGCAATTCAGCATTGTTTTAGTTTGACCACATCACGAGATTGAATTAGCTAACACAAACAACGAGGCTCTCTCTTCCCTTAAAATAAAGAATCAAATAAGGGTAACGTTTACCTATAGATATCTGACTCATGTTCATTTGTTTATTATAAGTAGAACATTCCATTTTAACAGTCTATTGCGTTGTTTCAGTTATATTCCGAAATGTAACGTGCAGTTAAATAACGTAAGTAGGAAAAATTACTGCAAATGACTGACTGCAACTTACTGCAATGGTTGTTAACGCGTTAGGAGTTATAGAAGATTTTTTTACGTCCAACACGGAGGTTTTTGTGTTAGTAGCACCTCCCCGAAAGACACCAGGAGGAACTGCCGCCATTAGGCATTACTTCTAGTGCCCCCGGACATTCATGCCTATACCAGGGGGATATATTTCACCACCCGTACCGGGATTCGAACCCAGGACCCGTCAGGCAAGAGGTTAGTCTCCTAACCACTCGACCACCGCGTCGGCAACGCGAAGATAGGTTCCAGAAACATCACGCGTTATGTGAGGTTTAAATTGTATATAAAATGTAGGGTTATGTCCCGATATTTTGTTAGTTATATAAACAACATAAAAAACATATCGCAGTAAAACCACGACCGTGCCAAATAAGGGTAGCCACAATTTATAAATCACGTTGTGTAGGTACGGCGTTATATGAAGGTTACCTCTGCAATTAGGTAATTTACCTAGAAAGTTTTGTGGGAGTTTTGATTCATTTTATGCCAAAAACAGTCAGATGATAATTTCCTATATTTTCTTATTATTAGCATATAAACTGCAAAGTTTGCTTCAATATGTACCTAGTTGTATAGTTGAATTTATACAGAGTAATAATGAATAATCTTGGAACTGGTGATAGACCAGACCATGACTATCTAGAATATCATAATTTGACCTTAGTAAAAATCCCTGAGTTTCGAGATTTTGGTACCTTTGGTCGGTTTTTGCGTGCCGTTTCTACAAATAACAGTATTTTACTATTTTAACAATTAGACTAAATGCGCCCAATTTGAAAAATAATTGGCACGTTTAGTGCAGTACATTGTTTTTGCACCACCAACGATCAAAATAGAATGATGAAAGGTAAACGTGATCTAACTTTGAAACACAGCACATAATTGTAAAAAAAACCATACACTTTATTCAAACATTCTGTAGTGCGTTTAGTAAGAGCATTGAAGAGCATTATGCAATAAGCAGAATGTAAAAAACCTTTATTTGTAGAAACAGCACGAAAAAACACCGAGCAAAGCCACCAATTTTCGTGATATTCACAAAAACGTCAAAATCTCGAAAACCGATGGATTTTTTACTAAGGTCAAATTGTGATATTCTGGACAGTCGTGAATTGATCGATCACCAATTCCAAGGTTATCAACTATTTACGGGAGACCTTGTATATGTGGAATCCATAAGCCGTAATAATACATTTACAGCATTTATGTACTGTAAATTAAGTTTTGCAACATATGGACATTTGTATTGTTGCTTCATCTAAAAATTTGTCTAATTTTGCCCGGTTACGAGTGCGGAACAAAAAGTCGTTTAATTTTCCAACTTAAATTTGTTTTATGTTGCAAATTTTTAACTATACCTAAATAATAAATGCAGTCGTTATTATTATGAAGCTATGAATCAATTAAAAAAATGTAAGAAATAATTTTTTTAAATACTAATTGAAAGTACTATGTATAGCCTTCTAATTTGACATAAACGACCAATAATTTCATTATAAAAATATAAATTTATATTTTTCACTGTTAAAAATTATATTTATATATTCTTATCCTTAATTTAAAAATTCATAATTATCTTCCTCGTAAATAATAATTTAAGTTGTGCGCATTTAGATTGAAAACTTTTTATCGTAATTCATAGCCAGTTAAAAAGATATTATTTAATCACATTTATAAATTGATAAAATGCCTAGCAAGCAACTGTACACGTATATAAGTACGTAGGTATTTTTTCGTAACTTAACTGTTAGAATTCGAATAATGAATAGAAAACTTTCTAAAATATAACCGAGATTTTTTGGTGTTTATGTAATAACTTATGCATTTTATAAACATAATTCTGGCAAAAGGACTTCAGTTCTGTCAAGTTATTAGTGAAGAGCGGTAGTGTTGTTCAGTACGTATTTTAAGCAGCAGACCACTGCGATCTTGCCCCGTGCACTAATATTTTCGGGGCAAGACCGAAGTAGCGGTTTTCTCAGTAAATTTTAGAAAATCGATGTAATTTATTTATTTAATATAAACTTTAAAGAATGTTCTTCATATTTACCAAAAATAAACTCAAAAAAAACACAAAATTTCCTTAAAAATCACGACACTTTGTTGGACGACTCTATCTTAGATGTACACTGCACGAGGAGTTGTACTGTATAATGAATATATAATAAGGTTATTCCCCGCATGAATGATAGACATTTCTAGGGATCGCTTCATAATAATTTTATATAGGTTTCTAACTATTAGCTATTATATTCGCATTTATGTATGAATGAATATAAGCCGATTACGATCTTGCCCCGTTTACGATATTACCCCACTGCACCTTATATGTGTTTCGGTGATTACGAATTTTCCTTCGAATATATGGATTACTTACGGAAAGGATTACAACGAAAAAAATTTACAACCAAAAACAATGAAGAAAGTTAGGATTTTTTAATTCCCCACTAACTCTTCATGGTACTTATAAAGTTTATAAATACATGGTAACGCGATCGACAAAACTATAGGAGATGACAAACTAGAAATTCGAAAAGAGCCCTTCAAAATTTATAAAAATGATAAATATCAATACTTTTCAGGTAAAATTACCTTATTACCGGACTACAGGTACGAGGTAAAGAAACGAGTTGACCATTGGAGCACGTTTAAGAGCAAAAACTATTTATTTAGCGAGTAGATGGCCTCCCTGAAATTTAATCAAAATCGGTGTTACAGTTGAGCGATGCCCCTTGTTAAGTAGTCCAGGACCAGGAATAATTTTATCAGTTTCGCGACGTTAAAATAAAGACTGCGGGGTACGGAACTCGGATATTAAAAATATTTACATAATTCTATTTAATCACGGCCTAACGTACGTAACCCGCCCCCCTTGGGTAATACGGTACTTGCGTTTTATTAGCTTACAATTTCTCCTGCTATTGGTATTATTTGAGCGTATAAAATGTAGAGCGCGAATCATTTATAATGGTAATATATTTGTGTGTTTTTAATTTCTCCACGTTTCCTTAATTTAATTAACTTTTTATTATCGCACAAAAATAATTGTAATGTAATTTGAAATGACCGGGAGTAGTTAATGTTACCAAGTGCTAAACAAAATAAGTGAAACACGCTCTACCGAATTAAATTAAATTTTTCAGTTATACTATACCTACGTTTGAATTTAGCGAGGAACATTGGAAGTTATTAAAATTAATATGAATCTGTGTGATAGTTACGACTTCTTATGAATATTCTATATTACGTAATTTTTCGTTCGTGCAATTCCAAAATTTAAATAAGTATAATAAATATTCGACTAACAAGATTTGAAATAACTGAGCTAATTGAATTTTTGTTTATTTGTTTTCATTTTAATAAATTTGTAGTTAAAAAGAT
Organism: Rhagophthalmus giganteus; assembly: GCA_036326145.1. NCBI lineage: Eukaryota > Metazoa > Arthropoda > Insecta > Coleoptera > Rhagophthalmidae > Rhagophthalmus > Rhagophthalmus giganteus. The sequence goes on from JARFJA010000013.1 coordinate 3,061,772, forward strand.
TATTTTATAGGTATATGTATAGTAAAATCTCACTATTAGAGACACCTATAGGACCGGCGGACCGGCCTCTGGTGTCTTTAATACTGGGAGTGACCCTCTCGATCTATGTAAACAATCTAATGGTTCAATAATATTAAGAGCCAGCTGTATCAGTATAGGTTTAACTATAACCCGCAGTTCAAACTATAAATTTTTGTTAGTTATCATTATCGTTACTATGGAAATGAACTTATAAAGCTTATGAATGAAACTTAAGTTTAAGTTTAAACTAACACTTTACAATCAGCCCTAAATCACATTTTTAAACTTTATTAATGATTTTTTCTTATTATTAAGTGATTTATTGTTTCTAAAATATTCACATAATTGCAGGATGACCATGAAAATTTACTTAGAGTCATTATTTTAATGAATTAAAATTAAACATTTTTTTATTTCTTTAAAATTATTATCATCCTGGATTAATAATGATATTAGTAACGTGTTAGTAAAATCCGCATTTTTCTATTTATGATAATAACCGAGTAATTCGTTATTTCGTTTGACATGGGGTACAGCGAACTCTTAAAATACATAATCTTGTTACATAAATAAAAGGAAATTGAATAACGTTTAGAAAATACCACCAAATTTTAGGAATAATTAATCATTTAGCAACAGCATTATTAATTAATAAAATATTTTTCGATTTTTTTTATCTTCTGTTTGACTACTGTGAGCTGGTTTAAAGTTTGTTTTAATTTGTTAATGCCTAAACCAATTTTCGATATCTTGTCAACTTTTGCTGGTTTGATCAGCAAAGGTCGGTTGGTTGATTCAGTTGACTGATTTGTTGAAGTTTGCGTATCAGTATTTTTTTCTGTGAGTTGACTATTGAAAGTTAATTTGGAGTCCTCCGTAGTTTTTTTGTTAATTTCTATGCTAGTTCTTGATATTTTGTTACGTTTTGCTTGTTGTTCAATTAACTGATTTGTTGACGTTTGTTTTTTAGTATCTTTTTCTATAAATAATTTTTTTCTTCATTTGTTACATCAGTTGCTTTCCTTTTTAATTTGGACATTTCCTCTTGTTTCTGTTGCTTCTTCTCGTTCGCCAACCCATCATTCCTTTCTAATGCTTTTCTCGCATAACTTTTAATATTTATTTCGATAAAATTGAATTTACAAGTTTTGAAAACAATTTGTTTTTGCAGGGACTTTTTATTTTATGTAACTTACCACTGGAAAAACGAAGTACAGAATAAATACATATGTATTTTTATACATTTTAACTAAACATTTTTACAACGTCATAATCGTTTTCATTAGTTTCGTAATTAACATCAAAGGACGTTCAAAAAAGATGTCAAGAATGAGAATTGCAGAACTTAGAAAGAGCATTAGAAAAGAGCATTATCGGAGCCGTGGTGCCGCAGAGAGTTAGTTACTTGACTGGCCTTCTAATGTCACTACGGCCGCGGGTTCGAATCCCGCTGCAACCATGGACGTTCATGAATGTTAATTAACCGTAACCCCTGTACTAAGCAAATATAAAAACATATAAATAAAAGTCTGTGATCAACGGGCAGCGATCCCAAGATCATAAAATAACACAAAAAAGAGCACATAACCTCGACTTAACTAATTAATATAACATCGTCTTCTCAAGAATAACTCATAATTTGAACAATTTTTTGTATATTTCAGTGAAAAAAAGACATCGGGACATACTTTGGCGCTGTTAAATGAGAATGACCCACACGCGTTACCAGATTGTATGTAAAAAATATAATTGGTTTATACCATTTAAATATGTAGGTGTTATCTATATTAACTGACCGTAACACGATCCGCCTACGTTATTTCGGTTAACGAAACTACATATTGCATTTGCCTATTGATGAATTCCTACCAGCTATGTACTATTTCTAACCCTATTTTTTATACCGTGCGCTGATTGGACAAGTACCGAAACCCACGAACAATATTTTTTAACGCAAACACTGATGCCGAATGCTTTAATTAATTTTGCGATCGTTATAATAATTATAATGAAATATAGAAAAGTTAAATATTTGTAAGGCATTTTTAAAAGCGAACGTTTAACACAAATACTTCAGTAGATATATTTAATTAGCTTACATTTTAATAGTTATTAATTAGCATAACCCGTCTTTAACCAACATTTTTCGAATAAATTAGTATTTTTTAAAAGCGCGTTTTTAGAATTATTTTTAATCGAAAATACGTCGAAAATTCATCCTGGTTTAGTGAAACTGTAGTTAACTTTGCGCGTAACGATAACCTATTTAGTAGCTGAAAATTAAGAAAATTTTAGTGATGAATAAATTACAGCGCATTACGGTTCGAAGAACCTAAACGGTTCTCGAGAGACCATTACTATAGCAATGGACACGGTCTATGTCTCCTCTTATTCACAGTTCGCTCCCTCCGTTCGGTTTATTTCTTAAGTTTAATCGATATACTTCTTAAAAATTTTCATTTTTAAATTAACTACGAATAACGTAAAACGTTTTATTAAATAGTTCATATAGCGAACGAACATCCCCAGACGATATCAGATTCGGTTAAGTTTTTATCATCCCCGAAATCCAGTAAACAAAGCAATGAAACAAAACTATAATAATCAACCGACCATGACTTCTGCTTGAAGTATCTAAATTAATATCCATAAAACATTTAAATGATGCACATAAATTTGTTCGATCAGTCTCATTAAATTTTCCAAAAATAGTCCGTTAATTTATATTTTAACAAAATGTAAGTAGTAAATATTGTAATATTATTATAAAGAATTAGTAAAATTAAAAGGCGAGCACGACGAATATCTTTATCCGAAGTTGTACAAATTGCGTTCTATTACTTTTTGACAGTGGGGCGTCTTGTTCTGCCCCCGTGTTCTATTACTATAAGATGCTATTAATCGAGAAACTGTATTTGACAGTCAACTAAATTTTAATATCCGTTTTCTTCGACTATATTTATTTAAACTGTTTCTAAACATCAAAATCATTTCTGTCGATGACACCGTAATATAGCAAAAGCGATAAGGAAACTAATTATGTACTAGTAAATAATAAAGGCGATAACGCATTTAGATTTTTAATTAGATTCCTTAACGTCAGTTTAAGATTATTAAAAACTTATTTCTGGTACTTGCACGTGTTAATAAGATGTTATTACGCAATTTTTGAGGCAAACTATTGAATTTCGAGCGCGAACTTACTTTTAATGTTATTCATATAACAAAACGTTTTCAAGTATAGGATAAGACGAAAAACTATAGATTATTATCATAAGAATGTGAAATTGGTGCATATTTATTAATTAAATTCAAATGATTTCCATCTTATTCTAAACTATAATCCTTTAGTAGTGTAATAAAAGCAAAATTGGACAGAAACATTAATTAATTTTTGTTAACAAGAGAAATTCCGAGTTCCGTATTCTTTTTAATCAATTTTTAGCCTGTTATGTCGCTATTACTAAAATAAATAATCTACCTGTAAGCCTTTCAAAATAGATAGCACATTAGATTAACGATTCACTTTGACTTATAATCCTCTTAATAAGTCAAATTACATTCAAATCTTTTTTAAATATACATATTTAAACTTTAGGAAAGTTACCTACAATCTGAAATAAACATCAGTCGGCAAATTGGACAACATAATATGGGATAGTTGGTGAAATAAGAAAAACTAAATTGATCATCAGACGTGATCAATTATGTTTGCTAACTAACGTAATACACTTCATTATGACCATTACTTAATTTGCATATCGAGTTGACCAAATGCCATTTCCACCGGATTTAATAAAATTATTATTTAAAGTTACATTACACTGTTTATGTTTGAACACTTAAAATTACATTTACGCTATAAAGTTGCTACAATTTCTTTGATAAACCGTTCGCTCTTAATTACTGTTGTTTAAACGCTCCGGGACTCCGAACTAACGTATTTCAATATTTTATTATTTTAATTATGCAATGTCTTATTTAATTGAATGATCGATATTAATTGTCGTCATTAAAGTAGTTGTTTATATCATATTTCGTGCTGCAAAGTCCAAAATCGATTAATTTAATATTTAGAAAAAGTTTAATTTTTATATTACCTACTGTTTTTCTTTCATTCTGCAATTTTAATTAATACTATAGTCGTTAATCTATTATTCCGATAATAAATGTTTAAAAAGTGATGTATGTTTCCTGAGTTTACGTTACAATGAATTTCATAAGAAAAAATACTAACAAGAAGAACGCAATAACGTCGGAATGGGACAATTCATCGCCGATTATCTTATTATTATTATTATAAAGTATAATGAAAAAATTAGTATAGATGAGATGAGTTTAGACTAGTGCAGATGAGGTGAGCTTAGGTTATATAAATTGTTCAAGTTGGTATGTAATTCAATGTTTTAAACATAAAAATACGGTTTTTATACTTACAACCAATTATTATTAAATATGTAAATATCTTTTACTAATAGCGATATAAATTTTAATTCATTATTTATCGGCGATAAAATAGTCGCGAATAAAATTTCCGGCGTGAAAGGGTCGAGGATGAATTGTCCCGACGGCCGCGATGAACTGGCTGCGCTGAATTGGCCTAGATCCCGATAACGTACCCTTTAACATTGTATTTCAAACTAACGTGAATAGAATATTTAGCCGAAGAAGGCGATTAGTAATTTCACCGTTTTTCATTTTAATTTAATTAGTAAAACAAACCGTATTGATTCCTTAATTGAAATTAATTATTATCATGCAGGCAGTAATGTCATGACGATGACGGTTTAATTTATTTTAACTACTCAAATAACATTTGCCTATTGTCCAATTTATTACAACTTAAGAAAGTAAGTATCGAAAAAAATATATACAGCGAAAGTCGCAAATAACGACGGCGAAAGAACCGCGAGATTTGCGACGCTATATCCGGAGTATTTAAGAAACGCGCCCTTAAAGTTTGGTAGATTCCTCGCGAGACAGCCTGTATAAATTTTAAATTATCTACATGAAATATTCGGTAATTCTAGTTTGTTTTTTTTTCTGGTATCAAGTAATTCTTAGAAATTGCATACGATTCAGTCACGCGTCGTTATAAGCGACTCGTCGCTATTTTTACGTTATTCATATGAAAAACTAACCAAACGATTTATAGTTTGTCGTTATAAGCGACTTCGTAATATACGACTTTCACTGTAATAAGTAAAATTAAGTTTAAAATCAATTTTCACAAAAATGATCATCAATAACCTTATTTTTCCATTGAAAATTAAAAACCAAATGAAAACACAACACATTTAACGTGTTAACGTCTAACAATGTGATGTTTATGTTAATACAGTTAATTATCATTTAATTGTCCCTCCTGTAAAAAACTAGCAACCAAAAAACCTCCCTTTAACCGTTTACCCTAGCATATCTTTACAATCTAATTTACTCGAACGTTACAAAAATGTTATGCTTTGCCGAAAACCACTAACTTTCAAAACAAAAATCGTATACTAGTTACTAAAAATATTAGGAAAACAAACATTTTTGAAATCGTCAATTCTTATTCTAAAAAATTTGCTACACGCAATAAGATGATCTATTTGTTCAACAAAACGAATATCTTGCACACTCAAAAGCGTGCAAGTTTTTAAGTTTTAAGAAATTATTTGAATGGTAACTTCCTAAATCGATTGAAAGATCGTTGTGGCATTGCGAATTATGAGCGTAGTAAATTGGCAAGCTCACATTTTCTCGTGAAGTTATTTCAAGCGATTTAAATAACGATATCGAAATTTTGATTTAAGCAGTTGTCGAAGTGTTAAACTCCATTACAAAAGTCAAGGAATGTGTTAAAGTTGGGGATTGTCGATGTTGTACGTTGTACGAAAATAAAATTCAGTTTCTTTTGTATTTTCTAAACATTTCAAAAGTTTCTGTTTTATAAATATTACATTTTTTACCTACGAATAATAGCATTTTATTTCTGTCTTAGAAATTAGTGATATTGAATAGAGCAAAGACTTTTATGAAAAATAACATTTTTTCGAAAAAGCCAAGTAAATTGCACCCTTTCGTTCAGTTTGTCCACAACAAAACACAATATAAAGAAGATTGTTGAGCAATTAATCACTAGAAAAACGTAAAAATAAAATAAATTAACATCCATTCCGATCACTAGTTTATTAGTTTAGTTTAAAAGTTCGATAACAATTTAAAAGTCATAAATCTGATGATGGTTAACACATAGTGGGAGATAACGCCTAAAGTAAAATTATACGTATAAATTAATCTCTTAATGGCCAGTATATCTGTGAAATCATTCATTTTTTGATTTGGTAGTCAATTTTTTTAATGATAATATTTTAATAATGGCGATTTTGTTAAAAATGAGATAATTAAATTAAGATCTAAACTGTAAGCATTATACATACCTAATCCCAATAACTTTCTATATTATTATCCTATTAAGTAAATGATTAAAATGAGCAAGAGAAGTAGTATAATTTAATTAATATATGCAGAAATATGGCAATAAAGATTTTTTTGTTCTAAATATATTATTTTTAATTATATGTACTTTTAGATTTGAGTATTAGATTGAATTTACGTTGATACCAAATAAAAATAACCCCCAGTATGAAATAGCTTTTCCAAAAATATATAAAATATATACAGGGTGTCATTTAAAAATAAAAAGTTGCATATTACTGCTCAAATCTTATTAGGCCCTGAAATAAAATAAATGTACAATAATATACAACATGTCATTCTGAACATCTTTTGTTAAGAAAATATTTTCTTAATATGAATATTCAACAATCTAATAGGGGATTGCTACTGTCTTAACTCACCCTGTATATATCGGTAACAGTATGATAAACAACAGAATATTTACTTCTTCGAATTTGTTCGAGTTTTGCTTCATTCCAACCCGTTTTACGAATCACACTCGTGAGAAAGTGAGAAAATACGTAAGTACACATTCCTGTTTGTACAAAAAAATACGTTTATATTAATAACATTGTTTGAAGATTTCTGACCCCGGAAATAACAATGGCAAGTTGAAACATAAAATTTTAAAAGTCCAGTTTTAACAACTAGAAATATTCAAACATGAAAAACTGACATTGTCGTAAGGACCGAGTTGTGTGAATTACGGGAGCACGTTTTAGAACATCCACTAAAATCATTATTTTTCCTATGTTAACCTTGAAATCTTACAGACAAAGTTTCATTGACCGCAACTCGTATCGTCTGTTATAATACGTAGAATATATAATTAAAGAAATGGTCGAAGAATTTCTAAATTGTCGCGTAAAAATTAATTAACGTAATCTGCGATCTCTTAATAAGCGAATATTTAATGTAGTTAGAATTATCTGATAAACAAAAATTTTTAAAACAAGTCAAAAACACCAGAAACAGGCGCACACGTCGAAATGGGTTCCCTCTAGTTTAATTAATTCGTAAATCGAAAAAAGTGTATAAAAATTGATACAATAAATCTTGAACGTGTCGCAGCCAGACCCTCTCATTTCGTAAGCAAAAGAGGGCTATTTTTGAAGGGGCATTATCTGCTAAAAGCAGACGCTCTATGAAATAAAATATCCATCCATCAACTAGTCAACGCTACACGATGAATTTAAACACGCGGGCTATCATTTTAATCAAAACCGACTTTTACACACATATAGTTGTCGATACGAGTGGAATCCATTTTTTGGTTTTATTAAAAATTAATGCGAGCGATCGGTTTTCATTACTCGAGAAATCAAACACGACTTTATGAAATACATGAATGGACTTGAAGTGGCGTACAGTTCGTTTGGACAAATAAAACCCAGCAAATTGAAGTCGCAATCTAAAAATTCTCGACAACTAAAGTTTTTATTCGCAGTTAAATTGTCGATGTAACTTCAGCGAAAATGGAAAAAAAAAGAATATAATGAAGCTCCAGTATCTATATTTGTTCTCATTTGATATACTTTTTATTCACGTCTCGTCTGAATAAAGACTGGTCGATTTTTATCCTAACAATATGTATTAAAAGTTGTATTTGCATTTTATACAAAACGGGATTTACTTGCAATGTTCCTTCGTCGCGATTCCTAAATTATTTCGTCCTCATAATGAAATTTAACGAAACTGAGGCACACGATGAAATTTAACATTTGAGCTTATCAGTTTCTGTACAACGTTTATCAAAAAGAAATGCTAGTTATCTATCGATGCTACAACATTTTTTTGTCAAGATAGTCTTTCATTCCATGTAAAATTTGCTAATTTATTATTTCTATTCACTCAAATGTTAACGTGCATTTCTCTTAAAATCGTGTTTTCGTTTTAAAATTCGGAAAATTATTTTTTTCTTGAAAACTACAAAAGGTAGGTTGATAGAAGTTTTAAATAAAAATTATCGCAAAATATAGCATGTTCTATTTAAAAAATTGGTAACACCGCTTGGCGGCGATGGATAAAGTTTGAAGATTTTTTATTAGAAAATATGTACTCCTAACTGAGATTTATTAATATGTTTATCTGTTTCCGAGATATTGAAATGTCCCATTGCTCGTAAAACACCCGTATAATTAATTATTTTAAGTTAGAACAATAACAAATAATTAAATGAAAATAATATTATTTTCACGTACATTTATGTATGTTTACATAGCTTTAGAAGAAAAATGTACATACATAGATTATTATAAATTTCTTCCTTTTAAACGTACAATACAAAATGCCACAAATACCTGCACTACATCTGTTTATAATTTATTTTAATCATTTATCGAAAATATTTTTTTAACATTGTGTTTCTTCCCATATTTCTATATAAACGTCACAGGTTTCAACACCTTCGGTACAATTGCGTCGGAGGTGTCGGTGCAAATTCAATTTTAAATCGCGTTAAGGATTTAAGCGATTTAGGGACAGGCGTTATTAATTATTCCAAGACGTGCATATGTAATATTCCAGAGAGCTGTTACTCGATTCTAAAAAGATAAAACGCGCGTTTAATTATTAAACGAGGGACGACATGGACAACTCGGATACATATATATATGTACATATACAATTTATTACATTTATCGATTGACTATCTAAAATTTTAATATATCCCACATTCTAGTTATTACGTGTGTCCTAATTTCAACTAGTTAATAAACTGATTAATGAGTTTTCTGTTCGATTTTTCATGATATGCAACGAAATAAATTAAAAATTATTGGAAATATACGAGTTGGCCGAAATATATCAAGAAGTTAATTTATGTTCGATATTAATAACGAGCAGATGAGTGACCAATATGTTCGATAATAATTAACAAGGGTCGTTTCTTTTAATCCTGACAGGTCTGAAGATGATTTGCACTTTAATCTTCGAAATTCTTACTGTTGTTTAAGTAATTCAATAATATAATTGGGATCTCCCCGGAGATATAACTGCGATTACTAATTCGCTGCTTAATTATCTACATTAAATATATACCTACAAGATGGTGAATTTATTTATTAAGACACTTTTATCTTATAATTAAAACATTTCCGATGTTCAGTTCAACTCCTAGTCATTCCCCAAATATTTTAGAATTGTGGAAAATTTCGAAACTTTAGCAGGTATAAATATAATTTGTTTCGTTTCGAAAACGTCAGTTCAAATTCTGAAAGTACGTGATGAGTAAAAATTGTGAAAAAATATTTTTCAAAAAAATTTAATCAACGAATAAACAAACGAAATAGTTGACGACGAAATAGTAGATAAATGAACATTTTTTGATAAAAAACACTTTGTATCAAGTAAAATATTTTTGAGCACTATCGAGACTTTAGTCCGTATGCATACATATGTTCTAAAAACTACCTTCCGCGGACTTCTTAGGTAAAAAAGTATGTATTCAAGCTTAAAATATTCGTAAAATTCTGTAGGTCACAAATTTCACCATCTCGCCCCTATTAGAAAATTTTTATGACGTCAAGATGATGAATGCCAAACACTGAAGTTTCAAAATTCATTTTCTCCGCAACTATTGATCCGATTTCAAATTTTAAAACGCCAAATTATAGAAAATTTATTTAGCTAAAAATGTTGTCGTAACGTATATTACCAAATTTATGGTAGTTAAGGAGCTACAAATCGAAAAATGCGTTAAATCGTTAAAATTTCAATAAAACTTCATTTTTTGAGATATTTATAGGTATTTAATAAGGTCTGTTACCATCCCTCGATTTAATTAAAAATTGTAAACATATCGTGAGACCTAAACAAAATCATTTGTTTGTTACTTATCGAAATTTTAACTTTATTTTCCCGATCAACATGTCGGGAATTTTTTATTCCCACCTGAAAGATACTCTAAAGGTCTCTCACTTAAAAAATAGATAACGAAAATCAAACGGGTAATTCCTGTGGTATACCGATAATAAGTTTAAGTGGAGTTGAAAAGGTACAATATAATTTTCCTAGGCTATAAAACGTTCTTCAATTTACGTTGCATAGTAAACATTGGTAAGCTGTCACGCCGAAATTATAGACTTTACAGAAAAACAATAAAAACATAAATTATAGGAAATTTCCCCTAGTTTATTTTTTCACATAAGTATTTTCGTCGTAAAATGAACCGTAAAGGAGAATCTGCAGAAAAACCCTTTTTTGACACCAATTTTTCCAGAACGGCGGCTCGAGATCAACAGATTAAGTTGAGGGCTTTTAGTATGTTAATCAGTACGTCTAAATGAATCAATTGAACTTTATCAATTTGTTTCGTCAAACGTCGAAACGTTTATTCGATATTTTCATAATACCCAATATGTAATTGTGGAGAAAATGTAGCTTGAGACAACACAAATAAAATTAATTTAATAGTCCGAAATATGCCAAGTTGAAATTTTAACGGTTTAACGCATTTTTCGATTTATAGCTCCTTAACCACTATAAATTTGGTAACATACGTTGGATAACATTTTTAGCTAAATAAATTTCCTACAATTTGGTGTTTTAAAATTTGAAATCGGACCAATAGCCCCGGAGAAAATGAATTTTGAAACTTCAGTGTTCGGCGTCATCTTCGTGACGTCAAAAAAATTTTCTGACAAGGGCGAGAAAGTGACATCATCGAAATTTGTGATCTACAGGCTAAACACATATTTTTTTACCTATAAGGAGCCCATAGGATTACATTTATGCTTTCGGACTACTTGTTAGTATTTAAGAATAAAATTTATGAATGCATTAAAACAACAGGGGTAAAAAGTTTGGCACAGACCTTGGACACTCCGGTTTTTTATTATAGTAACGTTACTCACTCCAAAATGTCAACGAATTATGTAGGTATATATCTAGCAGGTATTTACAATGATGACTATGCTGTCCGATGAAGTGTTTAAAAGAAAACTTTAAGCCGATATCGAGTTATTAAGCAATTTTAAAATATTTTCGAAAACAATATAAAAGCCACCTTAAATTTGATAAATTAAAAATTTTAAATAATTAATTAATTATAACCAAATTCGATCGAATGAGTCCAATTAAAAATAAAGCCTAATTAACTTATTGTTAAAAAAATCTTACTTGAATCGTCAGTTGAGTAATTCAGACAATACGAAGAAAGCTTCTTATGTGATCACTTATTCGTTTATCAATGAAAATTTGGTAATTGCCCTACACTTTGATAAATCTTAAAATTTAACCATCAGACAAACAAGCGGTGACTTTCTTAAAACAAGGCATACATAATATTATCGAATTCATATTCAGTAATATATTTACCGTAGATCGTTAAAGATAGAACAACCCTCTCTAATTAAACGTGTACGCTAGTAAACACGTTAACATTAACCACATAACAGAGCGCTTTATCCTATTACGAATCAATATATTTAACATGTTGATAATAAATAAACTGAGATATTATCTCGACTAAACCTGCTTTTAAAATTTCCTATATTAAAAATATCTCATTTTAATCTGAACCTATACCTATAATTGATTATTACCCAAAAATTTAAACAATCCATGTAGATAAGTATTAAAATAAAAAAAATGTTTAATTGTTTAATATCGAATTACGATATGTAATTAAAAACTCAACATACTACCAACGCCGAGCCGAGTGTTATGTTAAACTTTTTAAATAATTCTATGAAAGTCGATAGTTGTATTTTCAAAATTATACAAAACAAAAAATTTACCCAATTTTAACAAAACATACATATTTACTTAAATTGATTTAATTTGGATGCAATATCAAGACATCTAAATGATTCAATTAGTATTCCCATCAAGGGGAACACTAATAAAATTTCGGCTATAAAATTTAGTTTAAAATATTCTACAAATATTAATCGTCTGTAAGCAACAAAAAATGTTTGCTAGTTTTCAAAAAAATAAATTTTAAAAATCTTCTGATAGAACCAAAATTTTTCGCAGATTTCTCGTATTTTTTACTCGATCAGGTACAAGTGACCTTTATTTATCTAATAATATCGATGACGTTTTGTCTAAAGGACGTAACCCACACTTTTTGCGAAAATGAGTTATTCTGACTATCTTAAGCATCTAAAACAAAGGTATCATCTGTGAAAATCTAGTAACAATATTCCGATTTTTTTCACCGGAAAAATCGATTTGTATTTCCGCGAAACGTATCTTCTTATAACTACGCGACGACGCAAAATGTGCTAATCCTGTGAAATTGACTTTTTGTGGATTACACCCTTCTAGAAAAACTGCGTCGATATCTAATAATAAAAGGTTTATAAAGTATTAATTTAGATAAAAAATTTAATATTTTACTAGATGCCTTTATACACTTTTTTAGTTAAATATAATTAAATAATCGGTATTGAAATACATTATTTCTTTTATGTATAGTTTATTTGTTAAATAAATTAAACAAAAATACATACATACACCATCACAAAACATTAAATAGTTTCTGCCAAAAAATCGACTATAGGTGATACCCCACTGCGCCTTTAGGGCATACCAACCAAGAAATTGTTAGATTTAAAAGTAAAGACGTGCCTACTAATAATTTTTATTTATTTATATTCTGTTAATAATCCTGAAGTACTTTTACAATACAAATTCTTGCCTTATGTAACTACACACGATTTACAATTTACAAATTTACTTCTTGTAACATCGCTTCTTTACCAAAATTAAAATTTTCCAACTATTGTCCCGAATGGCCGATACTCCAAAATTAATGCAAGTAATGCAACGAAAATAAGAAAAGAAAATCATGAAATAGTGGGTATTAGTAAATTACAATTTACGGTATAATGTGCAATCTCCTAATGTCTAATTAGACTTTAACGTTAACGTCTAATGTTAATATTAACTATCGGATACGTGAACTTCCAATCCTTTATATAAGTCTCTCTACTTTCATTAATTCGCTGTGTTCACGTTCCCAGCACTTCATTTTTGTTTTTAATTTATTTTAATAAAGAATTTTTCCGTTTTTACAACCACCCAAAATTCTATTAAATAATAATTATTTTTATCAAAGCTCTTTTTCCCACTTTTACTACCGATGAATTAATTTCCCTATTTTCGTAATCGTGACCGTTACAAACGAATACGGACATTTAAAATTAAACATCAAAAACACAAATTTTGTATAAAAAAACTTACTCCTACGAATTTCTTTAAAACGAAAAATACTTCTCTCGTTGTCAGTAGATTGTTTTAAAATGAATACCATATATTATTACTTCGTTATAATAAATCTAACAGAAATTTAACGTGCTGAAAATCTTATTTCAGTTACCTTATTTAAATGTTAGCTATTTCAAGTAGGTACCTATTTATATTGCCATTACATTTTTTTGTTACAACTTTAAGCAAGTCGGTTTAAAAATTGATAAATAACTGGTATAAAATAAAAACACAGTTATTAAATAACGAATAAAAAAGAATGTAAATGGACGACGAACACCCTTAAATCTACAAAATAAACACGGGTGTGGCGAAACAGTCTTTTAATAGCTACTATACGACAGCCTCAGGTTAAACGTGGTTAAACGAAGGTAGAACAATAAATTGTAATTTTAAGCAACTATGATTAAAACCTGTAAAAAAAATATGTATAAAATACGCTTTTGTAACAAATTGTTTTAAACGCGATTGAAGACACGCACGTCAATTAAGTCGGATTTGAAATTTTCGGAGTAACAATCGCCTAACGACAAATCTTAAATCATCGAATGTTCGAATGTTCGAAAGTTGTTTGAAAATTGTCCGAAAAAAATTTAAACATCAAATTTACGAGTGTTTAATTTTGATATTAAACGCGTTCGGTTGAATCGAGGGGTAAATTGCCGGGGTAATATGGTGTACAACATTCAGGAAATAGTAAATACTAATCGGGAAATATTAGGCAACCCATGAGCACAAAATATTGGTTCAATATTGGGCAAAAGTTGGAACAATAGCGGTATTATATTTTTAATAAATATTGACCCAATGTAGAATGTAAACATTTTGCTTTATTGGCACAATATTGGTTAATAATATTGTCGAAATATTAATTAAAAATATATTTTTTAATTTTTCCACAATTTGCCATGTCGCACTCATATGTATGTAACACTAATGTTTCCTCGGCTGTCATGGCACACGCATGTGTATGACACTTGTTTCACTCCTTTCTGTTGCCGTCACACAAATCTAATTGTAATTATAATGGAAAATACGACCTATGGTTTCTGAGGAAAGTTATAGGAACCGAATAGAAATTTTAAATCACGTTTTATTCTTTATTTCGCGTATTTTGCTTCAAATTTTTAAATAACTAATCGTAATAAATAAAAGCTATAGTATATTTATAGTCAGACCAGTCGTTTGAATGCATTGTGAAGCCTATATTCCGAAATTATGTTTCCTATTTTTTCTGTAGGTATGTGTGACATGATCTACAAGGAAAAACTAAAATAAAACTTAAAACATTAATAATTTATAAAATTTTTAGAACATTTACAAATTACCCATATCATGTTAATTTTCAGACCGTCCGATTTTAGGCTATTAAAAAAAATGGCCGTCGGGGAAATATTACCTCAAATCGGCTTGGCAGTCAAAGTGTTAAGAAGTTTGGAGCATCAACTGCTAGATTAATTAATAATTAAAACTCCACGATCACAGACATCCCATGCCTATCAGGAAGATATTTCACCCACCGTGCCGGGATTCGAACACAGAAACCATCGGATGAGAGGCCAGTCTCCTTACCACTCCGCCACCGAGTAGGCTTAAAATTATTTGTTTAATATTGATATACATTTTGAAATAATGTTGCTCAATAATAATGGGAAAAACATTATTTAAATTAGTTTTTAAATATTTATGCATATCCTAGCTGAAAATAAAAATTTCGGTTAATTTTATTCCAATAATGAAGCAATAATAAAATCATTAGGGACAATATAATACTTTAATTAAAAGACAAAGTATTATAAATAAGATATGGGTGCCACATAAAATTACATTTAGGTAATTTAGGTAATTACCATAGTAATAATAGACTATAAATTTTAAATTATTATCAAAATTATAAGAAAACTAAACAATTAAAATGAAAATTCATTTCTGTTAAATATAAATATTTAACGATTGAATTGAATTGAAGTCGCGTGTAACTTCGATGATGATAAATGTTATTTTACCAATGCTGTACAAATAAATATTATGAAATATTATCTCTAAAATATTTACGAGAAAGATTTATACAATATAATATTGCAATAATTTTCCAATCGTGGTTTTATATAGTGAAATGCGATATTATTTTGTAAATATTGTAAAAACGAACAAAATATTGACAAAACCTTGCTAATATTGCCACATTTATGTAATATTGGTACAACATTTTCACATTCATATGCCAATATTTTGTGCTAACTAGCACAACTTCCCAATTGGGAATAGTCGGTAATAGTATGTAGGTAATACTGGAAATAATGTACATAATTTTGATCAACAGTTCAACCCCTCGGGTTGAATAGCATTTAAAGGTTTCTACGGTTTTCGTTTCGAAATTAATCACGTTTTCAATGAAATATTATAATCAGATAAACGGTTGGGTGAAAATGTTTATTTTCTTCGTAATGTTTATATTTTTTCATAAATCTATACCTACAACTATACTGATTAATTTCAAAATTTAAACTTTTAACGATAATGAACGTTAATATTTAAGGGGTGATTAAGTAACAGTGGCGTGTGAAACCATGATGTATTGTAATTATAGTACATACAAATTTCGAGATATAATAAATTATAAATTATAAATAGTATAGGTACCTACTACGCAGTAGTAGTTTATCACCATATTAGAGAGGTGGTTGTTCTCCCGATACTTAAGAAATGCAGTTTAATGATACTAATTACAAACCGAACTCGAACACATTCACGATCTAATCGGACCGACAACTTTAAGAATCAATTGTTACACCCGGTCTCGTATTCAATTTAAAACGAGCTACATATAAAATTTAAAATCTGTTTTAGGTTCTCTTTAAGAATTAAAAGTTGTTTTTCTTTTTGGTAAAACGTTAAAAACAATTTTAATTAATTAAAGTCACCAAGGATATATTATGAAACCGACTGTGAGTGGCTAAAACGTATAGGTGCGCTTTTTCAGTCGCCTGTTTGCAACGCTGTGCTAATGCATGGCGAAGTGTAAGATAGCGACCGGTGTGGTATGTGAACTGTTATCGGTGCAATCTTCTAAGATAGTGCGGCTTAATGATGTATATTGGCTACACCATTGTATCTCCTTGTATAATATTAGTAGTAGAAATTAACCGTCTCATTCTTGTCCGGAGTAGCTAATTAATTCCTTTTAGTTCTTTCTTTCGACCTCGAACACCTTGATAGATATATGAGCCAACGTTATTTCGCTGTATAACAAAAACAATCAAAACCACACTAAAAATGTCAATCGAACACACCATTACTAACAATGCGATAAGACTGTAAACGACCACGAGTCCGTGATTATCATTTAAACATTCCACGGGTTAGAATAATTCATTTCAACATGAATCACGCAGTACGTTATGAAATTCTATTCCCGCTAATTTCAAAAATTCAAACTTTAATTTATAAATAATTTAAAAAAAAGCTTGCACCGAATTACGCTTCTGTCGCGCTACCATAATTTTCATTTACATAGTCCATGCTTATCCCTTCTACGCTTGATTTTTGATTTATAAGTTGACAAATTATGTTATGAATTCGATACATTAAATAATCTTATTGTTAGAAACTAAAATGTGAACATCCAAGCGTAGGTACCGCGATTTTGTAGCTTCATCTCGCATTGAAATCTCCACTATTCACGCATCTTAAAATACAGAAATTACAGAATCAGTTTACGATTTCGCAACATTTAACAACACAGCCACGGATTATTAATTAGAAAAACATAAGGGTACGGTTGAGATTATAAAAATTCATTAAATTCGTGATCTTTACTACGAATGTTATGTCTTACCATCTGGTGGTAAGACCGCGATTCGCTTTCGCAACGAATTCCTTATTGTTTAGTAACTAACTAACTCGATCGCTTTTTCGCAACTTTATGTATTTTATTGCACGGCTTGTTACAAAGGTGCATGTATGTACAAACGAACATCATTAAACATTGAGCTGCGTTCATTTTTAATTTTTTACGCATTCAAAAAACGCGCCATTTGACGCAGACGAAACCATCAAACACCCATTTCGTCCGATTCACTAAAATTTAGCAAGGATTTATTGCTTATTCGATAGTTGCCTGCTATACAGGGCGACTCGGAATTCATATCATAATGTTCCAGCATGTATAGAGAAAATGTGGAACAATTATTTTACTTTATGAAACCATGTCCAGTAAGAAACGGTTTATGCGCTACATGTCGTGAGTTTTTATTAGTGTCTTGTGTTAGTTTACCCGGATGTAATTTTGTAATATGAATTCCGGATCGCCCTTTATAGCAAATAAATGACAAATAAGCAATAACGTTCGTCGGTAAATGCCAACAAAATTTTAATGAATCGGGTCGATAAAATGATCGCGAAAATAAATACTTAAGAATACAGTTTTCGATTAATTTAAAAACGTAATTATGAAACTCTTCCAAAAGCATTCCTGATACTTGAGCTTTAGCTTCTGCATTATTATAACTTTAAAAAAATATAAATAGAAAACGCACCCTCGTATAGTCGCGAGTATTTTAATAAACAATTGTTAATCTTATTTAAAAATATTACGTTATACTTTAACAGCATAATTGGTTCAGTCAAATTAGACGTAATAATTTGGAAATTTGGGAATATGTTCAGTTTAATCTGTTTACCGTGTGCGCATTGCTCCGGAGTGAGAAAAAGAGAAAGGTGATTTAAAATGGTATTTCGGCTCCAACTCGAAAACGCTTAAAAATATCAAAATAGAGTTTCTTATAAACAATGTAGCCCTTTAAATTTTCTACAAGAAAGGTACTATACAGTTCGTCGGAAGAACTTATAGTTTTTCCGTAAATTATGTTAGAATATTAACATATTTATATTGTATAGGAAAAACACGAGCAATCAATAGTATTTATTAAGCCGCTAGTTAGTCTTTCAAGATTATAGTTGTAGTAATACGTAAATAAAAAAATAAATAGTATTTAAATGGGAAAACGATAAATATCTAACGATAAGTAGATACAGTAAGTCCTCGACTTACAAACTTAATTCAAAAGTTTTTGTTTTATATAATTATTACTCAAAATTAATAATAAACACCACTTGAATAAAAAAAATGAAGTCATATTTACCGTATTATAGGCACTTTTATTTTGTAGCCGATTTGGTTAAGTTGTATAATAATTGTTTATTGTGATAAACGAAACGTATAGTTACTTATTAAAATTTCTTTCCTGCATATACAGGGTGATTAATAAATATTACGAAAAACTTTAAAGGACGATTCGTACGATTTCATACGAAGTTTTTTCCTAAAACGTATCTTTTCGGAAAAGAGAGGAAGGATAAAATTAAGTTTTCATTTTATTTCTCAAATTTGGAGAAATGTAGCATTAGATGATATTTACTTATCGGAAGATTTCCCTATAGTAATATTTTCATTCAATTCCTACCTCCGTAAGGAAGCGAACATTTTTTTTTTTAAATAATTTTCTGGAGTGTTAAAATTTTGCAATTTAGAACGTATCTTTCGAACGCTTGATTTGGTTAGAACCTTTTATGACTCTTTCATTTTTCACGAGAAACCTACAGTTTTTGAGTAAAAAAAAATAAAATAAGCGGTAAACTTACGCTGCAGTGAAACTTGGAACGTATCCAATATTCGCTGATGTTTTGTTGGTTAAATAGCGTTGTCCGTTGTCAGAACCTGTCAACAACTGGTATAACGTTATTTATCTGAATTTTTGAAGTCATGTAGTCAACTTTCAGATTTAAGATTAGTGCGTAGTTCAATAATATGAAGAAAGTGTTGATTAGGTAATTGAAAAATATACATTTTTAACACGTTCACGACCGTCCGTCATATACGTGCCACGCAGTTTTCCCGTAAAACTACCAACATATATGCGCGATGTTGGTCGAATGTAATTAAAATATGAATAATTTTGTTACGATTTCCTAAAACCAGACGCCCCTTTGTGCTGGTTTAGATTAATAGTTGTCACACATATGTGACGATTCTTTTTAGTTTCTGACAATGTTTATTTAAAGATGGGCAAGTGCGCAGTCGTTAATGTGTTAAATAAATATAAATACAATAAAGATTTCAAAATTGGAACCCTCGTAAATAATATATTAAACAATAGTGAATAAAATACGATGCGAAAATAAAATTATTATTTTATTTAATTCAAAATTAAAACATTTTTAACGACAAATTATTAAAGTTAAAGCATTGAAAAATTTGATAACACAAGCAATTATCCCCTAAAATTCCTGAAATTAAATCCATACACAATTGTATTATATTATTGTAAAATAGGAAATGGCAATTACATGAAAGTTCCCAATCGTCATAATAGTATTAGAGATAATTCGTTATGGTAATTTAAGTGTAACGTGGCTTTATCTGGAAAGCGGTGATGGTCGAAGCGTCGAGATATGAATTGATAATGAGATTCGTCAACGTCAATTTGTTACTAACTATGTAGTAGACTAGTGCAGGGTAGACAAGCGTCGGAAAATAAACATCGAGGGTAAAATAGAACGTAAGCTTAGGTTAGAAGTAATGAAGATAAAGCTACGTTATTGGTACTAAATGATTAAATCGCAGTGGATTGCTTTGACCTACACGAAGCATAGCTCCTCTCCATAAGCTAATCGAGGGTTAGTCTATATTTAACTAACAATAAGTTAATAATTTATCGATTTAATTAATTACGATCAAACTTGTTATTATAATAAAACAAAAGAACGTAATAAAAAAAATACATTTAAATAACACTGCAGTAATATAATTTGTCACGTAAATAGAATTTAAATATTTTTAAAGATTTTACGTGTATTTGACATTATTTGATTTTAATACAGAATTTAAAAGGAATATGGAATTTCCAGCATAATTATTCAAGCATGAATTTTAGCCTAGATTTTGAAACAATTAGTAGATGCATAACAAGGAATTTTGTTGGAAAACACGCCTGGTTGACAAATAAATCTTTAGAAATTACATTCGATAACAAAATTCTAATATAAAACCTGATAATAATATTTGGATAAAGGAAATAAGAAGTAAACGATTTCTTTACTAAACCAAGCAGCAAGAAAATAATGAATACAATTCATTTTTATATTAATTGTAAGCCTTAATAGGTTTGCTAACTAACAAAGTAGACGGTTTTGTAATACTTTAAATGAAAATGTAGTATTAGATGAAATTGTACGGTTTTAGAGAAATGTTCGACATTCAATTTTCTTAATGCCACATCGTATCTCTGGACACGATTCCGATCACAATTTTGATCGTAGGAAGCCGAAATTTGAACAGCGTATTGTCTTTACGAAAACGAAGGACGGGTTCGTTAACCAGCCAAATCGACCGACCCGTTTCAAAATAGGCGACCGTTCAATTTTTTTTATTTTAATCTCCGTTATTACTCATCAGATCGGTAATGTGAAATATATTTTGGAATCGGCATAAAATTCTCTACCGATCATGTCTCTTTATAATTTTCGATAGAATGCACCATTTTCGAAATAATCGAAAAAAAGTTAATTATAAGTTAATTATCATATTAATTTTATAAATTTCTATCGTAAATATTATTTTTCAAGTGTGTGTAGTGCTAGTATCTGGCTGAGAGACAAAATCTTAACGCCAAAAAAATTATTATTTTTCAAAAAAATGTATTTCTTTCGAGAAAAATTAAAAAAAGGACATTTTTGACATGCGACATGAAAATTCGATACCGAGGCTTGCGCGCGGTCGGATTTTTTTAACTACCGTTTGATGTACGTAAAGCGTAAACAAATATTATATCAACGTTGACTTAATAAA
Organism: Rhagophthalmus giganteus; assembly: GCA_036326145.1. Taxonomy (NCBI): domain Eukaryota; kingdom Metazoa; phylum Arthropoda; class Insecta; order Coleoptera; family Rhagophthalmidae; genus Rhagophthalmus; species Rhagophthalmus giganteus. Next base: position 3,083,295 of record JARFJA010000013.1, read on the forward strand.
CAAAAATATTTTTTTTAATTGCTTACGAAAACATTATTAAAAAATTAATATTGATATTATGCTGAGCTACGCGCTCTATATGTATAAAACAAAATTGCGGTTGCAAAATCAAGAAAACTAATAAAGATAAATTAATGCGGTTTTTTCACTGGATAAAGAATTTTATGCGCAGTATATGAAACAAACCGCATTAATTTGTCTTTATTAGTTTTCTCCATTTTTGCAATTGCAATTTTGTTTTATATAGAGCGTGTAGCCCAGCTTTAAAACCCAAAATATAATTATTAAATAATTTAGTTATTTAAAGTTAAAGGGCATTGCTAAAAAATAAAGCAAAATGTGTAGACGTGTTCTACAATATGTACAGAATTAAAAGACATTTAAAATGATGCGCCACTTGACCCCTATTTTTATTTAAGATGTTTAAGAGAGTTATCACCCCCCCTCCCTTAGAAAATTAAGTTAAGGTAAGTGAATTTATAACAATGAGCTGTCCCTGTCGCAAATAAAATCGACTTATCTCGGCATTTCTCAAAACAATTGTTAGATTTCAAAAAAGTCAGGTGGAAAATTTCGTTGAAACACGCTGTATACCCCAAAATGTTATTCGGCAAAACAATGTTTAACAAAAATATGACGTTACAGATAAATTAGTCGAGGACGTTCTATTTCGTGGCCTTATCGTTCTACTGATCTAAATCCGCTTAACTTTTAGTTTTGTAAAAACAAATTAAAAAAAAATTGATTAAAACGAAAAAATTGAAATCTAACCTTTATTTTCTAATAATAAAATAAAAACCAATGTAGTGACGTTTCTTTTTTCATCTTTTCTTTTTAAATTTTTATTAATTATTGAAAAATAAAGGCTATAGATTTCAATTTATTCGTTTCATTCGACCGCTTAATTAAACCACCAAAATTGTTTATATAATTATTATGAAATCATAATAAACGTCAGGAATTCTTTAGGAATGTACGGAATTCTTTAGATGTAGGTACGTGTTTTGCTGGGTAAATTGTTTATGTAAGTTTTTCAAAAGTTTAATTTACAAGTGCTCACTCAACTCGCAAATACTTCCGTTCCTGTACAATTTAATTTCTCCACCGTTGTACTTTCATACATATGAAATAAAAAGCAATTCACGTTGAATTATTACTTTTTGATAACAAGGTTATCATAAATATTATTACCTAAAAACTAAAATAGGCATTTTCAGTAAGTAGCACGCGAATAATTCGATTATTAACATTGATTCATTTTTATGTTAAGCAATTTAATTCAAAAATTATTCCAAGCCGCGACGTGCGGTTTTTATCAACGTAAACAATGCTTGAATAATGACGGTTCGCTCGTTTTAGTTGTGCAAGCTTATCGACTCTTAATCGGTCAATTCTGATGCGTTTTCTTTCTCAAGCACACGATAAACCTTTTTACGAAGTTTCGTGGGTTTCCACTTATTCGTTCTAACGCCAAATAAGTCTATAAAGTTCACAGCATGTAGCTAATCAAACAACAAACGGTAAGTAATAAACTTGTGACGACAAAGTTATTTGGTTCCACAGGAAAGTAATACCGTAAAAGTGGCTTTTGGAAATTGTCGTTTAATTTTATTTATGTAGTTCGATGTAATTGTGCGAAAGAAGTGCCTATGTATGTATATGTTTTCGTCGTTTAATTTGGCACTTTAAATCTGTATTATTAGGTTTTAATTGTAATTTTGATCATGATAGTAAAACTCGATTAGAAAAATTTGTATTCAAGTTAAAGACCTCGAATATCTGGTATAACGTTCTTATTCTTTTCAATCGCAGCGTAAAACAAGTACAAAAAATATTAAGCCTTTGCGTTAACGCCAATGCATTTTGGTTATGCTTAGCTTTTTAATCCGTTACTTATCAGATTATTTCGTCGTTTTACAATGCATACCTATTATAAGCATTAAATTTATTGCTAAAAACGGTTTATTATAATTTTATTATAACGAATTGTGATTATCTTTTGATTTGTAACGTTCTATTTATATTCTTAATCATTTATAACCCGTTATACGAAAATAGATTTGCCTCTAAAAACGCTACTAAATATGTAAAATGAAATTAATAAATGACCTGTCCTCAGTTTCGAGATGTCTAAAGTAGTTAATTTTGGAAAGCTAAAAGGAAGTTAGTATTGTAGTTTGTTATATGAACCGATATTATTTCAAACTCCTATAAGCATCCGGCCAAAGTTTAACCGCGGAATGTCAATATTATCGTTACGTTTAAATCGTGGAATTTAAAGTTATAATTATTAAATAATTCGTTCAATTAGTCCCGTTTATGAACTAAAATGTCTACTTTGAATCGTAATTGCGACTTTAATTAGTAAGCAATTTTGAGAGTTAAACGTGATTAAAGAGATATTTCTCGACAAAGCCAAAATTCTTATCTGCTAGGAACTTTTGATTGCAATTTTCTCGGATATTGAACTATATTAAATCCATCGAAAACGATTTTTACGTCTTTTTGGAAACGTTAAAGATTATTTATAAATTTATTAGCAGTTTGTTTGTTATTAACTTTGGCAAATATCGACAAATCTGTTTCCTCCTAAATTAGGTTTCCATTACAGCAAGTCGCCTACGTACGAACCTTCAAGTTACGAACTTTCAAAGATACGAACATTTTAGCGTAACTTCAAATTTCGTGGCGGCAAAACCCACACTCTCTATTATTATTTTACTTTCATTAGGTGTTTTACACAATTAACGGTATACCGAACCGACTTATCACCTTAGAAAATACGAACTTCTGATTATTTATCACTCACTGCCAATTGACTATGTTGTCAATTGACATCACTATGTCAATTATTGTATTTTTCAAAGTAAGATTAAAAATATATTTAATACTTATCTAACTTTTTATAATTTTTTAATAAAAAAATAAGGTTAAATGTGCTTTCTTTAACTATAATTAACATTGTTTCACCTTGTTACACATTTGTTCGACTTACGAACAAATTCGACTTGCGAACGCGCTCTCTTAACGAAACTCGTTCGTATGTAGAGGACTTACCGTATGTGTAGAATACAAAACCCAGTACTATTTCGTAATTTACAGTGAGTGATAAAAATTATTAACAGACAAAATAGAAGAACTATGTACCAAAACATGTCTTTTGAATTAAAAACTGCACACATTCAGAAGTCAAATCGATAGTGCCCACGAAACCTACATATAAAACCACAACTATTTAATTATTAGACACCTATAAACAAAACCTGTCAACTAATCATACAGCAAATACCTTTTTGCGGTTTGAACTGTACCCACGTTTGACGTTAAATTTTCTTGAAGCATATGAATAATTAAATTTTCCATCACAATAGAAATTCTTCGATGCGTCATTTTTCTTAAAATTAAGTATACATATATCTAAGTGTGAAAGTATGTACTATGGAATTTTATTATTCGATTACGAAGTATTAAATAAAACGAATTAACATATATGACTGATAGAAAAATTGCATTTTTAATTTACCGCTTTTATAACTGGCGTGACAAAAGTTGGCGAAAACTTTAACAATTGAATCGATTCGTGTATTTAGACGCGCCTTTGCCTAGGAAATGCACAAGCTGCAATTCGAAGAATAGCTTGTCTGCTAGTTCAAAGCCTTGATTGAAGTGTCCATTTAGAAAATAGGCGCGGTAGTTGTAAACATGCAAACAATTCGTAACAAAATAATTAGTCAGTATTTACATGACACTCGCATTCGACTGGAATAAAACAAAAACCGTAAGGTTACTTGTAGGCAACTACGATTTTATTGTTACAAAGCTGAAATTCATTTTTATAGTCCATTTGGAAATGAGAGAGTTCAACATTTTTGTCATTCTGAAATCCATGGGCGTGCCACTAAAATCTGTTTTTTTTTTAATGTTGCGACGTAATATGTATAAAAATATGAGCCAGGCTTATGAGTTAAGGTAAAACATTCGTTCTAAACAGCAAATATGTATTTTCTTTTATGATAGCCATTTTCTTCAAATTTTTATTGAATGAAATCGGTAATTTTAATTTTCAATCATTTTTTACAATTCTAACATAAGTTAATTATTACAATAATTGAAGTAGAACAAATTTATCAGAACAGTACGAAAACCCCGACGTACCGCCCATGGAGAGACAAAACCGCGGTACGCTTACCTGATAACTCTATTGTATCGAACCTTTTTGATCCTTAGTTTTGCCACTATCGCTCTAAAGCGGTATTTTACACAGTAATTTTCTACAAACTTTGTATAATTTGTTCAATCGCTTCAGTATGATGAATTGTATACTATTTTATTACTTCTTCAAGTTGAACTGTCTCTCGTTTCCAAATAGACTATAATTAATACCACTATCTTAACGCCCCAAAAATAAATCTCTAATGTTTTTACGATAACATAATTTGATAAATAAAATCAACTGTAAACTCACAGAAACAGATTCGACTCTTAATATGTGAATAGTCTTTGCTCTCTAAAAATTGTTAAGCCGCGTGCAGATTACTCGTGCTCGCGGGACTTGCAATTGGGTGTATCTAGAGTTCGTCCGGCGTAGAAATAGGATCGAGGAGGTGCCAGCTATATACAAACTCGGCTTAGCGACCAATGAGCGCTACGTATATATTTCAAACCATTCCAAAATCGAGCGGCACAGTACCGTGTTTTTTCTGCTTCACGCTTTATTGTAATATCATGCGCTGCTATTAATAGGGGTTCGAAAATAATGATTGGTACGATTAATTCTACGCCGAACGAACCCCAGGTATCTTGTCAGGTTTTAACTTGTACTCGTTTGGACTACGTCCAAACGGACTTAAGTTGTTCGAGAGGTTTTGACTCGGGAGGATCCATCATTTGACTAGCGCAACCATTCAATGAAAGTAAACCAGTCTCCGTCCAGGTCGCTTGCGCGACTTGACACAAGCCCCTTTGATGTACCGACACCACACGGATCCTCGCGAGCTCAAGGCTCGCGCTGCTCGCTTGGCTTGTCTCGCGACTTGTCCGCACTACTCCGGAGTCCCACAAGTCTCGCGAGCACGAGTAACTTGGACGTGGCTTTGGAAAGAGAACAAATCAGATGAGCAAAATGCAGTAGGTATTACCTCGTTTCTGTTGGATTTATTTGGTATCATACACTATTTTTCTATTATTATCAATAGATACAGGTTCGATCTTGCGATTCAGCCTAAAAATAGCGCGATCTTTGTGTTTTCAATCCATCAAGAAGATGAGCTGTTTTCCAAATTATTTAGGTGCTGATTTTGCATAATTTTAAGATAGCTAAGAATTTGTTTCTAATCAAATTTAATTCGTCGTAGGCTGAGTAATATCAACATAAAATATTCAATATTTACATAAGTACACTTTGTAATATATATATATATATATATACATATTTTAAATTTTTAACAAACGCCTATTATTTATTTACGTTAGAATAGGTATTACATAAAACAAATATTTGAAACGAAATTCAGAAGTAACCCATTTAGCGCTGAAATTATTATTACCACCATACGTATTCAAACAAAAAAAAACTGGCATCTTCCTTGTTATTAATTCCTTCTATAATCTTTAATACTAATAAGTGCTTGATGAATGATTATATCTCTAGTTAAGGCTCGGATATGACTCATAAGTTTATTTTTCTACTCAATTAAACGTTGTTTGAATTAATTAATAGAACGTGAATCTTTCGTTTATTATTCGTTTAATACCGTACAAACTTAATTTTTTTATATCTAGATTAAATTACCTAATCTGCATTTTTTTTGGATATTACATCAACTTAACAGATTTAATGGCACGAACATCGTATTTTCGAGTTATAATAATAAAACCGAACCGTTTTCTAATTCTTCTCCGTTTCTAGACCAACATTTGTTCGAGTAAGTATTGATTGAAAGATAGGAAACTACTTACAACTAATAGACTAATATTAAGTCAATTTTATGAATAATACATGCATTTAATAATCGATATTTTAAAAAATGATCATAAAAGAGAAGCTACACAATAGTTAGAAAATTATTTATAGTAAATCGTTTGAATAATAGAATAATCGAATATGTGAACAACCTCGACTAGGTGATCCAGATTGCACAAGAATGTATTTATAATGAATGCAAAAGTAAACGATTACCTACGTGCAGAAGGTTTCGCTTTTTAGATACTTCTATTAGTTTCTTTGCATTTTGAAAATTCGCCGGCAAAAAGATCATCATCGAAACATCATCGGGATGTTCTGAATTTGAAAAATGAAATTCGTATTAAAAACGGTCTCGACTCTTTTGATCTTGAATAAATGCAAAATAAGCGGCATTATGTTTGTTGGATGTATGTAGAGCTCGACGTCCATGCCAATTATAGGCATCAACGTACATTTGTAATTTATTCCAGGAGCAAGTTCAAGGAATGATATGCTAACATATGCCTTTAGCAATCGTTCTTGATCTGAAAAGCTCAATACTAAAGCGAACTGGACGAAATTCTTCCTGTCTAATATAAAATACATCATGTTGTTAACTGCGACAAAAATAATTCATTTTTTAGTTTTTATTGCGTCGAAACCCAAGGTTTAACAGTCCCGATAAAAAAGCGTAATGTTTCTGTTTACTACGTTCTAAACATGATGTTTATATACAGGGTTAGTCAAAATTATATTAACATTTACGTTAAATGGAAAAACCATTTATCGTATGTGCAATATTAGTTAATATCTCATCAGCCTGTTGTTCATTTTTATCAACACACAAATGGAAACGATCATAAGTAGAATTTAACATCCCCGAGACACAATTTTTTGGGAATAGATGTTACCACATTTCTTTTATTCTCTCCTCGAGTTCATTGATACTCCGAACTCCCGTGTTGTACAGTCTCCCTTTCACCATACCCCATAGCGAAAAGTCGCAATTCCAATTTAAGTGTTAACATAATTTTGACTAACCCTGTACGTAAAGGAATTACAAAATTCGCTAGATATTTTCAATTTTTTCTACATATAACTAATCGTATTTCCTAAGTATTATTCTACTGTACAGGGTGTCCCAAATTGCATAGACCAAACTTCACCGTCACACAATAGAACTTTGAGAATTAGAAATAAAGTTCGTATGCACATGGATCGAGATATGCTTAGTATCCAAGATACGGGATATCATTTTGATTTCTCGTTTAAAACATTGCACATTATTCCCGCATAACAAGAATCCTGATAATAATGGTTTCCGACTAATAAAGTTCAAATCAGTTTTACTCAAAATCGGGTGATTTAAAAAAGAAACAAACTCGAGAGCCATTTTTTATATAAAAAACATAATATTTTCGAGCTTAGGTTATAAATTATTATTGAAAGTGACAAACTAAAAAGGTGGACATTTTTTTAGCTACATCCCCAGTTTTATACGCTCTTACATGATTCGAGTTTTATAAAATGTTTTGTAAGAAAACATTTCCAAGATTTTAACTTGAGTATCTTCGAAAGTAAATATATCCTAACCCACGTGTATAGGAACGTTTTTCTTATTTTGAAAAGTTCTATCGTATGGTGAAGTTTGGTCCATGCAATTCGGGACACCCTGTATTATATCTGTATCACTTAATAACGGACATTCTACATTTTTCAGTTGAGCTTTTACTGTTAGTTATATAATTCCTATATAGGAAATTCCATTGTTTTTTAGATTAAATAGTCATTTTAGAATTTATATGATAAATAAGTGATTTTAAATTTGGTATATTTACGAGCAATCAAATAATAATATGTATACTATTATAAAAATAAAATTTCTGGCAGCTGAGTTTTAAAGCTTATGTTACACCAAAACTTAAGTCGTGTATGTCTTTCATACTTTTTGCGAATACGTCTTTTAAGCATATGATGAAAAAAAAAAGAATTAATGACATAATTCTCATTAGGTATTTCCTTTACATTATTCATAATTCCGCTTTGTAGTAATGTTAGACGCGATATAGTGCAACACCACACTTTTCGCACCACGAATACGCAAGCGTCGGACTTTGTTTAACAATATGTTATAATTTCTAGAGCTTTTAAAAAATTAATATATTTTTATGAATTTGATAATTTCCCTTCTTTGTCCACCTACGCGTACGCGAGAATTTTTTTAATATCTCTTCAAATGAGTGAATTGGAGCGTCAGAAGGCCTTTTAATATAACTCTTTTTATTAATTGACAAAATCGAGTTATGAATCCAGGCGTTTTTAAAATACGAGTAAAAATTACGTTTTTTAAAACATATACTGCTGTAATAACTTAACGTCTTTTTGGAAAATTATGAAATTACGCCTACTTATGTAGGAATAAAGTATCTTTAGCATGCAGTTCGTTTGAGTGAAATCCGTTGGGTGCTTTTCGATATATAAGTTTTCAAACTCGGCCGCCAGAACATTTTATTTCTATAATACATGTGTGCGACATTACAAAACGTTCAACAATATTTTGTTTAATATTTATTAATAAAATAAAACATTTCTTTGCTCATAACATCGGTAAAATTATTCCGTTAATCCATATCTAAAACGCTCTTAATAATAATAATTAAAAAATAATCTAGATTGTTGAGTTGAAGACAATTAACCAGTAATTGTTACTTCAGTAACGCCGACTAATCTAACTATATGAAATTAAAGCAGCAAAAACTCCTACTTAATTTATACGAATACAAGACAAGGAAGTAATATGCGCGAATTTTGCAAAAAGTTGGCCCAATGAAATAATTTTATAATTAAACGTTTCAACTCTAAAATAAATTAACACAAAATTCCCACACAATTATAAATACCTAATTTAAGTATATTAAATAAACGTACATTGTTACAAATAAATACCTAAAAGAAAGAAACGTAAACATCTGCGAATTCGTGGGAGATATACTTTGTAATAAGTTAAACGCATGTATAACTCAAACAAATTAAACGAGATTTAAACTAGTTATTTAATGTCGTGATGAAATAAAAACAACCGCGAAAAAAGTAATAGATGTTTAGCTTAATATAACTCTCTGAAAGTCTGTGATTGTGATGTAGTGCATTACAAAATAAAAGTGAACTCGAAACGATTTAGGAAGTAAGAAAACTGACTCGGTACGTCACAAAAAATTAATAGGGTAGAAAACATTCAAACATTTTAATTAGATGAATGTACGTACATGACTATTTGGAAAGAATTACACCTTCGTCGTTACTACGAAGATCATTTATATTTACCTTCGGGCCATTAGTGGTTTTTTTTATGTGTTGTTGAAACGTTTCGTCCATATTTTATGCTCGGAAATTGCATTAGTGTTCTATAAAAGAATCGCAAAAATCGTTTCACGAATTGAAAAATTTTTCCAGAAAATAGGAAAACCGATTAGATTACAAATCGACATCAAAAATAGTCATGCAATGTGCAAACTTCACGAAAACTTTGACAAAAAAATATCACAAATTTTCCCCCGGTTCGGGTTTTTTTCAATTAAAAATTAAACGGTTTTTTATTGCAAATTGTACATCTATTATTGGTCAAAATAAGTTTATACAACACGTAAAAACTGTAGGTACCTACTTACGAAGTTGAATACCGAGCATGATTTCGTGGTGTTGACGAAATAATAGGTGTGCACGAAGTTCTTTGATTAAACACGAATTCCGACATACAATTCCAACTGCAAATCGCATGCAATTACTGTGTAATCCGTGATTTTTTTTCTAACATTAGCACGACACGATAAGCGAATGCCTCCTTAATTATAAGTGACAATCGCAAACATTCCAATTATTAAATCGAATAATTCGTCAGACACCACTTTATAAAAGTACAAACGTTTCCGAATAACAAAACGAAACGTAATGTGTCTACTAATTAGCCAAGTAATAATACCTAATTCTATTTGATTCCTCTAGCTTTCGAATTATACTTCCGCGTTGGCGAAATGTAAGAATCGTCGAAACCTTTCTAGTCAAATTGAGCATTATGACGCACGTACATGGAGAAATTCGTCCAAATAGATAAAATGTTTTATTATTAGAAATAAACAGGTATCGAAATGAGTACTACCCATCTGGGTAAATGTACATATTCGTTGGTGTTATGAATGTTGGAGTTAGACATTTAACTAGCATCAATCAATGTCAATTATTTACTATTTATATATAGGCAAATCCTGTACACATGAAACACGCCGGTCAAAGAACGATTCAAAATATGATAGAAGATAATATCTTCCTTAAAGTACATTCCGTGTATATATTCATTATAATACGTCCTTAACGCGAGTAGCTTTTATACGTTGTTATTTGTACTAAACTCACGATCTGATAGAATGAGATATGGAAACAGTAATTCTATAAGAAGGGAAAATTCTTTTCGAATAAAAGAATTTTTCTTATAAAGTAGGAAATCGTTGCTATAGAACGTGTCAACCTTAGAATGCAGTACATGGTCTTATCATGGCATCCTTTTTCCATAAAACAGCGTTGCCGGTTTTATCTAGTTATACGGTTATATGTGCTTTTTAACATTTGTATTGCGTTATGTATTGTAAACCTACTGATTACATAAAAATAAATGTTATTTGAAATTAATTAAAGAATTTTAAACTGTATACATACATAGTTCCGGAGACATTGCGTTCAATATGACAACGCTGAACTACATAAGATCCTGTACTGCATTCTAAGGTTGAGACGCTCTATAGTTGATAAATACAGAATGACTGGTATTTATAAAAAGTACAAAAATTCTTAGATATGGTATTTACTTCGTATATGTATGTATGTACAGTCAGATGCAAAATTAATGCGACTAATCGCGAGTTTGTGCGATCACGCACGACACAACGAACAAATTATAATCGGAGTACTAAAAGTTCGACTTTGTATCTGTAATTCGTCTCATTCGACGTAAGTATTTTTCGTAAACTTATTCACTGTACCGTGTATTGTCCGCCCAATGTTGGCAATTCGCGACATTAATTTTACATCCGACTGTACCTACCAATTAAATGTTTTAAAAATACAAACTGAAACTTTCTATGAAATCATTTATTTCGCTATATAAGGAACAGAACTAAAATCGATACATATCATAAAAATCCTAATTACACATTTGTAGTATTATAAATTAATAAGTGCCAAAATTCACATTCCGATACATTTTTTTATGTATTCGAATTATAATACGATAATATTTAATTACAAACCACGAAAAAAGATAAGCTACCTCGGATTTACAACTGATTATACTCGACTAAACACACCCAATAAAATAATCAACACGATAAATCAGCAGCTCGATCTATTTCCAAATATATAAACACCATAAATCTCGACTAAAAACTTTGTTCCTTGCATCAGACAAACAGATGTATACGTACTACACAAGTAGGACATTATAAGGAAAGATTAAACTTTAACAACTATCCTATGTATTTATGGGTTTAATTTTACCACGATATGTTTTTTGTTCCATTTGAAATAACAGTGTACAACCTATCTTTATATGTTTTTAATTTAAAAAAGTATACTTTTAATTTTGAAACTTATCATTATAAAAATAAATGATCAAACGAAAAAGGCGAGATGGCGAATAGAAAATTGCTCAACTAAAATATATTACTTTCGTAAAAAAAAATCGTGAAAAATCGTAATGTTCTGGAAAAACAATGTCGTAAATAGTTGATTTTAAACTTGTATTATTTAACATCACCATTATGACGTAAAATAGAAATTTAACAAAATGAACTACAGCTTGAATTTGAAACGACGTCGACGCCTCAAATCCATGTATATTTTACTATTCCAAATCGTAATTTGATCATCACTAAGTAAGTTCTTTCTAAAATTTAAGGACTAGAAAAGATTTTAAAAAAAAATGCGATAACGAGAAAATATGTTTAATTTAAATATATTTTCCTAGGTGTGCGTTTCCTTTTTAAACACAATGCGTCCAACAATAAAATACCTTATTATATACCTAGATCTGGACAGCATTTAGTTTAAACTGCACTTACGGAGTTTAAGTTTCACTAAAAGCTAAAGAAAATAAAAATTCTCTTATCGATCAAAGAACTTTTCACGATGACTACATAATTTACATACCGTAATTACTAGGTTTGTATACTTAATGTTTGGATAAGTCTTTGATATATGGAAGATAAATTAATTAATATGAAAAACGAGTTATTAAATTATGTAGATAAAATAGAATCGAACATCATGTGTTGTTTCTAGAAATAGATGTTCGTGTTTAAAATTTCGATTTCAATATATAGTACATGTATAATTTATTGGAATAGAAATTCTAAGAACCTTTTTAAAAGCTATAGAAATAGAAAATGCATCGTTAACAGCACTTTAAAAACAAATTGAAAAATACAGTAGAACATGCCTAAAGCGATCATCTCCGAAACCAACCCAAAATAGACACTGTATTTTTACTGTATCTATGAAGTTGATGAAAAATGCCAGGTTTCAGATTTTTTGGGCATTTGGTTTACGAGTTATTAACTTTCAAAAATGTGAAAATTGCACCAAAATTTTCAACATTTTAAACCTTTGAACGGTCCTATCTCAAAAACCAATTTTAACTCTCGAAATCAGTCTTTCATAAGCTTTAATTATTGTTTTAAACAATAAAAAAGATGTATTTTGAAAAATCGAAAGCTTTAATTTTTTTGAAGAAAATATATATTGCTTATCCACTAATTGAATATATAAGTGCTCGATTTCGCGATGGTATCTCGATGAGATCCTATTATAAAAAAAATATATTGACCAATAGTGCACAGGGAAAAGTAAACTAAAACGTACTTAACGGATTAATTATTTTTTTATCAAATTGACTAAAAACTATATTTTTTACCTTACATTTGACGTTTTGAAACAAAAAAAAACTAACAAAACACGATTTTTCAAGATAGGTATCTGTAACTGCATATTTGAATGTAGTTTTTAATTTAAAACAACTTTGCTTAATAACAATTTTCGATAGTGTCAAAAATAAGGGTACTTTACCCTTGAGCCAAATTTATATTTTCGGATATACCCCGTGTATGACTGATAAATTTTGGCTTTTACTGATTGTACTTTGGGTTTTCGAGTATGGGGACTAACTTTTACCAAACATATTTTTTTGAGAAATCAATAATAAACAAATTTTCCAACTTTTTGACGAACACTGTATCTATATATTATCAATATTACACTATCTCTTAATCTCAACATCTTTGATTTCAAAATGTCAAATGTTGTAAGATAAAAAAATATAGTTTTCAGTTAATTTGATAAAAAAAATAATCAATCCGGAACGTTTTAGTTTACTTTTTCCTATGCACTATTGGTCAATATATTTTTTTTATAATAGTATCCCATCGAGGTACCAGCACGAAATTGAGCACTTATATTCTCAATTACTGTATAAACAACATATCTTCTTTTTCAAAAAATTAAAGCTTTCCATTTTTTGAATTTTCAAAAAACTTTTTTTTACTGTTTAAAAGATAGTAACATAACCTTATAGCACATCAAATTAAAACTTATACAAAACTGAAAAAAAAAGATATAAAATGCAGCTCTCTAATTGCAAGTCAATTAGTTCAAAGGTTTAAAAACGCGATACATTTTAGGTGATTTTATAATTTTTAAAATTAATATTTCAAAAACTATTAAAATTAAAATTTAAATATTTGATATTTTTGTTGTTTATATGTGTAGAATGATTATTAAAGACCATTAATTTCTGAATTATCAAGGTTTAGTCCATTGGTTGATTGCGCATGGAATAACTCGTGGATTAATTTGCTAATACCAAAACGTTCCGCTGTTTTTCTTCCACTGTAGTTTTCTAAAAACTGTAATACATTTTGTTTTTCGTGCGAAAGTTCTTTGTATACTTTTTTTGAAGTCATCTTGACCGCACTAATTAATTAACAATGGTTTCGGTCGATCGATGAAACAAGATTGATTTGTTAAACAATTCCTTGATTAATGATTATACTATACAAGCATTTTTGAGCAATACATTTGTAGTAAACGTGGTCAATGGTCACAAAAGGCAAGTGGTCAGTTTAAAAAATGTAAATTATCTACATTAAAGTAATAGCATTTTTGCGGGGATTGAAAAAAATTGTCAATATGAGCAGGTGGTCATATTTACAGGTTCTACTATATATAATATCGCTTAAACTATTTTTTAACAGCAAAATAATAAAAAAATGGGGTCGAAAATTCTAAATAATCCACAACTGAAGTTAACTGTTAATTATGTACACTCATGCAAGAAAACCAACAATTTTACGTTAAATATTTTATGTTTTCGAGTGAAAACCGCTGTAGTGACATTTGTCTTTTACGAAGATTAAATAATTACAATACAATTTCGGGATTGCGACTCGGTTTAACCAATTTTAAAATATCGAAGGTAATTTTAACATCAAAATAGTTTTTTATGCGATACAAATATATGAACACACATTTAATCAAATTCATCTTGCAAAGCGAGTCCCGACCGTTAGAACATGGAGATGCGAGATCAAACCTTGTTTCCAAGTTTACAGAAGTTGCGGATATTTCCATACAATAGAACCTGACTAAAACAACGACGATTCGCATCAAATTGTGTATATTATTACGATACGAATTATTTTGAATAACTCATACATAAAACAACAGATTTGTAAAACAGGCAACAAACGGCAAGGTAATACATTTATAAAAATAAAAAACCCGATCGAAATATCCGAAAATTATAAATGTAGTGTCCGTGTGGATCGTAAATAAAATTACAAGAAAGTGACGTTTAGCAAAGTATTCCTACACTGGAAGAGCTAAATTTTTCCCCATACCAGCCGCAACGGCGAGCTTTCGGGTTTTTTTTTGTTGACGATAGTGATCTCGATGTGACTCCACGAAGTCTTTGTAATCGGGGATTAAATTATGAAGTCGATATTTTAACATTTTTGTTTCAATAATTATATAAAAGTTTAAATTTTATTTTTTTGGGCGTGTGACAAGGACTAGTTTGGGAACGGCCATTATTTATATTTTAATCTTGCGCCTTAATCTAAAAATGCCTAAATTTTTCGGAGGAACGTTTAAGATATAATACTTTATAGCTGTTGAAAGTTGCTGTTACATATTCTCTCATGCTGGACGACTTTTTAATTTTTACATAATAAATAACCTCGCTATTACTTTCAGCTTCTAAATACAGACACGAACGGTCGGCACGCGAATCAAGAGTACATCAAAACAAACAATCTTTCAAATACGATAACAAATCTTTCCCCTAATTATTTCATAATACGTTATGTCGCGTTTTTATAAATTTGTCATTTAAGTGTGCAATTATATAACGATTTCGTTACAGGAATTATACGCTTAAAGTACCGAATTTCTAAAGTGCCCACCTAACATAAAAACGTTACTAATTAAGTACAAATAAAATAACGTTAAGTTTGAAGAAAATAAACTAAGTTTTATCGTCGTATTTTATCCCGAGTTTTAAAAATATTAATACTTTAGTCGTCCATTCTCGTTATAACAGTTGTCTTCTTCGAGAGATATCATTTGGACCTTTCGAAGCACGAGAAGAATGCCGAACTACTCGTCAACAAATTAAACAAGATTCTGGTTCTGAACAGACATTAAAAGTTTTTCGTCTTGTTAAGGTAGTAGTTCGTCATATATACTGACGTTTTTAAATTGTTATTTTGGTTACGATTAAATAATACGCATTGTATCACGAAAATATTTTTTAATCGGTATTTCTCAAAGAGAACATCAAGATTAATATCTGAAAGAATTTAATTTTGACAATAAGAAAGAGCAATATGAGAAAATGAATACGCGTCACGTACAGATACTTATATAAATGCTAATTACGACGGTTATTTTTAAATTACATGTACGTGAAACCAAAATAATATTCTTCATAGTAGTTTCGTTCGAAATAGTACATAATAAGTCTACTGATGCGTTTACGAATGAGATAACGGTCACAGTATAGGTTCTTATTGGATTTGTCTAAAAATACTAAATTACGAATTCACTCGTCTCGAAATCATTTCAAACCGAATGAACATTTATACTAATATAAAGTTAGGCGCGGAATATTTAACCTTTAACTGGTAACCATTGTTCTCTATACCCTCCATCTTCCAACTTTTGCGTGACAATTCTGTCATACAACTAACTATACATCGTGTCACTTTATTAACACCTTCAAAATGTTTGAATAGTAACGACTTTGATTTGTAACGTAGGTATACATACACAAAAATGAATTGTCAAATTTTGGTCTACAAAGAATATTTCAAAATAACACGTCACAATAGTTAAAGAAAGGTCAAACGTGTTGTAAAATTAGGTGAAATCAATTTCACATCAACTAAACTAAGATTAATCGATGCGGTAAATTTATTTATATCTACATAATACTTTTGCAGATTAGAAAAATTGTAGAAAATCACTTTCGGTGTGCCGATGGCCGAGGGAAAAATGCGGTTGTCGTGCCAAAGTAATGGATTCAAAACTAATTTTCGTTTGTTACGTACAACGAAAGTAAGCAATTATTTTCGAAGCCTCGAGTAATATTTATATCGATTAATAAATACAAATAGTGAACTTATAGATAATTAGATATAGTAATTGTTTTTCCAAGAGTTGGAGATAGTAGGCGACCGACTGCATGGCACAAATTTCGATTGTAATTGGCGATAAAATGAATATGACAAATAGTTTTTGTTAGTATACATGCGGTAGGTATGCATGAAATCATGTAGGTGTCGACGTATTTTCAAAACCACTAAATCAAAATATGGGTGGAGGCACCTCGATTTGGAAATACCATACTATCGTAGTAATAACAAAATTGTTGTGAATTAATATAAATTCATGTGTGCGAGCGTTACACATTTTTAATCTTTGAAATAAGTGCAAAATCGCAGAAGAGACAAAGGGGAACGGAAAGTTAAATTTTATGGTCTTGACTTTTATAGTAATTTTTATTGCAAAGTTGCTTATTAAATAACTTAAAAATTAGATGTATCCAAGGGCTCCTCCGAATCAGACCTACCTGCATGGTTTATTGATGTTTTGGAGTGTAGGTAGGTAGGTAAAGTTGGGGAAACCGCTCGGTGCAAAACGAATAATGTTAGTGTGTCTGTCTGTACGGTGGCGATAGTTGTTTTGTATATTAACTGTGAATAGTAAGCTTTTAAAGTGCGCAAATTTACCCCGCGAGATGGGGAATACCGCCCAAAACACTTGTTCTGCTCATTCTTTGTTTCAAAGCAATTGATCAAAGTTACTGGAAATTCATAATTCGGATATTTTTGTTTTTATAATACTTTTTTGAGACAAAATTGCCGATTTCTGTTATATGCGCGATATTCCTCAACTTTACCCTATAACATATTTATCGTCACCTTAACAAGCAAACTGCCTATCTCCATATTACAACATTTTACAAGAGAAGGTAACAACTATGTCGTTACAAAATTCCATTGCATAGTTATAATTGTTACACTTCAGTTTAGTATTTTAATACTAAAATTAAATTATTTTAATTTTTTTTTAATAGTTATTGAAGATGCGCACTTTTCTTTCGGCATTAAAAATGTGAATACACTTATTTTGATACATTTATGCAACTTCACACATTGATATCTTAGGAAACACTTTATCGGATGGTGCTAAAAGTCCGACTTCGGGCAAAAGTGGAGTTGGGCAATTTTCTTATTAACGCGACGTTATGTATATCAAAAAGTACCAATGTTTATAAATTTCGAAATTTCTGTATAAATAAATATATTTGGTATAAATAGAAGAAAATAAATTACTATCTATGCTGCCCTAACTAAATTAACGAAATCAACGTCGTGACGAGGGCGTGGCGAAAGAGACGCCACGGGCACGAAGGCGTAAAAAATGTAAAAACTAAAAATAATCCGTTATTTTATATTGTATTTTTAAATTTTTGTCGTTTTGGATTAGGGGAGCGCAAGTTAGACACTTGCCATAGGCGCTTCATACCCTCATTACGGCGTCGAACGAGATAAACTTATTTGAGTTTGTAATAAAAACCTATACCTGCATGATTGTCCACCAATGAAATTTACTCTATTATAATATTACAGTAATCCTTAAACATCCATGGGGTTAAGTTCTTAAAAACCCTCCCGAATGTTGAAACCATCTTCCTGTGTAAAAAAAGGGGTTGGGTACTATGAGATTTTAATTATAGTGGATAATGCAATTTATTGGAATTAAAAAATATATTTATTAAGTATTAATTATGTAGATGCGTAGATATTAAATGCATATTATACATATAATATAAATAACACTTATTTGCTAGTCAATGACTGAAAATATTTGCTGATTTCTGATAGTTTACTAGAACAAATCTGAACAAATTTGTAAATTTCATTATAAGGATCGTGGCTTCAATTCCTCTTTTGAATTGAAGGCTCCTCACCAGTGAAGGGTAGGTTTCTATTGTTTTCTCATTTTTGTAACAAAAACCGTTTGTTTGTACTCTGTTATTGTCGATCAAACGATAACAATGGTTTTGTGAACACGGTTCCTTGGATAACAAAATTATTTGATTTTCAAGTGGCCGTGGCAGAAAAAAATATACTACAGGAATGTGACCAACTTTCAAACCATTTAATGCAGATTCTAACGACAAATACAAATTTTGCAATAACTTCTTAACCATCGACAATTGGATAACCACAAACATATATGGTTATTTTGGTTACTGATGACCCCTCCCCACGCCTCGCTTAATTCGATCGTTCACTTTTGAGACACCCTGTATAGAAAAAAAAGAATAATGATCGCTTCCTTATTTTAACCTTATTTGACTGTTTTATGTCCTTCGCATAAAACTTGTAAAAGAAGAGATAAAAATTACATTAGCGTTTAACTAAAAAAAGCTCACTAACCTAGTCTATAAAACTAAAGTGTCAAGAAGGAGATTTAGAAATATGTATTTAACGTAACTTATAATAGATTGTCCATTAATAATTTAAGTGGCGCGTTAAAAGAGCCCATCCCACAAAAGTGTGTCCAATAAAATATATTCGGTTTTCAAGAATTTAAGAACTACTTACCGACTTATTTTTGAAACTGTACCGTTTGAAACTATTTAAAAATTAAAGTTCTACGAAAAAAACGCGAGCCGAAAAAGTATCTATTTTCGTTCTAGAGAAAACGGAACGTAATTATTCTAAACTAATAAATAAACTTTGTAAGTCAATGAAAAAATGATCATTAATGTTAAATACCTACATAATTACGGTATTTAACGCGGAGAAATATTTTTCCCGATATCGAAAAGAACGATTTTGCAAGTAAATATTTGTATATTCCGTAAACAAATAACAACACGTGATCAAAATATTCGTTAAGCATTAGAAGAAACACCTGTGTCCACTCTCAAGTAATGGATACGATTAAATAATCGATTTTTCGTGTTCGAGCTTTTTATCATTTTCAAAATGTTTACGAATAGATGTGTTAAATGTACAAAATGTATTTAGTATATTTCAAACACTACCATTATTGAATGCAGAAGTAAACCTAACGGTAATAAATGCAATAAAAGTTGTTTTCAATTATTAATTCACGAATACAGTAGAATCTCGGTAACGTGAACTAATTACTGTAAATGACGTTCACGTTTTCGAGGAATAGGCAGATACTTAATATAATTGATACGCATAATATAGTGTGAAACACCAAAAATCGTTAAATAACATTTATTTGTGTAATGGGATATAAAAAGAAATAAAATTTCTTGAAAAACGTTTCTTTATGAGGGCATATTACAATTGACTTGGCAACTCTTGCAATACTTGTTTGATAAAAAAGACTCCTTCCTTTGAAAGGGTCGTTTCTTTGCATCTGATAAAAGTTGGGTTTTGTTTTCTAAAGTTAGAAATGCTAAGAAATGCTTTCTTAGATGCCATTATAAATTTAACAAATACTTATCACGGAAACTTAAAAATGTTACACTTACAAGTCTAAACAATTAATAACTTATTGGAATTATATATCTACAACAACAAATTTCCACCAATATTTACTTTTAATTCGTTACTGGAAATTAAAAAAACTAGATTCTCTCACGTTTTAATTGTAACTATCTAATAAAAATGAATTGAACATTATCAAAACCTGAAACAAAACGTGGTCGACTTCTGTTTTAGCTCGTTATTAATTGGGATGGCGCGTAACTGCAAAAACCGAAGATATTAAATGTAATTAAAACGAAATTTAACGCCGTTTTAGTTTCAATTAAGGCAAATAACTAAAAAACAACATTGAAACAAGCTAACCAATTAACTTTGTCTATATCTACTTTCAAAGAATCTAAAACAGACTGTTGAACGTAAAACTACACTGAATTGTGTTTGTAAAATATCCACAATATTACTTTTATACCTATTTATTCTGAAAAAAATCACAGCTTTGAATAGTTTAAAGATTTTGATTTTATGATTTTCCAATATTTAGATTTTCAACGCATTTTTCTTTTGTATCCTAATAAATTGAAAATACTTTGAAACGCTTTGAAAAAATATTTTGCATTAGTTTAATAAATTGAAAAACTATACTCGCAACATAAAACTACAGGAAACAAAAGAGATATAAATAGTTAAGGCATATAAATGTTGAAATACCCACTGTTATTTTCGCTCGAAATCAATATTTATATTTTCTTCGGTGGCCGATAAAAACCTTTTAGGACCAAATAATTCTTACAGAGACAATTGCTCCGACGATCAGATAAAGTTAAGTGACAATTGAAAAGCCGGGCCTTAAACAGTTTATTTATTCCGGCATACATCAATTTATGGGGTTGTAATCCATTCGGTTTGCGTGTTTTATCAACAAAGTGGGGCACCTTTTTATTATGGAACGCATTCGAATCGATAGATTGAATGTAGCCGCAAAACCCTTCGAGATTAATATTAAAATTTAACGCTTGCCAAACGTTTTCTTTGGAGTTTATCAAATCACACGTTTATAAAACAAGGGTCACAGATTGCAAGATTTACGAGTATACATGTTACAGTGACAGTTCTAAAAATAACCACAGAACTTATTCCGCGAAGGGTGAGTATTTTTGGTAATTTAGTTTGTCGGAATTAATCTAATTTGTAAGATACCTAGCAACAACTCGGTATTTTTTACATTTTTGAGCTCGGAAAATCCATCGACACCCCAGTTGTTTTACGTACTGTGTTTTTTTTAAATTATCTCAAGGACCAAGTTTATTCTACACTCAGACACGGGAATTAGTTTGTTTATACAAGAAGCATTAACACATGTCGCGCTGTCGAGACAATACTAAACTCCGCTCGTTAGTAAAAATAGATACTTTCAAATATTTGCATCTATTGAAAACTGATGAACATCTGTAAGATGATATTTACAATATTTAATCTCTTTTTTCCAAAACAAAACTTGCGAAATCGATTAAATTTGGCTTCGTTTAAATCAAAATCAATCGAATTATCCACCATTATTTTTTCTATTTTTAATTTAAATTAATGGACGATATTCGTATTTAATTAAACAATTTGTTTTGTTTATTACATAAATTTAAAATAGTTTAATATAGGTGTGATATCGACGGATACACATTCTTAATGTTCTTCATCCCTTAAGTACGTTAAACCAACTATACTGAACGTCGATATAAGATAGATTGTAATAAAAATTAATGAAAAAAGAAAACCATTTAAGATAAATAAAACAACGAAAATACTCGAAAATCTGTGTAACAAAACATATTAAGTTAAAATAAATTTTGGATAAGTGTTAAAACAATGAAAAATAAAATTTTGCCTACAGGATAATCTGTAAGTAACGGTACATAAAGAAAAAGGAGATTCTCAACATAAAAATGTTACGATTTGACCCAACAAGCCTTAATAAAATGTTGATAATGAAAAATATAGGTTGTCCAAGTTGAAATTTTATTTTTCGCAATATCTTTAATGTTTTTGAATGTTTTGAACGTAAAAATTTGGGAGTAAACGTTTTTAGATACGACAAATCATAATCGAATATCTATTACGATGTATTTCGCAGAGAACGCCACATAAGTCATGTTTATGATGTAAACGCACGCTTAACTTTGTTGTTCTTAACGTTATCGCTTCTTTTATTAAAAAAATCTTAAACAAATCTCATTTTGACGAAACAAAGGTATACTTGTCATTAGTCATAGAAATTGATCGATTTATTAAGGCTCGTTGGGTCAAATCGTAATATTTTGAAGTCAAAAATCGCTGTATCACAAATGTAATTTAAAAAATTGAGAATTTGGTAATCAAAAACAAAATTACAACACTTTATATACAAATTCACAACTCAAATAAACTTCCAATAAACGAATTCGGCGACAACGTTGCAACTTACGACGTTTTGATACTGTTATCTACAAATGCGTTACGATTGTCGATTTTCATTTCGAAAAAATTAGAAATTCAATTTTTTAAAATAGCAGATTTAACTTCTTGACTTTTTAAAAAAGTTACCAGAATCCCTGAATTTTCCCGGATTTTTTATCGATATTTGAAAATCCTCGACTTTTCCAGATATTCCCTGTTTTACAGTCGAGTCCGAACTTTTTAAAATAACGCATGTTATTTTTAATCTAAACGGAAAATAAAACAACCTCGATAATAATTATTTTACTTAATGAATTGCATTTCGCTCCACGTTTACCTACCCGATTGCCTCATTTACTGGGCTCTGGCTCTAGAGAAGAGGCGGAACGACGATTAAAAATTCCGTGGCAAGAATTTGAAAACCAGACGCCTATGCGAGCCGCGCAGCGCAATTATTTAAATTGCAATTTTCGACGCTTACCTATTGCTTTCTAATAATTATTCTTACTTGCTGACTAATAATCAGTGTCATTGTATTGACCATGAAGTTAAATTGCATTCGCCACTTTTCTTTTTTCGGTTTCGACTCTCGTTATTACGCAAACGGTTTCCAACAGTATAGACGATAACCTATACATTAAATAAACATATCTATTTTCAATCAAAAATTAAGGTTAGTACTCGAAAGTTCTTCAAAATTTGGAACCGTCCTAATCGGGCATTCGTGAGAGCAGGCCGATTCATAAATTTCGAGTTAACATGAATTACGAGGGAGTAATTCACGATACAGAAATGTGGCCGTACCTCCATTACAAACACGCTATAACCCACACCAGCAGATTTTTAAGACAGTTTTCAGGTAGGAGCAGCATATGACTCCCTTTCCATTAAATTTGCAATATTGTCTTATTAATAAAATATTTATAACTGTCGGTGTAAACAAGAGACACGCAACATTCTTGCGATACCTACGTCTTGAACTATTCAACAAAGATAATACTAACACGACGAATACCGTTACGTTAACTAAATGACATATTTAAATGTTAAATTAATCAACGTAACTCGATTTTAGGTATAAGCTCGGATTACTATTATTATGACTGACATAAATTGAACAATAAACCGATTTTTCCTTGTAACGCAAATCGACTTCTCGATAACGTTTATAATACGTTACAAAAATTTTACTAATAGCCTTATCGAAAAACAAATCACATCGGGAAAAGTATAAATATTCCGCTCGCTCCGAAAACGCCAAATATATTAACTCGAATAAAATTTCGTTTCCGGAAAACGCCGGCCTAAAATAAGTTAAATTTGGTAACTATTCTAAAGTGTAATTATAATAAAGTATAAGTAAGTTTAACACGAACTATTTTTATCAAACAATGTCGGACATAAGGAGCGCGTAACTGTTAGATAACGCACACGCGAACCGCGATCGAACATTTTGAAAAAAACCAACACAAAAGGAACAAGCCGCCATTCAATTTATATCGTCATAAATTAATCCGGTACAATTTAAAAATTTCACGACGTTAAAAGAACTTTTGTTTGTCGAAATTTGTTTTCGAAAGAGAACATATCGAATACCTCTTGTATTGAATTTTGATTAACGTGCCTCATTTTTTTCTATAAAATTATTAATCGAATATTTGTATTTCAAAATAAAAATCAAATGTTTTTAAACGAAGAATTCGAAATATTTTTAAATAGGTATAATTGAAATCCATTCGATATACTAAGTAAACGTGCGCGTGTCAACTTTCGGAAATCAAATTAATAAATGAAAACTGACGGAACCTAATATACGATTTCAAAAACTCGATATTTGGGTCAATATTTGAATTCCACGGGAAAATCTATTTAAAAGTCCATTATTTATGCAACCACTATTATAACAGTAGGGTTTTATCGAGTCCATTAGTACGAAGAGTTGAAATAATTGAAAGACTCAATCGTCATAAAGAATTTTAGATTATACGTTAATTATATCTTTGTTCGTATTTTATAAATGAGTAATATAATTGAGATAATTATTTAAAAAAAATGGCGAATTTCTTTTTTCTTTTCGATCATACCTACGCAGAGAAAAACAAATTGGTAAAACCAAAATATTTTAAAATTTTAAAAGAACAACGAAAACGTTTTAAATATCAATCTTAAACATTTGAAATAAACATTTTTATTTGTATATTTAAAACGATTTTGGTTAAATGGTTCGTTTAGTTAAATTAAAATGGTTCTTTTCTCTCAATATAAGAATCTTAACGTTTCATTTCGTAATAGTAAAACTAAGAGTTCACGAAACCTCAGTTTCGCAAGAATTCGATCGGCTTTTACACGGGTATATTTAATGGAAAACAAAATGCAAGATTTCTTTCAATACGGAAAAGCAAAATATAAGACGCGACGGGCTGACATAAAAAATATCACGGTATATGTATGTACAGTCAAGTTCATATGTTTTGTCCCGTCGCCTGTGTTAGTTTTATCCTAAAAGGCTCAAAAAAAAAGATTACCGTTCGTTTTTATTTATTATCTGACGTGTCCCTTTTTACAATTCAAAAACAACTGCTACCCTTCATCCCTCTTGGTCCTCTCTCGTCGCTCGCTAGCTTGCGATAACATTTCATCGGGACAAAAAATATGACTTTGACTGTAGCATTCATCTAACGGATGAACGATACAATTTTGCGGATTAAAAAAAAACTACGTTTATCTATTTTGCGTCTACAATCAACTAATTATGAAACTACAATAAATTGTATATCGTAATGGCCTCTATAACGATACGCAACTTTTCATTTATCGAAATTTGTAGCATTAAAACAACACATCATAAATTCCTAATAAACCTAATCCAAATCTTTAATTTTGAATCAAATTAACTACTGATAACCACAACAAAATTTCCTTAAATTTATAATACCTACATAATTTTTTATTTTAAAGAGCATAAAGTTGCAAAATAGAAAAAAAAATAATATAAAGTACTCGTTTCATAAGGCTTTTATCGCACTCGCTGCTTCGCGGCTCGTTTCTCTAAACGTACATTCGTGCGACAAAAACGCGCCTTATGAAACTTGTTCTTTAATATACTATTATTAATTGTGTATTAAATTAATAACTTATTAAACGTATACTCGTAAAAAGTTCTTTTCTAAATGTTTATGCAAATTTCATTTAGGAACTCCAAATATTGGGGTAGAATAGGAACAAAAAAGTATCGTTAGGATGACGATTTTGGCGTTAAATAAGGTTAAATTTCAAGTTAATAGTAGAATGCTTGCAAAATAAACGTAAAAGTTGCCCGAGAATAGATTATAAAAGGCAAAAATAAAGCTCCGTAAAAAAGCGAGAAGCTGCTAAATTAAATCAAGTAAGTAGATACCTAATTGTAAAAGAATTTATAAAATCGCGATTTAAATTGACGCGCCTTTTTTTAAATTGGCATCACCAATCACGTACTTTTATTCTACATATTAATTATCATATTATACTGATTATACAATTTGATTTTACGAGCAAGGAATGCCTATAAACGGCATCGTAACAAAAATAAGTTATTCTACTTTTATTATTTATAGGAAATACGTAAAAGTGATAAATGTGATTTTACGCTTATAAAAGTTAAAATACGGTCCGTTTGAGTTTTTCTTATTGAGTTTTCTTTATTTAAAAATACAAGTGGTTAATTTAAAAACAGGGTATTGTTAGACCGCGTTCGTAAGTGGAATTTGTTTGTAAATTGAACAAAGGTGAAAATTGTTAATTCTATTTAACGAAAGCACTTTTAACCTTTTTTTATTAAAAATCATTACATTAAATATAATTTTAATCTTACCTTGAAAATTACAATAGCTGGCAATACAATATAGGAGCAGATAAAAACGTGATAAATAATCAGAAGTTTGTATTTTCCGAGGCGATAAGTTAGTTCGATATACCGGTGTAATTATGGAAAACGTCCAATGTAAACGATAAGAGCGTGGGTTTTGCTGCGGCGAAATTTGAAGTAACGCTAAAATTTTGTTCGTATCTTTGAAAGTTCGTAACTTGGAGGTTCGTATGTAGAGTACTTACTGTACTAATAAGCCACGATAATAAAGTAAATCGATACAAATTGCGTTTTAAAATTCAAATCAATTACTTAAACTAGGTGTTATTACAGAAGATTATTGATGAAACGAGACAATTACTAGAAACGAGTTATGTCTCGAAGTAGACGTTTTAGAAACACGGTTATTTTGTTTAAAATTTTATACGTACTACTAATAAATTTGAATTACGATGGAAACCTACCAAATGCAAATAAAAAATTGGACGTTAACATGAGAAGAACAATATGGCCGTTTACTGAGTAACCGGAAAAGTTAGTATACCCCAGAATGGGCTAACAAAACCACTATGAAGTTATTTACGATCTATAATTCCAGATATTATGTGTTTAGCGATTTTTATTTATATCACGACATAAATTAAACAAAGTACTCAGCTTCAATTTAAACTTTATATAAACTTCGAATTCTTTTAAATATATTTCATCGCGTTAAAAAATAGCTGTAACGATAACAGTTCTTTACCATATTAAAAAAAAAAAAACTGTTTTAGACTTTTCCGCACTTTCGTAATTTTCACATTTTAAACATTTAATAAATTAAAAAGTTCACCTTAAAGCCTAGTTCAGATGACCGGCCTGAACTAGGCCTTAAACGAAAACCGATTAAAATAAATAAATGTTCTCGAAAAAAGTGAAAAATAAACATCCAATTAGCAGTCCCAATTAAAAAAAAAATAAAATAAAATACGTTCACATTTATCTAGAGCACAATACAAAAATAACACGGTCGAAAAATTGATTCATTATACGAAAATGTTACATAAACGTATATTTTTATTGTCGTCCGAAACGTAAACAAACGTTTACCCGAACAAAAGTTTTTATTTAATATCTTATAACAAATTAATCGGTTCGTTACAGTAATTTTCTCCAAGGGTTGGTTATCTGAAAATACTAACACTTATTACGAATTGATATTTTTTCCTAAAATGCTGTTCGTTCTAAATATTTTGTAGCGATGCTTAAAACGCCCATTTTAAACTGTATAAAACTGATACATACATTTTTCTAACAGCATCGGGATTAAGTTAAATGTCGAGAATGAAATTGTACCATTCTCACATCGTAACTAAACGACTTTTGCCTTCTCCGGAGTTTAACGTGATACAACTCTAAACACGCGCAAAGTGTTATTTTTTATCCTAAAACAAGATAAGGTGTTTAGCAGATACCTACGCGATATAATATACTTCTGGATGATATGACGAATATCCCAGAAACGACGTGACTTGTTTTATTGTGTAAAGGTTAAGAAATGCAATTGTGAGTATCACCTTTTGTTATGAATAACGACACTATGACGTGATCTTGAAAACATGTTGCACTATTCTCATGTATATTGCAAAGCTTAGAATTTTTCGAAATTACTATCTAAAGTAAACATTTAGGTAGGTAACATTCATTTACATATTATTCATTTACAATTTACATGTTACGGTTTAAAATGATCATGAAGGTGAATAGGGACGAAGATCGAGTATTTTAATTTTCCCTTTTTTGCATTTTCTGATTATTTATATCAATTACGCCCTGCAGGGATGCGAAATTGAAAGTTACAAACATTTTTAAATTTTTTTCTGAATGTATAGGTATAGCTTTTTAGATTGTCGAATCCAAAAATGACCTGATGTCCAACACTTAACAGTTTTTTTCCTTATTGGCATTGGCATATTTTAGTTGGACGGATGCAGTAATTCAATTTACATTTAAATTTTCATTCGATTAACTTCAAATTTCGCGGCGGCAAAACCTACGATCTTTATTATTATTTTACTAACATTTCGCCAACTCATCGCCTTGGAAAATACAAACTTCTGATTATCTATCACTCACTGCCAGCTCCTATATGCCAACTATTGTACTTTTCCAAGTAAAATTAAAATTTTTGTTTAATATCTAGTTTTTGTATGATTTTCTAATTTAAAAAAAAAACTAGGATTAAAATTGTTTTCTTTAATTAGAATTAATAATTTTTACCTTGTTCAACTTTGTTCAACTTACGAACAAATTCGACTTGCGAATGCATTCTCGGAACGCAACTCGTTCCTATGTTGAGAACTTACTGTACATTTTCAAATGTGTTAATCGTGTTCTACAAGAATTCAATCGTCACCTAGATATGTTTAACAGAAATAAATTTTCATTTTAATCATTTAGTTTTGTTGTAGTTAAACAAATACAGTCAAACTCGGTTGTAACGAGATTAACGGGACCACCACTTTTTGCTCATTATAACCGATACTCGTAAACAAGAATGAAAAATTGCAGCTGAAAAATTTTATTTATGTATTATCGAAAATAAATGCATTTTTTAAATTAAGTATTAAAAAAAAAACGTCCTTGCAGACTGTTTTAGCGGTTTGTTTGTTTATGTCACGGAAATTGATATGGAGATTTCCGGGATCCAATTCTTGAACCATTCGCATACGTTTAGTAGCGAATGGTTCGAGAATTGAGTCCCTGGTATACAAATTTGTAAGGTTGTTATAGCTTTATGTGGACGAGAACAATTGATAGTTGCTAATCTAAAATGTCACGCGTTGATACGTGTTTAAACTGTTTGCTCGTTATATCCGGGAACCGAGCTCGTAGTAAACGGAATTTCTAGGATCGAGTGAATACAATTTCAAACGTAAGCACGTAAAATGCTTGTTAAACCCGTGCTCTTTATAAGCGAATTAGATTGTATTTTGTATTGACGTTTTGGAAATATTATTAAGCAATATTGTTTTCAGACAATATGCCAATATTTACAAATATGTTAAAACAATGATCCATCAATATTGCGCCAATATTGTTCACGTTCTATATTGAGTCAATATTTATTAAAGATATAACACCGCAATTGTTCCAATTTTTATCCAATTTGAATCAATATTTTGTGCTACTTGGGTCCGGTATCGATGTCGTAACAATTTCTAATTAAATTTAAAAGCTCATTATACCTACAGAACTTTTAAGGTATTTCTCAAAAAATTGCCAATATTCTTTAATGATCAATCCCAAAATTTAAGAAGTATCCATTAAATCTTAAATTAATAAAGTTATTCCTCTCGTCTTTATCGAAAATTTCTCCTCTAATTTTTACGTTTATTCAATTTTAGCTTGTGAGGGTTGGTACCTGAAATGACATTAGTAATACTATTAACATTTTAAGTTTATTACAGTTTTAATATTGTTTTTGTCTACGTTTTAGAAATACGTCATTAAGATCGGTTATTATAGCAAAAATAAATGGCGAGAAACAACAAAAATTGACTATCCGTTCCAAGGTAATATCCGCATACAGAAGATTCGCACGCATTTAATCGAATAACAGTAGTTCCATAATTCGTTACTTAAATCCTGTGATCTGAATTCAATAAATTAAAATAATTGGTACGAAATGCAAATATTAACGCCCAACGAACGCATTTCAATACTAAATAATATTTTACGACTGCATAAAAACCTACAGCTACTTGGTGGAACAACTTATATATTCAAAAATTCTATTTTAAAAATATTTTGATCTCCGTGCACGTCGAATAAGTTTTTATGTATCATAACTCGTAGGCAATAAAAGGTATTATATAACAGAAGTCGCGTATCTCTAAAAGGCGACTATGAATTTAATAAAGGATTTATGCCGACTTGTCAATACCGAGATTAAATATATTAGCTTCCTTCTATTATAATAAATTACACCCTATTTTGAAAATTAGATTCGAAGAAACCGGCGTTAAAATGAACCACGGATTGCTTGACAACAAAAAATTCTTATATTATTTAGAGTTCCCTATTATTAAAATTCGAATAAGATTACTGTTAATTGTCTAAATTGTGTAAAATATAATATTTTATAAGATACCTTAAATTGTCGGATAAATAGCCTCGCATTTAGAAAATTTTATTTCTTGTTCCCAGGATTTAAAAAAAAAAAAGTCGTACAATTTCTACCTCAATTTTATTATATGTTAAGGTATACGGTATATAAAAGCAAATCTGCTGGAGAGTAAGTAGAGAATGTTAAAATCGTCGTAAAGGTCACGTTTGCATAAAGGTATTCGAAAACTAAAAAATTGTAACACCTACAGAAATTTAACGTCTTCCCATAAATCTACATCCTCACATAAATCTATAAAATTTAAAAGTTCGCGGTGTTCTTGATATTTAAAAAATAGATATTAGAGACCTACTTTATTGTAGACCTGACTTTTTCAAGGCACTTAAAGGTCAACCGGACATCAATTGCAGATATGGTCAGCGAATACAGCAGGGTTGTTAATATTTCAAAGGTTATAGCATATACTACAATAATAGCAGGACAATCTGTTGTTCTCAGCCGTTGTCTACACACAGATCGACGCTGCAACCTAATTGTAAAAGAAAACGAGTTACCGGCCAACTTTTCCCGTTACATATCGAAAAAGTAGCAGTTTATACTAATTTCATTTACCGAATCGTCGCCAAAGTAAGAAAATTAAGTTAAAATGCCCATTAAAAACAAGTTTCTCTGATCAACCTGGCGAAAATGATGGCAGATTTACGTAGTTCAGAAGCCGTATATATTATTTTGAATTTAAAATTCATTTATCTCCATCAACGGTCTTTCTCAACACAACATTTACTATCTATTATTATTAATAATAATTCTATAATCGCATTTCGAAATTTAAATTTCGCGTGCTTATGCAAATGTTATGTTTTCTATAAGTGGAATGCAAATTTAATAAAAGGAGGGTTCTTCGAAATACGTTTACAAGTATAATTTAAAAATTACTAATTGCGTTTAATAAGAAGTCTTCGTTCCGTTATTTTTCGAATTTCAATAGCACCTCCATAAACATAAATCGTCCTAAGGTTTAATGTAACTCAGAACAATACGTAATGAAAACGCCCCCTTCTTAAGGCAACAGCGTCGGATCATATTGAATATTTCGAAACTTTCGAAGATAATTAATGCCTCATTAATCATTAATACGTGTAAGACTTTTCTTTTTAAAGAGATTTTGTTAGTGTAGACGCAATTTTTAAATAAGAAAATATAAATGTCTCTTAAATCATTTGTCGGTACACATGTGCAAATGAGAATGTCTAGCATACGTTGCACATAAAATACCAATTCCTTTGAAAACCAATGTTCATAAATTTGTATACCTTTCGAAAAATTCTAAAGCTAAGTACTTGCTTAATCGTTGTGTGGATGAACGGAGTAGGAATACATTTCATCTTCATACATTCGCTTATAAAACAGCGCTGACTCATTTCTGCTATTTCATACGCCATAAACGATGTTCTTACTTAACACATTCAAACAAAATTTCCACCACCATTTCCCAGAAAACGATCGCTATTCATAGGAAAGTTTCCTTTCAGATTAAAAAGCGATAATTTAACGAAATTTTAGAATTTTCCACGACCTAAATATCCCAATATTTGCAAATCATTCATTTCCAGTTCACCTTGCGTTACAAAATATCTTACATAAGTGTAATAATCAATTTAAAAGCTTTTTCCATTCTCCTACAAAAATTTTGTTTTCAAATATTTTTCTACGATCAATACTAATAATTCTTGTTCGTCGACGGTGTTCAATTTTTGTGCCGGTAACCCCGAATTCCGATTCTCATAAAACGTACGTTAATCACGAAATAAATATGAGTAACAAGCTTGCTTTTGAAACTTAAATCGATGTTTCCATTGAACAATATAGACGGGTTCGGCCCACCATTGTTTCATTACAATTATATGGGACAAACGAACAAAAATAAATAAATTATAACATCGTTAATTTTATAAAATGAACATTCATTGTTGTCGTTCGTTTTAAATGATTTACAGCGAATAGGAATTTCGGACAACATTACTTGAGCAAAAATGTTTATCTTATCATACTGGGGTGATCTCATTTTAGCGATAGAAATAAATTGTGTTATTTTCCTTAATTCAATAATAGAACACGTCTTGATTTTAGTATTGTTTAATTAAAAAACAACACAAAATAATATTTTGCTGCGTGACGACACTCAAAAAATTCGAAATACGTTTATTGGAGAGTACTCTACAATTTTTGAAAACCTCTAGTTTATAGATATCATTTATTTCGAAAGCAAACCATCTAGTTCTAAAGGCGAAAAACTTTTAAATGAATTTGATCATATAAAAGCTCGAGGGTTTGGGGGTTATTCCACTTGAAATCAACACATTTTTAATAAAAATTTGACCACTTGGACCACTTGGTTAGTATAATAATAATTACTAAGTACTAGGTTACAAATTACTGACCAAAATGAAAAAACTGATTTTTACCTGATTTTACTCGCCATTTCTCATCTATTTTCTCAATGTAATTTTCTTAACTTTTATAATTAATTATAAGGTACAGAAATAGCATATTGTCTTTGACTTTAACTAAAATTTGTAAAGAAAAAAGTGACTTTAGTGACAATATCTAAAAATATGGACAAATGGTGATTTTTAGTAACCAATTACCATGCCTGGGTTAACAATCATTCTTCACTTTATGGGTAACCGTTGGCCACAAAATTCCACAGCAATGTTAGAAACTTTGTATGCGTGAAAACGCTAAAACAACTCTTGGGAGAGCACGTACGGACACGGCGAATATCGTGCAACTTTGCATCCAACATTGTGCCCAACAACGTTACCAAACGAGGCTTAAACGTAAAATAATCGATAATCGTCTTGGAAAATTTTTGACACAAATAAAACGTTAAAGATCATTTACCGATTTTGCTGATGCTAAATTGAATAGCGATCGCACTACATAATTTATTAGTGATATCTTTTGTAAAAGTTTTCTCATTCATTAGTAGTACGTTCGCTTCATTTGCTAACAAGTTTACTCGCAAGATCCAAAAAACTAAGGCAAAAGTCTGGAGCGTTTTCATAATGAAGAAATCATTTATGTTAAATGCTTAGTGAAATTTTGAGTAAGCCCCGAACTCTTATTCAAATACATAAACAAATATTTTACATTCACAAATAAACGAAGTAAAACATTTATTATTTAAAAGTTCATAGGCTGTTAATTAACAAAATGTATTTTGAAATGTCGGCAACAACGATAACGCAAACTAAATACCTAAGCGTAACAAAAAACGAGAAAATGCTTATAAAATAATTTTGATTTTATTTGTTATACGTCATTTAACGGGTAGCTTAACAAAAATAACACGAAATACTTAAACGAAGCAGAATCGTTCCGAAAAAATAATTCTCGCTTTAATGTATACAGACATTTTAATACCGAATTATGCGGTTCGTTTTTAAATAAAACCTTTTAAAATACTCGAATCAGCCCTACCGAAACATTAAACTAATGAAGTAATACCGCAAATTGATACGTTAGTATGATCAGTTAATTAATTGCGCGTTTAATAAAAGGGAAGTTAACAAAAATAGAACTATTTAGTTTTATTAACAAGATCGAAAACATCCCATTCAAATAGTCCAAACATTTATTCGTTGGAATTGTTTGGAAGATCGATAATTAATTCGCGAGCGAATTTATTTAAAAAGGCAAAATGAAAACGGCATTTATTGCTGTCAGAGTAAAATGTTCTGGCGGCTGAGCTTGAAAGCTTATATCTCGAAAAGTACTTAACGAATTTAATTCAAACCAACTGCATGGTTAAAAACACTTTATTTCTACGTAAGTATGCGTAATATTCATAATTTTCCAAAAAGGCGCGTGAGGTTACTATAACAATATATGTTTTAAAAAAACATGATTTTTACTCGTATTTTAAAAACGCCTAGATTCATAACTCGATTATTTAAAAACTATTAAACGAAAAACAACGATACTCATATGTATATGAGAGGCAGAACGCAAAATTCGACAGTTTTCGTGAAATACCTTACAAAATTTCCAAAACGGCTTTTAGCACAAAACTGAATTTTTGCTGTACAATCTCAAATAGTGGATGAATACCGAATAATAATTTTATACGATTTGACTCCACCGTTTTTAAGATATAAGATTTCAAACTCAGCCGCTAGAACATTTTACTCCGACTGTAGTCACGATCATTTTTATCGAAAACTTTCACAGTAAGTAAGTAATGTGCCGTAAATAAACTTTAACGACACGCCACGTTTATAATAAATATATATAGTGTATAGGGAGATATAGAACGAAGTATGATAATTGTCGCTCAAAGGCAAACTTAATATATCAATATAAATTTAAGATAACATAAGAAAGTTCACTTGGGGCATTTTTGAAATTATAGATTAAACAAAATTGTAACTATCAAAAAAATATAACATAATTTTAAAATATCGGAGAGTAATCGCGCGCCGTATAGTTAATAGAAAGCTAGAATCACGAACGTTGCTTTAACCAATATATCAAAAATAGGAAAGACTATGCAACAGCAAATCGTGTATTCGAAAGTTGTGTAATTCGCATTTTTTGAGAAATTTGCGAGTAGTACCTACTAAAGTTATTCAGAAGGAACTCCGTGAGCAGAAGACGCATACTTAATATTTATTTTATAACATTTAAATAAATTCCCGCAGTAATAAAAATAATAAAATTATTAGCGCAATAACGTTTTATAAGTACTCGTTATCTGTTAGCGAGCCAATAAAAATTGTACGTTTTGCGCGTCTACAAAAATTGAACGGGGAGATTACTATCATAAAATTTCCATTAGTAGAAGTATAAAAAAAAGAAATTATCTTCAATTGCCTGTATTCGCACATAGACGAGCTGCTAACAGAAGACTTCTTAACTACGTCTAGGTAACACTTAAAAAATTTTAAATGGTTACACTGTAATAGAGATCAAGAAATAAAACGGTAACGGATAACAGTAAATTTTGAATGCATTAAGAAATTTTCCAACGCCACGAAAATGATTATTAACGTATCGAACTAAAATATTTGAATCCAGACGACTAACTCGGCAATTATTGCCAATGGCCCCGGGTTATTCCGATTTCGAAATAATATTCCCTAAAATGCAGATACGAAAAATGCAACCCATAATTTTCTAAAATGATACTACATTTCGCACGAAGTTCTATGCAAATCAAAGGTTAAAATGTCCGGACTCGAAGAGCCTATTAAATTTACAAATCGGCTTCGTCGGGTAAGAAAGTGATCGTTCAAAAGGAATTTAGAAAAACAGAATTCTAACGTAGTTGTAATTTGATACAATTCAAGTTGTGGCCTTTCAGATTTTAGATCGATTCGACTGCACATTCCAAAGCGTTACGACAATTATTATTGTTAACAAATATCTAACAGAAAAGCCTCTCGACCCTCAATTTGTAGATTAAAACGAATCTTTTATTAAGATCGACTTACTTATATTGGATCGACTAGATAATAAACGGTTTGAAATTTGAGGCAAGTCGTAAACAGTAGTCCTTAAACTTTGAGTAGCTACGGATCCTTTCTATTAACTAAAATCCCTCGAGTCGCGCGGGGTAGATTTAAAAAGGACCGTATTTTAACAATATCTTCACTTTTTATAGGAGTATTATTTTTCTTGAAATTGTAATTGAATTGAAATGAGTGCGGTTCGAAAAATAATATAGAACCCTTTCATCGTCCACTTATGGGTACAAATAATCTGCGTAGCATGATTACACCTAAATAAATTAATTTAACTAACAAATCAAATTAAGCACACAGTAATTCAATTATGTATTCCCTTTACAACCGAAAAAATACTAGATACTTATTTTTCAACATTTTTATTCAGAACACAATTTTAAAATTGTGGCCAAAAACAACATACATAGAGCCTTCTAAAATATTTTAGAATCATTCATAAATCATAAAATCGTGAAGGAAAAACACAGTCTGTAAACTCCACACATGGATGAAAACTGATCATAAAAAATATGATTTCCTCAAAACAATTTTATTATAGATTTATATTTAACTCGGAAAACGTTTTTAAAACGAATTTTGATTAAAAAAAAAAAAAAACATTAAAAACCGTTATAAGATGAGGAATTAAATGCTACTTTTCTGATGATTAACATTATTCAAACTTTTAATTAAATTTTCCTAAGGTTTCGCTCGTACCAAAAATTTTTTCAAAACTGTTGGATCGCTTTCGATTGTATAACGAACAAAAAAACCCAAAACAAATTAATAGAAAACTTAAAAATAAATATTATGCGGCATTATAAATCGAAAATCTTAAAGTTGTTCATCGGTAGCTTTAAAAAAAAAAAGATAAATATTAGTGTCACGATTTCTTATATGGGGGGGGCTCAGAAGTAAATCGGTGTAACTCATTATTGTCTTGCCATTGATTTATGTAGTATAACTTTCAATGCAATGTTCATACTTTCGGTTGACAAAGCGTCCACGTCGCTGGACTACTTTTGTAGTTTGTAAAGATATTTATTAAGAATATCGCATGTAATTCTTTTTATTTTACTTTGAAATTACTTTAGTAATATTAATATTTTTTTTAGGAATCACGAACGTCCACGAGTTAAAGAGGGGATTTGAACCTCGGACCGCTAAGTTACCAAATGAGTGTTATACTCGCTTAATCGCCGTGGTCCCAATAAAAATGGTAAGATGGTTGGGACGGTTTGACTCGTTTTCTGAAAAACTTTAAATTTGACGCCAACTAGTGTCGCAATTAATTTCTTGTTATGGATTTTCAAAAACTGTAACGGTCGGGACAGGGAATTCAAATTGCGACGCTCGGAACGAGTAACAAAATCAATAAATTAAATCCAAATTAAATCTGTTTTTATTATTTAAAACAACTGTTAGCATGTTTTTGGCATTATAATGATGTTTTTTTTTTGACATCATTCTTTGACGATTTACCATAAACGAGATCAACATAAGTATAAAAAAAATTCTTATTTGTATTTTAACAAAAACTAACTTTTAACGTAGATTATTTAGATAATATCATTTTTAGTCTGTACAAACTAGCTAAACAAAATGTATTAGGTATAATTAAATTGAAAACAAAAACCGTATATTTTTTGAAAATGTCAACACTTTCTTGAAATTTGTAATAAATACGATCGCTATTAAATAAATACATTGAGAATAGGTGCGTCGGAAATCGGTCGCAAATCTTCAACATAATGCACTAGAT
Source organism: Rhagophthalmus giganteus (assembly GCA_036326145.1). Classification (NCBI taxonomy): domain Eukaryota; kingdom Metazoa; phylum Arthropoda; class Insecta; order Coleoptera; family Rhagophthalmidae; genus Rhagophthalmus; species Rhagophthalmus giganteus. The sequence goes on from JARFJA010000013.1 coordinate 3,120,968, forward strand.
AATACACAAAAAAACATGCTTTGTACATTTTCATTAGTTTGTTTCACCCGTCACTGCGACGGTCGGTACACAACCCTTTAGCATTCAAGCAAATATATATTCTAAATCACTTCCACAATTTAAAAAACAAACGGAAACGATTATTCTTAGATTTCTTGTTACTTTTTGGAGGTTATTTACATCATTATAGATACTTTACGTTTAGGTTAAAACAAACTAATGTCTGTTTTCTCGTGACGGTCGGGACACGAAACATGTACCTCTTTAGGACACAATAAATAAAAAGGTAGCAATCAATCAATAATAAAATAAAATAGACAGAAATAGTGTTGCACGCCCTATAGAAAAAATATTACCGACTAGTGCAGAGCAGTAGTCAGTGTTTCGACTTGGAAAAAATACAGTACGGTACTTTTTTATCAAAATTCGCGAATGTCCTTTAAATATATTCGACCGTATACTACATTTTAAGCCTAAAAAGAAAGATATTATTGCAAATTCGTTTTTAACTGGTGCGATGTCATCTAACATGGAAAGATTGTACTTGTTTGTTGTTCAAAATGTATATAAATTATTTATTTCTTTATATTCTTCGATGCGAATTAAAAAGGTCGCATACTGTACACGGTATAGATATAAGAATATCTGCAGTGGGTAAATTGACACGATATGGTGGTGGAAACAGTATTTAATTATGTAAATCATTCATTAGGTTTTCAATAAATTGCTATTTATAATTTCCGTAATTTTAAATAGGCACCTGTGATATCGTGCGATTAAGTTAAACTTACCGTCGCGTCGCATCAGGTCGAAATAATCAAAGACTAATTTATTTGACTTTTCGATGTATTTAAGACTGGAAATATTCGACGGTCGCTATTTACTGTCATTGCAATCGCTAGGATTAATGTAGAGGTAGTATATGGGGGCGAAGTGTTTGGGGACTAAATTACCGTAACTAATGTTAGGGATGGTTAAGAGGGATACGCAATGTAGATATTTATTTTGACGGTTGCGTTTTAAAAGATTCTAAAAAATGTTCAAGAATCAGGTGCTACTTACTTATTTATATTTACGCTCAACAAAAGTACTTCCAATAAATGTACATTCTTAAAAAACACAACATGTTAAAAAGAAAAGTTTCTTTGTGTGTACGAAAGGAGTTATTGAGTAACAGAATGTGAATTTTTTCGTGAATGTAGCGACTTTAATGACAAAATTAACGTTCTAACGTGTTATTTTTGCAAATTAATCGACAATTTTCGGTTTTTTCTTGTACTACATCGGCCGTCGCAGATTTTCTATCAATTTAATTAATGGAACTTCAGAAATTTCGGACATTCGAATTATGTTATATAAAAATAAAATTTCTCGTCGACGTAATAGTTTTCCTAGCACGATCCGACGAAGTTTCAAATCGTACACAAAAAGTCGCAAAAAAATACGAAGTTGGTCGAAAATTTTAATTTTTTTATCCTTGTCGGTAAAATACAAGTTGTTAGGTGCTAAAAACCAGAATTCCTGGCGAATGTTCTGGGGTCCTAAAAACGACTTTTAACAAAATAAAAGGTAGAATCTCCTACTGAAAATAAATGAAACGACCTGACATACGATGGACAAGGTTGGCCAGTTTTTCTGTCGATTTATGATATGAAATTTGCAATGAGAACGTGCTTTTCCGATAAAATATACATTAACTTTTTTAACCGGTTAGAGAGTTTTAAGCATTGTTTTCTAGCGTGTTTACAATTTCGAATTTGTTTAATTTTTTTGGTGGCGATTTAATTAACATAATTGTTGAAACACGCTACTAACCGCTTACATGACTTACAACTAAATGGATGTATTTATCAACAACGTTTTTTCCGATTGTCGTAGGCAGATTTTAATTACGGTCGAGATGGCCTTTAATTTTATCGCATTAATTGTCCATTTTAAAGGCAAAGATTTTCTTAAAAAACGACTGTTAAGTGTTGGTCGACAACGAGGTGTATAAATGTCAATTAATATAATAGCAACAAAAAAAAAAACCTGTTCACCAAACGCGCGACTGGGCACATTAAACACCTCGACCAAGAGTCGTCGTCAGTTCTTCTGAAATTATAATGAGTCGTTCAACGAAAGGGTTTTTAGTAATTATAATTAAGAGCCCGCCTAAGGGTGTTTTTTGTGTCGACGAAAACGCATTTAAAATAAAAAAATCAAAAAGCACTTACATGCTGTTTGTTGTATTCCAATGCACGTAGAAAGACTTGGAACAAGTAGACTCGGTACAGAGAAGTACAGTTTCTAAGCAAACAAATAACACCACGGTCAAACAAGAAGTTATTTTGAAACCGGACAATCTAACACCGCACTTTTTAATTAGTATGGCCATTTTTCTGACGGAAACACCTCACTCGCGTATTACGGCTTTAATTAAAAAAAATATCAAAGAAACTTCCTCGGATTGTCCTATAACATCCATCGGTGAAGTGCAACCGAAAAGATACGGCAGAGGAAGTTCTGCCTTCATGAAGACAGTTCATTCAACTCAATATTCAAGGTACAAATTCTTACGTAGAGTGAAAATTTAAATTTTGAAATATCGAAAGATAAGTCGAGCCTAAAATGCGAAAAAGTGCATTTCGCGTCTGAAAGCTTAATAACGCTACCGACGCGACGATTGCGTAAAAGTAAAATAAAGCGAAACGCGCGTTCACTCGTCGCCTGTCGATTTGAAACTAACGTGGCTACATCCAGTTGCTTTCCGACGACGATGTGATGCGCGAACCTTCGAACGCAACTTCTTCGCTTTATACCGTTCGGTATTCGGTTGGAACCCGATTCCAAGCAGGTGATGCGCGGGCCTCCGGATAAATCCTCTCTCGCTCGCTATTTCTACGGGACCGGATTTTTGATAGCTGGGCAATGTATGGTCCCGTCCGCGTCCGTTCGGATTCACCGGTAAAACATACAATCTTGTCTGCGACCACAATCATTCGTCGGATCAGAATGCATACTGGTTTATGGATACCACATATTACCAATACAACTATCTCCATTGTAACGACCATTGATTAACCTTAAAAGATTTCGCAAATTGAACGCTTAAAGAATTTTCACCGGTTAACGACGAATAACCGGAAAAAAAGCGTACCGAAAACGATTCCGGCAGCTCGCGATTGCGTCTCGATTTATCTCTGCTAATTACAATTTCGGTTTAAAATTAAAATTAAATATTACTTACTAGGTTGCATTTCGCCAATAATAATTGCGAATATTTTTCGACTACCGCTAAAAATAAAACAATTTTTAATTTCGGTAACACGAGTCCGGTGTCGATCGACGCATTCTGTCTCCTTCGAAATAAGTACCGCATTAAAATTTTCGGTTTTGACTACAGTAAAATCCGGTTATAACGAACCACAAGGAGGCTCGTAACGCGAGTTCGTTTATATCTTAAGTTCGTAATAAACGGAAAGAAAAGCTTTCTCCGCTTGAAAACGGTTTGAGATAACCGAATCAGGTACGCAATTGTCTTATGTATTATTGTTAACATCCAAAGCCGCGTCCACATTAGTAAACATTTACGTCGTGTGTTGTATTCGGCACAAATTTGTTGCGCACATTCAACACGCGATCCGTCCGTTGTCGGTTTTTTGTGCTGTAGAAATTTGTGTCGAATACAACGCACGACGTAAATTTTTGCTAACGTGGACGCGACCGAAAACAGATTTCAAATATATAATTGTTTTCTTTTATAAATGTAAGGATTAATATACATATATATGTTACGGTAAATTGGATTAATCCGGCAATTATGCATATATATATATATATATATATATATATATATATATATATATATATATATATATATATATAATCGCCACCAATTTTTAAGAATTTAATTAATAACAATTTATTAAATATACCGGCCATTTTGGACATTCTCCAAGCCAAATGTGATCATTATGCATAAAAACGTATGAGATTAACCTTTCTTTTAACCTTAACCTAATTCCGTGTACACAGACAATTATCCCGTATGCACAGTCTTAACAGGTTCAGCGCCAAGGCGGATCGAACAAACTTTCACCCTGGAGCAAAGTGTTTTTCTGGTGATTTTTCAAATATCTGTCCATTCTATAATGAGAGTACATAATTTCAAAAAATTTTACGCCGTCAAAATGCCAAAAACTGACGGCGGACACCGGTGACCTCTGTGGCCTACCCAAACTCTTGGCGGACACCGGTGTCCGCTGAGTCACGTGACAAACGAGCGGACACGACACTTCCCGAAGTGTCCGCCATTGCAATTTTGCGAGTTATGACATGAAAACAACTACTTAGTCATTGTGCTGTGTTCGTGTTGTTTTATACAGAAATGAACAGCCGTGGTAAACGAATTTTACAATTAGCTTTACAGCAAAAGCAGTATTCTGATGGTAAGTTTTCGAAATTCAGCTATTATTTATAAAGTATTTCATTGATAATACTCTACAGACGATGATTCATCAAGTGAGCCGTATTCAGCAGACTCAGACGCTGATCCCGGTTTTGTTCCACCGGGTAGCTCAAGCTCAGACAATTATTCTACTGATAGTGATGGTGAAATACCTATAAGAAAGGTAAACTTTATATCATCATCACAGTTAAAAAATGAAAATATGCCGGGACCTTCCCACATATCTCATGATGAACGTATCGTAAAAGGAATAGGAAGCGAATATGAAGAAATAAGAAGTGAACATGAGGAAGAAATCGGAACAGAGCAGGTGGTAGAAAGTCGTGCAATTTTCAGTGAAAACGCTTCATCTCAAAACGAAAATTTGACTGAACCCTCTAACGGTGTTGGGGATGATGAAATGGAACATGAAGAACTGATAGAAAGAGAAGATGAACAAACGTTATATGATCTAACACAATCAGTCTGGGGTCCTCCTGAAGGAAATCATCTGCAATTTGATGAAAATTTTGAAAGTGGAATACAACAAGAATGGCAGGCCGCATTAATGGGACACCACCCGATTGACTATTATTTCGCTTTTGTTGATTTTGGCATAATTGATGCAATAGTGGATCAAACCAATCTTTATGCAACACAATTTGTTATGAATAATGACAAAATTTCCAACAAATCTCGTATGCAAAACTGGAAGCCGACGACTCGGGCGGAAATTGTACATTTGATAGGTTTGCTGGGTTACATGGGCATGGTTCGTATGAACAACATTCGCGATTATTGGTCTCAGAAATGGATTTTGAAATCTGAAGTTGCTCGCAGCGTTATGAGTCGTAATAGATTTGAAATATTGCTAAAGATGCTACACTTCTCAGATAATGAACATTGTCCTGAAGGAGACCGTTTATATAAGATTCAACCGCTTGTAGACATGCTCACCAAAAATTATCAAACCATATACACACCTGGTAAAACTTTTTGTATCGACGAAACTATGGTGCCTTTCCAGGGAAGATTAGTGTTCAAACAATACAATCCACAGAAAACTCATAAGTACGGCATAAAATTATTCAAACTATGTTTTAACCATGGGTATACCTGGAATATCAGTATTTATGCAGGAAAAGAGAAAACACCAGACAATTCGTTGGCTGTTTCTACTCAAATTGTGCTCAAGTTGGCGAAAAATCTCTTACAAAGTGGCAGAATTTGTATTACTGATAACTGATACACAAGTCTCCAGCTTGCACACATACTCCTGGATAACAAAACGCATTGCCTAGGAACATTGCGTGCAAACCGGAAAGGAAACCCGACTGAAGTGGTGAAGAAAAAACTGAAAACAGGTGAGGTTTTCGCCCAAGAGAATGAAAGGGGAATATATGTGCTCAAATGGCGCGATAAACGAGACGTCTTAGTTTTATCGACTAATCATACAGACCAAATGGTGGAAATTCAACGACGAGGAAATCCCATTCAAAAGCCAACAGCTATCGTACATTATAATTCAGGCAAAAGTTCGATTGATCTTTCCGACCAGTTGTCGAGTTACAGTTCAGCCTTGAGAAAATCCATCCGTTGGTACAAAAAATTGGCTGTTGAAGTACTATTAGGTGAGTATTTTCTTGATTTTTTGTCAATTTTGCAACTAAAACTTATATTTTATTAGGCACTTCAATGGTAAACGCTGACGTCATATACAAAGTTGTGCAACAAAGCAACATTCCGATAAACGATTTTCGCTTATCGATAATTGAAGACTTGCTGAAGTTCGAAGATCAACGTGATGTTGTGCAGCCTCGTCGGTCAAGAAATCAAAATTTGAAAACACATCAATTTGCCAAAATGGACTGTAAAGCTCGCGAAAACCGTAGATATTGCAAAGGTTGCTATAAGAAAAAGGTGGATGGCACCATCGAAAAGAATAAGGTGAAGAAAGTCATCACTTACTGCCAACATTGCGAAGGGAATCCAAGATATTGTCTCGAGTGCTTCAACGCATATCATAATAAATCATAAAAAATATGTATTTGACATTATTTGAATAAAAATATAGCATAAATTCGTTCATAGTACCATTATTTCTGAACTGACAATGAAATATAGCTGAAAAAAGTTTAACAACCAATATTTTCTAAATAAATGCTGCTACAAACAACCTGGCACCAGCGTGCAGTTGTGCAGGGCCACAGCGGACACACTGCTAGGTTAAAATCGTAAAAGCGCGTCCACTTGGCCAGACAGGATCGACAAATGTTAGACGGCCGAGCGGACACCGGTGTCCGCCATGGCCATAGCGGATGAAAGCATGGCGGACACCGGTGTCCGCCCTGGCGCTGAACCTGTTAAATACATAATTGTCTGTGCACACGGGGTTAAGTTAAAATTGAAAGAATATATAGGCAGGAATATTTAATAATTTGCTATATTCTCCTATATTAATCAAATTCTTCAAAATTGGTGGCGATTATATATATTTACCGGTAATTATGTGTAATTCCCGTTTTATCATAATGTCATATTGTTTTATTGTTTAGTTTAGACTCTATCAAAGGATCCCAGAACTCGTGGACACACCTATATACCCTACACACCGATAACACTTGGAATTTCAAAAATTCTAACGGTTTTGAGTATCTATTTACGTTAATTTTTCAAAATTTTAGCGCTTGACACGTGTGTATATTGCTATTTTGCTGGTAATTGTAATTTTTTTAATTCTTATTTTTGTATTTGTAATTATTGATATATTGGCATTTATTTGAATTTGATATTTATTCAAAATTATAGCATTCTATTTACAATGATAAAGGAAATTTTGGCGAAGAATTTTTAAATCTTATCTCTATGTTTAAATAGCTGGCATAAACAACTTTTTTTTTTCTAGTTAGATATTAACGAAAGTTTCTTAGCTTCTATTATCAACTATGGTAGGTAATAAAAAAGCGATCTGTGATTGTACTTAAAAAGACATAAATTTTATTTACACTTTTGTTAGATTAAACATAGTATAAACATGGATAAATTACTACTTTGTTGATCTGATATTACCAGTATAAAATTCCCCAATCTATACTGTGGATAATAAAACTTTTCTTGTGTAGCTATGTCAAGTAATAAAAATGTATGCAAATAAAGTTTTTTTAGCGACACATTGAAATTTTGTAATACGATAATTAAGTTGAAAAGAGTATATGATCTTTTAAAGTCGAATATGGAAATATAAAATATAAACACAACATTGAAAAACTAAAACATGTAAAATACAATCGTAAAAAATGCATTTTTGTAATCTTCATTTTTGACTAATTTTAAAATCTTTGAAGTGATTTATACCACTATAATTTTGTTAAATAAAAAATACTACATTTGAATGTAACAGAAAAATAAATTTGTACCTGCTATTGAATTGATAAATATAATTCGAATTTTTTTACGGGGATTCCGGCGTCTGCGGTTAAAATACAAAAATGTCGGAATTAAAAACCAAATAAATGCGAGTCATTCAGAAATATGTTACGAGGTCTTTAACTTATATAATGAAAAAAATACATGAAAGCGAAGGAACTACGATTTGAGCAAAAATAATTAATTAGGTACTTATTCTATTCGAGCCACGTTATTCTAATTTTATTCTAAAGTTACACTTTAAGTAGCAAGACAATAGGCATAATTAAAATAACGAATTTATAAAAAAAATCATAAAAAACTTGTACGCGAACAAGACAAGCAAAGTAACAATGCTAATTAAAACTAAAAGGTTGCTATAACTAGAGCATAAGGTATGATGTTTGCTTGAAAATATTTAAGGAAAAAACAGTAAAAAATGGTTTTACAATCGTCTTTGTAATGAACATTAGCTTTGGAGAGAAAAGCAAATTCAAAATACATATATTTGAAGTATAACAGGAGTTGTTATAATAAATTAATTGTTCAAGTAAGAATTATCAAACGTATAATGTTTAATTGTCATCAGAATCTGGTCCTTCGAGTGCGTTAACTGAAATGACACTTGCAACATATAATAAATCAAAGTAACAATTCAAAAAGTCTTTAGTTGCTTTATTTTGAATTAATACAACACAATAATCAAAGAGAAATTAAATAAAATTTTGAAATCCATGTTTAAATGAATTACAATCAATTGTTCACGAATTTTAAGAACTATAAACGAAAATATAAGGACAATATAATATAAGTAGGTATGTAGTTAAAACAATTTCAAATTGTACTGATTTGAGCAATCTTTTAATAGTAGAAATGGGCGTTTTAACGTTTCTAATCATCGTTATTATCAACAATTTAATCAAAAGTTTGCTATAATTAAATTACCTTCGTTTAACAGACACTACAATACAACGGGTGAACAGAATTTCAAGATAGTTTCAAGACGCTTACAAGCGATAATGGCCCTTTAATAATGTTCAGATGTTTTACTGTTTCATTTAATTTGTTTAAGTTTCTACAAATTAAATAATCGTTCTATTATTTACATTAAATTCGTGCAAGAGAACTTTTCGAAAAATTTCATTCTGCTTTATTTAATTTATTTGATAACTTCATAAAACACTATCGACTATTATTAATATTAATAAAACCAATGCGTACTGAGCATGGGGCACCCTTATAATTTTTATCGTAACTACTAGTAAATTCGATAGTAAACGCGACGTGAACGAAAATTATAAGATACAAAAGGTGGAAATTATATAAGATTTAAACAAATCTTGCAACATCAGCCTAAACTTTTGCTAAAAAATAATAAATCAGTTAGTAAAGTTACTCGTAACAATATCAACAATAATTTATCTATCGATCAAACGCCTTTATTTGTACAAATGTGACTAATTTAAACATTTTTCGTATTTTTTTTTAAATCACGCTCCCCTTTAATTCTAAACAATTTTTCTTTTTATTTAATGACTTTGATAATCCGAATTACTAAATTTGGTTAGCAATGACATACACAAACATATTACTTATGGAGGGGATTCGAAACTCCGATCGTTAGTTTGCCGAATGAATGTTAAACTCGCCTGGCCACCGTCCTTAATTTTTAAAATAATATTATCCTAAACAAATGAAACTAATAGAAAAGATGAATTATGTTAAATGTTTTTGAAACCAACGCCAACAAAATTTAAGAAATCGCAATTCCTGTAATGTTAATAAAAAATCGATCGTCGCATAAAAATTATATATTTTTTGCTTTTCGATAATTGAACGTCGACAGCTTTTGTTAACAAATAGTTAATGACATTCTTTTAAGATTTAAATACCAAAATAGTCATATAAAAGTTTAAATATGTAGGAAGATCGAGCTGTTACAATTCTGGATTTCAGTATGAATAATAAGCAACTTATGAATCTCTACATTTCTAAATTTATAAATGCTTTTTTGTTTTTCTATTTTCTCCATTAATTTTTATACTTTGTTGCTTTATTTCTATTTCGGAGTTCTTATATTTCCTTTTTGTTTCTATCGTTTTTATTATTTAATTTGTAATTCACAATTTTCTTGGTATTATATCAATATTTTATTGTGCATTAGTTGAGATTATTTGCTTTATTATTTTTTTGCAGTAATCGAGCAACGTGTAACCTCTTCTATTTTTATTTAACTTCCAATTAGTTCTTTCGTTGCAATAAAAACGATAAGCGATTTTATATGAAAAATTGGTCATTACATGGTTATTACGATACAAAATAAGGTCACTTGTAAATTTGTGAATGATTGTATGATAAAGTGCAGAAGTCAACATTATTTTTACACTATTTTTACCGTCTAATAGGCGCAGTGCAATAATAATATTGAAGTGAAATAAAAATATTGATTTTACTTATCGCTCGGCCATGAGGTTTTTCGTGTGTTTTATATGTTTGGAAAAGATTAAATAAGGCGGTAAGCATCTAATTTCATTTCTATAATGTCGGTAAATCTATACAAATAGCGATCGTGTAAAAAATTATCTGAAAAATATTGTAATTGTATAAATAATGGAATAAAATTATAAATATTCATGTAGTAGTAACCACTTATACCTATTAAATTTAAACTAACACTTTTGCAAACAAAAAATAGTGGGTAACGAATTATTTGTTATTATTTCAAGTACTTGAAATACCTAAGAAATGAAACTCCTTATTTTCCTAATTACTAATAACTCATATAATTTTTGATAACTTTGTATTTATTATGAAAATTTATTATACTTAAAGTAGGTACATATTTATGTACCCAGTCGTCCAATCAAATTCTGAAAGAGCTCGCGGACACTTCTTTCCGTCTAAATAGTACATATATATATATATATATATAATAAAGTTAAGGTGTAGGTTTAGGGTTAGGTTTAACGTTAACGTTAAGGTTAAACCTAACCCTAAACCTAAAACTAAACCTGAACCTGAATTCGTAATATCGTTTTTTTAATAGTTTGAGTTCGATTTTGTCATAAGAAGGAACTCCTCTGCCAACTGGCTGGCATAGGGTTATTAGACCCGAGCGGTCGTTTAGGAACGGGCTTTTTATAAAAATATAATATATATATAATATATATAATTATATATATATATCATATATATATATCGTATAATTATATATATATATATATATATATATATATATATATATATATATATATATATGATATATATATATATATATATATAGTAGGTATATATATATCATATATAATATATATATATATATATATATATATATATATATATATATATATATATATACATCGTTTTAGGTCCTAGATTTGGTTTAAATTTTTATAATTTTGGTTTACATTTTCTCTTTTTGGATTTAATTTTTCTGGTTGTGTTCAAAATTATATCTACTGTTTGGATTTGGACTTGGATTTCGTTACCGGAGGTTGACTTGGAAGATCGATTTTGGTTACCACGCGGAGAAAGCTAAGTTTAATCAATTATTGTTCGGAATAATTTATATTTTTGTTATTGTTTGTATTAATCATTGTAAACGAAGTGTTTCTCGAGAAGCATTAGCGTATTTACATATTTATATATAAAATTGTTCATATTAAATTTCGACTTCATTTAGGCCCGATACCAAAATTAAGTCTTGAATTGTACGTTTCTTGATAATTTACCTTTATTGTAACTATTTAACATCATATAATTTTAGTAATTTTCCCCTTTTTAATAGTTATAAGTGTAAGGAAAATTACTTGGCGCCCTTTATTTTTTTATTATTCGAACTCGACCGTACTCCACTGTCCAAAAGCTAGTCGACAGGCCTCTAAATTTTGTTAAGTGCTTGTTTAAATAATATTTTTTTAATCAGATTTATTTTATTTTTATCATTTTTTTTGCACGTAACAAACCTAAACTTAAACCTACACCTAAACTTAAACTTAAACATCAGCATCAGCATCAACATAAACTTAAACATAAACATCATCCTTTCAAGATTCGGCATTTTATTTACAAGCGAGAACGGACAAGAGTTCGAATCGAGTAGTACTGCAAGCGAGTGCGTCGCGCCAGTAGTGATCCGTGATAGTACTAGTTTATCGGTTATATATATATATATATTTGTTTTAGTAATAATTTGTATTTGTATATAAAATATTTAGCTTTGAAATCTCGGAGTTCTTTTGTAGACACCCTGTGTATTAAATTGAAATACGTTAGAAAACTTATAGGGAAGTTATTAACCGTTATATTCGCTGTTCAAAAAGGAGATGACGACGCGATGAATTGTATAATATTTTTTACCTCAATCTCTAGAAAATTATTTCCACAATTTAACTACCATCTAGTTGTATGAAATCAAACAAATTAAAAAAATAAGATTTTTGTTGTAATTACGTTTAATGGGTAGTGAATAATAACAACTAATTATGGAAGTAGACGTAAAAGAATTAAAATAACATTAAAACGGATACGTATTAACTATATATATATATATATATATATTCGAAAGATAATGATCTTGCATGTTCTAACTACTTTTATTAGTTATCATCCCAATTAAAATACCCGAGATTATTAATTTCGATTGTCAGTGATATGCCTATGGTTGAAAACATAGGCTTGTGTAAACGGAATGTGTAAAGGTATTTAAATTTTAAATATGTCGGCTCTAAATAAATGGAGTATTTCGTTAGATTTTACTGGTGATAAAAATCCGGTGCATATAATGTGACTGTAGGAGCCATGATGTATATTTCCGCTTTTGCTGCTGTCAACGCTATCAAGTACGTTTTCACGCCGATGGCCACAACGTTGGGCATCCAAGCTCACCACGTATAACCAATATCTCATTTCCTGGTTAAGTAACGTATGAAAATTTATTTTAGATTTCGATAAAATTTTGTTTATTTTCGTGAAAAATCGCCAAGTTCGGAAAATTAAATTTGTTTCATTATAATAAAATAAGTTATTGTAAATATACCGTTAAACGAAATAAGAGTAGGTATGTATAGGTTAGTAACATTTTGTAACCGTGTGATTTGGCTATTGTTCGCGGTGGTCTCGAGGGAGTCTCTGAATTCCGCAGATAACCAGACCGTCAGTTAGGTGATGGAGATATAAAGATCGAATTGGTCTTCCAACGTCTCAAGAGAGCTTTTATAATGGAAATCTAAGATCAAATGTAGAAAAACAGGAAAACTAAATGGGATCGTTCAAACAGTCAACATGATATTTAATAAATCAAGAAGGAAATAAAAAGAGAGTATTATTTCTGCTATAAAATATTACATTTTATATATATACAGTGTGTCTGCGGATAGACCTAACTACACATAAACTTATAAATTTTTTATTTCTCGTTTTTAGGAAAAAAGTCATTCTTTATAAAGAGTTTTGCTTAGTTTTAAAAGTTCTTAGCCATAGTGAGAATGTCGATATAACGTACAGGGTTGTTTAAAAATAAAGAAACATTAAATTACTCTAGAGTGAAGTAGCAATTATTTGAGTAAAAATGAAAAATGTTATAGAAAAGAATTACTCCTAATATACTAATATAAGTTCAAATATGAAATTTCAAAACTTAGTCTCGAAGTTGATATTTTGCCTACATTAAAATTAATTGCGGTCAAAAAAACGTCAACGCTTTTGTATCAAGGTGCTGGTTTTCTAAAAATTGCCTTACAATTAGTGTAAAGCGAGATTTTCTTGTCAAATTCGATTGCTAAAATAAAATTAATTTGTTTAAGTTTTAGTTTAATTATTAATTAAGTTTTATTGACCATCCAACGACCACACGAATAGTTTGGTAAAGTACAACGCAAAAATTATTATATCTGCGTAGACTTTTTTGTTCCTTTCGGTCAGTACTTTATACCCTCGAATTTTCCGATCATTTTTTAAGCACCCTGAATATATAATATTTAGATGTAAACCTGGATGTCGTAAAATAAGTTAAATTCCAATCGACATTGATAATAACGACGTATAACTCATAAACTAATTATAAGTACGCGCTTGGTTAAATACATAATCTAAACGTCTATGTGAACTTTATATTAATAATAATATACGAATTAAATTATTTAGTATCAGATTCTATCTTTTCAATGTAATTTAGATTTAACTATATAATTGGGAAAGTTTCTACTAAACAATTACGTAGGTACTCGATTTTAGCTTTTAATCATAATTAAGTTTATAGACAAATACCTACACAGTTTTTGTCACCTTAGTGAGTTAAAACAGCTTTATCTTTTTGTGCTACATTTAGCTTGTAGTATAGTCGTTAACGTTAAATCCTACATATCGGTGTGATAGAACAAAACAAGATTAAGTTTTAAATTGAAGTGGAAAACAATGTTTGCCACCGCACTCCCTAGCCGTTATTAGTGCGAGTTTAACTATTTTAACATTATTTTTTAAGTAATTAAAATTGATATAGAGCGTCGAAATATAGTTCATTGTGTACTTTAAAAAACCTCGTTTAACAAGGAGGGTTACGGAGTAATTTGATTTTTAACCCTAGGATGCATGACTGCTTTTTATGCTATTTATAGTTATAAATTATAATTTTTTTTGTACAATAAAATTAATTTTTCAAATCTGATTGAAAATTATAATACACGAAGGTTATTCAAAGGCACTTCTAAGAAGACAAAAAATTATTTTGGATTATTTCAAAATTATAACAAATTTAAAGCAGCAGCGAGTCTTTTAGACTCATGGTATGCATTCTAGGGTTAAAAGCTATAAAAATCGAGTTGTAAGACTAAATGAGTATATGACAAAGCTCGATGACAAACAGTCGATAGAGCTCGTATGAAAAAATAGTAGAATTACAAACAAAAACTTACAACAAACCTAAATTAACGCCGATAACTAATATTAAACCAACCAACAAATACGGAAAAAAATCCTTTTAAAACAGAAAATTATAAGTTAATATTCCATGGTGGTTTACCTTATGTAAACCACCGAAAATAACCACTTTGGGCAGTTTTCGCCATATAGTGAATCTGTAAAACTTTCCTTTATGAATTAAATTTTTTCCAGAAAAAGCTTTAATTTTAAAAATTGGATTTGCATTTATATAGCTTTGCATTTTAGCTTAGGTCGTAATCACCTGAATTTGACAACGATTTGGGGTAATTTCGACTGTCAGAAACGTAAAAATGTATAAAAATTATGATATAGAAGTAACAAGGTCCTTATTTTCGTCAGGTTAAGCAATATGGCTTCTCAACCTGCAACTTTTACTTAACCACAAAACATAACTATTTAAACATATACTGAAGTGGAATTTTCAATAATCTTAACTAAGTTGTTTATTAGCATGGTGCTTCTTAATTTTCTGAATAAATAAGTAAAAAAGTGCATTTGACTCTAATTTCGTCAGTCGATTGCCCGGTTTTCGTCATAGAACTGTCCTTGTTTTCGTCACATCTAATAATTTAGATTTTGTTGAGGATAAGTAAATGATAATGTGAAATGTGGTAGGGAAAATAATGTTCTATTTCTTTGATATTTTAATACAGTTAAAAAGCAACAAATTGTGAATAAAACAACAGAAATTTTAAAAAATTTATATTTTTTAAATTTAATATTTCTATCTGATGTAGGTTGGTACATAATTCTTCAATATTTTTCAATTTTCCTGTATTATTATTGTGAATCTCTAATTTCCTTAATTCTTCACAATTTTCCAAAAACTTTCCTTTATTATTTTCATTGGTTGATATCTCCAAGTTATATCTGTCATTAAATTTTGTAGATGACATCCGCTTCTAGATTTTGATTTCTCAACGCCAACATTAACTGAGAACTCTGATGCAAGCAATAGTAACTTACTAAATAGTATGACTGTAATAATTTTAATAGATTTTGTAGATAATGTAAATAGTCTAAAATGAACAAAACGCAAGAGCAATCGTCCTCGACTGTTACACAGCTGTAGAACTGCTTACCAGTAGTTATCGAGAAGATTAACTAATTATTCATTAAACGCGATATTGTTTTTTATGTTTTGCTTATTGTAATTTAACTTAACGTTATTGGTTCATTAGCGTCACGTCTTCATTTTGGTATTTGTCAAATTTGAAATAAATATTGAGTTTTTAGTATTAAATTGTATGTTAGTTTATGAGTAGTTTGTCCATAAATTATTTGTGTTAGTAAAATGAGAAATTTTCGAGAAATACGTAAGTAGCTCGTTAAACCACAAATAAAATTATTAACAATGATTAGGTATTTATTTCTCGTCTTGTGTTTTTTACATATATCTACAACTGATTTTGCATAAACAGCACCTTTGTAAAATTTCTTGTGTGGTAAAATAAACATATCGACATAATAAACTGCAATAGTCATACTTTTTTTATCATTTTGCATATCGAGAGCTTACGGAAGGTGAAATAAATATTTTAGCATAACGTATAATGATATGTTAGTTTCTGAGACATTGTCAGATGTTATTTTTTCATTTTAATAGTGCAGTGGTTTCCCAATATAGTGAATACCGTCTTGAATGAACTACCCATAATAGAGTGAATATAGAAAATTTAACATTTAAAATTGATCTTTAAATAACTAAAAAAGGTATTTTGATAAAACTATATATCGAAATTAATTTTCGTATACTGAACAACTGATTCTATAATCGTCAGGTTTTTACTTAATTTTCGTGACGTACTTTTTATTACTATTAATAATACATAAATTAATCTAAGAAATTAAACTGAGAGAAAATTTAAGTTGCTTTTTATTGCACTTTAATATACAGTTTTATCAAAGTACCTTTTTTAGTTATTCAAAGGTCAATTTAAAAACACGCTTGGCTTTAATTTCGTCAACGACGACGAAAATATGAACAATTGTACATTTGTTTTTGTACCTAATTTCCTAGTCTCTGGTATTTGAATTGAAATAATAAAATACATCATTTATTGCTTGAAAACAAAAACTTAAGACCTTTGTAGTGTTCCCAAAATATTTAATAAACCAAATTTTTCGTTTTATTAAATTCACACTTAGAATTGCAGAAACGACGCAGGTCTTCTTACTTACCTTACTAATTCAAGCGTGTCATATGCCATTGAACGACGAATATTTTCTGTGCAGAAGTTACACTGTTAAAATAAGTAAAATGTGGCAAATGTTGCGAGATGTATAGGACATTCAGTGAAGTTGCCAATTTTTACTTTTCTCGATTTAAATTCTTAATATTGTAATTTTAAAACGTTCAAAATCGACGAAAATACCGACACTGACCTTATTGCTGTTATACGAAAAGTTTTTTTGAACAAAATAATTACGTGTAACAAAACAATAGTAATTATTAATATATTAAACTATAAATACGTTAAACACGTATTCAGTTAGATAATACAATTTTTAAAGATAACAAGCTGTTCGATAATTGCTTCATTATCCTTAATTTGTAATTTACTTTTCCTGATTGCATACATTGACATACATACGCCTATAGTTGATGGAGTAACGCCCGTACGAGCGACAAATCAGTCTGAAAATCGTACATTTGATTGAAATTTTAATTGATAGTTTGTCCAAATGAATCAACTAATTCTAACGCATTCATAAAAAATTGTAACAGGTTATGATGAACGATTGCATGCAATTGTCGTTTTAGATTGCATTTTTTTTTAAAGTGTATACGCGCGTCCATTCTACACGCCACGGTTATTTTGCTTCGCCTTAATTAATAATTGTATTAATTTAATTTACTTATTGACTCTTTACAAAATGATATACAAATCATATTATGTGTAGGAATTTTGCTTTCCCCCTTATCACTCCCTCGAACAATAAATTAAATTTACCTTCCCTTCAAAGTGATGAACGTCATTTTAATTAAACGTATACTGCTAACTTTCAAGTACATCTAAGAAAACCACGGCCTCATACGGATTTTCACTATAGCTTTACTTTATGATAAATCTATATAAGTGTTATACAGAGTGCTTTATAAAGAGAAGCTTTAGATAAAGCAGATAAGTTTTATAAAATGTCGCTTTTAACGATAATGTTCGCTTTGTCCAAAACCACTAATTTTCAAGGCAAAAATTAAGTATTATTCACCGAGAAAATTAGAAAAACGCGAGGGATAAATCGCTGGTGTACAACATTCAGGAAATAGAAAAAAATATAGTAGGTAGGTAATACTGGAAATAATTTACATAATTTTGATCAGCAGTTTACCCCTCGGGAAAATGCGAACATTTTAAAAAGCTTTAAAAAAACAGGTTTTGTTTTCCCGCAACATAATAAGGAAAAAGACTTTTTTAAACAATATGTCATTCAGATCAGGGTAAAAACATGCTATTCAATCAAAATATGACATTTTACACTGATATACAATCATTTTCTATACAATTAAATTTTATGATTTTGAGGTAAACATATTTTGAGTGGAATGTGAATATTTTCACCATCGAGAATTTTCAATTGCTTTTTGGTGCAAATTTTTTCTACGAGTTCTTTATTGATTTGATTCGTTATTGAAGCTAAACTGTTCTATATACGTTAATAAGATTATTCGAGCCTCAGGTTATTATAAAAAGATTTTATTTTATTCACTTTGAAAGCCTCCAATTTTAATACATTTTTCGGCTTCATACAAAAAAAATTTATAAATATTTGTCAACGTTTTTGGTAATAAAATTTCCCCTTTAAAAATTTTTACATTAAAATTGAAATCGTTCTCTAAATTATCAGTTTATTTTCTATGGTCCTTGCATATAATTTTCTAACCGTACTTCTGGAAGTTATACCCCTATAATTTTTACAATCTTTGCTGCCTCCTTTCTTATAGATTAGAACAGTGTTTTTTTATTAACTTGTATTTTAATTTATTTTTTAACTTTTGAAATTTCGCTATGTAATGTAATGTAATGTAATTAAAACAGGCGTATTACACAAAAACAAAAGAATAATAATTTAGTTTCCCTATATAACTAATCCTTTTGAAAACATTAATTTTAATTACCTATAAAGAATTATATTTTTCCATATAAAAATGTACTTATCTACAACCTCAAGGTGTTTATCCGCATATAGTCATACATTTAACGCGATAACACTGCAATTAAATATTTTAGAATATACTTTAATAATATGTTTACGTTTTAAACTATGATTCATAAAACGTACGAATACCATTCTATTTATCAAAGCTACTTGAATATCGATCGCCCCAAAAATCTGAACATAATGGCTTCGTTTTTCTATTATATGCTAAACAGTTCTCAATAAGCGATAATAATCCTTTATTAAAAAAATAAATCGTTGAAAACAAATCGTAGGAACGAGATATTTTCTATAATTCATAAGTCGGTCTCCGTGTTCTTAACTTTAAGAATCGTCCCTTTTAATGTTTTTGACAAAATATGTCCGGATATTCGTAAATAAAAATATTCTACTAAGCGTTCGAAAAATTCTCGTGGAACGTCAGAAAATTAATTTCTTCCAAGTTACTATAGTCAAAGTAAAATGTTCTGGCCCCTGCGTTTGAAAATTTATATAATAAAAACGGAGAGGCCATATTGACAACTTTAAAAGACGTCATAACTAAAATATATCTGCACCAAATCATTATATATGAAATTTAGACATAATGTAGCTTAATTCCGTTGTAAGGAAATGAACATATTGAATTTTAATTTCTCTAATAATTAATGTGCCTTTAAGGACGATAAAGGTCGAACCATCGCAATTAACGACGTGTAAAAAATTATTTTGTATATATAGGGTGGGTGTTTATCCGTGTGGACGGAGGATCGCTCCTTAAGAGGGAGGTTCGATAAGCGAGAATCAACAGATGTCGCTATGGTAGATTCACTTCAGGAAACGATACTAAAAAACTATTAAATTTTATTAAAAAAATTTAATTGATAATAAATACTAATTCAATTACCTAGTTGCTCCCTATATTTTTATCCTAAAAAAGTTAAAGGAACAGTTTTGCTAAGTTGTACACATGCTTCCGAATACTTCAAATTATAAGATATTTAGCTATTATATGACTAAAATATTATAAGGAGCAACTAGAAGAAGGTTCAGTGAATACGTATATGAAAGTACAGGGTATAATTGTTGCTAGAATTCGTAAACCGTTTCTTGAAAAATCGTCATTTTCAAGAATAAAACTATCTTACAGATAGCTACTTGATTTCGAAGAATTTGTCTAACAAAATTGTCTAACTATTATTGAATAGATGGTGCTGTAAAAATACTATAGTGGTATTTTTTTTATATGCCGGTTGATCGTGATTCGTGATCTCCCGTTTGATAAACAAACATCAAACTACATAGGTGGCATATTTCGTTGTAAAATATTTATAGTCAACGTACCTATACCGAAAATGAACTCGTAATTCTTATACATATAAACTAAAACCAAAATTGAACTCCTGTATTTTCTTACACTCTAAATAGTGAAATTCCAACCATTTCTACAAATGTTTACGTGATTTATAATATTGTATAAAAAGGTCTAATTTCAAAATTACAATTAAAAGTAAGTATGTAGGTACATTTACCATACCTACAGGTTTATTTATTCTCAAGTTTTCATTCTATAAAATATAGAATCTCGTTCGGTTTGTTTTTCGATTAATAAGCATAATTATTTTGGATTTCGACGTGTTGTTGTTTATGGTTTCTGTGAATTATTGAGAAATGCTAAGAATGCACCGGACGTTTCCCATAAAAAAGTAGATATGTTTACATACGTTATTGGCGATAGGTCCCAACACGTCATCAATAAAACCTCGTATTTTTACAGTACTAATAGATTTTAGTCTATTTTGGCATGTCATATGTGTGCAGGTAAATCATCGGTAGACATCGGAGTGCCATGTTCAAAACTTTAATCTGAATATTACAAATATACAATTTAGTAACTTTTGTGCATGGCTGCGTGCATTGGAAGCTATCGTGAATAACGTATAGCTACATTTATTTGGGAACGAAACTGTAACTATTTAACTTTTAATGCAATTAATGGCATGCTATAATAATTATTATTCTAAAAATATATACATAAGTAATTGCATATGTGCTTATGTCAGTAATATTGGATTTTCTATTGTTACAATTTTTATTTTGTATTAATAATGGCACTTCTCTCACATATTACACAAAAAATAAATTTTAAAAATTAATAATCATTATCATTGTAACTTTCTTGAAGAGAAATATTTGGAATTTTTCGCTCCCATAACTTGGTAACTTTTATGGTTGCAAGTTAAATAATTTTTTTAAGCTTGTTAACTTGCATTTCATTATTTTTGTGTCTCTCGTCAAAACGCCCATTTTTTAGATATTCTGTAACTTTATATCCTAGAATAAATAATTATAAACGCTAGCAAAGTTTACAACGTAAACATAATTAAATTAGATGCCAATGCATCAGTGAAAAAGCGCACTCTGTAGAAACTATTTAGTACAAGAAAACAGGAATTAACATTTAAATAGCTGATGCCAAAATAGCGTCATCTTACGATTAAACCGTTTGATATTAATTAAAATAATTAGAAAAATACTACTGTGGCGTTACTAGCGGAAACATGGTAGAAGCTGATTTTTCCACCCCCCTCTTAACTATTAGAGACATCAAAACTAGTTTTGGTATGGTAATACACGAGCAACGGACTTACATTTTAAAAATATTTAGGTACATGCAGGGTGTTTTACAAAAATATGCGAACCAAAACTTTTGTTTTTTTTAAATAGATCTGGCTGACCAGTTTTGTACACCACTTCGTCTTATCCACCTCATCTGATAATTTCTAACGAGATATTGCCTAACGTTGATTGCGTAATATGAAGGGGCGCCATCATGCTGAAACCACATCGCTTTCACATAAAAGCGTCAATATCTCAAGAAGGACGCGTCTTATGGCTATGAAAACTATTACCATTTAGTATCTACATTTTACATGAAATCCAAATATGAAAAAATATACACAGTATTACATTTTAAAAACTGAGAAAAATTACATTTCGCGCAAATTTAGTTAGTTTAGCAAAGCGTAGTTTTACGTTTTTCAAAAAATTTGCCATATATTTTGTAAGTCGACTATTATCAATGGTTGGTGGTACAATCAGATTTAGAAAACCTTTATGACATCGTGGTTCCAAAGTTGAGTCTATTTCGTCATTAAAGTGACAATATCTTCAGAACGGTTAGTGATAAAGAAATATAATTTTATATATTTTTGATTCTAAATGTGACAGGGAATTTAAAACAGCAAAAATATACAAGACGTTCTATTTAAAAAAAAAAACACAAGTTTGAGTTGGCATATTTTGTAAAACACTTTGTATGTACCTAAATATTTTTAAAATGTAGGTCCATTGAATCGTGTATTATCATAGCAAAATTGGATTTGACATCTCTAATAGTTAAGGAGTAATCCTCCGTCCACACAGTAAACGCCCACTCCGTATAATAAAGTTACATTACTCAACAACAATTGCTTTATTATTTTGTTTAAATAATAATTCGTTATGTTTTTATAATAAATAATATAATGTGTTGTTATTAAAAGGAGATGCACAGTATTAAATTGGCCGGTGACCTACGTCATTTTACATAATAAGCGGCTAATATGCGCATTTCTAAATATAACTATATAAGTACGTTTTTCATTAACAAGCACTGTTACACCAAAACTTAATTGTGTATGTCTTTCGTAAGTTTTGCAAACATGTCTTTTAAGCATATGACGAAAAAGAAAAAAATTGATTACATAATTCCCATTATTTTTTCTTACATTATTCAAAATGCCGCTTTGTAGTAATAGTAGGCGCGATATATGTACATAGGACTCGCCGCACTTCTTCACAGCCCAAATACGCTAGCATCACACATTGTTTATCAATATGTTATAATTTCTGGAGTTTTGATTAACTGTTTTACTTGGTAATTTACCTTCTTTGTCGACCCACGTGTACACGAAATTTTTTAAAATATTTCTTCGAGATTTTTTTAAATATGAATAAAAATCACGTTTTTTTAGAACATATCGCTGTAGTAACTTAACGACTTTTTGGAAAATTATAAAATTAAGCATACTTATGTAGGAATAAACTATATTTGACGTGCAGTTGGTTTGAGAAAATTTTATTTGTATAATAGGTTTCATTGCGTGTTCGTGAAACATGCGAACATAATTACAACTTTAGATAAAAAGCAGATTTATTGAATTTTAAATACATGTTAACAGCAGTCGATAACTACTCCTATGGATGTACTATTTGATCATAAACTTACATTTTATTTACGATAATAATAAAATTGTTACGTCCTCCACTTTCGCAGAAAGCATCCGTCCCTGCCATTATTCATACGTCAATTTCAAAATTAATTTTGAATTTTTAATTTCTAACAGCACGTTTGTTTAAACTGGCGCGATTAATAAAGAATAATATGTACGTGGAAATGACTGTTGTTTTCCACATTTCACTCTTGCGTTAGCAAAAGATCCCTTAATTTATACGGCCTTTAAGAATAAATTAAAAGTTCTCTTTACACAACTTTTGATGTACCGAGCTACAAACGTGAGAGTGAATTGCAAGCAGTGCATGTTCGAGAAATAGCGACGATGGAATGAAAATGCATACAAAGTTGAATCGTTCAGCGCTCTTCTGTATGCACCCTCTTTATACATATAGTGTATGTACCATGAAAAAGCTGGTATATTATTTTTACTTTAATTAAACTGAAGATTATGTTTTAGTAAACATCATAGAGATTAATTAAAAAACATTCAGTGAAACAAAAAGCATCAAAGGGCAAAAGAATCCTTGGTTATTATAACCACAAGTTTAATGTGAATTATAATAACAAAAAGAAGTAGCAATTACGTAAAAAACTTTATATAGTAATAATATTACTAAAAATACTCGATTAAATCACAATATCATCCGGAACGTTGAATAATATAGCGCGGCAATCTAGGCTAACGCCTTTTAAATTTGTAATGTGCGGGGATATTGGTTCTAATTTTGTAACTTGATTTCAATATTTAGCTCGCGCAATATTTATATTTTATCGAAAACTTTTGAACTTTCGAAATGATAACCAAATCTCTTGGTAATTGTACCAAATCATTTTAATTACCCAAAATTGGATAAAACGTTTCTTTAAATTATTTCCCAAAACAACGAATCAAATTAGATCAGAATATAAACGAATTTTAAATATAATTACAGAAAAGAAATAATACGTGAATAACTCAAAAACGACATATTCCGAAAGGTCTCATTTCTCCAATCCTTCAGATCTTATATTTTCAAGTTATTGGAACGACAATAAACATTTCAAATGCATCTATAGTCAAAACTTTGATAATCTTAACTTGAAGATCTTAAAATATTTCGGTTGTCTTTAAACCGCTGAATTCTTTTGAAATTTTAGTTTATTAGTGTAATAATAATAGAGAATTGGGGGTTTTTTTTGGTAAAAAAAAATAAAATTTTTTAAAAAAATTTTAAATACAAAAAAATATTTTGTTATAACTAACGTTAATCCTTATGCTTAATTATTACGTATAGCTCATATTATCTTGATAATCGAAAATTTATAATAATTATCATTTAGCATTGAATCGTTTTCATTAAATGAAATTATTTTATATTTAATTTTTCAATATCATGTTCAATTAATATTAAAAGTTTCTATATTTTGCATTCAATTATTTGAATTTTGTCTATAGCATTTCAAATAATGTACAAGAGATAATTTTAGGTAACTATCGTTTATCTTTATAATATGACAGAATTTAGAATTAATTGTTTTAATTAACATTTATTATTAATACTTTTTTATTATTAGCTCGTATTAATAACTTATTATTATGAAAGCTGTGACGCTGTTTTGACGTGTAATATGTTTTGAATTCGGAATAGTCATAATGAATACGTGAAACAGATTTTATTCAAAGAATGTGTATCTATCCATTTAAATAAGATCTACGTCTCTTTTATCAATTCATATACATTTAACGATGGAATTAAATTTATTTTAAATAGAAATTCTTATTTATAATATAAATTTTTATACGCTTTATAAATAATATAAGAATTTTGATTTCATATAAATTACGGTTCGTATTAGTTTTAAGTTGGAAATATTAGAATTTTATTATATCGTAGGATATCTTAGTAATAAAACTCAATAATAGTAACTTCATTTATAATTATATTGAATATAACATCAAATCAACCTGAGAAAATATGGAAAACAATGTTATAAAATTTAATCGAAGAGATTTAATTAATACGAATAGTAATTTAATTAATTGAACTTTCAATAAAATGCTTATTATTAATATTAATTGTTAGGTATGAAATCATATACAAACAAATTAACCGAATAAATTAATTACAGATAAAAAGTTATTATTGCTCCCTGTACAAATCGTATCGAAAGTTGAGTTAATAATAACAGATATTCAATAATTATTTACTTATTCAGTCAAACATATATTGGTAAAATAATGGATTAAATTTATTAGAATATATTAATCGCCAAGATAATTGTAAAATATCGTACTAAATACGGAACTATGGTCAGAAATCAACATGCTAATATGCTATCTGTAGAAGTTTTAGATAATTCGATCGAGCTTATTACCCAGAAGGACTGAATTATAACGTCAAATTAACTATTCGGTATAACACTTAGGATAGTCGAGTTACGAGATGAAGTAATTGGATGAATATTTAATGTGAACGGTTAATAGTCGACGCACTTTTTTGAAATTGTAGGGACCATAAGTAATATTATATTGCAAAGCGGAGTTTAAACGACGTCTGTTTTCTTCGAAAAGAACTAGCGAGAAAGATCGGACGCGAGACCGGAAAAATTGGATATCGAAATAACCTACCGGCAATTAGAAAGTGATGCGTTCTAACGTCATGTAAATTAGAGGGCTACGAAATTTTCGATTCGTTTTACGATAGAATTAGACGTATTTGAGAAATTTGAATGAGTTTCAGCTTTTTGGGAAATTGCGAAAATTATAGAACGGTGGTTTACGTACGTTCTGCACTTTGAGCCAATGATCGAGAAGATCGAACGCGGACCGAAAATTGGACCAATTTGAATCAGCTCCCAACGCGACGTAGAATTTAGTTAAATGTGTCAACGAAAACGTCATTATTTGTTAGGGTCGTAAACAATCGATCAAAATTTAGGTAAACAATTTAAGCTGCACGTCAGGTTCGTTGATTATAGCTAACATTACCGTACGCGTTTCAGGATTTGACGTCGTCAAATACGAAATCGTACGTAAGATTTGTAAACGTTACTCTCCAGTAGATGGATACTTCATGAATCTGTAAATTGGAATTTAGCAGTCTCTCGAAGCAACAACATATAGCTGAAACAGTATTCGTAGGTATTAGTCGAGCGACTGCAACCTTGCGTAAAGGTGGTACATGCACTTGGAAACCAAACGCCCAATTGTAAAATGGGAAGCGTCCAGTACTTCCTTTATAATTTCGCAAACTTGCCTGACTGTAGAACCCGAATGAATTCATTCATAAACGTAGTACCGAGTAAAATTGCATTGTATTGGTAAAGTGGCGCGTTTTATAGAGTGATAAAAGTGCAGGTTGGCAAGTAATTAAATGAATACGACCCATTATAAAGATTATGATATTATTGTATATTGCACTTTATATGACAAAAATTTACTATATTTACATATATCAATGATACTCGACTTGTAAATTGAACAGTTTTCTTCGTGCATAAAAACTGGCTCGTCTGTAGCCATGATAAGACTGTAAAGAACAATCCATTTAAAGATCTGATAATCTTTAAGGTACTAATCATTTCTGGCGATGGCGAGCGATATGATTCATAAGACTAGTTGAACCTCACTCATAATTTGACATGAAAACAATCTGGCATACAAAGTTTTGACGATCAAAGTGGCACGTTTATTGACATGTCAAATTGGATCGTGCAATTCTAGACTTATGGAAATATAAGTATTTTCTGCATACATTGTCACAGGACTTTTGACAAAAGATTATAAAACTTTGGAATCAGAATCATCAGACTAGATAAAGCAACATTGTTCATGAAAAGCAATGGAGGTACTTGCAACTATTCAACATACGTGCAACGTTGTACATAAAACTCAAGTTTAGAATTTAAGTCCATATTTACAGTTCCAATAAAATTATTAATTGACTTGAAACTTAAAATTGATCTTACAAACGTTAATATAAACATATGATACATAAAATCGCAGAATTTATGAAAGTATTCAAATAATAATTAGCTAATATTCATAAAATGAATATCGATATGAATTTTCTAAAAAATTATACGTATCTAGTTTATTAACTATTTCATAAACTATTATTTCAAGCTTTATATCACAAATTATATTAATGATATAATTTTTGAAGCAGTAATATTAAGATTTAAGATTACAATTGAAAATCGCGTATTAGAATCTGACTAAAGTTTAAAAAAATTTTGAAACATAAATATTAATTCCTGGAATGTTTGCACAAATTTTAATGATAAATTGTATATCTAAAGAGAATTAAGCATTAAGTTAAATCGCTTATCTTTAACATACTAAACACATTTTGAAAAAGACTATAACGAAATGTTAAATTTTAGCAATCTGAAAAAGTAATTTGAAAATTAATTTGAATTCATTAATTCGGAATACTGATTAAATTATTCGATAAATAAGTTTCTTAAGATTAATCACAATTTATCTATTTATCATGACTTAAGACTTATCGTATTTTGAACATCGGAAGAAAAAACGTAGAAATGCTATGTATTTGAAAATAAAATAAATCGTATTTGAAATTTCTTTCATTAAAATCGTTAGTTTGATAATATAAAACTTGATTTTGTTACGCTTTTGCTTTAAAATTTGGATGTATTTTTTCATTAAATTTACTATCGGGCTTATAAAACTTTGACAGCATTTTTTTACAAAGAGTGTTATTTCGTATGTATTTTAAAACTTGCGTTTTACTATGATAATATATAATTCGGGACTTCACATCAGGATTTTGATACAAGATCGTATGGTCTATCTAACTAATGCTTACTAAGATTAAATTATCAAAACGGACTTAAATCCTTATGGTGCAAACACTAAAGTCGTTATTACAATACGTTTAACTTTAACAGTAAAAAACCTTAATGGTTCAGAAGCATCAGTTTTAAAGACTTTGAATGAATTAACAAATTTAACAAATTAATTTACGAAAATGTAATGCTTGGTCATGAAGGCATTAACTTTATTAAAATGAATGTCAGAAATGAGAGTTTAAAATCTAACGTGATTCATTTAATGTCGATTAGAATGTCAATTTACGCATATAATTAAAATGTCGAATTTCAACTTACTTATTTAGAATTATATACAATAATTGACACTTCTTATTTAAATAATATATATATATATATATATATATATATTATATATATATATAATATTTAATAAATAGATTTAAATTACTTTAAAGTATAATCAGTGCTTTATATATAATTGCCTTTAAAAGCACATGCTGTTGTGTTGTCAGTACTCAAAAAAGGATTACAGAACGGATTTATACGTCGAAGAAAGGTAGAATTTTTAATGTCGACTAACTTCATGTATTTATAAAGTGAAAATACATAACCTTTCGCTCTAACACAAATTCTTTGAAATTCGGATTTGACTAGGCTCTTCGATAGGGACTCAGTTAGGACTATCTTAAATATTTAGCTGTCCAACTTCGTGACATATCGTACGCTCGTTATTGCGGTTATATTTCTGGGTTTATAGTGATTGGCGAAAAACAGTGAAATTTAAATCGTATGTAATGGTAATATTTCTAGCTCTTAGTCAACAGTAGGTATTTCGAGGTGATATTGCAATTAACGTCTCATCTTTCATATTCGCCGGGAATTAATACAGGGAAAACGATGATAAGAAAAAGGTAAAAAATACATTTAAAGAAAAATTTAGAAATGTCTAATTTTTCCTTATAATAATTAGCCTTTTATTGTATTTTATGTATTACGTAATTAATTTTCATTCAGGAAAAATTATGTATTTATTTCGGAATTTTCAATTTTTTAATACTTTTTGCTCAATTTGAAAAGTAAATTAACGAAATGTATTATTGTATAGGTAATTACGCTTACAGGTTTGCGCTAAGTTTTTATAAAAAAAGAATATAAAAAAATTCTACTTGCCCTTAAACCTTTTTCAAAATTGTTTAAATTTTTTATTTATCATTAATCTTATTAATGATATTTTATTAATAACTTGTCATAATAAAATTATTAAATTTTTCCTAATTGACTAAATGTGTAACTTTTTGCTTTTGTAACCTTTTTACTTAAAAAGTCGATTCAATTTATTTTTAAATCGAAATTCAAATTTCTCTTAATTTTGTTCCTTATTCTTTCTGTTTTTTTATAACGTTCTTTTATCTACCTTTTTCTAAATTCTCGCTTTTTCTAATACTTTTTCACTTTTAATGATTGTGTCATGCATTTGTTGTAGTTATTTTACTAACAAAATGGAAATAAGGTACATACTTGGGTGGGTAAAAATATGTTGAGACTAGTTCCTTAATTACTTAAGAATAATTTCGAAACTTGCCACGAAAATTGCAATAAGAGCTTTTGATATTGGTTTTTATGAAACTTACTTACAATTAGTTGATGTAAGTTAATTTGTTAGTCTTTAGATTTATTTGTAGACTAAGCTCAATTTAAATTAAGTTAGATATAAGATAGATTTCTTTTAAAAACTGATCTCCGAAGAAGATACATCAACGACTGGATTGACGATTTGGGTGTTCGAGTGTCAACTTGGTGTAAATCAAGCTTTCAAGAAAAACTGATCACCAGACCAGTTATACTCCACGTAAGTTCGAGAAATAAGCATAGTAGTAGATCAAACAACAAAAGACTAATTAAAATAACAAGAAATTGGAAGTCGCAAGTACACCGAAACTCGAACAGGCCACAGAAGAGACGAGTAAAAACTTGGAAGTCGGTGAAGAAAAACGGGCTGTGTGTCTATTACATAAAATAGAAGTTCGAGAGTTGTAAATAAGTTACGCTGAGATACGTTGTAAAGGTCAAGATTTTGACTTGACCTTGTCTTGTTTGCTATTTTATTACATGTACGAGAGTTCAAACTGTGTGTTTTGAAAGTAGGGTATGTTGGTGAAGTAGGGTTATAGGCGAAGTCTCGACCTTACAGAGACAACGCTGTTTAAAATTTGTTGTACTTTTAAAATGTATTATACATTGATTAAATAAGAGTAGTAAAATTTGGAGTTTTTTACCTCTTTCCAAAGGCTTAATATACAAGACGTGGCACAATATTTTCGTAAAGTTTGAAGATTAATAAGAATGACACGGTAAACAATCATAACAATATTCAAAATTCACAAGATAACGTGAGGTCGTTTTCTAATGGTGTTGAAATAAAATGAATAAAAACCAAGTAGGTTGCGTTTACTGAAATTCTTGTAATTATCTATCGAGCGACAATATTTAAAGAATTTTATTTGCTGATATCACGCAAAAAGTTCTCGAAACCTTATTTTTCATATTATAAGTCACATGACCAGTGTTTTACTGGTCGTTTTCTTAGAATTTAAACGACCAACTGTCTCGCCATCATTTTGGAGGTTTCCTTAATGGCTCGACACCTTCGGATTCACCCTCCTTTTGCTAGCTTTGCCAGTCTGTTTTTTCGGCTATGTTCGAAACGTGTGTTTATATCGCCATTTTCTTTTTTGTATTCCAATCTTAACACATCCCACGAAATTCTACAAATTACAACTATAATCAGACAGATCACTCTGCTGAAGCAAAAATTAAAATTTATCGAATGCTCGTGCGACTACGTAGTTGGTTATAAAATATCGCTGTTAATATTTTTATGTTTTCGATAATTGATCTAACGATTTGGAATTTACAAATTAAAATGAAAAAATCTACACAAAGAAAATTGTAAAATGCACATTTTAATATTTCAAAAACTTAATCGAATTTCATCGGGTCCGCGGGGCGTGAAGAGGTTTGTGCGTCCCTGTTGTTCCCCAACTCAAAACATGTTGGCTGTATGGCCGGCGCCTGATACCAAAAAAATTAATCAAAACATTTTATAAGTTGCAATAAATAACATCGCAAAGACCTAAAAAATCGATGAAAAACAAAATCATCGGAACAAAATTTATCAAAGTACAGGCAGTCCTCGTTTTACGTGCTCGTTGCTAGTACATAATCTGACGTAAAAGCGAGGACTGCCTGTACATCAAGTTCTGCTAATAACTAAAACAGTTAAAAAACGTCGCTGTTGCTTTAAAAGTCGGCACTTTGTTGTTCAAGCACGTCTCACTGAAAAAAAAAGTAAAAGACATTTCTCACACTAGCAGTTCATAAAGACCGAAACTAAGAATATCACATTTTCATTTCTATACGCTACACACTTGTTTTCCCTGAACCTCAATCATGTTTTACCAACAATATTGCTCTAACATTTTTTAAAAAAAAAAAAAAAAACGGATATAATATTAATAAGGTGGTTTTTTCTTACTGGATTAAGTGACGACCGAACGGTAGCTACAATAGTCGGTTAGCTGAAAACGACCTCTAATGTAATAATATACGATACCGAATTCCTGTAACTTTTTCCTACGAAAAACTGCCTGCCAATCGTTAGTCAATCGTATTAAATGTTACCTCGGCGACTTGCTCACTTATGCTTAGCGACATTCTAGTTGACACGAAAACAGGTGTCGAATTAAAGTACGCTTCGTTCGGCTTGTCTTTAAACACTTCACCTTTGTTCGTTTTATTACTTGCGTTAAATATGTAAATAACATTCTCATCGACGCCGACGATCCAATAATTTCGCGTGACAAAATTCGATAGACATTTTAGGAGTGCGATTATAAATTCGCTTTTATAATCTTATATTTTATTATAAATTATATTATTATTTTATTATATACAGGGTGATATTATTACTCTGCGATATTATTCTACACACTCAAACAATTAAAAAATCTGTACAGGGTGAGTTAAAATATTTCGTTGAATATAGTCATATTAGAAAAATATCTTCTTAACAAAAATTGTTCAGTATGATACGTTTGTATATTATTGTACAGTTATTTTTATTTCGGGACCTAATGAGATTTGAACAGTACCTAATATACAACTTTGATTTTTAAATGACACTCCGTATAGTTTTTACATTTTTGTTACATTTGTGTAATAAAAATATTGCGGGGGTTGGACGACAAAGTTACACTGTTAAACACGGTTAACGATAAACGAACGTTGTTAGCCATTGTGAATGCGCTATTATTTCAGTTTCCACACATAAACAAAGCGCGACAACTACTATAAAAACATTTTTTAAATATTTTGTTTCATGGCTACTAGAGATAATATTGCTAAAATGTGACATTTTTACAGCTTTAATCGTGTTTAACAGTGTAATTTTGTCATCTAACTACCCAATATTTTTATTATACCGTATACAGAAAAGATAGTTCTTCTAGATAATGTAAAAAACATACAGGACGTCATTTAAAAATAAAAAGTTGTATATTACTGCTCGAATTTCATTAGGCTCCGAAATAAAATAAATGTACAAAATATCATTCTGAACTTCTTTTGTTAGGCAAATATTTTTCTAATATGGATATTTAACGAACTAATGCAGCGATGCTACTGTCTATATTAACTCACCCTGTATAAACATATGTTCGAAAACCATGCCCTACATTTTGCCGAATTGGTTGGCGGGAGCGGCTTACCATAATTTTCTTGCAAATGAACTCTCAGGACTTTTAAATTATATACTTTTACAGTTACGCCAAGAGATGTGGTTTATGCATGATGGGGCTCCGCCACATTTCCTGATACTTGTGAGGCAGCATGTATGATCAATGAATTGATCGAAGCGATCAACCGATCTTAAACCATCGGACTTTTTCCTTTGGGGGTATTTAAAAAGTCTTGTATACAACACCCCCATTGATACTATGAATGAGTTACAGCGATGTGTTAACCATGCTTGTCAAACAATTAGACAACTGCCAGGCAAGTTTGAAAGAGTAAGGTAATGGTCGAGGCGTCGATTAGAGGTCCGTGTTGAGATGGGAGGTAGACATTTTGAACATCTATTCCAATAAACATAATGTAATTGTCAACAACGTGCATTATTAAAGTTTAATTTTGTTTAACTAGGTTTGATATCTTTAATACAAAAACAGCTCAACAGCTCAAAATCGTAGGTAAAATCGCTTGGTTTTACTTACTATTGCCGGTGAGTGTTTCATATGTGCGTATGCTGACATTTCCTAAGTAAAATAATTTTACAGATGTAATTGACGTTCTTTCCTGATGAAGCCGATCTGTAAATCGGCGAAACGTTGAATAAAATGTTCGTGTTATAATGTTTTATTTATGAATGGTTATTGGATTTTGTACCTTCCTTCTCGTTAAAATGCCTTTCTGATGGCTCAGCTAAAACCTACATTTAATTTTTGATTTTTTTTTTAGTTTAATCTTTTCGGTAAAACTTGCCTTTTTCAAAACATTTCTGTAATAGTGCGTCAGTAGAACAAAAATCGAATAATTGATATAAAATAAAAATCTTCTTAAGTAGGGATTTTCGTCATTATTTGTTACTTTGTTGTAAAGAAGCGGTCGAGCTCGGTTTGATGAGTTTCGAGGAAATATTGGATTCTTAAAATGATACAGCCAATAGTACTTATGTTAGTTTACAGTTCAAAACGGCGCGCGTTGTATTGAATTGAAGCGGGCGATGTCGGCGGCCCATAAAAATAACAAGGCTTTAAATCTTTTCCCGAACGAATTATATTAATCTTATATTGTAACAATAATATCGCATTCTTCGAGGATGTATAAAACGTATAAATACGTCGTATATTTTTATTAAATTTTGAGAGATTTTCCATTTAGATATTTCATGTTGGTTTCAAATTTTACACTCGTCTCTCGGAACGACAAAAGGTTGTTATTGCCGTTTTTCCTGATGTTTCGCTCTGATAACAACTCATTCGTATGATTTTAATGGTAATCATTATTAGTCAAATATTTATATGAAAAAATAAAACCGAGACGTTCTAAAATATGTGAACACAAGCGCTTTACTTTAAAATTAATACGACTTAAATTTATTCAAACGAAGCGCTGACATTTAAAACTCATTGTTCACAAAATCAAAATTAAAGCTTTAACGAACGATCGAAAATTACATTTAATTAGTGTAAATTGAAACACTATTTCGAATAAAGCATCATTATCACATTACGGATCATGGTTTGATGAAAAAGCGTTACATCGAAATTAGTCGATTTTTAAATCCTCGACGTTATTTTCTAATTTAACAACCTTTTATCAATTAGCCTCATTTAATTACTTTATTTTAATACGTAGATCAATTCAATTTAAAGTCAATCGCTTACTGTTTAATTTTACTTTTACCATAGTGCGAATTAATAACAAAACGTTTCAAAATCAAATTTAGTTATAAAATTTATTTCCGGTTTCCAAAGTCGCCTATGAAAATTTTGTTGTAATTGGTTATTTCAAAAATGTTTGAGGACATCTTGCGGTTTATGTTAATGACCGCACCAGCGGCATAAAGTAAAAGTGACGGAGGGTGAGAATCTGCACTTTTAGTCATAAACATAAAATAAGGTGTAATTTAGCGATGAGCCGACTTGGGTTTATGGAGGGTTGTATTCTTCAAAGTTGTATCTAAGCCGCTATATAAAACCCAAAAGCAATAGTCCATTTTTCTACATTGTAAAATATAAAAATTTGTTGGAATTTGTTTGAAAAATACAACCTTCGTATACCTTATTGTACTGTTAAAGAAAGAGACATTTAAATGTGGCTGTGTGTTGGTTAGAATTTTAATTAACAATCACCTATTTATCATATTAACGTATTTTGGTAGTAAATTGGGGAATTTTGACTGACTGTCCCGAGTTTTACTTTTTTCTGTTTTTGGATAACAATATCAAATATAAATCATCATAACTTACTTAAACGACACAAGGAAAATGTTTATAATTACAAATATACGTTAGTATAAGATTCCTTCCGGGAGTTATATTTGTTACATTTGTATTATTCAAGTTGAAGCCTGAAAGTCACCGAAAAAACGAACATGTGACACGCTTATATCCAATAATTTTTAACATAACTAGGTATGTATTTAATTTTTCTGGTAAAAATTACTTAAAATTCTGTATCTGTTAATATTGGGTTTTTCTTTAGCTATTTTTAATCGTTTTTGAGATAATCGATTGTTTTAAAAACTATTAATGTTTGTACTCCTTTCTTTGAAATTCTATATTTATGTACATACGGGGTGTCCCAAATTGCATGGACCTAACTTCACCGCATGAAAGAACTTTTCAAAATAAGAATAAAAATTTCTATATTAACTATAAAGTCGGGATATGCTTACTTTCGGAGATATACGCAGATCTCCACGCGTTTCTCGAATTCTTGGAACTAACTCTTCTCCGGTGTGTACAACAGAGGTTGCATAGACTTGATAAACTTGAACATCCTGTATCTCCGAAATTAAGCACATCCCAACTCACGTGTACCGAAACTGTTTTCTTATTTTAAAAAGTTCTATCACGTGCCGAAGTTTGGTCCATGCAATTCGCGACACCCTGTATATCATTGTAGTGATACAAATCAAAAGCTTAATAAAACTAATAAAATACAGGATATGTCACACGATAATGCGATTTGAAATTTTAGAATTAATGGCAAGTAATTGGTTACGCCCTTTCGATTTAAAATAATTTTAGATTTACACTTATTCCGGTTATACTGGAAATGGATGCCAACTTCCTGATTTCAAATAGAACCCCCTAATTTGTATTATTGATTTGTATTCCCGAGACAATTATACGACTTTTTGTTCTAAATCTCGTTTGAGATTTAATCTTGAAGAAGGTGGCGGAGCTGGTCACCGAAATATTGGTTTTAATGGTAGGAGACAGCCTTCTAGCGCACCCACGGCTGCGGGTTCGAATCTCGCTGCAACCATGGATGTCTGTGATTGTGCTAATCCCTATTTGTAAATCCCTACTAACTCATCATCACCATAAATGGAAAAAAAAGGTAAGAGAGCCAGGTGGGTCTCCGCTTTTGGTTGTTCAAGATATGTGAAGGGAGTGAGTGCGGATCACATATCGGACTATGGTAGCTGAAAAGATCTGGATGGTGTCGCAGTTTTGAATGATCCAGAGTACGGGAGAGCCAAAAGGGGCGAAGTACCTGGAGGAGCTTATCCACTTAACCATGTAATAAAATAATAAATAAATAATTAAAATAATTAAGCTGGATGGAAAGAGGTAAACCAAAATGCAACGTTATTGATTAAATTTCGCAAAAATTTCAGGAATTGCTAGTAGACAGTAATTAAGTGAAAATACCTACAATTCGGGAAAATTCGAGATTTTTATTTTATCTCAAAAAATATCTTATATTACCACGACGGCGATCATTTAATATAGCAGAGAATTCGTCGATCTTTTACAATTTCCAAACTAATTATTTAATTTGAAACATTTTATTTAATAATACAAGGCAAAACTTTGTCATTATTTTGTAATCTAAAAATGTAAGTCCATAGTAACGTCGCACCCTGCTGTAATATTTCAAGTAATTTGTCTATTAAATATATATATTTTTGTAAAAATAATTTTATTAAAATCCATCTGGTTAAATCTGGACTTCCTGGTGAGTAGAATTATGACCCAAATCTACCAATCAATTTATTTCCAAATGTGTTATTCAGCCAATTTGTTATTAACAGATCCGGGCGTGGACCGCAACCGTCTCGTTGGTAATAATTGTTTTTTCAGTTTTTCCTATTTATCAAAGTTTGGCGATTTTACTGCAATTTTGTATAGTGAAATAGCTCTTACTTTTGAACTTTTAATGAAATTTTATCGTATCTTCAATCTGAATGGCCCTTTACTGATTTTAATTATTGAATATCTTTCAATGAAACACCTTGTATAGAGTTATTTCAAGTTTTCTCATGGTACATCTTACTTTTGAACCAAGCAGGGCTGATTACCTGAGTATCATTTAAAAACTCCAAAATTATTTATTATTTACACGTATCGCAAAGTCAACCCAGGGACACACTGTATATGGAAATCAGCGTATTTCCGGATCTTGGTAAATTCATTCATTGATTCACCAGTGTTTTGTAAATATGCATGTGTATAAAAAACTTTCTTTAATGGCGATACAAATATAATTATTCTGGAATTAACCATGAAAATAATTTAAAATCAAACCTTACTTGAAAAAACGAAAGTAATAATTACAAACGATTGTTTAAAATAATTAATAATTGCATACCGTTAACGAATTAATAACAATAAT
Source organism: Rhagophthalmus giganteus (assembly GCA_036326145.1). Classification (NCBI taxonomy): domain Eukaryota; kingdom Metazoa; phylum Arthropoda; class Insecta; order Coleoptera; family Rhagophthalmidae; genus Rhagophthalmus; species Rhagophthalmus giganteus. Next base: position 3,158,341 of record JARFJA010000013.1, read on the forward strand.
GACACATGCACATCTTGAACTATTAACTAAAATAATTAATAGGAAACAATTAAATGGCAGGCAGCATTTGAATATAATTTCGTCAGAATCACGCTGAGAAAATTGCAAGTATGTAGTTGCTTTATTAATAAAGATTTTTTTACGAACCCATAAAATAAGAACTCGTTCGAAATTTCGCGTAAAACAAAATAAAAACGAATTACTTATTCTAGATCATTATCACTTCTCAGCTTGTAACGGAGTATTATGCTCATTAATAACTAAATCGCTTTATAAAGATGTGTTAAAAAATTAATGATAGATTTCTAGGTGCATTAAAAAAATGTTAAATTTAGAGACGTTCTAAAACGTACGCGTTAAAATATAAATTATAATAGAAGGCATCATTCTACGCTCAATTAATAATTTATTATTCGATATCGACTAATCATTAAATATTCCTTTTCTAAATTAGTTCAAAGTGTAATATGAAATACACGATAGAACGTCAATCCATAGTTCATCGGCTTATGTCCGGTATCGTCTTTTCATTAGACCACAACGCTAATTGGCCTTTATATCAAAACCCTACTAACAGTTTGGTCCCTTTGTATAGAGGTTGTTAGTCGGTTACTCAGGTAACGTAGGCTTTAGTTGACGTAGACGTATATTACCTGGAGAATTTAGTAACTCAACATTGTTAGTTCGCAAGATATCTACTCTGCCAATTTTAGATCTTTTAAAATCACGAAGGTTTATTATATTCTCTCAAAATACTTGCCTATATATGCGATAATCTTGTAAGAGGTAGACAGTTGCATCAAATGAAATAATAGATTAATTTGTAATAAAGAATAAAGACGACGTTCGTAGGTAATGCGCTTATGGAAGTAAGAAGATTATAGATCCGACCGCGCACAAGCCGCGGCACAGAATTTTCATAAATGGTGTCGCAAAACTCCTTTTTTAAAAATTTTTCTCGAAAGAAATACATTTTTTGAAAAATAATATTTAATAATAAAATAAAATAATATTTCGAAAATTATAAAGAGACATGATCGCTAGAGAATTTTATACCGATTCCAAAACATATTTCACATTATCGATCCATTGAATAATAACAGAGGGGTCGAGATCGGAGAAAATCCAAAAGGACACATCTGGGAACCGTCATCAGACAGGCTACAATAGCTTTACTTTCTATGAAAATTCGCTAATAATTGAAGCCGTACATTGATGAATACGGCCAACTCGTGCCGTAGACCCGATCGCGTCCGCACGCTCGCCCGGTAGTAGTCGAGCGCACATACAATTCTCCTCGATTATCTCGAAAACGGCGCATCTTCTCGAAAATTATAAAGGGACATGATCGGTAGAGAATATTATGATGATTCCGAAACATATTTCATATTACCGATACAATGAATAATAACGGAGATTAGAATATTTTTAATTTTTGAACGGCCGCCATTTTAAAACAGCTCGATCGATTTGGCTGGTTAACGAACTCACCCTTCGTTTTCGTAAAGACAATACGCTGTCCAAATTGCGACCGAAATCGTGTCCACAGGAAATTGATTATATATATATATATATATATATATATATATATATTTTCGTAATCTAGAGATCGAGATCGGAGAAAAGCCAAAATGGCACGCCTGGGTTCCGTCATCAGACAGGCTGCAATAGCTTTATTTTCTATGAAAATTCGCTAAAATATGAAATAAAAGTAAAGATTTTAGTACATGTTATAATTGAGCCATTGTGTATGACGTAACCATAATTAAATAGAAATTCTTTTAAAACTGCAAATTTTCTTTCAATAAAAATACCATCAATTAAAATTACCAAAATAAGGTTTTCGACGGAAAACGACAGCTTTTTGTTGGCCGTTCATTTAATTTAGTAATACATATTTATAAGCAATTTAACTTAAATTCCTTACAAAAGATAAATACAACAAATATTTCTACTTATATGAATTCTAGATCAATTCTAGAGATGATTCGTTTTTTTCATATTGAGATTAAATTTCTTTAGTTTTATTTTAATTTTGTTTTAATTATTGTGGCCTCGGGATCTGAACCCATTAGCCACAGACTTTTGTATGTGCAACGGCATCCGATGCGCAATGTTTTGTTGGTGTTCTAGCCGTTGCTTCTCGCTGTTTTAAATAATGTAATGTACAGTGAGAGACTTATTTTATGTCGTAAGAAATGTGAGTGCGTATGCAACCAATTGTACAACGAAGGAGAAATAACGGTACGCGTTCTCGGTTAGTTATCTAGTCTTTCCGTTTATGAATCTTAACTTATTACCGTTAGGTCTGTCAGCATTGTTGTTGAGATGGTACGATGACTTGTTTTATTACTGGAAATACCGCTCCGAAACCTTCGTTTTCGAGTTGTAATCGAAAATCGATCTTTTGACTATTTCAAAGAGATTGGTTTCATATCGCATTCCGTGTTTACAGATTGAAATATTTTATTAATGTTCTTAATCTATTTTTTGCCATTCAAATTCAGTGGTGTGCATCGTTTTTTTCTATAAAGTGCCATTTTCGAATAATAACACAAACTTGTATTTTTTAAATGGCAACCGTTATCGATTTTGATACGTTTATAATGAAAATTTCTTAACCCTTTTATAAATATATAACTATAAATATATATATAACTATTTAAAATATATACTCTTATATATAATATATATAAGAGGTATTATTCATTTTAAACGATTGCGTAATTATTAGTTACGGTTTGAATAAAATTATTATTGAACTTATCATCAACGTAGCTATGGAAATAACAAAAACCTAAAACAAAATGTAAAAAACTCAACGTTTTAGATTAACCACTTTAAATATAATATAAAGAATACAGTAGAGTCCCATTCATTCGAACCATGCTAGTCCAAAAATCCGGTTAATCCGAACGAAGGTAAGTTAGAAAAAAATAATACGGAAATAATGCAATAATTACTGTACTTATACATAAATTAATTGATTGGCTTATTCATAAAATCAGTACTTAAGTTTATTTTGAGGTAATGTAAATCCATTGGATGAAGCAATACTTATCAGACACGTAATATACGAAAATTTATAGGTTACAGCAAATTAAAAGTTTTGTATTTGCTACTCGCTGCTGTTTTACAGGAATAATTTCGGTTAATCCGAAAATCTGGTAATTAATTCAGGCTAACGGGACTCTATTGTATTATGTTTGTTTATTATTCAACCAACATAACTAGTCCTCTGGGTTGCGTAGAACGATAATGAGGAAATATAAGTGTGTGATAGAAATATATAACTTCAGCAACAGAGATTTTAATGTTTTAAACGTTAATTTGGTTAATTAAAAAGTTAACCTAACCTACTGTGATCTCGAATGCACAACATAGACTATATTCCTTACTTTCAAATCATTTCAATTAATTGATTCGTGTAGTTGTTTTTACGAAAACCAAAATTGTATGTCAGAATTATGATTTTTTCCGAAAACTTCGGATAATATAAAAAGTAAACTTACTCGCTTATTGTTTTTCATAATACAAATGATAGCAAGCGATAACCGTAGTGGTAAAGTATGCTAGATATTTCTAATTAACATGTTTGAGAATTAATGAGATCAGGACCGCAACATTTTTTTATTTGAAATTTGATTTATGGTGTTAGCCATTAAGTAATATTATAATATGCAAAACGGCCGGCCGCGAGTTGTAAAAGCGAGGGTTCGGCGTCGATTCTTGGCGAAACGGGAGACACTAAGGTCGAGAAGATCGGAAGGGCGGAGGGCGGCGGAAGATCGCGATCGAAAGTTTGGACCCTTATCCGGTCAACGGGCTACCCGGCATTAGAAGATGATCGCGTTAAGCGGTCGAAAAATGTAAATTTCCGAGGGTCTACGCAGTGATGTTTCGATTGTTTTTCGTAGAACTTTAACGTCAATTTGGACGGAAATTTGCGAAATTGCCGGTTTTGCAGCGTTTTTTCGGGGCGAAATCGGTAGCGAAAATTATCAGAGGACGGTAGGATACTTACCGTACGCGTTTCCTCGCACTTTTCGACGTCTCAATGAAGATACCGACGAAAACCGGTCGGACGCGAGAAAACACGGAAACAATTTTAGACATACCGAACTTTACTTCCACCGCACGTCAGAATTTGTAGGTTAATGTACTCGTCAACGTAAAAAATGTCATTATTTAGGTTAGGGATCCCGTCAAAATCGAACATCGACAAAAATTAATTAGGTTAGAGCTTAGATAATAATATAACCTGATCACGTTTCGCGTTTTAGGTTAGGTAACGATATAACCTAATCGCGCTTCGCGTTTTAAGGTAGGTAACAAATATACAGTGCGTTTCGAAAATTTTTATACGAAATCGTTATTCGTCGCCAGATATTGATGAAAATCGATACGCGGCTCCGCGACCACCGCTGGTAACGCTTAGTGGAGATTCTAGCTCACGAAGCGAGCTTTGCCGCTGTGCTACGTGCCCGAAGGGCACAAACACTACTACCGGCTGAAACACATTCGCCGGCATCTCTTAGGTAAAATCCTAGCTCGCGAAGCGAGCCGACCTGCGAAGCAGGTTGCGTGATTGACTTTGCGCGAAGCGCAACGCCAACAAAGGAGAGACGGCGGCGGCCAAAGGCCGCCAAGTTAGTACGACTGGTAGAGTTTATAATATGTAGTTTGCATTATTATTCATAACTATCGACAAAACAATATCTGTAGACTTAAAAAAATTGAAAATTTCATTATAATAGATTACCGAAGAAATAAAAAAGCTGTGGGTTTGTAGTTCGGCACTTTAGTTAAGTACACTATGAAAGTAACTACGAGGCGCGTTTTTTAAGTAAGTACCGTTTTGGAATTAAAAAAAGACGTGCAAAGATATCGCAATAATTTTATTTTTACATGAAAGCCTGTACCTTAATCTACTTTTCTACATAATTTCCGTGAATATTGAAGCACTTGTCATAACGTGGCACCAGTTTTTGAATACCCTCCTCATAAAATTCTGCCGCCTGACTTGTTAACCACTGTATCACAAATGTTTTGACTTCGTTATCGTCTTGAAGATGCTGACCACCCAGATGTTTCTTCAAGTGCAGGAACAAATGGTAGTCGCTGGGCGCCAGATCAGGGCTGTATGGAGGATGATCTAGAGTTTCCCATTTAAAAGATTTGATGAGATCTTTGGTCCGATCATGTGCACAGTTTTTTGGGACAGAAAAGGAGTATTGCTAGTGGAGTTTCTGCCTCGTAATGAGACAATCAATGCAGCGTCTTATTGTGAGACATTGAACAATCTGCGTCGTGCAATCCAGAACAAAAGACGTGGCAAGTTGAGTAAGGGTATCGTTTTGCTGCATGACAATGCCCGTCCACATGTGGCTAATCGGACCAAAGATCTCATCAAATCTTTTAAATGGGAAACTCTAGATCATCCTCCATACAGCCCTGATCTGACGCCCAGCGACTACCATTTGTTCCTGCACTTGAAGAAACACCTGGGTGGTCAGCATCTTCAAGACGATAACGAAGTCAAAACATTTGTGATACAGTGGTTAACAAGTCAGGCGGCAGAATTTTATGAGGAGGGTATTCAAAAACTGGTGCCACGTTATGACAAGTGCCTCAATATTCACGGAAATTATGTAGAAAAGTAGATTAAGGTACAGGCTTTCATGTAAAAATAAAATTATTGCGATATCTTTGCACGTCTTTTTTTAATTCCAAAACGGTACTTACTTAAAAAACGCGCCTCGTATAAACTATGCAAAACGAAATCGAAAAGAATACGCATTTAGTATTATTTATTGAAAGGTTCTTCAAAGTCAATTTTTTGCACTGGTCACTGGTGTCACTAATTCCGACATATTGAATCGTCTCCTACTAAAACAAAAATAACGGTACTAAAGTTTATTACAATCCCTAAGCAATTGATCAAGCTTTTTCAAAATTTATTGAAATTTGACTGAAAAAAAATTGAGTTTTGGCACAAAAATTGTTAATTAATTTGAAATTTAAAGATGATATATTGTAAAAAATCCGCAGTTAATGTTCAGAGAAATCTATAAAGATAATAAAAGCCAAAATTCGAGCTAATCCGATGAATAGGTACATCCTGAGAAGCTTTCAACATCGTTTTGAAAAGCGTGGTTTGGAGAAAAACGCATTTTTAGTTTTACAAGGTCCTTATTTTACAGATACCAAACAATTTTTTAAAGAAAAACAACTTTTAGATTTTTTTGAAAATTTAACACCGATCTGACCATTCAAATCTTTGTTATTAATATAATTCCGTTGTAATTCATAAAAATGAAAATTATTCACTGCCGAATGATTTTGATTGTAGCCATTTTGATTGTACCTACCTATATTTAATTTTCTAAGCATTTAAAATCGATCAAATTTCTTCAAGCGCGCTATACAGCTTGGGAATAAAAGACGTAAAACGAGAAGGTGTAATTTTTGTTCAATCTCGGGACACGTAAGAAAATATTGAAAAATAATTGAGTTGGCATGTGAATTGGATACTTTGCAAACAACACAAAATATAAAATTGTATATCAAAACAACCTAAAGCCATTAATTATCGTGTACGCTTTTAAGACATTAATTGAAACAAATCGATAAAAGCATACTAGAATTTTTGCTTATTTTAGAAATCAGAAAAACGTATTTGGAAAGTTTTCGTTTTCATTAGAATCGTTGTCAATGACTACGCATTCGTTTGACTGAAATAACGTGTGCTTTAGTCTACGCTTTGTGCTTTTTAATGGACTCGTTATTTTCAGTTCCTATTAAATTACATCGGTGCGGCACGGTTCAGAACTAGAAAACAAAATATAATTTGATTTACAAAGAGTCGTGTTATTTGTAATGTATCTTTAAAAGCTATTTGCGTTTTACTAATTAAGAAATGTATTACTTAATTTACGGAGAACTTACATCCATTTGGTTGCCACAGGCATCTCTATAGAAGATCGTCACGTCGAAGACATAAATGCCTTTTACCTACATGTATAAGGATAACTATAAACCATCTGTGTATTCAAATTCCTCTTTTAAATGGGAATGCAATGAAAAAAGCAAAGTCGTTTAGTTCACAATACGTTTAATTTTTTTAACAGAAAAAAGCAACGCCGTTCAGACAGTCATAAGTCAATCACCTGGATGATTTGAAAAAAATTAAACGACATTTTAACAAATAAACTTTACGGTAGAAATGTAATGTCGGTGTGTCATGAAGGGGCAGGTTTTAACTGACTTATAAATGAACTGTCAGAATTATGAGCAGCTTGATTTAAAGTCGTACTCTAGAACGCTGCATTCACATTTCCCAATTACGCATTAGGAGAAATAGCCTCGACTAAATGTTCTACCGACATAAATAATTTAAAATGTCGATACTTTGTAACTTACTTATTTACGTATGTATAAAAACCAATTCAGACACTTCTTATTTACGAAATATATATATATATATATATATATATATATATATATATAGGTAGGTATTTAATCAAAAAAATCGATGTTAACTTTAAAGTATAATCAGTGCTTTTATATATAATTGCCTTTAAAAGCGACATGCTTCTTGAAAACTGGGGAATCAAAATTCTTTTACATGTAATATTCCGCCAATAGAATTTGATTAAAAACTCTGCTGATATCATATAAAAATTTCATATATAATAATTCTGTTAGAACCGATGATTACATGATAATCGCTTACATTATTTTTAAATGTGTTGCTATCTGTAGTGCTAAAATAATATGACGCGGCACAACATGTAACTGACTTGCTTTTACTTAAAAAATTTTTATTTCAAAACAGAATAAAGGGAATTACAAGTTTCTTTCAATATTACCGCTCTTAACTACACAGCATATAAAATAACAATGTACGGCGTGATTCTTAAGTTCTGATATAATTCTTTTGCTTATTTTATAAATAAAAGTTCATATTATTAACCTTTGTTTTAAATGGCTTAGTTTTTGGAATACAATAAATGTAGGTATTTATTTATTATTTAAATTCGATTTCAACATTCATCGAAAACGTCACGGACTCGCTAAATATCGCGTTCGTTGAAACGGCGCGTATTTCATCATTTTAAGCTTTGTTTTACGTAGAAATTACGTTTATAATTGTCAAAGGCGCAACTTAAAAATTTTGTGTCGGGCGAAGACTTTACGAAAAAAACCATACGTCTTTTTTTCGAGATTCCGCGAAAATTTTTAAATCGACGCAAACACGTGTAATTCTTCATTTCTTGTTTTGTCAGACTTGAAAAACGATTTTTTCAGACCTGTTCTAAGCAGTTCAGGTAGGGTCAAAATTTTGCCAAAACCTGGACGTCTTTTACCCGAGATTTTGCAAAAAATTTAAATTGATTTAAACACGTGCACTTTGTCATTTTTTGCTTTAGTAAACTTGAAAAACGAGTTTTAAACATTTCAGGTTGGGTCGAAATTTTATCAAAACTATGGACTACAATACGTCTTTTTTTCGAGATTCCGAGAAAATTTTAAATCGATTTAAACGCGGGTGGGTGGGACACGTTGGGTCAAAATTTTGCCAAAACCATGGACGTCTTTTTTTCGAGTGTCATGTAGTGAGTGTCAAATGCGTGTCATTTCTCGTCTTATTATACTTGAAAAACGAGTTTTCGAGTAGTTCCGGGCCCGTTCTAAACGAACGTCTTTTTTTCGAGATTCCGAGAAAATTTTAAAACGATTTAAATGCGTGCAGCTTGTCATTTCTCGTCTTATTCCACTTCTAAAACGAGTTTTCAAGTAGTTCCGGACTTGTTCTAAACACTTCAGATAGGGTCAAAATTTTTCCAAAACCATGAATTTCAACATACAACAAATTTTCGTAAAATTTCGAAAAAAAGACGTCCATGATTTTGGTAAAATTTTAACAGAACCTGAAACGATTAGAACAGGTCCGGAACCAGTTTACGATAACGAAAACGATATAACAAAGCAAAGAACGACGAAATACACACGTTTTATCAAATTACAATTTTCTCGAGATCTCAAAAATAAAACGTCCATGGTTTTAATAAAATTTTGACCCAATCAGAAACGTTTAGTACAAGTTCGGAACTATTAAGGAATTCGTTTTTCAAATATAACAAAGTAAGAAATGACAAAATACAGACCTTTCGATCGATTTAAAATATTCTCGAAATCGCGAAAAAAATACGTACATATACGTCGAAGGGAAAATAAAAGTTCACAAATTTAAACTACAGGAAAGCTATCATACGATATATCGCCCACGAATATATAAAGTATAAACGCTTTTGTGCGCGATCATTTTAATGCAGTAGAATCGGTAGGTAAACCGAACGTTTTTCAACTTTTTAAAGACCTTGTCGGTTTCAAGCAGCGACTTATGCAATTCGTGCTGGCAAAAAACGAAGAGAAAATTGTAACAAAAAATACGGCGCACGATGGCTCATGCGTGCAGCATGTACTACGGCATGCATGTTTGTGCCTATATTACGAATGCAGGCGAATTCATTCAACATATATTATTGTCTACAGTTCGTTTTGACAGTCTCTTATGTGTGCATACGTTAAGGATTAAAATCATTGAAAATATACGGCATACCTTTTATATCAATACAGAGTTGTCTTTAACGAAATATTAATGTAAAATCCAAAAAATTATTAAAGACATCTCGGAAAGAATACAACGTCCGTTTAACAACAAACACGTTATTTTATAATAAAACTATTGTCGAGCAAATTTGTTTTTAAATGCTCAACGATGTTCGATACAAGCAAGATATAGCTATGTTGTATAGCGGTTAGCACGAAGAAGAAATATGAGAAAGAGTGAAACTTTGTAATGCACCCCTGATCTTCAGGTCGCAATCTCCGACAAAATTCCACGACATCGAAGTGCAGTGATGTATCAGACAGCCATTACAATAAAAGGGGCCACCAAGCAGCTCACTGAGCTTTAAATTATTACCCTTCCTTAAATATATCCATAAATATCGAAACTATTGTTATAATGAGCAAGCATTAACGAGACGATTTAGAGTCGAAACCAGTATTTCAAAAAAGAAAAGAAAATCTTCACAAATAGAATTAGTGACCGTCCGGCGACGAACTCGTTCACTGTGTCTGCAGAGCCACTAACTTTGACACTGACTACTGAATTATGAGTGACCGCTTCTCCAAAACTCATGCAACATTCATGTTTGTATGCTTGCAGGATTCTTCGGCCCGAAACCTCCTAATCAAAGCTAAATCTTAGATGTCTGATACCCTTGTTCGGTAGCCGTTTGCATATTGCGAAACTCGTGCAACATTTAGATTAAACTCGATTGTTAAATAAACGTAGAGCATTATCACATCGGTAGTTTTTTAAGAAAATAAAATGCAATATATGCCTACACGCTTTTTCTTACATGTGGGTAATGTGGAATTAGAGGAACAACATTCGAGTTATCGAAATACAATAAATAAATGAAACCGCCATTAATAGTTAATTATACTTATCCGGTTTCGTTTCGTCGTTTCAAGGTTTCGGAGTATTTTGAAAAGAATTCCGAAACATTTTTAACATGCACAAGGATTTGATACGAAAATATGTGTGTCGGCTCTCGTGTGATTTTTAGCAAACGATTATTTTATATTTGTATCCGAAATGCTTCGAATATGTTGAATAATGAACGAAACTTTTTATATTTGTAACAAACTTTTTTCACTAAAATTTAGATTTTAATCAATCAAACATAAAAATGTAGTAGGTACTTATCAGAGAGGTATTCGGTTAAAAAGAAACCAAACAAAATTAATTAGAAGTATTATAAGAATCTTAAACTAAAATTTATAAAATAACAAACAACTAGCTGCGAAAATGTAAAATAAGTTTAGCAAATTCATTACTGATCTTCTTGAAAGAGGCGTGGTTCCGTTATCTCATCTTAAGATAAATGCTCCAATAATTTAGGCAAATACATTCAGAAGTGGTATAACGAATTTAAATTAAATTACGTTTATATTACTTTGATTTTTTTGAAAAGTTTGCTCGTGTAAATTATCCTTTTGTTACGTACAGGTACTGAAACAAAAAACATTCTTCTTTAAACATTAAATAACGGGTGTCCAAAAGTTTCTCGATCTCTCAGTTGATTGTGGAAATATAAAAAATCCGACCGCGCGCAAGCCTCGATATCCAATTTTCATGTCGCATGTCAAAAACCTCTTTTTTTTTTAATTTTTCTCGAAAGAAACATATTTTTTGAAAAATAATATTTACGAAAAAAATTTATAATAATTTTAAAAAAAAGTATCATTTCGAAAACGCTGCATTCTATCGAAAATTATAAAGAGAGATGATCGGTAGAGAATTATATGCCGATTACAAAACATATTTCACATTACCGATCCGATTATTGATAACGGAGATTAGAATTTTTAAATTTTTTGAACGGCCGCCATTTTGAAACAGGTCGATCGATTTGGCTGGTTACGAGCTCGTTCTTAGTTTTCTTAACGACAGTATACTGTCCAAATTTCAACCTCCTATAATCAAAATTGCGACCGGAACCGTGTCCACAAGAAATTTATTATATATCACCGACCTATATTTTCATGATCTAGGGGTTGAGATCGGAGAAAATCCAAAAGGACACGTTTGATACCGTCTAACAAATTAATTTTCCTATCTATTGAAAATGTGTAGATATTTTAAAAAGCTTCTTTTTTTCATTTACTTAAAAGTTGACTTATTTCCTTTTAATCTAAATACGTATATTAAATGTACGTTGAAATTAATTTTTCTTAGATACGCTTCTTTATTGATTTTGCTGGTTACCTAAATCTTTTCAGAAAAGTAGATGGAGAGAGACTTGCGTCCTTCTAACTGAATACCCGTTTTATTGGCACGTAATGAAAATTATGTGCTCTTTCATAATCCACCGACTTACTAAAAAAATATTTGAAATTTAAATAATTAAATTCTATGGAACATTATCGATTTATTAAATATCAGGTAAGTAAGTATATATTTTAAAATTAAAAGGTTTGATTTTGTTATTTTCATGCATTAAAGTAGCCCGTATAGTATGCGTGAAAGCGAACTTAACGTATAAATTAATGATTCTTATGATGAACAGTCAAAAACAATTATTTGAAGGAAAATCTGACTTTATATATTTCTTGTTCGAATAAAATTCTATAGAACCAGCGTCGCGGTATGATGAAACATGATTATATTATATTATAGTATATTATATTTGTCACCATGAGTTTTCAATAGCATTTTATTCTAATTGTTCCAAAATTCTGTCAATTTTGTCAACTTTTACTCCTCAAACGTAACTGCAAGTTCTTAGTCAATTGGTTGAAATAATAATATTGTCTTATGAGGGCAAAAAAAACAATTTTTGAAATGTTCTCTAGTTCTACATGTACGGTAAAGTTGAGCGCCATTTTTAAATCATCCTGTGTAGTACCTATGTACATGTTCTCAAGTTGATACAAGTATAATAAAACATTTCTTCCAATTAAAAAGTTAAACGAGAAGTACAGTAAAGTGCAAAATTAATGTCGCTAATATTGAGCACTACGCGGGCGCACACAGTACAACGAACAAATTATGACCTAAATATTTCGAACAGCAGCTTTGTGTTTGTAAGATATCTTATTCGTCATACGTACTTTTGATAGATTTGTACTCTGTGCTGTGTATTGCGACATTAATTTTGCATGCGACTGTACAATTAAATTCAAATTAAACACTACCTAACGTAAGAATAGTTTTGTTTTGTGATACAATTAATGTTTTCGGCAAAATCTTCCCTTTCGTTAAAATTGATAACTATTAATTTTACAAATTTCTAAGATATTTAAACGCTAGGGTTCGTATATTAATAATTAAGTTTTGTTGCGGTTTAGACTAAATAATTTATATCAGGTAAAACTAATTAGAAGCGATTAAAATCGATAGCGATCGAAACAACGACAGGACTAACATTTCCAACATCTATTGTCGGAAAATGTGGTTTTTCCTAAATTTAGAAGCTCCAGTGGCTTTTAATAGACTTAAAAGTATCACTTACTAATTTTAAATTTAATATTATTCCCGAAATATAAAACGTTTCCTTATTGAGCGGGGATACGTTGCGAAATCAATAAGGAGCGTATTTACTTATTAGTTAAAAGAAATGGAAATTCTTGTTATAATGCAGAAATTCGGTTTCGTGACTTGTATTAAACAAAGATTCAGACTGAGAACAAGCAGATGGACAATTCACCCGCTTTGGATGTAAAACCCATCCTGCATAAATACTTGTTATAGGTAATTGACAATGATAGATCGACTAGTTATTATTTTATGTAGTACAAACTACGAACTCCCTTATACTGACGTAGACGGATCGACCGCGTAAGTTGGTCGTCGTCGATAGCTACCAAACATAAAAGTCCAATTGAGTAAATATGTATCCACTTTATTGGATTTATGCAAATTAGAAAAACAAACCTTAAAAATTAACTAGTAAATAATTTTAACTGGAAAAAGTTTCTTGCGAGTGCTCGATAAAGATAAGGGATTTCAATTTTCTTAAATTAACATATACGAACGTATCGACTTTTTAAAATAATGTGCTCGAGAACAACTAGAAACATACTGGCCATAATCCCTAAATATTAATTACGAAATTTTGAAGATTGACGTAACATCATTTATTCTACGACCTTTTTAACTTACCTATCTAAGAAACCGCAAACGTAACGATGAAACAACTTCCAGCAACTGTGAAAACCTCATACTAGATACTGCATACTATAATTTTATTAGAGGTAGTAGGTATTTAGCTGTGGAAGCATATAAGTTACAAAGTAAGCCGCAAATTATAATTCAAGTACAACCAAGCACTTACACAAAATTAACTTCTAATTTTCTATAAAGTTTATTAAAATACTTCCATTTTAAACGGTAACATAAACGATTAATTTTCCCCCGAAAAGTCTTTGTCGATTTATATCTATTATTACAATCTGTTATTTACCAAGGATTCCAGACACTTATAATGAATTTCAATTAAAACCAGTACATTTTCCGTAGTCATGTCAAATACAAATTTAATAAAGAAACGCTTTCAACGGAGTATATCTATTATTAAATTTAATTAAATTGGCTGGCACCAAAATATTTTGTATATTTACTTAACTGAATTGGGAGAAAATTAATAACCGAATCGCATTCAATAAACTAAATCAATTGGGGTAAAGTCGGGGAATACCACGCCACGTAACATAAATCGGCAATTTTGTGTCAAAAAAAGAATTATAAAAATCCGAAGAAAATATTACAACGTGGTAATGCAATAAAAAGTATCGTAAACTAGATTTTGCCGAAAAAGGGGTTGTTTTTTCGAGCTATGCGATCTAAATCCATGATGATAATGTTAGAACATTGTGCAGGCGGGAAAATTACAAAAAAACGGCTAACGGTGTCATTCTGTGTTAGTGCAGTAGGTAAACAAGAACCACCTGTAGTTATCGGCAAAACGCTTAGACCAAAATGCTTCAAAATCACAGATTATCTCGGAAAGCAAACAAAAATGCCGGGATGACGGGATCAATTTTTAAAGAATGGTCAAAAAAATGATAATCAAAACAGTATAATGTTCTTTTTTTTCATGTTCAATGTCTCTTGTCATGTCGACCAGCTACAACTAAATAATACGAAACTATACTTTCTGCCATCTAACACAACCTCAAAACTACAACTCCTCGATCGAAAAATTATCCAAGGTGTCACGTTAGGTTATAGGAAACGTGTTCTTCAATCCGTAGTTGAACGCATGGATAACCCCTTACCTTCGAAAAAGTTTTTGCCACAACAATCACCAAGTGCTTCCAGTCCTGCGAATTTCCTGGTGATGCAGATGCCGAAGATATACTGGAAGAGAAACCAGAAGACTTGGAAGTTCTTATTAGAGGAAATTTTTGGAAGATAAGGATTTTTACACTGTAGGCCTACATTCAGTTTCCCTGTTAGCGTTGCACATAAAAAATTAGATCATTTTAAAAAATGTCTTTTTCCAAAACGTTTAAAAAAATCCGTCGACCAACCCGCCGACGATGACGATAATGAGGAACCTGTTCACGATACAATGCCGCTACATGACGTTTTGATTAACATTGAAAAACTCCAAGGATTGGCGCCGTTAAATAAACATTAATGGACCGTTTAATACGCCGAAGGAGAGTTTGAAAAAGACATTGTAAAACAGAGTACAATTTATGATTTATTCAACCGAGTTAACGTGAAAAGTTTGTAAAATAAAAATTATAGCGTAAGATCTAGGCCTAATGTTAATATACTACTGTACTGTACTATATTTTAAATATCTGTGTTTCTCCTATTATTAAGCAACCACCCATCTAAAAGTTCAATTTTTCATGGAACAATCAGTGACCGCTTAATACAGGTTTCACCGTAATAAAATATGCTACAAAAAATAAAAATGCTACGTTGTATTTTTTTTTGTAATAGATGTGTCTCACGACTAATTTTTCAGTTTCTTCCTCCACTGCGCGGTTTTCCAAAACTTTACCCTGTTAAAAAGATATTTTATATCTTTTTATCGAATTAATACAAACCCTAAATACGATCATTAAGAATATAAAATATTATACAGCGTGATTCAATTTTAAATAAGTAGATACTACAGAAACTTCAGAAATCGATTGGCTAGTGTATCAATAATTTTAACATCAGTATAATTTGTCGCAAAACTCCACGAGCGTAAAAATTCTTGGTATCTATAATACATGATTACAAAATTTTTGACTACTTTTTAAACACTATCAGTTCTAACCAAAAATAACCAACCCCTAAATAGAAAATATTTTTATCGGAAAATTCATAAGTTATGAAACAAAAACATTTTTTAAAAGAAAACTGTAACACCTTGTATCCCAAAAAATAAAGATTCCAAAATACACTTAATTTTCACTAGTCGATTAATTCTTGAAGTATTTATTGTTAAATTGCCCCGTATAATATACGTAAAACATATGTAGGTACATAGTTACACAATTATTTTTCCAACACGCAAAATACCACTTATTAAATTAGTAACATCAAAAAGTAAAGAATTCTAAAAATACATATGTACAGCTGAAACACTTTTCGCAAAGAATTTCCCTATCGACTGGTTTATCAGTTTATCGGACCAATATATTCTCGGCATTCTCCGCCAACACTACATTTCAAATGTGTCTATCTTCCTACGGTCGGTTTCCAACAACGTCCAAGACAGTCGAGAATATAAATATATTTAGTTTTGTTTCAAAGATATTATTCCCATTTTCGATTTAATAAAAAATCACGAAGGTTATGAAATAAATTTATTCCGCGAGCTTAGCAAGAATCAACATCTCCAAACACAAAGTAAAAAACGACAATTGTGTTTTCACTTTACACTACGACGATACTCGTAATATTAAGACCAAAATAACTGACCACTTATGCAATTTACAAAATAAGCGATTTTTAAAATTTTTGGAAATCAAAAATTTTGTTTGATTTACTTATCGTAACCTGATAATAATTTATTTACACGGTATTCTGAAAAACTAGTTATTTTGTGTAAAAATGTATTAGGTAGATATGTAAAAATCACTCTACGGAGCACCCGTCAAAGTTGTTTTGAGCTTTTAATTAGTGTACTTAATAAGTACCTATAGGTGTCTAAAAAAAAAATGTAGTAAATTATGTATTATTTGATTAGATAACGAAAATTCTTAATAAAATAAAAAATCCCATGAAAGACGGTTATTAAAAATCTGTCATGTTTGATATAAATATCCGTATAATCGGTAACAAAGCAATAAAAAAATAAAGAAGATAGTCAACTTGATTTTCGCTATAAAATTACATAAGCAAACTTCAAGAGGTATCTTAGAACGCGTTTCTATACGACAGGTGATTACATTTCCTACTGTGCAGATGATTATAGTCAAGATAACTATCAAGTATATATCAATTTTTGTTATAGATTAGGATATAATAAAAATTGATAGTGAGTTATAATTTACATACGCACATTTATAAAATTTAATGTGACTTGTAGTGTCCTTTTAAATTTAAATAAATCTGCATTTTTTAATTGTTAAATATTTTGTAATAAAGAATAAAGAAACGTAAAAATGTTAACTGCAAAAATAGTCTGAATTATTACGCAAATATTGTTTTATTACCGTTTTTTTTTAATTTTTCAATCTACCAAATCAGCAGTTCCTGTCAAATCATGGTTAATTAAAGTCACTTATTCTAAAATAATAAACGTCAAATACAAAAAAAAAAAACATAAAATAGCTTGCCTCTATTTTTGATTTGTTAACCAAAATTTCTGTAGCGCAAAATTTACAACCTTGACGAAACCGGTAAAAATATATATTTTTATCTTCTATAAGCAATACACTTAGATCACTAGATGTGGATTTTCTGGGACCATTATCCCCATATTTCTTGATAGCAATAAATAATAGTTAAGGCGCATAATTTTTTGAATGTGGAATATTTTTCAAACTAAATTACGTACGAACAAGTTTAACTATTTTAAAGATTATTTTTATTAAAAAACTAAAAAAAAAATTTACCGTAAAGTAAATAATACATCGGCCGTAAAAGAATCGACGAAATTATCCCTGCTTTTTCTTTTTCTTCTTTGACAAATATTCGTGCGACAACGGAGGTGTAAATCAGCCTCTTGTCGTACAGATGTTATTCATCAAGATACTTGAACATACAAAGGGCTTTAAGATGTTTGATGATCCAGATATGCTGGTGTTTAACGGTATTGTTCGTAGGGTATGAAATTCCGAGATTATTATCTTCTTGTATTAGATCGTACACTCATAACAATTTCATTTATTTTTTTCATTCGGAATATTGAAAATAATTTTTAATTAAAACTGGTTCTATACTTCTTTCGGTTTCTCGTTTCGTATAAAAGAAAAAATGACCGCGTTTCAGATTTTAATATAGCAGGTAATATTTTTAAAAATAAATAAAATGTACCCTCATACTTTTTAAAACGCGTGAATATCGTTGTTTAATTAAAATGGAAAAAATAAAATTAATATCGAATGTATGTATGTATTTACCTACTTACAAGTAACAAACGATGCGTCCCTTTTATCAAAGAAGTTATTGATTTTGCACCCTTATACGTACGCTCACTGCGTACCCTTGATATATTTGCACCCTCAGGTCATACAACCTCTTACACATATGCTCTTTCACATTACTTCTGTCTACGTGTTTATTATGACGCCTTTATAATGACTGATTTTTTTATTTATTGTGACATTTTCGTAGGGGTTGAATCCCGTGAACTTCCACACCTCGTTTAATTACGAGTAGATACGTAATTATTTTATGGTCGTTAATGATATTCTACAAATTGCTCGTTACTATTTTTTATACTTTTACAGTCTAAACTAGCTCGAAATTAAAATATTAAACCATTTAAGTAATGTATAGAACAATTTATATTTAAACCACCTGAAGACAAACGAGGTGACAAGATACGACCACACTAGCCGAGTGTCATATTACATATGTGCGATGTTTTGTTCGCTGTCTGTTTACGAAAAATATTGGTCGGATTAAAATATACAGAGAGATAAATTTAAATGATAAAAATTCCCTCCGCTCTATTATATAATATAAGATTGAAGCGAGATAACCAAACTAGTTAAACTGATTTATTTTTATTAAATATCAAATATGTTGCGAAATTATGGTATGTAAAGATCGACGAAATAAGTCCGTCATATTATAATCTCAAAAAACGTTGTTCTGGCACGTGGAGCAGAAAATACTTTTTTTAATGGAAATTAAAACAAAAACAACATAATTTCACCCGTACATTTCGTGCGCGTAAAATATCAAGAATTCGAGCTTCTGACATCATATTTTACAACCGAAGGGTAGCACGAGAAGTGGCAGTCGTAGGATAGGTCGGGATTATGGTACGCACTGGGGAGCGATATGGAGTTTGAAGAGGTTCTTCAGGTTTGGGGAGAACTGAACAACGAATATATGTCATCGTTTTAACAGTCAGCAGATTTTATTTGCGATCCCGAGAAACTGAATTTAATACTGGCCGATCATGAAAACGTTACATGCGGATTGTAGGACTTGTCGAGATAACCGTCAACTCTAAAATTAATTTATTTAAGAGGTTTGTAGTATGTTCCAGCTGAAGGCCCGACGACGAGGGATGACAGTTAAAAGCAGAACACCCGCTATAATGCGTATAAGCACGCATAAAGGGGAGTACTGTGCGTTAGAAGCACGTATTCATACTATAATAATGAAGTGTGTGTTCATGAAAGCGTCACAGTCATTGGCCAATAGGGTCTGCAGAAACTTGGAAGCCATGTTAACCAACCGCCTACGCAAGAAACAAAAAACTAGGAAGTTTTATAAAAGACAAATTGCGTCGGTATCATATATCCGTCAAGTTTCGTCCCTTTCCCTAACTATGTCCACAACTTACAAAATATCCCGTATTAACTATTGATGAAGTATGCTTTCACAGTACCAACTTTTGAACGGCTTTGAACAAAAGAAGAATCATTTTCAAAGCCTCATTGATATCCCGCTTATATCGACCGACGTCGCCACGACGTCAAAGTATAAACTCTGTTAATTCGTATCACCTGGCGATACCATGGAAACTCCCTTATGTAGCGGAAAATAAGACAAATAAAATGAACAGGATGTAGACACAAGTACATGCCGTTACTTATTAAAACTTTTAACGAGAATGAGATCGGGCAACTGGAAATGTAATGTGAGAACGCCATGGCGGTCGTTCCCATAAATCGCCAATAGCTTGGCCGACTTCTATTGTTTTTATTTTATTAATCATGGAGACTTTCGTTTATTTACCAACCTTCGAAAATAAAACAATAAAGCCCAACTAAATGCCCGCCCTTAACACATGCCCCTTTTAACACTTTCACGATTTCACGCCATGTTTTACAAAACCAATTAGTATAGGATTCGAGTTTAATTACTTCCAACTAATCTAACTTCATTTTTGAAAAATATAACCCCTGTGGATGTTATAATTTAAATAAATTTAAATTTTGTTGTATACAATTTTATAAATTTCGAAATAAAAATTTTCAAAACGTAGATAATAATAAACGCACAATAACAAAAGCAAAAAAACTACTTGATCGATCGCTTTAAAATTTTGATAAATTGTTCTAGGAATATGCCACTTACTATATGTACCTACAGTCTGAAGCGGATTCAAGTTTCTACGTCAAATTTTATATTTCTTTTAAACCAAATAAACTACGACTTTGAGAAAAAATAAATTACAATTTTTTCAAACGCGATGATACTTTCATTAAACGTACTATAAATAAAGACGAGTCTAGTGGTATTATTATTTACGAATTTTCGAAACGGCCAACATGTCCAAAATCGATTTCGGAATTTGAATTTTCGAAAAATACATTGTAAGACTTATATGAATTCAAAGGGTTTGATAATCAGCTTATGATACTCTTTCATCATGATTCATGCTCGGCGATGTGTTTGCAACAACGTCAAAGGAACAATGGTCCAACGCATAATGCATAACGTAACACCGATAGCACAGGATGTCCCATCCTTTGGTCCTAAAATAGATATCCAGTGGACATCCTCAATGTCCTAGCAGGACAACCAACAGACGTCTTTGTGCTTTCTGAGAATAGACACAATTGCCATACCTAACCTGACTTGCCCCCTTAGAAGCAATCCAGGAGCTGATCATGTTCAGCACATTCTTTCTGCGAACAGGTGATCAGCAGGTTGTTGCCACTAATTCAAGTTACATGTGGGTACTTGTTGAACTTCGAACTCGATTTTAGACATGTTGGCCGTTTCAAAAATTCATAAACCATATACCGTTAAAATCGTCTTTATTTATAGTGTTTGTGATAAAAGTTTCATCGCGTCAGAAAAAACATCCCTAAAATGAATATCCTCCTTTCGAGATATCTCAATAATTTACAATCCAGGTCGTAGGCATAATTGTTATAAATAATAAGAAACAGTTTAACTTTTGAGTTTTAGATGTACCGAATTGTCAAAACGTTGTCGATCAGTAATGTTGGTTTTCTCACATATCTGTGTGAAGCTCCTCGTATTGGAGAACCAGTGCAGTTCCAATTGTTTAAAAACAATTGTTAAATATACTTCAATATGTATACAAAAGTTTATTTTCCAATAAATACAGAAAGATTCAAAAATACTGGCTCTAACTTACAAAATACGATAGATGTACTGAAGCACGATAACAAAAAAAGTTAAACGTTCTAAATATCCTCCACCAACACCAACACAAGCTTCATAGCGCCTACTATGAACTGCCGAAAACGCCAAAAAAACGCCTATTGAAAAACGCCAAAAGAACTGCGGCAATCTTGTCGCATTCATTTACAATGCGATTCTACAAAGTTTGTTAGTCTACAACAAATTTGAATATCTCGGAAATAAAGCATTTTGAACCTACATATGCATATGTTCATAGAGACTTTTTTTTGTCAGCATGCTTGGATACATCTATCCTGGAAGTTTGAACAAGTATTTCTGAATTATTCTGTATACCTATATACTTCTTCCAAAAAAAGTATTCCTAAGAAACCCTTAAAAGCTTTAACCATTACGCTTAAAAGTTGGAAATAAAAACCAGTAATTGTATTATATTTGCCATAACAATCAAAAATTGTTTTGTAAATAATAAAGCATCTATAAATAGTAAAGATTTAAAAGGAAAAAACACTAACTAATCTTACTATCTTAAAAATTGTTAGAAAATCGAACAAAAAAAACTCTACAGTCCGTCAAGATTTTTTTAATTTAATTTAATTTATTTATTTTAAATTTATTTTATATTACTATAGACTTATTATAGCGTATTGTTCGCTTGAAATCCTAGTTTGGGATAATACGCATTAAAATCGTAATAAACACTCTGTATATGATATTAAATTAAAATTATTTAACCCGTTTATTTCCGTTGCATTTTTCTTATCTTGTTTCGTTCAGAGTTAAAAGCGGCCGCTATTTACAGCATTTCATGTAATGTACTAATTAAGTAAATTGGGTTATAATTTGTGATAACGTTACCGGTACACAAACAACATTAAAGAATACTGGATTTGATTTTTGTACAGATTAAGAGTGAAACGTAAAAATAGAAATGTATATAATTCATTATCAGACACAAAATGATGCAACAATCTTGTATTACAAAATATTAGGTACTATGATCATGTGGCGAAATTATTATGTCGCAAGGATGCCGTTACAGTCGACATACAGTGTATCTCCGGATTGACTTGTTTGGGAACTTGAATGATACTCTGGGAACCAGCCTGCTTGGTTCAAAACTAACAAGGGAACCGCCGAATTGACCTCGCGCCGATTTGAATGTTATATGGCGCAATCGACACGCCTTGGATAGTAATAGCATCCCCTAACGGGGTTTGTCGCGGAGATGTCTCGTTTCGGTACTATGGAGTTACAAAAGTTGAACAATGTGGCCAATTTACCATTGACGAAGTTACGAAAATTGGTTAATGGCAAATTAGTCAATTTTAATTGCCAGATTTGATGGGAAAAGTTTATAAACTAAAACGTTGGAAACGAAACGAATAAAAGTTGGTGCACAGGTAATTGGTAACGGTCGTATGAACCAACGTTAAAGATGCAAAACAAACGTCATTAATAGTCTGGAAGGTGTCAGTGTAACCTGGTTTACCTGAAAGAACATTCTATCATGTCGCAAAACGGAGGTGACATAAGCTGATCGCTAATGTGGGCTTGAAGGTGTTAAGAAGGTTTCTGTTTCTATCATTTTTTTGACACTTATTTTCATGGTGTTAGAAATTAATTTTCTATATATATTATTATATATACCAGGGGTGGCCAAGTTCCTTGATAGTCCGAGCCATTTTTCAAAATTTGAAATTTTTCGCGAGCCGCAATTAAATACGTATTTAAAAGACATTTTGAAACACATACAGAACGATAATAATTTTTTTTAAATATAATAGCACAAAAATGAAAAGGGAACTCGGGTACATTTATCGAGAGCCACAAATAATCCTTCAAAGAGCCGCATGTGGCTCGCGAGCCGCAGGTTGCCCCCTGATATATACCTACACTCCGCGACACATGTTTATAAGCAGTCTCGAATATGCAGTTATTTTCAGTAATTATATTGTGAGTACGTTCGTGTCCTTTCTCTTATAGAACCTAAAATTTATAAGAATTTGATGCGGGTTTTCCATACTCCTGATGAGAAATATATTTTTATTCCTTTTTATGTGGAAATTCCTGTAAAAACGCGCAACACTTGATTGTAAACACGTCAAACTTCATAGGTGTAAAAAACAGAAAATGAATGTGATTAGAAGAAAAGCAAATTTATAAAACCGAATGTATTTAACACGTTCACTGCTGACATGTAAAAAAATTTCCGCTCCCAGAAGCGGCTATAATTTTTTTTTTTAATTATTAGTAATTTGCTATATTTGTGATATGTAGACTGTGATGAAATACAAAATCGCATTTTTGGATGTAAAAAGGGTCTTGACGGATAAATCCGTCATGCGCACTTGATCACACTTACTCATCTTTATTTGTGCTGTTGACGGATTCGTCCTCTTAATTAAGGTAAAATTTAGCCAGGAAAGCTCAAACTAATGTATACTTGTTTTTATTTCGTAATAAAATATAAATAAAATACATGGAAAACAAAAAACGTAAACAGAATTTTCTTAAAATAAACAATCACAGAAAAATAAAATGATAAATTCCAAAGAACTAGAACATTATAATAAACACAAAATATTTTCTAAGAAACTAAAAAATATTATACAGTACAAGTCCCGAATACCGCCGAAAACGGGCTTGTAGGGGAATGACTTTCTTGGAACTGTTGTTCCCCCACTACTGTCGCGCTAGAGCCTCTTGTTTATTCGAATTCATCGTTCTCAATACCGCCACGCGAAGAACGTTCAATCCGAAATTTATGCGAGTAGGGGAGAGCGCAGTGGTGGTAGGCTCGACTGGATTTATAACGAAATATTCTTTTACTGCTGTAATAAATTTACATATATATATTGAAAATTTAATTGTGATATCATTAAAAATTTATATATTTTACATATTAATTACGCTACAATTAGATTTTACTGATAACAAATTATACGATAATTATTCCATATAGTTTATCTACAGAATAAAATTAATTCCATATACTAAAGTCTTAATAATTGCTTAATTTTATACTTAAAATATATTATAATTTTTTAAAGTTAGTTTGGAATACAATAATATTATATATTATTTAATTCGATTTAAATTCATCAACAGTCATCGCTAAATACGTTCTAGGAACGCGCTATTACGTTGTTAAGCTTTTTATTATTTTAATTATTTTTTTCGAAGCAATAATTAATTGTCAAGCTTTATTCGGATACTTTAACAAACATATCTATTTTTAATTGTAAAATTAAATTTCATCTTCTCAGATTACATTTGTGTAAAACATTTCAACGCGTCATATTCAATTTTCAAAAATTTTAAACCGCTCATTTTTTTAGTTTTAAACGATAAATTGTTTATCAATTTTCAAATTGAAAATTAAAACATTTTTCGAAGATTTTCGAAAACTTTACGTTTCAGAGTTCGGAAAATTTTGGATTAAAATTTACATTCGTCTGTTAATTGTAGAAATGCATTTTTTTTAAATGTTTAAGTCATCGTTTAAACAGTTTTGATCAAAATTTTGAGCTTTCGACGCTTTTCAATTAGTTTTACTTTAAAAGTATTTAAGATTTGCTCTGTTAAACACTTAGTTATTCCAAATTTTCAAACGATTCATGCAAATTTTCAAATCCATGGATTTTAAAATTCAATAAAAGTCCAAATGATTAGACCGATCAACAAATTAAACAAAGACAGTTGAAAACAGAAAATTTTCAGAAACCAAATCAAGTTTTAATTAATTTAGATCAAATATCAGTGTTTCGTAATTTGATTTTCAAACTTAAAAGTAGTTTTAAATGTTTTCACCTAGAATCTTAAAATTCAGATATTGGAATCTTCTCGAAAAACAATAAAAGCAAAATTTAATTCGAGTTCATAATATATCGCCATCGAATATCATAAAACGTTATCAAAATATTCAATTAATTCTAGAATCTATACACGTTTTAATAGTATGGTCACGATTATAAATTTAAACTGCAAGTAATTTAACATAAGTACAAATTCAATGAACGAAGACGTGTCACGATATCAATGTCTAGAATAACGTAACAATATTAAAAACGGACATTTACATTCTTTCGTAAACATACGTACAGTGTCTATATAGATAACGTCAATTAATATCATTATTTCATAGTTTTACAAATTTATTTGTAAATTCCAAAAATATTAAATCATACTCAACTTTAACATACAAGTTCTTACAACGTATTATAATAAAACTATTGTCAGAATTGGAATTTAAATTCGAATGTTATTCAAATACAAGTAAGATTAAATACGTTGTTCGACGATTTAAAAGAGTTGAACAATGAAATAATACTTAGTAATCTACGAAGTACGAATATGAAAAGATTCGATATGAATAGCACCTATACAGAAAGCATCATACAAATTCACACAACTATGAGTTATAAATCTACAACTTTAAATAGCAAGATTACTGAGACATTTAAATGAACTTTAAACATATAAGAACATATTTAAAGAAAGCTTACGAGAACTAGTTTGTCGAGAATCATTGTTGGCAAATTTGACTGACGTAAAATTTAACATTATGACGTCCAAACTCGATCTTACGTGCGCAGTTATAATGCTCTAACTAAATATTTAGGTCAACTTGAACGTTAATGTAACTCGTTGAAATCGCGTAACTCTATTCAACATCGTATTTGAATAATGTGTTTCAATATTACAAGCTTTCTACATGTATTAATACATTGATTAAAGTAACATTATAAATCAAATTTAGTTAATTAAATACTAATAGCTACGCTTAAGTTTCAATTAAAGCTAATTCGAATTTGAAAAAATCGAAATTATTGAAAATTTGAAACTCGTGCTTTACAAGTTCATGTATCGATACTCGAATATTTTCAATTTGAGATAGCTTATTTATTTAACGAATTACTTAATAAAATTGAAATAATGAACCTATCTAGTGATCTTACAGAATTCATCGTAATCAATCATGAATAGAATATGTAAGACTTAACTTAAAATTAAAAGTAAGAAAAACAACTAAAAGTAAATATTACAAATACTTCTTAAAATTTATCAAATAATTAAACTATAACTATAAATTAAAATACATTAATGCGAAATTAATTGAAACTATTTATTCTTGAAAGCGAATGTATTCTCAATATTCAATCTTAAATAAATTCAATTAAACAGGCAAATTCGATTCAACTGATTTAAGTTGCTGTAAATTACTTTAATATTAATTTGAAAAATCTGTTAAAACTTTGAATTTCCGAACAGTTTATTAACAAAATTTGCGAAAATAAAATCCAATCAACATTTCACGATGTGAATTCTTGAATTCAAAAGGACGATATTGAATATATCGAAAAACTATTTCAAACTCATTTTGAAAAAATGATTTAAATAAATTTAAAACAGTGTTCGAATGCTGATTACGAAAATAAGTTAAATTCTACGAAGATAAATACTGCATTTAAATTGACGGACCGTTTGAAACGAAATTTATGAATATAGAAACTGCTTAAAGTTATCGAATGCATACGATCATTTTTAACGTCAGATAATTCAATTCTACTTTCAGATTTTAAAATTCGACATTTATTATAAAGTATTCAATCAAATAGTTGTCGTATAAAAATTTTCTTATATTTAAATTTTTAATTTTAAATTTTAAAATTTTATTCTTTTAACTTAATTAAATTTTTTTAATTAAATTAATTATTCTTTAATTATTTTTAAAAAACTTTTAAAAATTAATTGGAACTTAAATTTTTAAAAATAAATAAAAATTATAAAATTAAATTTTTTTTCAAATTAATAAAATTTTTTTAAAGATTTAAGAAATTTAAATTTAAATAATTAAAATTAAAATTAATTTAAAATTGATTTATATTTTTTTAATTAAAGGATTTTAAAGCTTGTAAAAATATTTTTATAGAAATAAAAAATTTATTTAATTAAAAGTTTTATTTTTGAAAAATTCTTAATATTCCGTTGAAAAATTTATACAATTTAGTAATGTAAAATATTTTTAATTTTAAAAAATTTTTAAATTTTTAGATTTTAATTTTCCAAAATTCTAATTTTTATTCCAAATAATATTTCTTATAAGGTAAAAAATTTTTTTAGCAAAAAATAAATTGCCATTTAATTCCGGTAGTATTATTTTCAATTGTAAATTAAATTTTAATAAAAGTTTAAAGGTTTTTTAAAATTAACGAAGTATGAAATCCTTAAAATTCGACAAATTTGCCCAAAATTTAAACAAATTAACCTAAAATTTTAGTTTTTTTAAAATTTATTGTTTTTGAAATTTTTCTTTTATTAAATTAATTTTAAAACTACTATTAAATTTTTTAAATTAATTAATTTTTTTTGCTAAATTTTTTCGGTAAAATTTAAATTTTTAAAATTGTTAATTTTAAGATTTAAATTTTAAAATTAATTGTTGGTTTTAATAATTAATTGTGGGAAATTAAAAATTTAAATCAACTAATAAAAAAATTCATTAAAAAAAATTTTTTCCAATTTAAAAAATGGTTTTTTAAAATTAAAAAATTTTTTAAATTAAAATTCCCTATATTTTATTAAATAAAATAAAAACGTTAAATTTTAGTTTGAAGAAAAAACTTTATTATTTTTGGAATGAAATTTATAAAAAATTGTTGAGAACAAAAAATTAACCGGAAGAAAATTCATTTTGTTTAAAACTAAAATCCATTTTTATTTATTTAAACACTAATTTTTTTATGGTTAAAAACAACCAAATTTACTGAACAACCAAAAAGTTTCTTGAGTTATAAAATTTTAATTTAAAATTAACACTTTTAAAATAAGTTAAAAACAACTTAAAAATTCTTGCATTAAATAAAAGATTTTAAGTTAAATAAAATAAATTAATTTTTAATTAACTTCCAAAAAAAAAATTAAACAATAAATTGAAATTCCTAGATTATTAAATTTTATTACGAATATTTTCTAGAACCCTTACACAAAAACCCAAAAAATTAAACAATAAAAACTAAAACTAATTTTTAATTTATAAAATTTTTGGAAAATTATTTCGAAAAAATTAAATTTTCAAATTTTAATAAACCTTATTCCAAAATTAATTAATTTTTCATTTAAAAACTAATTTTAATTCAATAAAATTAATTTAAAATTTACGAAATCTATTATTAAATTCTTATTTAAATGGTTCCAAATATTAATAATTTTAATAATGAATATTATAACAAATAAATTTAAAAATTTCAAATTAATAAATTTTAAATTGGGACTAAATAATGGAATTTTTTAAAATTTAAATTAATAAGAAAAAAAACTGAATAATCAAGGTAAATGGATTTCCGGATGGGTATCCATTGAAAAAAAATTTTTAAAAAATTTACCGGAAAAAAAAAACGGTAATAATTTGGTAAGTTTTTTCAGAAAGTTTTCGAGCTTAAACTTTAGATTTGAGGCAACATAAAAAATTAGGATTTAAATGAAAGAAATAAAAAAACCTTAAAAATTTAAATAAAATTCTTTAAAAAAAAATTTCCGGAGGGCAAAAAAAGGGTAATAAATTTAAAATAGACATAGGTAAATAAATTAAATCCTATTAAGTACCCGTGTTTCGTAGAGTTTTTAAAGTGCGATCAGATTACTTTACATATCCATTAACACGACGGTGTGTTAAGTCTTTAGAAGTTAGCTGTGTGTGGCATCAATCGAGTTTATTATCTTTGATTTATTCAGTCTCTCGCACTCGAGAATATGTCATTCCTTTTTGAAGAGTCATTAGGCAAGATATAAAATGTTAGTCAACAAATATCTGTGTAACTTATGCTCGTTATTAGAGTCGACGGAGATCGAAATACCGTTTAACTGTTTGATTATCGATAATTCAGAATTCGCAAATAAAGTACCTAATATAACTGAAAATTCGGCGATCCTGTTTAGTCACGGGTGTTCAAAAGGTCTTTCAGTTTTGAATATTGGCCGTGGAAAGATGGGAAAGGCATGTGTCTTAGTTTAAATCATGTCATGTCATACTAATAAAATTACTTAAACCAAGACATGCTTCCTTTATCTTTCCACGATCGACCAAGACTGACAACGAGAGACCTTTTGGATATCCGTTAGTTTAAAAAAAAAAAAGAACGAAAATCCCGCTCGATACATTTTGTTGTAGACTAAAATTAAACGCGTGCCGCAATTTTTTATTTAATTAAACATAACGAAAGGGTTGTAGGTATTTATGATCCACGGAGCCCATTATTTGAGAAACTATTATAGAAATAAAATGTTCTGGTGGCCGAGTTTAAAAGCCTATATCTCAAAATGTACCTAACGGATTTCACTCAACAAACTGCATGATACTGCAGGATACTGCATGATAAGGCCTGTCCAAATCTATATGCAATTCACGTCATCAATTGTCTACCAAAACCGTAATATGAAATTTCCTAACAGTTCCGTGTAAAAATGGTACGATATTTTAAAAAGCAATTGGTAATACAAGGACCTCTATCCGACCGCTACCGATATCTGCGTTACTTACAATCTTCGACATATCTGTATGTTGCTATCTTTATTTAACACGTTGATAACATGCTTCGCGTCCGTATGTCTATTTTGATACATATGCGTACCAGAAATATATCAGAAATACGACGCTGCCAAATGTTTTTCGCCCATCGTAAAGCACGTGTTGCGCACAAGTATGTGCATAGAACAGTTTGGGTAAATGCCCAAAGTGTATTCAAGTGATGCGCGCCAATTTGTGGTAAATTTAGTGGCATATTTTGAAAAGGAGAAACAAGAAGGTGGCCCATTACTGCCATTAACTGCAGTACAAGAGGTATGTAGCGCATAGTTCCGCTATTGTTATTATATTTCACCAATATTACCTAAACTATAACTGCATCATCTTAGGGTAAGTACCGGTGTTAGAAGCATGTGGTTGAAATCGTTGTCAATGTGCTGTTTCTTAATATAAGGAAATATTATGTGCACAAAACAATAATTAGAAATCCGTTAGTTGCTGCTAGTTAATACTAACAGTTTAGGAAATATTGGTGAAATCGGACATTGAATTAGTGTAACGTGAGGCAGTATTGTATCATATAACATTTTTAGAGGGTAGCAAATGCATTAAAGATTGATAAGGCAACGGTATCCAGGATATGTCGCACCGCCAACAGGAACACAGAATCATCCACAACTGTACGCAAGCCACATGTAGCATCTGTAGTTACTATTGACCCCTCAACCGAAATCAGAATACGAAATGTGATTTATGAGATGTATTCCGAACGTAAGTTGATGTAAAACCTTGTTATAGTGTTGTTATCGTACCTTATTGTGTACAGGGATGAGTGTAACGTTGGACTCCTTATTGGCAAAACTGAGGGACAAAGGTTTTTATGATGGAGGTCGAAGCAGTTTGGCAAAAATCATACATAACTTGAGGTTTAAGTGGAAGAAGGACTGTAATCGTAGAGCATTATTTGAATTTCATCATATCACTGTGGCACGCGTGAGCTTTTTACGAGAATATATGGCAAATGCAACTAGCAGTACTACATTACAATGTGTGTATTTAGACGAAACATGGATCTTTGAAAAGGGTTCCGCGATTAAGTCGTGGCAAGATGATACTGCAAAAAGCGTGCGAATGAAAACAACAACAAGTGATGGAAAAAGGTAGCTATTGGAAAAACATACTGTAGTGATTATTTTAATGTGTTTGTTACTTTGTAGATATATCATAGTACATGCAGGAACAGTAAATGGGTTTGTACCTGAGGCAGAATTACTATTTCATTCTAAAACAACTGGCGATTACCACGGTGAAATGAATACTAGTAATTTTCTACAGTGGTTTGAAGAACAGCTATTAAGGCCCTTAGAGGAACCATCTCTGATCATCATGGACAACGCGTCTTATCACAGCAGTTTACTCGACATGCAACCTACAAGTTCGTGGCGAAAGGCGAAGATTCAAGATTGGTTGACGAAGAATAATATTGTCTTTGACAGAGCATGTTTAAAGGCGGAATTAGTACAGATTGCAAGACAGTAAGTATAATGCAAACACATCATAAACACTAAGTTAACCCACAACTATTTTTCAGAAACAGACAACCAAAACGGTATGTAGCCGACGAACTAGCTGCAAAATATGGACATCGTGTTTTACGGCTGCCACCGTACCATTGCATTTTCAACCCCATCGAACACATATGGGGAATAGCAAAAAGTTATTACAACAAACACATTGGCCGAGATGGGTATGGTGCAACCCAAACATTAAATATGTGGAAAGAAGCATTGGCTACAATAACACCCACCATATGGCAAAATACAATTAACCATACTAACGGTGTTATACAGGAATGGTGGGATCGGGAACGTTTAATGGACCACGAAGACATTGCTCCACTGGTGATACATGCTAACACCGGGAGCAGCTCGGATACCGACAGTCAGGAGTCCGACTAATGTAAGTATGGTCTTGTTCAGCTGAAGTACTGTTAAGCTCAGTGCATTGTATTGTAGGTCGCTACCATCTGGAGCTTATAACGAGCTTGTGTAACTCCATTGTGCAAAAGTGTTGCGTTATTACAACGATACCAGGTTGGTGGTTTGTGCCATTTGTACTAGGAGTATCCATACCATCACTGCTCTAGCACCAGTGGAGCAATGTCGTCATGGTCAAGTACACGTTCACGATCCTACCATTCGAGTATAACATTCGTATGGTTAATTATGTTGTGCCATATAGTGGGTGTTATCATAGCCAACGCATCTTTCCACATATGTAATGTGTGGATAGTATCGTTCCCATGTTGGCCAATATGTTTGTTATAATAACCTTTTGTTATTCCTCCAACATATTTGATTGGGGTGAAAATGCAATAGTACAGACGTAAAACACGATGCTGCTGTTACAGCTACTTCATGGGCTTCATACCATTTTGGTTGCCTGTTTTGGTCTTGCAATATGTAATAATTTCGACTTTCAACAAGTTTTCTCAAAGACAATGTTATTCTGTGTCAACCATTTGTGAATCGTAGCCTTCAACCACATACATGTAGGTTGCATTGTGCCACACTGCTGTGATACATCGCACTGTCCATGATAATCAGGGATCGTTCCTGAAGTGGCCATAATAGCTGTTCGTCACACCACTGTAGAATAGTACTAGTATTCATTTCGCTGTAGTAAGCGCTAGTTGTTTTGGAAAGGCCATAGTAATTCTGCCGCAGATAAAAATCCAGTTTCCGGTCCTGCATATACTATGATATACTTTTTTCGATCACATGTTGTTGGCTTGTACATGCTTTGTGCAGTAAGATCTTGCCACGATGTAATAGTGGAACCTTTATCAAGGATCCATGTTTTATTTAAATACATACATTGTAATGGAGTGGCGCTAGTTGCAGTTGCCACACATTCTCGTAAAATCTCGCTTGTGCCGTAGTGATATAATGTAATTCAAATAATACTCGACGATTACAGTCTTTTGTCCACGTAAACCCCAAGTTATGTATCAATTTTGCTAAGCTGCCGTGACCTCCATCATAACGCCCTTTGTCCTTCGATTTTGCCAATAATTAGTCCAACGTTACATGCATCCTGTAACCAAGACAGGATACATCTCATAAATAACATTTCGTATTCTGCATTTGGTCGAGAGATCTATAGTAACTGCACCTGCTGCACGTGGCTTGTGTACAGTAGCTGTGGATGCTTCTGTGTTCCCTTTGGCGGTGCAACACATCTTGGATACTGTTGCCCTAGTGATCTTTAATGCGTTTGCTACCTTCTACAACTGCTTGTTCTGGCAGTAATGGAGCCCACCTTCTTGCAATTCCTTCTCACAATATGCCACTAAATTAACTACAAATTGTCATGAATGCCATGGTCGTGTCGCACTATTTGGTATGTGTTGATTGTTGGGCATATGTAAATTGACAATCTTGTACATGTCCTGGAGCAAAGTATTATTATTAGGCTGTTATGTAGCATTACATAGAGTAATATGTGTGTATTATGTTTTATATGTGTATAATTTAAGTTTACAAGTTATTATTTATGTATGTGCCGAAATTGGTTTTGCTTTAGTGTTTACTATTGATTTGATTTTGATATTTTAATGGTTGTGTAATTAATATATGTAACTGCACTTGTGATATAATGTAATAAAACTGATACAAATGTGTACAATAACACTTTATTCTGTTATTCATAATCGGTATTAGTTTGATTCTGTTTACAAATAACCTGCATGCATGTTTGCAATAATACACATGTAAATAAACTACATGGAGTTTTAGTACTACATGAAAAATTATAAGACCATGTATGCATATTCAAAGATGTAATGCTTTATATTGGTTATACAACGTTCAGTGGTACACGTTATCTTGCTTTTGTACTGTAAATGTGAGCTTCCTGTGTACATACGTCTAACATGTGCATGTCTAACATTGTCGCTGCAAAAGCACACTACACTTATTCAGGAACGCAATATGTAAGTTTATTACAAGCGATTATTAATGATTCTCGATTGTCGTTAGCCATTATGTATTTCATTTCTTTTCCATGCTCTGGTTAATTAACGTGTGTAATTATTACTCGCTGAGGCGTCTTGCTTTCGTGTTAACATTAATTCACTATGCATTCACGAACTTTCTACATGTTGCAAGACTTCAGTTTGTAACAAGTGAAGATCCGATGGCTTTAACCTCTACGTACGATCACCCTGAAACAAAATGCATTGCAATGTTTGTCGGTAGGAGAAGCAGTCGCTCGAGTTAGCGATAAAAGTGTCAATTATTATCAATAATATTGATTTGTACTTACATGTTCTGGTTTATCAAAGGTGACGATTGAGGTTCTACTACAATTGCATGAATACAAGACAGCCCATCACCCCGAAAGTAACTCGTCTACCTAAACATCAATTCAATTATTGTGTTATGTTTACAATGATTAGGACCTACGTACCTTGTTCTAATGAATTGCATTAATCTTTCTTTGACATGTAAACAAGTGTAAATAACACATCGGGAAATCCGCACTACGCACTTATTAAAATCACATTACAGTTAACGCAGCAACAACCACAATTTGCAGTAACGGATTGTCTGTATATCGACTAATAATTTGTATCGAAACTTTGGCATTGTTTACGAATGTGAAAATTTGAGGTTAAATCTTTTGTTTGCAAGCGTTAGAACAATCCGACATCGCCGCCTGTGACGTCAGCATCTAGTAACTTTTTATTGATGACGTGAATTGCATATAGATTTGGACAGCACATACCTACTATTACTTCTCGCGTACATGTGAGTGGACAAAGAAGGTAAATAACCGAGCAAAACGATTAATAAAAATATTAATGTTTAGAGGCTCCAGAAATTATAACATATTGTTAAACAATGTGCGATGCAAGCGTATTCGCCGTGAGCGCTACATCGCGCCTACCATTACTACAAAGCGGCATTATTAATTATGTAAAGGAAATAATGGGAATTGTATAATTAATTCTTTTTTTTTATCATATGCTTAAAAGAGGTATTTGCAAAACGTATGAAGACATACACGACATAACTTTTGGTGTAACACTGCTTATCTTTTGGAAAGATGCTTATAATTGTATTTAGAAACACACATATTATCCGCTTACTATGTGGAATGACGAAGGTTTCCGGCCGACCTACTACGTGCATCTCGTTTTAACAACAACACATTATATTTTATATTGTAAAATCGTAACAATGCAATTGTTGTTCCAAAATGTAACTTTGCATTATACGCATAAATAATTTTGTCATTTGGTGGCATACGTCGATAATTGCGATGATTCGACTTTTATCGTTCCCAAAGGAACATTAATTAGAGAAATTAAAATTCAATATATATATATTTCCTTACAACATATTTCATATAATTTGGTGCAGAAATACTTTAACTATGACGTCTTAAAGTTGCCAATACTGAAACAAGCAGCAAAATTCGACACAATTTTCGTGAAATATTTTACAAAATCTCCAAAATGGCTTTACGTACAGAACTGAAATTTTCACTGTGCAATCTCAAATAGTAGATGAAAATTATAGTAGTACAAATTTTATACAACTTGGTCGCTATAATTCAGCCGCCAGAACTTGTTACTGGAACTGCAGTAACGAAGAAAAGAAAAGTTACGGTTTTGACAAACACACTTTTCTAGCTTCGAGTCGAAACAATAAAAAAGAAATTGATATTTTTGAACTAAAGAAACAATTTAAGATCGAAAATAACGATGGGACATTTTATAACGACCATAAAAGATACAAAATGATACAACAATTTACGAACCGTATCTTAGTTTAATAATGAAATAACCAATGAAAAGTGATCAATAAAGAAAAATGTTATCCAAATTCATTGTCTTATCGAGCACGTTTAGTATGGGTCCAGATAATGTATACGTACGGACAGTTACTTTACACAAGAATGCTTTTAGCTAATATAGTCCGCCCATTTACATAAAACTCTGAAGTTTCTCAAACACGTGATACCTATACTTTGTTTACTTCTTAACAAACAATAAATGTTGGTTTTATTAGAAAATTTACGAACTGTTTCGTGTAAATATCGACGTTAATACGATAACTGTTCGATTTACGTTAAGTTTTTTTTATATTTTTCTCTGGGAAATTTGAATACTAAAACGTAAGAGTTAAAACCGCTAACTGACGAAAGTATATAGATTTAAAACCAGAATTATTTTTAAATAAGGAAGTGTTTACATAATAATTACGTTACCATAATTTGTCAAACAAACATAAAATTATATTCTCTTTAAAATTAACTGCAACTTAATTGGTTTTTATTAATATAACGGCTAGCATATTAATAACGGAAAGGCACAATACTTAATTAACTATCAGTTAAACAATTAAACGTACCTATAAATAAAATGCAATTCCTATTCTCTTACATACACCCATAACCGCAAACGAGCACTCCTCGACTAGTAACTAAATAAACTAAAAAGAAATTAAAATTACCTACTTAACGCGTTTTATCTTGGGAAATTTTACTTTACGTAACATAGGGTAGTTCTCACATTCAACATTAAAAATTTCCAAAGCTATAAAACACTCGCTTAAAAATGCTGATAAAAGACGACGAGTAATTATTAAATAACGCATAATAGAATATGTAAAAATTGATAAATAAATTAGAAGAAACGATACGGTCAAAAGGCAACGAAAGTCTTGATAAAACGAACGTTGCAGAGAATTTCTATTTTAAATGTTATCAGTAAACGAAGAACGAAGACACGAAATAAACTCTCAAAAGAAATACAAATAAACCATGTTGGACCAATGAATTATCATCCTTAGTACCCACCTACCTACCCAGTGCGAAGAATACAAAAAATGAAGAAAACAATCTTTGATGAACTCCCACTATAAATTCGAGTTTCGGGGACGAAAAAAAAATCCAACCGTCAATTTTACGTACATCTATGTAACAATATCAGCATTTTGACTTCTTATTATCGCTGGTTTTACTACACTTTTGGCAGTAAGTTCCAAAATTTTCCTTATTTTTGAGTATTAAGTAGGTAATTAGGAAACTAACCGCACTGTATCTTTACCCCCACACAGTTGCCATATTTTCACTTTGTTAGCAAAATAACTACAACAATTGGACTATTAAAAAAAGGACTATTAAAAAAATGCCAAAAAGAAACTGGAATTATTAGAATATTTTTTTTAAGTAAAGAGGGGGTAAAATACAAAATTAATCAAGAAACTTGGACATTAAACATTTTTCGACGCACAATTCATACATATACAATACTCCAAATAAATTAAATTTGTTTTTAATTCAACATTAATAAGGTATTAAATACATAGTTTAAAAAAAATAATATATTATTGTATCTATAATACTTATTTAAAAGAAAATAAATCATTCCTGTTAATATAAACTAGAAGTAAACTAATCACAATAAATTTTAATAACTGACTCGATTATTCCAAATTTTAGTAGATATTCAAATATTGTCGCGTTGTCAAGTCTAAACTGTTGCGACAATCAAAAATTTACATTCCGTTTTTATCCGTAAACGAATGCATTGAAAAAGTAAAATCTCTGAAAATAAGAGGAATTAAAAATAATCAAAAAACATTTAAAAAGTTAAAATCCTGAAGTAATTTTTTTTAATACTTGCGTAAAATGCAGACTAACACTGCTGCCGATTCGATTGTCACTTGTCTGTAACAGACTATCAGAAAAAATTAGAAACTTCTAAATTTTTCTTTCTACTTCCTACCTTTCTATTTCTCGTCATCGTTTTCCCTCTTTCACCAATTTCCAGCGTAGATTTGTCCGTTGACTGCGAACTTGCATCATTACGTACCTATACCTATGCTTCATATTTCACTGTATTTCACCAACCACTGTGATCGCGAAAACGCGCGTAAGATAACATTTCGTTCGCGAAATTGAATCGTCGAATGTTTGAAAGGAGCCCTAACCAAGACCCTAACCGAGTTCCTATCCAAGAGCCTAACCAAGCTCCAAGCTGGATTTTCAGAGAATTTGTGTTAGAACTTAAAGGTCCATGTATTTACACTTTATAAATACATGGAGAGTTAGTCGACAAAGAAAGATCCTGCCTTTCCTCGTCGTATTAATCCTTTTTGTTTGTAATCCTATTAGAGAACACAACACAACAAACAACACTCGCGCACTCACACGCAAAAAGGCCTTATAAACCGAATGAACACTCCTCGCACACACGAATAATACGACGCCGTAATTTAAAATTCGAACTACTGAAACAAACACTGCCGCTCTCTACCACTAACGCGAATGATCTGAAACGATTTTGCCGAAATTCTATATATAAATACATTCTATGGATACTGGGAAATTCCGTTTTTATTTTAAAAACATTCAGTTCTTTGTTCGCGTATGTGGCGCACATATTTTATTAGTTGCTTTGTATTTTATCGGTCGCATAAAAAACTTTCATCTGGTTTATGGCTTGTAATAGGGAAATTTTCAATGCTTAAGGGCACGCGAATAGTTATAATATTTTTAATTTAAATATAGTAAATTTATAATTATGCGGTATAAAGGCAGTGATTATTTAAATAATTTTAAACTGGTAGGTATTTGGATTTTTATTTTTTTTATTTGAATCTCAAAATTTTTATAAAGGTTTTTTATTATTATTTTTATAATAGTTTTTACATTAAAAATAGAGTATATTTATAATTCTGCGGTATAAAGGCAGTAGATAGTGATTGTTCAAATAATTTTACTGTATAAAAATACATCATTTTAGAATAAATTTCCTAAAAAGTACATATTTTTTATCAAACTCTAGTACGACCCCTGAAAGTGAAAATAAATTTTGAGCTTTTAAACTATTAAAACAGTTTGAGCAAAACGTAGTGCCCTCTGTGAGCATATTGAAGCGTCTACAAGGTTGTGGCTGTTTAAATAGAAAATTAAAAATATAGATAATATAAATTTTCGAATTACCTACAAAATTATAATCGAAATCTAATTTTAACTGAATTTTTGATTTAAAACATTAAACATTATAAACTGTTGCATCATTTTTACATTTTCATATCTACTATAATAAATTCGATAGATGAAAAAAATTTAAAAGATATAAAAATTCAAGCAACTATCAATTTTACAAGATGACCTCAAAATTTAATTTCCCTTCATAAGATGTGATTAATTTTCCAGAAATTAGTTTTCCAAGTTTATAATTATATAAAATACAATTTGTAAACGTATGTTTTAAGTTTAACGGCAAAACAATTAAAACGCTCAGAGGGTAGTGTTCGGTTAATCTACTATATGCGGTAATTGAACTTCGATTAAATCACATATGTTAGTGACATTTGGTGTTATAAACTAAAAATTTCGATGAATTATGTCTTGTTTTATACAAAATTATTTCTTTTATTAATAAAATAAAAACTATAGGTATATTAGTATTATGATCTTTTAAGATACAAAATAATTGAAGATCGGTATATTTGAATGATAAAATATTTATAATTATTTATATATTTCTTTTATATTTGTGGATACACATAAAGAATGTTGTTAATTCTAAATTATGCGTTCCACTACATTATTTATTCCTTTAATGTAAAATTCATTCAAGATCGTAATTTTACTTAAAATAATTTATTATAAATATAAAAATCGCAAATAAATTTAAAATTTTCTTTTTATAAATGCTCATTTTTCACCAAAAACTGGATGACAGTACTTATCAACTAATATTACAATTAAAAATGAAATACGCATTTAAATTTAAAAAGCTATTGTTTTAAGTACTTTTGTAATATAAACTAAACTTCACTACCATACAATAACTATAATGCTAATTATTAATAAAATTCGTTATTGCAGCAAGACTTTTCAGTGTGTAGAAGTTTCTACGTATACCATTTCTAAATTTCGCGGCGGATTTCTGTTGATATGACTTGTTTGTGGTCAGTAGCGGCGATCAATTACGCGGAGGAATTTTGAATTGTTTGAATAACGAAATACATTCTGTTGTAAATAATTACGTTAGCTTTACGGATTTTACTACTTGTTATTTTGGGGCACGTTTCTATTAAAATATTAGTAGTTTAGAGTCACTGTCTTTGTTATTTAACTTGACATTGACATTTGTATACGAGTAGTACCAATAGATAACCGCCGCGAAATTAAAAAATGATTTACCGAGTCAGCATTCTAATCTGAATAAACCCATTTAAGGTTAAACGGAACACACTAAACAAAAACCTTAAAATAGTTTAAATTATTAACGTAGATAATGATTTAACTACTAATAAAAAGGCCATTGATAACATTCTTCAGTACAATAAACTGCGGTAAACAGTGCAAATCGACCATTTCCGGTTTGGCTGAATTAAAAATATTTAAACTTCAATTTATTAAAAAATATCGAAAAATGCCGTGTTTTTTAACAGAATTTGATAATGCATTATTCTAATAACATATATGCTTTTACAGTATTTTGCATTCATGTAAGGGGGAAAATTTAATAGTTTAAAACATCTATGATTAAAAAAAAAGCAATAAATATTCATAACTTCCATTGACAACTAAAATTAGAACAAAATTGTATGTACAGTTTCCAAGAAACTAGCTTAAAATATATATTTTTTTTACTGTTTTTTTGTAAATTACGCAAAAGTTCAACATATGATTTTTTCAAAAACTTGGCATAATATTACACTCATTCTCATTAGTTATTGTGAATTTTTTAAGAGTGTTTGAATATACAGTTTTTTACGGTCAGTTCAGTTTTACATTAAGAGAATAAAAAATCTGAATAAAACAAATACTCTTATAAAACTTTAAAAAATCATAGCATGAACATTACATTATTAGTAACAAAAACGTCACCATAAAAAGATTAGAAGTCATGCTCAAATTCTAGTCTAAATGTGGGTAGATAATCTTATAGAATTAAAACAAGCTGGAATTCATGCAATTTTTATAGTATAAATACAAAATAAAGTGTAAAAAATTATAACATCTTAATCTATTTATAATAAGCAATAATATATCAATATTTCAGTTTTATTAAATGCTGTTTGTCATTATAAATGGCTTACTGACGATTTAAAATGATACATTTTGATTAATATGAAAACCTCATAGACTTACTTACCTCTAGATTAACACATTTGCTGCCAGTTGTTTTGTTTGTTAACCATGTACAATATTATCCATTATATATACATATATATATATCGCAAAAATCTAGAAACAGCAGAAGTTAAAATGTTATGTACTCGTACACAAATTGTGCAATAATGTTACTCTGAAAACTATGTCGGTCTCAAATTCATAACGTATTTAACAAACAAGAAACGGCTATAATATGAATAGCAAACATATTGTATAAAATTAAATCCTAAAACATTAATTTCATTACAGAATAAAATACTTAACTATCTACAAAGGCTGTTGTGATAAAGTTAAATTTAGAAATCACTGTATCTTTAAAAATTTCACCAACATTTAACAAAGTATTAAATACCATATTTTTTTACATTTAATTACTTAGTTATATGTAAAATAATTACATAGCACTTATAGAGTTCATAATAAACTAACAAAATTTATTAAAAGTTTATTAGACACAAATTATTAACAAAACAATTAACATCAATAACTAAACTTATATAATGTACACTAATAATTAAAACTATTAAACAGGTTTACGATATTTTTACATACAAAATTTTTCGACATTTCTAGGATTTTTATGACTAGAACTACATATATTTTAATTCTACATTAAATTTTTCAGAAATATATTTATAAAAAATATTATTTCAGAAAATACGATGGTAAATTAAATGAACGATTTCTAAAAAAGGGCAGCATCATTTTTAATTAATATAATAATTATATGGCAAGTTGACAAATATTTTTTTTAATAAAAAGTATTTTTTTTAAATAAGTAAATTTTTGGTAAAGCATTTGTTTTCCTACAAAATTGGTTCAACAAATTACAATAATAGTATTTGAAATATAATACGGAATGGAACATAGTAATTTTATTACATACCTACTTAATTTTCATTAAAATCATTCTTGGTTAGTTTATAAATTAAGTAAAATGATAAATAATGGTAGTCTAAATTATTATAGAAAATTCTCTATTTTTTACTTTTTATTATGTCACAAAGGATGAAAGACAAATTTTAAAGCATCTTTGAATACAATAGACAAAATGGAAGTTGATCATCACATAAAACATTGACTTAATTTTACTAAAATCATAATTATTTAATCATTAAGTAAGATAAAATTTACCAAATCATATATTAATTGAATCTGTAAAAAATGAAAAGCGCTAATTACATAAATGCACCAAATTAATTTAAAAAAATATTTTTGTTAATAAATCGCATTTAAGAAAAATTACTAAAGTCTGTTTTTAATTTAATTGATGGGGTTTGGGTTGGTAATGGTTTACTAACACCATAATCTACCTTCATACGTTGTTGTAATATTTGATTGACTTTAACGGCATTCTCTAATTTCGTCCGTAATTCTAATGATTCGCCCATTAATTTTTTAAATTCCTAAACAAAATCATTTTATAAAATTAATTTTATGTAGGCAGGTATGCAGAATTCTTACCAAAGGATATTTAGGCCCAATTTTCATAAGCCACTGCAAACTTGCTTCGTGTAAAAATAAATAATGTTTGTTGGACGAATTTAAAGTTTGCTCCTCTAAAAGATAATTTATTAAAACTGGAACAAGAAGTCCAAGCATTTGAATGCCTATAAAAGAATTTTAAAATTTAGTTATTACAATTTACATAATTTTTATACAAAATAATGAAATATTGTTATGCTTCTTATAATTTTTAATACAAAAGTATCATTTTTAGGATTGTTAGCCATACTATAAAACAAAAAATACAAGGAATTTCCAAACCTCTACAGGAATTAGCATGGAAACAAATAGTAAAGCAGGTATAATTTTTTACTTTTTGAAAGTTAGATAATTGTTAATGCTAATCACG
The DNA here is from genome assembly GCA_036326145.1 of Rhagophthalmus giganteus. Lineage (NCBI taxonomy): Eukaryota > Metazoa > Arthropoda > Insecta > Coleoptera > Rhagophthalmidae > Rhagophthalmus > Rhagophthalmus giganteus. Next base: position 3,201,259 of record JARFJA010000013.1, read on the forward strand.
CAAGTTGATGATATAAAATTAACAAACAGTCCTAAGTTAAAAAATTAAAATCTTAGATCGTTACGTTTACCATGCAAACGACACACTTGGCCATTGCAGCTCCAAGTATACATAATAAACAGTATTTTAATCAAAATAATCAGTGCTTTTAAATAATAGTGCAAAATTTACTATCAATCAGTTCTATATACAATGAGTTCCAAAAAGTTCTTTCCATGTTGAAAACTTTTTCATTACCAATGTAACTGTGAAAATTTTCAAGTTCAAAATATGGCGATGAAAATTTATATTTAAGTATTACGTGTAATCCTAAAGAATATTTTTTAATAAAATTTTCCGATATATTGCAAAATAATGGTACTTTATTCTTGAGCAAAATTTACTAATCCTCATTTCCTCGCTTATGCTTATATCCCCGATAACACCTGATGGGTTCATTATTAGTTTTAGAGGATGTACCAACTTTTATCAAAAATGAAATTTTTTGGCAAACAAATAATAAAAAAGTCTTCCATATGGAAAGAACTTTTTGAAACTCGCTGTATAAAAAATAATTATTAAATTTATAAGTTTTATTTACATGTTTTTAGCACTTTATTTTCACTCACCTTGTAATAAATCTCCTAAGTATGCATTAATATTTATACATTAGAAATATGTACATATTTAACACTAGAATAATAACTTACGATTTTGTGGCTCTGCTAAAGTAATCAAAGATTCTATAGTTCCTATAGTTTCCAACGTTATTGATAAATCTGATTCAGTTGATAATTTTCTGGATTCATCTGAATACAAAAATTCAACCAATCTTGGTGCTAATGCATGAATATATGGAGTTGCAACTGTGCGGTCTGGATGTAAAAATATAGATTTTAGAGTTTGAATACATTTTATTCTAATCTAAAATATAACTGTTAAATAGTGCCAAAAATTTTTAATTAAAAATTACCATATTATTGTTACTTTGTAAACATTGGCGAAAATGATTAATACATGGATATTGCAAATTAGGAGCTGTAACTACTTGAGATGGGGCATGAAGTACAAAAACCGCAATAGCCAACATTATTGTTACTTCATCCAATTTATCTTCATCACTTCCAGTTTTTGCTAAATCTATTAGTTTAGCCAGTGCACTTTGTAACAGTTTTTGCCAAACTTCGTTGCACAATTTATGAGTTCCATAATGGTCTGTCGCTAGAATCTTTAAACAATGCAATGCTGCTTGCACTGAAGCACTATTTGCTAAAATCGTAGTATCATTGACATTTTTAGTTGCTACTTCTTTTATAACGCCAGTTGTGAGATATAAAACAGTTGGCAAAATTAAAACAGCACCTTCAAACAAAAAATAACAATTGTATTGCTTCATATTATCAAAAATATACAGATATTTACCATTAGGTGAGCATAATTTATGGAGATTTTCCATACTGACAATAGCCGAAGCAATAAGTCTTCCAGAATCTTCTGATGGTTGAGTACAACGTAGAGAAGTAACTATCGTCGAGTTAGGAGATGGACTTAATGCTGGCAAATGACGAACCAGTAAACATAAACAAACTTCTAATACTGCAAATACTAAGGATTTTCCCGGTATGATTTCTCCACTTTCTCCACCTTCACCTAAGAGATCTATTTCAGTCATATTAAGTACTTCGTGAGTTGCTAGTTCCATTTCTAAAATTTAAAATAAATAAATTATATAACAATAATAAAAAATAAAAGTTAAACATATACAATCAAATATAACAAATATGTATATAAAATAATCAATAGTTTTTTCAAATGTAATAGAACAAACAACTTCAGCAACCTTATTATGATATATATTATAATTATAATATGGTTATGCAAAAAACAAAACTAGTTTGGTTTACCTTGTAGATACTTAAAATAAGTTATAAAATTTTCTGTTACAAAAAGCTGTTATAACAAATTAACATTATTTTACCTTTCATTTTTTTCATTTTATCAATTTCAAATTGTTCTTGTGCGGCTTTAATAACTTGTTGCAGTACCTCCATCGACAACAACTGTGTATCGCGGCCGTCTCTCGTTAAAAGTAGTCTATGCAAAACATTGCAGAGTTCGATTCCTAAAGATTTATCTACTATTAATAATTCTCGAGACCAACCAGAAGCTAAAAGAGTATATAATGCTTGTAAGCAAGTAATAATACTTTGATGTGGTTCAATGGAACGTGGGCTACAAAGTGCTTCCATACAAATACCTAAAACCAAATAACTTAGTAAATTTCAAAATGTATCAATGAAAACGTACCAAATAACAAATGGAATTGATCTGAACCAAATTCCACGTTATTATTCACTACATTGTTAGTTTGTGTGCCCATATTCCCCGCATTTAACCATAAAGTAGCAGCATGTAAAATTGGTGGCCAACATTTTGCATAATGTGGCCTCGACGATTCCATTGTATCGTTTGTATAAAATGCACCACCGTCATGTGGTAACTGGCTTGCAAATTCTGAAATTGACACTATTATTATAAAAATTCTTTTTACTTAATTTAAATATTATACAGAATATAAAATTAAAATTTCACAATTATATTTATTTAATAACGTTTTCAAGTAAGATTTACCAGTAGGTAGTGATAGTAATGCATGATCACGTAATGCAGCCATCCAATGTTGTGATAAACTAACAAGTTCAGGTTGCACTAAAGTTAATAAGCTCTCCCCTTTATACTCGAAATCTCCAAATTCATCATCATTAGAAATTGTGGAGTTAACTAAAACTGCACAACCAGGAGCAGAACCATTCCCATTCATGGCTACAATATATACCTCGGCCCAGGCTTTTAGTATAGAAAGTTTTTCTAAAGTAGTTAGACTCTCGTTGTACAAATTTGTTGCATTTGTTTTATTTTGTAATTTTCCCAAAGAAGATACTAACAGTTGGTGCACTCTACGCAAATCATTTAAATCTCTAGCAACACTAGAACCTATCCATGTAGAACAAACTTCGCAAGCAGCAGCTGTAACATGAGATGATGTTTCTGGAGAAAATGCCGGTCTTAGTGCTGCACCAACCTAAAATATTACATTTTAAATAGCTTATTAACAATAAATACAAACTTACTTGTGCTTGAAATTGTTCTAAAAGTAAATGGCCAGGAAATTCGGGTTCAGGGACTTTAGCAAATTTTCCAATAATTTCTTGTAACGTTTTTAAGCCCTCTAATCTTAATTGATCCGAATCGCTAGTTGCAGCAATGAATGCCATTCTAATCAAGTCTGATAAATGCAAAACCAAAAAGTCCCCTTTACCCTTGTTAAATTGTAATTCTTTTGTTTGAATCAAATCAAAGTGAGCACTTTTATTGTAACCCTCACATGACATTATTATTTTACGAACACATTCAGCGGCAAATACTCTTGTTGGCCATCTTGGTTGTACAGCTGTGTGTATATTTCCATCTTCTTCCGCATGGAATTCTGCTTGATCGTCATCTACCTCAACTTCATCCTGTTCATGACCTTCCGTTCCATTAACACTAATTTGATCTTCTGAATTTGCATTATCTAGAATGTAAAAACAAAATATTTTTATTTACAATTTTTTTAAATGATTATTATACAATACCTGCCGCAACTGTCAAAACATCTTTACAAAGTCCAAGCCATTGTGAAAGATTATCAGCGGCTAACATTTGCAACATACTTGTAAGAGTATCGTGAATATCTTTAATTAAACTTGCATCTGTTTCAGTATCTAGCATACTAAATAATACGCCCGGTAGTCCAGTTTCAGTAATTAACAGGCCTTCCACGGTATTGTTGTCCCTACTTTCATTTGCTAATGTCATCGCATGTTCACACACTTCTTTTGCTTCCCTTTGTGCTAACTGTCTTAAGCAGGATATTGCAGCTTTGCGTAAAAGAAGATGATTACTGGATAATGTTCGCTATAAAAAGTATTTTTTACAACCAACAGTTTTTAAAGTATCGATTATCTACAAACAATTCCATCATCAAATTATCATTTTTTTAATATTGTCAGTTCGATTCGATTCGATCAATTTTTTCAAAATAAAATCTAATATAATTGATAACTATTACAACATATAATTTTATTTGCACTTATTTGGTGATATCATATATGTATATTAATGCTCAGATTCATTTTTCTAAAATATCACTAACCTTATAATTATATTTTTTTTCAAATTTCCCGATCGGTTTCACATATTTTGCATTTTCAGGAGGTATCTATCAAGATTCAGATATCATAGTTTTTTTTAATATTTCATTTAAAAATGATGAGTTGATTCTAGGTGTTGTACATATTGTACAATCTAATGAACTTAAACAACTAAAAATTTACAATATAATAAACGGTAAACCTATAACAATACACAAATTTTATGAAAGATTTAAAAATTTTTCGAAAATGAAATAAAATTTATAAATAATGGATTCAAATATTCACCAAAATTTTAAATCAACAATAAGTAAAATAAAATAAATATTAGCTTCTGAATTTAAAATATATTGCAGAAAAAATTAAATATACGACAAACTTAAAATTTTAGAATTACTAAAATCAATATCTTGCAAAACAAATAAATATAATAAAAAACAATCAATTATAAAATCAATTAAAACAATTAACTAATTTCAAATCACTAACTTATTTTGGAGATTTCTAAAAAAAAACTATCAAACAAAATTTCAAGTATAAATAAAACTCAAATCAGTTTCAAATCTTATTGTACAACAAAACAACATTCTTTTTAATGCTAAAGAAAAAATTAATCCATTTTTACATTTAGGAATTTATAAGCTAAAATGTAGTGAATGTAAACTACTTATATTAAAAAAACCACTAGAAATTTCGAAATTCGTTATAAAATGAATACCTCCCAGCTTTTCGTAATAAACAACCAGAAAAATCATATTTTGCAAAACACGTTTTGGAAACTAAACATAAATTAACAGTTATAATAAATTATAAATTTTACATATACGTAATAACAATACAAAATTAGAATTTTTAGAGGCGTTAAAAATTAAAAAAATATTTAAAACATCAAAGTAAATATCTTGTTTTAAATGAACAACTAGACCTAAATCAACTCATCATTTTTAAACGAAATGTTGAAAATCTTAACATATACTGCTTGACGATGTAAAATATGTAAAACGCCTTGGGAAATTTGGAAAAAAATATTATTATAAAGTTGACAATATTTTAGAAAAATGAATCTGAACAAATTTTAAAAATTTTATCAAAAACGCCTCAAACAAGAATGATGGATAAAAACAAAAAAATTCTTAGTTTTTATAAAGAAATATGTTATGTCATTATACTAGGATCTATTATTTTCTATATTTACGGAAATAATAAAAAATTATGTATCTATTTACTTACACAAAGTGTGGGTACTAAAGATGACAAATTCACATGACGTGGAGCAAATAAGTGAAGCTGTTGTAAACACCCAGTAGCTTCGGCTTGGACCAAGGGATCTTGATGATCTTGCATTATTGCACAAGCACACAAAAAAGATGATCTGGTCATACATATTGTTGCAGTATTTCCTTGAAGTTCAGGTCCAATTGTTGTTATTAATCCTGACAATACTTTTCCTATACATTGATGTATGTCTATATGAGACTGAGGAACATTAAGCAATAGTTTTAAAGCTAACGATAACGTTGGTTCCACATAACCTCGAAACAATGGGCCACCAGAATCTGATATCAAAGCTAAAGCATGTAATGCCCAAACTTGCACAACAGGAGATGTTGTATCTTGAGCGAGCGCTAACAAAATTGATACACTGGTGTTTAAATGTTGACTAGAACCCATACCACCAACATAACGATGTAAACATCCAAGAGCCAACGAATGTCCAGTACGACTTGCAACATCTCTAGCAGATTTAAGCTTATCGAAACTTGTTTGTGCTAATTCGGCAGTAAATCTAGAATCGACAATTACTTGTGCCATTCTACCTACAGCTTCACCAGCCGCACAACGCAATATCGGATTTGAAGAAGTTAAAGCTCCAATTATTAGTGCTGTAGCAGCTTTCTTAACATCTTCCTGTCCAAAACTTGTTTTAGCTTCACTTAAACCTTTCAAACCACTTAACAATGCAGTAAAAACGTTCATTTGTACTGCTTCTTGTCTAGAGCTTTTGGCGTGTTTTATACATTCTGTAAAGTGCTCCAACATTTGTAAACGATGCTTGTTAGCAACTCTAGGAAAAATCTGACCAAATAAGGAAACAGATAAATCTATAACTGCCACACCTAACGGTAGTGGGCCCGGAATCGTTTCTCCCTAAGAAACGTTCGTTATAAGTAATTTATTTGAAATATATAAACAGTAAACTTGCCCCTAATAAAGGTCGATATAAGCAACAAGGATCATGTTCTAGTGCTCCCGAACCTGCTGCACTATTTGGCTGTAACTAAATAATATTTGAATATTAAAAAAATGAATAAAGAAAAAGATTTACATTTAAAATGATAGGCTAATTAAAAGAGCACACATGAAACAGATAAGCAACCACGATGCTATTACTTACATGTTCACCATCTGCTCTTCGATTTGGTTCCATCTAAGAAAAGTGTAATACAAGTTATACCAATTACCAAGAAATGATCAGTAATTACAAAGATTAATATACATAAATTAGTATAAAGATTCTAGTAAGAGTAGTAGAGTAAGTAAGTAAGCGTTAATCTGATTATTAAGTTACATAAGTTTAAAGTTTTGTATAAACATTTTAATTACCTGGTCTTCTATGGTTCTATGATCTGTTTCTTGAAGCCATGTCCCTAAAATTACCGAATCATCTGCATGACATACTGTTCTTAATTGGGAAGTGGTAGTATTTGCAGGATTTTCTGTCAAAGTAAATTCAGCAACTAACATTCTTAGTAAATGAGTATATGAACCTGAAACGTCTTACTTAATATCATTGAACACTTGTAAAAAAATTAATTTTACCTTCAAAAGATTGTGGAGGCAATAGTAAGAGTGTTTCGTATAAACGTAAACGTACCATAGCTGCTGGTGCTTTAAGTTGTTGTCCATAGCTTTTGAGAACGTTGGATATACTAATTAAAATTTAATTTAAATAAGTCGTAAATTTAAAATCACGTAAAATTTCTTACTTTGTCAACATTGCCAATGCCGACTCTATTGGAGTAAGTAATCTCCTAATGATATCCTCTGTAACTAATTCGGGACAGTTTTGAACAAAACTATGCATAGCAGAAAGTGCCCCGGCACGACCTTCTAATGTGACTTGCCAAGTAAAAGCGTCACCTCTTGCCTTTTCCGACTCAAGTTCTTTTGCAGAACGTGGAAAAGAGTTTCTCCATAGAAGCAACATTCGAGGTAATAATCCTCGAACAACAGGAACACCTTAAAAACAATCATTTATATATTTTTAATTATACATTTAAAAAAGAAACATTACCTAATGTCATTATAGCACCAATTAATAACCATCCAGCTTGAGTTCTATTAATCGATAGTCGACTATTCTGACTTGCACTTCGAAGAAGTTCTTCGGCTGTATTAAAAATGACTTTTCCTTTTGTATGAGGAACTCCTAAAGGAGATAAATGCACGCCTCCTAATACAGCTGCTAATGCAGAACTATGACCTAAAAGGTTAATGTGTAATTATGCAAAATTAACAATTACCTTTTAAATTTTTACCTGCAATAGCTTCAGGAGAAGTTCTCAAGTCTTCTATTCCATTAACACATCTATCTATAAGAGGGGTAGTTTGACTAGGAACGGCCACACAAATACATCGCAAACACCATGCAGCTGCTAAACGAGCCGCTTGGCACGGATGAATTAAAACACTTACAGCTGCATTTATTAAACCTAAATTCAAAAATTGTATTTACTTTAAAAAAAAATGTGATTAAAAAAACTTACTTAAGGAAGGATCGATAGTTAAATCGTACGCAGTTGTCCCCAAACTAAGAACTAAACTTCCAATTTCCTGTAAAGCGCAAACTAAAAGATGCTGACTAAAAAGAGTTTCTTGATTAAAGTCCTTTGCATTTTCAGGATTAAAATCGATGGAATTCATTTCCTTGATAATTATTTGTGCTATTTCTTTACAAGCCGATAACTGCGCCTTTTCACCTAACATTTTTCCCAGAACACTTCGAAGAATGAAATTCACACATTTTCTAGAGTACACCGCATCAACATGTGAAGATGCAGCTTTGGGATTTGCAACTAAAAATAATATGTGTGACAAAAACACTTTAATATTTCTTTCGAGCCAAACTCCTCCCAAAATTTGTACAAATACGACGTAAGCCTAAAAAAAATAATTCATTTCATATGGTATATCGATAAATTGTTACAAGCTACATACATGTGTAACGCCTACTCTGACTTCACGATTCACGCCTGAACTGCCTTTAATAATTTCACCTGTTCCTTTCAAAAATCCAACACCTCCTCTTAAAAATCCAGACATAAGAACACCCAAAGCTTCATCTAACGATATCAATTTTAATCCTTTTAATTGTTGTATAGTTTGATTTGATTTCTGATTTTGTTGTGTTGTAGCAACTAGTGTTCCTAAAAGTTTAGCCACAGCACATCTAACTTCATAGTTAGAACCATCAAATGCTCTGAAGCATAATGTTGCTAAACTTTCTAATTCGGTCGTATATAAAAAGGGAGCATGATTTAACATTTCTAGTAAACATCTGGAAGCAGTACACCGGACAGCCATCACACGATCAATAAGACAAGCTCTCGTAGCTTTATATATTTCTTTGTGTACATTTGATATAGCATTGCCCATACCTGCACATACCTAAAAACTCATTTGTTTTAAAAATAACTTATTTCTACTTCCTAAAAAACTTACTTTTTCTAAAGTTAACATGATCTCAATACGTGTTTGAGATTCTGCACTTCTTAACGATCTTATTAATATCTGTACAGTTTCTTCATAAGATCGTCCCATCATTCTGCCTAACTTTTCATACATTGATCCTAAACAACAAATGGCAGCCCTAAAAAATACCAATGTATCACGCACATACCTACTCAATAAAACATACCACCCCTCCCCCCCAATTTTTACCCCTCCCCCCATCTCATGAAATTCTTACCTCCTCCCTCAGAAAAGGACGTCACATTAGCAATCTAACCCCATTAAATATTACAAAAAAATTTCATACAAAGTTAGCATGTATTGCTGTGATATTCGTAACATCACTTATTTGCTATCCCCCAACCCACATGTTACGATCTGCGATCGCCTCTCCTAAAGAGAGTGACTTCGTTTTTGAATGATCCCCATGGTACTATTTAAAAAAAATAAATTTTGGTACAAACTATTGTTGGTAACTTTACCAGGTGATAGGTTAAACAGTTACATGTTTTTGACATGATTTTATTTTTCATTGTATTGATATGGTCGATTAAAATTAATTTAGGGGAGTTATGGCACTCTAGTTTGAAAAATAAAATGGGCGCCGAAATTTTTTTTGACAGTTGAAATGCTGCTAATGTAGTACCATTATATTCAGAAAATTATGTAGATTCCAAAAATGTAATAACATACAGGGTGTTCTATTTGAAAATTAAAATTGATGTCAGTTCCGGCGAAACCGGAAATGGGAAAAACACAATTTTCATGTCAAAAAGTAACATTTGATTAATACTTTAGATATGTAACAAGTTTGAAAATTTTATCTTAATAAATAAATAAATAATAAAATTATGGACGCGTACCACGATTCTGTTATACACGGTATACTTACAATCTAGTAGGCAAAAAACTGGGAGAATCGTCTTTATTTTTTAAAATATCATTGCATTTATTAACAGTGTCGAACAGAAGGAATGTATCTCCAACTGAAAATAGTGTAGCCAAACATCTCGCAATTAATTTCCTTGTGGGGGGTCCAGGCGATTCTTGTATATGAGTCGTTAATTGTTCAACTAATTTTTTCTGACAACCCTTTATATCGTTCTATAAATAAAAAAATCATTAAAATTCGACTTTGTACATAAAACAACACATACTTTTTGAGCTGCAACTAATACTTTATCCAAAAATCTAAGCCATTCGAAAATAAAAACTGGTCTCTTTGCTGTAGGTACTTGTGCTAATGCTTCTTCGTTTAATGTCAGACTATGAGATAACTCCATTGTCATTAAAGTGTTCCACCTATAGTCAGTTCTAAAAATTAAGATATTTTATAAAACATGTTTTTTTTAAAGTTTAATTGCAGTACTTAACAAATAATTTCAAAACAAACAGTAATCAAGTATTTTATTATACCTAAATTAGAAAATACTAACTATAAATTCTAGAAATTTTGTGAATATGTCATAAAAATGCAAGTATCTTAAATTTAATCTGACATTAAAATAAATATTAAAATACGCAGTTAATAAAGCAATGTTGCTGTTAACAAACATTATTTTCTATTGCCAGTTTTCAGTGAATGACAAACCATTTAACTTGTTAACAAAAGAGTACAAGCAACGATATATGCAAGTATACGTTATTCACGATAGGTTCCAATCTCGTCATCGATAAAACCTCGAATTTTTACAATACTAATAGATTGTAATCTTTCTTTGCCATATCATATTTGTGCAGGTAAATCATCGGTAAAATATGCCATGTTCAAAACTTTAAATTGAATATTACAAATATACAATTTAGTAACTTTTTATGCATGACGTGCATTGGAACCTATCATGAATAACATATAGTTATAAAATAAATATAGATTTAACACATTTGCTGCCACTTTGAATACGATTTATTGTACAATGACTCCGATCGAGTCAGTGGCAACCGATGTGTTAAATAGAAAATTTTAAAAGAATTTTTTAAGCAATAAAAACAAATGGTTATATAAAAGATTGAAATATTTCTATCAATTTTTCATTCAAGTACACACTAACAAAAAACCTTACTGGAAATAAAGCACACTGCGGCAATTAAAATTAATATTATAAATTCTTGAAAATACTCTTATCCAAAACTGAAAAATATGTATTGTAATGAAAAAACACTACTTCAATAAATAACTCATGTAAAATTATTTTAAACTATTTTATTTATAAACATTTTTTGATAAGCTATATGCTTATATCTGAAAAACCTGGCTTAAGGATTTAATTACAAATTTATTAAATTATAATATAATATAAAGTTCAGAATTTGCAACCAAATGATATAAATAATTCATCCTCGACAAAAATCTATTACTTTTTTACTACAACGTTTTTACTTAGTTTTTGATTTAAAAATCAATCGTGTGCATTTAAGGATTGAAAATGTTCCTATTACAACCTATAAATTAGTTAAATGATTAATCTAATTTTATTGCCATTAATAAAATACAAGCAACTAATAGAACATATGTAATTCTTTTATAACTTATCAGAGTTCGAACAAAGAATAGAAACTTTCTAAAATAAAAATGGGATTTTCTAGCCTTTATGTAACACCTAAATTCATTTATAAACATAATTCTGGAAAAATAACTTTAGTTCTCTCGCGTTATTCGGAGCGGTATTGCTTATTGTTTCATTACGAATTTTAAACTTCGGCGTCGTATTATTCGTGTATGCGTGAAGTGTTCGAGTGTATATAAGGCATTTTTACGTGCGCGTGTGTTGTGCGTGCTCGGATCAAGATTACAAAAAGGATTTATACTACAGAAGGTAGATACGACAAAGAAAGGTAGGATTTTTGTTGTTGACAACTCTCCATGTATTTATAGCGTAAATACATGACCTTTAGCTCTAACACAATTTCCGTGAAATTCGGGTTTGGTTATGCTCTTCGATAGGGACTCGTTTAGAGTCTTGGATAGGAACGAATTTGATTAGGTCCTTATTAAATATCTATATATTTATTTTTAATTTACATTTTTTACGATTTTGCGCCCGTGGCCTCTTTTTCGCCACGCTCTCGTTACGGCGTTGTTGCTCGTATTTCGCAAATATCTTTAAACACAAATTTATTTTCGTTATTTTTAACTAAGATTTATTGTTCACTTTCTACGCTTTCAAACTCATTAAATAATAAATACTAAATGAAAGACTTGACGTGATTTATCTAAATCAATTTAATGTCTCGGATAAACGCACCTCAAGCAAAACCTAATTGATTATTCTATATTTAGGAAAACTTAAAAAGTAGAATAATTGTTATTAATTAATAACACACCTTGATTTATGTTCAATATTAAAAATGAAGTAATATAGGTGTACCTAAGTTGTTTTTTCTATTTTTGTATCTTATAAAATATATTAAATATACCTACAGTTGAAATACAACCTACATAAATTGTTGTCAAGAACATAAAGATCAAGTAGGGCCTTCTATCCCTAGAGAAATAGTGCCCTTGTGTATTGGGCAATGCATTACATACAAATTTAATGAGCATGCCAAGGAAACCTAAAAAACGTGTTTGCTCGTCGAAAATTGTATAAAACAGAAAAAATAAAACGATCTTTTATTAACGAATTGTCTAATTTTTATATTGTTTAAATTAATTTTCAAAAACAACAAACGAGGGTAATTAGAAATCGTATATGTATAGGTATTATAAAAGAAAACTTTCTTTTAAATTGCAATTTTCTTCTAAAAAAATTTAATCCAAATAAGTACGCAACATAATGTGTTTTATGCCATCCTTACAAGTGCTGCTTGTTTACATAATAATTATAAGCATAAAAAGTGCAAAAATAAACAATAAATAAAAGGTGAATTAAGAGCAACCAACAGGTAAATATTATGATTCTCTACCTCTTTACAAAATCCATAATCAGTACACATTTAATCATTTATCGTCATATTTTCTTTAACGAAACGCCTATTTTTCTATCACAAAATGAGTATTACATACAATTTTCATAACATTTTCCGATAGATAAACTAACGGGAACGGGAACGGAAAAACAGACTGCAGGATTCGAGGCACTTATATAGATAACCCAAATTCACAAAGCGCGCATGCTTTCAACTGGAATAATATAAAGAAGAAAATATTCGGTATTATCAATAATTTTTAACAATCTCTCCAATTAAATTGAATTCTTATAAATGAATAAATGATAAATAATGAATGCGGATAAACGAATGCTTTATAAAAAATTTTATACGTGGATGATATTACGAATCTAAATATTAAAACGAACGAAAACCAAGTACATTTATAATTAATAATAATGTACCTATTATAAAAATTTTCAATTAATTAAGTATAGTTTAAGTAAACTAGACCAACCTTTTTATAAATTAACATAATCGTTTATGTTAATATAAGGTGTTTATTTCATTAAAAACTTTAAAGTAGAAATAGCGTGCCTTTTGTACACTTTCAAAAAACAATGATAATAATAATAATAAAGTGTATAAATAATTATATTTTCTGACAAAATTACTTTTTGTTTAAATAGGTAATCTTAAGTGTAATAAATCTCATTATTGTTAGACTCTCGTTAATCCGGCACATTATCAGACCAGGTAGTGCAGGATTACCGAAATCGTCAGATTACTGGAAAGTTATCAACAAAAAAAACGCATTTAAATACCATAAACTACTGTATTTCTATTAAAAACGACAAATAAAGCATGAAATATATTTATATAATATATTTATTGAATATATTTATATTTGACTGGACGTCAAATATGAACGCGACAGACGATTAAAGAAATAACGAAAATACATGGTGAAGAAAAAGTATGGAATCGAGCTTCTTATGCCTAAACGCGGTTTTTTGAAAAAAATTAAAAGTGTACGTTGAATGGGACAAAAAGGCGCATCTTTGGGAATTATCAGTTGAACAATCAATCTTATTGTATTTGTGTATTATTTTAAATAAAAATTAATAGATGTAAGAGCAAGAATAATCTTTTATAATCACTTTACTAATAAAACCATAGTTTCGTTGATATCAAACTCTTAGATAAAGTTATAAGTAGGTAACGCTGCAAATCCGTCTACTATCCACTTAAAGAATGAACGAGTTAACTATAAGTTTTCGCATTCCGTACCAATAAACGAAATTAATTTTTAAATCTTTGTTTACTTTTATGGTTTTTTTAAATAATTTTTCAATTATTTTTAATATCTAGCCAATAGAAAACAATCTTATTTTTCACTTTAATTACTTACAATACATACATATATTTTTACCTTTTTCTGAGATCTTCGGCGTTTTACAATATAAATTGATATTCATGAGTTAAACATGAATTTTTTTTTAATTAATTAAAAAAAATTTAACTGTCATTAATATCAATTTATATTGTAAAACGCCGAAGAAGACCTCAGAAAAAGGTAAAAATTAATGTAGTTAAAGTAAAAAATACGATCGTTTTCTATTGGCTAGATATTAAAAATAATTAATAATTATAAAAAAAGCCAAAAGGAATTCCCAACATTTTATTATTATTCTCCTATCTAATTAATAGTAATGTAATTACCGTAATATGTATTAGGAGTGCGGCGTCGTTTTTTTACTTATTTTAATAATGATAAATATATTTTTTATGACACTTTTTCCGTTTTATCATAAACTAGCTTTAACTCGTGATTTCGTCCGCGTGGGATTAGAAATATTCGAAGAAACATATTCTATAAATTTTATAATTATGCGAAAAAACTAATCTTTAAAAAAAAGAAAATGGAATTTGGAAAAATTGTGCTTCCATTCCCATTGTAGGCAGACAATCGTGTTTACAGTATTTCCCATAGGATTCTTTTCATATTTTATATAGAGGTAGATCTTCGATAGGGAGATCAAAGTTACCCATAGGCAAAATTCACCTTTATCCCCAAAGTGGATTATCAAGTTACCCCTTTTGAAACTAACAAGATAAAATAGATTTCAAGCTAATTTTCGTTTATACTTCTGGGCGATGTTGTTCCGAATATAAGTTGCATTAGCTTGTTTCGATCTTTTCTACATAAAATTCTATCTTTTTAATTTTAATAGTTTTAAGAACTGTTGGGACATAAAATTCCAATACAAAAGTCTGATGGGAATATAATTCGATAGCGTTTTGGCAAAACAGTGTAAGCGTCACATTTTTCGAAAATGAGTTATTCTGACTATCTTATGCATCTAATCTGGTAACATTTCGATTTTTTCCACCAGAAAAATCGATTTGTATTTCCGTAAGTACTTAGAAACCGTCTTGTATAGTACAAATCGACGTAAGTGTCTTGCAGGTAGCAACAACGCATTTGTAACGGATGGTATTGTACTGCAACGTGCTGCCGCTCCGCGGACTTCGCGAGTACGCATAAAAAAATGATTGTAGAATGGTTGCCAGATACAAAATTGGCAACGATAGGAATTTGACAGTCAGTGTTATGTTTTTACGTGCTTTGCATGGTTTTTACGGTTTGATAGAGTAACCACGATTTCTGAGGTCTTCACAGGTTATAAATATACAATCCAATCACACGAAAGTGTAATATAACACCGCGTAGTTCACTACAGTATGTACCGTGTAAAACCTGTGAAACGTTGCCATGTGGCCAATTTACATCACCACAAATCACAAAATCCAAAGTGCTTGAGGTGTAATTACGAACCGTGGTTACTGTACTTACGTTTAATTCTCAATACGAAAGTTGTATTGATGGTCTCGAAAAATAGTAAATGTGTTACGCTGACCCGTCATGATATCTTGTTCAAGGATGGTAGCTAATCTCCGTACAACTGCGTTTTTCACACTTTTCACACAAACCCGTGACTGCATCGTAGAATAAATACGTTATTTGATACAAACGTGCCCCGAATATATATATATATATATATATATATATATATATATATATACGCGGTTTCCAAGAGGTATTAGCTTATAATTAAGCTACAATTCAAAATGTGTACTCCTATAAAATTTGCTTTGTCGCTTAGACTGTTTTGCCAAAATGTCATCGATATTATGTATCCCAAGTCCAAATTTTTAAATTTTCATAGTTTTCAACAAAATCGTATCATTATCGTATTCGATATATTCTATCTGCAAAGTTTTAGTAAAAACCGATCGCACCATGTTTCGAATTAAATAAAAACCCATCTCGAAATGGTTAACATGGCAAGATGCCATTTTTCTGACCGATTGGTCTCAAAATTGGTATATAGGCGTAATTTTTGATTCTGAGCAAAATTCTTACTTCCTTACAATATACAAGCGTGGATTGGTTAATTAATTGGCACATTGGCATTTAGTAATTATCTGCTATATAATTAAGAGATGAACGAGTAAAAATGTTAACAAATGTTCAATTTAAACTTTGTTCAAAAAATAAGAATAAAAAAATACAAAATCCTTCACATAAGTAAGTATTAGGCAAAGTAAATAAAATTAAATAGACGATTTCCTATAACTAGCAATCGAACTCTTAAAATTTTCACTTATCAGTTAATGACATTTATAACCGTAACAAATAAAAATTATTTGGTAAAATTGCTAGAAAGCAATGAGTAATGGGTAGGTACTCTTAAAAACTCATAATTGGATAACCTTGATTTAACTAAAGGGGCGTTTGAAATTAATAAAACACGCAAGGACAATATTTTAAAATACACATTCAAGTTAAATACATGAAGTATATTATAAAACAATTTAGACGTCTTAATTTAACTAAATGTAGGTAACCAAAAAAAAATCATCCCAGTGTTTTCTTTGTACTGAATGTAAACAAATCTAAATAACAAATTCTGTATGAATACCTTGATTTTTATTGTTCGTTGTCGAAATAGAAGTACTCCTCACATTACACTTCGTACAATAACGTTTATTAATTTAATAAATAAGATTACATTTGTATTAACATCTGCAACTGCAAACAACTTCCAACTTTTACTGTATTTGCACATGCGTATTTTAATTTTTGTCAATTTTCGATCGGACGTTGTTTATACTATAATCTATTACACATACCGATCCATTCTACTAAGAAATGTGCATTTTGAATACTAAAATTTATTTCACATATATTTTAACATTAAACATTTTTTCTATTATAGTTATTTAAAACGTTTACTGAATATGCCCATAAAAAATTATCTAGATAGCATTTGACAAGATAGTTTCTAAAAAATACAGTCGAACCAATTTATAAATAAGTAGCAATCCATCATATTCGCAATTGCATATATTTTTTTAAAGAAAAGACATCTATAAATTATCCAAGATAAGTTCAAATATACGTCGTCAATAAAACCTTGTATTTTTATAGTTCTAATAAATTGTAGTCTGTTTTTTATATCATCTAATGTCTGCAGGCAAATCATCGATAGAATATGACGCTTTTCAAACATAGTAACTTTTTATTAATGATGTTCATTGGAACATATCTTAAATACCGTATATATAAAATAGTACAAGTAAAAATATAAAAGGTTAAATTTTAATATATCAGCTCTTTTGGCTCTCTTTTTTTATTAGGCGTATTCAATTCGACTAAGTTAAATAATTTTAGGTAATATAAAATCATTTGATTACTAAATTAAACCTTTCTTCGACGGATCATTTGATTTTTTAAAATACACGATTGTTTGGCGGGAAATCAGATGATCACGTTGATCAGTCGAATGGAATACGCCTATTGTTAGTTTAACGCAGTCAAACAAACAAAAATATACTAATTTTCCAAAAATGATTTACTTTTATTAAGACCAATAATCTTATACATACATCATATCAAAATTCATAGGCAAAAAAGAATTAGGGTGACAGCACCTGGTATAATAACTTACTAAGGTATGATATCCGAGTATTCTAAACAAGTTCAATCCGCGCAATGACGTCATCTGTGTGAGTATATACCTATTCGGAAACTACCAGACTTCTGATATTTTCACGAACGACGTCACATCTCGATGCGCAAAACCATCCCGATACCTTACCTTAATAGTTATTGTACCATGGTGCCAGCAAACAAGTGGACGGACATTAGGAATGCCTGAGGGTAATGTACAAACCTATAAGAGCAAATTGAAGATGTATAGGTACAGATAGTATTAAAATTATTTGAAAAAGAAGAAAAGCAACAGCATTAACGCCAACACTACAACGCCACAGATCACGACGGTTAAAATCGCAGCAACCATGTTAAATATGTCGTCGTCTACTTCTAAAAAAAATAGATAATATAATAAATGATATAATTAATAAAGTTTACAAACCTTCTTCTATATTTATAATTTCTATTGGTTCCTGAATATATTCTGAGATTAATATATCAGTACTGCTCGTTATGGATGACCCTAAAATCGAGAACTATATTATTTTGACTATAATAAATAATATTCTTACCTCTAATATAGAGATTTAAGAATCTAATGCCGAACATTCTACTATACGCCTTTACAGTTTAAAAGACAATGAAGGTATGACGCTTTGCTTTGCACATTCTCTATTAACAACCTAATGCACATATCAACAGTTTTTAATTACAATCAATAATGATATTGCAGTTATTTCTTATTAGTAATTATTTGACTCGCTAAAAGAAACAAATACCTAAGTACCATGCAATAACATGTTGATTATTTAATATTACTGATACTTTAACAATCTATTGTTATTTATATTTATCGCAACGATTTCTTTTTCAGGATATATACTTTCATAATTATGAATCATTATGAACAACATAATTTGTATTTATAAAAATTCATAGATACCTACATAAAAGGTATTTTAAAATTGTAACACTATTAATCAAATTAATAAACAGCTATTGTTTGAATTTAATTTTTTATTGGCTTTAGGAACTAGACTGTTATAGCCACAAACTGTTACTATTTACATATCAACGATATGTAGAGGTGTGGTGTTCCCCAGAAGAGTTTCCCTAAGGTACTGATCGAGTCCAACGCTCTTGTTTCCTAAATGATTATATCACACCGCTGTTGGTAGTGTAGTATATCTAACCATTGCTTTTTCTTTTTGAAATTCATTGCATTCACAAACATCTATAGTTGCAGGAAGATTCGAACTCCCGATCGTTGATTTATTATAAAGAACGTAAAACTCTCTAGACATTTCGGAGAATTAGAAATTATTTTACGAGAAAGAACAAACAATTCAAACCGAGATGGCCAAATATAAATGTAATGTATAACGTGAAGTTAAATAAAGTTGACGTGTAACACTATAATTCTTGCTTATCAACGTGTGGGATGGAGATACTATTGAAATATAATCGGTGTTTATTAAACATTGGTAAAATAATCTTCATATTATATTAGTTTAGAAAACTGCAAACAGCAAGCAATGCAATAGTTGATTGGGCCAGACAATGGAAAATTACGCTCAATGAATTTAGATCTACTCAGATAATCTACACCAATAAAAAACTAACAGTACCACATCTATTACCAACAATTGTACCATATTCGATGAATGCCAAATATATCGGCATGAATCTGAACGCCAAACTTAGGTAGAAGGAACATATTAAGAAGAAAAGAGCAGAATTAGGCCTAAAATATAAACAATTCTATTGGCTGATTCGAAGAAACTCAAAACTTTAATCTCCAACAAACTACTGATTTACAATCGGATATTGAAACCAGTATAGCTCTACGGTATCCAGCTTTGAGGCTATGCCCCAAACATTCCTATTTAAAAATATAGACCATTATAATTCGTTCACCATAAGTTTAACATGACGTCAAGCACATTTTATTAAATATTTTCCATTTTCTCCTCGTCCAGAGTACGGAAGAGCCAAAACGGGCGAAGCACCTAGAGGTAATTAATCCACATAATAAAATAATTAATCATTATGGTAGATGGAAAGAGGTAAGGCAAAAATTATTATTTCTTATTAGTATTTAATAATCATTTTTGAAGGTTTTTAAAACGGAGAAATACCTTTATTAATTATAAAATCTTATAACACTTAAAACTTAAAAATGATAACATTCAAAAAAATCGCCCAACAGTTTAAAATAAAATAACATTATCAAACTTGTTAGTCCTTGTCGATAATGAGGGGTTCTGTTTACCTGAATATGCGTATAATGTAGTCTAAACGTCAGTTTTAAGCCGCAATGATAAGTTATTACGGATATCTCAATATTTTAAGAGGTTTTATATGCCATATATAATGTTTGAACAATCATCATTTTTAAAACAAATTGTTTAACTTTGAATTATTAATTGACAATCGTATATCAAAACTTCGATTTTTTCGTAAAAACGCGTAAAGTGACAGTGGTGAGCTTTAACATAGTTATGTAGCCGACTCGATGGTCGAATGCGAGGGGTCGGTAACTATAGTAAATTTTATACACAGTAATACTAATTCAAAGTAATTCAAGTAATTCAAAAGTAATTCAAAGTAATTCAAAAGTAATTCAAAGTAATTCAGACCTAATTTAAACTAATACCATAGTAATACATGTAATACAAACTAATTCAGTCCAATTCAAACTAATACCTATTATGAATGTTTCATATAAAATAAGTAATATATAGAAATAGACATGTACATAGATATGTATATGTAAATACAAACGTAAGTATATACATATAAATACTTATGTGTTCTTTGCATTAAGAGGGGGCTGGAAAAATCAGCTTCTACCATGTTTCCGCTAGTAACGCCACAGTAGTATTATTCTAATTATTTTAATTAATATCAAACGGTTTAATCGTAAGATGGCGCGATTTTGGCATCAGCTATTTAAATGTTAATTCCTGTTTTCTTGTACTAAATAGTTTCTACAGAGTGCGCTTTTTCATTGATGCATTGATATCTAATTTAATTATGTTTACGTTGTAAACTTTGCTAGCGTTTATAATTATTTATTCTAGAATATAAAGTTACAGAATATAAAGAATGGGCATTTTGATGAGAGACACAAAAATAATGAAATGCAAGTTAACAAGCTTAAAAAAATTATTTAACTTGCAACCAAAAAAGTTACCAAGTTATGGGAGCGGAAAATTCAAAATATTTCTCTTCAAGAAAGTCACAATGATAATGATTATTGATTTTTAAAATTTATTTTTTGTGTAATATGTGAGAGAAGTGCCATTATTAATACAAAATAAAAATTGTAACAATAGGAAATCCAATATTACTGATATATGCACATATGTAATTACTTATGTATATATTTCAGAATAATAATTATTATACCATGCCATTAATTGCATTAAAAGTTAAATAGTTACAGTTTCGTTCTCAAATACATATAGCTATACGTTATTCACGATAGGTTCCAATGCACGCAGCCATGCACAAAAGTTACTAAATTGTATATTTGTAATATTCAGATTAAAGTTTTGAACATGGCACTCCGATGTCTACCGATGATTTACCTGCACACATATGACATGGCAAAATAGACTAAAATCTATTAGTACTGTAAAAATACAAGGTTTTATTGATGACGTGTTGGGACCTATCGCGAATAACGTATGTATACATATCTACTTATTTATGGGAAACGTTCGCCGCATTCTCAGCATTTCTCAGTAATTCACAGAAATTATAAACAACAGCACGTCGAAATGCAAAATAATTATGCTTACTATCGAAAAACAAATCGAATGAGATTCTATATGTTATAGAATGAAAACTTGTAAATAAATCAAACTGTAGGTATGGCAAATGTACCTACATACATACTTAATTTTAATTGTAATTTTGGAATTAGACCTTTTAATACAATATTATAAATCACGTACACGTACGTATTTGTAGAAATGGTTGGAATTTCACTATTTAGAGTATAAGAAAATATAGGAGTTCAATTTTGAGTTTAGTTTATATGTATAAGAATTAGGAGTTCATTTTCGGTATAGGTACGTTGACTATAAATATTTCACAACGAAATATGCCACCTATGCAGTTTGATGTTTATTTATCAAACGGGATATTAATGTCCACGAATCGCCGGCAATTAAAAAAAATATATCTATAATATTTTTACAGCACCATCTATTCAATAATAGTTGAACAATTTTGTTAGACAAATTCTTCGAAATCAAGTAGGTATCTGTAAGATAGCTTTATACTTGAAAATGACGATTTTTCGGAAAACGGTTTACGAATTCTAGCAACAATCACACCCTGTACTTTTGTATACATAATCACTGAACCTTCTTCTAGTTGCTCCTTATAATATTTTAGTCATATAGTAGCTAAATATCTTATAATTTGAAGTATTCGGCAGCATGTGTACAACTTAGCAAAACTGTTCCTTTAACTTTTTTAGGATAAAAATATAGGGTGAATTTGAAGGGGTATTTGAATTAGTATTTATTATCAATTAAATTTTTTTAATAAAATTTAATAGTTTTTTAGTATTGTTTCCTGAAGTGAATCTACCATAGCGACATCTGTTGATTCTCACTTATCGAACCCCCTCTTAAGGTACAGTTGATTTTAAAAAGATATTTTAAAATATAAAAAATAAAAGATTGAACTTTTAATTTTTAAGATATACTCGATTGTTTTGAAATTAACAGTATTATAATATAATACCCGGAATCGTCGCCCTAATTTATATTATAAATTAGGGTGAAAATTCCGTTGAATAAAATAAAGGGCACATTTTTTTGTTCATAGATCAAAAATATACATTTATAGAAACATGCAACGAGTCGTATTTCTAAACGGTTATCACGACGCTGACTAAACATAAACAAATGAAACATATTTTTAGCATTATCTATACATGTTCCGATTTCGTAGGAGCTCACCTACGTTTGTTACATTTTTCAACAATTCCTTATTAAAAATTTAAAAAAAAAATGTACAAAGAGCTTATAAGGCCATTCAAATTTTATTCCGATGTACGACGCCAATAAAAATTACACAAAAATAACATTTTATCTATGATTTACCTGCACACATGGCAAAGTTAGACTACAAAGATGTTCATACTGTAAAACTACAAGGTGGTACAGCATCATTTACTAACTTGTAGTGATAATATGCATCGGAATAAAATTTGAATGGCCTAGATTACACCGAGTTGCACAGACGCATTACCAACCAAATCGGACGTTCTGGAGAACGCTAATATATTTTATCAAATATTTAGTCTAGATACGTTATTCACGAAAGATTCCAATTTACGTCGTGCATAAAAAGTTATTAAATTGTATATTTGTAATATTCAGTTTAAAGTTTTGAACGTGGCATATTCTACCTTTGATTTACCTGAAACACATGGCATGGCAAAGAAAGACGTAAATGCACATTAAAGACGGCGATCGTTAATAGTCGCCATTTCTCGGATTTCAGTAACGAATCGTAACGGATTCTTTAACGGAAAATTTAGTCGTTTCCGATTTCGCTTATTTTTTAATAAATACATAGGTATTACAATTTCTCTCGATCAGTCTCCGAATTTTCATCATATTTTACAATTTCTAAACTGACCTCACATTGCTTGAAGGTTTTGACTACTTTATATTAACCCTTGTGTTCCGGCACATTTTTAATTAATTAAGTGCCGATACTTACAATATTTAAATTTATATTTACTCCATATTTATATTTTTTTATTAAAATTTTTTTAAACTTAAATTAATATTGTAATTCAATGTAATTCAAAAGTAATTCAAAGTAATTCAAGGTAATTCAAAGTAATTCAACGTAATTCTGTATTACTAGGTGGGGTGAAAAGTAACCTCCTTGGGAATGAAAAAAAATTTTTTTTTAAATGTTTTTTTATTTTATTCAATATAGTCCCCTTTTAGCTCGATACAGTTATTCCAGCGATTTTCCAACTTCTTGATCCCGTCCGAAAAGTAATTTTCCGGAAGGTCTGCAAAATACTCCTCCGTGGCGTCGATGATTTCCTCGCGTGAGCTGAATTTTTTATTGATGAGCCATCTTTTGAGGTTTGGGAAGATATAATAGTCCGAGGGAGCCAAATCGGTGAATGCGACAGCAATTGGAGCCGTAAGTCATTGATTTTAGCCGTGGTTGCGATGCTCTTGTGTGCCGGCGCATTGTCTTGCAAAACAAAATTTTTTCGCTTCATAAGGCCGTTTTGCAGCGATTTCGGCCTTCAATCG
The DNA here is from genome assembly GCA_036326145.1 of Rhagophthalmus giganteus. Classification (NCBI taxonomy): domain Eukaryota; kingdom Metazoa; phylum Arthropoda; class Insecta; order Coleoptera; family Rhagophthalmidae; genus Rhagophthalmus; species Rhagophthalmus giganteus. Next base: position 3,225,339 of record JARFJA010000013.1, read on the forward strand.
CTCCAATAATGCACAGTAATACTCGCTGTTGACGGTTTTCCTTTTCGAGGTAGTCCACGAAGAGTATGCCATGACAATCCCAGAAAACCGACGCCATAACCTTTCCGACCCATTGAGCCTCCTCGGCCGCTTGAGCACTCGTGCCGGCTTCAGTCCATTGCCGGGCACTCATTCTGTTCTCTGGTGTGTAATAGTGGATCCAGGTTTCATCAACAGTTACCAATCGACGCCAAAAGTCCGCCCGATTCCGCATCAGCAAGTCCAAACACTCTTTCGAAGTGCTCTCGCGTTCGTGTTTTTGGTCAGGAGTGAGCATACGCGGCACCCAACGGCAGGATAACTTTTCATATGCAGAATATTGCCCAAAATATGGCGTGTGCGCTCAGTACTAATCTTTGTGGTATCTGCTAGCTCGCGCACCTTCACTTTTCGGTCAGCCAATATCATTTCATGTATTTTTTTGACATTGTCTTCTGTAACCGCATCGGAGGGCCTGCCGCTGCGGACTTGATCGGTAGTGGAGTTGCGGCCACCACGAAACTCTCGAAACCAATATTTGACGGTGTAATCTGACGGAGCATTAGCCCCATAATATTTATCCAACTTTTCTTTTGTTTCCTTCGCCGTTTTGCCTCTCAAAAAATAATGTTTTATGAGAGAACGAAACTCGTTTTTGTCCATACTCAACATGATGCCAAACACGTCAACAACAATCAGCTGTCAAAACACAACTAAATACAGTATCGCACTGAAATTTCGCATGTCTGCCTAAATATGAACGGACTTCAAGGCACCATAACCTTTTTTGCAGTAGCAGCGCATTCTGGCGGTCAAGGAGGTTACTTTTCACCCCACCTAGTACATTCTAGAAACAAATACACACTAATACATAAGTTACCGACCCCCTCGGTCGAGTAGTTAGGAGACTAACCTCTCGCCTAACGGGTCCTGGGTTCGAATCCCGGTACGGGAGGTGAAATATCCCCCTGGTAGAGGGATGTCCCGGGGGGCACTAAAAGTTAATGCCTAACCGATTCCTCCTGGTGTCCTTTGCGGTGTGCTACTAACAAAAAAAAATAGTTATGTAGGATGACATTAACTATATCTGTGCAACGTTATTTTTTAGTAAAAGTTTTTGTTTATTATATAATTTGAATTTTTAGAAATCAAAATTATGCAACCCACAGAACTTATGTAATTGTTTATGTGTTGACGACGTTTCGCGCTTTGAATAACAAGTCCCACCCACTTCCTACTCAATTTACTACGGAAGAAGACAGAGCTATCCTTATCGTTAAAGTAAAGTCAGCGCATTTAATCTGCTTGTTGGAACCGACTAGTATAAATAAAATCATTAAAAGGATACCTAATACTATTATTATGAATCAGGATTTTACCTATATTCTTCACGCATAATAAATAATTTAATGTTACATTTTAGTTTATAAATAAATCAGCTGTTATTATTTTAACCATCGAACTAAATTCAATATATTTATGTGATTATGTAATTTCTGTACAATGTAATACAAAATATATAATGTGGGTGAAATCGATAGATCCATATAGATATAGAGCGAGTCAAAAGTATGTAATATATCAAATAAATTTGAAACAAATGAATTTTTTAAAATCCTGAAATGCGTCAATTTTATGTTTTTTTAAATGCACTTTGTATAATATTTATAATACACATTGTATATTAATTTCTTTTTAAGTTATATTGACGTCATCATAATTTGTTTTAAATGGCAACCCCTGATTGTTTTGCGCGATTTGGATATATTCTTTGTTTGTCTAAATGACCGTATAAAAATGTTAATATGTACCTTATGAAAATATGAATATGTACCATAAGAAAATTATCGAGAAATAAATTATTAAAATATTTTTATTAAAATGCAAAGAGGCTGAAAATCTACTTAACAATCAAAATAAACAATAAATAAATAATAAATAAATCTTAAAAGAGTGGTAGCTGAAAATGGTAGTTAGAATTCAATAATCAGGTTACTGAGAGGTCGCCTTACCTTACACCCCTCGAATATTTTTTATGGGGTTATTTAAAATCAAAAATTTATTCTACTATAATCACTGTACTGTGTCTTTTCTAATTCTACCTGCAACCTCTGCAAGCCGGTTCGCAGACCTAGGGTTGCGGGTGGTTTTGTTCGGTACGGACAACTATATATTCGAGAAAATCACACCTAAAGATTTTAACTTACCACAGTTAACGTAGATAATGATTTATCTACTTACAAAAAGGCGATTGATAACATTTAGCAGTACAATAAACTGCCGCGAATAGAGAAAATCTACTATTTCCGGTTTGGCGGGATTTTAAATATTTCAACTACAATTTATTAAAAAGTGTGCGAAAAATGTCGTGTTTTTTAACAGTAAATGTTTGATGATGCATTATTCTAATAACATATATACTTTTTACAGTATTTTGCATCCATGTAAAGGGAAAATTTGATAATTAAAACAAGTACGTGTGATTTTAAAATTATACATTCAATGACCTTGAAAAAAATAAGACTGTTAAATATTCATAATTTCCAGTGATAATCAAAATTAAAACAAAATTGTATATATAGTTTCCAAGAAACTAGCTAAAAATATGAATTTTTTTACTGTTTTTTGTAAATTACACAAACATTTAACATACGATTTTTTCAAAAACTTGCCATAACACTCACTCAGATTAGTTACTGTGAATTTTTGAAGAATTTTTAAATGTACAGTTGTTATTTTTGGTTAGTTCAGTTTTACCTTAAGAGAATAAAAAATCTAATAAGAATCTAAATGTCTCCAATATGACTGTAAGAAAATGTTAAGTTAGTTAAATATTCTGTAAACGTTTAATCGTTCTTTGTAGTTTAATATCTAGCTACGCTTTGGGTACATAATTATGTTGATAATTCTCGAGTCGCTCCAAACGAAACATTATAAAAACTGTTACTGCTAATGCCCAATTGTTAGGCAGTTGTATGCAGGAAGTTTGAAAAATATGCTTGCGTAAAAGAAACTTTTACTGTACGTTCAAAAACAATATAATTGGGCGACAAGCTTTAAAAGTATTACTTCCTACACTGCAGAGCGTTTTGTTAGATATTGTTATTTATAATGAAATTATTTAATGCCAAATATTGTCAATATTATGCATCAATTTATATTATAAAAAATAACTTTTTTTGAAACAATCGTTTTGTAGGGGAATAATATAAAGCTTCGTCTTTCAGATAAGTGTAAGTTTAAAAAAAATATATATACCGTATTATTTTAATTTTATAAAGTATTATAGTTACAATAACTTTGTACAAAAGGTATTATGAGGTTCGTATAAAATATGACCAATCTATTGATAATAAAACTAAAAATTATTGAACATCATAGAACAATGGCAGCAGAATCACGAAAACTGCGACCTCATACAGACCACAAAAAATATGATAAACAAACATATTTCATATATATCGTTTTCATCTGGCAGCTCTAAAAAAATATATTATATATATACCTATATATGTTATAATTAATAAAGTTTACTAACCATCATCATCTACATAATATATAACTTCTACTGGTTCTTCAAAATTTTCCATGATTAATGCAGTATCAAATCGCTATAGATATTGCTAAATATATTGATTACATTATTTGAGTTATAATACAATGAATAATATTCTTACTTGTGGCAAATAAACACCTTTATAATTAAAAACGCGATAAAATTATGATGTTCTGTTAAAATATGTCCCCTATTTATAACCTTTTATGTATAGTTATATCGATAGTTTTAAATTACAATAAATACTGATAGGTATTCCAGTTAATTCTTATTAGTAATCGTTTGACTCATTAAAAAAAGCAACCGTTATACAGTTACGTATTAATTTTATAAAATTAATATTTGCTTTTTTAAATTTGTATTCACCAAAGTATCCAGGGGGGCTTTGGCTGCTGTGGTTATTAGCTCCACGATCATTGACATCCACGCCTACCAGAGAGATATTTCACCACCCGTACTAGGATTCCGAGGGGTTGGTATAATTTATGTATTAGTGTGTATTTTTTTCTAGAATTTAATACAACACAATTAGACTTGAACTAGTTTGAACTTGTATTACTCTGTATAAAATTAACTATATAGCGAGCTATATAGTTACCAACCCCTTGTGGGATTCGAACCCAGGACCCATCACGTGAGATGGTAGTTTCCTGACCGCTCAGCCATCCGAGTCTGCATATATTTCCTTTAACAATATACACTATAAGTACACTATACACATAAGTACCCTATAACCATTAATCATCGAACACTAGGTTCCGAAATCTTCGGCAGGGATTCGATTTCATTCCTCATGCAATGCGGTGAACAACTGTGTGGTGTTTTATGGGCGGATTCATCTCGTACGTAATCGACACTCAAGATGTTCAATGAGGTTGGAGGTCACGACTTTGGGCCAGTCGAATTCATCCACTCCCATTTCTTCAAACCACGTTGTAATAGCATTTGATTATTATGAACCGCTGCGTTGTGTTGGAAACGACATAAGTCAGTAATATGTAATAGTTTCGCCATCAAATCTATGTTATTAATCTCCTTAGAGCCTAACAAACAAAACATGTGTGATAGCTTTGTCAAAATGACCGCTTACGCGGTTCAAGGTAGTTAAAAACGTCCGTGGTACTTCTAGTTTCTTTTTATACATTTTAACATTGATAACTTAACCCATAGTCACAGATTTTTACTATTTGCAACGGCATCGGTATGTGGAGGTGTAGTGTTCCCCAGAAGTTATCCTTCTACTGGACATACATTTGACCCACTCGGTAGGGATCGTGAAAAAATACGTAACGCATTTTTAACTCTTTTTAACTCTAACATCGTAATACTCTGTCAGACATGGTCACATACCCACCCGCCTCCTCTAGCGTTACATACGTCATTTATGTACGATCTCAGTCCAGAGCTGGGACTCTGCCGAATTGCAATGCATCGCATGACGTCATTTTGACATCACTTGCTATCGCTTGATATTCTACCGTCACTTTGCGATCGTAGTTTTATTCCTACTACTTATGTACACTTCTTTAAAAGTATGCAAAATTTGTAAAATGTATAGTATACTTTTGTAACTAGATTGCATTTTTACGGAAATACACGAAGTGCAAGCAATTTACCAAATTTACTTTCAAAGGCTATTCTATAGTATGACGTCATGCGATTGCATTGCAATTCGGCAGGGTCTCAGCCCAGGTTAGTAGAATTATCTACTAACCATCATGCTACTAACCTTAGATCCCAGTATAAATGAATTAATTTAAAAAGAACTAGAAGGCGTGATGGTCGGGCAAGTTTTAACGCCTGTCCGGCTCACCAACGATTGGAGGTTAGAATTCTTTTGTAATCATGGACGTTTGTGAATGTTCTAGTTTATATTAAATTAAGAAATGTAACGCTCACATACATGTTACTGTTTATACATTTTTAGAAACATTTTATAATACGGTCAATTCAATTTTAATAAAATAAAGGAAGTCAATCAACTCCGTTTACTTTTAACTGTCACATATTATATAATAAAAAAAATTGTTCTTATACCTATTGTTTTTACGTGTATATTTATTGTTTCCCGTTTTTTTTATATTTTTATAAAAAAATATTTTTTTGTAATTCTAATAACCTATTCTTCAATAAAGATAAGAATTACGCCGTGAGTTATCTTAAAACAATAAGATATATTATGTGAAGGAGCGATACCAACTATTATAAGTGAAACCTGAAAACATTCTTTATAGAACAAAATGATAAATACACATATTTACTGTACTTAAAAGAACTATTTAACAAGCACGAAAATTAAAAAATAAACTAAAACTAACGACATAAACGCTAAGGAAACGCCACAAGACACAATGACAAATGGTAACTTTTCAATTTGAACAGTATATACGAGATTGGCTGGAAACAAGCGCAGTTTAGTAATCTGCGCACGATGTCTAGTATACGTTCCAAAGTTAATGTAAATATCATAGGCGTACAGTGGTGCCTCACATAACGAACTTAATTCGTTCCAGGAGCAAGTTCGTAATGCGAAAAGTTCGTTATGTGAAACGCGTTTTCCTATATAAATACATGTTAAAAAAAATAATTCGTTCTGTAGCATAAAATATGCTAAGATGACATAAAAAAAGATAAATTTTTTGTTATTATTTTTATTTAGATACATACATCTAAAGACATAATTTTTTTAATTTTAAGACAGACTAAGTAGAGTCTACCGAATCTTGCACATCTTCATCCATTTTCTGCTTTTTGGCCGATGGTTTCATGAAAAACCTGTCCAAAGTCGTTTGTTTTTCTCTTTTCTTCAACATCTGCCGGAAATAACGGACAAGAGTATCGGAGTAAAGATCGTTAATCCTGTTTGCTTCAGCTGAATCCGGATAGTGGGCATTGGTGAACTCCTGAACTGCTTTCCATTTGACCAGGATGTTCTTGATGTCAGCAGTTGGGATTGGTTGATTGTTTGATTGTTGATCCTCGTTATCAGATGACGCTTCCCTTTGAGCATTGTCCTGTTGCAGGACCAGAAGTGCTTGGAGCTCTTCAGTTGTCAGCTCTTCTTCGTGTTCCTCAATAAGCTCCTCTACATCCTCTTCCTCTACCTCTAATTCCAGCCTTTGGGCCACTGTGATGATGTCCTTCACCACTTCTGTGTCATCAACAACTGCTTCTTCCTGGGTCCACGAAGGCACAAGCATCTTCCAAGCAGAAATGAGGGTCCTTTGTGACACTTCTTCCCAGGCCTTCTGTATAAATCGTATTGCCATAAGGATATCAAATTTCTTCTTCCAAAACTTTCGGACAGTCATATTGTCTCCACCAAACTCGCATTCTTCAAACACCTTATTAAAGAGGGCTCTAGTGTAGAGTTTTTTAAAGTTCGCAATAACTTGCTGATCCATTGGCTGAAGAATGGATGTGGTGTTTGGTGGCAAATACTGCACCCTGATAAATGGATAATTTTCCTGCAATATTTCCTGTAGATCTTTTGGATGAGAAGGGGCATTGTCAAGTATCAGAAGGGCTTTGAGCGGCAGTTCTTTTCCAGCAAGAATTTCTTCACGGCAGGAGCAAAGGTTTCCAGAATCCATTCGTTGAAGATAACTTGGGTCACCCAGGCTTTTGATTGGACTTCCAATGGACGGGCAGTTTGGACTTAATAACGTTATTTTGCTTAAAAATTCTTGGATTTTCAGAGTGATAAACCAATAGAGGTTTGATCTTGAGGTCTCCGCTGGCATTAGACGAAAACATAAGGGTAAGTCTGTCCTTCATGGCTTTGTGTCCTGGCAATTGCTTCTCCTCTTTTGTAATGAAGGTTCTGCTCGGCATTCTTTTCCAGAAAAGACCCGTTTCATCGGCATTGAACACTTGTTGTGGGCAGTATCCTTCATCCTTAATACATTTTGAAAGTTAATAGAGAACTTTTCTGCTTCTTTTTGTCAGCACTGCCAGCCTCACCATGCATAGTAACGCTGTGGATTCCACACCTTTTCTTAAATCTAAAACCACCCCTGCTGGCTTTAAATTCTTCTTCATTATCTTGATTGCTGCTACTTCCAGAGACGTTTTTCTTTAGATCGTCATAAATTATCTTGGCTTTGTGACAGATAATATCTTGGGTTGTTACGTCACCTTTCACCTGCCTGTCCTTAATCCAAATCGCTAATAGCTTCTCCAACACCTCGTGGAGTGAAGACCTATGTTTTCATTAAATAGTTTTGATACTCCTTTGGCTACTGTGGCTGCTTTGATTGCATCCTTATTTGTCAAAATGGTGAAAATGGTGGTCTTGCTTAGGCCAAACTCTTTGACGAGGTCACACTGTTTTACTCCACATTCACTCTTTCTAATTATTTCCTGTTTCATTTCAACAGAAATCACCTTCCTGCTTTTTTTAGAACCCATGATATAAAAAAAATATTGAGTTTAACTTAAAAGGACGACTGCTGTGATACGTGCGTAAGTTAAGCGCAGTGACTAACGACTGCAGTGCCTGCGCGGGAGGATGCAATACATCGGCAGCGATCGTGGAAGCGCGGGCGAGTTCGTTGTGTAAAGCGAAGTTCGTTGTATGAATCATGAAATGAACGAATAGGAAGTTCGCTGTGTGCAGCGTTCGCTGTGCGAGGCGTTCTTTATGCGAGGCACCACTGTACTTAATTTTTAAACATAATATACCCTACCCAAGCAACATCGACCTCAAATTTTATATTTCAACTTTCCAATTATATGTTTACGCATTTTCATTACCGTTTCATATTGTTTCTAAAAGAGCATTAATGAGGATGAGATCATTAATGAAGCGTTATTCCATTACATAACAATTTTGGTATAAGTATAATTACTATAAATAAGTTCTTTAACTATGAAAACCACCTCCGCTATTGACTTTGCCATCTCTACTTTTAGTGCGCAGAAAATTGATGTCAGTTATTTACAACCGAACATATTTACAAGTGAACATTCTTTATTATACAGAATGGCTGAAAAAATAACCCAAAATGAGAAAAACCGCCTTTTACTATATTTTGACGACTACAAACAAAGTTTAAACGCAATTGGAAATGGGGAAATCAAAATTTCCAAACGTTTATCCCAATCATGTCCATCATTGCTACCAAGGTAAACGAACATTTATACATATATACACGAACATACTTTAGATTGTTTGACATTTTATGTTTTATGACATAAATTATATTTTTCATTTGGAACCTATAGGTACTATTTTATGAAATCAAATAAATGGTTCGTGTGGATTGAATACCTTAATTTTGTTCAGTTTATATAAATCGATACGTTTCGAAATAATTGTAGAACAATAAAGAAAGAAGTCATTGAACAGTCTTAAGCAGCACAAATCACTAATAATATTATTATATCAAGTGAATAAATTATATATAGTTAACGAAATTTCGGGGAAATCATCAATATGTTAAATTTAAAGACCAAAGCTGGTAAAGTTTCTTAGCCAAATCAACCATTAACATTGACATTAACTGTAGGTAATAAAAGTTTCTAAAGCAAAAATATAAATCTTCAACAAGTACCTACAAGTCTATTTTAACCCTTTCCCGACGAACGGTACTCACAAAAGTACCACTTCTTTATAAAGTTAATAAAATCTAACTTTTACTCACGACTTCGTCTGCGAAGTTCGAGGGGTAATTCTCGTTGGAAGTCTTTAAAAGTCCCTGGAAGTCTTTAAAAGTCCCTGGAAATCCTTAAAAATTCCTGGAAGTCTTTGAAAGTCTCTGGAAATCCTTGAAAATCCTTAGAAGTCTTTGGAAGTCCCTGGAAGTCTTTAAAAGTCCCTGGAAATCCTTATAAATCCCTGGAAGTTTTTGAAAGACTCTGGAAATCCTTGAAAATCCCTGGAAGTCTTTGGAAGTTCCTGGAAGTCTCTGAAAGTCCGTGAAAGTCTTTAGTTGTTGGAAGTCTCGTGTACATAATTTTTTTGGAGATTTATCCCTCGGCGAAGTTTTAAAAATATCCGATAAAACGTATCCCACAAATTTTATAATTCAAAGGTAGTAAGTCACAAAATGATCAAATTTCGAAAAAAACATACTTACCCCGTTACAGCTCCTTAGGAGTAGGATTTCTAAAAATCATTTTTTAGTAGGAGCCTACATTAAAAAGGAAGATATCCTCCAAATCTCGCGTTTCTAGGACTAGTGGTTGAGGTTGGACGTTGATATGTCAATCAGTCAGTCACGCTACATTTTTATATACCTATATAGAAAGATACTAATAAAGCAATATGGTTTGTATGAACTGCCAATATTTTCAAATAGCACATACTGAATAAAGAAAAAATACATGTAATGGATTGCCCACATTAATAGTACTTATAGTTTTATGTAGATTGTTTTGCTACATAGACTAACCGGTAACCAACCTGGTGATCTCACAATCACTCAATCTAATTTTGCTTTCGTCAATTTGGTAAAAATATTATGGCAATCGTTTTTAGTCGTGGATGTTTGTTTTACGTATTGAGTATACAGTTAGTACTTTTGATTGAATCATCTATGGACTTTTGATTTTAATTTTAGTACGATTTATTTCCCGAAATTCTCGTGGACCTTAAACTAAAAAAATATGAAATAAGATACTGAAAATAAATTTAAAAAAAATGAAAGAAACTTTTTCAGGTTTTTAGTTTTTCTAATCAAGAAATCGATGCTCGATTAGAAAATGGTTAAAGACTAATTTAAATTGATCATGATTGCATTTATACAATAAATATTTTCTTAATTTAGTGTGAAGATTCCACAACCTAAATGTACATTGACTAAGGAACAGCTACAAAAAATAACAGATAGTAGTTATAATGACCGTTCAGAAAAAGAGGAAATGTATTGCAACGATTCTTTAATGCCAGTTAAAATAGGACGCATGATTGGAGCTAAGAACGAGAAATTAAAAATTATAAGGAAAATGTGGAAGGGGGTGTTTTTCTACTGTATGGTTATGTAAAGATATGAGGTATATATATATGACAGTAACTAGTTTAAGAGTAACAGATGTTTAGTTTATGTTTATAATATTTATTTTGCTTTAGTAACCAACAATACTCTGCTATGAAAATACTCCAATCTATAAATGGTTTTAATAATAACGGTATAAGAGAAATAACCGTTATGAAGTTGTTTAAAAGTAGTGATCTTAATACCGAAGGTTACAATAATGTCCTTCGCATACAAGGTTTCTTAAAGAAAAGAAGAATCTATGGGACCCATATATGTATGAATTTTGATTTAATGGGAATTTCTCTGAAACAATTACTTGCTAGGAGCAACTTTCAAGGGTTGGAAATGGCAGGAGTGGTAAATATCGTGAAATAAGTAAGAAAATGTTAATTTAATTGTCTATTAATAACTATGTACATCAAATTATTATTACAAATTGAATGAAGTATTAAGTAGGTATATCAAATTAATCAAATAATCAAAAGGTATTATTATTTATTAAAATAAGATATCGGTTCTAGAATATTATATTATTAGATTAATGTAAAACACATGTTTTTATCAAAATAATGACAGAATTATCAGTTCAACTGATAATTTAAAAATGTTCTCCACTTCTAATTTAAAATTTCTTAATAATCCATTTTAATTTCTTAGATATTGCAAGGTGTTGCCTATATACATAGTAAACATATTATTCATGCAGATCTAAAACCCGAAAACATATTAATTGTTCCCTCGGCACACTACATCAATAATATTGTTCAGGAAGCACAACGTTTTATTGATTTGGGAATTCAAATGTCAAAAAGTTATGGTAAAAGTAATTAGTTTTATTACTTAATCTGTTTCGCTTTCAATATTTCTTCTTTATAGTCACAATATTAGATTGGAACAAATACTTAAATACCTCACATGGACAAACACTGCCCAAGTATGACAGAAATGTTTCTTGTGCACATTATAAGAAACGAATGATACCCAACAAATTTTATTGCGAAGACGACATGAAATATTCAACTGCTTTTGTGGACCCCCATATCCAAATAAAAATATGTGATTTTGGAATCGCTTTTTGGGAGGTAATTGTTTTTTAAATATTAGTAATATGTATTACCTATAGAAAGTTGAGCAAGAATTATTCCAAAAAGATACAAATTAAATTTTTAAAAGTATTGAACATAAGTATTTTTAATTTTAACAATGCTATAATAAAATTATTAGAAATACAGATAGTATATCGGACAATATATTGTTTTCCACAAACCAGTTAATCTGCCCCAGGATAACCAGGAGTACACCGTATTTTTCTTACAACCTTATCTAATAATTACATATTTTGAATTTCAGCATGAAGAAAGTGATGGATTTATTCAAACACGCCCCTATCGTGCAATGGAGGTAATTATTGGGGCAAGAATTAGTTATACTGTTGACATTTGGTCAATTGCTTGCATCGCTTTTGAGTTAGCTACTGGAAAATGGCTATTGCATCCTCACAAAAAACATACTAAAGTATTAGAATTAAATCATTTAATTCTAATTTGGATCTATTTTGGAGGTATTCCACTAGAAATAGCAAGACAGGGCAAACATTTTCCAGTTTATTTTCATAAATCAGGTGAAATGATTATTCCATAATTAATCAAATTAGCTATTTGGTTAATCTAAGTTGTCATTGTTTACAGGAACATTAAAATATATAAATCAGAACATCTTAAAAACATTTAAAATTGAAGATTATTAGAAAAAACATTTGGGTGGAACAGAACGAGGGCGATCAAGTTTTCAAAATTTTTGTATCGTTTATTGGAACTAAATCCTGGAATGCGTTATACAGCTACTCAGGCTCTTAACAGCTCTTGGATTAAAAAAACTCGTAACGATTAAACATTTACTACATGTACTTTCGTTTGCGTTAATTTTTATAGTGTTTCAATGTTTGAATTTATTAACGATTATGTAGTTTTCTATTTTTAATAATAAATTACATTTTTATTATTTTATTAATTTTTTTAATCGAGACTCATTTATAACCTAATAAAATCTCACGTAATTATATGCTACTCGTATAAATTTTAATGACCTTAGTCATTAATCTGTATAGAATAATTATAGGTATTTTACCTTTAGGAATATATTTTGCATATTTCATACTAGTTAAATTAATTTGCACAAAATTAAAAATTACTCTGTCCAGTGGTCTATTTTGAGAAAGTTATGGACTGATGAAGTTCAAGTTTATGGTACAAAATAGTTACTGTATCACATCTCTTCTTGAAAAACAACTTAAAGGGTTTAATTAATCTGAACAGTATGTAATTTTCATACGAATACTAATCGTTCTCTTATTACACTACATCAATAACATCGTCCGGTAAGCAGAACGCTATAGAGAATTATGTGTTCAAATGCCAAAAACTTATGATAACGATTAGTTTTGTTACCGAATCTATTACACAATTATTTTATTCTATAGTTACCACGTTAAATTGGAATGAATATTTAAATACTTCACAAACGCACATACTTGGACAAACGCTGTCCAAATATAACAAAAAGTCGATTCGTTATGAATTTTTTAAAAGACGAGAAATACCCACAATATTATTTAATCTGGAAGATGCCATAACATATTTGACTGCTTTTGTTGATTCCCATATCCAAATCAAAATATTTAGTCAAATATTTATAATCGAGACATTTAGTTCTAATTTGGAACTATTTTGGAGGTATTCCACTAGAAATAGGAAAACAGGGCAACAAATTTGAATTATATTTTCATAATCCAGGTGAGATGATTATTCCATAACCAATAAAATTATTTATTTAATCTAGCTAAGTATATTTGTAGGAGAATTAAAAAATATAAACCCGGGAACGTTAAACATTCGTAAAATTGAAGATGTATTAGAAAAAATGTTTGGATAGAAAAGAATAGAAGAATCCGAAAGTTGCAGGGGACCTATTCTAATTCATTTCGACTGATTTTGCCGCAATTTAATGACATCAGAACATTGATTTGGCTACTACCGATAGATGGCTACGTGGTTAATTTCAACAAGTCGAAATCTGAATTAGAATATACCCCCAGGAATTTTATTTTACAGGAGCCCACATTTTGGGTCGTTACATGTTTGTAAGCAGATATATTTCACGAAAATACTAATCGATTTTTCTGGTGGAAAAAATCAGAATAGTTACAAAATTTTAACAGACGATGTCTTTGCCCTAGATGCATAAGATAATCAGAATAACTCATTTTCGCAAAACGTGTGGGTTACGCCCTTCTGCCAAAACGCCGTCGATATATTGGACACAGTCAAACATAGCACAACCACTTCCATTTCCTTGGACGTTTCAATTTATTTTTAGACGCTTGTTGAAACGAAAAGAAGTGCAATTTTTCTGGGGGGTTTCCGAGTCAAAATTATTCCTTTAGGATTATTAACATAATTATTGAAAAAGTAACAATTCGCTTATCCGAATTTTTATCAGTTCTTAACAAAACATAGTGAGACATATAATAAAATATTTGTGTAAGTATTTAGTTAATCATATTCGATAGATTTTTTTGGTTATGTTCTTGCGCACATCAGAATTTGTTTTTAATTCCAAAATGTTATTTAATTGCTGTTATGTAGACATAATTTTTCTAATATTATGTTAGTCACGATATCGTTTGTTTATTATTTTTTTACCGATGACTTCTTCCCAATGCCCAAACTACCCAATTCGATGATATTTTGCCAAACGCACGAATACGCCATGTTTTCCAATTCCTTTGAGTTATTGATAACCGCCAACGAAACATTTTTAACAACCAAACAACTGTTTTTTTCTCTAGTTACTTTTGTGATAACAATAGAATAACCTTTTTACATGGTATTTATACAAATGCATAGAGAAACAAATTCTAGATCTAAGCATTCTTTCTGGGAATAATAATTTCCTAAACTGACCACATTGTCCTATTATAAGCAAATTTTGATAATCGATGGTAATCTTCAAAAGGATTTCGAATGCATAGTGAATCGTTTACGAATTTCTAGGTAAAGAACTTAACAATAAGTTATCTGAATTCCACATTAGCAGGTTTTTACTTTTATAATTTTGTTCACGTTGAGGGGGGAGGGGTCCTAATTTACGTTCCGCTTCCACGTTATAAACATTTCCGTTTCAGTATGATGAAAAAAATATTATCGTTTCTTTATTATTTTTAAATAATATTCCTAACAAATTATAACCACGTTTATAACCTAAAATAACTACGTTTGAATATTTTAAAATATCAAAACTCTTTAAAGCATTGCATTTCTCGTAAAACGTAAAATGTATCATTAAAAAAATTCCAAACTCGACGAGAAAACCGGCTACTTAGGTTTTGTTAACAATGAAATGATTAGAAGGGATCTCATACTGTGCCACTCGCCCATCGCCTCGGGCGCATGCATTACTTTTTTGGTCGCCTGTACAACATGTGGCTTTTCTAATGTTGTGTCGGAGAATGAAAAAACTTTTTTTTCAACCCATGGAATAGCATTATGATGTTACCTGTTTATACATATACATAGTAGATATATTGTTCAAAATATACATACATACAATTATGCTACACGTTGTTGCCATTATTATTTACTATGTTTCACCCTATATATTTTTTTTAAGTTATAAATTAATTATATTAAATTATCCTATCTACTCTAACATTTATACTAATTCTATTACTGTTCCTACTACACCTAGCCGTCTTGCTCTGTTTATAATCATTCACTATTTCTCACCCTTTTTACTGTTCGTTCCTTTTACCACTCCCAATCTTCATTTCCAATCCACTCACCATCCGACTTCCTTCACTCCTCTGCCACTGCGTATTTTCTTGGCACTTTTAATTAGTCTTTCACAATTTTTACCCCTCTTAATTTCTCCCTTACATTTTATTAATTATTCCCCTAATTTTTTAATTATATCTGACCTTTCTCAAAATTACACTCTTAATCCAAATCCTTTTTTTTCACTGTCTCTCTTTTATCTTTTTATTTTTTTTTGTTTCTGGTATCCCGTATCATAGCAATACATAACCCGATCCTCTTATATACTTATACCTTTATATCTATGTACCTATAGCATATACATATCTATATTGTATCTATATATTATATTTATACCTATATAATTTTTATCTTAAATAGGAATCGTACTCAACCAGAAAACATGTATACAAGATCAGAAACAAGTATAATTTTAAAAACGACACATGTGATGATTAAGAGCAATAAGAAAATGGGTATGAAACAATTGTGCAAATTGATCCATCAAGAAATAAAACATCATCGTCATAATAACTATCGACAGATGGAACAATTCACAGCCGAAGGTCGAGCACTGTTCGTTAGAAATGCGCATGCAGAAAATAGGAGGATTGGATACAAGTTGATAAAAGAACAAGTGGAAGAAAAATTAGATATATATAAATGTGATAACATTCTCGATTTAACTAATAATTCACGTACCGTTCCTCATGAATGGAACTTTTATTCTTCTCTAGGGCTTAAAAATATTTATCTAGTTGATCCCATGCATTATTGGCCATACGTATTTCATGGTACATGCAGCCAAGGTAATAAAATACCATTTATTTTAGTAATTGCCGTAATTCTATTTTTTCTTTTTTTTAAGAACATGTACTTACTTCGCTTATTCCAGAGGCCACGGGTTGGAACAAATCTGATGATTATGAAATTAAGATATTATTCTTCAAACAACTTAGCAGTGATGACGATAGTTCAGATTCAGGTAAAGTAATTGTTATGTTAGATTTTATATTTAAAGAGTAGATACATTTAATAATGCATTTTTTTTTAATTTATAAAACGAGAAAGAATTTCTGAACCCTAGCAAAAGTATAGTGTTAAATAAATTCTTATTTAAAATTGATTTTTACAAAAATTCACAAAATAAATTCCACATTTATTTTGAACAGTAACTTGTATTCTATAAATAAATTAAGTTTTTCTTATTATTCTATGGAAATGAAAGTTTCATTTGAAATATATATTATTACATGTACTTTTCTTTATGTGCAATGGCGATTCTTTTTAAGAATAAAAATTAATTCCTTTCTGTTAATTTTATTTAGACGGAGACAACTAACGGATTGATCATAGGAGGAATTAATTGAAAACAACATGCCGCTCATCAAAATTTCGTAAATTCATAAAATAAACATCTTTTCAACAGTAAAAAATGTATTATTATTATCATGAAATATTATCATTTAAATATTAATTTTTAATTTCATATGGCAATGTAAAATCTGAAAATTCATATTTCAACGAAACACTTTTTGCTAGTATAGTAGCATTACTTTAGACTTCTGCCTAAATTGCTTTACAGTAACATCATATAAACCTACATTGTGTGTTTCATAGATGAGTTTTACATTTACGCCTAATTTTTTAAAATTTAATTTCTTATTGTTTACCTTATACCTATCATTTCATATTAAAATCAATATCCCTCCATACTTATATACTATCATATTGCCCTTTAGAAAGTTTTGAAGAAGGTAAACGAATGTTGGGAATGTCGAAACGGGAAATGTTATTAATGGCCAGGTATAATAGTCAGTCATGATAATAATATCAAAGTGCGTTTGTTTACCCCGCTTATGGCCAGTTGTACCAAATAAATGAATTATTTAATCTAGGATTAAGTTATTGTCATGATAATCAAAGTTTTTGACCAATACAAAACCATTATTAATCAATTTAATCTTGAATTAGTTAATCCTACGTTTAATTTAGTTTGGTGCGTTTGCGTTTAACGAGGCCGTTAAAATAATAAAAACGATAGAGCACAGGGCTGAATATCTCCAGAATGATATTCAATTCAATATACCCTTAGAAAATACGTCTATCAAATATTTTAATTTAACGCTATCCGACAAAGATAAATTATCATGACTTAACTTACTGATATGAAACTATGGTAAAATAGGATCACTTCATGCGGTTCTCTAAAACATTTTAGAAGATCCAAACTCGAGAAAGTAATTTTAAGTGCTGTAAGTTTTGCGGATTCTCTAATTGTTTGTCGAGGAATTGATTCAAATTGATCGTACTGAATAAATACACATGCATATTTATGTACAATTACCGAATTGTCAAAAATTAAGGTAATAAAAACAACGTAACTATTACATTCGACTAATCAACTTTATTTGAAAATCGATATCTCGCGAAAAATTGTATAGAGAATCAACTGATTCCTTTTAAAGGCGAATTTCAATTAAGTTATCGAGTACTTTTTTCTGCTTAAAATTGGTAGATTTAAAGACATGTAAAATTGAAAAATTTCTAATAGTGTGGAAGCCGTATATGAGACACAGCCAATAAGTTTCAAAATCACTTCCATTTTATTCGACAGTTCATTTGTAAACGATTCGTTTAAAGACGCACAAATTTACTAAAGGTGTTTTGAATTAAAATTGTTCCTTCTTGAGTATTACAGTTATTAAAAAAACATCGATTCATTTATCCATGTTTTTTATTAGTTTTTATCGAAGTTTATAGCGAGATAATACCGATGTAAGTATGTAGATAGGCACTTTTAAATTGTTTTAGGTTATGTTCTCGCGCACATTCACAATTTGTTTTTAATTTCAAAGTTAGGTACTTGCTATTATTTAATTATATTTAGACAAAGCTTTCCAAATATTATTAATAACTGTATCGTTATCGTTTCTTTGTTCTTTTTTTTTTGTTAATAACTTTCTTCGCCATTCCCGTTCCCATTTCCCAATTGTCTTCAGTTATCAGTAGTATGTTATTATGCTTCGATCGCAGAATCGTGTTATAAAAAAAATGATATTTTGAAATCCAAACACTGTGTATAATAAGTATATTTGGTCAGATATGTTGCAAATGGCCTCCTCTGTCGTCCCTTTAAAAGTTCACATCCATATCCTTTAAACCCAGTATACAAACATCATATATTACTTATCTCATTTTAAACAGAAAAAGTAACAACTAAAAAAATGTATGCTAGATCAAATATACTAATGCTTCAGATATTTTTCTACTTTTGGATTTCCAATAGTTTTTAAGTTTCAACCAAAAATTGAAGAACATTTCAAATTATGGGGGCCTGAGTGGTCTGTCTCTCGACTGATCTTCTAGTGCACTCACGATTGCGGGTTCGAATCCCGCTACTACCATGGATGATTGTGAATGTAGAATTAGAAACAAAAAAAGAAACGGCTAGGTATGCTACACTCTACCAGCACCGGTGTATAACACCTAGCAAACAAGTGCTGGACACGATTTAGTACTCAGGAGGATACATCCTAGGGAATATCACCATATACGCATACCGACGTAATTGCTAAGAACACATAAATGCTGGGCGTATGGGCACAGATCCCAAGTCCATTAAAAAAAAATTCGAGTTATAGCATTCACGCATTCTTTTAATATTAATATTATTAACAACAATAGTGTATAAAAACAAGTAATACAAAGACTTTAATTTCTTCATAGATCGAATATACGTAAACTTTTAAAAATATCAACTAATTAAAAATATGAACGTAAAAAAGTTATCGAAGCAGAAGTTACAAGAGAAAAGACGCCGTCGTCGTAATAGTAATTTCCTAATTGACCGTTTAATATCCCAAAATCGAAAACGATACTGTAAAAATGAGATTGAAGATAAGAGGAGGATCGGATTACTTATCGTTACAAAAAGAAATACAACGCACGTCTCGTATGGATAAGTGTGTATTCCAACACCAACTAACTAATCCACGTGCCGACCCCCTTCAAGATAATTCTTTTTCTGTATGGCGTCAACTTATTCTTGAATTTATTCCTCTACTTCTGACTGATGATACGCACAGACAAGGTAATAAATCACAGTTTATTTCTGTAGTTATTACAATTATCTTATTTTTAATAACTTCTATTCCAGAAATCGCTGATTATTTTGAATCCGTCGATTCGGAAGCTAAACTATTATTTATCGAATGTCTTGATATTTGCAACGATTTTTCCGATTCTTCAGGTAAAATAATTCTCATATTAAATGTTACATTTATTATTTATAAATCACGAAAGAATTTCTATACACAAGAATAAAGCGGATACGGACAACTCGATACGGCCAACTCGACGCGAACCTAACTTGATGCGAGCCCAATTCGATGCGAGACAACTCGATGCCACGAATTATTAGTATAGCATTTTGGAAGATAATAACAAATCATTGTTTTGAATTATATTATGAATTTACTGTTATGAATTTTTGCGTAAAAATAAACAAAAATAACCGGATCTAGGAAAGACAATATAATGAAAGAAAATTGATCGAAAGAAAAGTTTAATTTAAATGGTCTTTCATTTAAAATTTAGTATAGTTAGGTATATAACAAAGTGTATCTTTTAAAAAAAGTTAAATGTTTAACAAAGCTTTTAAAAAAATTTTATTTGTAAACGCTGTACATATTATTGTAAATATTGTTTGTAACTATAAACAAAAATTTTAAAAATTTCCCTCGATAAATTATCTTTCCTAGATTCGGTTATTTTTTGTTTATTTTCACGTAGAAATTCATAATTGTTATACTTTATTATTTTATTTCCCAAAATACTATACTAATAATTCGTGGCATCGAGTTGGGCTCGCATCAAATTGGGTTCGCGTCGAGTTGGTAACATCGAGTTGTCCTAGACCCAGAATAAAGTAATGCTGGACTAATTTTTATTAAGGGGTTATATCTGTTTGAAATTTTTTGTTTTTCCATTTTTTTTTATTGGCTTAAATGATGTAAAAACATCTCAAGAATAATATCAAACAACATTTATTGATGAAAACATTTTTTAAATACTCCTAAAATATAAATATTTGAAGCAACTCTGGGCGCTTCGAAATGACAATCTGCGAGCACGTGCAGCATTCGTTGTTTGCAAACTGTACTTGTGTATTTCTGTAGTTGCTTTGCTTTTGTTTACGAACTTTTAGTTTGTAAACATGAGTGATAAAGTATATGTGGGCCACAAGGGCAGCAAAATTAACAATAGGCGCCCACTTAACCGTCATTCTTTGGAGAGAGACTCGGAGTACGTTAGCGCTTCTGCAAAGAAATTGAAACTTGCTGATTCTAACGATGATAGAGAAGTTGATGATGGTTTTGGATATCGTTTCGTGAACTTTATGACTGTATTTACTACTCTTTCACAAATTATTGTGTGTAGAAAGTGCAAGGGTGACGTGCGTTTTACCGAAGGAAGCAAACGCGGGCTCGGTTTTAAAATTATCGTGAGTTGTGATGCCTGCGGTGAATTTTATATTTATAACTGTCCGTTAATAAATAACCATACGTATGAAATAAATATACGACTCACTCTTGCAATGCGTATCCTGGGAATTGGAATACATGGTATCAAAAAATTCTGGGCATTTATGGATCTTCCGAAGCCCGTTTTTCAAACGACGTATGACAGTATTATTCAGCATATCTCAATAGCTACTACATCAAGAAAGCAGTTGAGAAGGAGAAGCAGATGACCCTCGAGAATTCTCAAACTAACGGGCTTACCATTTCGGGCGACGGTTCATGGAGAAAAAGAGGCTTCTCTTCGCTTTTCGGATTAGTTACACTTATTGGTTGGTTCACCGGCAAAGTATTAGACGTGTGCGTAAAATCTAAATACTGTAAGGCTTGCGAGTATTGGAAGAAAAAAGAAGATAGTACTGAATACGAAGAATGGTTTGATGCACATCAGTCGCAATGCCAAATTAAACATATGGGGTCGGCGGGAAAGATGGAGGTTGATGCAGTTGTGGAAATGTTTAGACGATCCGAGACTCTGTACGATGTCAAGTACGCTAGCTACGTCGGCGACGGTGATTCAAAAACCTATAAAGGTATCATTGATGCCAAGCCGTATGACGATTTTAATGTTGCCAAAAAGGAATGCATTGATCATGTTCAGAAGAGAATGAGAACTCGTTTAAGAAACTTAAAGAAAAAAATGAAAGGTCTGGGCGGCCGCGGCAAACTGACTGGCAAACTCATTGACGAATTGTCTATTTATTACGGTCTTGCAATCAGAAGAAATCCTGAATCGGTTGAAAAAATGCGTAAATATTTATGCAACTTTATATCATAAGATTTCAACCGATGAGAAGCCGCAACACGAGAACTGTCCGTCCGGAATCGAATCTTGGTGCTCTTGGCAACGAGCAAAAGCTTCTAATACTCTCGAGGTTTATGAACACGATCCCGCAATGCACGATGACGTTTTCAATGCAATCAAACCTATTTACGATGAACCTTGCTCGAACGACCTTCTATCTCGCTGCTTGGGAGGATTCACACAAAATGCGAATGAATCGTTTAACGCAGTCGTGTGGACGATCGCACCGAAGGCAATCTCAAGCGGAAAAGCTGTGCTTGATATAGCGACTAATATCGCAGTAATTATATTTAATGATGGTTTATCAAGCATTTTTTATGTTATGGATGCACTCGGAATAACTGTTGGTCGACAATCCTACGATTTTTGCATGGAGAGCGATTCAAATCGTATCAAACTCGCCGAACGTGCGATGTCGGACATTGCAAGAACCTGTCGGCGCGACGCTAAATCGTCCAAGAAAGAGCTGGAGAAGAGTTATTTGAACTTAGAAGGGCAGTTATATGATGCTGGGATAGCAGACTAAAGGTAAAAAAATCAGCAAGCCTCTATTTTAAGAATTTCCTATAGTAAACTCATTCTCAAACTTTAAACGCGTTTTTCTCGAAACCGCGTTTTCAAAATCGGCCGGCAATAGAACTCGAGTAATTTTTATCCGATTGACTTGAAAATTTAACTGTAGCTTCTTAGATAGATTATCTACTGAAGTACATAGGATTTTTACGATCGATAAACAATTACGATTTGTATAAATAAATTAAGGTCGATTTTTTCGTCGAAAATTCGATTTTTTCTTCAAATTGATGCCAAAATTGCAAAAATCAATATTTTTTTAATAAACCTATGTACTTCAGTAGCAACATTTATGTAGATTATGAAACAATTTTGTTTATTGTTCTAGCTGCAGACGTACGAGACTTCTACTGCCGGCCGTGGAGCGCCTTCAAAAAATACGCTTGCAGTGTATGTACAACTGAACCGCCATTTTGTCTTAAAAATTAAAATAAAAAATTTTTTTTTACCTTAAGATATGTGTAATAAATCCTCAAAACCTTATATCGATCGTTTCATTTGTAGAGTCACAAAAAATTCACAAAAAACCCTCTCATTTTTAGGCTTCAAACAGATATAACCCCTTAAAAGAAACTATTTATTTTTCATATAAAAATTGTAAAAATTTAATTTTTACATGTACTACTTATGTAGGTACTTTCTTCAACTGTAATACAATTTTATTTCGAGAATAGAAATTAATTTCTGTCTTCTTTTATTTAAATGAAGACGATTGAGACGCAACGGTCATAAAGAAGGACAAATTATAATCATTAGAAATGCGAATCATCAAAATTAAAAAACTTTGTAAAAAAATCGTCAATTAAGTAAATTCATAAAATAAATAGTTTTCAACAGTAGAAAATTTATTGTTAAAATGTACGTAATTTTAGTATTATCATGAAAGGTACACTGACCAGTAAAAAAACCGACCACCCCAAAATATTTTATAGAAGTTAATTAAACCTCATATTTATATCTAAATAAGAAGTTATGACATTTTGCATCACCGAAAAAATTCAACAAGATGAGATGAGATGAAAATCGTGTTAAATGTGAATTTTCATACGAGATACGTGCAAGCTCTGGGGATTTTTTTAAAAACGTTTATTCTTTGAATATTACAGTGTACAATAACGACAAAACAAAAGTAACTTAATAAAGGTTTTACCCATATAAATATATAAAGGGGATATATGTGGTAATTTTAGAAGGATTGCATTACTCGATATAACATACAAGATTTTGGTTAGGATTATAAGAAGGGTAGAAAAGCATACAAATGGAGTCATCAGAGAGTACCAGAGAGGTTTAGAGAGGGGAGGTTCACAACAGACTAAATTTACGTTCTAAAGCAAATACAAGCGGCAAGTTATGACCACACTCAACCAAAAAAGAACGTAAATACAATAAAAAAGTCATTATATTAATAACTGGCGTTCATTAATTTTCGTCTAAAGTACGATTTCATGATTACAACGTATGTCCAAAGATTACTTGATGTTCAAAATCATTAGCCAATGAACGTTTATTAGTATCATGAAAACATATACGTTCAATTTGTGTACTAAGATTTAAGTACCATAGAATAAATAAACCAAATAATAATAATAATATAAAAACAACCTTTTTTGCTAAAGCCGAATGCAAGCACTCTGTATGTACCAAATTCATTTTTATATGTAAAGACGATCTACAGACAATAACCGAAAAAATTATTCATATAAATAAAATAGGAGAAATTAGACATACTGGTGAGGCTTGTAGAAGATTTATTAAAGGAACAAACAGAGATAAAATAAGAAAAGAGCTTCTACATACTGCGCCCAGTGTTCTAAAATTACAAAAATTGGCAATCTGTAATAAAAAAGTAGTGCAAGCTGGAAATTTAAATGATGTGCCTGATGGCATATTATTAAGAAAAATTGCAAGTGAAGAAAATTAAAAAAAAGATCTAGATAAAGATGATTTTATACATTTAATAAAACTTAAAACGTTTCTGGAAAAAAAGATCAAAGGAAAGAAAATTTCTTGGTATATACAATGTTTAAGTTATGAACCATTTTGCGTTAGGTTAGTAACCGAAGAACAACTTAGGCACTTGCGAGAAACTTGTATAAAAAATAAAAAACCGGTATCACTGTATCTAGATGCAACAAGAAGTGTTATTGCTAAACCGAGGTGAATTAAGAAGAAAATATTGTATTACGTTATCGTTATAAAGAGTAAAAAACAAAATTCGCCTATACCCATTTGTGAATTTATATCGTCTTCACAGAATATACCGGCATTAACTTATTTCTTAAATTCGTTTGTCCTTGATATTATAACACTTTTTGGAACGACATTTTTTAGACAAAATAAAAACAAAACACATATAATTGGTAAGGTGGAGACGGATTTCAGTTTAGCTCTGGTTCAAGCGACACTTCTAAGTTTTAACAAAATTGATTTAAAAGGTTATCTCATAGAATGTTGGCTTTCATTAGGACGAAGAGACAATTATCATTTTAATAATAAAATAGTGAAAATTCACATCTGTTCTTCGCAGTTTTACCATTTATCCATAAAAAATAGTAAAAAAAATTCAAAACTATATATTGCACGCGAAATTTTGAAAAAAATGTTTAGTATAATTATTAATAGCACTAATTTAAAAGATTTAACGGAATTGTTTAAACATTTTTACGTAATCTTAGGATTAAAAGAAAAATGTGAATATTTTAACCAAAGTTATTTTTATATCAAATCATTTACTAGTAATTCTAAAAGAATAATTATAATAGAAGAAATACAATTACCTTGGAAAAAAGAATTGGCATTACGAATCACAACAAAACAGAGTAACGTTACCACAAACTTACCACAATTAAACAGAGTTCGCCATTTTATAAACACTTTAGCATTTTACGCGAACATTTAGACAATTATAAGTATCAAAAAATTTACCACTACAAAAAAATGAATTATATAATCCAGAAAGGCTGGATTATCTTATAAACTCGGTTTTAACTTTCTACCCTATTATATCGGGAGTAATTATTAAAAAAATTGGCTACGTTCGTGACAATAATGCAGTCGTCGAGAGCTGATTTCGTATTGTCAAGAACGACATTTTCTTAGGCAAAATGAAAAATTTAACTGCAAGATACGTTTGGAAATTGTCAGAATTAATTAAACCGAGATTATTAAACGAAAATTTTAATCTTAGGGCAACGAAAAATAGGATTGGGGAAAAAGTAGTCTTTAAAGCAAAAAGAATTAAAATTAGAAATGACAGTATTCGTAACGCAATCAGCTCAATCCAAATTGAAAATCCCAAAACAATTCAAAACAACTTATCGTTCATTAAATTAGATAATTCTTCTATTTCGTCGAAACAAGAAGAGTGGGCGAAGAGGCCAAAAAAAAATAAACCAGCCTATTAGTAATTTTCGTATAGCACCTCAAAGAGATGTTAAAAATGTATTTTCTAGTACAAAAATTAATGACGAATCCCAATTTTCCCACATTGAATGGAACGAATCAACCATTTATCCTCGACAAATATCCACTATTAGTAAACATAATATGAGTAATAACCAAGTTTTGAACCAAAATATATTTTGCAACATGGGCATTGCCAGTTATAAACAAATCGAAACACTTCCTATTAAAGACAAGTCGGTGATCAATTTCGACACAAACAAGAAAGAAATTTCCAGTTGGCGCCTATCTGGAAACATACCGATGAATAAACAGTTAGAGATCTTTAATAATCATTTGATAAATGATGTCAATTATTACGTTCACGTTGCTAACTGGCGTTATATCGTTGGCGTATATAAAGAAAAGACAAATGCACTTTTGAAAGAAATTGATTCGGAAGACTACGCATCACTGGACGATGCTAAGTGGGTAACAAATCAAATTATTGATGTTTGTATCGATTTAATAATTCAAAAAAGAGACAAAATTTTATGTTTCTTCGCAAACAAACATTTTCAATACGTCAGAAAATCTTGTTAAGATAATAAATACAATTGAAACGTTACTCTATATCAATCACGAAAACAACAACCACTGGTGTTTGGTGTATGCCGACAAGAAAAATAAATTTTTTTATTATAGTTATTGATCTGCTAAAAAACCGCGAAATAGAAAAAGCCAAAACATATTGGCGGAAATTTTCTAAATTATTAAAATACAATACCATTTCGACTAAAGACTGGAAATGCGATATATTCGACCACGTTATACAAACGGATGGGTATAATTGTGACCCTATATGTATATACAGTGCTCGTCAAAATGATAGGTTCACCTGTATTTTTGCGAGTTCCGGGAAAACGTAATCTTATCACAACGGGCCACTATTTTATTCTAAAAGAACGCACAAAATAACCTATTTTCCCAACTTTTTAGCGAAATTCGAAAATACGGTTGCGCAGGATGCTAACTTCACCCAACAGGACCCATTTGCGGTCGCGTCAAAATGATAGGTTCAGCCGCATTTTTTTGCGTTTTTGAGTTTTAGCGTTAAGTTTTTGTCTGTTTTTATCTGTTATTTCTGTTATTCCAGGACCTTTTCCGTTACACTGGGCCGTGGACAGAAGCTCACTGAACGCGAGAAAGGTCAAATTTTAGCTTACGATAGTCAGGGCTTGCCGCAACGTTCCATTGCTGCTAGACTCAACCGTTCACAGAATGTACTGAAGAATTTTTTGAAGAACAAAGAAAATTACGGGTCTAAGAAGTCTTCTGGACGTCCAAAAGTGCTGACCCCTCGCGATGAACGTGCTGTGCTGCGGGCTGCCTCCAATTCTTTTAAATTAGCTAGCCAGATTAAAGAAACTACGAACGTTGCGGAGAGCAAATCCACAATTTTGCGTACTCTCCATCGCTCAGAACACATTATCCGAACAAAGATGATGCCTTGCCCGCGATTGCTGCCGCGCCATATTGAAGCTCGTAGGGAAACTGCCCGCCAGTGGATGAGTTTTGGTGACAAGTGGAAGCAGGTTTGCGATTTCCATGCTTAGGTAAATTGTCTTTTGGATATTCGGTTTTAGATCGTATTTACTGATGAAAAGAAGTTTAGATGGCCCTGGCGGTTTTAACGGTTATTGGAGAGATTTGCGCAAGGAACCATTGCTGTTTTCTAAGCGAAACTTTGGCGGCGGATCTGTTATGATTTTTGGCGGCTTTAGCTCTTTCGGTAAGACAACACTGGCATTCTGCAGCACTCGCATGAACAGTGAAGATTATCAGAAGATTCTTCAAGAACATATCGTCCCGTACATGTCACGTTTTCGCCGAGCCCGGCTTATCCTGCAGCAGGATAATGCCGCCATCTATGCTTCCCGAAGTACTCAAAACTGGCTTCAAGCAAAGAAAATTCCTGTTTTGCCATGGCCCGCCTGTAGTCCTGATCTGAATCCGATTGAGAATCTTTGGGGAATCATTGTACGAGCAGTTTATGGTGGAGGGCGCCAGTATCAGACAGTTCAAGAGCTGAAGCATGCCATCCAGAAGGCCTGGGATGAAAAATTGGGAAAATAGGTTATTTTGTGCGTTCTTTCAGAATAAATTGTGGCCCGTTGTGATAAGGTTACGTTTTCCCGGAACTCGCAAAAATACAGGTGAACCTATCATTTTGACGCGCACTGTATGTAGTGTCATACATTCTATCCGAAACAGAAGTGGTACATTTTTCAGGAAAGGATTACCGAGTTTTTTTAAAAAAACATGTTACTAAAAAACTCTGATGATATGTTAAACGTATGTAATGATTGCTCTCGACAAAATGCACCTAAATTTCAAAGCCAATCAATGGTAGAGTGCATTATCTGTCAAAGGTGGGTGCATTTTTATTGTGTATATCAAAATTTTTATGTCTATAATTATTCTGACAACACAAATTTCAAACATTCAGACTTCAAGTGCAGACTATGTATGATACAAAATAAATAGGTAACGATTAATTATTTATTGATGGCAATGATACCAAAATCTATCAACAAACCACCCTAATGCAAATTTATCCTAAGTGCACAAACGAACAAAAACAAGAACATTTCAAATTAGTATTATTCAAAATGTTAACTCACTTGGTTACTCAAAATTAGTATTACCATCCATATTTTAAAAAGTGAAAACAAATAATATAATATATAAAATATATTACAAAAGTATTATAAATTAACGCAAAAACAACGTAGACACAAAAAACGGTCGTTGCAACAATTAATACAGCTGTAACATAAACACATAGTTTATTCTAAGAAGGTTCGAAAAAGTTCGGAACAGCTACAAAGGCCCTTTCGAATTATTTAAACTTGGAGCGGGCCGAACGCAAAATACTTCAATAACTCGACGTAGAAGATTTTCCCCATATACATTTTTCGAAAAAAATATATTTTAGTCCATATATTTTATTCTAAGAAGGATCGAAGAAATTTGGAACAGCTACAAAGGCCCTTTATGTTAATTCAATTCTTAACGCGCCAGACATATGGTACGATAATATAATTACTTGCCAAAAAACTTTTTCCGGCATAAAAATTGTTATTATATAATTTTTGTTCATTTCAGTGTTTTAGAAAATTTATTTTTTAGTTTATTTTTTAATCATGTGATTAATTGTATTGATTAATGTATATTTCCGTATTAAAATGTATTTGTTATTCTCAATGTATATATTTTGTGCGGCGTTGCCACATGTATTTTTTGCTGCCAGCTTCACTGCGGTAAAACGACGTAGGTATTCCATTCGACTAATCAACTTCATTTGACCACCGATATCCTGCCGAAAAATTGGATAGAAAATCAAATAAGTCCTTGTATTATTAGCCCACAGTAATATATCCCTAATATTACTTGTTTTTTTTTAATACTATGATAAAATTAACTATCTGCTTCAGTCGTTTAATTGTAACTAGATTCAATTGCCACCGCAGAAAAAATAATACATCTAGTATTTTTTTTGTGTTTTAGTTGGTACATTCCTAGTAAGCTCAACGTCAGCGTTGGAGTCACTATAGTTCATTTTTAGACGCGCTGCTGAAAGAAGTACAATTTTACTTGGGAGTTTCCTTCTGAAATTTTCCTTCCAGATAATTACAGTTATTGAAAACGCATCGATTCGCTTATCCAGATCTTTATCAGTTCTTAAAGATATAATAAATAGGTATGTAAGTATTTATTTACAATTAGTAGTCACGTTCAAAAGATGTTATTTGGGTATGTTTTTTGGTAATTTCACAATGTCGCTTAATTACTGTTATGTTATTATTAGACAGAGTTGTAGTATTATTTTGTTTGTTATTTTTCTGTTGATGACCGTCTCCACCTAATGTCTGAATTATCTAATTGAAATGATGTTTAATTATTATCCACCATGACTAATGTATAACTCCTTTAAACATACATAGATGACATACTGTTTTAAGCCTTTACAGAATTGAAGGGATGAGATAGAAATGAAATTGTTTCATTAATCGAAATGTTACTTACTTATTATTTTTGATTATTAGGAATTTAATGTTTTTATTTAATCGACAGTAAAAGATTAATGATGTGTATGTAGATATATACAGACTTATATCTTTTATTTTAAACAGGAAAAGTACTCGAACTAGTCAAAAAATGAATACTAGATCAGATGCACATATAATGATTAAGAACAATAAGAAGATGGACGTAAAAAGAATTTGCAAACAAAGCCGTCAAGAAATAAGGCATCGCCGTCATAGTAGTTGTCGACAAATTAAAAAATCCATAGCCAAAGAGCGATCGCAGTTCCTTAGAAATGTGAATGTAGAAAATAGGAGAATTGGATACAAGTTAGTAGAAGAACAAATGGAACGTACATCCCAAATAGATGAATGTGCATCGAATCACGATTTACCTAATTCATCCACTATCCCGCTTGCATGTGACTCTTTTTCTTCTACATCGTTTGAAAATGATTATCAAGTTACGAATCCCATGTTTAGGTCATGCATAACTCATGGTACATACAACCAAGGTAATAAATTACAATTTATTTCATTACTTAGTTTAATTAATTGATTTTTATACATTTTTAACATTTACTTTACTTATTCCAGAGGGTTATGGCGAATCAGCTGATTATGAAATTAAGGTATTATTCTTCAAACAACTTGGGAGTGACGACGATAGTTCAGATTTAGGTAAAATAATTGTTATATTTGTTATTTCATTTAAAGAGTATACATTTAATAGTGTATTGTTTTCTTATTTATAAGTTAAGAATGAACTTTAGTTGCCAATAACCAAGACAGTTGAAGCACCTTAAATTGTAAAATAAAAAAAATCTGTACACCTATTCTAGAGAAAGTAGTGATGAATCGATTTTAATTAAAAAAAAATTCTTTTCATAAAAATCCGCAAAATTAATTCCATTTTTAATTACGATACGTATTACGTTCTATAAAATATTTACAGTGTTAGAAAAAATAAAACCTTTTTTTTACACTATGGAAACATGAAAGTGAAATTTGAAATATAATTTTTACATTGTGCACTTTTCTTGAAATGTAATACCGTTTCTTTTTGAGGATAAAAATTAATTTATTTCTATTTTAATTTAGACAAAGACGATTGACAAAACGGGCCGAACGAAAAATTGCAAACAATGGAAATGCGAATCACCAAAATTTAATAACTGTATATAAAAATGTAAATCCGTAAACTCGTAAAATAAACATCTTTCAACAGGGAAACGTGTATTTTTATTATTTGATTTTGTCATTATATCGTGAAAAGCATGTTTAAATATCAAGTTAATTTCGCTATGCAACGCAAAACCTGAAATTGGGTATTTAAATAAAATTATAAAAATTATTGCCGATGTAATAGCGCTGCTTTAGATTGAATTTATTTAAAAAAAAGTATCTAATATAAACTTGTATTGCGATTTTTCAGAGATAAAAGTTTAATATTATTTTTTTTTCTTTGAATAAAATTTAGTTTCTTAATAGTTTTGATTTCTACAAAATGTTCTTCAGTTAATCTTGTTTTTAATTGGCCGTAACTATTGTGGCTATTCGCACATTTATTTCATCGACAACGTACTTATTGTATAATATATGCATAAAGTAAGAGCATTAGTCTTCGACAGGTCACCAGTCCTCGACGTGATCCTACTGTTATGCAAATATAATAATATTCCCGTTCATTAAAGGATTAGGAGTATAATTTTAACCTTTGGGTGATGGTTTAACATGTTTACCGACTATTTATCGCCTTTTGTGGCAATCGTTTGAGAAGTTTTCTTTTAAACGGGATGGAAATACATATATGGAAAAAAGTTTTAAGTTTTAGATTTTTTGTTTAAAAACAACGGATTTTTATGGTATTATTTATTACGAATAAACCAAATATTTTTACTATGATTCTCATTATGTCCTATCTAATTAATAGTGTAATTGTAAACGTAATTATTGAATAATATTCGCAATTCACCGTTGTTTTTTACCAACTTTAATAATTTAATTAATTATATTAACATATTAATATTATAATATATTAATAATAAATTAATCAACTACAGTAATAATTTCTTTCATAGTTTATTATTATTCTCGTTACCAATAGGTTTAATCAATAATAATAAATTAATGTAATTATCGCAATATTATTAAGAGTGCACCGTTATTTTTTACTTATTTTAATAATGATAAATATATTTGCATTATACTTTTTTCCTGTTTTATTATAAACACTCATTTTATTATAACATATTCTTAATCTAGTTTTTAAAATTACTTAAAATACAAATAAATCAAATTCAAAAGAATGGCAGGAATGAATGCTATATGGAGAACGTGGCCAAAATAGTACATAACTAATAATACTGATGGTATTCCAATTACACAAAATACTTTGTTAACAATAATGAGAATGATAATTAAAGTACATTCTGGTAAATATTCCGATAGAAAATTCATTAAAAATGTATAATAATGTTGTTTCGACGCAATCAGTACTTTAATTAATATGATACATTTAAGACAGAAGCACATAAAATGTAACAATATCAACACATCAACATAATCACTGCTACCTACTACCAGCTTCACAACACCTGTTATCAAAAGTATGATATTGATAAAGTAAGCCCCTAAAATAAAATTGAATTAACATAATTTTAATGTACTACCTGCATACATACATATTATAGGTACACTGCACTGGCGCAAAATGAAATCGGGACACTGTAATTCCGCGCAGCTTCAGGCGGAGACGCCACTGTAGCGCGACTCTAATCGCTCGTGTCTACCCAAGCCGCCCGAATCAGCATAATTACCGCGATTAAAATGATTTCTGCCTATTTAATTCTTTTAAGTGATCTTCCGCGCACCCTAATTTTAATAGGGAAAATTCTGAAAAAGTGTAAGTATAACGATAATGCGCGCACCGCACTTTTTTGTCGCGAAATTTTGAAAAAAATATTCCCGCCTTATTACATAATTGTTTAATTTTCTTAAATTACTCACATCCAAATTTGTTACCAATGCCACCTTAACCATTGGTATTAATAACTCAATATTTACTATTAATTTATTAGATTAACAATTTCAGACCGTCTATGATTTATTTTTAAAGACTTACTTCATTATTTATTTATTTCGAATAGTGCCAATATACTTATATTACCTACGCATTACGTGCGAAATTTTCATCCATTCTTACTTGTTTATAATAAAAAAACCTATCAGAACAGCTATATTTTACCAGCATATTTCACCTATTTATATTGTTTCATAATCCTGTAAGTGAAAATTTATGTGGTTGTGATACGTTCCCAGTTAACATTTTTAAATTTCGCGGCGAATTTCTGTTGGTACTACACGTATATAAACGTCAATGTCAGGTGACTCACTGCAGTAAATGATTAAATTAAACTAATAATATTTTAATGTAAACATGTTCAAAAATAACAAGTGGTAAAATACGTGAAACTGGACGTAAATTATTAGAGAGTTTTTGCACGATTACGGTAACTTTACCGTAATAGTTTACGGTATTTTGTTTGAAATGCGCATGCGCAATCCCGTTATTGGATACGGTAGCACTCTATCGTGAGGTGAATAACGGGCGGTTTACGGGAACTAAAATGTAGGTATTTTTGCAATTCGGCATTGGCACTTGCATTATAATTGTGGTGGCACCCCTACGAAAGACGTCAGTAAAATTGTGTTTGACATAGTAAAATTATAACCTCTAAAACTATTCAAGTGTAGTTAAAAGTTAGACTGGAAGTAGCCGGCCTTCCGATGGCGACGCCCGGAAAGTCACGGCTTCGTTTCTCTATTATGGATGATATAATGCTTCTGCGGGAAATTGTGGGGGTGAACCCCTTTGAAGATTTTCACCTCTTCAGAACAATCAACATCCAACTTGGAATCTGAATTATTAGGAGATGATGCAGAAAATAAAAATTACAAAACTTTGACTTCCGAAGAAGATTTTGAAAATAATTCACAAGGAGAGCTAGAACATAGAAATGTATATGTGTATGTATATAAGTATATATGTATATGTAAATGTGTAGAATTTAATTCTAGTAAAATTTGAAACACCGAAAGGAAATATTAAAGAATATGTTGGAAAAATTACATCTATAGACGGCGATGAGATTGTTTGTAGCTTTATGCGAAAATCATCTAAAGCTGAAAATATTTTCGTCTTTCCGCAAATTGAAGATATTAGTGAAATAGCATTTAATACTGTGCTAAGAAAAATAGAAATCAAAATATCCAAAAGAAGATTTAGTTTTTAATCATTTCATTTTATTTATTAATCATGTTTCTGTTTATCTTTGTATATTTTATACCTATATTGTGAATTTTTAAAAACCACACATTTTTAAAAATGTTACTTTTGTTCCAAGAAACCCCGCAATAAACTTAATTTGATATTTGTGTGCCTTTAAATAGACTGTTTCAAGTGACCTCAACTGCGGCGTTACTTGAAACAATCATATTTCATACGTTTAACATTTTCTTGTTGAAAATTAAAAAATGTATTCGCATAAGTGGATTCTACGCCCCATTTGACTTAGTATAACATTTTTTTATTGACAATAATAATATTCTTTCGAAGATAAAGTAGAAAATTATCTCAAAGTCGTAATCAAGTAACCCCGGTTGATGGTATCTTATATTTTAAGGTTATATTTGTGTGCAAAACGTCAAACCTAAATTCTGTGGTTAACGCAATGGTCGTGCAAAAACTATACATTGGAATCTTTACGGAATTGTTAATACGGTATTTAATCACATGACTTTAGCGTTAGCGGGACATTTAGCGTAAATGTGCAAAAACTCCCTATTTTATATATGTAACAGCAGGTATAATATTTCGTTACTCAAACAATTCAAAATTCCTTTCGCCTAATTTATCACCGCTACTGACTGCAAATGTTTTCAGTAATACCAATAGAAATCCGCCGCGAAATTTAAAAATTGTTAGCTGGGGTTGCTCTCCCTTACAGTCCCGATTTGAAGAAAATACATGAAGGATAATTTTTGCATTTTTCGAAAAATATTATTTAGGAGAGAAATTAATAAGAATTTAAAAATAAAATCATCACTTTTTTCCGATTATTTCGAAAACAGTGCATTCTATGGAAAATTACAAGAGACATGGTCGGTAGAGAATTTTATGTCGATTCCAAAACATATTTTACATTACCGATCCGATGAGTAATAACGGAGATTAGAATTTTAATTTTTTTTTGAACGGCCGCCATTTTGAAACGGGTCGGTCGATTTGACTGGTTAACGAACTCGTCCTTCGTTTACGTAAAGACAATACGCTGTCTAGTCCAAATTTCAGCCTCCTACGATCAAAATTGCGACCGGGATCGTGTCCACAAGAAATAGATTATATATATGACCGACCTAAAATGAATTACCTATATTTTTGTGATCTAGGGGTCGAGATCGGAAAAAAGCCAAAAGGACACGTCAGGGTTCCGTCGTCAGACATGCTACAATAGCTTTATTTTCTATGAAAATTCGATAAAATAAAGCTAAAAGATTGAACTAAATACTCTGTGATTAAATATAGCGATCATTTTATACAAAATATTTTAAACAATGTTGTATAACGGAAAGAAATTAACATAGCTATCAAATTACGATATATAAACACAAACTACACATTTACTATTAAACAAAAACACCGCGTCGTCTGCACGTTTTTGTTATAGAAATTATAGCAAATATAAGCATAGTGGCACTATTCGAAATAAATAAATTATAAAGTATGTATTTAAAAATAAATCAAGAACGGTCTGAAATTGTTAATCTAATAAATTAATAGTAAATATTGAGCTATTAATGCCAATGGTTAAGGTGGCGCATTGGGTAACAAGTTTTGATATGAGTAATTTAGGAAAATTAAAAAATTATTTATGCAATAAGACGAATACTCCGGGCATATTTTTTTCAAAATTTCGCGACAAAAAAGTGCGGTGCACGCATTATCGTTATACTTACACTTTTTCAGAATTTTCCCTATTAAAATTAAGGTGCGCGGAAGATCATTTAAAAGAATTAAATAGGCAACAACCATTTTAATCGGTTCAATTCAACCGGCTCGAGTAGACACGAGCGATTCGAGTCGCGCTACAGTGGCGTCTCCGTCTGAAGCTGCGCAGAATTGCATAGGTCCCGATTTCATTTTGCGCCAGTGTATAATCAGATACAATGAAAATATCCCCTTCTATCATAGTTTACGTCCTAAATATGCATAGGTATAAATATGCGTCGGTATTCATACTTACACCGCATTTATCTCGCTTTCACTAATTTCTTCAATCCTCTTATTGTTATATAAACATGCAGGTAAGTTAAATAACTAGCTGGCCCATAAATTTTTGTAGATGGCGAGGTTTAAATAATTTTTAAGTTCTACCGTATGATTTTTATTTTTGTATGTATATATTTATAAATCGTATACCTTTATCTACTTAATTTTACATTCTAGTATCTATTATATATCTGAAATAATTACAATTAATTAAATAAATCTAAATTTTAACTAATTGTAGGTAAGTAAAAAACGCGAAAAATGTTTTATCTGAATGCATATTTATTCGCCATGAATACATATTACGTAAATTTTATTTAAATATAATAATATATTAAAGTATGTATACGTTTCATAAGTTGAATGTTCATAAGTATGAATAAGTTGATAAGCTTTAGTGTTGCGAACATTCTAATAGAAACAATAAAACAGCATAGAAATTTTAAACCAATTTAAAAAGTTATTATGTATTTGTTTTTATTTAAAAATATGCTAGAAATATTATTGGACTGAATAATATTGAATTACTGAATTGGGTAACAAATGCACTAAATAGAGTATTCTTTTTTATTCGTATAATATATTACATAAGAGGTAATTACTCATCAGCAAAACTCTTAAATTACAAAAATAATAAGATTTATATTTGAATATATTCTTCTTGTCGGTACTTAAATAATTTCGGGTTTTACAGAATTAAGTTGTCCTTTCAAAATAATCAATACCAATATTACTAAAGCAATACCAAAGTTAAAATGAAAAATACCTTAAAATTGTATAAATACATTTGGTGCGTATTGTTCTTGTAATTGGTGTGGTTTTTGTTGTTTAATTAAAAGTTATGTTGGGGTATTTATATGAATTTGAGCACGCGCTGTTTGTTCGAGGATCGAGTGGGAGCGCGTAAGCAAGAGTACAAGTACAGTACGTTGTACGATGCACACTAAATACTATTAACGATTAACACAAAATAAACGAATAATAAAATTTTTAACAATATTAAATTTTACTTATTACGTATACGTTCTACGGCACCACCACTACCAACGAGTGGCGCGAGTTTTCACACCAATATTTACATATTATGTATCCATACTTGAGTTAAACGAGTATGCCCTAATAAATGAAATTTTTCAAATATTATTTTAAAAAATAGATCGAAAAGAAAAAATTGAAAAGTAAAAAATATGCGTTACTGTGGTACGCATCATTTTAGAACTACGTAGGTAAATAAATAAGTGTTAAGCAAATATACGCCAAAGTGCGCTCGAGGGTAGGTCGTAAATAAACCATAATCTTTTAAAAGGAAAATCCTGTTGCATAGGTACTCGGCAAATGATTGACTGATTTAAGCTAAGCCCTACGTTTTCTTATCACAACTCGGGCGAGGGACCTTTTCATTGATTCTAATTGTACCTCAAATTTGTCAACTTGCTTTTTTTTATTAACACTATATTTCTGTTTGAAATCTCTATTAGATTATGATTTTAATTATTAGAACAGTAAACATCAATAATGAAATATACGTTATTCACGATAGGTTCCAATACACGTCATGCGTAAAAAGTTACTAAATTGTATATTTGTAATATTCAAAGTTTTGAACATTGCATATTCTTCCGATGATTTGCCTGCGCGCATATGACATTGTAAAGAAAATACAAATTATTAGTACTATAAAAATACGTTTTATTCATGACGTGTTGGAACCTATCGTGAATGACGTACATAAGAATGATAGAATAGAACCTATTTCCTATTATTTATAGAAGAAACAACAGGGTCACCAGATATTTAATCTTATTGCACAATACCTAATGATGATTTCAGATGAATTGTTACGTATTCTGCCCTTTAAAATTATTCTTTCTAATTAAACTTTATTTTTTAACAAATTCTGTTATTTTAACATTCTTAAGAAGTAATTCTATATTTGTTTCTTATACAAATACGAAAGTATCTAAATGCGAAACAATCTTAGCCATTTATTGCACAATCGCTCAAAAATATTGCACAATATTTCAATCTCATCTACAGACGTTCAATATTATTGCACAATAATGTTAAATGTCTGGGGACCCCTTAAAACTGAAAAGGGTTATCGTAACTAAGTAAAATTGGAAGATATCAATAAATATAGGTAGGTAGGTAGATATATATGTATAAGTTAAGGAATCATTAGCGCATAACAAAATAATTTTTTGAAGTTTAAAAGATATTACTTATGAATAACCTATTTACTTACAAGTCAAAGCAATCATAGTGCAGGGATATTTGTTGTAGACCTTTTGTGTAATCATCATCAATCCAATAATTATAATATATCTAAAAATTTATAAAAATAAATTGATTGATGCAGGCAAATTTATTACACATTTTATATGTGATAAATACTTACGTATATAATATCAGCAATATGAGACAAAGAAGAATAATGCATCAGTAATTAGTGTTTGTTTAAATAATAAAGATTTAATTTTAAAAAAATTGTAATTAATTTCTCAAAACATTTTCCTATTATTCAGTAAGTACCTAGAATCATATTTTTAAACGACCTATATTAAAGTCCGCTGTAAATATAAAGCTTTATCAAGTCTAAAGTTATTGAATTCCAATGAGCTTTCATACTTTTAATCGCAAATGATTAATTTCTAAGAAGTAATATTCAAATTATTCAAAATCAAAATACGTAAGTATAAGTACTTATTAACAAAATCTTGACAATCTTCTAAAGTATTTTCATTTTTTTGTTGTGGTTCCTGAAATTTAGAAAAAGAAAATATTTTTGTCTAATTTTTTGGCATTGAGTAAAATAAAATTTTCTTTTTCCAAAGTATTAACTTGACAAAATCAACTTTAATTTGAAATATTACTTGTTTTGACTATTTGCAAAAATCAAATGAACTGGAAATGCAACCAAAGTACTTAGTGATTATTTTTTTTAAATGATCCTCAAGCTGTTGACTTAATTTACTTCAATAAAATCTCTCGATATTAAAATGATAGTATAAAAACTTACTTTTTTCATAAGTACGAAGTCACTATAGCTGCAGAACAGTGAATAATGATTTAATTAAATCAGCATGTCGTTCAATAGTAAGTAATAGATGCGCAAGCATATTTCTTAAAACTAAATCCTCCAATTGAAATTTGTTATTCAAAAATATATTATTTCCCTCTTCTTTCAATTAGACTGTCTATTTATTACCCGTAGATATTCGTTAAATTATTTTTTTCAGAATTCTTATTAGTTAAAAATGATCAATATTAAAATATTAAAAATAGCTGTCTTGCTAAAAACGACTACACTAACATGTTGCAATTAACTCGTCACCAATAAAAATTTCACTATTTAAACGATAAATTATTGAGATTGGTTAAAGGAATTATCAAATATATTTCTAATAATGAGCCAAATTATGTTGTCTTGCCAAATGAGCACTTTTAGTTTAGAATACATAAAAAGAACGATAAACAGATTAATACTACAAATGCAAAAATACCGGAGAAGTAAAATAGATCGGAAGCTTTCTTGGTAAAAGAACCGAGAAGAAATACTTTAGGCTTTATAAATTATGTAGAAAATAATTGTCCATAAAAGACAATGAGTAGAGGCAGTAAATTTAATGAAGGTGATAAAGTGCTACTTTGGTGAAACCCTTACTGATGGTTTAATTGAGTTAGATCGATGATTAATCGATTCTACAGAAAATGGCAACGTGTTTATTTAAAAAAAAACTAAAAAAGAACTGTATGTGCTAGATGCTAACATTTTTCAATTATGACAAACTTTTCAAAAATTGTGAAATCGATTTATAAATACAAGAAGAATTTCGTCATGGATGAATTTTAGAATAACAATAAAATAGAAATCTTAGGCTATAAATGGACAAGATTACTATATCTGATAAAATTATATATGCCGACGTTTAAAGCTCGACACAAGTTGAATACTTTCTATTTTAAAAACGATTTTTTTAATAACATTGAAGAAGAAGTAGCAGAATATTTACAAATCTTCACGAATAAAAAATCTACAATGACGAAAGACTCGAGACTCGAGCTTTATCAAGAATGGGGTTGTCAAGTGAATCTTTGGGAAAAACGTTGATATTAAAACTGTATCTTGACGAATTTCAAAAAAGATTTAGTGACTTAATATCAGTCACCATACCACCAAATCGTAAGTGACGAAAGGAAATTATTGCGGATTAAGGTATCTGTATTCTGTTTCAGCATTGAAAGGTTTTTATAGTTTCGTCTGATTATGTTATTTATTTATAATTCGAAAATGCAGCCACATCTAAGAGGTTCACTTCACTATGTAGTATCTGTAATACTCTAGTATATGTTGCCTCGTTCTACAACCAAATAAATATCAATTGTAATCCCAAAGATGTTAAGATACTCCACGATCGATAAAGCATACTATTCTGCAGGTTTGCATAAAAATTATTATGCAATAGAGATCTTCAAAGTTTCGATGAATACGTCAATTACGTATAAATTCACAGTGATTTGCTTTAAATAACATATCGTGGAATATATTTTAAAGCTAAATGTCGAAACTGTGGTAGCTCTCCGATCTTTCTCAAGAATCAGACCAAAGTATTGAAATTTCGTCTTCTACTCGATGTGACGACCGTGTATCTCGACATACTGGTTACAATAAATTTTGCAACGGTTAAAATACACTGCAGAGATCTTTTGGAGATTCACAGCAATTCACTTAGTCTGTGAATCACTTCTAAAGGTCTGGGAATAGTATCATGTATTAGGGATGTAATATGGTAAATGGGGAACAGCATCAAATGTTCTAGTGGTGAATCTGTATGTGCAGATCTTTTAACGAGTGGATTATATGTATAGGAATGTCTAGGTGAGGTATCTAGTGAAGTAAGTCTTAGCATCAGACTTTTGAAAATTTTTCCACATTGTATTCGAAATATTTGATGGACGATGGATTGTACAATCTGAAATGAAATGCTTTTGAAGAAAGCATACGGATATGTTTGATTTAGTTCATCAATTCAAAAGTTTTTGACGAACAATAAGAATAGACTAATAGAACAATATTACCAACAATAAATGAGCAAATTAAAAAAAAATGACCTCATCTTGAGTATATGCAGTGATAATAATTATTATTAATAAATAGTTTGGACAATAGACTAATATGGCGTAAACACATATTTACTAAACGCAAACAACTCGGAGTAAAGCTAAAGGCAGATGTACTGGATAACTGGAAGAAAATCCCAACTCTCCGTAGACACAACAAAGTGTTATTTTATAAAGCCATCCTCAAGTCAATTTGGACATATAGGATGCATCTCTGGGGATCAACAGCTAACTCTAATCTGGACACACTGCAGAGGTTCCAAAATAAAGCATTACGTATGATTGTTGATGGGTCTAGGTATGTGTTCAACAATGTCATCCAACATGACATCCCATGGGCTTCCATCAAGGAGGAAATCAATACATTTAGTGTTAAATACCGCCAAAGACTTACAGTGCACTTTAATATGCTTGCTTAGCAAATACTTGTGGCAAATGATGAAGTGCGCAGACTTAAAAGATTCCAACTCTCAGATCTTGTACTCAGATTTCATTAATTAATGCTAAAGAAGAATCATAAGAACTTTAAGATAGGATTAATTAAGCAGGGTATTTGCTGAAACACGCTATCATACATATTAAACAAAAACTTATTGTCCATATGAACAGATTGTTGAACTCTTAGGAGTTTAAAAAACAAGCATTTATTTGTGGGTATACTAACAATTTGGACTGTACCAGACTTTTCTGAAACTGACCCCATTGTGTACCGAGGTCAATAAAGAGGTGAAAGATAAAAATTGAAAAATTATTTTGGACTGCTCACTAACGGTAACATTTGTGAAAAAATTTTAAAACTTTTGTAGCGCACATCAAGCAACCATTTAAAATTGGTCGATTTCACATAAAATGGCTCATTTTTAAAAGTTAGATACTCATACAATATTAAAGAATCATTGTAAAAGAAATGTAATAGTTGTAGGGATTAATTACTTACGTAAAGAAATATTAATGCGAGATTTCATTTGATGCTTTATAATTTATTACAATAATTGTACGTGGGGTGGGTATTGAGTTGATTTTTAACCCCGTAGAAATAAATAAGAAAGTTTTATTGTAAGTTTTTTTCAAATACAGTGAAATTCCTCTTTGCGGACACTCCCCTAATGAGGACACTCTGCATTACCGATAGTTTTCAAATGTCCCTAATTTCGCTACAGTTAAACACGTATATTCGAAAACCCTCTATTGCGGACGGGGACACAATATTTGTGTCCTAACCCTTAATTTTACGGACACTTAAAAAAATATTAGTCACAACAAAGAAAAACAATAGTTGAAAATTGATATATTGGAAAAACCGACCATCCGTTGCGCCGAAAGGATTAACATCCCTGCATAGTGTTGTACTCAACACAATGTAAATATCGCAATTTTTAAGAAACATTTTCATGAACATGTATTTATCTAGGACGCATTTTAACTTCCTACAATTATTAACTTTAAAAGAAAAACCTAAAATCATACAGTTTGTTAAAACTGAGAAGTGTGTTGTTCGCAAACTAGCCAAACAACTTATAAAAAATAATGTTAATCTATTATGACAGAAGTAAATTACTCAGAATCAATTAAAACATCTATTAGCGTAGCGACGAAATTACGTCACACCCTCTATTGTGGACGGACACCCCCTCTATTAGAGACATTTTGTGCTCTCCCATGGGTACCGCAATAGAGGGCTTTTAATGTATAATCAAAGTTAAATGGAAGAACAGTACATCGAATGATGTATCTGAACTTCGCCTTGTGGTTACTTGTGTTGAAAGATATTTTTATTACATGTATTGATAAATAATGTACAGGTAGTCGGGGATACGAAAGAAAAATAGGCGGTTCTACTAGTATAGTTTTCTAGCCTTCTTCCGCTCTTGCTCGCGGTTGTGATTGAAAGGAACCGACAGGTGTGACGTCAACCTCGCTCATTTTTCTTTCGTGTCCCAAACTATACATATGTCATTAATTTTATGCACACAAATAAAAAAAAAGTTCAATAAAAATAATTTAATGTAATACTGATATATTTACTCACTCATACCATAGGTATAGGTACACAGAAAGGTCCATTATAAGTTATTGCATCAGAGATTTTAACACGTCTTTTAATTATAGGAATAGGAACTTAATTTGAAAATTACTTTTTAAAAAATATCTGCGAAAGTAAATATGTACTTTGATTTATATCTACAAAAAAAGTTCCCGACTTACCATTCTATCTGTAGATACATACGTAAGTATGTATGTTGAATAAATTAGTTATAAAATAAATATAAATATTAACAGAAATAATTAAAAATTGTGTCGACTTCTATATACAGGTAATTCTATGGATCTTTTTTCGTTACAACATCTGTTACGGAGCAATATAATAATAGCAATAATTAGCAAAATTAGCATAAGAACTCCTAAGGTGACCGCAGAAATCAGGGCTGCGCTCCAAGTAGTATCTGGAAAAATTAATTTTTAGAGACTATTTTGAAAATGAACCAAAATAAGATACTAAACTGTAAGTCATCAGTTTTGGTAAAGAACTTATCTATTGGCAAAATAAAAGAATAAGTATTTAGGTTGAACGTTAGGGGTTGGACGTTTTGAGATGAAGTAAAATGAGTAAAATTTTTGTAAATAAACTTTGGTTAAATTATAAACCGACTTGAATATGCCCGAAGTGAAGAGTGTACAAAAACAATTAACGACATTAATAATATCTATCGATAAAAACTCATGACGTACGATTTAAAAAGGTCTCCATGAACATATCGGATTTATCAAGTAAAATATCAGTAAACTCTATTTAGAATTAATTTATAAGCATCATTATTTTCTAAAAAATTATATAATGGCAATGATGTTAATATACCAATTAACTGTCTAATCGGAGTTAAAAATGCGAGGTATCATAAACATAATAACAACCGGACATCCATGTGTTATAAGAGGATTTTAACCTCAGACCCCTACCTTACCAGTCGAACTC
Source organism: Rhagophthalmus giganteus (assembly GCA_036326145.1). NCBI lineage: Eukaryota > Metazoa > Arthropoda > Insecta > Coleoptera > Rhagophthalmidae > Rhagophthalmus > Rhagophthalmus giganteus. The sequence goes on from JARFJA010000013.1 coordinate 3,269,562, forward strand.
TGTATCGCCCTAACCGTCGCAGCCCCTTATAAATATTCCAAAATGATTTGAAAATTAAAAATCATAATTTATAGTATGTACATAAAGTGCGGGACTTATTTTATGTCGCAGGCAACGTAAGCGCATATGCAACCAATAGTGCAACGAGGGAGAATTAACGACACACGTTCTCCGTTAGTTACCTGGTCTTTCCGTTTATGAATCTCGACTTATTACCGTTAAGTCGGTCGGCATTGTTGTTGAGATGGTACGATGACTTATTACTGGAAATATCGCTCCGAAATCTTCGTAAAGACGAAAACGTGATCAAATTTGAATCCGGACTAGAAATGTTTTTTATTTTATAAATATGTATACATTACGGATTTAGAATTTTTCTAGCATATTAAGAATCGTTTAAAACTAGTTAAAAGTAAACCGTAATTTATATTTACCTAAGAAATTAGGAAAGACTAGATAACTAGCCGAGAACGCGTTACTTCTCCATCGTTTCACTATTGGTTGCATACGCGCTCGCGTTGCCTACGACATAAAGTAAGTCCCCCACTGTACAAGTTGCCACCATACCTCGTAGGCAGTATTGTAAATAATGTTTTTCGAGTTCGTTGTATCACCCAAGTTGCTCCTATCCGTACTTAATTACATACGTAAATAAAAGAATGTTCACTTACAATAAGCATCGAGAGCATATCTTTTGGTGTTATGAAACATATCGATGGCAATAAGCTGCAATTTTGGCCGACAACATGATCCTGCGTATATTGCTGTTACAGGTTCCTTAGTTCCAGTAATATACCCGCCAGAAATGTATAAACCTTTTGGGTCAGAATTCAATTGTAAAAGACCTATTAAATTTCTAGATGAATATAGTTAAAAAATGAATCGTTCCTATTAGATACCTGAGATTCTATCTTCAGCAGTAACTTCAATTGTCCAAGTGCCGTCTTCACAATTGCCCAGTAAAACATTCATACAGTCACTTGTGTATCTATATGTCATTAAGGGTTCATCTGTGTCTACCGGAATATTACTGTTAACGTGCATTATCGCAGACTTTGTAATCTTTTCTGGTCCCATAACCGTAAATGTAATAACATTGGTAAAACTAGCTGTAATTGAGCTTGAAATATAAGTAGTTACAGTTACCGTAATTATTTGCTTAGGGTTTATCCAAAAACTGTAAACAGTTTTATAATAATAGTACCTATATTAATAAATCGTTTGTCCTTACGATTCCGGTTCCATTTTTAACAAAAAACTTTTTTGGTCTTGGCACATAAAGTGAACATACATTACTCGATCTCCATTGTTAGTTATTTCAAAATAAATCTTGGCTTCTTGATTAGACCTTGTTAAAAGTTGAGATTCGGTATTAACTTCGATCATTAAGGACTGCTTTATAAAATCTAAATTTTTCCAATTAATTAATGAAAGTCTCGAGAACGTGTCACCTACAAAAAATAATTTTACGGTCAATTTTAAATAAAAATAATAAATATATACCATATTTGTCTTCTCCGGACAATTCTAAATAAAAAGCTTCCTTAGGAATTTTATCCACTTCCACATTTATTGTTTGGCTAAGTTTAGAGTCAGCATGAGTGACGGAATGATTAATAATAGTATCTGGTATAAATGACTCGATGTTACGGATTGGTAAACCCCCGATATTAAATATGGTAATATTTTTTATGCTATGTAATTCTCCAAAGGTCGAAATTTTTAATATTTTCTTTAATTTTGAAATATCCGATTTCTTTATTTCTAAAATTAAATTAAAAAAGTGATAATACAAAATCGTACTAAATTTTAGACATTTACACTGCTCAACAGAGTTTTTTTAATAAAAATATATAAAATTATAGCGTATCTACCAAAGAACACAGCATATTTAATCCAACTTTTTAATCAAATAATTATTAAAATTCGAAGACTTTATGTCGGAAGGATATGAGCAATTTTATTATTGAAATAATTAGGACATGGCTGCTAGATAAATCAGTGTTATAAAAATGTTGCAAAATATATTATATATATATATATATATATATATATATATATATATATATATATATATATATATATATATATATATATATATATATATGTACTATTGTGTGCGAGTTAATTCAAATCAAATCAAAATTCGTATTATAGTAAGAAAGATTTGAAAAATTTACCAAATTGCTATAATGAAATATTGGAAAGTTTAAAATGAATTTAATTTTAAATATGTATAAATATTATTAGGTTGTACGTTATTATGTTGTATGACATTAATTTTGCATCCAACTGTACATAATATACAAAAAAATATATTAACATCTTAACTAAAAGTTCCTAACAAAACCCGAAAAAGTGAGTAATGCTGATGAATTAATATATTAATTATATTTCAAGATTAAGTTATTTTAAACCTTATCTACTTACTATTGATTTATATGTATTTAGATTGTTTAAACAAAATATGCGATTAACTAATTGTAATTATTTTACTACATAATATTTAGAATATTTCGGAGTCGCCGATTTACTATTCTACGTCATAGCAAAAACTACCTGACTTTGACATTTGAAACCTTACAATAAAGAACATCCGGTTATATCATTCGCCCAATGTCAAGGTAACCGTTTTTTTTTTTAAATTACATTAATAGACTAATTATAAATAAATTTACTTAATTACCGAACATTAAGCAAAATATACTCAAAAATACTTTTTTAAAATACAGTTTTCGACTAAAAATTCGGATGTTAAAATATCGCCACGATAACCCAATTTACGTTATACTTGACACAAATACTATAACTAAAAATATTTATATTATTAAAAATATAAAGGAATTACGTAATTTCGAGTTTAACGTTTGAACGACGATTCTTACGTGTTCCTATGTTTATTATAAATCTATTGCGTATCTGACCATGTGATTACTCACAACTGATGCATACAGAGATACAAAGTTCTATCATGTAAATGTTCGTTACACAACGTTTATAAATCGGTTTGTCGCGCATTTATTTTTTAACGAGTAGTTAGTGAGTTAATATCTTATTGTGGAGTTTTTAGAAGAATCGCGGTAAGCGTTTTAAGTAATATACATAGTTCCTAATTATTTACAAATGAGTATTTTTTATTATTAGAATTGCAATAATTCTGTTTAAGATATATTAATTAATAGCGGCGATACGTTTTAAAATTCATAAAAACAATTAGAAAAAATATTTAATAATGCATAGAACAGCTTCGTTTCTACTATGTTTATAATAAAGAGAGCATTAAATAATTATTGTATTAAACCGTTATCCCCGATGTGTGGATATTTAATAATAATAATTTTAAATGTTTAATTCCTTTTTCTAATAATCTAAAAATATTTAATTATTGATTAATAATCAAATTATTTCCCTTTTACACTCTGAATGTATCATAAATATTAATAATTGTTAAATTTAAATAACTAATAGATATAGGCATAAAATAGAACCATTTTTCTCATATTTTTTGTTTCTAAAAGGTTGAGGTCATTTAAAACGCGCCCTCCGAATTTTATCTGTATGTGCCAGAGAACTTGAACTTTACGTTGTTGTTATTACACGATAATATCTATACATATTAAACAAAATTTGTGATTGTATTCATTTTACGTAGATAAGACTAATTATCATAAAATATATTATATAAATTATATATATTAAACAATTATTGTAATTATTAAACAAGACCACCCCCTATGAATATTTTGAAAATTCAAATAATTATTTTAAAAATTAAAACAATAAAAAATGTATAATATGCAAATGACGATTATTTCTGTGATCGCACTCTTTTTTTTAGAGGGTACAACTGTATTTTTTTTGTACAAATCTTAAAACTGCTATTGTTTATATTAACATAAATAATTTTATTATCTCGATTCATTTTGATGCACAATTAGTATGATTTTTGTTGCATATAGCAATAAATTTAAAAAAATACCAACTTTAATCATAGTGATAAATTTACGGAAAAGCAAAGCATATGTCAATTACATATTAATAAGTCATTGTGCTGGACGGGGTGGGTCAGAGGTGTTTTTATTATAGTTAATATTAATGGTATATTTATTTGTATTCCCTAAAGTTTAATTAAACCAGACACGTATTCGTAAACGGAAGGCATCCTGATCATCTCTAATTAAAAATGAAAAAATAGTTTCAATATGAGCATTACAAAAAAAATTAGTACAATTCGACGCTGCCAATTATGCGCCAAGGTAACTCCATGCCAATCAATCTGACATTTGATTTATTTAACATTAAAACACCAAGCATCGGCCAACTTGAAAGTATGTACTATTATAAAAATTAAATAACCAAATACGATTTTTGTTTTCAATAATAAAAGAAAATATAGTACTAGTAGTATTGATCGTAATAATGATGCAACATAAAAACGTGGTTAAAAAAACTGATTATAAGTATTACTGTAGACAAAAAAGAAGCAAGTGGCTACTCCAAAAAATTATTGATTGAAACTTACTTAAAAGATGATTTAAAAGTCCGATATTCTTAAATTTAGTATGCAAGAGAAGGTCGTAGGATGCCAAGGACGCCACAAATTTACTTACAGTTAATTATTTTTATATAAATTCCGTTAAGGTTTTTTTTTAATTAGCATACCTTTATTTATATAATTATCAAGAATACTCGCAGTAACGTTGATATTTGTTTGTAAAGAAATTGTAACGTCAGAACCATGCGCACTGTCTGCGGCCACATCAATATCCAGACACCAAATTCCAATAAAAGGTGTCGTAACACCCAGGGTGTTTAGTTGTATTTCGTATCTTCCAGATGTACTTCCGGGTACTATAAAAGATCCCAGTGAAAAATATTCCACTTCGGTATTGTTTAGTATGTTTATTATATAACCTAAAACCAAAATATCAACATCGATAAGTAACCGAATAGTATTTGTAACCTTTAGGGGAAATTAAATGTGCTTTAAATATAGAACAAGTTATACTAATGTGAATACTTTTTACGCTCGAATCTATAGGAAACTTTAGTGTCTCGTTTTTAGTAATATTCGTTTTAAATGCCACCATCGTCTGCAACATAAGTATGATTATTTTATTTAAATTATATTAATAATTTATATATTACTTTAGCCTTAGTAGCTTCCGGATTTTTTAAATAAGCTTGGCTATAAAACTTCGATAAATTTTTTTCTGTATTTCCAATTAAAAATTCGCCTCCTGAAAAAACGCTAATTTCTTCTAAAATCTTTTCTTCGTTATTTATTGTAGGATAATTTCTATTCCATATCACATATAACTAAAACATTCAATTTCTTAACCTGTAAATACTAGCTAGTACATTGACCAACCTTAATTTCTTTCTCTAATAAATATTTTAATGCTAATTGAGCCAAATCCTCGTCTTCAACTTCCCTGTTGGTAAAAACTAGAATTGCCGAATTTTTTGGTAATAATCTGGTTGCTTTAAGTAACGCAAAAAATAAAACGCCACCTCTCAGGTATTCGGGTTCAAGTAATTGTGACGTTTGGGAACTGTTTACTTTCGCGTGTGTTAGACAATTTAAAAAGTATTCTTTATCATTTATACTTTTTGCTAAAATTGGAGTGACGTCTGAAAGATAATCAACAATTTTAGGGTTGTTTTTGACAAATCGGCATTATTGAAATCGTTCAAAAGTTCAATTTTAAATTTTACGTTGCAGAAAAATGTTGCCATCGCAACTCTATAAATATGTATATCGTTTCCGTACAAATTTAACAGGAATTGGTAACACTTCACAAAGTTATCGCTATTCCACAAATTTCACCAAACAAATAAAAGGCAGTCATTATTAACATAATAATGTGAAATACATGTATAATTAATTATATTCGCAAACATTTATGTAGGGGGCGAGTATTACGATCAAGAAAGGACGAAAAGATGTTTTTAATAAGTTTTTCATGTACCTACGTAGCAAATAGGTAGAGGTACATATTTTCATTTTATAATTTTTTACCACGTAAATTTTCGAATATCAGTAAAGCGATCTGATTTTAATAATACCGATTAGAAGTACACTAATGCTCATTAGTATTGGCGAAAAAAGTAGCTAAAATCTGGGGCACTCACGGAAGGCAGTACGGAAGATCAAGAATTCGCTTGCGGAAACTAAGCAGCGCGTGAACTAGAGAAATATTATTTAATCTTCTATCGTGACGTCTTTATTAAAATACAATTAGAATACGTCGATAATAAGCTGTCTTTGTTTAACAGTTGTTAGAAAGAGTTAAAACTGCTGCGAATTAATCCAGTACACACATAACGCTTAATCATTTATAATTACATACATAGGTACTATTTTCGGAATGGTTTCATATTTTTTTATTTCGAACACTGCTGTATCAGTTGATTTTTGTAAGCTTATTGTAATCGTTCTCGTTATAAATAATAAACTAATGTCGGAAACAGCATGTTCTCCGAATAATTACATGCGGTAGAATTTGCTTTAAGTCAGACCAGCATGCTGATTAATTGTAAGTAACTATCTTCCGGGAGTGTCCCACACTATAGTACTTTTTATAACTTATTTGTTAAAAACGATCAACTATAAATTGTTTTAATGTTAATGTCTAAAAATATCACTAACTACTTTTTTTAATTATAATTAAAAGGTTAATGATGTTTTTAAACATGAGCATTAATTATATATAAATATTAGATCATGTTTCACTTATTTTACTTTAAAAATTGACGCGACGCGTTTCGCAATCCATCTATTGCATTTTCAACCGTGGTTTATAATATACGTAACCTACATTAATGTATTATTCATATTATTGATCATAATATTGTGGACAATCATATGTAATTGTTTTTTTTTTTTAATTTTGATTTATGTTAATATTTTGACTATTCGTTTTATTTTTGTTCACAATTAAATTTAATAAGTATCAATATTTGTCTGTAATTCAATATTAAACGTGTCTTCAATAAAATATTAAAATTGATCGTCACCAATTTGATATGAACATAATTTCTTGAAATTCAACCGAGGATGATATTTAAAAAAAAAATCATTTCCTAAAACTCAAGTTGCAAAATGCCCGTTTCGTAAATTTGTAAACTACTTCTCTTTATTTACTTTAGTAATTGCATTAAATTAAAGAGGAGCAAGGGTCATTGATCAATATAAACTACATATAAACTTTTACACTTTTCTTTCACAATTAAATTCAATAAGTATCAATTTATCTCTAATTCAATATGAAACATGTCTTCGATCAAATAATGAAATTATGAGAAACTGAAACAAATTATACTTTGACAATAATTATTGTTAATATATAGGATCAATAATTTAAAAGGAACATAATTTCACGACCGCATAAAATCATGATTTCTTGAAATTCGACATAAGATATTTAAAAAAAATAATTTCCTAAAACTCACGTTGGGAAATGCCCGTTTCATAAGTGCGTGAATTTCGTTACGTTATTTAAATCGTGTAATCGGGTATTTATTAAGATTTTTGAGAAAATGTGCTGTCGCAAAACAAAATACATAATAATATAAACACGCACGTGATGTTAAATTGTTCTTTATCTAGAAGGACTTTTCTCTTCCGAGATTTTTAAAATATAGAATAATGATTTTTATTAAATTTTGCAGAAATTTTGAGTACCCAACTGGTTATAATTTATTCATATTTTGTATGTACATAATGTTCATATAAGGTAGAAAAAATGACACTATATTAGTTAAAGCAGTAAACATCAGTGATGTAGCGAACTTACTATATTCAAAGCACGCTCGCGTTTCGACAGAATTTCTAGACTAAAGCGGTGTTTACATTAGCGGCCTTTACACATACGCTCCTAACTACGCGTTTGACGGCGTTATCCCATTCGCTTGACGAATTTGATATTTAGATTCGCTTTTTACATGGACGCCCTTGCGCGAAAACGCCGTCAAGCGCACGGTTACAAGTGCACATGTAAAGACCGCTATTAGCGTGGTCGGGGCTGTGTTGTAGATAGTTAGACGTATGTATATTACTCCTTGCATTTAAAATCGAGGAATAAATAAACGTGTGACTACCTTGCGACGTACTCACACCCGATTTCAGCCGTAACTCCACGCTAATGTAAACACCGCTTAAGTCATACTAAAATTAATTTTTTCACTGCATTTGTTTTAATGATTTAAGTTTCTACGCTCACTTTTTTAAATTAGCGCTATTAAAAAATTTTCCAAGAAAATGGCTTTGCTCCTATCAATTAGGTGCGCCTCGAATTACGAGAATTTAATTTAAAAATAATTAATTAATTAATTATTATAGATGAAAAATTAACGATTTACGATAAAAATTTGTTGTAATAATTGTTTAAATAATACAAATACTTAAGTGCGCCAACCGGAATGGTTTCTGATTTCAAATAATGTAGTATAACATACATTTTAAAAAAAGTTTCAACAAAATCGATTCTGTTCTTGTGGGTTCCAAAGTTTTCACGATTTTTCGGATTTATTTATTCGACTAATAAATGTACAGAGATATGTCATTAAGGATGTTACAAAATGTTGGTTTAACAAAAACATATTTATCGCATTTACAGTATGTACTTATTTATTTCCGTTCGACTATTCATATCGATTGTATTCATAAGTAATATTTTAATAAAATAAGAAGTACATATGTATATATCCTTTGAATAAAATTTAAAAATAGGTTTAAATGGAGAAATATAAAAATTTTTCTATGAACCAAATTTGTTTTGTATAAGTACTAGGGCACGACAACTAACGAAACTTTAAAGATGTATTTACAACGATAACGACACACCCAAAAGATTACAGTTCAACAAACATTTTAAAATAAAATTAATCTGATAAATATTTACAATTGTTTTGAAAAATTATTTAACAAAATATATCGAGTTCGTAGTTCATCCCCAAACGTACTCGTTGTGTTGTTATTCGCAAAGGGTAAATCTGCTCAAAGATGTCTAAAATATTCTTAGTGATTACCCACTAATTCAATTTAAAACTACATTAAAAACTGCAAATCTACTTGTAAACTGTTTTGAAATTACTTACAAAAATATTTTCGGTAAGTAGTTTGCGAAAATAAATGTTTCAAATTATGTTCGGCATATTAATTTTTCAATATTAAAAACTTAAAAATCGTTTAAAAACCGATGGGGCACATTTGACAGACATTTAAACTTTAATATATTGATGTTAAATTCAAAAAGTTTATACATAGTAAATTATAACTCACTTGTACTGTTAAACTTCATTAGCCAAAAATGGAAGGTGGCGTAAGATAAAGTCATCACACTTTCCATATAAACTTTTGCATCATATCGAACTTCCTCAATATCATCGATCAGTACCATTATAGGTTGTGTCCAAACCGTTTCTAAAGCCCCTATTATTTGGCGGACCAATTTAGAAGAAGTCGAGATTGCGCTTTTTACGGGCACATTTTCTTGGTGCAACGTTACAATACGACCTAAGGCCGAATTATCACTGTTACCAGTGTCGGTTTTGTAAATGTCCGTTTCAACGGTGTCATTTGCCCAAAATTGTGTTTCGCCCATCGCACTTAATACACTTAACATTACCAACACCAACATTTTACGGGTTTCTTTCTATTTCTGTCGGCTATATAAAATTATTTTATAACACGCCGGGTTTTATATACGTAGGTACAAACGTTTAAACGTGACGTACTATGGGTTGGGATCGGATATTGTTTAATATTGTTACACATACATATTTTACACGTGTTATTGTAAATAGAAACCGCTAAACAATTTTAAGTGTAATTTTTTATCTCTGTGGTTAGAAAAACAAATGTAGTTCATTGCAACGTGAATCGATCGATAACTAACGAAGATACATACGTACATACTTAAAAATCGTTACGAGCCTTATCTAAATTCTACGTAGGTAATTAAATTTACCTGTGCCTATTCTGCTATTTCAGAATATATAATTGCTAATTAACATTTTTGATAAGGTTTATAAGTACGGATATATAAAAAAAAAGAAATTCGTACTGAATAATTTTGATGTTAGGTATTAACATTCAATTGTATGACATTACACATACAGTAAAACCTCTTTAAGACGCCCCCGCATAATATGCCGTTTTTAGTTGGCCCTTGAAAACTTTCATAATTATCTATGTAAAAATCTCGCTTAATACGCGCACATTTCAAGACTTTTCGGTGTAAATTCCATTTAAGACGCGCTTTTAAACAAATTTTATGGAAAATGTTTCGACTGTTGAATGTTTTATGGAAATGTTTCGATGTTTTTGAAATGTTTTAAAAATGGAAAATTTCCGACTTAAAAAATACATGTATACCTACCACCACAAAGTTTCGACGTGCATTTTTACTGTATTTCTATTCTAATTAAATTAAAAAAATCCATATACATTTTATCGTACATCTAGTTACATGGTTGACCTAATTTATATAGGTAACTATCAGTATTTTCTTGTTAACTAAATGATTACAAAGTTTTGCATAATTTTGTGGAATAAGTGAGGTAGTACAGAAATATTTTGAAAAGTCCATTTCCTGGTTTTATAACACAATAATATTAGGAAAATGAAATTTTTAAATTTCCCGAAATATTTGTGCACAATTATATTACTTCATTTAATTAATTGATCAAAATTAGTGGGTCAGCGATCTAAACCGATTTTTTTTCGGAATATACCAATTATTTCATCAGATCACCATAATACCTAAAACCTATTGAAGTGTGAATACAATATGTGGTAATGAACATCTTAATGATCGGTCATATAAATACTAAACATTATAAAAACTGCGTCACATACTATAAATCGATAATAAAACTAGAAAATTATTTGACAAAAATTGATGACAACTGATTCAGCTATTTACTCGTCAATAATTCACTAAGTAGCTATGTACTTATGCGAAATTCGAGTAAATTTAATTTAATTACTCAAATAATTAAAAATTGAGTTTCAAATATTACCTACCACTGAAGAAGGCCACAAATAAGGTTTGGTCATAAAATATTAGATTTTTAATTTTAGCTTTAGTATTTAGCTTTACCTATATATACATCTAGTGTATTATATAAGAAAGAAAATGCCAAAAAATTTAGGTACATTTATATCAGTGGCACACCCAGACATTAGCTTGAAATAGAAATAGAATAGAAATAGGGATTAATCACTCAACAAAAAGACAAATATCTAACACATCAGTCGAATCAAACATTTCAACATTTCAAAACGCACAGATCTTCCTAGAAAAAAATGAACTAACGAATAAAACAACAGAAACACCAATTACACCGCAAACGAACGATATATTAACACAAGCAAATAAATTCGAATTTGTAAAACCCCAAAAAAGAAAAAAATATACAACGATAACGAAACTCCACCTACTGCCTCAACTCTGAAAAAACTTGAACAATATAACAAAATTAAACAATACTTGGAAAATAAAGAATATCGTAACTATCTATTAAATTACGACAATTTTATAAATCTTATAGAAAACACAAAGAAAAACAAAAATATCAAAAAATTAAAAATTAAATAGTAGGTAAATTATAGGAAAGCTCTTCAGAGCATGTAAACCATGTCAAAATAATGTCACACGTTTACACAAATTTTTCCTATGCACTCCTCTATTGAGATATTCATCCCCAAAGTTGAAGGGTAAAATCAAGTTTTTTAAATAACATTTTTATTTTTAGTTAAAATTTAATAAATTTTGGCAGACATACGTAATAAATAAAGGTCAGTAAAATGGTGCAATAGATTTTTTGATATCACTTCAGTAGAGCCAGGGCGAATACCCTTAAACTTTCTAACCGCAAAATGTTTTAGAAATTTTTGTTTTTAAATTTTTAAGGTCATTTTCGAATTTTGGAGAATTATAAAATGTAGTTAACAATTTAATAACCTCTGAAAAATGTTGAAGTTAGAGAGGTCAGGGGAAGTGCATCCCCTAAAGATAGTTTGAAGTAGCCGGTGTTCTCGTCGAGTTCGGATTTCTTTTGACAATAAATACAGGCAACGCAATGCTTTAAAGAGTTTAAATATTTTTAAATGCGTAACGTTTAAAACTGTCGTAACTATTCAAACGTGGTTATTTTAGATTTATAGATTTGAACATAGATACGTAGATTTATCTTATAGATAATTTATTATTATTTAAAAATAATAAATAAACGATAAACTTCTATAACGCGGAAGCGAAACGTAAATTACGACCCCAACGTGCGCAGTAAAGTAAAAACCTGCTAATGAGAATTCAGATAACTAAAGTTCTTTACCTAGAAATTCGTAATCAATTTACGCGTTTGAAACCCTTTTAAGGATTACCGAAATTTGCTCAGAATAGTCAGTTTAAGAAATTATTATTCCCAGAATTGGAATTGCTTGTACCTAAAATTCGTTTTTCTATACATTTGCATAAATACCTACTATGTAAATAGGCAATTCTGTGTTTCAAGATTTCGTTTTAGTGGGTTTTATGGTGCATACCTACGTATTAAATGAAAATGAGCCGAAATCAAATCATAATCTAAATCTGACAATAAATCATAAAACGGTGTTAAGACGCCTATTATTATTTGCAGAACATTACTGTCGTATTACTTAAATACCTAAAAGGATATTGGGCGTTCCTGTAATCTCAAAATTTCCAATATAGTTCAGTTTTCATTTACAAACGCGTGCTGTAACTGTTTTATTTAATAAAATATTGACTACCTAATAATCACAATATTTTAATAATCTACAAATTATCTACAAATCTAAAATTACCACGTTTGAATACTTAAGGTTGATTCTTCCAAAAATTAACAATAAACTTTGGAATTTTTGGTGGTTTTACGAACCACTCTATACCGATGAATTTTCTAAACGTTGGTAGATATGACATTTGCTAAACAGGCAGTTATATCTTTGACTTCACAACAGGCGGAATTAACTCCAAAATAGGATTATTTAGGGTAGTCATAAATATGCTGTATGTCTATTTACCTATTTCGGCTAAATTGTAGTGATTGCTACATTTTTTATTCGTATTTCACATTTTACAAGGATTTAGTTTTGTATGCAAACTTAAATTTAAATTAGATTTTTATTATTTACCTACTGAAATAATTTTATTTTTCAAAGAACGTTTAATTAAATTTACTTTTATTATAAAATAATTTTTTAATTCTGAAAAATTATCCAACAAGACATAAATATTAAAATTATCAAAACTCTTCAAAGCATTGCATTGGGATTACAAGGGATCTCATACTGTTCAACAACTCGCCCATCGCCTCAGGCGCACGCATTACTTTTTCGACCACCTGTACCTACATATTTTTGTATTTGATCGTAGAAACTAATGTAATTTTTCCATTGTATCATTCCATCAAGGATAAATATATCTTGTCTGCTATTCGATTTCAATAACCTTTGCACCGTTATTTGATAGGATGTTTTTAAAAAGTTTCCCCTTTATTTTAGAGGTCAGTCCACTATTATAATATGTATAGCGACAGATGTCTTTCACGTAAGACGCTATCTGTTCAGGATATTTACCTATTATCAATATTATTACGCGAGACAAAATTCAAACGTATAATATCTGAGAAACGATCTTTGTCTTTCGTTCCTTACGCCATTATTGTATTAAATTTCATGAACATTATAACGATCAGCATAATAAAAATAAAATTATATAGTAAACACTAACCTTGCTTTTATAATTCCTCAACGGTCGCATAGTCCCTAGTCCTACGTCCGGAGTTTCTTCAAAAACTAATTGACGTCCTTATTACGATGCACTCACAATACATTAAATAATTCATTATATCCATTGTCCAAAATAATAACGTAATCGCTGTTTGGATAAAATTTCGACAGTAAAAGAATATCGCGCCTAACCGTTAAATTTAAAATCGCACATTCGTTTCAAACGTTGTCACAATCTGAACCTTAATAATTTTGTCATGTTTATCTAACGTAATTCCACGTGTGTTTCTTTCGATCAACTTTAAACTTTGTAAAACTACTCCCTTAAATTTAAAAATTAGGTACCTAATCATTTTCGCAAGTGAATATCCGTACAGACGACAACCTTTCACAACACAGCGTCCCTTTGCAACTGTCGTTTTAACACAAATGCACCACTCTCTTCTTATCCCTTCCATGTTATTTTACCTCTGTTGGTGACAGGGTTGCAACTTTGCTTTTAAATACTTAATTTTTTATACGATATTGTTTAATTATGTTTTATAGTTTGCTTAAACTTAAATTCAACGTGACAGTGATTAGAATAATGTTAAAATTAGGTCCATATGGTTTATTTCTAATGTAAAACAAAGAATTCTGAACACGTACATAATAACATTGTAATGTAGGTAAGTAACTTTCTCTTTTGAAATCGTTATAGACTGACTGTAATACGTATTTTTCTTATCTACAAATAAACAACTTGCATTTACCGATCTCAAACAATATCCTAAATATACATAGGTTCGTTGAAATTTAATTAAACGTTTCGGACACTAGCGGCACAACTGGTAGGTAATTAAAATTTTATTATTTTAGCGACTACAATAATTAACAGGTAATAATTGATGCTGTTTCGTAAAGTAAAAAATTAAATTTATTATTTTCTAGTTTTAATTAACAGTAGGTATGTTAAATTTACCGGGTCTAGTTCAACCCTCCGCGGTCATCTCGCCGCCAAATCAAGTGGCCGCGAGAGGCAAGTTTTCGATTTATTAAAATTAAACAAACGGTTTATATATTGTGTTTTTATATATTCATCAGTGCTTATCGATCATATATACATGTAGGATAATTGTAAAATCAGCCTTTTTACAAAACGCCATCTTATTGTCGAAAAAAAACATGTGTGTTTCAAATTGGCTGATAAATCATAGCCTTTTTGTAATGAAAGCATTTAAAAACAAAAAGGCTGCTGTCTTTTAGCCATTTTGTATGAAATTCAATGAAAACGAGCAAAAATAACTAAAACGTTTGATTATTATACATAAAAACTAATGGGATTAACCTGTCTTTCAAGTTTAACCTAACCCCTTGTAAGTACACAGACAATTGGCACGTGTGCATAGTTTTAAATGCATAATTGTTTTTTTATGCATAAAAATTTACGAGGTTAATCTTTCTTTCAACTTTAACCTAACACCGTGTACACAGACAATTACGCATTTCAGACTGTGCACACAGGATTAGGTTAAGGTTGAAAAAAAGGTTAATCTCGTAAGTTTTTATGCATAATAACCATACTTTTTAATTATTTTTGATATTTCCTGAAATGTTTAGTTATTATCGATATTAGCGGTAATGTTGAGAGTACATATGTATGTATATGTGATCGAAATACACTGATGAATATACCGTGTGTCCCAGGATGGAGTTGACAAGAGGAAAAAAATCTTTATTATTGATTTTACGACAAAAAGTCATTCTTTATAAAAAGTTCTGCTTGTTGAGTAGATAAATTAATCATCGGAAAATCTAAGATTAAATGTACAGAATGTCCACAAATTAAGATAAAATGAAAATGCTTCAACAGAAAAGTATCATTTATTGCATTTTAGAGTTTATTGTTAACAGAAAAAGTTCTTTAACAACCTACAATTAGATCAGTTCGGAGAAAGATGGATGAGAAGATTTGGACCAATAAATTTTCCTGCTAGATCACCTGACCTGACACCTCTTGATTTTTTTTGTGGGGTACTTTAAAGCAAAAAGTTTACGAAAATGACCTGCCGTATGATCAGGAAATACTAAAAGCACGAATACAGGATGCGGTGAATGAGATAGATGGACCACAAACCATACGCAAAGTCTATGGTGAATTTATTAAAAGGGCGAATGTATGTGTGGAAGTTGTAGGTGGCCTTGTAGAGTAATTTTTGTTGACTTTAATTAATTGAAATTTTGTACTTAAACTATAAAACATGCAATAAATGATACTTTTCTGTTGAAGCATTTTCATTTTATCTTAATTTGTGGACATTCTGTACATTTAATCTTAGATTTTCCGATGGTTAATTTATCTACTCAACAAGCAGAACTTTTTATAAAGAATGACTTTTTGTCGTAAAATCAATAATAAAGATTTTTTTCCTCTTGTCAACTCCATCCTGGGACACACGGTATATATATATATATATATATATATATATATATATATATATATAAACGCATTTAAAACAACTACTTGTATAATTTTAATAAACTAAAAATTTTCCTCTCGCGGAAAATTGATACGGCGGCGAGATGACCACGGCGAGTTGAACTAAACCCAAATTTACCTATTCACATAATTATGTAGATACGGGGTTGCGATAAAGTATGGAACCAAGCAAATATATCTTCAAAACGGAAATGTTGATTTCGGCGAACTTGGTAGATTTATGTTACGCGCAATCATCGAATTTGCTCATTACCCTAATTTTCAATCACAACGGGACGTGGGTAAGCTTAAAATGTCCACAACGCATTCTGGGTATTTATTTCGGTCACTGGGCGTCAGAAAACATCTACAAAAAAATTGACGAGAGGAAGAGTTTGAATATAAAATACGTGAATTTATTTGTGATAAGGCTGATAGATCGCTTTTAATGAGCGATGATCGATACGATGATATAGTGCAAGACACGAAAGAGGCGAGAAAGAAAAAAGAAATGGGATATCATTATGGAATGAGAATTTGAAAAAAGATTAAGAAGATCGTACATTGTGAGTAAACGCAAAGTACTCCTTGCACCTGCCTTGCCTGACCACAAAGAAAAAAATTATATTTTTCGAGTATTAAGCACAGTGAAATACCCACAACACGTCGTGACCGAAATAAATACCCAAACGCGTTGTAATGACATTTTGCGCATGCGATGAGCATGTTTTCGTTGATACTGGACTTTGGGTTTGGCCGGAAGTGCTCCTCACTTTTTTAACTTAAACAGGACACCATGTATTTGGTGCAGATTAGAATAATGCTCTTTTTCCGCATTTTTCAATACCGGGTTTTAGTACCTTTATTTCTAAAAATTGAAAAGATAAACCATTTATAACGTTTACCGAATCAATACTAGTTGATTATTAAAAGCAATCTCGTACGAGATCGTGTTGTTTTAAATTAAAAACAAAAATAGCCGTGGGACTGCGCCAAAAAAAAATAAAAACTGCAAATGCGAGTCAGTGATTTGTTGTGTAATCATGAACTGCATTAGATAGTGAAAAAAGAAAAGAAACATAATAATTACGAAAACAAAATACCTATTTCGTTTCTTTTAAATTAATAACGAAAAAAGAAGAATCAACAACAAACAGTAGATAAATAAAAACATTATTCATTTTAAATGTTCAAAATGTTGGTGGCTATTTACCTACCTCTTACAGTATGCAAGCCTGTGAACAAATTCTTGAGTCACATCTGCCAAGACTACGGATTAATTCACATTCATCTATTTATTATTCTTTGCCAAATTTCTTGTTATGAAGACTCGCACATCGTGCACATGTCAGGGTTATCTCCCGAGTTTTTAGGAATGAAAATACCAAACCCTATATCGACGAATTCGAAAAATGGAGCTCTATTCGAAGTTATACAAATATACGAGGTATCCCATTTAAATTAAAAAGTTGGGGATACTTCCGGTTACACCGGAAAGATTCTAAAGATCTTTCTTTGCGTTCTATGTCGTTGTTGTTACGGTCATCTCTGTGTTTTTCATTTACTTTCATCATTTGTGTATTTACTTTCATCTTTAGTTTTCTATTTCTCTTGTCCATACATTTACTAGCCTATGCATTTTATTTTCCAATAAAAATGGTTTGAATAGTAAAAACCGCTTAGCATAGCCTTAATTTAGGTACAGAAAAAACAGTATCGTCATTAGTCTGGTGGGGTCTCGTGGACTTCCACCTGTAATTTCCACATCTTTCAAGTTTCCCAGAAAAATCTGCTTTACCAACATATCACCTAAAACATTTATAAAACAGCTATTCGGCATGTGGCGATCCTGCGGATGTTATTTAAAAAATTATTACGATAAAACTAGGCTTGGGGTTTGTCAGACGCAACCGGACTGACGAAAGTTAAATTACAAAAAACGAACAGAAAAAAAAATTGTCGGAGCAACAAATTTTCTTTATTTTTATAATTCAAATTAGTTTGGCGCCATTTTCGTTTGGGATTGTCCAAATTCCAGTATTGTAGAGTGTTTACAGTATAAAAAGCATAACCATATAATACATAATAGATATATACAAGCAAACATTATACCTACTACTACTTAACGCCATTTTTAGGACATAATTTATAAATATTTACTCAAATACTCGTAACTGATTGTGTATCGCCCAAGATCAACAATATTGAATTTGCTCATAATTTCTTATACAATTTACTCTAAATTTGATTAAATATAAACATTTCATTCGAGAGCATCTAAATAAATATTTATTTATTTTTTAGTTTGTATTTATAAATTCTTTATAAATTTTTGCAATGGCAACTGCGAATAACAAAACTACAGAATTGCCAATTAAAACGCCAGAACTAGCACAATTATCTACAAATATGAACGAGAATAGATTAAGAAATACACCATCCCCTAGCAGATCCATGGTAAGTTAAAATATTGACGAACTATTTGCCATTCCTATTCCAAAATTATTTGAGTTTTCAGCATCCGAACCATATAGACCAGTTAATTATCATTGGTTTTACAAGAAAGTCGTTGAAGATCGAAATCTTTGGGAATCATTTTCGGTGATAGATTCGAACTCTTTAGAGGAGGCTTTTATATCTGGTAGTTCGTTGATTTATAACAAATGATTGCCGTATTAATCGTTATTTGTTTTATACAGCTTCTCTATCGCCAGAAACGCGTATACCAACTATTGGAGGTAGATACGATGTAAATATTTTGAGCAGAGAACTATATCCCGTTTATTGGACTGACACACCTACAGAAGTTAGGAGATGTTCGTGGTTTAATAAAGGAAATACGGAAGGTCGTTTTGTACCATACGAAGAAGATGAGGCCGCTACTTTAGAAGAACAATATAAAGCGGCATTTGAGACAAGCGAGTGGCATCATACGTTTAGACTACCTAACGGAGATTCGGTTGTATTTCATGGGCCCGAAATTTTAGTTCTTTTCCCACCGACGCAGTCGCCAGATGCATGGGGAAATACACCCGTACGTATTTTTTTTTTAATTAATTTTTGTTTACATTTGAAATCACCGCAGCAAACGCAACCAAGACCTCGAATATTAAAACGTGGCATAGACGAGTTTGATATTGATGAAGGTGAACCCTCAACAATCGATCATCTGATTTTCGTCGTTCATGGTATTGGATCTGTTTGTGATTTAAAACTTCGTTCAGTTCAGGAAGTTGGTACGTCTCAATTTATATTATATTAATTGTAAAATTTGTCTACCATTTTCCTAAAATACTTATTAGATAGGAGTAATTTATTAAATAGATACTATTATCATTTATTTATGATAAACAAATAATAAGAATTCGTTTACTTTATATCAAAAAATGAAATCAAAAAAAAATCAAACACACAATTTGTTAAAATCTGATAAAAAAACTTTCAATTCTTTCTACTAGAAAAATCGATTTTTATTGAACGTAATTAACTACCGTATAAGTTTGTCCTGGTAAAAACCAAAGTAACGTTATCAGTATGAAACTTTCGTTTGTTTCCAACCAAAACAGCGCAAGTTGTTTGGTTACGTTGACGTGCTTTCTAATACGTATTGTTTATAGTTTCGGCTACAGCACAAAATACTGACTCCTGTAAAATTTAGATAGTTTGACAAAAATGCTTCGATTTCTATTGTTTTTCAGACAAACTCATAAATTAGATTTTCAAAATTTACAGAAATCATTTTAATAACGGTATCTAAAGTAAACAAAGTACTTACTACAAATATTTTTTACCATTGTATAATTAAACTTTTAATTTAATTTTTAGTAGTTATCGTATGTTAAATGTTATAGTTTGTTGTAGTTGATGATTTTAGAAGTATCGCTCTCCAACTAGTTCAGTCTCACTATGGCTCGTCTTGTAAAAATCAAATCACCAATAAAATTGAAATTTTACCAATTAGTTGGCATAGAAGTTTGCACTCTTCAGATACTGGAGTTGATAGCAACTTAAAAAATATAACTTTGGAAAGCATTCCACGTTTACGACATTTTACCAATGACACTTTGTTAGATATACTTTTTTATACAAGTCCTGTTTATTGTCAGGTAAGTGACGTTGTTTACCAGCGATGTTTTTTATAACGAATCGATTACTAACAATAAGTTGTGAAAATTATTGACTATACCATTTAGACCGATATGTCTACAAATAGGCCGATAATATTTGAAAAGATGCTGATATACATATATGAATTGTATTTTTCAGACTATCTTAACTTCTGTTGGATCAGAATTAAACCGCATATACGATTTATTTAAACAACGAAATCCAGCCTATCGTGGAGGAGTTTCTCTTGTTGGACATAGTTTGGGATCCTTAATACTTTTTGATTTGTTGTCTCATCAACAATCGTTACCAGAGTCTGTTGCGGAAACAAGCGAAATTGGTAAATTATTATAAACAAATTCGACTAAAATTTGACGACACCATTATTTTCAGGTAATCTTAGTTTATCGAAAAAACCTCCTCCAAAATCTCGAACGCTGAACCGTAGAATTAGTAACTTGATGAGACAAGCGGGATCCGGACAGCCTCACTTACACTATCCTCATTTGAATTTTCAACCTATTGCCTTCTTTGCTTTAGGATCTCCTATCGGTATGTACGCAAACGATACATCAAATTAAATTAAATATTTATTTTACTTTTAGGTATGTTTATAACGGTAAGGGGCTTAGATAAATTGGGCAGAGATTTTGCTTTGCCAACTTGTCCCGCGTTTTTTAACATTTTTCATCCATACGATCCTGTTGCTTATCGAATTGAATCTTTAATTAATCCGGAATTGGCCGATTTAAAACCAGTTTTGATTCCTCATCATAAGGGAAGAAAACGAATGCATTTAGGTAAATATGCTGCATATGACAAAATTTAATCGTCCGTCGTATTAAACGAAGATTTTACAGAACTAAAAGAAACCGTCGTCCGAGTTGGTTCGGATCTTAAACAAAAATTAATAGATTCCATGAAAAACACATGGAATATACTGTTTCAAACGTCACCTTTTGGCCGCCAAGATCATCCACCTGATTTAGATGCAGAAGTAGATAGAGTTTTTGAAGAACGCCTTCGAGAAGAAGAAAATAAAGAAGAATTAGCCGAGAGTTTAAGTATCGAAGAACAAAATACAGATTTATATTTGGGAATCTTAAATAATGGTCGCAGAATTGATTATGTACTTCAAGAAGCGCCATTTGAATTTTTCAACGAATACATTTTTGCTTTAACTAGTCACGTTTGTTATTGGTATGATTTTTTATTACATTCGATCGATAAATTATGCGAAATTATATATTTTTTAGGGAATCCGAAGATACTATTTTGTTAATTTTAAGAGAAATATATTCGTGGATGGGTATTACTTCTGACAGACAAGTTCCGCAACAAAGTATGACTATCGAAAGGCCACCTCCGTCACCAAAATTTCCTAAGCGTAATCAGCAGTTATCACCTTCATAACCAATTGTTGATGTCAATCATCAATACAGTCCTATGTTTAGATTATTTATTTAATGTTCTAAATTATAATAAATCGTGCGTCTAATTTATGTAAAATTACAAAGACTGTTAAAAATTTAATTATAAATCTAGTTTTAGTACATTGAGTGGTATCTATTTATTATATTTCAGTGCAAATGTAGTAATAGTTAATATAATTTTATTTTATTCGTATTATATTTTTGAAAGTAATATTCTGATTTATATGCATATAAGTATGTACATATTTTAACGGTTTGCTTTATACCTACTTATAATAATAGCATATATTTTTATCAAAATATATTGAAAATTATGATAATCCCTTTATAGCTGTGATAAAATTGTAAGTGAATTTAAAAATTAAATTTTTCTGTATCTTCTATTGTTTTTTTGGTCTATAACATAATACCTTAAATAGTTGAATAAAAGTGAGCGAACATTACAGCAGGTCGCATTTTCAGCGCAACCAATTGCTGGGGTGCATTTTAAATGCGGTCCGCTGTGCCCCGGCATAGTGTACACATACCTTAAATCTTTAATATTAGTAGTTAAATAAGATTTCTATTTGAAACATGGAAGGTTGAAATTATTATACATAATAAATAGGTACCAAGCGACAAGCATGGTTGCCTAAAGTTCAATGGGTTCTATCTGCTCAAAACCATAATACTTGGTAGAGTCATATACAGCTAACCCTAGTATAATGCGGTACCTACACAACGTTACGAAAGTCATAATTTTTTCATCTTCCCCAGGAGGATAACTCCTGGGGTATTAACCGAGTCCAGCTCTTATTTGCTATATGTTTAATACCTAAAGCCGTTGCGTTTTCCATTAAATTTTTACATTCACGAACATCCATGGTTGTATCGGGATTCGAACCAGCAGCTGTGCGTGTACTAGAACGCTAGTCGCGTGCCTAGCTCTTAATGCCACCACGGCCCCCGTTGTATTTGCAATTGTTTAATTCTAATAACTTAATAAAAAAGTTTTTGGCAGATAAAGCACCTAAAACTACTACGTTAATACAATAATTTAACTCTATCAATAAAGGCCGATAATTTACTATGGATTTATAAATTGCGTGACCCTTTACGTTAACTTCAATTTGCCCTTCGTAACTACTTTCAAATGTTATTTATAACCTGCGAGGCTAATTTTTAAAAATGACACTTCCGGTCAAGAAATTCAAACAAAGAAACCGCAAACACGATCAATACTTTTCCTAGATACACCTTGTAGAAATTTAAATCACGCAGGCGTTAAATATAATTTGCCAGAACTTGTTGAACAAAAATTAGAAACATTTTTTTACATAAAGAACCATGAAGTCTGCGACGGGCATAACAGATTTAGAAGATCGAGATCCCAACAGTTTGGGACAACATCTACAGGTAATTTAATAAATATTGCTTTAACGTATTTGATTTATACTTTAGTTTTGAATTTTTAAATTAAATAATTTCAAAAAAGTAACAATTTTCATACTTTCAATTTACCTACTTACATAATTTTATGTTCCCTCATTTTTGTAATGTAAAATAAAGGTACTTTCAAATCCTATTTTTATAAACGACGATATTAAAATGTTTCAACTAAAATATTTGCAAAACGAGTATTTTTTTTTTATTTACAATTAAGTCGCTATGTTACAATATCTTGCCCAAATTGTATAAAATTGGATAATCTTTATTCCGTTATTTCTAATTTTCTTCTTTTTTTTTCGTTAAAGGTTGGTTGGGATGAAGTGATAGGAGAACCAGAAACGATAAGAAGTCCAGAATGTGCTTGGACAGTTAGTCAGCACTGTTTCCAAATTTCTAAAAGTTGTTGTTATACTTTTCTCTCGGTGTTGTGCGCCCCGATAGCGGCATGTTGTTTAGGTTGTACATTTGCTTGTATAGCTTTTGAGGTAAGTTTCTTTATAATTTTAACGGACCGCCCTCAATTGAATTTTTAGCATATATGGTGCCTTATTCCGTGTTTGCGAATTTGGAAAATTTCTTGCGCGGCAACAAAATCTTTTGTAACGGCGTGCTCACAAGCCATTATAGAACCCATCGTTATTGCTTTGGGATCGTTTTGGTCGTACATGAAAATAAGAATATCAAGACTTTCGGAGGAAATTAAGGAGAAAGAAGATATATTGTTGGCTTAACTGAACTTATTTTTCTTAAACCTGCGCAAATACAGTCGAATTTCCACATATATAACGAAGTCGATAAATCCTGAAAAAATTAACCATAGGAAGGTTTCGTTATAGAAATAACACCTCTGTTAAATATTATTTTAAGACTTTTTAATATGGATTTAATGTCGAAAATTTCACTTCGTTATTTATATTCACTTTCGTCTAAAAAAGTATTGTTTAGCACATAATTATACAAAAAAATTCGTGGCCATACCCGTAAAAGTTCGTTATATGAAAATTCGACTGTATTTGTAGTATACGAATGTGAAGTATTTAATTTCTTTTCTAAGTGCTTTCGGAAGAAATTTCTTCCTCGAATTTTCGATTAGTTAACAAAAACTCAGGTGTCAACGTTCTAGAATAACCCCACTTCAACTTAAATCTTTATTATTTCCAAATCGTTTCGAGCAAATCGATTAACCTCACACGAAATAATATAATATATCTCAACAAATTCAATTCGCACAAATTATGTAACTAATTCATTAAAAGATTTCAATAAACGTGTGAATAATCGTTTTTTGAAGTACAATAAAAAAAATCACCGTTCATTTATTTATCGTCTTTATAATTTTTGTCACGTATTATCGCAATATACGTTGTGCATTATAGTTTTTTATACAATTAAATAATTTTTAGATTTTACGATCAAAAATGCTATAGGTATAGGTTTATAGTAATGAAATTCAAGAGTGAATACGGTAATATTGATAATCCTTGCGGTATTATTATAATATATAATATTTGCTCTACTTTAGTTACGCTGATTTGATTTTGTATAATCCACACCTACATAACACGAATAATATTAAATAAAATAATTACATACCCGTTATAGTGGTAAATTAAGAATTCGTAAAACCTTCGTTATTTTTTATAATTACATTTACTAAAGGAATTGTCTCAAGAATATTTTTATAAGAATTAAAAATGTATATCCAGTTTTCACGATTATTAGAAAAGGGCGCGCAATATCGAAAATTATAAAGAAATGTGCTCGGTAGAGAATTTTATGGCGATTCTAAAACATATTTCATAGTATATATTCGATAATTAATAACGGAAATAATTCTGTTTAAAATTTCTAATCGACCGCCATTATGAAAACAACCGTTCGAATTGGCTGGTTAACAAACTTGTCCTTTGTATTCATAAGAACAATACATTGTCCAAATTTCAACCTCTTACGATCAAAATTGCGACCGCAATCGTGTCTACAAGTTTTGATTATATATACAGTGCAATCTCGATAATCCAAGCTTGCTCTAATCCGAACTCCTAGTAAGCCGAATGGGGTCCCAATAATTTTTCAATTACTCAATTATAAAAAATTTAAAGAAATAAAGTTAAAAGATGACCAATATTATAGTAGAATTGCGTTTGTTTTACAAATCAAAACTACAGTATAATGTATTTTATGTGATCAATCAAAATTCTTTGATATTTTCCGTATTATCTTATTTATTAAAGCAACTTGCGGTAATTCGGGCTTTTCAGTAACTAGTCCGAATCGGCCCTTGCACTAGTTAGTTAGGATTAGCGAGATTGCACTGTATATATGTATATGACCGACCTATATTTTCGTATCTAAGGGTTGAGATCGGAGAAAATCCAAAGCGCCACCTCTGAGTCTCGTCATCAGACAGCCTGCAATAGTTTTATTTTCTACGAAAATTCGCTAAAAATCCATATCCACGACAATCATCGGCTAATAAATATGATAAAAATTAAACGTTATGAACATTTATATAATAAAAAATAAATCGAATAAATTAGGTACCCCTTTTTTACAGTCAAACTACACATTTTCAATTTTTCTGCTACTATTTTAAATTAAAGAAGTTTGACTGTACATGAAAAAAAATGAATGCACTACATGTATTTATGTTTGTAAAATACAGTTATCGAATCAAAAAGAATTAAAACGGCTATAAGCTGCAGTCATATATAAATTTGCGGGTAACTTACATTTTCGCGTAAAATTATTTATCCTAATCTACTAATTTACTCGATATTGTTGACCCTGATTTCTTTTTATAGAATAAAAATGTAGTACAGGCGAACCCGCCCCGATTAAATAAGCATAATGCGTTTCTGTAAATTTTTGTATTAATTATGTCTTCCTAAATTTTAAAAATTCGTTTAAAAAACGTATTCAAAATTAACAACTTTTTCGTCTTCAGACACTTTCCGAAACATATCTTTAGCGATATTGTAATTATTTTGGTATCACTTCTTAAATATTTCTGTTCGACATTTGAACTATTTGAACTTCTCTTGTTTCTTTAAATTAAACGCAGTTAGCAACCATTAATTTTTAGCAATTTTCAGGTTGCGTGACGAAAAGCTAATGAAGCATTTAATGATAATACGGTAGAACAATTAAATACTTATATATTTTTAATTAACATGCTTGCAAACTATGAAAAGTATTGAAATATGAAGAAAACCGATTCGGTAATAGAATCGAAATAATTTCTCTATTACATCACTATTAAAAAAAGAATCTATTTTATTAGGTATTGTTCGCGTCACGCAATCCCAATGTTTTAGAGGTTCTATAATTAAAAACAGGATTCTTTGTTTTTAACTGCAATTAAACTTAATCGGTTTAATACAAAAACCTTACGATTTTAACAAAAGTAATAAAATGTTTGTCTTTATCACTTGCGCACCGAGGGGGGTGGGGTTTGATGGGGGGGTAACCCCCTCCAAAGCTTGACATCAGATAGCGTTAATATTAAGTACCTGACCTAAATAAAAAAATAAACGTTTGTTTTTTATATAACATTTCTCCCCCTAACCTCTTCTCTATCGCCCAACCCCCCCAAGCCAAATTCTGAGTGTAACACTGTTTTTATTGTTATACATAATTGTGTTTTACGAATTTTATTATAACCTACATTTCTGATAAATGTTGTTACTAATAAATTAAGAAGTCTTCTTTTAAATTTGAGGAAAATCATATTTGGAAATGAAATTATTCAATTTATTGCTAACGAATTTTGTTTATCAGTAAAATAAATTCTAAAGTTCAGGACTTTTAAATGTTACGTACCTACTAACCTATAATTGTTCTTGAATTAACCAATCGTTTATGAATAATACATGTTGGAGGCGTGTACAATCTATACAAGCCTATCAATTTTTTTAATGATTTGGCAGATAAATAATCAGTAAGTACTACATAGATAATTTTATGAAAACGTTCCAAACAGCTAGTCATCCAAATTTTATTCCGAGTAAAAGTGAATAAAGAATTAATAAAATGTTACTAAATGGTATATTTGTGATATTCATAGTTCAAGTTCTTAGTGTAAAAATAATGCAGACTTCTGCACTTTATGATACAAACAGGAAATTTTATTGGTAACATACTAACCACAATAAACGTTAGAGCCATTTCGGAGCCACCCTCTAATTCAAAATAACCCCCTTTAATACTCGAGACGCGTTATAATACAGGATGTATAGAAAATGATGAGAAATCTTTCGGGGACGTATGAGAACACGTCAAAATAAAACTTTAAGTTTCTATAAACTTTTATCCTACGACGATCCCCAGCTGAGATATTCACCCTCAAAGTTGAAAGGTAAAAATCAATTTGTTTAAATAATACTGTTACTTTTCGTTAAAATTTAATCATTGTTGGTTTACGTTCCTAATAAATGAAGTATTTCAAAACAATTTCGTATGTTAGGCTATGGATCCAATAAAGAATACAAAAATTCTGAAAATTTTACCGCCCTTCCTTTGTTCCATCCAAATAAATTTACTAGCATGTCTTGAATTTTGCAATCCTTTAAAATATCGACATTTGCATTTTTTAATTGTCCTGAAACGTTTTTTTTTTTAATGAAACAATCAATTTCGGTTAGTGTAAAGTTTTTTTTACCTGAACTGTGGAAATATGTCGCAAATTCGTTACCAAGTGTTGAAACTTCTAGTGGGATACCGTCCAGAAGATTCCAAATTAAAAGTAAAGAACTCGACTCCAATGACTCAGTGGTTACTGAGTGTGGAAAAATAGCCATTTACTAATTATATTTGACTCTGATGATTACCTCTAATGCGCGATAAGGAAGAGTTTGAATTAAACGCGTTTCTTCATTTTGCTGAAATTTAAAATACTCGAAAAACTCGATAAAATTTAAATTTTGGGACATATTTCGTTAGTATATTGACTAACAGTAAAAGAAACGAATATATGTAGATGATATTAACGAAATTACTAATTTATCAACAAAATTACAATAGTTTAATTAAACTTCCGATAAATCGAAGGTTTTCAAAAGTACCTCCCAACAAGAAATCCCAAAATCAAATGTAGATGTATAAATGTTTTCTTCTAGATCAGGTTTTTTAGGCATTTTTACTTTTGATCAAATGTACGTAATAACGTTTTGTTAGTAATAGCCTTGAATATAGAGTATTATAGAAGAACGAATCATGCGTAATTTTTGGACATACAATTTTGGTTAGTTCTGGATGCGAACACCAGAGGTAATGGATGCGAAAATTTAGAAACACACCAAAACCTTTTTCAATTAGCAATCATTAGATGGCATTTTGATCGTTTGAACGCTTACAAGGAAATAAAACGCCCATCGTATAGCCCATCTGATCTGCTGTTGCGGCATTAGATGTTACCGTCGCCGTTAATCAAATTATTTTAGTAAGATCTACATATTTCCGAGGCACAGATGTTCATAAAAAAAAATGTTTACCTAACGTAAAATTTTAACATATAGGTAACACATCTAGGCATCCTAAACGTATTATTTTGTAACAAAACAATAAATTTCGATTTAAAATGTCTTACTCTTAGAATCTTTATTGAAAACAAAAATCCAATTTTTAAAATCTTATCTAAAAACTAAACGTTTTGAATACTTATACCTATATACAAAACGACGGTTTGATTTAAAACTTTATTTTTCTCTATATATTTTCATGGTGTTATGGCATTTATGACAGCGTCGAAAATACCTTTGTTATCACCCAATAAAATATGTGGCTACGTGAACCTATAGGTTCGAATTCTGCTGACGAAACAATTTCAAGACGAAGATTTCTCAATCGTGTTGATGCGTTTAGCATGCTCTTATATTTTTTACATTTGTACATAAACACATATCAAGCGAACAAGCATAGATAAGCACTTGTCCAAGGGGCGAACTTGTCGAAGAGCCCTGCAAGTTGAAAATTAAATGTATCGATAGGGAATACTGACGCGCTATTCGTATATTTACACATAACGATTTTAGAATTGCTGATTAGCGTTTTGTAAAAATTACTGCGGTTGTCTTAAAAATATTTTCAGTTGACATTCAGGCTCTAGAGTCTAGAGGTTCAAGTTGCGGTATTATTCGTTGTTTGTGGCCATCAGTTTGAAATTAACATGTCGGGAAATAAATGTGTTTTTATAAATTGTGGAAAATCTAGAAGACAATACGAAGAATTAACGCTCTACAAATTTCCATATAACGACGAGACTCCTTGCCGATTATTAATTCAGATAAGTGTTTATTATTAAAATTATTCATTTATTTTGTAATTGCATGTTTAAAATAATACTGTTAAAACTGTACCTAATGAGCAATGATTGTTATTTGGATCAAATCTACAGAAAAAATTATACCCTTGTTTATTTCAGGAAATGCATCATTAGCCGCACTATCTACCACACAATTAAAAAACAAGTACGTCTGTGGCACGCATTTTCACGGGTCGCGCTTTATAGGACAACGAAGGCTTTTAAGGCGGTACAGCCCAAATAAAAAGATTGATGTTTTCATGAAATAAATTACGTTTTCCATAGATTACAATGTTCCGATTCACAGAAAAATACTTAAAAAAATCTATCATTTCCATAACACCTTTAAAAACCATAATGAATGTGTAAAAAGTACAATTTTACTGCAATCATAACTCAAAACTGGGGTAACCAAAGTTTGCAAATTAATAACTAGTGGGTAACGTAACATTCCCTCTACGGCATAACGTGCTCTTTTGTTTAATAAATACTTATTTTAATTAAATAATTGCTTCGCAATTTTTTAAAATTTCAACGTGTGTTTTTAACGATCATTTGAATAAATTGGAGAAATTTTAGCACGTCTTGCCGTTAAGAATCACTTCTGATGATCATTTTCGTTTTTACATCAATTTTTTATAAATAATCAAAAGCGGGTTGTTGGAAGTTTTAATTTTTGGTTTAAATGTTGACGCCCAATATCGGACAATGCTTGTGGGTCGTCCCACAACTATTGTTAAATACTGGGTAATATGACTAGACCTCCCTATTTTTATTGTAAAAGATCATAAATTTTACAACCTAAAAATCTAACGCGAGCATTGGTCACTTAACAGTATAAATCAAGCGAAACGTTCTCCTTTTAAATCCTTTAAGTCAATATTGTGAATTTAGACATAATTTATTGTAACATCAATAAACGGTTAGTATATGACATTTTACATACATTTTAGAAACGGAATCCTGATTAACAAAATATTAATCACGATTAGCTATCTCATTACATCGTATATTGCACCAATAAAATGTTTTAAATTTGAGAAAATTAACAATGAGGAATTCGCAAGATCATTGGAATACATCAATTTTGATCTTTTTTCTTGCTATTTTGTAACTAAGTTTTTTGACGACCATTTTGCAATTTAAGTTCTTACGATATTGCCTTTTTTATATATGGCACCTTCTACTTTTGACGTCATTATTTAATAAATGGTCTTTATTTACATGTACATATTTATAAAACTTTGGTGGTGTAATACAAATAAAAATATTAGAAATTGGTATATTACCTACATTATTAGTACGGAAAGTTACATTTTCCGACGACCATTATGAAAAGTGCATAATTTCACACCAATAAATGTTACGGAAAGTTGACCATTACAAACAAATAGGCTGACCGTGCGTAAAGAAACTCGTTAGCCAATCGAAAACGTTGCAGCCCGTGTGCGATCATTGCACACGGTCAATCAAAGTCTTCTACACTGTCATGCAATTACTTTACGCATAAACTGTTTTATTATCAAATTTGACATTTTATTAAAATGTCATTTAAATGATATTT
This sequence comes from Rhagophthalmus giganteus, assembly GCA_036326145.1. NCBI lineage: Eukaryota > Metazoa > Arthropoda > Insecta > Coleoptera > Rhagophthalmidae > Rhagophthalmus > Rhagophthalmus giganteus. The sequence goes on from JARFJA010000013.1 coordinate 3,300,618, forward strand.
TATTAAAATGTCAAACGAACTTTCGTAAACGTCAAAAATCAATTTTTTTTAATAAAAATACTTGTGATCGTCGGAAAAGCATAGTATATAACACGTGCGGAAAGGTGGATATTTTAGCACTAGTTATACAATATTACTATTGTATTATATTTGCATTCGAGAATGCGAAAGCATTTCGCAATCGTGTATCAAATATTTTTTTGATAACTGTCCCAAAATTAGTAAAAATGTGATTAGAAAGTTTGACATTTACGATTAATTAATTTGAGGTTAATGATAATAACAATCCATAATATTTCGCGTCCCGAACTGTCATTTCGCATTCCGTTCGCAGAATACCTCATTTCGCGTAACAGAAACAATAAGAATAAACTTTTTATATGCAGTTATCGAAAAAGAAAATTTAATAAAGTTATTTAACTTTAATTTAACTTTAAATTTAATAAAGTTATTTAACTTTACATTATTAAATAAACTTAAACATTATTACAATTTATACGAGACATATTCTTTTAAAATACATCTACTTAAATTACAATTTTCCTAATGTAATACTTTTCACATGTGAAATCTACTATTTTTTTAAAAACAACATTTTTTGATAACAATACAATTACCGAGATCCGTTCGCATTCAATATCCTCGAGAACGCCCTATTTATATTGTTATAATAATAATATTAATTATTAATTAATTTTCTAATTTCAATTAAAATTAAAGTAGATTATTTATTAGCGAACTTTAAATAAATCAGTTTTTCAGATCAGTAATCTCAGATTTTTCCTGTACTTAACATTAAATCTTAACTTTTGTATTGCGAATTTTAAAATCGTCTTCGAATACGTTTTAATGTAAAAACACCGTATCTAAACATTTATACCCTTAGCTTCAAAGCAGGTAGATTTTACGACGTTACAGAGGCAGGCTATTTCAACCAAGAACAACAATAAGACTCTCGGTACAACCACAACTGCCGACAAACCGACGACGTTTGCTATTCTCAAAATCGGAAATTTCGTACCAGCAATTAAAATACCAATTATATTCACAGAATAAAGACTTACGACGTAAAAGATGACAAATTTGGAAATTACGGAAAAAAATACACACTTTGAAATGTGCCTCTAAAATTAATTTAGTTTTTAATTCTGTTAATTTTAATTCCAATCACGCCAAAACATTTACGCGGATACAACTTTTCCATAAGAAAAACGCAAACTGGTTGCAAAACGAAAAGCGGTTTACTATTGCATTATTTTATAAGTTAATAAATAATAAGGTAATAAATTTTTATTAAATTATTATAATTATTTATTTAATATTACCTGCTTTAAGCACAGTACGAGGGTGGTTAGGACGTTCGTGCTTTAAAACGGGGGTTAATAAACTGCTATTTGCACAAATTCAAAAAAAAAGCTGCAACGATGCAAGCAATTGAAAAAGATTGTATAATTTGCTTTGACGAAATGTCAATTAAACGATTTTTGGATTACTCAAGAAAATTAGATCTTATTCGAGGTTTCGAGGATCTCGGCGTTTTGGGTCGATCACCGAAACTTGGAAGTGAAGCTCTAGTTTTCCTTGCAAGAGAGTTGTACTCGCACTGGAAACTTCTATTAGCGTATTTTATATTTTCAAATGCGACAAAACATCAGAATTTAACAGAAATGATTAAAATATTAATATCCGATACTATTAAAACTGGATTGATTCCTAAAGTTTTAGTATGCGACCAGGGTAGCAATAACAGAAGAGCGCTTAAAACTTTAGGAGTTACTCCTGAAACGCCGTGGTTCGAATGCGCAACCTTAAAATTAATTACAATTTTTGATGTTCCACATCTATTTAAAAGTTTGCGTAATAATATGTTAAATGGCGATTTTATTTTATTTGGCATGTTGTAGCAACAGGACAATTACAATCACCAACTGCACTTAATACAGCATAGTTTCTTAAAATCATGAATCATCTTTTTGATATATTAGATAGTCGTTCGCGCTTTTCAAAGAATCCTTATAAATCCGCGTTAAGTATTCATAATATTTTAGCTACCACCACTTTAACACATACAGTAGATATATTTCGCGACTTACAAAAACTTTCCTTTAATGGAAAACATTCTAGACCGCCATGTTTTGATGGCTTTATTTCTAGTATAACCGGCATTCTTAGACTTTTATCGGAAGAAACAAACAATAATAGACATTTTCTTTTAACTTCTCGTTTGAATCAGAGTGTACTTGAATTTTTTTTTCTATTATCAGGCAACAAGGTGGTTATAACAGAAATCCTACTACTCCGCGTTTCGCACTTCGTTCCGAATTAAGGGGTTATATCAGTGTTGAAGGCTGAAAAATGAAGCATTTTTTGGGATTCTTTTTTGAAAAAACTACTCGATCAAATGATTTGAAATTTTGTGTATTAATTATTATTACAATGAATTATACAAAACAATTTTTATTTTTATTTTTAATGCATTTTTTTCGCCGTAAGAGTGGCCGCAACATGTCGTCTAAAAAAAACACTCCTTGCCGGTTGACAGCCTAACTGCCAGATGAAGCATCTGAATTCAAAAATTCAAAAAGATTATTAAATTATAATAGAATAGCTATCGCAGCATCGTAGGGAATTGAAAAATTTTGATTAGAATAAAAATGGCGGCCATTTAAAAAAATCGAATTTTACACAAAAATTTTGCAGTAAATTGTTAATAAAAAAAGTAAACAATTTAAAAAAACTCTACGATGCGACGATAGCGATAAGTTTTCTGAAGAGAATTCTTTTGAATCAAGTCGATTGGACAAGATTCGAGAGAGTTATGCTGTCAACCAGGTTAAAAACATGGTTTCGAGAAAACGCGTTTGAAATTTCAAGAGAATAAAATTGAATGATGTAATTTAAATATTAATATAAAACAAGTTTTTACCGATTAGTCTGCTATCCCTGGACCATATAAAAGTTCATTTGCGTCAAGCAAGATCATTTCCTCAACCTGATCTCGCTTTGTATCACTCAAGCGTCCCTCGTGCGTGTTTGCTGCTGCGCGGCGATCGGCGTACTCGATACGTTTCTGGTCGATTTCGTGGCAATAATTGAATAATTTTTCGCCTATGGAGATGCCCAAGTCCTCAACAACATCCAACAAAGCCACGAGACCATCATTAAATATGATAGTAGCCAAATTAGCGGCTGTTTTGACTATTTCGGAGCCGCAAAAATGAGTTTTTGGAGCAAATTTCCAAATTAAAGAATTTAAACTCTCGTTGTTGTTTTGATTAAATGCTCCCAAACACCTTTCAAGCAACTCATCACGACTCAAATCTTCATAAATTGGCTTGATTGCCTCCGCAACATTTGCTGGTAGTGCTGCTGCGTGTCTGTATGTGTCAAGAACGCTCTGGGAGCGTCGACGCTTGGCGTCAGTTTAGAGTATTTCTAAGCCGAATATTGCTTTGAAAATTTGTAGGCATATTATTTAAGGCCAAAACTATATATTTAAGCAAAAAAAAAATCGATTTTTTTTTTCAACACTGATATAACCCCTTAACACAATAATGAATCTAATGTCTCCTCCGGCAACTGCAAATTGTGAAACGGATTCTGATTATTATTTATTAGGTAATTCATCTATTTCTGATTTCCCTTCTACCCCGATAGACACCGATGTTCAGTTATCTGATAGTTTATCTTCTACCAACGAAATCAACTCCTCAACGTCCTCATTCGAAACTTCGATTTGTGAGGAACCTGCATTTCTTCCCTTACCGAAACGTTGGAAGATTGTTCGATAACGTACTTTTCCGGATACCTAGTAAATAAATTATTTCATAAAAAACCGGACTGCAAAAACTGCAAACTTACATTGTTACATTCAGAACCGAAGCCGCTTTTAAATGACAAACATCAGTTATTGATTTTATATCGAACTTACGAACACAAACGATCTTCTTCAGAAGGGTTGAAATATCCTCCGATGACTTTGTTAACGTATGTAAATTCATTTTACAGTTATTCAATAAGTACTTTAATAAAGTTTATTTTCAATCCAACATTAAAAAACTCCTTCGACACTATATATTTACAAAAATACACAAACACTGCCCTGAACAGTTCCATATCGATGAAACAGTTTGCGGTAAACATATGGAATATCTTTATAATAGTTTAATAGAAACCAAACTGTGTAAATCTCGTTCATTACAGATTAATGCTGCGCATAGTACTATAACTAAAAAAACAATCGAAACTCAGTATTTTAAAACATGCCTAAAAAATCTCAATATACTACTCTTCTATTTAATTCTGGTAAATAGCCAAATTAATAAAACTAAGAACAATTATAGATTATCATATATTTCGGCTTTGATTAGAAATATCGTCTGTTACAAAACACGTACAGCAGATTAACAACTAACAATTAAAATAAAAATACAACATTTTAAACAACAAATTAATAAAACTTCAAAATATGACGTAAAAAACAAAATCGAAAAATTATAATTAAATTATTGCAAATCATTTAAAATTTGGTTGCAGTAATTACGTAAATCTTCTAAATCTCTTTTTTCATTGCAAACATTTTTATTAATTCTGATATGAAGCATTTCTTATATAAATCTTTTGTTATAATTTTTTCAATATCCAAAATCTTAATGTAGAAATCAAAAATAAAATGGTGTTTTGTTTCAAAAGAATGTTTTGCTGTACGGTCTTAAGTTCGAATTAGATTTATGTTGTAAAATTATGTTTTTTGGTGGTTGTTCCAATATAAATTTTGTTACAACCTCCACAAGAAATTTGGTATTAAGATGTTTGTATCGATGTTGCTTTTTAATTGTGCAAATAATAAAAATCCTTTATTAATTGGTTGAAAAACTAGTAATAATTTAAAGTTTTTTAAAAAATTAAAATTTAGGCTTTTTTACTTATTTAATGTAAAGGTAAAAATTAAATTTGTCATGTAGGTAATTGTAATTATTTACATTTAGAGATTTAACATTATTTAGCATTTAGAAATTATTGATTTTACGTTTTACGATTTCATACATAAATTGTTTTGGATACCTATTTATTATTTACAAGTTCATTAGTTAGTTTTCTTAAGTTTAATGGACGAAATTTTAGGTCTAGTGTTAGTCGTGATTGAATAAACGTATTTATCTAGTTATAAGTATAGTTAGTGCATAATTATTTATTTAGTTCGTAAGTAGTTTTCTATTTACTTATAGTATAGGTCTGTACTTGGCGGAACTTATAACACAATGGGCACACAGTACCTTATTATTATTTATATTTTTTTGTGATTTTACTGTTATATTTTGATAGTTTAATAAATTATAATTAAACGTGTTTTGTTTTATCCATTTTACATAGTTTATGTAACATTATGAAGTTCCTTTGTAAACTGCAGCAAGTGACATCGCAAAGAAGAATCCGTCATCTCTACTTGAGGTTCGTACGACAATAAAAAGATTTCTTTCTAAGGACCGAAGAAGAGTTGAAAATATATGAGTAGTTTTTAATACGTTTGCGGTCATTTACAGTTTATCTACACCGATGGCAATCAGGCATTTACCTATTTATTTATTTCTCGCTCGGTTTATTTCAATTTCTTATAACGACGTGTGTTGTCCTACTAATTTTGTAATTAATTTGTATTATTTAATTACAATCAATTTTGAGTACAAACAGAAATGAAATTGAAAGTTACCACTAATACTGATTGTGTCAATTTTCAATATTGTCGCTCGTTAAATTTATGCTTACCTACGGAAGTTTTTTTTTTTTTTAATTTTATTGCATTTCTTGAATGCGTTTCATAGAAAGATCTAAAAATATACTGAAAAAATCCAATGAATTAACAATCGGAAAAATTAAAATTAAATTAAAATTAATATTTAAATCGTTGAAAATTATAAATGATTCGTAAATACAATGACCGTTTTAATTGTAATTACGTACCTACTTATTTTGTTTAGTGTACAATAAGTCGATTCAGTAGTTATGCGTATTTCGTTAAATTATAGGAGTAATTCTCAAATGATCTGTTTAGGTTTGGCAGCGATACATATAACTCCTCCTATATCGTTCTATCTTTTTTTCCCTTCGTTTTCCTTACTCATTTGACAAGTAAATTTATTTGATGTCGAATGCTGCTGTAAGTTGTGGTTTGTAACTATGCTCCAATCGTTCAATTCTTACAGTCAGCGCACTCTAATTTAATAATGTTAAATTAAAACGTTTATGTCCAGTCATTCCTATCTCTCCGTACTTCTATAATACTCTATATTCAACGATCTGATTTAGCAGAACTCCGTTTGATTATGACTGTTAAAAAAAAAACATGTAGGTCTCTGTACCTAATAATGATTAGTAATAACCCAAGTTTAGAACCAAACAACTATATTCCAATAACTGAACTAAAATTTAACGGTGAAATTCAATATTGACAAGTCGTGAGTGGCGCTATATTTAAAAATACATTGCGCATATGGGGAAATCAAACTTCCCTTGAATCGTTTTTTCTGGAGGTTCAATGATAAATATTTTGACACGTAGTTATCGCTAAGGATGTCGTTAATAGCGTTTCGTATTATAAAATCCTGTAAATTCATCGAATTATTCAAAATAAATTAGTATAATTATGGTATTTTTAAGACGTTTTTAGCAGGTGTTTTATTATAACTTAAATGACGAATTTCAAATTTTAAAATACGAGATGCTATAGGGGCATGTTTTAACTTTTATTTGCATTGAAATTCAACAATATATCTTCAATAATAACCAAGGTGTGGCAGTAGTTGTAAGACCCTGTTTGCAGCAGCAAAATTCCCTGCCCTTAACTGATCTGCAATTTTTTAATACAACAATTTATACACTATTTGTAACAGATTCAAATGTATAAAGGAATTTGCAATTTAATATGTTGTTGATGTGAATTTGTTTTAATATATTACTACTTATACTGTATATATTTTACACATTTTATAAATATCTGAAAATAGTAGGAATAATGACATTTATAAAAGGGCGTGAAATTTAAATATTACAATTTAAATTTTACACAATTTTTTTTACATAATTTAATTAATAGTCATTATTATTTTCTTTCGCTTAACTTTTCATGTCAAATTTTTTAAATGTAGGCGATAAATATTTTACCAAACCTTATTCCTATACTTGAATATTTGAATGCTTGGTGCTTGAATTTTTTAATTTATTTAATTTAATTATTTTTTTTATTTAGTGATTATAAAACTTTCAAATCTAGGATAACATAGAAAAGAGTTATATAATTAAAAAAAAAAACTACACTATACAATAAAACTATCTATTTTATTATTGTTACATACATATATTTTATACAATATAAATTATTTTAATAATTCATCATCATTCCCACAAGTTGCGAATGACTTGGATTGATTATTCAATTTATAGGTATCTATATAAATCTAATCTTTAACTGGCCTTTAGAAGAATAACACATTCTCAACATCAATGAATTATTAAGAGCGTTGAATAGGTAAGTGATGAAGAGTAACTAGAACATATGTGTATAATTACCAAATCCTACATTCTTTCCTTACTTATTTTTTAACTAATCGATCATTTCATAATTTTGTCAAAAGTTTAGCTCATTTATTGTTATTAGACTCGTTATTGTAATTAACTAGAATATAGAATTTTCATCACAGTAACTTGCTCTAAATTTTCTTTTTTAGCTAATCTCAGCTCGTTTTGAACAATCTACACACTTCTTTCTAATAGTGAATGATAATGATAATGATTCATAATGATTAGTTCAAACATACTTAGATGTTTTTACAGTAAATGTTTCAAAAGTTAATATGATGAAATCTACGGGTTAAACAATTTTTTTATAACAAGTGCACTTTTTAAAATTTGATTAAAAAATAATTTGTTTTAAAAATTATTCCGAAACAACATAAAAATGTTCTTTTTTCATATTTTATTATAATTATAAACTGTAAGTCTTTAAGCAAAAATTATATTAATTTAAGTAGAATAAAAATAACGTCAAAGGTAGCACAGGTTGTATACATAACAGAGTGACAAGCATAACGGCAAAACAAGCAACGACCAAATTAGTAAAAATATATACCTACTTTTAATACTCCTATCGCACATAATGATAAGCAGATAAAAGCTGTAATCAATTTGATATAAATTAGTAAAATAACAAATAACCACTTTATATGTATTTAGGTACATACATTCACTTATTTCATTATGTACCTACACAACCTTAGCGTTATGTAAAAGTTAATGTTTTGCTTGTTTCTACAACTTTGAATAAAAATAAACAATAGTTTTAATTTTTAAACAGGTATAAAAAATGAACACTTTAAAAAATCTTATTCTTAATTTCTCAAAAATTCATCTTCTACTTATAAAGTTGACCACCTGTCTTAGTTGCCAGCATTTTAATGAACGAAAATGGTAAACGTTATTTAATGATACAGTAATCTTTCTTTGTAAGTTAACCAGGTTTGAATGGAAACAGTAGTGGTGCACATAGACATGTTTTGCTGTAATAGGTAATATGTATTTGATTTGTTGTGTTATTTTTATTTTGGTTATAGATTTGTTCCTTTCACTAATTCTGAACGAGTTGGGAACTTGTAGTTCGCTGGACGTTCAGTTTTGAATCAGTTCTGAAGCAGAACCAATGGAACACTTGAGTGTACAAATATACCATTATTATAATATGCAGTTACCCGCGTAAATCGACACCCAAAAAATATACCCACTACTTTTGTTAGCATGGCACATGTCAGAACTCATTCACAACTAAAAGTACTTGCTTTGGATCAAGAACTGTTTGAACGGTTCTAGAACAGTTCTAAAACTGTAACACTTTGGAATGGAACACTGAACTGTTTAGTTTGAGTTCAAGAATGTTCAAATGGAACACTTTTAGTACCTAGAGCAGTTTAGAACTGCCAAAAAGAACAAACCTTATATTACACAAATAAACCTAAAAATAGATGTTACTGAGATTAATTTTGTACATTAAAAATTTCAAACAAGTTTTTTTTAATTAATAAATAATTCATTAAAATTCAATTACAGTAAATCATTAATATTTACTGTTTATGCTTTTACAAATTACTTTTATAATGCAATTTTATGTACATCTGTTACAAAAAACATTAAGTCACTTGTAAAAATATCTTTTAATTTATTTAATAGAAATATAGTTTTACAATATTGTCACAAGTGAAAAAATATTAATATGTTTTATACGTTTATTAATTTTGACTTTTAAAATTAGTATTTATTTTTTTTATAATAGAGTTGACTATTAAAAAATATTTCAGGTATCATAAACCCAGATTACTTGCGCCTATATAGAGGTAACTGGAGCCCACACTAAAAAACTGTTTTAAGTAGTTTTAGAAGTGGTGCCATATACCAGAAGAGTTCTTCCACGTTCTTGTTATCCGTGGTTTTGTACAAAGCTGCTTGAAACACCTTTTTAGTTTGAACTCAAGTTGCCCCTATGGTCGCAAGTAACTTGGGTTTATGGTACATTAATTAATTAATTAAACAAAATATATATTGAATTAGTCTTTCTTTTATTAAAAATGTATTTCAATTTCCCTAGTTATATATTCTTTACCTAAATTAATTGCCTTATAATTTTACAAGTGTTTAAAATAAAATTTATATTTGCATAATAGTTGACAAATAATGAAACTCAATTATTAAATAATTTTGAATAAAAATTAAAAGTTTTCGTGATATAATAAAAAAGTACGGTATTCATATTGGTATAACATCTATTTGAATAACTTTTGAAACAAATTTTCAATTTAAATTTGAACAATATACACAAAAATGTGTTGTGCTTTTAATATTATAGAATATTACATTGCAATTATTAGGTAATTTCCTAGATTTTAAATTAATACATTATTTAATTGTCATATTAAATAGTAAAAAAAAACAAAAAAAATTGTTATTCACCAATTGTTTATAGTTACCAATATTATAAAAATAAATTAGTTCCAAATAACTGACAAATATAGATATAATTGAAATGACTGATTTATTAAAAGCCATAATAAATTCATTTTTAATAAATTAACTTCTGATTAATTTTCTTGTCGAAAATTAAATATTATTCTACAAAACTTGAAAAAATTCATACAAATTGTAGGTAGCTATGTTCTAAATTCATTCAATATATAATATACTTATAAATAAATGAGGTAGTTGAATCCCTGTTAAATAGAACATTATAAACAAATTTAAACCAAAAAAATAATGCAAAGTAAAAACAGCGTTAAATTTATACGAAATACGTCTTATATAATATGAGCATAACTACGTAAGATACATAATTGCTCATATCCCGAATTGTAATTTATACTTATTAAGTTATAAGCAATATTACATAAAAATACTTATAAATATTGTTTCTTAAACTATTATTTCAATTTTAAAAAAATGAAAAAAAAATGTCTTACTTATTTTAAGTTTAAATTGAAACATTAAAACATAAAATCTTTAACGGAAAAGCAATAATAAGCAAACAATAATTATTAACATAATACTTGCACTTTGTAAAAATTTGAATATGTAGTTGGAACATACTATATTTGTTATTATATAATTCTGTTAAACACTGCGAATGTTAAAAATGTATGCGATTTAATTTATTTTTAGATATAAAAGTTTATATTCCACATAAAGTTAATGACCTAGGTATAATATCTACAACTTTCTAAATTATATATATTATTATATAAGATCATTTTAAGTATCACAAGTCTGTTACAAATACTTAAAATTGTTTTCACAACTGTCATTTAATATTAAAACATTTATTGTAATAATAAAACAAAAACTACTTAAACAATTTATATAAATTTAACTAACAATACTGCAGTTATACCAGAACACAAAATAGGTGTAAATACTAATATTAGAAAATTTAATATATCATTTTATGAATTTTTAAAATCTTTCCTAGCCGCTGTTTAACAGTTTTCATTCCCTTTCTCTGTTTGGAAGGAACTACTATAAAATAAAAATATTATAATACAACAAATTACGAAAATATAATGATAATGTTTACAAACCTGGAATTTTCACATTAGGTAAACTAGTATTACTGCTTGCAGTTGCTGTTGTACTAGGTAAGACTACAGTTTTTACAATAGTTTTGGATTTTACTTTTTTGCGTCGATACTGTCGTTTTGGACTCTGTAATGATATAAAAATCTGTATTGAATATACCATATTTACTCGAATCTAATACACACTTCAATATAAAAAGCACAAAATAAAAAATATTTTTACTAGCAATTGTAATGCGCAGCTGCAAAGCAGGTGCAAAATTTACTTATACAATAATGAGTTGAAGTAATGGACTTTAATGTTATTATTACCAGTAATACAATATATGGTAACATTTACTTTATATGATAATGGGTTTACGTTGTATTTTTTAAAAATTAAAATACAGTAAACTGTTAAACAAAATACTGACCTATACTTAATCTAATCAAATCTAAATCATCATCAGTACTGCTGTTTCGAATTTTCGAGTTTCTAGTGCACCATCGATTCTAATGCACACCTCGATTTTGGAGAATTAAATTCGGCTGCAAAAGGTGCGCATTAGATTCGAGTAAATACCGTAATTTATCTTTTAACTTTCTTTAAATTTTTAATTCTTCTACTAAAAAAACTACACGAAAATTTAACTTTTACATCAAAATTATCGAAGTGTTTTTAAAAATCTATTAAAAAGATAATTGTTTAAGAAGCACTATTCCAATAAAATTTTACATCCCAAACTTAATTAAATTTTAAAAGGCACTTATCTTTATGTGTTTCATATTATTTGAATACGTTCAATTTTATTAAATAATAAATAAATTTTATTGTTATAACTTATTAAAATCATTTTTCTTTTAACAATAGTTATATTTGATTAAGAAAATGCTTTCTTAAGTTATAAAGTGATCACAAAATTTCCACTAAATTACTGCTTAGATTTTACTTACTTTTCTTTTCGCAAACTAAATAAAATTATTTTTATTAGAAAGATAAATAAAATCTAGAAAAATTCATTAGTCGTGAAACATAATAAGTATCTTTAATTAAGGTTATTTATATATCACATTATTATATTTGGCATAAATTTACCTTCTCTGGTGTTGCAGCAGCACGTTTAGCTGCTGCAGCTTCTAAAACTTTTTCAACAGATTGTTTTTTTGTTCCTTCTCTGGTTGGTCTATTCATTTTAGGTAGCAGAGGACCTACTCTGGCTTTAGGGTTCCATGCCTCATCAATTTTTGAACGACCACGTGGCTTAAAAATATGAATTTCTTCATCATCAGAATTATCCAATGACGGATAAACTGAAAAATACAACAAAATTAATAAATTGTAACATAAATCAAAAAAAGAATAACATACTGTAATCCTCATCTTGATGGACGTTATTGATATTTTCTTCATCAAGAGATAAACCGGTAGTTAATTGGTTTTGGGAACCTCTTAACTGGTTTTTGCCAGGTTGAATGTACATTTGACTAATGGACAACATACCTGCTATAGCGTCCTCAGTCGAAGGGGAGGTTCTTCCAGACTTATCACTATAATAAAACCATTAACAAAACACCCAATGTTAAATAATTAAGTAAAATATATAAAATATGTATATCTGTAAAGGTATATGTATGTTATATATTTTTATAACAATATGATTAAGGATAAGATGAAATAATTGATTTTTATAAATAGGTACATAATATTACAATACCAAATTCGATTAATATGTCGAGTATGCTTAATGAAAAATGGAGAACTAAATACAGTGGAGTCGCGATATAGTGAACTAATTATGGCATAGAAGAGTTATTAATTTATAGTTGATTCAGTAAGTATTTTCAAAATTTTGTTTCTATTCCCCTCCTTAGTTGCTATTCGCCTCATTTTACCGTACCTACGTAATAGACAATAAAAATAATTTATTCCTAACAATTAGCAATATGCGTTTATAGCATTCTATTAAATAAACATATAACCTTGAATTTTTAAAATCTTATTTTCTGTTTTTTTTTACAAAAAACTTCTTTTGGTACCTAGGCATAATTCATATTTTATACAAAAGAAAATAGTAATAATGATAATAAATCTAAAATATATACTTACAAACTTAAATATTGGATATTTAATAAAAAGTAAAATTTCCCATAACTGAAGAGTCACTGTTTAAATCTTGATAAATTAAAAAGCTTCCAAACACAATAAAACAATTGTTCTATTCCAACTGTTTCCTTATAATAGTAAAATATCTACTATTGTTTTGGTAAGTGTAATTAATGGCATTTTAAAATATAAAATTTACTTTTAAACTTTTAAAATCTATTTTAATAATTTAATGTAATTAATTGAAAATGTTTTCAAATCACTTTAGAAAATATTTTGTATAGGTACATAAAATAATTTGCTCTAATGTCATGTTTATTGAAATTTCGTTGTTGCAGTGTATGTACTAGTATAAATAATCCAAAAAAATGTCATTAGATAAGCTATCTAATGATCCTTTTGATGACATAACCCTCAAAGAAGAAGATTTCCCTCTTCCAGAGCAAGACCCTGTATTTGGTATAAATATATAAACTTATAATAATACAAAAATTTAATGTATTATATTGTTTTAGCATATCAAAATTCCTCATTTGATGATGTTTTACCAGATCTTCAATCATTTAATTTCAATCCCGAAGCTATTTTAAACGATAACAAATTCTTAAATAATGATATTATCGATTATGTAAATAATGAAAATATATCTACAAATGTATTTGATGATATTTTAAATAATATTAATATAAACAATACTGAAAATAAGTTGGTAGAAATTCGGAATAAGCAACTAACAAACTCGAAAGATAATCTAACAAAATCGATGATAATCAATGATAATGTTGAGAAAATTGACAACACTGAGAAAAATTTCAAAAAATCATCGCAAATTTATAATTGTTTCTTGTGCGATTTGAAATTTAAAAGTTCACAAAAATTCAATAAACACCTGCACAGCCATGATAACCTTGAATCATATAATTGTGTGGTAAGTGAATTTGTCTAATTTAATTTAGTGTAAGAAAACAGTCTTATAGTTATGAATATTTATATAAATATTTATATGTATTTGCTTGTAAAAATGTTACAGTAGAAATTTTCATTACATTTCTAATCATCAATTTTTTTAATGTAATAGCTCTGGTAATCCAAATTTTCCAGTCTATTTTATCTGTGAATGATTAAATTTTGTTAGTACAATTTCACACATTTAAATTTTATATTTCTATTTTTGTTATACCGAATAAAATATATTTTTACACATTGTAAGCTTATTGACCCAATTGTAAATCAATATCAACAATTGTAAAGTATCATACATACATCAAGTGTCTACATATAAAATAACTTGATAATGTGATTAAGAATTCCTCTATATAAAGAGATACAACATACCAGTGCATTAATATTACAAAATAAGCTAGAAACGTTAATTAACATTAATATTTTACAATATTTCAGATGTGCGGAGAAAGTTTCGAGAGCTTAGATGAAATAATAAACCATAGAATAATGCATTTTAATCGTCAAGGATATGATTGCAATTTATGTGGAAGAAGTTTTTCTAAAGAAGTCTCTAGAACACATCATATCAGAAGAGTACATAAATAATAATAAATGCACGAGTTATTTACCTTTTCTTAAAATTTTTGTTTTATTGTAAATGTTAAATACATTTGACAAAATTGATTAAGATTAATTTATTATTATAGTATTAAACGTTTATTTATTTCTAAATTTTATTATGTTTTAAAAATTCATAATTTTGAGATTACTTCAGTTGTACATTATAAAAGTATTATAGAAACTAACTGAAATTATTAACTAAATTTAAATATTCATAACATGTATTTTGTTACAATCTACTTTATAGTGTAATCAAAATTTTGAAAATTTATATGAAATTCAAGTTGTAATTATCAACATAATTAAGCAGTTATTTACTTCTTTTCCACTTTCTATTAATTTAAAATATATATATACAGTTCATTAATAAATAGAGATGAATTTTAAGTGCATTTATTCTTAAATTTCATCATTAGTAGATATAGCCTAATTATTCAATATTATAAAATTTGGAAAAGGTACTTAAACGACTTACACGTATTTTTTTTTGGTTGTTGCTTGTAGCTTGTTGTCATTAACCATCTTCATGTAATTTTCTAAGAATTTTTACTAAACTTTGACAACACTACATCCATGGTTGCAGTGAGATTCGAACTCCGTAGCCATAGTGACCTAGCAGAGTGATAGCTCTCTAGACCACCGTGACCCCTATTATTAGGTTTGTTCCTTTCAACAGTTCTGAACCATTCTAGGTACTAAAAATGTTCCATTCGAACATTCCCGAACTCAAACTAAACAGTTCAATGTTCCATTAGAAAGTGTTAACAGTTCTAGAACTGTCCAAACAGTTCTTGATCCGAAGCAAGTCTTTTTAAGTTCTGAATGAGTTTATTTTTTGAGCGTCGATTTATGCAGGTAATTTATAAATTCAAATGATCAAAATTCAAACTACAAGTTCAGAATTACGGAAAGGAACAAATTTATTATTTTTTAAACTTTCTTAAATCTGTTCTACAACAAACATCAATAAGTTATTTAGTGTTTATAACATAAACCTGCTGTAACCCGCTACTTATCTCAAAATTGCTTCAGGGTATTTTGTAATATAGTACAACAAATGGACTATGCTATAAAGTGTATATTAAGATTATTATTATTGTTTATTTAAGATTATAACATATAGGTATAATAATATTTAAATGTATTATTTATTACTAATGGTGTACTACTTAAGTATTATTTAAAATTTTATAAAAAAGTTTTGATTATTAATTTAAATTTATGAATTCAGCAATGCGTAGCATAATATAAACATGTTCATTATTCATTCAAGTGTCAAGTCAGTTAATTCCTAATCATTTAAATCAAGAAACCTCGTCTAAATTAAGATTTGATTGAAAACGTAATAGAGTATAACGTTAATTTCACTTTTTTCAATTTATGACAGATTTGTTTAAATTCTGATTGTAACAGCCTTATTAATATTAATGCTATAAACACGTATTAGGTGCATCCTTGATATTTCAAAACCTAATGTTAAATAGGCTTACTAGCTTTGAATGGTAGATTTTCTAACTGATTCAATTACATTTGATAAGATCAGTGGGAACAAAGCCATATATTATTTTTTTGTTTCTTCACTAATGCAAAACTAATTCAATTCAATTCATTTGCAATTCAATTGATTCAAACCAATCATTGGTTACTAAAACTATTAAGGTAGATAGAATAATATTATTTTTAACAAATGGCACTTACAAGTACATTTGCAGGCAGTACATTGGCAAGTAAATTTTTCCTTTCTTAAAGTATACAGTATGGGACACACGACGTTTTTATTTAAATATACTAATTTACAAAAACATGGCAATTACTTCCTTCGACATTTGCATGCTTCAAGTCAAAAAATGTTAACTACTAACATGATGTTATGAAGTTAAACAAATAAGATACTGTAAACATGCAGTTTAAGAAAACATGTAATTATCAATAAATAAATAGAATAAACAATCATACAAATAAAAGTGAACATAAACACTAACACAGTGTGAACTCGATTATGTGAATTAATAAAAACCAGGGGTATTCATGTGTAATTGTTTCAAAATTGTGTTGGTGCAAATTAACACCAGTAAAACAATTAAGGGTTAAATCGGAATTCAAGATACTGCATTGAATTTGCTACATATTAATTTTTACTTACTTAATAATTTTGTTCGTAATAGCAGATGCTTGGAGTAAAGATTCGATTCCATTTTTTGGTAATATTGTTTTTATAACGTTGGTTTTTGTTTTTTTATTTTTCATACACCAAGTAGCTATAATATTTAAACATGAAGTTTTATATAAAATAATATTATAGTATCATACTTGAATTTTTTGGTTTAGCACCTAACTTAACGTTTGGCGATGTTATTTTCTTTTTAGGTTTCTTCTGATTTTCATCGATTGTTAACATTCCATCTTCTTTTTCACTGTCATCGTGAAAATCATAAATAGAGTTTGTACTAGATTGCGAAATTAATAGTTCAACATTATCATTTGTAATATCATTGCTTTGTTTATTTGCAAAATAATCTTTGGTCCTAAAAAATTAAAAAAGCAAACTAATGGAAGTTAAAATTATAAATTGCATACCCTAGTTTGAATTTTAATACTGCTCCACCTCTATGAATAGCTGTAGTTTCTTCAGGACGGCAGAAAGAAGGCAAATTCCAGTTAGAAGTAGGCAACGATTCATTGTCACAATATGTTTTATGGGTACCCATATTTTCATAAGGATACATTACAGGTTTAGGTAATGTTAACTTCATAGGTGGATTGTGAGTAATTTCAGAACGAGTTTCATTAAAATACTGTAAATGCATTTCTATAACATTATTCAGAAATGAAATGAGAATAACGTACATTTTGCGAAGCTTTGGGAGAAAGTGGATAATCAACAAAATCTTTATTAAAAGGCCTTTTTCTTTTACGTTTTGATTCCCGTTCTGGTTTTGGCGGGTTGAGAATATTTAAATAACGTTCAGCATGTCGAACTTCTTTGGATATGTTTTTTATTAGTTTAGCACAATTTAATCCATCCGGAATTCTTTCTCTTATTCGAACGTTATACTAAAAGTATATTACTTATTATTATAATTGAAGTAATTTATTAATTGTAATTAATAATATTAATTTCTACGAATAAATAGATGAAACAAAAGAACGGTGAAAAATATATACATACATACAATGAATAGTAGATCATTAATAATGTAAAATTAGTAATCAATTTAAGTGAATAAATTTGTTGTATGTAGTCATCATATTTTAATAAAATAACTATTTGAAATTGCCAACCCTATTTATTTTCTGACAGCATTGTCATTTGTTTTGTTTACTTGTCTTGTGATTTACATTTTTTTATAACGTTGTTCTTAAATTAAACACCTATAAATAGTTATTAAATAAACGTAATAGTCACAAACTAATTGAGTTTAATGCTACAATTACAGCTAACATTTCAACATTAACATTTTTATCGTGACTACAAAAATCGTGTAAAATTTATTAATAAACCTGCGATATAAATAATTAATTGAATTTATCTAAATTGCCGAAACTAAACAAAAACAATATTATTACAAATATTAACTAATCTGTGGTCAATTCATCTCATACTTACTCAACTAAAAGCTTGAAACCAAAATTTGAAACATAAAATATTATAAACAAAACAAATTTTATAAAATGATAAAATTAAAATAATCTCAAAGGAGACTAGTAAACTTATTATTTTAAATTAATTTAATAAGTTTGCCAATACATAATATACGGAATACCTATATATTATTTATAAAAATTAAAACTATAATACTTACATCTTTTTCTAGATTCCACTGCTTTAAAACAGTTGAAAGATTTTTTATACCAGTTAACAATATATTTGGACATTTCTTTTCTTCTATATTTAATTCTCTCAATTGTTGATACAATTTTTGAACAGCAAAGCAATTTATTGTTTCAAAATATGGAAATCTAAATTTTTCTAACGTTTTAACTTTATTTTCTATATCGTAAATTCTATAAAATTAATATTATAGTATTTTAAATACTATAAAAACGACCTCCTTACTGTAACTGCATGGGGATGTTTAGACTATGTAAAAAATTTCCTCCAAAAACTAAAGAATCGACTGGTGTAAGAACCGCATGTATCCATCCAGTTGGAATTAACATAGTTTGACCTTGTTGTAGAGTGCATTTATAACAACAATCCACCTAAATACAAATTTATTATTTATTTTATAAATCTTTAATATAAACATTTCACCTGATCTCCAAAAAATGTTTCACTTTGATTACTTGACGTCATCCATTGTTGATATAAAGTTAAATTGGCCGTAGTTGGTTTAATAAAATAAAAAATTTTTTCCCCTCGTAATACATGATACCAAACACTTGTGCCACCAAAATCAACATGAAAATCTGTGTACGAATCCTTAACACTCATAAGACAATATTTTTGAACTTGTGGAGCTGGTATACGATAATTTCGAGGCCACATTGTATTTACCCAGTCTAATTGGCGAGCAATGACAGGGGCTTCTACTAATTTTGACAACCTAAATTAATAAATTGAGTTAATTATAATAATGAAAACGTTATGGCTAATTTACACGACAATACTAGGTTTCACAACTGTTTATATTTAATTGTGCGTAGGCAAAATCTAGTTGGCAATATGGTTACGAAACTATTTGATTACTTTCAATTTTTCGCAAAACAAAACTAGTAACTTTTTGGTCATTATACATGTAATTATTTCATGAAATTGCAATAGAGACCTGATTATCCAAAAACCGGTTATCCGAAGTCGAAGTTTCAGGTATCGAAACTAGTAAAATAAGTAATTTTTTTAAATTAACAATTGCAATAGATAAACACAGTGTTTTCTTTATTATCAAATCTTTTTTATAAACACTACTGTATTTGTATTTATTTATCGTTTTATTTTTGATTTTATCCTTCCGCAAGTGTGATCGATTATCCAAAAAATCGGTTATCTGAAATTGTTATGCCCCAATTACTTCAGATAATTGGGTCTCTACTGTAGTTACACAATATAGTGTTTTGAAACTTATTAAAAAGGAAACCCTATCGAAAGTTTACCTACATCTCTAATTTCGAAAATAAACTAGTTAAAATTGTTTACAACAATTTTAACTTCAATAAGTTTGTATTTATTATATAAACAATAAAATAAATTATTAAATTTAACAAAACTATACAAAAATAAAAATCAATGTATTTTAACAGTAGTTAAACATAGTTAATAATAGGTATCCAAAAAGTTCTTTAGTCTTGGTTGGCTGTGGAAAGGTAAAGGCACATCTTGGTTTAAGTAATTTTATTACTGATACTTTATTTTATAATGATGGATATGGTGTAAACTGAATCGATTAAGAACTGGTAAACAAGTGGAATATTATTGCTAGTCCTGTTTGTAAATGCGGATATGAAATAGAAACAATCAAGAATATCATTGAAGAATGTCCTGTAAAGAAGTTCGACATGGATTTGCAGAATTACACCAAATTATGCCAAACGCCTTGGACTGGGTGATTCATCTTAAAGATTTATAATGATAAAAATATGAATTTTTGTCTAGATGAATAGCGGTGTTGAACTGAATTTGAGTGTCATCATCTATTATGCTCAGAATAATCTGATGGTCCAAATTCTTGCCTGAGCAAACTATCTATCGAGACCAAAGTCACATTCTTCAGCTCAGTTCCTTATTCACTAACAACAAAACGGTATATCAGAATTTTTTTTATTGTTTTCCTCTGACCTCTGAAACAAATGTTTTACCGTTCTAACATTGTACCATAACTGTACTCCCCACCAATTTTCAAATAAAATATCAATGTTAGCTACCTTTTGTGCTGTTATAATAACACAAAACGATATTTAGATTATTATATATTTGTATTATGTTTTTAACACTTATGTATGCAATTTATACAAATATGTATATATATTACTAATATAAAAAGAAATAATTTGACATGATTTAAGCTAAAATATGCCTCTATCTTTCCACAGCCATTTTAGTTATACTGACCATTATTTTACAATTCTCCAATGAAAATTAAATAAATTCCACTGCTCGAAGACAGTAATAATTGATAACATGGTTGACAGTTTTCATAGAAAACACAATATATTATAATAGAATAACTGCTTTCTTTCACTTAAAAGCTCAAATTTGGATCAAATTAGTCAAGATCAGTGATTAGCAAATCCAGATCCAGATGAGAACATCTGGTCACCCCTTTCTTTCTAGTTAAGTTAAATTTTGTTTATAATCATAAAAATTGTACGACTCAAAAGGGAAAAGGAATCGTGGATTGCGATTCAAAACTCGCAATGGGAATCGATTTGTTTGCAAGAGAACAGCTCTGTTTGAATCTAAACATGTTATGCATGTTTGGATTGGAATTCAATGAGCAAAAAAAAGCAGAAAGTAT
Organism: Rhagophthalmus giganteus; assembly: GCA_036326145.1. Classification (NCBI taxonomy): domain Eukaryota; kingdom Metazoa; phylum Arthropoda; class Insecta; order Coleoptera; family Rhagophthalmidae; genus Rhagophthalmus; species Rhagophthalmus giganteus. The sequence continues at coordinate 3,321,830 of JARFJA010000013.1, forward strand.
TTTAATACGAAAAAGAAAAAAGAACAACTTACCCTGTATTTGAAAATTCCAAACTAACTACATTGAAAATTCTCATGCGGTTTAAACTATTATAATACATAACATAGTCGCTAAGCTTCATTTTAATATCTGTTTGTCGAGTAACATCAATAACATCTATTTCTAAATTGCCTCCAACAAAAGCTTCAATATCGTACAAACTGAAATTTTCAGGTGGAATGGTCATACCTAATCCATCCTTATTATCAATTAATATTGGATTATTAAAACCTTGCTGATGTAAAAACAATTCTGTAAGCTGTTGTCCTTTCATATGTAAAACAACATCCTCTTCGTTTGAAAAATGCCGAGCCCTTAGTTCATGTATAAAAACACGTGTGCCAGTTTGTACTAGTTTAGTAGATGCATTATCGTCCCAATAATCGTATCTATGCCAATTCAAATGTGGTTTATCTATATAACAATCAATTACGTTAAAGCGTTATATTAGAAATATGTTTAACTATACGTACAAACAGAAGGGCCGTATATAGGAATACATCTTGGGCAATGAAATTTCTCAAGATCTGTGGAGGTGTATTCTTGAAAATTACAACAACTACAATATATTATAATTAGAACTATAAATAATTACACAATAATTAAAATTAAAATTATTTTTAGGTTATGTTCCCAAAAACAAACTATGTGAGAATTGTAATTGAAGATACCTCGCATGCAACCAGTCCTTGCACACATCACATTGTATCATAAAAAGGTTTGGATCATAAGTTTGTCCACATAAACAATATACATTTGCATTTTTCATTTTTAAAGACAAATTGGAATCCATTATTTGCACGTAAATATATATGGATGTACAATCAACCTTAAAAAAAAATCAACACGCAAGAACTCGACCACCCTCTTGCGTTCTATAATAAAACTACATGCCTTGTTCGAAACATTAAAAATTAAAATATTGGAATAAAATTAATTATAGTTGTTGCACTTTTGGTTGAAACAATTTATTGAACTACTACTTTACAAATAGATATTTAAATTATTTAAATTGCATTAATAATAATATATATATATAGCTATATATTTTTGAATATTATAAACATATGCAAATAAGTGAAAAAATGTATCCATTTATAATGAAAATACTGTTTCTAAATATTTAAAAATTTCATATACCTATAGTCTTCCCCAAATAAGATGGTACAGCATAGAGCTTTCGCTAACTGATTGGTCAATGTACATACTAACTGTATACTACAAAAAATCACTTAGCACTATAGTGAATTTCACTTTACAAATACACTTTAGTCTATATTAAAATTTAATTAATGTAAGTAGAATAATTTAAAATGTATTTAATTCGCAAAATCTAGTAATTTTGTTTCCAAGTCAATTTAGTAGTAATTAGAAAGAAGTCTGCATATCAATAAAATTTTCCATGTCAAGTACACCTATGGCACATAGGTCATAAGTCATAGGTTCATCATCCCTACTATGAAACAAGCAATTTACTAAAATAGCGTACTCACTCTATTGCACAAATTAGAAATAAAAAAACTGCATTACAATTGCACTTTATTGAAACAAATTTGAAATAGATTTTTTTTTGAATGGTGAGAGTAAATTTTTTAATTTGTCTAAATTTTATCAGTAAATTTATGTGATTGTAGGCATCTTAATATTAATTAGTAAAAATTTATACATGTGAATGGTATAAGTGACTGTAAAATTGTAAATATTTGATTTTAAATATATTTTCTAGTATTTCGTTTCTTTCTTAAAACATTAATATGTTTTAGTAATTGAGCATTATCCTCTTCCATATCAACAGGTGGATCCCAAAGCTTCAAGTGTTTTGGCAAATATATTAAACCAATTAATGTTAAAGCTAAAAAATAAAATATATTATTATTAAATCATTTAAAAAAGATAATAATTACTATTTAAAATACAGGGAAACATTACAAGAAAATTTAAAGTTGTTGACTTGAAGTACAGCGTTTCAGTTAAATAAAGAATTATCGTTACAAGTATGGAACAAATTCCCATGCTGACTATACTGAAAATTAAATATTCCATTGTTGTCTTCAATACAACTATTGAAACTTACGGTTTGTAATGAATAAATAATGTACAGTGAATTAAAGCTACAGCTTTTAAAAGTGAATAAATTCCTACAATCCTCGATATGGTATATTTTTCTGAAAAAAACACAAGTAACCATTTCCTTAAAATTATTAGCAAATATTATATATTACCATCACTGTATTCTACATCCGATATGATATTACTAAGAAATGACCGTTTTTCTATGTAACTACGGACAGCAGTTCCAAAATCTACAAAAGCGACAAATGCAATCCATCCTCGAAATGCATACATTAGTTTCCCGTCCATTGCTTATGATTATAGCATATTACCAAATTGATATTACTCAAAAATATAGATTGCACCTACAATATAAGGTTTTCATAAATCAATAAAATCAATCTGCATGGGCAAAATTATATTAAATTGTCTGTTAAACATATTATCAACTAAGCATTCGTTTACTTTAACACTAGTTAATTTTTTTATACAACTATACAAAAATCTAAAACCGTAAATAATTTGGCATTAACAAAAAGTAAGGTTAGCCAAAATTGTCAACGATGAAAATATATTATCCCATATTACAGTAGTATTAAACAAGCGAAATATTTTATTGCGGAGGTTCTAAACACGTATATAATTATTTCCTATTCAAATTATTTGTAGACATTTTTATTAAATTTATCTACTCTTTTAGTACAGAAAATATAGAATTTAATAATATTAATTAAATATAAAACATGATTTTTCAATAATATTAAGTACGTAGTTTTAATCGCTTTTATGCAACATGAAAAATATCAGAGTTCATGTTTATAAAATATAATAACTAGGTACGTAATAATTAATGCAACAATTAATATTTTTTATGAATTAGATTTAGATAGATAATTAAAATTCTACTGATGTACTATGTATAAACCAACTTTATTTATTATTAAATATTTCTGTTATTTCCTCTTCTTTCCTACATATTTCTTAAGTGTACTTGGTCAATAAATCGAGTAGGTAAACAATAGAATTAAAATCTATATTATAAATAAATGAGGTAAAACAATCAGAACACTGATTTATTATCACTATTGATTAAATAAAACAAAAATTTTAGCAACAGCTATTAGTTATAAAAGGAGTCACTCATAACCACCTGTAGAAAAATAAAAGCTTTTCATTCAGAATCATAAAAATGAAAAATTCATATATCTAACTAAATATTCCTCATATTACTATACTAAATCGTACAATTAACCAGTCTGTTTTTATGAATCCAATACAAGAAAATGATGTCTACAAAATATAGTTATATTTCTTTAAATAAATTTTTATTATATATAAAATTATTATCAAGAATAAACTAAAAAATACATTTAGAACATTAATTTTTATTATTGCAAATTACTTGTATTATTAACAAATTTCTAAATAATAACGAAGGGAACAAGTCTTACTATTTTATTAAAACATTAAACTATTATAACAGCAACAATTGAAATTAAAACGAATCAAAAACCTACAGCTTCTTATTCCACACAATAATATAAAAAAGACTGTGTTCATGCCAATAAAATATACAAATTATTCAAAATTAAAAAAAAAGCATTAAATGAATTTAATAAAATGCTTTTCAATCCGTTTAAATGTGTTCAAAGAAATAAAAATATATAGATCATTACTTTTTCTTGTCATTCTTAATAATAATACAAAACATCCAAAATATTGAACAGATGCTGTATTACTTTATTAAAATAAATAACTATAAATTTAATATTTATATCTTTAATTTATTATAATTGAATTTCACCAAGTTAAACGAAAGACAATTGACTATGGTTATTAATTTAAACACTTACTAAGAAAATCTGATCATTTGAAAAAGAAAATACAGAATAAAATTCTACATAACTGATATACAATTATGTCTTACAAGTCCTCGTTTTGAAGCAAACGACTTTCCACAATTTTTGCAATTACAAAGAATTCTTTGACCATGTGTGATCATATGCTCCTTAAGTCCATCAGACCTTATAAAAGCTTTTTTACATAAAGAACACTGATATGGTCTCACGCCAGTATGACTTCTAATATGAACGCTCAACATATATTTATCTACAAATTTTTTATCACAGTATGTACAGTGATGTTTTTTGATTTTACTATGAACTCGACGCAGGTGATCATTTAAATTACGATTACTTTTAAATGTTTTTGAACAAATTTCACAAACACAAAGATCATTTGCATGAGTAGACATATGCACATAAAGTGCAGAAGCAGTACGCCCCGAATAATTACATAATTTACAAGGATACAAACGTTCATCACTATGAGACCTTATATGAACACGCATTGCAGTTTGTGATGAGAATCGCTTGCCACACGTTTCACATATATGATCTTTTATGTCAGTATGTACTGTAATTGTATGTTGAGACAAGGCCGCTTTTGAATTAAATCTACCATTACATTGATCACATCTATAAAATAATCATTAATAAAAAAAATAATAATAACTAAATGTATTACTTGAACTTATCTGTATGTTTTATTAAATGTAATTTCATACTACTTTTTAATATCATTTTTCCACATTGTGGACATGATGTTCGATGATTTTTATCGTGTTCGACTAATTCATTTCTGAATTTAAAAACCTAAAATTAAAATATTATGGCAAAATAGTACTTTTACATATCTAATACTTACTTTTTGGCATTTATTGCATTGAAAAACAAATTTTCCATCATGGATTTCTTGGTGGTCTAGAAAATCAAAGCAATTGTTGAATTCCAACGAACATATTTCACATTCGTAACTATTTTCTCTAAATTCAGTTTCAAATTCATATTCCTGTAAAGCACATAATTATGTTTTAATAAATAAATAAATAAATAGTACTAACAAAAAAATCAGATTCCAAGTAATGGGTATCTTCTTCTTCATCATCAGGTTCATCTTTTTCAGATATGTCTGGTACATACTCTTTTTTAAAAACTTTTTTATTAGCCCGCAACTTTCCACTTTCTGTTTGTTCGTCTTTATATAAATTTGTGTCTACAAATTGATCATTGTACAAATTGGACGTAGTATTTTCTGATTTTACAATGACAGTTTTCAACAGGATTTCATTTGAATTCTGACATGTATTTCGAAATACTTCCCATTGTGTTACTTGATGTATACAAGAAAGACAAGCTGATGCTGGCAATATATCATCTCTCTTTATCTAAACAAAACTGAATTTATAATCATTAACACATTTAGGGGTCTATTTTGTAAAATTTGTTAATTTTAACACCCTGTTAACATGTTATCTCCGTGGTAGCATATGAAAATCTCAATTGTGATCGGTTGTTAGCTTTTTTAACAGGTCTTTAAAATAACAGATTTGTAAATTGACCCCTTAGAGTTTTATTATGTAAGAAATCTGTTAATTTTAATGGTCTGTTAACATGTAGACACCATAGAATTGTACCTAGGAAGTTTGATTGTAATTGGTTGTTAGTTTTTTTTAATAGCCCTTTAAAATCAACAGATTCCTTATAGAATAGGCCCCATAATTAATACGTACGTTAATTGAAACACAATTTTCAATTTTTGTAGCTAAATTTTCGATGTCATTTTCCCAAATGGATAAAACTTGTCTTTCATCACCTTCGTACAAGCATAACCTACAAATTTTCATTTTATCTAGTAAGTTAAGTCTATAATTAATATCTAAAAGAAATTTTTAAACATTCAAAAGTGTGTATATTAAACTACTCTTATGTAAAATAGCAAAATAAACTAAATAAATTTAATTATTAATAAGGCACATGTCTCAACTTTTAAACTTAACACGAACGTATATAAACATATCTATCATATACCACCCTTAGTGTACCACCATTTGTATATCAAGTTACGTCATTTTATCTAGGTATGCATACATAGGGTATTTGCAAATAAGTTAATTATGTTTGCAAGAAATTTTGAAATATTATCTATTTCCTTTTAATACTTCAAAACATATTTACTCGTAATTGTATGTTTTCTTTTAAAACAAATACTACAGAAATTGATAAAATAGATATACTGTTTATGTAAGTATTGAAAAGTGAATGATATAATTTTTTTTTTGTATACTTTGGGATAGAAGATGCTAATTCAAAAATATAAATATTTAACCCTTAACGAACGAATGCCGCCATACTCGCGACATTGCAAATATTCTAAAATAATCGAATGCCGCCATACGAGCGGCATGACGTTATATTTCAGGACACCTGTTAGGTTCGGCCTTTGTTAGGTTCGGCCTATTATTACTGAAAGTTCCCATAAAATCCAATAAAGTGCCTTTTCTCGCTCTGGAATTAAAGCACCTAATTTCTTAAATATCCTTCGACCTACTGATCATGGTTTTAGGTAAATGCGCTCGTTCGTTAAGGGTTAACATTATATACAAATATAATTTATAAAATAAATAAGTATATCTAGAATTTTTTGTGTGTTATTTTATGATCTTGGGATCGCTGCCCATTGATCATAGACTTTTGTTTATGTTTTTATATTTGGTTAGTAGGTTACGGTTAATTAACATTCACAAACGTCCATGGTTGCAGCGGGATTTGAACCCGCAGCCGTAGTGGAATTAGAATGATATCTAGAAATTTTATAATTATTTTGTTTATCACTGTGTATTTTCATTTAAGCATATGGCAACAGTGACTGTAAATTTCCCGCTAAAAGTGTGTTATAGGTTAGAGACGTTGACGGTTGCATTTTACCCTACAACTGTAACTTAAAATTTTAATTTTTAATTTAATTTACTTTTGAAATAAACGTGTGTGTCACAGGTAATAATGTATACTTATTTAGTTATAAGATTCTCACGAAAATTACTGTCTGCACTTTTGTTTAATAAATACCTTGCTTTCATTTAAAGCTTCACAAAATTGTTAAGAAATTGCATGTTTGTGATTATTAATGGTGTCATTTAACAAAAAGTTAGAATTACAAATCATATTGATGATCATTACAACTTGCAAATTTGCATCAGTTTAGTATAATTATATTGAAAAGATTTAACAAGGTGTATTAATATTTACTAAATATATTATTTTGATGTTTTAATATCATATATTCTACTAATCAATAATTTTCTATTGTAGCAACAAGTTGACGTGCTTTATGATGGAAAACTATCAAAAAAGTGAATACGAGTTGTTAAGAGAAAAAAATATTAGAGAACTGCAAGAGTATGTAAGTATAAGTATTACTTTCTTTTATTAAATTTGTAATTGCACATAATGTGCAATTCAATTGTATTTTACATTATAATCTTCATATATGATCAATTTTCGTCATTAAATGATAACTAGTGATTTTGTTTATTCTCCCAAAACTTATAAGTATTACATTTCCTGAATGGCTAAAATAATGTTAATACATTTATCCACATGAGTATTCAAGTTTATTACACAATTTATAATATATTGTTGTGTATTAATTTCAGTTGATTAGATTCTTTGACATTTTAATAATTATTGGTTTTTTTTTTAGATGCGCAGCGAAGAAAACCTCGAGCTAGTTGAAGCTCTCAATATTATTAGTGAATACAGTCAGAGTCTAAAAGAAAATCGAATTCAGAAAGTTAGAAAAAAACCTACTAAAGGCGATCCTAGCTTTCGATTTAAAGGTGCAATTCCAAAAGAAAGAAGGAGGTCTAGTAGACTTGCTAATATAGATCCCCAGAATTTAGTAGACGAAAAGGTATTTGAAATTTATTTAGTAGATACTTAATTGTTTAAATTGATATTGAAAAATTAAAGTTGTACCATTTTCCCGTGAAAAATAAAAAACGATGTCGGCAGTGGATTATAAACAGTAGTAAGATTCATTTTATTTAACTTAAATGTCAATGCATTTTTGCAAAACTACCGTAGGTATTATAGGTTTTTAATCGTTCTATATGACCAAAAAATATTAACCCTCTATGTATGTATGTATATACTTTATGTATTTATGTCATTATTTACATATAAATTATGTGCCTAATGCAAAATTTTTGAAAGTATTAAATCATCATGAAAAAGACAATAAGTTCTTTAATTTTATTATTTAATATCATTTTCTAGAATAACATACTTGTGGTAATATGACACACTTTAATGATTTAATTTTTTGCTGCATTTCAAACTTTTTAAAGTGGTACATATTTTTTAATTACCTAGCATTAAAATAAATAACCTCTGCCGCTATTAAATGTAAAGACATACGTTACGATTTATAATTCGTGATGGTTTTCGGCTTTATTTAAAGTTATTAATATATTACGTAACTCTAGAGATAACGTGCTCTTTTGCTGTAGGATTCATTTTTAACAATAATTTTTCATTTCTTTAATTATTTAACTAAATCATGTTACAGGCACTTTCAGAAGATTCAGAAATAGACGAAATTGAAAATATTTATTCTAAACGAAGAGTGAAAAGGCCTCGACAACAAATTGTAGTAACAGAGTATCGTGAAAGTCATGTTACTGCAAGAGATTTTGAAAACATAGCCAAACATGTAAGTGAGAAAGTCTACAATAGTAATGGTTCTACATGTCATCAATGTCGACAAAAAACCTTAGACACAAAGTCATTTTGTCATAATACCGATTGTACAGGAATGCAAGGTCAGATTTGTGGACCATGTTTATTAAATCGTTATGGTGAAAATGTAGCAGACACATTAAGAGATCCTTTTTGGATTTGTCCTTTCTGCAGAAATGAATGTAATTGTTCCTTCTGTCGTATACGTGAAGGGAAGCAACCTACAGGAATATTGACACCAACCGCATTAGGTCATGGATTTAACAGTGTTTTAGATTACTTAAAATCGAGAGAAGGTGGAAACAACAAAAACCTAATGTTAATTCTATTACAAATTTTATTAAAGAAATTTTAACCAAAATACAAGATCGTGTTTTTAATAAATACACCCCGGTGGTAACTATGGAAACTGAAAAGGGTACAAAATTACTATTGATTCCTGAAATACAAGGGGCTGTGGCTGAGAAAAAGGCTAAAAAATCAAAAGATATAATTGACTTATCAGAAAATGAGGCTAACATATCACAAACACAGCTTACAGTAGTTTGCAATGATGCTGTGATAATTAATGGACAAGAAATTTTTCATATTAAGGATATTATTGACCAACTATCCACACACGAGTTACCTTTCATTGGTTACTTTCCTATGTAAAGCAATCGAAACTACAATTTTTATATATTTTGAATTATTTATTTAGTTCCTAGGTTTTAATCATCCAAAATAACTTTTATGTTTAGTTATTGAAATATTTGATTTTTACAAATTTAATAGTTTACACTAAATGTAGTTCATTTAAATTTTGTTAATTTAGGTGTATTATTTCTTTAATATCAATAAATATTTTTATTTAATTTTAGATATAAATGTTATTTTCATAATTTTAATGAAGTATATTATTGCATATGTATATTTCATACCAATGACTGAAATATGAGTAGTACCCAAATAAAATGATTTTACATTTGTAGTGAGAGTTTAATTATTCACTTTATGATTATATCGACAGTTTTGGCAGAACGTCTTAACTGACACTTTTTGCAAAAATGAGTTATTTTGACTATCTAAGGCAAAGACATCATCTGTTAAAATCTGGTAACAATATTCCATTTTTTTCCACCACAAAAATTGATTGTATCATCAAAGGTATTTGCTTATAGTTAAGCTACAACACAAAATATGCATTCTTGTAAAATTTGCTTCTTGTAGGTTAAGACGTTTTACCAAAACTGTGTCAATATTACATAGTTATATAAAAATGCTTATATAGCCTACCATATTTTTCGGACCATAAGATGCACCCCAAATTTATAAAGCAATTGAAATTTTTTTTTTATATAAATATAGGTAATTTTTTACTTAATTTTTATTGTGATGTGTTTTTGGCTCTTATCGAAAATAAGAATCTCCGACTTACCACGTATTGCCTACCTTCGGACCATAAGATGCATCCCAACTTTAAGTCTTGTGTTTCTACATAAAAAGGTGCATCTTATGGTCCAAAAAATACTGTATATAACAAAATTATTCCGGTTATAGGCATAACAGACAACTGTCAAATAAGTAATGAAGCTTTTTGCTAAATGTCAGCAAATTGGGCAGAATAACAAGATGTTAAATATACATTTAAATTAACAATATATAGTTAATGGCACTCCGGTGAAGAAGGTTACTTAGTCATCGTGTTTGCCTCATAATGAGTTAACATATTGTGCCGCATGGAATTCATCAGAGAACGTTACAGTTCTCTAAAGACACGATATAATATAATGCCAATATGGACACTCTCTAACTCGCACTCTGCTTAGTTTGTGTAAGCAAATTCTCGATCTTCTGAACTGTCTTCCCGGTGTATCATCAATTATACTACCTTTATTTATAGTATAAAACAAATATATATTTTTAATACATATTAATTTTCAGTTAATAACAAACTAATACTTATGAATACAAATTTTTAAAAGGATAATGATCAAATGATTAAAATTGATACTTATAGAATATTTTACAATAATTTATGTAAGGTAGAATAAATTGTTATACTTTTGTTTTCAACTTTGCCTGTAAAAAAGATTATCTCAATATGCTCAATAACTATATTTTTCAATCAATATTACCTTATTAAATTTCAGGAATTACAATATTTAAAAACTAAAATTTATTTTGGGTAATCATTCAAATTGTCAAGTTGAAAGTCTTAAAATGATATACAAATATTACAAAACTTTTTCATTTAATGAGTAATTATTTAATACCTATTTCTGAAACATTATAATGTAGTGTTTTCAAACTGAACTAACTGTAAACAAATAATGCTTATCCTTCGAATGTGAATCATTTGACTGATATCTAGTAACGTGAGATAAATTGCCCCCATTCAATAATGCACTATTAGAATTACGTTGATATGCCAGGTACAAGTGCTTTAAATGTATAAATGTAATTACAATTTGTTAAATAATATGTGAAAAAAACTAAGGTAAAATTATATAGATACATAAGTAAACTTTTTACATAGTTAATTCATATTTGCCCAAATATAATGTGCTTTTTAATTAAAAATATTTATATTATATTAAGGGCTAATATACGAACATATTTTTTAAATTGGGAAATAAACAAACACTACAGTAAATTTAAAAATACTTGTATTCAAGATAAATAGTTTCATTTGGTAAAAGCACGAATATTTCATTATTTAACAGGTCATTACAAATTATTTAAACTGATGTTTTGAAATAAATAATTTACATTATAATCGCCTGATATTAAAAAAAAAATTAATTAATCACGTTATATTTGAGTCAATATGGTAAATAATAGGATTTCCTAATTTGTATTACACAAAAACCTAAGAAATATCAAATAAATGTCAATATAAACATACACTTACAATAACATCATAAAAATACATCCTCAAAATATTAACTCGTATCAAATACTATTAATACAATTTATACATATAATTAATGTAATTAATAGAAAAATTTCTTATAAATCTCTTTATATTGAATTCTTAAAATGAACGAAATAACTATAATCATTTTTAAATAATGATATTTTAAAGATATAAAGTCTCGTAATAAATCACAGATTCGAGTTTGTTGCTATGGTGAGAGTTACAGACAAACCAGATTCTTTAATGAGATTCACTATATCTCCATGGCTTAAATGGATAATATCAATATGATTGACTGCAACTATATAATCTCCGACATGAAGACGACCACAAGTTTCAGCAGGGCTATCTTCAATTAATCGACCTAGAACATAATATATTAGCAAAATCATATTTAAATTAACATTTGGAGATCGTGCCACATAGAAAAGGCCCTGTCAATCATTCTAGGCGCCGCTCATATGCATCAGTATTTTTAGAGCAGAACAAATGAATAAAATATGCTTTTCGACAGTCATTAAATAATATTTGTGTTACTCGATTTAGCTTGAATTTAAGTCTTGCCACTGTTCAATCAAACTACTGGATGATTGACAGATCGTTTTTTATGTGATACAATCTCTTAGATTAATAATCTACTTGCAACAGACAATAATGTTATTTTAATTTTAAAGAAATTTCATATCTAAATAAAACATTCTATATTAGTAGAATATCATATTATGAACACTAAAATGGTGAACCGAATCTATCTAGCTATCAAACTACAGTTTTTGCAAACAATAATAAAAATATTTAAAATGTATACAAGTACAATAAGTTTATCTATAATTTTATTATTTAAATATCATACAAATTTAATTTGATAAAATTATACCCGTATGGAAAACCATTATTTTCTTATAGGTTCTGCAAAGAGTAAAACAAAGTGAAGTAGGGATATAAGGTATTAGAACGAAAGAGATATAGGTGTAATGTTGCCTGTAATTTTACATTGTCCGATCGCAAGACGATACTTCGGTTATATGTCCCTTGATCTCTTGAAATTTTAACAAAAATGAAAGACAATAAAGTGGCAACAGTGAAGTTTCTCTATCATTTACATGAAGTTTCTCATTTAATTTTGCCACATTCATTCAAATATTATAAGAAAACAATAGTTTTCCATGTGTATATTCTTTCATTAAATATAAAAAATATATCAAATAATTAAAAATTTCGTTAATATTCCTCTTTTGTATTGATATTAAGTTATAAGTAATTAAATGGTGAACATACCAATTAAACCAGTTCAGAAAATAAAAATTAATCAGAATAAAATAATAGGATCCTGTAAGTTAGGGCAAAGAAATATATAGGGTGACTAATCAAAATGTGTTTAACCCTTTAAGTCCAGAGTTAACTTTTATTAATTTGTTTTATTTAAAAAATGTATTACATAGTTTTAAACTAAACAAGAAAACTTAAAATAAATTGTAAAAAATTCAATTCAATTGGTGGTTAGTTGGCTTGACCAGTAGGACGCAAAGGGTTAAACATCATTCTATTATACACCTGTTATATAAATATTATTAAAGAAATGATTTTAAATAACATAATTCACATAATTAACTTAATAACATCAACTTTAATGTGCTTTAAAAAAAGAAAATTCTAATTAAATATTAATTTTTAATCATTTATAATTTTAATTTATTTATTCATTAATTAATTTAAATATTTTTTAAATTAATACATAAATTAATAATCGACAAGAATCAATTTCAAAATGTTACAGAAAATAAACAATTGAATAGTCAAGTTTATTATAACTCCATCCCTTTTCAGCATAACCACATATATATTGTAAAATTAATTGCAATTGTGAGTGATATGTATTAAAATTCTTTCAAGAAGATAAATTTTTCATAAAATTTTAATTTATTGAATTTATAATAGGCAATATGTTTTAATTTTGTTTATTTATTATATAAATACCATTAACATCATAAATCAGAACATAAAAAGGTATCAACTTCAATTTGAAAAAATTACCTAAAAAAATAGGAATCGAATAGTTAAGTTCATTAAAATTCCACCTTCTTTTACCATAACCTGCATTGTATTATATAAAATGAATTGCAACTGTGAGTGTTGTCTATAGTTACAATGTTAAGATACTTTAAAAAATGTAAATTTTAATCAAATTTAATTTATTAACTAATTTATATGATTTAAAATAAGCATTATATCTTAATTTTATTTATTGTTTCTACTTTCTTATTAATATCTCAATGGTATTATTTTTAGGAGTAAATATGAACTGTAATAAAATAGAATATCGATGACTTAGTGCAAACCTCTAATTCCAGATATGATAAATTTTTCAAATTTAATTTAAATCGATAGATTTACTTATTTTCTAATACATGGTATGATTTTCTCAAATGAGACCAAAAATGGAATTAGGCAGTTTACATTCTAAGCTATTGACATTATGAATCTTGTAAGGGCAAATCTTTCTATTTATAAATTAATGCATAATAGCATATCATTCATAATATTCAGAAATGTATTTATTCAAACTATGAATTCTCATAATATTTAAACTATTTCAAAGGTGTTCAAAAACTACTAGTGATGAAATGTGGTAAAGTAATTAATTATAATCATTATTATTATAACTTTTGAATTATCAATTATTTCAATCAATGATTTACAGCAATTTGTAGTGGGATTGCTCGATCTAACTGTAGATTCGTGACAATCCATCACCATTCTATAGGGAACTTTCCTTTAATGTATTCTTTATTATTTAAAACTTTAGTTAAAAAATATAAACCAAATTAAAATATGCCAATATTGATATAATAAATTATAGAAGTATAAATTTGTAACCATTTTTTTCTAAAGAAAGAAGTTTTTTAACACGGTACTATATAAATGTTAACATGACAAAATTTATCACTATAAATTTATGCCAATAAACAAGTAGATTATTATTCTAATCGATTTTATATCAAATTAATTACCAATTGTAGAACCAACTTTGTTCACCGATGATATGATAACAAAACCAAACCCTTCATTTTCATTTCTATTTACAACTACATCGTAAGTTTGGCCAATATTAGTAGATCCAGAATTTACTGTCTGTGGATAATCATGGACATTTAAATTACCCATCCCTGTAGTATAAAAGCCATTTGCAGGAGGATAAGTACGTCGTCTTAATACTAAATTAACATGGCCTCTATGACCTGCAGCATTCATCAGTTGTACAACTTGATGATGTGATGCTTTTAATACAGAATATCCATCTACGCTAACAATCTCATCCCCAGATCTTATATGTCCATTTAAATCTGCTGCTCCTCCTGCTACTATGTGTCCAACTGCAACCTTTAGAAAAAAAAATTATAATTAATAAATAAAAATAATAACTAGAAAAAGTAAATTATTAAAATAAAATTATCACTTTTTTACTTATAAAATATAATTTCATATTTTGTCATTAAAGGTTTGTTTTAAATTTAAACAAATTTTGAAAATTAGTATGTATATGTAAAAAAATATACCTGAGACCTATCTTCAATGCCTCCCACTATTCGAAAGCCAAATCCATTTTCATGTCTATTCAACGTTACGGCCATTTCTTCATAATCTGTATTTGGTTGAACTAAAGGCCACCATTCCTGCGCTATATTTTTCTGACTATTATTAGCATCGTATAAACTATTATTCTCTACACCATTTGCGCGATAGTTGTGACAATCGTAACACAAACAATCATACCTATGCGACATCGGAATATGAAAAGAATACCTTTGCTCAGTGGTCATAGTATTATCTACAGAAGTATTACTGCGAGTTGCATTTTCAGTTAAATCAATTTCATCTTCAACATCTGCATTATCAATTAAAGATAAGCGTAGGCCACTATGGAATTCCTGATTATAATTATCGTTGTTGTAATCATTTTTAAATAAATCTCCATTATTTAATTCTTTTATGGGGGTTTTTGAAGGGCTGCGAGTATCTACAAGTGGAGTTTTCGGTCGGCTGGGTAAAATTTCCCGTTGTTGCGTACTATATATATCGGCCGTAGGTGTTTTACTTCGATACGAATTAATATCTCTATTAACAAACCTATTGTCCAATTTTCGTGACTTTTTCGTATTCATAAGTTTATTAGTGAAGCCTCTTTGAACACAAATTGTGGCTTCGTTATTATACGGGCAATTTTTTAAAACTTGAACTACATCATCGTGAGACATATTAACTAAATTTATATTATTTATTTCTAATAAAATATCTCCTTCCATTAAGTTTTTACACCGTTGCCGATCTAAAATTTTTTTAACACGCTGGCCACAGGCGCTATCGGCTATTGTGAAACCAAATCCGAGATTCCCTTTAACTATTCGAACTCTGACTTCTAATTTATTAACGGCTAAATTATTAATGCCTTTTAAAAGATTATCAATATTGTCTGTGGTATCTTGAGAGTCTCCTTCATTAACTAAATCATCTCCACCTTCGAGAAAATTATAATTGGTATCTAAATTTGCAAGTCTTTTATCAGATGCAATCATTTGTAAATGATCGTCTACAGCTATAGTTGTAACAACTTCTGTATTTGGATCGTTTGGATCAAACGGCAAAGGATAACCTCGACATACCTCTAAAGTAACAGTAGAGCCGACAGAAATTGATTGAAACAATCGCACGATTTGGTTGTGAGTATATCCCAATACGCAAGTGTCATTTACATAAACAATAACATCGCCAGTTTGTAACCGTCCGTCTAACCAAGCAGGTCCTTTTGGAACTACCGATTTGATTTGTAAAAACTCATCAATTCCATCATCACCACCGATAATTGTAAAACCTAAACCGCGAGAAGATTTAATTAAAGAAGTACAAAATCGTTGACCACACAATTCAGCAGGATCTTTAGTAAATGATGTACGATTAGTATGAATAGAAGCTTCTGCTGCTGCTCGTTTTGCTTCTATAACAGGATTTTCATATTGTGTTCTTCGATTAACATGATCTATAAAATATGTTCCATAATGTGGATCACTAATTTTTTCCCAACCATAAGGTAATTCATCGTCCATGCAATCTTCCAATGATTTCTTCTGAAACTTAGACAATCGGGGATCGAGCCAATGTGATGTTCCTGTTGAATGGCTAAAGATAAAAATATAATTATACTTTTACTTTTCTAATCTAATATTATAAATATGAATCGATTTACTTACTCGATAAAATACACTTCTCCGCTTTCTGTATAGGCTTTTTCCCATTTAGGTGGCAATGGACCTAAAGAATCTGTGTCATCACCATTCATATTATGATTGTAACTTCCTGTATCGTTTTCAAAATAAGTTGTACTATTAAACTGTATATTTTTCTCTTCTGTTTCTACCAATAACAGTTGAGATAAATTACTTTTATCACTTTTGTGGCTCATTTTTATATATTCTTTATATAACAATAATTATAAGATTCATTTTATAACTGTAGCTTCATACAGAATTGTCGAAATTGCAATTTAAGCTATACATTAAAAACATCGTATAAAATAAACAATGCAATAAGTACATGCATGTTAAATATTTAATATATAATAATAAATAAACACCAACACAAATTATT
Organism: Rhagophthalmus giganteus; assembly: GCA_036326145.1. Classification (NCBI taxonomy): domain Eukaryota; kingdom Metazoa; phylum Arthropoda; class Insecta; order Coleoptera; family Rhagophthalmidae; genus Rhagophthalmus; species Rhagophthalmus giganteus. The sequence continues at coordinate 3,339,041 of JARFJA010000013.1, forward strand.
CATTAACAATACACTGTACTTTCATGCTATAACTGTCATTCTTGTCAAAAAAATAAATAAATAACGCCTGCGTACAAATTCAAGTTAAAATATACAGTATAGGGTGGAGCAAAATAAATTTAAACAAATATACAGAATATGTAATTAAAACGGTTTTTTAAACAAGCTGCACTCTATTATACGTATTTAAAATAATTTTCTTAATAATATGTATATAAGTACTCCTATAACATTATTCATACTTTATTAACTTTCAAAATGAGTATAAAAAATAAAAATCAGGTAGCCAAGTTCGTTAAAAAATTAAATATTAATTTATTAAGTACCTAATTTGCATAATTTATAACAGGCGTTATATTTTTTAAATTACGGTTTAATTGATAATAAATACACATACTTACTATTTTCTCTTTGTCTTATGGCTTTCCATCCACTATAATTATTACTAAAATATATTATTATATATATTTTATACTATTTTGTTATAATTTTAAGATAAAAAGGAAAATTGTAAATTTTCTATTACAAAATATAATTTGAAATGTATATATTTAAAATTGTTTCAAATCTTTCATTTAATAAACTATTTCAGAAAAATAGAAAAATTAAACAAAAATGAGTGAACTTTTAGAAAAGGAAAAATTTGAATATTCCACACAACATCGTTTCGAAATTCCACCTCTGCTTCTGAAATCATAACTCCCTGAACAGGTGAGACATATATGATAAATTTTAAGTAGTCATAATAAGAGGCATTTAGATGCAAAAATCCGCACATTTCATTAGTTTTATATTTACATGTTCGGTTTTGCACTATACACCTCATATTTACTTTTTACTTATCTATGTAATTACAGTTGAGTCGCGATAATCTGGACTCTGTCTGGATCACCGAAAATCCGGATTAACCTAAAATGCTATAAAAATGCATACCTAATACTGTTTAAAAAGTTATTATAAAACTAATTAATTGATACTGTAATGAACTATTACTGTATGAATTACTGCAGACATACAATCCAATCAGCAAATTTCAATATATTGTTAATTATACTCCCATTACAGTCGAGTGCTAATGTTCTCTAATACAGTATATTGCAGGTAAAAATATAAATGTGAAATTAAAAATTTTTAAATTCAACAAATTCAAATTTAACGTTGTAGACAACAGAAATAAATTGTATTTGCACACGCCAATATAACTACTGGTGCATTATTTAGACTGATTTATTTCTTCTGGAAACTATACGTCCGGATAAACGATGCGCGGATGAACGAGACTCTACTGTATGTTCAATTTAATATCATTTTTAATAAATTATTTTAAACGGTGTCTAATTTTGTTTTAAACTTGAATAGAAATTCAAACTTTACCATCTTGCTCTATTTTTTAACAATTCATCTTTTGATATGTTTGTTTTATATGCATATCGCATTATATAGTAATTAGAAATACTATTTTACCTTATTTTTTAGAATAAATTAACATCTGCTATAAAAATAAAAGAAGCCGAGGCACAAACGTCTTTAGTTGACTTTGTTGAATATGAAAATTCAACATGCTTACTTAAGGAACTCCAAGATAAAATAATAAAATATAGAAACACCATTGAACAGCAACATGAAAACATTGAACGGTACATAATAACAATAACGAAGTTGTTGATAGAAAAAGCTTCAAATGAAAAAACGGAGAAAAAAAACATCTGTCAGCAAAATATAACAAGATTAGGAAGATATATAGAATGTAAGAATGCAAAAGGAGAAAGTGAAGATTTCTGGGTGGAAGGGAACGAATATGATAAACTAATAAGGTTGGTTGTTTAACTTTAATAACAAATATCTATTTTAATTTAAAATAATTCATTTTAGTCGCTTAAAAGAAATAAATAAAGAAAAATTATACATTAATAATCAATATAAATTATTATCCTGCAAAAAAGTTTTATTTGGTGGAACATCTAATAATGAAGAAGGTTGTAACAATAATGCTGAGACTCTTAATATTTTAAAGGTAAGTAACTATTAGATATATTCGTGTAAAGTAAAACCACACATTTTTTAAATGTTAATATCTATATGTGTACCTATGTCGTATGTGTGCAGGTAAATCATCGGTAGAATATGCCACATTTAAAACTTTAAACTAAATATTACAAATATTAAATTTAGTAACTTTTCTTGAATAACATACACTTATACGTATTTATAAAATTTAAAAAGAAAAACATTGAGAAATTTACACAAGCTTATTTATACATTTATTTAACATAATTTTTTTTAATATTCACAGGCCAAAGAGAAAGAGTCTCAAAATAAGGCCAAAGAATACAAGACAGATTTTAAAAAGTTTCAAATAGAACGTTCGTTACATAAGCTGGAATTAAAGCGTATTAAAAGAGAAGAAAAATATAAATTTGGTTCCTTTCCGGTTTTAAATAATCGATACGTACTACTCACATTGTTGAATGGCGGCGGCTTTGGAGATGTTTTTAAATCTTATGACCTTATTAAAAACTGTTATGTGGCATGTAAAATACAGAACAAAAAGTAAGTAAAATAAAAAATTATCATATAGATGAAAAACTGTAACTTTACGTTTTTATAGGTTTTCTAAATCAGAATATCTTATTCATAGATTGCTAAATCACGAAAAAATTATTAAATTATTTGATGGATTTGAAATGGGGGATTTCTTTTGTTTGATCGTGGAATATATTGATGGTTTAGATGTTAACGTATTGCTTATGAAGGTAGGAGAATTCAAATTTATTGTGTTAATTTTTATCAGTTTTTATAATTTTTTTGTATTTGTTACATACCCAACACCGATTTGATGACCCTGTAATTGTTAGTTAGGCGATAGCTGACAAACCAAGTGCTGGCGTACGTTGCTGGTCCCATAACTCGGTGTCACCATGGCCATTAGCTAGGCTAATTAGATTTTGCCTGAATTATAGCTACTGGTTCAGAAATAAATCATCACCCACCCAGCACTAATATTGACCACTCTCAGTAAAAATATCAGTATTAAAAATAGTGTAGGTATATTTCAAATTGAGTAAAATTTTTAAGATTTTAAATGGAAACACAAAAGCGCATATGTACGTTCCATCCACTAATTATAGATGTCGGAAGCATACAAACAATGCTATAATAAGAGGACTTCCCTCTAGGAGTCATATTGTTGTCCAGTTGATCACTATTAATAAATTATTATGCACAAAAACTGATATTTGAAAAGATCCAGCTCTAGGATAACATGGAACAATAACTATAACCGCCATCTAAGAATCAAATGGCATAAACTTTAAAATATTACAATTGTAATTTGATAGGTAATATTAACCAACAGCGGCAAAGTACATGCATTTGATTTTTGTAAAACTGGCGATTGCTAGTGCTGGACCAGTAGAGTTATGATATCAGCAAATCTTTCCCAGCAGTTCAGACGCTAACCCAGCCATCAATCAATGAATCAGTGTTTATTGGGTACTTACCTACCTATATTTACATGTTACAAATTGTTAATTACAGAATATATTATGTATGTATATAAAAATTATACAGTTAACTTATAGGTATTCCCAAGTAAAAAATATACTAGGAAGACACGTAGATTACACATTCATCAAAAACAATGTATATTCCACTAAAATTAATGTCAATATTTGGTTGAAATATAGGTATAATTTAGTAGTTTGAATAAATACATCAAACCGCCAGGATATTTTTACTTAGGTAATCCAGTAATAATTCTTATAATACAATTTTACTTCGTATAGTTTGGTTTTAAATCCTAAAAATAATAGTTCACAAAGTACGTAAAAAAAAATATTAAAAATTATGTAAAAAATTAACTAACTAAACTATGCCATGAATTATGCAATAATTAAACATTCATCGAATGGACTATGAAATAAAAATGACAGAAATTATGGAAAATCTTTATCGAACTAATGTATGTATTTAGTTCCTCAATTACTCCGGTATATCGGTAGAACCAATTACCAGACTGTGCGTTGTATTACTGTATTTACTTTTATATCAAAACTTGTACCTACTTATATACTTACAAGGAATTTATTATAAAAGAAGTAGATCAAATTAAACAATCTTAGTTATGGAAATTACAACATATAATGTATATTATTTATTATTAATGGTAATAGTTTATTAAATATTTGATGCATTATTATGTCATATGGCTGCATCTTTAATAATCTGGTGGCAGTATAGGTACAACATTTAAACTAGATTTTATATACATATATAATATATTTCCTCGATACAAGTCAATAAAAATATTAAGAACCTACAATAAACCTTACCTTCTATGAATATAGAATTTTTATTATGCATCGAACTTAATATATATGGTATTATATCCCATAATACACTTTTAACACTTAACACGTCATTAACACTTTTTAATTCATTTTCAGCATGATCAACTTTCAGAAAATCGATCTAAAATAATCATTAAGCAAGTAGTGTCTGCTGTTAAATACCTGAATGAATTTGAGAATACTATTGTGCACTACGACATAAAACCATCCAACATTGTATTAGTTGACGAAACCAATAATATTAAAATAATAGATTTTGGATTAAGTAAAATCATTAGAAAAGATAAAAGTTCCAAGAATTTTAAATATGGCGAAAGAACAGCAAAAATGAAACAAATGATTTTATATCCTTTTTATTATACTTACCTATCCTATACTCTCTTTACCACAGGTGTAGAGGTGATGATTATTTTTCATGTAGTTTTGGGTTTTCCCCGTCCTCTCTTTTCTTGCAACTTCATTTCCCACACGACTTTTGCTCGTCTGTTTCCTTCCATCTTAAGGATGTGTCCAAGCCATCGGAGTTGTTGAGTTTCTATTTTGTTAATAACACTTTTTACTTTCAGATTTCGTTGGATCTCTTCACTTCTTATTCTGTCCTTGGTTACTCCTTCTATTTTTATCTTACTTATTAGCTTTTTGGTTCGTGTCTGGGACTCACTTCCATACACAAGAATAGACGCTAACACTGTTTCATATATTTTTACTTTCGATTTTGTCCTTTTTATTATATACATTTAAAATAATCTCTCATATTTTGTTATCCCATATTGTTTTCTTTAGGTACCTACCACCAGAATGTTTTCATACTAAACTTGATCGTTTTTCATCAAAAATAGACGTATGGAGTATTGGTGTAACATTCTTTGAATGTTTATATGGCCATAAGCCATTCTACAATGATCTAAACATAAATGTATTATTAAGAAATAGAGCAGTGTTAAAAGCTACAAATGTGATATTTCCCGATGAACCATCAGTAATTACAGAAGCAGCTAAGGTACATATTGTATAATGTACATATACAGTATACACAATATTTCATGTTTAATTTATAATTTTTTTTTTCTAAACATTTTTAGCTACGTTAAAGAATTGTAAATATTATTTTTAACTGATTCAATGATTTTTAATATTACCTAATATATTTAATCATTTATTTATTAATTTATAAGTAACTTTCGTATCTATCTGATTAGGTAATTACATAATATAATAAACAATTGTTCGGTACATTCTGTGAATAATACATACAAGTAATATATTTTTTATTTACAGCAATTTATTCGGGACTGTTTGGAATATAATCAAAATAAACGACCGGACATTTTTATGTTAGTTAATCATTCTTATTTACAAGATTCAGTGGAGTAAAATCCAGTAGAAACTAGTAAATGAAGATGGAAATTTTCATAAATAAATATATTGTATGTGTATTTGTTTTCTTTTGTATATATTACTATCATTAACATAGGTATTTTATACTTAATAAATAAAAAATGTGTTTCGTTTATCTAATTTATTTTGTCAGTTACTGTATGATGATTTGCAACGATACCGATATTAATTATAAAATTTATGTAGGCACAATGAAAAAAGTACCTATTTAACAAAAAGTAGGTAGATATAATTTAAAATTATTGTTGAAGATATTTGTTTATTGTACATTGGAATACTTTTAGGTTTACTAATAGCTCATAGTAGTTAGGATTGCTTATATGTTACTAAGGAGTATTACTGCTAAGTGTTATATGAATTTGGTCTAGCTTTGCCCTAAGCTGTCCAGAAATTGCAAAGGAGTGCAGTTTCCAATTTTTTATTCCCAGACTTATACATAATATATATTAAAACTTCTCAAAGTATTAATAACTATCTTTTTCCTTAATTTTTTGAAATAAAGTTTATATTTGTTTAGTTATATCTTAAAAATATGATAAACTGATGTAAAATATACAGAACTGTTCAAGAATAAATCATACAGTAAATATTCTGACTTACATAAATTTTCACTTATGCCATTGATTGTTTCTCCTTCTGTCCATATCTTGTGCGGTTAAAGTTCATTTATGTTAAAACTAAAACAGCTACATTATTGTTTAAATGCAAGAGCTTTTGTTAGAACACTTTGCTATTCTGTGAACAGTGGCTTGTTAATAATTATTTATTAATTTAAGCTGCATGAAATTGAATATAGAATTCCATAGAAGTTTTCACCTCAACATTTTTTGACTTACACAACTCATCAATCCTAGATAACTAAGCTATCCTGAGAGAAACGTTATTACTAAGCACTCGTAAAAATTACATCATCACTTAAAAAACAAGAAAATAATTGAAGTGTTTTTGTTTAATAAAAATTCAATAAAAAAAGTTTAGACTAGGGAATCTTGCGGTGTAAGTAGTTTAGCCGATAGTACACAATTTCAATACTTGTTGTCATTTTTACGAATGATTAGTTATCTAGGGTTAAAATCATTTATAGTATAACTGTGGGGCATGACAGTCACAGATACTTAATAAATGAAAATATTGTGTAATTCTGTTACCTAATAGAAGTTATTCAAGACTATCTTTTTTCACTCAATAATAAAAATAATATTATTTAAAAAAAGAACTTGTAATTAATTGAAATTTTTCTTACAGACATATTTCTTGAATGAATTTGTATTTCTGATATAAAACATTTTATAAATAACTCTTATTTTAAACATTTATTTATATAATAGAAAACGCTTAATAACATTTATTATCATCAATTTTGCAAATTAACATTTACGTAATGATGAAGAAAATACTGTGCAGTTAATTTTGTAAAAAATAGTTATAGTAAAATTATGTTAACCCATTAATCACCAAGGATGGGAAAAACGATCTTTGTCTTTACCTTAGCTATTCTAGAACTTCATTTATTAGGTGTACAAAAAAGTTCTGAGCTTTTTTTTGTAAAATTCAATATTTATTTAAAAACAAACAAAAAGATATTAATCAACGAAATAGTCCCCGTTTGCATCGATAACCTTTTGCCATCTTTCGGGCAGCTTGCGAATTCCCTGATGATAGAAGCTCCCTGGCTTCGAGGCGATAAAGTCATCAATGCATTTGCGTAGGTCTTCAAGTGCCACGAAGTGTGTATCAGCCAAGTGATGCTGCAGCGACCGGAATAGGTAGTAATCAGACGGTGCCATGTCTGGACTATACGCCGCATGCGGGAGAAGTTCCCAGCCTTTTGAGGATTATACAGGATAATTATAATCTTTTGAGGGCGTCCAGCACGCGGTTCATCTTCAAGACTGAAATCTCCTTGGCGAAATTTTGTATACCACCTTTTACACGTAGCGTGACTTACAGCGTTCTCTCCATATGCGGCACAAATCATTTCAGTGGTTTCAGCAGCATTTTTCTTGAGATGAAACGCGAAGTGGATGGAAAATCGAATATGCTCTTTAGTTATTGCCATCGTAAACACTACTGATTTTTTAGGTTATGTGCATCAAACGTCAAACCGCATGGTATTTTCAAAGACCAAATGTCAACGTTGTAAACCCGCAAAAGGGCGGGAAACTTCAAGAAATTTAAATTGTGGTTTCGGTTGTATGATATCTAAAGCTCAGAACTTTTTTGTACACCTAATATGTACTATATTTTAACACAAAATATTAGTATTGTTTTTTAGAACATAAATTTGCTAATTTATAACAATACTGGTAATTTTTAATAACTTATTAATACTAAAATTGTTGTTTTGTTAATTATTTTGTTTGTGATACAAAATTAGTCTTAAATCTTTAAGACTTGAAACTCCTGTTGATACAATAGTATGTACATGTTCCATTACACATATACATAAATAATCAAATCCACTCCAATCATTTAGTATTGAGATATATTCCATTATGTAGTATTATTTATTATGAAAATGAGATTATCAATCTAAAATTAGCACTAACCAATATTGTAAAATCTTTTTATTTTATTCACAACTATAAATAAATAATTTAGATAAATAAAAAAATTATATAAATTATTTGAAGATTTAATAAAGATAAAAATATAATGCCCTTCTTAGTATTTCTAGAGATCAAGCCTGTGTAATTTTTAAAACTCTAAAAACATTAATTGTATTAATTACAAGAAATGAATGTCAATAGGTGATTTATAGGTCAATAGGTCAATTTATAAGTTGTTGGTGATTAATAGGTTAAACAGAAAGAACGATGTACAAAAAAATTAATATTTTTGAAACAAATAGATATGGTTACATTTCATGTTACTAGAAATGATTTTCAACATGTTAAGTAAGTACTTTGGAACCATCACTATAACTTATTAAAAAACAATTTTCTAGAGGTCCGTAGTAACCACCATGGCATTTAACAACTTAAATGAATACCTTTAAATTTAAATTAAATAAAAACTACAACTACAATAGCTACGAAAGAACAAAAAACTACAGTTAATAGTAGATTACTTACACAAATTTTCAAAATACATATTAACAAAAATTGCATTATTTTACTAGATAATGCAAGTTCCAGATCACTTATTATTTCTTACCAAATCATTCTTCATTACCGTTTGTCTCTTCATCTAGTAAACTATTTATACGTTGGACTTCGACAGGATCATTTGCTTTAACACTCAATAAAAATGAACCATAAGGTAAACTGCCAAGATCAAGTTTCTAAACAGGAAATAAAAACATATTAATGCTTAAATATATTTTCAAATTTTACATACTTCTAAAAATTTTTGAGCAATTTTCTCTACACCATTTTCTTCAGATACACATTTCATTATAACACAATCATCATCGACATACAATTTTATCTCAAGACGTCCAAATTCTAGGACACGTTCTGTTAAACGAATTACACTATTTGGTAACAAAGTACGTAAGATATCAAAGGGTTTTGGTAGGTGAAGTTGCAAACATAAGTCTAGCACCCTTTCATCAGAAATGGGAAGGTAGAGTAGTTTCTAAAACAATTCAATTGTTTATTTAAAGTACACAAAACATGCTATTTTTACTTACGATCCAAGTATCTTTGTTGTACATATTAGTTGATAATGCTAAGAAATCTACAAAAATTGAAGTGTTAGGTTTATTAAACTATTATTTTTATAAACTTTTTATGAACAATTTTTTGGATGTTGCAAACACAGTCATACTTGGTTATAAAGAGATTGTCGGGACCGCCACTTTTTGTTCGTTGTAGCTAGGAATAAAAAACCTATGTGCAAGTGAATACAGTTTCAAATGTAAGCACATAAAATGCTCGTAATATCTAGGATCTCGTTAAACTCGTGTTCATTATAACCGGGTTTGACTGTATTATTAATTCTGGTTTAATTGTGATTTATTATTTTTATATTTAAAAGAATTGAGTTTTATTTGATTTACTTATTAACAAAACTTACTGTAAGAAAGATTTGATATAGGTATATTTTACCATGTTAAAAAAATATATGTAGGTGTTGTATAATGTAATGTGGGTATAGTAGAGGCAACTACTCCCAAACATTAGACTTATTCTGATAAAAGTGTTAGACAAAATAATAGAAATTTCTAGTATAAGTCATATGTGGTGAAAGAATTGAATCACGTAATCGAATATATGGAAATAATCTGACATTATGATATCATTGATGTCAATAATATTTAGCTATCATCAATCATATTAACTTTTGACAATATTCTAAAGTCAACTATAAAGTATAAATCGAGTTACTAATTAAACAGTATGGCACCAGCATGCAAATTAGTGAAATAAACTCGATGCAGATCAATTAGTGTTTAACAACATAAACATAAGGGTATAAATAATTGAACTGTTTTAATTATAAATATTAATTGCAAATAAATTTTATAAAGTCAATAAAATATATAATAACTCATAAGATGCGACCGCGCGCAAGCCGCGGCAGCGAATTTTCATACATGATGTACGCAAAATCAAAACAGGGTATTCTATCGAAAATTATAAAGGGCCATGAACGGTAGAGAATTTTACGCCGATTGCGGTCTCTCGTTGTCGGGCGAGCACGCGGACGTGGAGTTCTGCGTGCGAGTCTAGCGCACGGCCGCTCGATGCCGAGAGAATCATGCGGATGCTTTGCACAAGAACGAGCTTGCGGATTTGGGCGATTTAATTAAAAATTCGCTAAAACCTACGACCGGGATCGGTGGGTCCGACAAAATTATCATAAGATCCGACCGTAACAAAACTTCGCCATGACATGTACAAACCTCGCAACTAGAGTCGCGAGAAAAACCGAAATTTTTAAATTTTTTTTTCATTTCTTCGAAAACGATAGCTATATACATGTACAGTACATGAACATGTGCCCAGTATATGTACGAGTCGTGCGTACGCGATCGATCTACAGACGAGCGAGCGTACATGCAATTCTCTTCGATTATCTCGAAAACGGTGCATTCTAACGAAAATTATAAAGGGCCATGATCGGCAGAGAATTTTATGTCGATTCCAAAACATATTTCACATTGACGATCCGATGAATAATAACGGAGATTAGAATTTTTTAATTTTTTTAATTGTTTTTTTAGCGGTCGCCATTTTGAAACGGCTCAGTCGATTTGACTGGTTAACGAACTCGTCCTTCGTTTTCGTAAAGACAATACGCTGTCCAAATTTCAGCCTCCTACGATCAAATTTGCAACCGGAATTGTGTCCACAAGAAATTGATTATATATATATTTATATATATGACCATCCCAAAATGAATGATTTAGATTTTCGTGATCTAGGGGTAGAGATCGGAGAAAAACCAAAAGGGCACGTCTGGGTCCTGTCATCAGACAGACTGCGATAGCTTTATTTTTTATGAAAATACGCTAATATAACTATTTGTTTTATGAAAAGTAAAAATCAGAAATACATATTTTTATAACTAAAACGTTATTTTAATAAGAAAATAAATAATAAACAACACTTAAGTTGGGAATACACTGCCGAACGTCACGTTACGGCACGCAACATTATGGCACTGATTTCTACTCGCCGGCATGTAAAAAATATAATAAGAAGTAAATATATAAGAATTCACTATGAATTCACGTGACGTGTCGGCAGTGTGTCCCCAGCTTTAGAGTTTAAAGATATATAGTTACCTATGGCCTCCTCATGGTCAGAGTACTGAGAATGTTCAGAATCAGAAGAGCTATCAGATTCGTTAGTCAGATACATTAAATATACTAATTCAGATATAATTCTAGTTTTGATAACTAAAACACAAAATATAAAATTATATACAAGGCGTTATTAAATTGATGTCGCGGAAAACGCTGCAGGGGGCCTATTCTAATTCATTTCCACTGATTTTAGTCAAAATTGAATGACGTCAGAACACTGATTTGGTTACTACCAATAGATGGCTAATTTTAACAAGTTGCAATTATTTCGAGTCAAAATCTGAATAAAATTGAAATTAATTTCGACAAGTCGCAAGTAATGATGTCAGATCACTGTTTCCGCCACTACCGATAGATGACTACGTGGTTAATTTCAACAAGTCGAAATCTGAATTAGAATAAATTCTCAGGTAAGCGAGATCAAAAGAAACAAAAAATCTAAATAAACAATTTTCCTAAAGTCAATAATTTATGAGTTATTTTTATTAAAACTAATGCATTATTTTTAAGAATACTATCTAAAATTTTAGCTAAGGCAATGATTGTTCAAGATTGTTTGCCGAAATCAAACTAATAGAAAAATAATTTTTACTTACATTTTATGATTCTATTTAAATTTGTGGATAATTTTTCTAGATTAATGAAGAAATATAAGCTAAGAAAAATAAACTTACATGTTATTGGAGATATATTCAAAGTCTCTTCGTTAACATCTTTAAAGACATTAAAACCAGAAGTGCCAGGTCTGTCTTTTGTGGTAATTAATGATAGATCATGCTTTATGTTTGTAATAACTTTATTCATAATACCTACAAATTTAAATCAGTTCAATAATGAATTTATGGAATAATAGAAATATTTTTAGAATACATTGTTTAAACGGTAGGTACCACAAAAAGAACACCTAAGAAAATGTTAAATCATTATAGTCTTTGGTAAATAAAATGTATGCTGATTTATATAAATAATAGTTAAAATTTTATTTCCATCAATATGCAGGAATGCACAACTGTATGTACTCGGGATGTAACTGCGCATTTTGACCAAAAATTTCAGTGCAAATGTCCAAAAATGTGGACACTACATGGGTCATCCAGTTCCGAGTTTTTTTTATTGTCGTATTAAAGATTCAAGGAACAAAATGCTCTCTATTAGATCTTATCACGTAAGAGCTTGTACTTATGTTCATCCAGAAAGACTACGATAATTCTTGAAAGACAAGATATGTGTAAAAAAAGAAAAATGATAGGATAAAAAGCATGGACAAACATAGATATTGAAAAAAAAATACTAATGCGGATATTGCAAGGGACAATATTTTTTTCTTATATTCTATGCTAAAAATCGAGGTACACGAAATCACATTACACGAGTGTATACGTGTTTCATTAAAAAAATTAATTATTATCAAATTGCTATACATTCATACCAAAAAGTTTAATATTTATTGTAGTTTTTTTATTGCAGTATTCTTTTATATTTATGAAAAATATATTATATAAATAAAAGATAACATTATATACTTACATTTAGACACAGTTCCTGGGAAATGCCCCAATTGTTCTAAAATATTCAAGTTAACATTAGCAGTTTCTTATTTTAATAATTAAAATATAACTAATTTTCAAATTAACAAAAACGTCTGATAAGTATAAGCCAACATTCACGATATGTGCAAAAAGTGCTATAAAGGAAGTCATTCTATTAATAAGCGAGTTAAAGTGTCGAAAATGTCATTTTAAACTAAAAGTTTGCTTGACTTATTAATTATAACTAGTCAAATTAGTATGTGTATTCCTATTTTTCAGAAAAACCTACAAAACTGAACTTTATGCATATCAGTTATTGGGCTTTATATCGAGCGAGTTATAATTTCTCATTTATATATTATATCTCTCTAAAATACATAGAATTTATTTTATTTATAACACACATACATTATTACTCGTCGATATCCAGAATGAATACATTACAAATTATTTGTAGTAAAAGGTACTATTTAAATAAAAAAATTGATGAGTTAAAAGAGTTGATAAATTTAATAATGTATATAAAATAAGTATTTAAATAATGACAATAATTTTGTAAAAATATAAAAAATATTAATTACCTTTGACTGGGTTTGGTATTGCAGATACAATGGAATTAAACAAGTCTCTTGGTTGCAAGGTAGATAAATTTCCCATTGGAAAGAAAGAAATAAATAAAGCTATATAAAAAGAAGTAAATGTTAACATTTAAAATAACAATATACGCTTCGGTTCAATTTTAACAAAATAAAAATGTAAGTAAATAAATAAAAACTTACACAAAACTTCAAACAACTCTTCATCTTCTTCTATAATATATTTCTCTGCAAATGGTAATTCATTAAGTTTCATTCTTTTAGCAGATGGATCATCTGGTGCTGAAAAAGAAAAACAATTTGGTAGTATCTTAAAAATTATGTATTTGTAAATGCAGGAATATAACTAAAACATTTTGAATGATGACTGTTGAAAAGTTTCTAAAGAAAATAAAACTATTTTTATAACATATTGCGAACAAAACGAATTAAATTTATTTCTCTTTTATAGTTGGTTCGAGTATGATATATTAAGGTGGAAGAAAATGTTTCAATCCAGCGATTAAGTCTATATTATTGGTAGCTGGTAGCTATATTGATGATAGCTAATGTAAATACAAGTAATGCAAGTTACTACTTTTAATAATAAATGTGTTATTAATATAAATTAAACACAACTTACAATTTAAAGTATCTATATGGTCACAAGTTATATGTGGTTTTATATCTTTATGCATAAGAGTTAAATGCGATTTTATCTTACATTCCTTCTTATCACGTTTTAATGTATTTTTATAACTAACATGTGGCTTTGTTTCACCCTCTTCCTTATTCATTGGTTCATCTGCTTCTTTATCCATCTAATAACAAAAAGTTGATTACACATTTTGAAAATTAAAAGCTAACATTCTCAAATGTTTAATTTAGAGTTAATAACAAAAATGAAAACAAAGTGTAATTTTAAAACAAGCAATTACCAATTATGGCATTGTTATGCACAACGATCTACCTGAAAATGTGTAACTGACGATCTCTAAATTTAGATTTAGACCAACCGAACATCTAATTCACCAATAGCTCTTCACAAACTGGTGTTGCTGACCGGTTTGTGAAGAGCTATTGTTTGGTTAGATGTTCTTGAATTGCATGTTAATTTAGTCTGGATCCACCTTCAGATCAGATTTCAACTTTGAAAAGTTAATACTACATTCACGTGATCCAAGTTTACTTAAAATAACTTACTATGTAAGACTTATCCCATTAATCGTACAGCTTATATTATTCAATCGAGTATTTATGTAACAATTAATATTGAAAAACAAAAGAGTACTATTAAATATTAGAAAATTTACTATTAAAAGACTAAAAATAACATGACGCTAACCTTTATGTAAAAGAAAATCCTTCACTAGATATGGTTTTGTATTTCTTCAACTGTGGTTAAATAACGTTCTTACGAGCTTCCTAATTCCATAAAAAAACGTTTAGTTTTTCTGGCACACGGTTTTAAAAAATATTTAAGTAACTTGAAAATTACACATAAAAACCGTTAATACCGGTATTTTTAAAACAATGAGGTTAAGTCACATTGCCAGAGAATACAAGTGAAATCACTACTTATAACAGCTATTAGTTATACTATTATAACAAAAGTCATACATGATTATAATTGTAATGGTTTCAATCTTTTTTTTATTTATGAAATTTTTCTCTAAATATTAACATTTAAATTGTAAATTCATATATTAAATTTTAAATTAATTTCGATTAAAAAATAGTTTTACAAAGCTAATTAATGCCTTTTTAATTTAGAGTACTTACAACATTATCGTCGCAACAAATGATTTTAATTTTTAAAACATTAAAGTTGTCAAAAAATAAATCAAAATGCACGTTTTTGTTGCGAGCAAGTGAACTGGCATAGCGACTCAATCAAGAAAATTGTCTTGAAAAGAATAAAGGCATTAATTAACTGAATGACTTAAGAACTATAATTTAATTTTGTTATTCAAAACAAAAAGTTAAAACTCAATAAGAAAAATTAAATCGTTTCGATTCCATACAATTTATCGTGAATTAAATCTCGTCTACTTTCTTTACTTTTGAGTCACCTTATATACAATTAGACGTGTTACACAACATTGAATATAAAAATTAGGTCTAATAAGAATTTGTGAATAGTACAGAAAATGTATAGTCTTTAGAACACGTTTATTATAACGCCATCATAAAATTAAATGATTTTATAGCCATCGGTCGTATAATTTAAACAAATGTGTAATAAATTTTCGTGCAGTGTGTGTAATATATATAATAATGCTATGGCAAAAAGTAAAAACGTGTTAGTAATCCCTGCTGTCGAAGATGCTTGAACAGCACAAGTAAAATTCATTTCTAGTTGGTGAAGGTGTTTGATATAAAATTCCTCCCTAAATTCTAGTGCTCAAAATTATTTTCAGTTAATATAGTGCTTAGAAACGGTCAACTTACAAACATTTACAAATTTGATTCTACTGCAAGTGTGCTAGTCCTCGGCTTTGAAACTGAGGAATCTATTGTAAGTGATAGCCTACTTTTTTAAAAATTGGTTTAATGTAAAATTTTATTATAGGTTAAGGTAAGGGAATTTACATATTTGCTAACTTTTACGGATTGTCCGTTGTTAGAAAAGACGAGAAGATAATGTAGGGCTAGTTCTACCTTTTGAGAGGATTTTTGGAAATATTGGTAATTATTATTCCAAGTTGGTATTTTTAATTTTTAAGGAATAGTACAAATATGATTAGGTTGAGTACACGAGGCATTGTTCGGAATGGACATACATTTGAATTTTAGTAGATTCCATCCTTGTATATTATAGAACATTGAATGTTCGTCCTATCCACATTCGTACATAAATTAATACAAAAGTCTAACGTAGACATCCATGGTATAAAGTATATTAAAAAAAAACAACATAGGCTGCTTATCTTCATTATAGTAAGTCCTCTATATATGAATGAGTTCCGATTCGAGAACCCGTTTGCAAGTCGAATTTGTTTGTAGGTTGAACAAAGGTGTATCAAAATGAAAAATTGTTAATTCTAGCTAAAGAAATCATTTTTAATCTATTTTTTTAATTAAAAAATCCTAAAAAACTAGATACCTACTATAAAACGAGTATATATGAAACGATATTCGAACATTTCCTAAAATAATTTGGTTATTTTAGAAGATATTGTTAAAAATGAAATCGTCAGCAATTGTAGATTACTCAGCGATAAGAATCTAATAATAAAATTTTTAAATAATAATGCCCTTATTTTTATTTTTTAATTCGTTGTCGTTTCACAAAGAAGTTTAGGCGGATTATATGAAACAAAAAAGGTCTAAAAAGTAAATCCATGATTTGAAATTTATTTTTTTTCTTTAAAAATGTGATAAAATCTAAATGATAAACTTAGATGTAGGTATATTATTTTATACTAAAAGTTATATAAACAAACAAAACTAATCTTTTTTGAAATTATAATATTAAAGTTAGTTTAAAAAATGCCATTACAATGCCTTCCCTTAAAATAGGGTAGATACATAAGTATAACATTATTATTTTTATTAATTATTGATTAAACGCTCAATTGGTTTAACTATGCGTTTACTAATATGGATTTGAACACATGTGATGGTTTTTTGGTTTTCTTAACACTTTAATCGCCACGTGAAGCTAACTTGCATCTCAACTTTTTTATTTACCGTGCCGCGAGATGCTAACTTGCATCTCACGTCAGAAAGTTTTCCAAGCCGTGTGATAACTCGTAACATCTCGATATTCGTAAGTTTGTATGGTATAGCTAAACCGTGTGGCCCTCTGTACCCAACCATACATTTAGCCTAATGATTGCATATTCAGTTGCCTATTTGTAGGCTTCAAATGAAAATACTTTTAAATGTTTCTTGTACATTTCTTTTCACAGAAATCTTTTTTTTTTGTAAAGATTTACAGAGTTTGACTATAAAATATTTTATTTTATTATTAAATAATCACTACTATTACTATTTGTAAAGAATCACAATTCAAATCAAAAATATAATTTTATTCAAAAAAACACTAACAATACAAGTAAAAAGAAGGTAATGTTAGAATATAAACAGGTGTAATCTTATTCTTTGCTTATAAACAAAACACTAAAATTTAATTTTACTGAAAAATAAGAATAATGCAAATAAAAATGTAATACAGAAAATCTTATGTTTTTATTTGGTGCAAGTGTGAACTTTACAAAAACATGTGATGCAATAAAATTTTTCACATTGAACACACTTATATTTAGAATAACTGGCTTTTCTTTGTGCGTGTTGCCTGCCATGTTCTTTGGACAACTTTGCGTAACACTCCACGCATCTTCTCCTTGCATGATTTTCTACTTCTTGTAAATAATGACGTGGTTCATTATTTTCTATCGTTTCGTTAGCAGCATTCTGAAGTAAATACAGAGCTAATTCTTCTTTAAATGTCGTGATAGACATTTTGTTTTGGGTAACTTCTTGGTGAACTATATAAGCATTGATGAGAGAAGATCCTAGAAGGAGTTCTACAGAGGTCTGTGAAGTTGGCACCTCCACATGTGAATTTTTTGAAAAAAAATACGGCATTCGTTTGCCCATCGTTTGCCCATGTATGCCCAGGGAAAAGTTTTTTTTGCCCATCCTCCAAAAATTTTTTATTTGAAAAAAACATTTTTTGGCAAAAAACCAAAAATCGAAAAATCAACTTTTTTCACGCTATATCGTTTGCCCATCATTTGCCCATGTTTGCCCAGGCAAAATTATCGTTTGCCCACCCACCAAAAATTTTTTATGTGGAAATAAAATGTTTTAGTGAAAAATTCAAAATTTTTTGCAGCTAAATCGTTTGCCCATCGTTAGTCCAGGATTGCCCAGCAAAAATTTTCGCTTGCCCACCCACCAAAAATTTTTTATTTGGGAAAAAAATTTTTGGCGTAGAAACCAAAAATCAAAAAATTAACTTTTCTCGCGCTATATCGTTTGCCCATCTCTCAAATTTGATTGCCCACCCTTTACTTTCATTGTAAGAATAATTAAAAAATAATAAAATGGAAAGAACTCCATTCACGATGAGAAAGTGAATACATGGGACTATATGTTTATAACAAATGATGATTTTTAATGTTATAATCGCTATTTCGTTTGTCCATCTCTCGAATTCGATTGTCCAACCTCCACTTTTATTATTAAAATATTTAGACAATAATAAAATGGAAAAAACCCCATTCGCGATGTATAGGTGAATATATGAGAGACCATATGTTTATAACAAATGATGATTTTAATGTTATAATGGCTATTTCGTTTGTCTATCTCTCGAATTCGATTGTCCAACCTTTACTTTCATTGTAAGAATAATTAAATAATAAAAAATGGAAAAACCCTATTTACGATGTATACGTGAATACATGGGACTATAAGTTCATAACAAATAATAATTTTAATGTTATAATGGCTATTTCGTTTGTCCATCTCTCGATTTCGATTGTCCAACCTTTATTCACTTTAGAATAAAATTTAGCCAATAATAAAATGGAAAAACCCCATTCGCGATGTATAGGTGAATATATGAGAGACCATATGTTTATAACAAATGATGATTTTAATGTTATAATGGCCATTTCGTTTGTCCATCTCACGAATTCGATTGTCCACCCTTTACTTTCATTGTAAGAATATTTAAACAATAATAAAATGGAAAAAACCATTATTCACGACGTACAGGTGAATACATGGGACTATATGTTCATAACAAATGGTGGTTTATCTCATGTTTTAATCGCTTTTTCCTGTCTATCTCTCTCATTTATTTGCCCATCCTTCATTAGTTTCTATATTATTTAAACAATATCGAAATAGAGAATACACTATTTTTAAAATTTTTCTTAAAATGAATAAAGCATGGATAATCGAATTCTAGAGATGGACAAACGAAATAGCCATTATAACAATAAAAATCATCATTTGTTATAAACATATGGTCTCTCATATATTCACCTATACATCGTGAATGGAGTTTTTTCCATTTTATTATTGTCTAAATATTTTAATAATAAAAATGGAGGTTGGACAATCGAATTCGAGAGATGGACAAACGAAATAGCCATTATAACATTAAAAATCATCATTTGTTATAAACATATAGTCTCTCATATATTCACCTATACATCGTGAATAGGGATTTTTCCCATTTAATTATTGTTTAAATATTCTTACAATGTAAGTGGAGGGTGGACAATCGAATTCGTGAGATGGACAAACGAAATGGCCATTATAACATTAAAAATCATGATTTGTTATAAACATATGGTCTCTCATATATTCACCTATACATCGTGAATAGGGATTTTTCCCATTTAATTATTGTTTAAATATTCTTACAATGTAAGTGGAGGGTGGACAATCGAATTCGTGAGATGGACAAACGAAATGGCCATTATAACATTAAAAATCATTTGTTATAAACATATGGTCTCTCATATATTCACCTATACATCGTGAATAGGGATTTTTCCCATTTAATTATTGTTTAAATATTCTTACAATGTAAGTGGAGGGTGGACAATCGAATTCGTGAGATGGACAAACGAAATGGCCATTATAACATTAAAAATCATCATTTATTATAAACATATGGTCTCTCATATATTCACCTATACATCGCGAATAGGGATTTTTCCCATTTAATTATTGTTTAAATATTCTTACAATGTAAGTGGAGGGTGGACAATCGAATTCGTGAGATGGACAAACGAAATGGCCATTATAACATTAAAAATCATCATTTGTTATAAACATATGGTCTCTCATATATTCACCTATACATCGCGAATGGGGTTTTTTCCATTTTATTATTGGCTAAATTTTATTCTAAAGTGAATAAAGGTTGGACAATCGAAATCGAGAGATGGACAAACGAAATAGCCATTATAACATTAAAAATTATTATTTGTTATGAACTTATAGTCCCATGTATTCACGTATACATCGTAAATAGGGTTTTTTCCATTTTTTTTATTATTTAATTATTCTTACAATGAAAGTAAAGGTTGGACAATCGAATTCGAGAGATAGACAAACGAAATAGCCATTATAACATTAAAAATCATCATTTGTTATAAACATATGGTCTCTCATATATTCACCTATACATCGCGAATGGGGTTTTTTCCATTTTATTATTGTCTAAATATTTTAATAATAAAAGTGGAGGTTGGACAATCGAATTCGAGAGATGGACAAACGAAATAGCGATTATAACATTAAAAATCATCATTTGTTATAAACATATAGTCCCATGTATTCACTTTCTCATCGTGAATGGAGTTCTTTCCATTTTATTATTTTTTAATTATTCTTACAATGAAAGTAAAGGGTGGGCAATCAAATTTGAGAGATGGGCAAATGATATAGCGCGAGAAAAGTTAATTTTTTGATTTTTGGTTTCTTCGCCAAAAATTTTTTTTCCCAAATAAAAAATTTTTGGTGGGTGGGCAAGCGAAAATTTTTGCTGGGCAATCCTGGACTAACGATGGGCAAACGATTTAGCTGCAAAAAATTTTGAATTTTTCACTAAAACATTTTATTTCCACATAAAAAATTTTTGGTGGGTGGGCAAACGATAATTTTGCCTGGGCAAACGATGGGCAAACGATATAGCGTGAAAAAAGTTGATTTTTCGATTTTTGGTTTTTTTGCCAAAAAATGTTTTTTTCAAATAAAAAATTTTTGGAGGGTGGGCAAAAAAAACTTTTCCCTGGGCATACATGGGCAAACGATGGGCAAACGAATGCCGTATTTTTTTTCAAAAAATTCACATGTGGAGGTGCCAACTTCACAGACCTGTTCTACAGCCACCTTGCGGTACCATTTCACCCCTTTTCTCAACGCCGATGAATATGATTTTATTTGATCAGATAGATCTATGTATCCTTTACATCTGTTATAATCGACAATTATAGCTGGTTTTTCGACTGTACCTCCTCGCTGGTTCACAGTTACCATTTTGATCCCATGCTTTGTACTTAACGTAAGAACCTCGCGTTTATCCTTCCATTTACTAACAACGACGCCCGTATTGCTTTCTCTTCCAATTATATCGCCTTTTCGTAACTTTTCCTTTACTATTTATTTTGGATTTAGTTTTCTGTTTGATCTTAGTGTACCAACCAAGTGCGTATTATGGTCCAACAAAGTGTGTGCTAGTGAGATGCTGGTGTAGAAATTGTCAGAGTATACAGTGCGACCTACACCTAACAAGTCATTTACCAAAGATAGAACGACACTTGAAGACGCTGGCTGATTATCTAGTTTGTCATTCCCACTGTAAATCCTTAGGTCATGCGTATATCCACCTTCAAGGCAAAGTTTATATATTTTGACACCAAATTTGTGCCGTTTGTTTTTAATAAATTGTCGAAATGCCAGGCGTCCTTTAAATGGCACCATTGTTTCGTCGACACATAATTCTTTGCCCGGTACTATAATTTCTTTGAAATTTCTTCTTAATTTTTGTAGTAATAGTGATAATTTATGAAGACGATCGACTTTATTATCGTCCTCGTTATTACTAAAATGCAACATTCGCAGCAGCAGCTCAAAAACGATTTCGGGACATTATATTTTTTATTTTATTCCTATATAGTCGATTCCTTGACCAATATGAAGTCAGCGCTGGCAGACGACATAGGCCCATCCAAATCAATATTCCAAGAAAAATCTTTATTTCATTACTATTTGTGTCAATCCATTTATGCAATCTCGACTTTGGTAAAATCCTTTTCTCTGATATTCTTTGGGACGCGTATCTGTTGGTTTCTACAACTATTACATCTATTACGTCATCACTTATGAATAAATTTAAAAATCGCACGGATGTTTTTCATACATATCAAAAATTTCAGGTTTTAGTCCTGTGTTATTTATACTAAAAGGGATATTTTTCATATGTTTGCCCTGAACAGCATTCCACTGCAGCTCTAAAGTTTCTTCTTCGTCTTCCGACGAACTATGATCTATACGTAATTGAGCAATGACATTTTCGATTGTTGCTAATACAGAATCTGAATGAACATCGGCAGTTGCTTGAATGATAGAAATGCCGGAAGTAGACGGTACCGGGCTAGAAGTTTTGTCCCTTGAATTTACTTTTTTACGTTTAGCACTAGGTTCACACGGAAATCCATCGCTTTCTTCGCTGGAATTAGTGTCATGAGGAGCGCATGTTAAATCACGTACCGAATCATCCGTGTCTTCAGCCACCTCATCAGATAAAATCTCTTCTAACAAATCCTGAATGTGACGCTGTTCCTTTTCGTAATGCGACATGGTTCTTACACAACACTTCAACGCGAAATAAGAGATCTGCGTTGGACAGACCTCTTATATCGGCAGTCTTTATTCCACATTCAAGCATATTGGTTACGATAAGATTCGCAGCAACTATCATATGTATCAAATTCCTATCGAGTATCACGTTCTGTTTTCATATTCGAGATCTAAACATTGCTTCGAAGCATTTAGGCTTGCTCTAACTAGCAGAAAAGCTGAGATGCTAACGTGCATCACATACCCAGAAAACGTCAAGCGCGTTCATGGAGCCACGTGAAGCTAAGCAGCATCTCGTTAAAAAAAATTATTAAAATCCTCAAATATGCAATTTTTAGACTTTACATACTAAATTATGTATATAAAAAGAGAATTCGCGTGAAAAAAAAAGTTGGCCTCTGGAACCCATTTTTCAATTTATATTGCGGCGGTTAAGGGGTTAATTAAGAAATTAAAGCTAGTTTGGAAATCGGAGTAATAAAGAACGTGTTATTGAGAACCACTGCAATATGAATAGAATTACCAACTTATAATAATAATCACCAACAATTCCAAAGTCCCTAAAAATATTTTGGAACGGTAGAATTAGTCATCTTTTATTATATCGCTTTTTCTAACGGACAACGCTATTTACGGATAAGTTGCTTTTTTTTTAGGAATTTTTGAATATTTTGATTCTACAATAGAAATATGTATTTAAATCCTCATAATCATTCGGTTACATTTTTTAAAGTTTTTAAAAGGTATATAAAATACAGTTTTTGATGCAGTAGTGTAGGTATCATTTTTTCTATGCAATAATGTATTGTAGTTAGTAGGTGGATTAGTCGAGCGAGTTTCTTTCTATTTACTACTTCAGATGACACTTAAAACATTTCTTTCTTTCTAACAAAACAAAAATCAAATAAAACAAACTCCGTAACGTTAATACAAAATGGAACATACGTATAATAATATTAATCCTCGGAAGAAAAACGCTAGAACTAACTATTTTCCGTTGTCGGCAATTCTTCGCTGGTTTTCATTTAAATTTACAATTTTTGTTTATAGTATATTTATTCTTGAAATGAATATTTCTTTTTTATGGCGAAAATGTCTAGTTTTATATTAAAACATCATTGGTTTGCAAGACTTTGCAGCATTGATCAAAATTTAGATTTTCATTTTATTATTTTCTTTAATTTATTTTTATTCATATAGGCAATTCTGTTTTGTGGCAAACGGTGTTTACGTAAAAGTTTTACGGACGCGTATTTTTCAAAGTTAGCAAGTATGAATTTAATGGTATATTTACTTTCATTCTTACAATTAGTAATATTATTAAATATTACTTATGAAAAATAAAGTATAATATGCAAGTATATTAATTTCAAGCATACATACAGCATTTCCAACTAACAATTTTTAAATTTCGCGGTGGATTTCTGTTGGTATTACTCGTATATAAACGTCAATGTCAGGTTAAATAACAAAGGCAGTGACGTACTGCAGTAAATGATTAAATTAAACTATACTCTATTCCAAATAAGAAGGTAGTAGGTGGCGCTACGTCTGAAGGCAAGTTTACAAAGGAGGTTTTTTGTTAACTTCACAAAGGAGGGAAATTTAAAAATAGTATTATTTTAACAATGGGCAATCAGCTTAGAAAACCAATTATAATAAAATGCTCCTTATTAAATTTAATACATAGTCTATAATCAGTAATATAAGTCCCAATTCACAATTAAATACTTTATACAATACTTACTAAAAAAGTAAAAATACTTAAATTACTAAATTATTATAAAATTCATATTCATAAAACAATAATAACAATGAATGAATATAAAATTGTAATAATTAACGAAGAATTGAAAGTTACAAATGTTCGTCACTTGATTCTTCTGAGGAACTACTGTGAGAGTGCAAATTAATAATTACTTCCAGCATATTTTCGGCTATCCCATCTAAATCCTACATTCGTTTTTCCTCTTTAATTACATGTTCAACACAATCATGCCACTTTTCTTTTGTAACATTGGCAATACCTTCATCCAACAATTTTTTCACATCAGATATTTTGTATGTACTATTATTAGCCGCTACGTAATGTTTCACTTGTGCCCATACCAATTCGATCGGATTTAAGTTACAGTGGTATGGGGGCAATCGTAGTATTGTCTTTCCACTTTTCTTAATTATTTCGTCAACAACGTATGGTGTCGGATGAGATAGAGAATATTGTTTTACCAGTTGCAACAGTTCTATTTTTAATAAATTTCCATCTGTTCCTGTTACACCTTTACTATGAAGCCACTCAATAATATCGCCTTTTCGCCAATTTTGTGTTGGAACTTTTTCCAATTTTACACTGTGGTAAGGGGCATTATCCATCACTATTACACAGTTATCTTTTAACAGTGGCAGTACGCCTTCTAACCAATTTTTAAAAACGTCACCGTTCATTTCCTCATGGTAATCACCTGAAATAATTGTATCGGTAAGTTAGTACTTTATAAAATTTAATTTATTGTTTACCTGTTTTTCTTGATTCAAAGTTTAAGTAAGCACCCTCAACAAAACCAGTATCACTGCCCATGTGTACAAGAATTAGACGTTTTCCTTTGCCTGATGGATCTTTAATACCAGTTGAAAGACCCTGTGTGTGGGCTTGTCGTGGAGTCGTTATGGTAGTATCTTTCCAAATATTATTCTTAACATGACCAGCGTTAACCCAAGTTTCATCCATATAATATATTGTTCTTCCTTCGTTACGATACTTTCTGATAGAAGTTAGGTATTTGCGTCTCCATAAAACAATTTCTGGTTTTTCAATTAAGATCGTGTTTCTGCTTCGCTTCTCATATTTAAATCCTAACTTTTCAATATTCTCCATAAAGATGTGCGTTTAAAATTTTGTTGTGAATCATCATCATTTACAGCTTTGAAAACTTTTTCTAAAGTGGGCAGTTCGTTTTAAAAGAACGAATGCACATGCCTTCGAATCCCAGATTTTCAAAATCTTCAAGTCGTGCATATTGAGTTGAACATGTTCGTGTCTTTTAGGTGACCGTGCAATACCGGAGCTTTCTATTTCTTTAATGATGTTCCAAATCATTCGCTCACCAAGACCGCTTTCAATAGATGTTAATTTAACAGCTTCGGTTTTATTTTTATCTGCCTTGTTTCGTAGGTAAATGTTATACGCCATCAACCTTTGACCACTCCTTACCAATTTGCCCTTATGGTTTTTGAACGATAATTCTTCCGCCATAATAAAAAAAAATGTAGACACTGTAAAACCATATTTATTTAATTAAATGTTGTATAAAAGTAGGTAATCAACTTACGTTATGAAAATAATATACCAGTATGGTGAGTTCTGAAAAGAACTATTTTATGTAATAATAAACAGTAGAAAAGATGAGGGAAATGAGAAGATAAATTTAAAAAACAGGAGCACACAACAATGAATCGAATTCTAAACTGACAGAATGACAGCTAGGGAAAATAGAATACCAACATAAAACTACCAAATATCACTATTTTCAAATTATAATCTTGTTAGTGTGAAACGGGCTTGAATATTGACCAATGACAATCAAAGTTCAAGCTTCCCTATGCTTTCCTTCACTACCTTCTTATTTGGAATAGAGTGTAATAATATTTTAATCTAAACATGTTCAAAAATAAAATAAGTAGTAAAATACGTGAAACTGGACGTAATTATTTATATATGTAACAGCAGGTATAATATTTCGTTACTCAAACAATTCAAAATTCCTTTCACCTAATTTATCACCGCCACTGACTGCAAATGTTTTCATGTGATACCAATAGAATTCCGCCGCGAAATTTAAAAATTGTTAGCTGGGTTGTCTGCTATATGAAATCAAAGAAATTATACATTTTTCTCGTCATATTTTCGATTTCCTCGAAAACGGTGCATTTTATCGAAAATTACAATGGGAGATATTTGATAGAGAATTTTATGACGATTCTAAAACTTCATATTACCGATCCGATAATTAATAATTGAGGTAACTTGGATTAAAGTTTATCGGCCTCCATTTTGAAATGGATTGGTCGATTTCTCTGGTTAACAAACTCGTCCTTTGTATTTGTACGGACAATACACAGTCAAAATTTTAGCCTCCTAGGATCAAAATTGCGATCGAAATCATATCCGCAAGATTTGATTATATACAGGCAACCTTCGTATAACGCGGTGCCTATACAACGCAGTTTATAAATTGTGGTTACGTTTGTACGACACGGTCGTGGTTTCAATATTTGACGTGATCTACAAATTGTTGTATCGTTTATTTTCACACGCTTTGCCATACGACTTAAACATCTGTACATACGCATGGTCGTTAAATTTATGTCTGCTCGTATAACGGGAATTTATACAAGTGGAAACATGCAAGTAAGGTAAAATATCCAATGATTAAGATGTTTAGAAAAATATTTACGTAAAATCTTTGTTGTTATGTGTAAAACTCGTTTTTTTGGCCATCTACAATTACCGATCAATGTTTT
Organism: Rhagophthalmus giganteus; assembly: GCA_036326145.1. Lineage (NCBI taxonomy): Eukaryota > Metazoa > Arthropoda > Insecta > Coleoptera > Rhagophthalmidae > Rhagophthalmus > Rhagophthalmus giganteus. The sequence goes on from JARFJA010000013.1 coordinate 3,366,501, forward strand.
GGAATATTAGCTTTTAAATAAAATCTTTTTAAAAATTCAAAGTTGTTCAGATACTATTGTTCGACAACCCAATTCAGGTCCTCGACATATTTTAACTTCAGTCCTCGACACCCACAGAAAAAGAGCTTTCAACTGGTAAAACAAGTGAAACAATATTTTGTTAAATTAAATAACTCTTTCCATTAATAATTCAGGGATATATTTATGATAAAACAGGGAAAAAGTGTCAAAAAAATATATTTATCATTATTAAAATAAGTAAAAAATTAATATTATTTGCGATAATACATTACCATTTACGTCAGTACATATATTTTATTGTCTATTCTAGTAATAATTTAAGCTTTCCAAATGTATGTTGTTTTTGCCATAATGTGACAAGCCACATATCTTGTAAAAAAATTTTGTTTTCTCAAAATCAGAAGTTGTTTTTTATGTTTTGTAATTATTTTGCTTAAAGTAAGGGAACAGTACTAATACACTTTTAACCTATTGATTTTCAAAAATACATTTTATACGTAATTTCGAAACTTTAATGTTGATTATTCTAAACTTTTATTATTGTGACTTATTATGTTCTTACAATAAACTCTTCAACTCTTCAATTATTCAATTATTTTTTATATCTAGCCAATAGAAAACGATCTTATTTTTCACTTTAATTACATATATTTGTATACCTTTTTCTCATGTCTTCGTCAGCGTTTTACAGTACAGTATCATTGGATTTGAAATAATATTGTTGCACAATAGTCAATTAAGGCCAGGTTCCTCCAAAAAACGTGTTTTTTTTTAAAAAAATCTATTTAGTTCAAAAAATATTTCAAAATTAAACTTTTTACAGATAAAAGTACATATATTAAACTACTTAAAAACATTTTTTTTATTATTTTTTTTATTATGGCGGCTCTGAAAACAGCTGCTCAAACTCGTCCGATTTGTTGGTGAGTGTCATCATTTCTTGGAAACGAATAATCTGAAAGCAAAAAACAAAATAGTTTCATATTCTGTATCGAATTGGCTCTGGTCGGTACTACAATGAAACATTTCCACCGAGAAAAGAACAAAATGGCGGACTTTTTAATTTTCGACCCTTTTTTTGCACTTTCAATTGTTTATAACTTTTTTAAATAACAATGAATATTTTTGGTTGTAGTACGGACCATAGAGAGACATCTAAAGAGTAAAATGCCGTTTGGTTCATGTTGATAAGTGTAATAGTCTTGAAATACGAGTGACACTTAGTTGAAAAAATGTGGTTTCGAGAAAAAGCCGATTAAAGTTTTTATTCGTGAAAAATCGTGAAAAAAGATGAATTTTACTCACATATTCATTCCAGCTTCGTACACAACTCCTTCTTGATCTCCGTAGGCATCATTTTCAAGTATTCTTGCATTTCTAATGGCAGTACGATTTTCTTTAGACGCTTCAGTGGCTTCAAGCTCGGCTCGATCAACACGCTTGTCGTTGGCCTTATCAGCGAACTGCCTTGCCTAAGGGCCGATTTTGACTCTCATAACTTCCATAACTTTCAATATCGGTAAAAGCCCTTCATTAAAAATGCAAACAGCACTAAGAGCAGCAATTTCAAGTGTTTGTTTTCTAACAAACTTGTGTTTAGGAGCTATGTTCCAGACACACGAATTATAACTTTCGTTATTGTTTTGAGTATTAGCCCCTAAACATCTTTCGAGCAATTTTTCGTCAGTTAATTCTTCATAAATTGGTTGTAAAAGATCTTGAATTTCTTGATCAAAAGCCGGAGGATGTTTGAAGTTATGTAATTGACCTGTAGCTACTGCCTTTTGATAACCGCACCATGAATCTGCTCCGGCTGGGCAGTGCTCGTGTTGCGGGTTAGCGTCGGTAGAACACTTGTGATAAAATGATGCCAGAATTGCTTTCTTCATGTCTGCCACAGAATCGGGGTGAGCAAGCACAGCTTTTTTAAAATAGCCAGATAATTTCGACAGTTGCGCTTCAGTGAATTGTAAAGGTTTTACTGCAGGTTGGTCACTCTTTTTAGCCCTCTTCCTTTTGGGTACTTCTTCACTTCTTTCTAATGCCACTTTTTTTTCTTGTGCTTTCAGAGCTCTCTTTATTTTTGCAAGGTTTTTTTTTGCTTCTTTACCACGTCTATATATACTCTTGCCTACGTGTAAAACACATGCTTTTTTCTTTACTTTGAGACCCTCACCATACGGTTCAGTTTCTTCGAGCCGCTTGAAAGTTTTACTGTCACCGTCCCCGATATAATATTCATACATAACACCGTACTGCTCCACAGATCTCAGAAACATCTCTTCCACTCCTTCAACTTCTATAAGACCGGCACTACCATCATGATCCCTTGTACAATTTCCTGCTTCACAATGCTCGGTAAACCAAGCATCAAACTCTGGCGTATTTTCGGGAAACTTTTTGGAATAATTACTGCATGCTTGGCAAATTTTTGATTTCACCACTACATCTATGACTTTGTTCGTATACTTGCCGATCAAACTAACAATACCAAGTAAAGCTGTGAATACTCTTTTTGGCCAGGAACCATCGCCTGAAACAGTAAGCCTATCTTCGGGTAATCCTTTCTTTTTATTCTTTTCTTGCTCTTCTTTGGCAGCTTTTTTAAAAACTATTTCACTAACAGCCTTCACTGCAATATAAATATGCTGTAAGCATTTGTAATAGCCAGTTAAACTTAATGCACTCGCTGAGATATCCATCAGTCCACAAAAATTCAATAAGCCAGAAAAACCAACTCCCAACAAGCGCATTGCATAAACTATTCTTCTGTTTATTTCATAACCATTTTTTATTTTTGGAGATGAAGGAATTGGTTCACTCTTCTCACAATTACAGATAATTTCTAATTGAAAACCCAATCCTTTTGAGTCACTTTTTCCAAACTCCACTTTTTGACCACAGTTTACACAAGCAACTCTTTGCTGCAATGTTGCAAATACAGATCACTGAACGATCACGTAAGTCAGAAACGGATGCGTAGTTACTTCAAGTTGGGAATCAGCGTGTTTCAGTTTTTCAACAGCAGAACTGGTTTTTTCAGTGTTATCATCTGAAGTAAATCGATTACCACGGAAACTCCTCCTTTTTGATCTATGCCGTACTCCTTGTTTTTTTTTTCTGTCCATGATAAACGAACGAAAAATTTAAAATTAATTTAAAATTTTAAATAAAAAATTTCTACACTAGACTCTCGATTTAAGAGACAAATCGAGGGAAATGTTACCTAAATCGAGAGGCATATATATAGGTATACTCCTATTGACTCGATTCGAATGAAACGGCCGTATGAAATTATGAGTAGCCCGAAAGTTCGAAGTTAGAAGGATACTAGACTATAGACTTGCCGGTGTGAATCCGACACTCCCCCCGGCGATACCGGGGGTGTCTTTTGAAGATTCCCCTCCTTGGAAGGAAAAAAAAAGACTATAGACTAGATAGCGCATCATGTAAACAAGATGCGACACGCTCCTGAGGCTCTTCTCAGAAAGCAGCGAGTCGAGCTCCGGTAGCGAGAAATGAGAGTCTAGTGTATTTTCATAAGAATCGATGTTTACTTTTCTGAAATGTAAGATTTATAGATTTCTATTTTCATGAGAATCGATGTTTACTTTTCTGATATGATTGATTATATTATATTATATTATATGCACCCAGGGCAGCTGCCGCCACCCTGGGTGCTCGAACGGCCGGATTCACCGCTTGGGCGCGCACCGTCATCCCTTTTCTCTACCTACTTCTCGGTCGCGCGTACCTTCGGGACTAATTCTATATCATTTCTAAGAGTATTTTCTAGCAATTTATGGGAAAAAAAAATTTCCGATTTTTTGAAAACTGTTTGGAGGAACCTGGCCTTAATAAACATTATTCTATATAGAAACTGTTAAGTTGTAGGACATAGCTAATAGTATTTCAAGACTTGTCAATCAATTCGCACTCGTAACTGTACATCTCAAATACCTACCACGTTATGTGGTATGTGCATATACAAGTACAATGGATTCCGCTTAATTGGGACACGTTGGTGTGGACCGTTTTTTCCCAATTAAGCGGCTGTCCCGATTAAACGAAATTTTAATTAAGAGACATATAGAATCAACATTAGTATGTTTATTGAACAATGTTACATTATAATGTGAACATTGAAGTGCATTTATTGTCTGAACCAATAGTAACATTCCGCATAATCTTCGACACATATGAGAACAGTACATACAGTAGGCAAAAAAAGTCATCGGCCACTTGGATTATTTGCCTATTCTTGAAGTTTTTCTTATTAAGAGATATGAAATTCCACTCCAATTCAATTTATTCACTTAAATTACAGTATATTTTCATAAAATAATACATTTCTGACTAAATAATTCGGATATATTAATAAATATTCATATTCGTTAAGAAAAAATTGCAAATCGGGCGCAAAAAAAGTCATCAGCCACATATAATTTAATGACACTTGGTTGAGAATTGGATTCCACTAACTTTTTGGTCACATCCGCCGAAATTTTCTCCCATTCGTTTACTATAATTGATTTCAGCTGAGCGATATTGGTGATAGAGTGCTCGCGTATTTTTGAATCCAAATGATCCCACAAATGCTCGATCGGATTCAGGTCTGGAGATTGCGCAGGCCATTCGAGTACACTCTGAACATTTCTGGAGAGCCAGTCCTTCACACTGCGCGCAGTATGCTTCGGATCATTATCGTGTTGAAACACGAAGTCCGCTTCAATATTTAGTTGACGGGCGCTTGACATCAAATTATTTTCTAAGATATTTTTATATACATACTGGTCCATTGTCCCATCGATGAAAACTAATTTTCCGACTCCAGAAGCAGTCATACAGCCCCACACCATAACGCTTCCACCTCCATGTTTGACAGTTGGCGTAAGATTTTTAGGCTCAAGCGCTGTGCCGTTCTGACGCCAAACGGAAACTCTTCTTTTCGGCTGAAATAGTTGATATTTGCTCTCGTCTGACCAAATAACCTTGTTCCAGTACTCTTGCGGCTTATCTATATTATCATTCGCAAATTGCATTCGCTTCGATTTATTCTTCTTACTTACGAAGAACTTTCTGCGCGATACTCGACCACGGTATCCATCCTTGTGCAGAACATTTCTAACCGTTTGTGGCGTTATACTCACTCCAATTGATTCAACAATATTTGTTGTTATCTTTGGAGCAGAAATCTTCGGGTCTCTTTTTATTTCTCGGATTATGATGTTGCGCAATCGTCGATTTATTTTGGATGGCCGGCCAGATCTTGATTTGTTGAATACTGTACCGGTCGTAGTAAAGCGCTTAATAATCGAGTTGATTGTCGATCGTGGTCTGGATACAATTTTTGCAATTTCACGCTCACTCTTACCACTGTTGTAGAGATTAATGATAATTTCCCGTTCTTCGGTAGTCGTTTCTTTTCTTGGAGCCATTTTTTGTCACTGTAAAATATTTTTTCGAGTGAGTACGTGTGGAATGTAATAATATGACACTCCACTTATTTTAAACAATTATTAATATGTGAAAAAAAGAATGGTTAGGCCGAGAATCGTAACACTTACCTCTTTAAGCCAACACGTCCTTGATTAAAGCAAAAAATAATATTGAATATAAAAAAGCTCAGCTGGAGAATGTATTGCCTTGGCCCACCAAGAATAACTCCCATTATGCACAAAATTCGCGTGAAGGTGCAAACGCCTAGCCGCACCCACTTATGCCCGCCAGATCGGCGCCAGACGGTCGCCAGTAAGCGACCGCACCCTCAGCATTCACCGAAATTCGCGGATAGATCATCCCGCATCCAGCAGCCACCTAAGCGAGCGGGTAGATCACCCCGCGTCAAGTAGACACCGAAACGAACGGGTTGCCTTCGCACAGGACTGGCCAGAGAGAGAGATAATAGATACAGCAGTATTCATATGTGTATAAATACTGACATGTGATGCAACAAGTGTTGAACTTGATTGCCATCGATTAAGTGTCGAAACATAAGTAGGATGTTAAGAAATGATATGTGGCCGATGACTTTTTTTGCGCCCGATTTGCAATTTTTTTAAAATAAATATGAATACCAAGAGATATATCTGAATTATTTAGTCAGAAATGTATTATTTTATGAAAATATACTGTAATTTAAGTGAATAAATTGAATTGGAGTGGAATTTCATATCTCTTAATAAGAAAAACTTCAAGAATAGGCAAATAATCCAAGTGGCCGATGACTTTTTTTGCCTACTGTATAAAGCAACAGGCTGTCGACTTTTGCTTTATAACTTGTAAGCGTAAACATTCAGGATTGTTCATGTTTTCCAAATCGGCTTTTATTATTTCATCGCAATTAATACAAACTCGAGTGTGATTATTGATTTCGACATGTTGGTGATCAAGTTCTTTTCTATGATGTTTCGCGGTTTCAATCTTTTCATTATTGAAATTAACAACAATCCTCATGACTCTAGAAGGAAATTGATCATTACAAACAAAACATCGAATACGATGTGCCATAATGTGCCTAAGTAAAAAAGAAACTAATTCTGTGTGTTGCTAATAATCTGTAGCGAGTAAGTCATTTATCATAGAAGCGAGCTCTTTTATTAAGCTTTTAAGAGAGCTACTCTATTGCAGAAAATCCTATACCACCTGGTGGCCAAAAGTGTTACTAAACTATTTTCAAGGCAAGACGTTGAACTTTGAAGGTCAGTAGCTCAAAATTTCGACTCCTTGGGATTTTATGCCCATTGGGACTTTTGATCGGGAGGATGTATAGAGTAATATAACAAAAAATTAGACAATTTGACGGAAACCTAATTTACACCTAATAATTGCGGGGTCCTTTGTTAACACTAAATAATGTGATGTAGAGTATTATTAAAAATAAGATTGTTGGAGATGGTAACTGTGGTGTAACCATTGGAAGTAATTTTTCTGTACAGAACTGTATATCTAAAATATTTAAGTAGACTGTATATATTAACTCTTACTGGAGCAGATATGTGACACAAAATTTTGCTCAACTGGAGCAAAGTTTTTCCAGTTTGTTCTTTTTTAGATTTTTTGGGTAAACGATGGTAAAATGTCATGTATAGGTGGAAATCATTAGATATTGCATAACAACATACACAGTTTTTTCAAAAACCGGAGGTCTATTTTTTGTACCACTGCTCCATTTACATACATATAAATAAAACATTCTATCTATTTTTTTTACATTTATTTTGTACATTTATTATGTATATTCTTGAAAAAAACAAAAATAATTTCTAAAATTGAATTGAATATTATTTTGTATGGTAAGTTTGGAAACAAGATTTTACTTTTCCCAAACAAAGTGGCACCTGGCAGGTGCTGCAAAGCCAGTCAGTGCGGACTGGCTTTGCTTTGGTGCTACATAATCCGCATCTTCTTCGCGATCCACGCTTAGGCTGATGCGCAGCAGAATTCAACCGTATTTGGTATCCGTGTTTCTGGTATAAAGGTTTTCGATTTCTTAATTTGGATTTGTGGTGCAGATGTCGTAGACCTTTTAGATGCAGATACTATAACTGGACCTACAAGGCCGTCTATGATAGACCTTCTAAAGTCTTTTGCTGTTAGCCTATTAGGCATATCAGGCATATCCATTATTTTAATATATAGGCAATATGCATTTACAATAGAAGCGTCTAGGAAGTAGAAAAAGATACGATGCCACCATTTGTTACTCTGACGATCTATTTTATAGCTAGCTAAAAGCTGGTCAAATTTATCAACACCGTTCATGTTGGCATTATAATCAGTTAGAGCTTTTGGACATGATATTTGTAATATATTTCCATTTTTTTCTCTTCGATTAACCTCCGTACAATCTTCAGGATTGTGATAATTTGATAAAAGATGTACGGACCTTTTATCTTTCCATTTTACTGCAAACAGTTTTATATCACTTGTGTACCAATCAAATTCGCCTCTTTGAAGCTGCTTGACCGTTTTAAAATTAGGTAAATACTTTCGAGAAACATTCACTGTTCCAACCGCATATATTCCACGTTCCGCTAAATTTTGCATTAATTCCACACTGTTAAAAAAATTATCAAAAAATAATCTATGGTTTTTTTGTTCAAGACCCGCAGTAAGCTTGCCCACAACCCTCGAACCTAGGCTCTTTTCCGCAAGTTGATTCTTAGATTTTCCGGCATAAATGTCGAATTTCAAACAATATCCCGACTTGTCGCAGAGCATCCATACTTTATAACCCCTTTTTATAGGTTTTTTTGGCATATATTGTTTTATAACACTTCTACCTTTGAATTTGATCATCGACTCGTCTATAGCCAATACTTCGCTTGGTAAAAGACAATATTTAAAAGCTTCTTCTAACTTATCTAACAACGGCCGTACTTTATACAAGCAATCGAATTTTTCCAAATCACGGTTAGGCGTAGGCAGTGTTATCGTTGATATGAAAATTTCCTAAAAGCCAACCAAATCGTTTTTGTGACATAACAGAGGTAATATAAGAGTCATGTAAATCTGGTGCTACAATAATCTTTGTAGCTTGGTAAGTACTTGATCCCCATAAGTAAATTTATACCTAAAAAGGCATTTATTTCTTGAACTGTCGTTTTATTGTAACGTTTTCTAGTACGTATTTGTTCTTGCTCGGCATACAGATTTGTTTGTAAAACTATATGATTTATTAAATTTTCGTCGAAAACTAGTTGAAACAGAGAATACGGCGTCGGATTTGAGTTGGCTATTTCGTCACGAATACCGCTGATTTCGCCAAAAGGAAGAGGCAAAGAAAGTCTTTCTGTTTTACCCCAAATTGGTGGTTGTAGAACTGTAGTTGAGTTTTTTTCAATTCTTGATTGAAGCAGAGATAAAGGTTTGTTGTCATCTGAATCACTTTCGCTTGAATAAATATCATTAGTTGTATTTGTATCCTTATATATGTCTCCTAAATCTGACTCGTCGCCAGACGGCAAGGAATAAGCGTCGAAGTTTTCCTCAAGCTCCGTCTCAAACTCCTTTCGAGTCATTCCTACTAGACGGAATGGTAAATCCTCATTACGTGACATTTCCTGCAGACAAATATATTTTTAGAAATATTTATTTACTCACATAAAAAATACTACTGGAGCGGTGGTACTATCTGGTAAAATAGTGGTGTCGCGTACCGAGTCGTATGGGATAGGCAACTTAAAAACCACTAAGAATTCAATCCCTTATTTTATGAAGGCGGAGTTAAACGACCTCAACACTGGTTCTTACATTACAAATTAATTTCGACTCGTTTCTATAACTAGATATTATTTGCTAAACTAGGGGGAAGATAAGATAATTATCGGTAAATTTATTGTTTTTATTGTTTATTACCAATTTAATTAAATTGGTAAATATAGATATTTATGAGTATAGAATATTAGTATTCGATAAAAATATAAGTTAGTTAAATTAAATTAAATCACGTAGTTTTATTCATTTTATTTTGGTCAAAACTTTCAAGGAAGACGATCGGTAAACTTTTACCCTTCTTGTTTAAGCTTTCCTGTTTGCAGATATGAAACGAAGGTTATTCATTGTTATCGTTACCTAGCTAAGTGTTGTTAAAAATATGCATATTATCGTTGAAATTTCTTTCTATATTACATCCGATGCGAAAATACATTTTGAATGAAATCGAACATTTTTTATTTATATATTTACATGTCGGTAGATATTTATACCTAATTAATTATGTATAATTTTTAATATACCTAGCTACCGTTATAATATTTTTCCCATCTTTATATCATTCACGCAATTTCGTAGGAATTTATTTTACTATTATTAAGTAAAAACTAAATATGCTTCTTGTTCTACGCATAACTACCTTAAGAATGCCAAACCGGTCACCGCTCGATGCTGTTGCGGGTAAAAAGCCCAGGTATAAAGGAAAATTTCGGCAAATGTAATTGCAACCTTATGTAAAATGGAAGATCACTCAAATGTGAATTTTTTTTGCTATCAAACGATTCGTCTTAAAAAAATAAGCATTTGTCATCATTACGCCAAACTGTTAATGAATAGAAGAAACTTATAAGGGTAAAAAATTCACTTACTTACGATTACAAGCTAACCAGCTTGATGGAATTATTAAAAATTTATTTTTTCAGTAAACGAGAAATTGTGAATCTAATATAATAAACGTTATATAGGTAGTAATAAATTATAATAGATTAAAAATAGCTTATAATAAGCATGTAAAAATAATAAGTTTTTTTATAAGATAGGTGTACTTATATTCAGTATTTATTTAAAATGCAATCTAAACTTAAAGTTAATAATTATAAAATGCCCACACTAAACATTAAAAAAAATTAATATTAAGTAAACACAATACCGACAAATAGTTTCCTGATTAAACGTTAATGCCACAATAAACATAAAACTAAAAATATAGTTGTAAAAAATATGCAAAGTATTTATAGTATATTACATTACAGTACTATATTACAGTATATAGTAAGTATATAGCATAAAAAATTATAATTTATAATATTTTGTAGGTAATTAATGTTAACAATGTTAGTTTTACAAATGTTTCACAAATTTGTATGATCGTTTCACTTATTTAATTTTACACTTACAATCTATTTACTTACCTAACTAAAAATTATCAAAATATTTTATATTTAATGGTATTATTATTATTATTTATTATTATTATTATTTTGGTATTTTATTATTAACCGTAAGGTCATTACAAACAACTTACAATATCGATATTGTGAAATCAATTAGGTAGTAAACCCATTAAAAAAGTGAAGTCTTACTTGTAATGTAACATAAACCAGGAATAATCTGTTGTTATTTATCAATAAAAATATTGTATTAACCATGATTAAATTTATTAATTTACTAAAACAAGAACTACTTTGGTAGTAATATAAAAAATTAAAGATATTCAACAAATATGCAATAAATCAACAAAATATAAACATGGAAAAATGATTAAATTAATTAAAAACTTAAGAATAATCATTAAAACAAAAATAAGTAGGTACCTAAAATTTTAAAAATTCGATGTGTACAGAAATATACATATACCTAATTGCAAGTATTGACGGTGAAGATAATTAGAATAAAGTTAATTCTTATGACCTAACTATAAATAGGTATTATTCATAAAATATTTTCATGGTTAATATTTAGTCCACAAACCATTATTTCCAATTACCTCTTCCAATCTATTTCTCATTGAACCGATCATATTTTCGCAAAAATTCTTCCCTCTCAAGCTCTCCCACCTTTGCATAACGTGACGATGTAAGTTTTCGCTGGTACGAATTTGAATTTCGTCGTCCCACTCTCTGACCATTAACCCCCACACATTCTCAATAGGATTTAGATCGGGTGATCTAGACGGCCACGTAATAAGATTTATTTGAGGATGGTTTAAAAACCAATTTCGCACCATCGATGATGTGTGGACACTGCTGTTGTCTTGGACCAGGTCTATAATAGTAGTTGGATAAAGGGCTCGAACAGAAGGAAGCATTCCATTTTCTAAAATATCAATGTAATCCTCTCCTCTCATTCGGCCATTGATCCGCATAAGTTCACCTGGTCCTGCCGCCGAAATCCACCCCCAATATGCATTGGTAATGCGTCCTTGCCGTCTACCTTTCACGACGTTTTTTGCCTCATATCGAGTACCAACTTTTCTGTATAATGGTTTTAAACTATTTTGTGACGAACAAAATACTTTTTCGTCACAAAAGATAACCGTGCTCCAATCACGGGTTAAATTATTTTGAGCAAATTGTAAGCGTTCTTGCTGGTGGACTTGAGTAAAATCTATTTTATGCGCCGGTTTTCTGCAATGTATGCCTTTTTTTTTTAAATAGCTTGTTATTGTTTGCCGACAGCAAGGCAAATTCAGTCTTTCTTTAATATTATTAGCGCTGACGAATGGAGTCTCTTCTACCACTGCCAGAATTTCTTCCATTTGTTGATTATTTAATATTTTTGGTTTTCCACATTTGGGTCGAGATTTCAAACCGTCCATACCTTCACTATTATAGCGTAAAAGCCAACGTTGAACTGTTCTTATCTATAGGAAATTAAAATTATCTGCTTAAAGTATGAAATTTTCTTGAATAAAATATTTAGGGCCAATCTTTTCATCTTCGATTTAATTTATTTACAGATATTTACCATAGAAACAATTGTTATAACAAACGTTTCAATAATAAAAATTTATCAAATAAATTTATTGGGAAATGAAAAAACCGTAACCGTAAACCGTAAACCGTATATAAAGTGTATACACTTACAGAAATCCCCATCCGTTGGGCAATTTCACTATTGGAAATACCAGATTGGTGTAGGCCAATTATAATTCCCCTTTCTGGTGGGTTCATGTTCATAATATTAATTAATAACAACAAAGGCAACAATAACAATAAAGTTAACAGTAGCAAATAAAGTCAACAATAATAACAATAGTACGAAAAATAAAAATAACACTATAAAACGAGTAAGTTCAAGAAAAGCAAAATAAACACTACAAAAATCAAAATCAACCTGTAAGTAAAACTTCACCAACTAAAATAAAATTGATGATTTACAGAAGCAACAACCACCTACTATTTCCAGGAACAAATAGTTACCCTCTCTTATTTGCATTTATTGTCACTTTTAAGAGCGCTAAGGAGTGGTGTCCATATTGGAAAAACGTGATTAAAATTTGTGACCTTATGGAATTAATTATTTAAATTCTGCTTTTGCCAAAATGTTAGAAATTATGTTAAAAATCTGGCAAGGTCCAAATAACTAAAAAAATAGAAGAAAAATTGAAAATCTCTTTTATAAGTGTAAAAATCTATTAACCTTGCGAGATCGTATACAATGATGAACTAAAAACTTTTTCTAAATAACATTTTTGATAAAACCTTTAGATTTCCTGCAAATTTAATTGACAGTAAAATTTATTAAAACTTTATAAATATCGGCTACTACACATGAAATAAACAATCGACATCTGCATTTACAGCGTGAGATTATGTTTAGCTGATTCAGAATATGTTAATACATTTGCTGATACTTGATACTTTATAAACTATATATTATATTCCTTTTAGTACGGATGGAAGTAATTTGCTTAATTATACCTTATTCAAGATAGGTTACAATACACGTCATTAATAAAATCTTGCATTTTTACTACCTACTACCTACATAACGTTTATTATATTAGATTCACAATTTCTCGTTTACTGAAAAATAAATGTTTAATAATTCCATCAAGCTGGTTAGCTTGTAATCGTAAGTAAGTGAATTTTTTACCCTTATAAGTTTCTTCTATTCATTAACAGTTTGGCGTAATGATAAAAAATGCTTATTTTTTTAAGACGAATCGTTTGATAGCAAAAAAAATTCACATTTGAGTGATCTTCCATTTTACATAAGGTTGCAATTACATTTGCCGAAATTTTCCTTTATACCTGGGCTTTTTACCCGCAACAGCATCGAGCGGTGACCGGTTTGGCATTCTTAAGGTAGTTATGCGTAGAACAAGAAGCATATTTAGTTTTTACTTGATAATAGTAAAATAAATTCCTACGAAATTGCGTGAATGATATAAAGATGGGAAAAATATTATAACGGTAGCTAGGTATATTAAAAATTATACATAATTAATTAGGTATAAATATCTACCGACATGTAAATATATAAATAAAAAATGTTCGATTTCATTCAAAATGTATTTTCGCATCGGATGTAATATAGAAAGAAATTTCAACGATAATATGCATATTTTTAACAACACTTAGCTAGGTAACGATAACAATGAATAACCTTCGTTTCATATCTGCAAACAGGAAAGCTTAAACAAGAAGGGTAAAGTTTACCGATCGTCTTCCTTGAAAGTTTTGACCAAAATAAAATGAATAAAACTACGTGATTTAATTTAATTTAACTAACTTATATTTTTATCGAATACTAATATTCTATACTCATAAATATCTATATTTACCAATTTAATTAAATTGGTAATAAACAATAAAAACAATAAATTTACCGATAATTATCTTATCTTCCCCCTAGTTTAGCAAATAATATCTAGTTATAGAAACGAGTCGAAATTAATTTGTAATGTAAGAACCAGTGTTGAGGTCGTTTAACTCCGCCTTCATAAAATAAGGGATTGAATTCTTAGTGGTTTTTGAGTTGCCTATCCCATACGACTCGGTACGCGACACCACTATTTTACCAGATAGTACAAATATAGAACCAGTAATCAAAATCAAATCACTGCTTATCAAAAATAAATATTTGTAAACCAGTATATTCAACTTACCTTACTAATGTAACAACACTATTTCAAATAAAACAAAACACAAATCAAAGATGCTTTTTGTTAAATTTAAACACACTTTGTAGATAATAAATGAACTGCGAACATATAACCTTAAAACTTACCGTCTGTTTCTAAACAAGTTTGTGCATGTCAAAATACCCTGTGCCGCCATCTACAATGTCCTGAAGTACGCTACAATGATGGTAGCGTACAACTTGTGCGGCTGCGGAAGTAGAAAAATAATTTTGAATTGGTGGTCTACATATAATACCACTGCGTCGGTTGAGTGGAAATTTTTTATACTACTGAGCCGGTAAGAGTTAAAATCGATTTATTTTAGTTTTGTTAAAGTTTTATGTGGCAGCGATTTCTAATAAAATATGCAATAATTTATTGTACATAAATTATATTGCTGTATAAAATACATTATACTTTAACTTTTATTTTATGTTTAAAAAAAAACTTTAAATTGCTAGTAGGAAATTGGCCTTTCGAGCTTTTTTTAAAAACTGTTTATATTCATAGGTTACCTCATAATTATTTAAGAATCGATAAATTGGAATTATGAAAATCTATAATCTCTCTACAATTATATGTTATTATCTACAATGCAATTTAAAAGTTTTTTGTAAAATAATGAATTTATTTTAACTCGATTATAACACTTAAATAAAGTAAAATTACATGTTACTGTAATTTGAGAAAATGTATGTTATCATTTTAATTAAAATAAAAAAATTATTAGTAATTTATTTGATTTTCATCCTAAAAGCCAATTTACAACATAGTAATTGAACATGTTTTCTCTAAAAGCAGTCTAAACTTTTCATAATGTAATCAGTTGTAATGATGTTTCGACTTTTAGGAACAACAACCAGTTGAAACCGATGTTAATTATGTACCATGTGTTAAATATATACATACATCTATTTCCTACTTTTTTTGAAATAGAAAATGCTATTGTTGTGAATAGAACTAGAATATCTATTCTAGAAGAAATTGGCATTTCATTAGAAGAGGTGCATCCACAATACTTTATTAAATGCGACAAAGTAAATTTCAAGAATCAAGATGAATGTAAGGAAATGAAAAATAGTCCTAGCCATTTAAATGAAAACGGTGCGAATGAACATCACACACCTAGCTCACCACCAAACGATAGCTCATCGTTTAATAATATTAGCACGTCATTACCTATTGTGCCAACTAGTTCAATTCTTCCAGGTTTTGAGCGCTTACATGCCTCACAATCTATTATAAATAATACCGCTATCCAAAACTATCCCATTCAAATGATGAATGCACAATATTTTATGCAGTATAACATTCCTCTACTTGATCTAGAAGAAATAACCAAAATAGATGAAATACCAGAAATCTCCATAAATTATGAAGAAGAACTACGACAAGCAATAAATAAAATAATTAATCAGTTTTTGCTTGGAAATAAAGAATTGTTTTTATATTTAGTAGAAGAATTAAGAAAATGTGAATCAGAAATTGAAGATTTCTGCCACACTATTGTTAATGTTTTAATAATTCATAAGTTTGCAGTTTATAAACGATTAATCGACAGATTAACTGATAGACAAATTATTGAATTAGATCAAAAGGAAATAGAATTAACAATATGCAGAAAACGAAGACTGTCAAATTCTATAAATGAAGTCCACAAAACGGACATAACTGAAGAATTGAGTGAATCATTTGAAAATTTAAATTGTAGTTCTTCAGAAACGAATTACGAGGGCAATCCAGAAACTAGCAGACGTTTGGAAATAATAAATAAACAAAGTGAAAAAACACCTTTTTATTATATACATTTTGAAGGGCAATTCTTAAGCTATTTTTTTACATAGTCGCCATTCAAATTAAGGTATTTATCATAGCGCGGTACAAGCTTTTCAATTCCCTCTTTGTAGAAATCTGCCGCCTGTGAGATCAACCACTGGCTAACACTGGTATGCAGTTCAGCGTCAGTGTCAAAGCGCTGCGTAGCGAGCCATGTCTTCATCGCTGGGAACAGATGGTAGTCACTTGGCGCCAAATCCGGGTGTACGGCGGATGACTGAAAACTTCCCAACCAAAACCATTCAAGAGCTGTTGCGTACGATTAGCCGTGTGTGGACGAGCGTTGTCGTGGAAAAACAAAAATTTTTCGCTAAGTTTTCCCCGACGCTTGTTTTGTATCGCACGTCTTAATTTTCTGAGCGTTTCGCAATACCTCTCTGAATTGATCGTTTGTCCACGTTCAAGAAAATCAACGAGAAGCACTCCCTGATTGTCCCAAAATACGGTAGCCATGACTTTTCTTGCTGAAAGCGTCTGGCGACACTTCCTCGGTTTCTTAGGCGAATGCGTGTGTCCCCACTCCATCGACTGCCGTTTCATTTCACAGTTTACGTGCTGTACCCAAGTCTCGTCGCCAGTTACGATACGATCGATAACTTGGTTTCCACTTTTGTGGTACAGTTCCAGAAATGTCAGTGCTGCAGCAAGTCTCTGTTTTTTGTGGTCTTCCGTTAGGATTGTCGCAATCCACCTGGCACAAAATTTGTGGTAACGAAGTTTACCAACCAGAATTTCATGAACTAAACTTCGTGAAATTTGAGGAAAATGTTCTGAGAGTTCCGTAACTGTAAAACGACGATTTTCATGGATTTTGTCATTGATTTTCGACACCAACGCATCAGTCGCAAGACTAGGCCTACCACTGCGGTCTTCATCGTGAACATTGTTGCGGCCATTTTTAAAATCAATACACCACTGCCTCACTCGACTTTCACTCATTATTCCTTGACCGTACACGTCACAAATCTGACGATAAATGTCAATTGGTTTGTAATTTTTCGCCAACAAAAACCTTATCACAGCATGCACTTCACAACTGGCGGGATTTTCTATTGCAGCGCTCATTTTAAAACTGCACTGTTTACAAAGTACGATAGACACGATGCACAGACTACCACAGCTAGATGCGTACTGAGTGTAGGAATGTTTAAACACCAAGATGGCGGCGCTAACCCCACCCACTGCTGCGCTAGGCCAAAACGTCTGCTAGTTTCTGGATTGCCCTCGTATATTATCAATACTGATAATGAGAATGACGTAAATTTGACGCAAAAAATAGAATTGCAACATAATAAAAACAAATCACTTGTCTATCCAATAGGTTAGTATAATAAATTTATATTTGTTAGCTCCAAAAGAGTAACCAGGTCAGGTGGCTCACAGATTTATTGGAAAAACACTTTATTTCGCTTAATTTACGCGTAAGTTGAGAATGCTTGACCCTGTCGTTCGGGTCGACGGTGTCGCTTTACCGTTTAGACGCATACTGCTCCTTGCCGCTCCTGTTGCGTAAGAGTGCTACCAAATGTGCTAACATATTTAACCCTTAACGAACGAGCGCATTTACCTAAAACCATGATCAGTAGGTCGAAGGATATTTAAGAAATTAGGTGCTTTAATTCCAGAGCGAGAAAAGGCACTTTATTGGATTTTATGGGAACTTTCAGTAATAATAGGTAGTATATGAACAGATATGTTCATACAAAAGGATACTGAAGTGAAAATTTAAGAAAAATAATGGTAGTTTAAATAAATGAATAGATGCGTGTATATAATGTATTTATTTGTATACTTTTATTTATTCATTTTTTATAGAATAACAATGTATTTATACAAAATTACTTATATTTATTTTGAGTATGGTACTTCTCCCAACAGTCCCCTATGTGAAGACCAAGTTTTTTAGTACAAGTATCGCAATAATTACGTGTTTCCCGCCTTCCTCCCGGCGTTTTTCTATCGGAACAAACAGCACAATCTTTTTTTGTACCTGAACGTATGACATGAAATTTTCCGTCCAGCCTGCCTTCTGCTTGTAAGTTCGACGCCCGACGTTGGGGTTGCGCTGGTGTTCTAAATTCACCCCTTAATTGTTCAACCAATATTTTTCTAAATTTCAAATGCGAAACTGGGTTCAAATTCATCCGTTGTCTTTGTTGTCGGTATATTATATATGAATTGACGCAGCAAATTTCCAATCCCCAGAAGAACATCTTTCTCCACCATTTTAAAGATTTCCTTAGGAAACAATATGACACTGCATAATGGTCTGCGCGGTCAACTCCTCCCATAGATTTGGTGTAGTTTGTTGCAATATCTGACTTGTCAATCGATACTGTTTCACCACCTCGAATTTTCCTGTTTACTTGGGTAATTTTTGCTGTATCCCAAGTACTCAGCATGGTGACAACCCTCTTATCTTTCCATGATAAGACTAACGTGTTACGTTTTCTCAAAGCAATTCTATTTTTTAGAGTAAATTTCGGTTTTCTGATTCCTTCAGGTATTCCTTTTCGATTTGGTTTTATTGTGCCTGTAAGATGGCATTTTAGTTTTAGCAATTCGGTAGCTAAAGGTAAACTTGTATAATATCGATCTGTGAATGTATGATATCCTTCTGCTGATGGAATTTTTTCTAATAATTTTTTATATAAATATATTGGAATTCTGGTAGTTATTGGAAGCTCCGTATTTGGAAGATTTTCCGTTGTTATAGAACCATAGTACGGTAGAATAGAATAAACATAACCAGATTTTGAATCGGCTAAAACATAAATTCTTATACCCCATTTAGTTGGTTTTATGGGGTTATAGGTAATAAAACCAATTTTGCCCTTAAACTGAACTACTGCTTCATCTACCGAAATACATTGTTCTGGTATAAAGTGCTCTGAAAACTTGGAATCTATGTATTCCAAAAAATTACTAACTCTTTGTATTCGAGTCTTCAAAGATGGATACCCAGGCGGAATTTTCTTCAAGTGCAGCATCCAAAATATTTGATTGAAACGATCCCTTGTAAATGTATCCGAATAGAATGGAATTCTGCTAATACTCCTTGTTGACCAATATTCAAATTTATTTTCTAACGGCATTGTACCCATATTGAAAATTACAGATAAAAAAGCCCAAAATTCTTCCTTTTCTACGTTTTTCCAATTATTCCAAATTGATCGCTTTGTCAATCTCTTTGCACTTATTTTGGTATTTGCATAATTATTAGTTTCTTTTATTATATTATCAACTACTTCATCTGTAAAGTACAACTTGAATATATCAATAGGCTCAACAATATTAGGAGAAATCTGTGGCCCTGTAACTTTTGGAGATACTGTAAATTTTATTTGTTGAAAAATATCATCTCGTTCAGTAACATTTTCCCATTCGCTTGACTCGTCGCTATCACCGTTTGTATTTTCGTTCTCGCTGAGTTCATCATCAATATCACTATCCGTAATAGGCATAACACGTTTTTTTTTCGGAAGTAAGACACTATCAGAACTATCGTAATAATCACTTTCATCTTCATCTACTATATTTCTCCAATTTTCTTTTTCAAGTACATAAAATTCATCTTCGCTACTTGAAAATTCCAGGTTTCTACTGGTACTTAGTGGTTCTTCAGCACTCCTTTTCTTAGCCATATTTTATAAGGGTAAAATTGTGGATAGAAAAAATAAAAATATCACGGATGTACGCTCGACTCCGTCTCTATTTCTTCTATCCGTTCCGAAAATTTCAAATCTTATTGACCGTATACAAAACGATGTATCTTCATTGAATGCTCGGACAAGACTGCTCCTGAGCGCATTGTATGTTTGAAAAATGCGTAACCTAGCGGAATTCCTGAAACATGACGTCATTCTGCATGTGTGGCAGCATTCGATGCTTCAGAGCGCGTTGCATGCCTAACAAAGGCCGAACCTAACAGGTGTCCTGAAATATAACGTCATGCCGCTCGTATGGCGGCATTCGATTATTTTAGAATATTTGCAATGTCGCGAGTATGGCGGCATTCGTTCGCTAAGGGTTAACAATCATCACTCATACTTCGTGTACTTACAGTACTGATAAATTGCACTCTTTCTATGCCATGTATAATATCTGTGCAGGTAAAACATGGGTAGAATGTGTCACTTTCTAAACCTTAAACTGAATATTACAAAAATACAATCGGAACAAAATTTGGATGACATTGACAACTATTGATGATATTTGCTCAGTTAAAATTTACAAATGAATTTAAATATAAAAAAAAATAATTACGTGTAGTTAAATAACAGTACACAGTACTTTGATAATTTCTGGTGTTCCATCACAAAGATTTAAAATGATCATTTTGAATCATTTTTTTAATTAACTAAAGAAACAATTTTATAAAATTGATATTTCCTAATTGTTGGTTTCTTTCTTCCTAATTTCTTTTCTATCGATATTACATAATTAATTTTTATTCGTTCCTATTTATTTTTTGTGTTTTTATACTCATAAGTGTATGTTATAGATTTGTTTGATCAAATAATTCGTATAATTAGAATGGAAGACGAAATATATGCTATTGTGAGTGAAATTGTGCAATTTACTGAGCATCCCGATCCAATAGAGAAAATTAGAAAATTAATTGTTATGATTGTTCCTCCATATTCAATTACTGATTTGTCTCTAAAGGATCATCAAGAGTTATATAAAGAACTGTGCGAGTAAGAATATAATACATACTTTAATATCTTTTGTTAATACTTACACATTTGTCTTAGCTACCGGCATTACAAGGATGATTCTATATTGCATATAATTCCAGCCATATATGTTCCTGAAATTATTGATAGTCTCGATTGTATTTACCTTGATCCAAATTATGACAAATTTTTAAAAATTATTAATAATTTGCGTAATATCAAACAGTATTAATATGCAGAGATTGCTGTTATGATGCTAATGATAAAAAATTATAATTTAATATTTAAAATAAAGCATTATAAGTTAGTATATTATTATATACCGTTTGAAAGCTCTCAAGGAGTACTACAACGTAGGTCCAAGCATAAGTCACGAAAACGGAGTACAACATTTTTACGAGCATTCAAATGTTTTATATCGGTTTTGTAACTAAAGACATTTATCGATAGAATTCATGAACAAGTACTTATGTGTTATATACCATCGGAAAGCGTACTTCGAGATCTATACGATGGTGTCAAATTCAACGTCTTAACTGGTGGTAAAAGGGCGCTTTTAATGCTTTAAATGAATTTTTATGCAGTCCCAGAAACATGTAACCAGTCTAGGACACGCATACGTCGACGAACCCTCACCAGCCATATACCATCGGAAAGTACGCTTCAAGATCTATACAATTGTGACAAAATCAGCGTCCTAACTGGTGGTACAAGGGCATTTTCAATGCTTTATATGGATTTTTATCCGGGCCCAGCAACGTATATTCCGTCAAAGACACGCATACGTCGACGGACCCTCACGAGCCATATACCATTGGAAAGTGCGCTTCGAGATCTTTACGATGGTGTTAAATTCAACGACCTAGCTGCTGGTACAAGCACACTTTTAATGCTTTAAATGGATTTTTGTTTTGTGTTGTGGTTGCTTTCGCATGCTTTACCGACCAATTCGTATGCACCACCAGCAATAAACATCGGTAATCAGTTAATTTAAGTTAATGTTACGTTAACTTAAGCGTGTAATATCTATCACATCAAGTACTTTTTTGGTTTACAATTATTTCTTTCGTCTAGACTTATGCAATATGTACTAATTCTATAATATAAATAATCCATTTAAAGCATTAAAAGTGTACTTGTACCACCAGTTAGGTCGTTGAATTTATCACCATCGTAAAGATCTCGAAGCGCACTTTCCAATGGTATATGACTCGTGAGGGTCCGTCGACGTATGCGTGTCCTAGACTGGTTACAAGTTGCTGAGCCCGCATAAAAATTCATTTAAAGCATTGAAAGTGTCTTTGTACCACCAATTAGGACGTTGAATTAATCACTATCGTAAAGATCTCGATGCGCACTTTCCAATGGTATATGACTCGTGAGGTTCCGTCGACGTATGCGTGTCTTTGGCGGAATATACGTTGCTGGGCCCGGGAAAAATCCATTTAAAGCATTAAAAGTGTACTTGTACCAGTAGCTAGGACGTTGACTTTGATACCATCGTAAAGCTCTCGAAGCGCACTTTCCAATGGTATATGACTCGTGAGCGTCCGTCGACGTATGCGTGTCCTAGACTGGTTACAAGTTGCTGAGCCCGCATAAAAATTCATTTAAAGCATTGAAAGTGTCTTTGTACCACCATTTAGGACGTTGAATTAATCACTATCGTAAAGATCTCGATGCGCACTTTCCAATGGTATATGGCTCGTGAGGGTCCGTCGACGTATGCGTGTCCTAGACTGGTTACAAGTTGCTGGGCCCGCATAAAAATTCATTTAAAGCTTTGAAAGTGCCTTTGTACCACCAGTTAGGACGTTGAATTTATCACCATCGTAAAGATCTCGATGCGCGCTTTCCAATGGTATATGACTCGTGAGGGTCCGTTGACGTATGCGTGTCCTAGACTGGTTACAAGTTGGTTGGACAACCCGTGTTTTCAATTCACTGTCACAGTACACAATGACATAAATTAGTCCAAATGGACTATTTTTCTGTTTCGCGGAATCAAGTACTATCAATCGAACCACAGAAAATATTGTCATTGTTTTTCGACTTGGATAGAAAAAATAAAATATAAGCGTCCCTAAAAAGGGCCAATGGCAGGTAATGGGTTAATAAAAAAGTAAAAAAGCTTTGTTTTGTACGTTTTTTAGTCAATTTTTTTTAGTCATACTTTATTACCTTATTTTTTTATGCGAATTTTAAAGTCATTTTACCTTGTTGCTTTGGTTTTATGAGATTTTTAAAAAATATGGAACGTATCCCTAATTTTTCAAGGTAAATTAAGTCTATTTTTGTGCGATTTTTGTTTATGCGGTTTTCTGTGGAACGTATCTACCGCATAAAAAGAGACTTAGGTGTAGTTTTGTTTCCTTTAGTTCTAAATAGTTCAGAACGCGTTGTGGTTAATAAAAAACGACTATCGAGCGAAAAATGATTTAATTTCGATGTTTCGATATTTAATACTGTTCACAACGCGTTGTAGTCGTTTTTTTCGCTCACTGCGCGTTTTCCATGTTTGAGCGTAAAAGCGTAGTAAAATTTACGTTAATTCACATTTTCCTAAATGTGATGCGCAATTTAAAAAGCAATCATTGAAGTAAAGTATTGATAGCTAAATAAGCCGACTTAACAAGGAAACCTGCACTTTTTCTTTAGTTCAATTTTCCATTTTCAATTCGAATTTGTGATCCGTTACATAAATAAAATGATGAAGTAATATTATTGAATTTTTAACTTCGTATTTCATTACTACATTTTTTATCTTGCATTGTTTAATAATAATTATAAATACTGACTCTCAGAAATTAATATTTCCTATTACTAAGTTATAGCTTCAAATATAAATATATCATGCAAACTTTTCGATTAATTTCTAAATGTATGGGAATTTATGGTTATTTAATTCTTACAGAGCTCATTTTTCTTATACAAATTGATTAGATCTTCAAGTATATTTAAAAAAAATAACAATACATTTTTAAACAATTTTTATAATGTAAAAACCAGTGTTTCTCAACCAATTTTACCACAAACGTTAGGACATTTGTTGAAAAGTTTTCGTTAAATAGTGGTAACGGGAAAAAACTATTAATCAACAATAATTAAACGTGTTTGTACTATATGGAAGTCATAATGCCGCCGCTGACATGCAAGGCGCCCTTGTGCAAAACCTTTTAAGGAGTCCCCTCCTGATATGTATGTCTGAGTACAGGACAATTTTTAAACAGGAAGTTAATAAATAAATACAAGAATTTTCTTCCAATATACAATATACGTAAATATTTACGACAATATTTTTGTCTCACAGCGCCCCCCTGTCATGACGCTCTTGTGCGGCGTACAACTTGCACAATAGTTGCAGTGGCGTTGATGGAAGATGACCGAAACATTAGTCCAAATCCAAGCCAACGTAAGGCCTTTAGTTCAAGTGAACATTTTATTTGAATGACGTTGTAACTCTAGTCAGTGTGATTTGATCAACAATGGACAAGAAGGTCGATATTTAACAAGCATGGAAAATGAAGAGATTATCGGTTGCATTTTTCCATTTAAGGATTTATGACTATACAGCAACATGGATGGATGTCGTATATTTCTATCATCACAAATGTATACCTGGAAAATACCTGGAGTAATAAATATATCGATGACGTTTTGCCAAAAGGATGTAACACACTTTTTGTGAAAATGAGTTATTCTGACTATCTTATGCATATCTAAAGGAAAGGCATCATCTGTTAAAATCTAGTAACAATATTCCAATTTTTTACACCGGAAAAATCGATTTGGATTTCCGTGAAACGTATCTCCTTATAGCTACGCGACGACACAAAATATGCTCTCCTGTAAAATTTACTTTTTGGATTGCGGCCTTCTAGAAAAACTGCGTCGATATCATCCGTATAAATTATTACTAACTCCAGGTTAGAATAAATTCCCAAGATGATTGTTAAGATCGCGACCACGAAAGAGCATCTTATATGGTATCAATTATTATGTTATACATCATACCATCCGATGACAAGGTGCAGTAGATATTTAAAAACTGGGATAATCAAACATTCTTAGTATTAGCTTGCTCACTTAAATTGATGAATGTACAACAACATCGATGTTATATATTTAATTATCATCAACTTCATTAGTGCCAGGAATTTTCAGAATTTGTCTTGATCCAGCTGTAAACTGCCGCATGGATAAATTACCAGGGCGTTTATTCGAGAACACGCAAAACCCTTCTCGGCATCATTCAACAACTTATACCTACTTCGTGCTATCGGACAACACAGTGATACTCATAAGTGCGGTTGATAATGTTAAAAAACTGTGATAAACACTATATAAAGACTCATGCAAAATTTTTTAACAAACTGTCAGCAAGTGATAATGAACTAATTAAACAATTTGGTTATAAAAACATTCACACGCCACTCAAAAGACGCTTACCCCAAGACTTAACTTAGTGACCTAACTTTAGTGAACAGAAACTGCAGAAATTATTTTTAAGATAATTATGCATAAGTGCGAACATCAAGCAAACTCGAAGAAATAATAGCCTCCAAGACAATTTGTTGTCATTTTGCTATTTGTTTCTTAGTTATAAAATAAAATCCATAATCTGAATCGCATTGTAAAAAAATACTTACGATAAAAAAATACTGATCGATTGCCATTCATCATTTTTGTAAAAAAATATGTGGAACCGTTATTGTTAAAAAATAGGACAAATATTATTTTTCTTAAATTGTCTAATATTGTAAATGTCTTCAAATACGAAAGGTTGAGAAACACTAATTTACACGTTTATTATATAAAGTAGTTTTTATGAATTAAATGATATTTTTTTAATCGATGTTTGGTATTCCGATATTTTTCTTTACAAAATTCACAATTGAAATGTCATTTCTTCAGTATTTCAATTTTTCAATAAATAAAAACCACATATTCGTCCAATACAAATCATCAAAAATGACCCGTTTACAATTTTAACATTCATTTCATTATTTGAAAATAAAATTTTTATTTAGCCCCTATCCTGATTATTGCAGTAGGTTCTTCTCCTTAATGTTTGAACCCTACGAATAGTAGAAAAGTTTTTATTATAATTATATATTCGAATTTATCAAATAAATACATTTTGATCTAGATTCTTTATGCTTTAATTATAATCGTAGGGGTCGTCTGTATTTTTGCTTTTCCCGATTTTCGTCGAATTTTCATGATATCAGACTGATCTAGTGAAGTGAAAGAATTCATTTTATCCTTCAAAGATGGTTACATTTGTAAATTTTTATTAATTCCAAGGTTGATAATACTAACCCCCTTTTTTAACAAATAGTGCAATTGTTTCCTCGATATAAATCGGCTTTTGCGATGTGGTTATTTATAATTGTTAGTTGTATTAAATTTTTCTACGCTTTCGTGTTGCTCTTCTAATTTTAATTTTACATAATTTATTAATATAATATTCAGGGTAGTGGTTAGCAAATTTCGAGTGGTGAACATCCATGAATTTTACACAAAAAATATTTAAAAATTTTTGTTTTCGATTACCAGATATTATCAAAATTTCTGATTTGTTCTACAAAATTAATCCTTACTATTTAAACTAACTACCAATGAATTTGTTAGACCTTATACATTTGTACATCTTTATACATCTTGTAGTATCGTAATAAATTCACTTTGAATTTGATTCTTATTGTCAGAGAATACTGTCGGTCTACTAGTAGTTTCTGGTCTATTTGTGCTTCTCTGTGCACAAAACATTTAATAGTTATATCCATATAGTTATACTACAATAACATAATAAAAACACCCCAATTCCGCCAATTACCATATAAGCTCGTGTAATGTCATACATAGTATAAGGAAATAATATTAACTCACAATAACCCGCGTGTAAATGTCCGCATTAACACATAGTAGGTAGAGGAAATTCTAATAAATGTCTAATAAATAAAAGTAAAAAAAAAGATATTAAATTATTATTTTCAAGTTGCTACTCATGCCACGAACGTCAAATATTGTTGAAAATAATCAAAGCACTGGTGATATTTCTTATAATAATATTGTGTCGAAAGTACCTATATCACAACCGATTATCCAAACAGTTAGAAACGAAATTCTCGTTGTCGACGTTTATCTATTTTTTCCCCTAGATAACGGAATCTGATATCTACAATAGACCAAATATCTGTAAAACATATTTTGTTTTATTTAGATCATGAATCTATTGGCAATAAAATTTCTTATTGTTAATGGTTTGCAGACAATTCTTCCTTGTACGAAGGCCTTTGCTTGGTTAAAAGATTTGTCCTTGCAAATCTGTTTCAGCTGTTCCGAAAACAGCACTTTTATGACATACTGTGTTGACAGCGCCAAAATTAAAATATAAATATATTGCCTAAGCCGGACACAGTCATAAAATGCATTTATAAGTTTTTAAATTAAAACTTTTATATGTACATATAGCTTTTACCTATTTAGCTTCATTCACTTTTTTGATAGGTATGTATATTTTTCTACGAAACTGAAAATCTACACCAAAAATAATGTAGAGTTTTGTAATGACATTAAAATAATCATTTGCTATCTAGTGCGTAAAATGATACTTTGGTGCTCTAATAGTTTTTTGACGAAGTGTAAGCCAAACACTGCAAGTTATTAATCATAACTATAATAATTATTATTAATCAATATGTTAAACAATTGGATTTTCAGAATTTTCACAAATTTCCTACTTTAAATTTCACTTTTTAACTCGTAAAGATTGTAGTATTTTTAATTTGCTACATTTGGTGGTTTAAACAGATTCCGAGTTCCGATCTATTTCATGGAACGGAGTTATCTTCTAAACTAAATTTTTACGTGTTATCTAATGTATATGTTATCTAATGGACTGTAAATTCGACTTACCATTATTTCTCGTCTTTACGGTACTTTGTCATGTGGATTAAGAAGGGGATGGGTTCTTGACCAACAACAGCAAAAACACAAAAATGCGATGATTTCTATAAAACGATAAAATTATGCTTTCGCGACGGGCTCTAACTATGTACTATGTATTTCAATTAGTGCTTCTCAATATTTGCCGACGACCTCTATGTTATGGCCTAAACCAACCTTTTTCGGACGGCGGGCCATTTTCAAAATAAAATTTTTTATGCGGGCCACACATTCAAATGTAACTTAAATAGTGCTTTTATATCATATACGAGTATAAATATTATTAAAAATAAATATAGAAAAAATTTATTTTTTATTGACATGCTATAATAACAATAATGTCAGAGAACAAAAATTTTACAATTCTTAAAAGGGAAAAAAAAGAAAATACAATTCCAATTACATATGTATAAATATGTAAATATAAAATATTAAGGAAAATAGTTTATCTTTCATTTTATTCATTCATTAAAATTCAATGCGCTTTTTTGTTCTTGAATATTGTTTGATAATTCATTTAAGTCCGGTTATGTTTGGGATACTGAGATCCTCGACAAGTTTTGTAAATTTTCATCCGTCAACCTCGTTCTATATTTTGATTTTATGAAATTCATTCTTGAAAATGTTTGTTCGCATAAATAGGTGCTTGAAAAAATACAAATCATTGATTTTGCAAAATTTTTTAAATTGGGAAATTTATTTTCTGGTAGATTTGAATAAAATGCAATTAAATTATTTTTATATACATTGTTAGATTGCAAATCAATTAACTCTAGTTGTAAATTGTCTGGTGCTTTTACAATATCAAATTTTAAAGGATTTTCAAATATTAATATGTCCATTTTTTTTGCATAAAAATCTTGAAACCGATGACGATAATTTTCATCCAGTACTTTTAGTGACTCAATAAAAATATTCGAAGGACACTGTTTGTCGTTTTTGGTTAAAAACGATTGCAAAGTAGGAAAATGACAATAATTATTCTTTTCAAGTTGAGAAATAAACAATTTTATTTTAAGCTGGAAACTTTTGATTTCTGTAAATAGCTCGTTGATTAACTTTCTTTTGCCTTGTAGTGTTATATTTAATTTATTGAGGTAAGTTGTAATGTCCACAAGAAAAGCTAACTCGCTTATCCATTTAAAATTCGATAATTCTGGTATATTATTTCCTTTTTCTGTCAAAAACATTTCAATCTCGTCTATCAACTCGAAAAATCTTTTTAAAACTTTCCCACGGCTGAGCCATCTTACTTCAGAAAAATTGCGTCGATATATATTCATTTATTTAATTTATCGTTTTTTTTTTGGGGTTCGAAAGATCTTTGTCCATTCGGTATATTTTTCCTAACTATTTCTTCAAGAATACAGTCATAATAAAATGCTGTCAACTTTGGCAGTATTTCTTTTGCCCAAAAGTTTTCGTCTTTTTCAATTAATTCTATGTGGAGAGGAAATTGGTCCCCACAATATGCAATAAAATAACAAATGACATTTAATTATATAGACGACTTCACCCATTATAGTTGCCGTATATCCAGGACCTGACATGTAATTATAGGAGAATTCATTAGGGTCAACTTTAATCAGGGTTAACAGATTGTGCAAGACTCTCCTCTCCAGATTACATTTCTGTTCATGTAGTGAAGTTGCTAAAGCTTCAAG
Organism: Rhagophthalmus giganteus; assembly: GCA_036326145.1. NCBI lineage: Eukaryota > Metazoa > Arthropoda > Insecta > Coleoptera > Rhagophthalmidae > Rhagophthalmus > Rhagophthalmus giganteus. The sequence goes on from JARFJA010000013.1 coordinate 3,395,996, forward strand.
ATTCTTTTTGATGCCTCGCTCCACGTACATGAACTTAGCGTTAACATAGAGGATCGTATCAACATTGTTTGGAAGCATAGAACCACTTCTGAGAGCCGTCTTAGGTAGGACGTAGAGTTTAGGATGTTCCGTTTTATACTGACTGCAAATGTGAGTGGGTGAGGTAGCCTGAATAGCAAAAGATCGCTCTAACGTAGATGCAGAGTATTGCAGGAGGGTATTTTCGTGGATCTTTCTTGCTTCGTGTCACCATGCCTACTCCTTCATAGAGGACTGCATATTCCTTTGAAGAACAATCAGTTGGTGGTTCTATGTCCCACATAGAGAAACCAAGCTCGCCATCTGTGCAATGTTCCTTTCTATACGAGTAAGTCATTCGAGATCTCAGGAGGACTTCCTTTTTCGACTAAATTTGAAAAGAAATTTAGGTCTCTTCTCTCTTCCTTTCCTCTTGCAGATGTAACTGACTCTGGTGTTGAATCTTTTCTTAACTTCAACACTTTGTCAATTAAGCATTCACTAGCCTTTAATTTTCTGGAATGAAGTTCATCAATGCCGATGTTCTTGCCAAGGTCTCTTCGCCTGTTCTTTCGGGAACATCCTTTCTGTTCGCTAGTAGCTTCCTCTGAGCTACTTTTCGGCTCAACAACGCTAATAGAAGCCAATTCTTCTGTATTTTCAATCAACATAGGTGTTGATTTAGACATTTTCTCTCTAGCCTTTAAGATTATTGGGCTTACAATATCACTCACTTGCCTAACGATAGCTTTGCTCTCTTCATTTAGCTTTTCATATTCTTCGATTGTACAGCAATCTAGAATAAAATTGCTACTACAAAGCTGTTCATCAATAGCTGTAATGTGATTATTGCTTCTTCCAAATATCTTATCAGCTTGAATTGGACTACTCATAGACACTGCAGTCGCGCATCTTTTGCGCAAGTAGCTGGTAACGTTTAGTCTCTCCGTTACGTCCAGCTTACTGATCCTTTTTCTAACATCTACGTTATTACACACGACGTCTAAAAGTTCGTTCAGCAAACCGTCCTTCTCAGCAGCTAGCCTTTGCTCTTCACTTCTTTTCAGAGATATAATTCTGTCGATCTCCTCAACTTCGTCTGTGTAGTCGAACATACATTCAACTGACACTGGACAGGGGACGTCATCATGTTTGCTAAAACAAGCATCGACCCACGGCATGACACATTGTACGCGCGGGGATTCTTGATCTAGCTCATGGCGATGACCATCTCCGTCCTCAGTTCTTGAAAGAACTTTTACTTCCTCTTCTACGTAATTCCTCCTTACGTATCTCCACATCTTAGCTTTTCAGCTGCGCTTTTGCGACTATACAGTCAGGACCAAATAAATTTGGTTCATGTCTAAGCTAGCCTCATAATCAATAACCGTTATTGTCACCTGACCTTGTACAACAACACCCTCATATGAGCCATACACATCTATATAACTTGATCCTTGACATTTTGCTACCTCTGAAACCGAGCCTGCAAACACACGAGGGAAGGTTGTGCTATTATTTAATGTTATATCACTGAAACGATGACCATTAACACCTGTCCAAGTCCGGTCTGAATGAAGTGTTCGACATTGATTTCTGTCCATATTAACTAGGTAATCCCTTAGACCTGCGGTCGGCAACCTTTTTCGGATGGCGGGCCATTTTCAAAATAAATTTTTTTATGCGGGCCGCACATTCAAATGTAACTTAAATAGTGCTTTTATATCATATACGAGTATAAATATTATTAAAAATAAATATAGAAAAAATTTATTTTTTATTGATATGCTATAATAACAATAATGTCAAAGAACAAAAATTTTACAATTCTTAAAAGGGAAAAAAAAAGAAAATACAATTCCAATTACATATGTATAAATATGTAAATATAAAATACTACCTCTGTTTCATAATAAGTGAGCCATTAGCGATTTTTATTTTTCCAAAATAAGTGAGCCATTTTAATATTTTAGAAATAATATTTATTCTTAAAAATATGTTACAAAATGTTAATACAAACGAATAGTAGGCAAACGATTCTCTCTAGGTAGCTTTGCCTTGCTAATATGTTTAAGCTTATAATTATTGTTTCCATCGCAATCTATAATAGATTTCATAACTAGTTGTATACTTATAAAAACGTTATCTAATGTATGTCTAGTTTCTTCTTCGAAAGATTCTTCAACAACCTTTATTAAATCGTCTATATTTCGCGGTGAACGCTGATGTTGTAAGGATTGAATAGACGCAAAGAAGCCAAGATCGAGAACATTCAAATCGGGACTATTTGCCGGTTGAAAAGTAAAGGAAATGTTCCAACCGTCCCTCCTACACTCTGCCTGTAGTTGCTCATCTTCAATATTGCAATGTGGCCGTGCATTATCCTGCTGTATGATTATATTTTTTTGAGGAACTCCTTGGCCACTTTTTTTTTTAATTGCCGGAATCAGTTTATCCATTAACATACGTTTGTAAACATTTTTACAGATACCAACAGGTTTGGTAACAAGTGCACCTCTAGGTCGATTTTTACTATTTCGCGAGGCTGCTTCTTGTACTACAAACGGCCATATGCCTATTTTGCCGTGAAAATGTTGGTTACGGTAACGATCGTACCGCGGTCGAGCAACAGCTGCTAAAAACATTACTTTGGTCATGTTTGATTTACTTTGCACTTGACGACATGGCTCAATTTCTTCTGGCAGGAGATAAATTTTCTGGTTCACTTTAGTGATATAAAACCACTTTTCATCAATATGGATGTAATTCATCAAATCCTCAAACTCGCCATTCTCTTTCACAAACGATAGACAATAATCCAGGCGTGCTAATTTATTGTTCTCTTTTAGAAGGGGTTTCAAGAAATTGGAATGCCTTTTAATTTCGCCATTTTTTAGCAACCTCCATAACGAGGTAGGAGGAATACCAACTGCAAATGATAACGACCGCAGTGTGCCTCTTCTTTTATAAGCAACTGATGGTATTTTGGCAATTAATTCTGTCCTATCAATTTTTTTCGACCAGAATTGCCTTGTTTTTATTCTTAACATTCATAGGCTCATTCGCATTAAAACTACTACTACTACTATTAACAGAATTTTTACCTTGTTTCCAAATTCTTTTATAGTGGCCCTTGATGTTCTGAATTTTTAATTGCGGATATAACCATCCCTTTGTCAGCCGTCCATTTTTCTGACGTTGCAATAAAACATGAACTATAGCCATTCGCTTTTCGTTAGTTAAATTCGGTTTTCTCATCGTTCTAAATTTTTCGGTGTTTAAAAAATTTCACGTAATTGTTTGATGTTTAATTGTTGTTTAGTGACAAGTTAAACTGACAAATATTTTGACATCATGGCATACGTGATTAAGAATATTATGTATATTACCAACATAAAAAATAAAATTAAAAAAAATTGTTATTGGCAATAAGTTCGACAGAAAACGCAAATGGCTCACTTATTATGAAACAGAGGTAGTATATAAAATATTGTTAGATTCGATGATACGTCAATGTCGGACGGTTGGTTCTTAGTGCGGTACCTCACCCGGGTCCCACTTCACCAAGATCACCGTACGAGTGACGTCACGCAATTAAGTATACGTCGTCTCTCGGAAATGCTCGAGCGGCGGAGTAGCGCCAAATTTAAATTTATCGTAAGATTTAACACGGATCTAACTATATTAAGGAAAATAGTTTATCTTTCATTTTATTCATTCATTAAAATTCAATGCGCTTTTTGTTCTTGAATATTGTTTGATAATTCATTTAAGTCCGGTTGTGTTTGGGATACTGAGATCCTCAGACAAGTTTTGTAAATTTTCATCCGTCAACCTCGTTCTATATTTTGATTTTATGAAATTCATTCTTGAAAATGTTTGTTCTAGGTGCTTGAAAATACAAATCATTGATTTTGCAAAATTTCTTAAATTGGGAAATTTATTTTCTGGTAGATTTGAATAAAATGCAATTAAATTATTTTCATCAAAATTATTTTTATATACATTGTTAGATTGCAAATCAATTAACTCTAGTTGTAAATTGTCTGGTGCTTTTACAATATCAAATTTTAAAGGATTTTCAAATATTAATATGTCCATTTTTTGCATAAAAATCTTGAAACCGATGACGAAAATTTTCATCCAGTACTTTTAGTGACTCAATAAAAATATTCGAAGGACACTTGTTTGTCGTTTTTGGTTAAAAACGATTGAAAGATTAGGAAAATGACAATAATTATTCGTTTCAAGTTGAGAAATAAACAATTTTATTTTAAGCTGGAAACTTTTGATTTCTGTAAATAGCTCGTTGATTACTTTTCTTTGCCTTGTAGTGTTATATTTAATTTATTGAGGTAAGTTGTAATGTCCACAAGAAAAGCTAACTCGCTTATCCATTTAAAATTCACTAATTCTGGTATATTATTTCCTTTTTCTGTCAAAAATATTTCCATCTCGTCTATCAACTCCGAAAAATCTTTTTAAAACTTTCCCACGGCTGAGATCCATCTTACTTCAGAAAAATAAATGATATCTTCATATTCTGCGTCAATTTCATTTAAGAAATTCCGGAATGTTCGATGGTTCATACTCGTATTATGCGATATAATAATTGTTATGATTTGGAAACTACATAATAATAAATATGAAAATAAACAATTAATTCAAATTTACGATACTTTTACCGCAAAATGCTCTGTTTGTTTACGAATAACACCCAAACAGCACACAAATTGTTCACGAACTTCCTTCCTGCAGAGAGATCTGTAACTATTATGAATTGAAATATGTCAATTTTTGTAAATATCTCAAACCATGTACTACGAACTGTTAAACACTAAAGACTCAATGCCATTTGGGCACCGTGGCAGTTAATGGGTTAACAAAAATTAAAAATGCTATGAATAGTGCTATATTAAACTAAACTAAAGAAAACTAAACTGATGTATCGTACTATATTGAATTATTGTGTAGGCAGTGGACAAATTTTTGCTACTGGACGCTTAAAAGTCCCAGATTTTGTTCTCACCAACACTACTCCAACAACACTGTATTCCCATGGAAAACATTCCTTTATTATGCCTAGCAAGGTTCATTCTGAGTACAGAATGTTTTCTTGTTTGATTACTACAATCGTTCCTACAGTGATCTGTTAAGATGGAGTTTCCCAACGAGTTCGTGACTTGTTAATTGTTGTTAAATACTCAAGGTGCCACCTACGTCAAAAGTTCTGCAGCATTTTTCAATTAATTCGAATCTATCTAAACGGTTTAATGGTATTTTGACAAATCTGGTGCAGGTAATGACTGCAATGGTGTTAATGTTAAAAAATGCGTTAGTGCCAATGGCTCCAAGGGATCAGAACTTAATATGCACAACTGCCTAGAGTTGAGTAACATTTCTATCTGCGTCAACGTCAGTAATTCCTCATATGACAGGATACAACATACAACATCATATACATTAAGCACGTTAATTTCATAATTTGTTATCGCAACATACCATTTTTTTGGTGTGTTTATAGTGATTTACACATAATATTTAACATATCATCACTCTCAATTAATTCTTCCACTATTGCAATTAATGTAGCTATTTTTAATCTAAATAGATTTATGGTTAATGTACCGGAAACGTTCTTAAAAACCTATTAAAATATATTTACCAGTGCTCACAGCTGATTATGACCGATGTAGCAAAACGAATCAAGATGTATCTACCACTCCAATTATTGAAAACGTCTGCTGAGTTTGTAGTTTCATTTCGCCGCACTCGTTCAAATAGCATAGGTAAATAATAGTTTTTCATACGTGTATGTATCAAAATGCCCAAATTTTCATAAAGAGGTCGTGGTTTTCCAGGAATTTTGTCACATACGCCGGGTTGACAATAAATCAAACATTTAAAATAGATCAGAATCATTCAAGCATCAGTATTCATTCAAGACTCATCAGTTACACAATATGATATTCCAGAATAGCGAGTTCTTGGAGATTTTTCAACATTTTTTGAAAATGCGCGTGATTTTCTTTAACATTTTATAATGGCAATTCTTTTAAAATATTTTTCTGTTATATGAGGATTAGGGCTACTGGCGAAACCTCATTACAAAAAAAGCGACTGAATATGGTTACCGCAAGGTCAGTTGGAAACACCATAATTTCAAAAGGATTTAAACGATCTTCATTAAAATATTGGAATGCAAGTAGATACTTCTACGGATACCGAATAAAAGATGTGTTAGCGCATTTGGAACCGAACGTAGAAGCAGTCAGCCTATTTGTTCGCATTTCTTTATAACATGTGTTGTTCCACTGACCTATTGTTTTTGCTTCTATTGAAGCAATGTCGCGTTCTTGTACCTAAAATAATATTTAGTTTAGAAAATATGCTTATAGGTTACGTGAACGACAGTGATTTTTAAACGTAATATGGTTTTAGATTTGAAAACCATAGTATCTACTGTTAAAATTACTTTCAAATGTTGCAGTAGCCTATTACGTTCTGATTCATATTCAAGTATAGTTAATGAAGGTTGCATAGCGGTTGGGCCATAATCAACGTTTTTCGTCGTAAGTTTGAGTGGTTTTTTACGAGGAGATGTAGATGTCGTGAAATTCAGGCGTCTTTTTGATTTTCGTGCTAAGGCTTGTTTATTGTTTACGATACATTTTTTAAAATGTTTGCCGGGCGACGTCTGAAAGAGTTTCCGCCATCCCTCGGCCTGCCATTCTAAATGATTGTATCGCAATCCACCCATGGTAGTTCGACATTCAAAATTTCCTCTACCAGTCAAATTCGGTCGTTTCCCGACTTAAATTTGCATAAAATCGACATATACATCTCCGCCCTATTGCTCGTTTCATTGTCAATTAGCCTGTGACCTTTTAATATTCATTTCTGTAAATAGCTCGTTGATTAACTTTTCTTTGCCTTGTAGTGTTATATTTAATTTATTGAGGTAAGTTGTAATGTCCACAAGAAAAGCTAACTCGCTTATCCATTTAAAATTCCATAATTCTGGTATATTATTTCCTTTTTCTGTCAAAAATATTTCCATCTCGTCTATCAACCCGAAAAATCTTTTTAAAACTTTCCCACGGCTGAGCCATCTTACTTCAGAAAAATAAATGATATCTTCATATTCTGCGTCAATTTCATTTAAGAAATTCCGGAATGTTCGATGGTTCATACCGTTTTTGCGAATATAATTGATGGACTTTACTACAATATTCATAACATTTTTCAAATTTACAACTTTTGCGCAAAGTGCATGTTGATGGATAATACAATGAAGTTGTAGAGGAGGCTGTGTAATATTTAATTCTTTCAATTTTTTATTAATCATGCCTACCAAACCAGTATCGTGACCCGTCATGTTCTTTGCACCGTCAGTAGTCACATTTTTTAATTTTTTCCACTTGAGATCGTACATATTGAAAACATCTTTTAGTTGCAAAAATATATCTTCACCTCTTGTATTCCCATGGAGGCTTTTTAATGCAGCAAGTTCTTCTGTTACACAAAATTGTTTATCAATTCCACGGATAAAAATCAACAATTGAGCGGTGCTAGTTATATCGTTGCTTTCATCAAGTGCTAGTGAAAGATACTCAAATTGTGAAGAATTTTCTTTTAATTTATTAAACATATTAGTTAATATATTTTCAATACGTCGAATACTGTACGTGCAGACAAACTAATATCTTCAAATTTTTTAATTTTTTCCGGACAAATTTTTTTAACAGCAGCCAAAATACATTTTTTAATGAACTCTCCATCCGTAAATGGTTTGTTATCTTCAGCAATTAATTTCGAAATATGTAAGGACGTTTTGACCAATGCTGAACTTTGTTCCTTACATTTTTTAAAAACGTTTTGTTGTGCTTCTAATGATTTTTGTAAAGAATCAATTTTATTTTGTCTGAATTGAGATTCAAATTTATCATATTCACTTTTGTGTTTCGTGTCGTAGTAGCGACACAAATTAAATTCTTTGAATACGCTTATAGATTCTTTGCAAATTAAGCATAGTGCTTTATTGTAATTATTAATAAAGAAATAATCAAAAGTCCACTTTTCATTAAATTCGCGGTTTTCCTCATTAATTTTTCTTTTCTTTGGTATTTTATTCATTTTTCCTACGATAAAATATGAATTATTTTACCAATAAATTAAAAATAACATGTAATAATTGTAATTGTAATAATCAATAACATTCTCATTACCTATTGTAGTGAAACGTTATACGGTTGTCAATATGAACGTGTTTATGTGCAAAATGCACATATGAACATACAGTAGCAAACTGGCGAAATGAAAGAATGCTACACTTGCTAAGCGAGCCGTCGTATTCGCTGGGGAGTGGGGATTAAACTTGCGCAGTAAAATAGGTTTCCCACTATGCTTCTGTTAGCGCGCATTTTTGTCACCGGCCACATTTCGGCACGCTCACGCTCTAAGTTTGTTGATTTTTCCTAAAATTATATTAGTGCTTTGGCGGGCCGCGCAAAAAGTTGCAAAGGGCCGCATGTTGCTGACCGCTGGCCTAAACATTCCCTCCAACCTGAAGGGAAAATTCAGACGGTTAGTAACAAAACGGTATAATTAACCCATTAACTGCCAGATTTTTAAAATTACTTTTTTTCGCATGCAAATGTTGCTTTGGAGCTAAGAATGCAATATATTATGTTACAAGTAAAATAATTATCATTAGCTGAACAGAATGACATATTTATAGAAAAGTCCCATTTGGGGATCGTGGCATGTAGAGAGAAAAAACATGGGTACTTGTTAACATATCAAAATTTAATTAAAATATCATATTTTTGTACAGGAATACATTGAAATTATTTATGCCATTCAATCATACATTCAACATGCAATCCAACATTACATTTTGCACACTGCTTCCTCACATTTGTTTTGCACATGGCACATTTTCTCTGTTTTCCTTCCAATGTTCTTTCTAAGTAGTGTCCAACTGGATCTTTCCTTACTTCATCAGGTAAACGATTCTTAGATAGCTTCTGTAAACAAGGCCTTCCTGCATTTTTTGGATCAGACAGTGAAGTTATATGTAGGTATGTTCTTGTAATACTTCTTCTGAATTGTAGAAGAGGCATTCGTTCATTTGCAAGACAGAAGAGTGCATGTGCGTTAACAACTGCCATATCCACCATATTGGTAAAAAGAGGAAAATACCATTTCTTCCCACGAATTTTTATTCTGTACTTGTTGATATTCCAGTCTAATTTGTCGACACCGCCCATGAACTTATTGTAGCGGTCTATACAGAATGGCTGTACTAGTTTCTTTTTGATAGGTATGTATATTTTTCTACGAAACTGAAAATCTACACCAAAAATAATGTAGATTTTTGTAATGACATTAAAATAATCATTTGCTATCTAGTGCGTAAAATGATACTTTGGTGCTCTAATCGTTTTTTGACGAAGTGTAAGCCAAACACTGCAAGTTATTAATCATAACTATAATAATTATTATTAATCAATATGTTAAACAATTGGATTTTCAGAATTTTCACAAATTTCCTACTTTAAATTTCACTTTTTAACTCGTAAAAATTGTAGTATTTTTAATTTGATACATTTGGTGGTTTAAACAGATTCCGAGTTCCGATCTATTTCATGGAACGGAGTTATCTTCTAAACTAAATTTTTACGTGTTATCTAATGTATGTTATCTAATGGACTGTAAATTCGACTTACCAGTATTTCTCGTCTTTACGGTACTTTGTCATGTGGATTAAGAAGGGGATGGGTTCTTGACTAACAACAGCAAAAACACAAAAATGCGATAATTTCTATAAAACGATAAAATTATGCTTTCGCGACGGGCTCTAACTATGTACTATGTATTTCAATTAGTGCTTCTCAATATTTGCCGACGACCTCTATGTTATGGCCTAAACCAGCGGTCGGCAACCTTTTTCGGACGGCGGGCCATTTTCAAAATAAAATTTTTTATGCGGGCCACACATTCAAATGTAACTTAAATAGTGCTTTTATATCATATACGAGTATAAATATTATTAAAAATAAATATAGAAAAAATTTATTTTTTATTGACATGCTATAATAACAATAATGTCAGAGAACAAAAATTTTACAATTCTTAAAAGGGAAAAAAAAGAAAATACAATTCCAATTACATGTGTATAAATATGTAAATATAAAATACTACCTCTGTTTCATAATAAGTGAGCCATTAGCGATTTTTATTTTTTCCAAAATAAGTGAGCCATTTTAATATTTTAGAAATAATATTTATTCTTAAAAATATGTTACAAAATGTTAATACAAACGAATAGTAGGCAAACGATTCTCTCTAGGTAGCTTTGCCTTGCTAATATGTTTAAGCTTATAATTATTGTTTCCATTGCAATCTATAATAGATTTCATAACTAGTTGTATACTTATAAAAACGTTATCTAATGTATGTCTAGTTTCTTCTTCGAAAGATTCTTCAACAACCTTTATTAAATCGTCTATATTTCGCGGTGAACGCTGATGTTGTAAGGATTGAATAGACGCAAAGAAGCCAAGATCGAGAACATTCAAATCGGGACTATTTGCCGGTTGAAAAGTAAAGGAAATGTTCCAACCGTCCCTCCTACACTCTGCCTGTAGTTGCTCATCTTCAATATTGCAATGTGGCCGTGCATTATCCTGCTGTATGATTATATTTTTTTGAGGAACTCCTTGGCCACTTTTTTTTAATTGCCGGAATCAGTTTATCCATTAACATACGTTTGTAAACATTTTTACAGATACCAACAGGTTTGGTAACAAGTGCACCTCTAGGTCGATTTTTACTATTTCGCGAGGCTGCTTCTTGTACTACAAACGGCTATATGCCTATTTTGCCGTGAAAATGTTGGTTACGGTAACGATCGTACCGCGGTCGAGCAACAGCTGCTAAAAACATTACTTTGGTCATGTTTGATTTACTTTGCACTTGACGACATGGCTCAATTTCTTCTGGCAGGAGATAAATTTTCTGGTTCACTTTAGTGATATAAAACCACTTTTCATCAATATGGATGTAATTCATCAAATCCTCAAACTCGCCATTCTCTTTCACAAACGATAGACAATAATCCAGGCGTGCTAATTTATTGTTCTCTTTTAGAAGGGGTTTCAAGAAATTGGAATGCCTTTTAATTTCGCCATTTTTTAGCAACCTCCATAACGAGGTAGGAGGAATACCAACTGCAAATGATAACGACCGCAGTGTGCCTCTTCTTTTATAAGCAACTGATGGTATTTTGGCAATTAATTCTGTCCTATCAATTTTTTTTCGACCAGAATTGCCTTGTTTTTTATTCGTAACATTCATAGGCTCATTCGCATTAAAACTACTACTACTACTATTAACAGAATCTTTACCTTGTTTCCAAATTCTTTTTATAGTGGCCCTTGATGTTAAAATATCATATTTTTGTACAGGAATACATTGAAATTATTTATGCCATTCAATCATACATTCAACATGCAATCCAACATTACATTTTGCACACTGCTTCCTCACATTTGTTTTGCACATGGCACATTTTCTCTGTTTTCCTTCCAATGTTCTTTCTAAGTAGTGTCCAACTGGGTCTTTCCTTACTTCATCACTTTGTCAATTAAGCATTCACTAGCCTTTAATTTTCTGGAATGAAGTTCATCAATGCCGATGTTCTTGCCAAGGTCTCTTCGCCTGTTCTTTCGGGAACATCCTTTCTGTTCGCTAGTAGCTTCCTCTGAGCTACTTTTCGGCTCAACAACGCTAATAGAAGCCAATTCTTCTGTATTTTCAATCAACATAGGTGTTGATTTAGACATTTTCTCTCTAGCCTTTAAGATTATTGGGCTTACAATATCACTCACTTGCCTAACGATAGCTTTGCTCTCTTCATTTAGCTTTTCATATTCTTCGATTGTACAGCAATCTAGAATAAAATTGCTACTACAAAGCTGTTCATCAATAGCTGTAATGTGATTATTGCTTCTTCCAAATATCTTATCAGCTTGAATTGGACTACTCATAGACACTGCAGTCGCGCATCTTTTGCGCAAGTAGCTGGTAACGTTTAGTCTCTCCGTTACGTCCAGCTTACTGATCCTTTTTCTAACATCTACGTTATTACACACGACGTCTAAAAGTTCGTTCAGCAAACCGTCCTTCTCAGCAGCTAGCCTTTGCTCTTCACTTCTTTTCAGAGATATAATTCTGTCGATCTCCTCAACTTCGTCTGTGTAGTCGAACATACATTCAACTGACACTGGACAGGGGACGTCATCATGTTTGCTAAAACAAGCATCGACCCACGGCATGACACATTGTACGCGCGGGGATTCTTGATCTAGCTCATGGCGATGACCATCTCCGTCCTCAGTTCTTGAAAGAACTTTTACTTCCTCTTCTACGTAATTCCTCCTTACGTATCTCCACATCTTAGCTTTTCAGCTGCGCTTTTGCGACTATACAGTCAGGACCAAATAAATTTGGTTCATGTCTAAGCTAGCCTCATAATCAATAACCGTTATTGTCACCTGACCTTGTACAACAACACCCTCATATGAGCCATACACATCTATATAACTTGATCCTTGACATTTTGCTACCTCTGAAACCGAGCCTGCAAACACACGAGGGAAGGTTGTGCTATTATTTAATGTTATATCACTGAAACGATGACCATTAACACCTGTCCAAGTCCGGTCTGAATGAAGTGTTCGACATTGATTTCTGTCCATATTAACTAGGTAATCCCTTAGACCTGCGGTCGGCAACCTTTTTCGGATGGCGGGCCATTTTCAAAATAAATTTTTTTATGCGGGCCGCACATTCAAATGTAACTTAAATAGTGCTTTTATATCATATACGAGTATAAATATTATTAAAAATAAATATAGAAAAAATTTATTTTTTATTGACATGCTATAATAACAATAATGTCAGAGAACAAAAATTTTACAATTCTTAAAAGGGAAAAAAAAAGAAAATACAATTCCAATTACATATGTATAAATATGTAAATATAAAATACTACCTCTGTTTCATAATAAGTGAGCCATTAGCGATTTTTATTTTTTCCAAAATAAGTGAGCCATTTTAATATTTTAGAAATAATATTTATTCTTAAAAATATGTTACAAAATGTTAATACAAACGAATAGTAGGCAAACGATTCTCTCTAGGTAGCTTTGCCTTGCTAATATGTTTAAGCTTATAATTATTGTTTCCATCGCAATCTATAATAGATTTCATAACTAGTTGTATACTTATAAAAACGTTATCTAATGTATGTCTAGTTTCTTCTTCGAAAGATTCTTCAACAACCTTTATTAAATCGTCTATATTTCGCGGTGAACGCTGATGTTGTAAGGATTGAATAGACGCAAAGAAGCCAAGATCGAGAACATTCAAATCGGGACTATTTGCCGGTTGAAAAGTAAAGGAAATGTTCCAACCGTCCCTCCTACACTCTGCCTGTAGTTGCTCATCTTCAATATTGCAATGTGGCCGTGCATTATCCTGCTGTATGATTATATTTTTTGAGGAACTCCTTGGCCACTTTTTTTTAATTGCCGGAATCAGTTTATCCATTAACATACGTTTGTAAACATTTTTACAGATACCAACAGGTTTGGTAACAAGTGCACCTCTAGGTCGATTTTTACTATTTCGCGAGGCTGCTTCTTGTACTACAAACGGCCATATGCCTATTTTGCCGTGAAAATGTTGGTTACGGTAACGATCGTACCGCGGTCGAGCAACAGCTGCTAAAAACATTACTTTGGTCATGTTTGATTTACTTTGCACTTGACGACATGGCTCAATTTCTTCTGGCAGGAGATAAATTTTCTGGTTCACTTTAGTGATATAAAACCACTTTTCATCAATATGGATGTAATTCATCAAATCCTCAAACTCGCCATTCTCTTTCACAAACGATAGACAATAATCCAGGCGTGCTAATTTATTGTTCTCTTTTAGAAGGGGTTTCAAGAAATTGGAATGCCTTTTAATTTCGCCATTTTTTAGCAACCTCCATAACGAGGTAGGAGGAATACCAACTGCAAATGATAACGACCGCAGTGTGCCTCTTCTTTTATAAGCAACTGATGGTATTTTGGCAATTAATTCTGTCCTATCAATTTTTTTTCGACCAGAATTGCCTTGTTTTTTATTCTTAACATTCATAGGCTCATTCGCATTAAAACTACTACTACTACTATTAACAGAATTTTTACCTTGTTTCCAAATTCTTTTTATAGTGGCCCTTGATGTTCTGAATTTTTTAATTGCGGATATAACCATCCCCTTTGTCAGCCGTCCATTTTTCTGACGTTGCAATAAAAACTGAACTATAGCCATTCGCTTTTCGTTAGTTAAATTCGGTTTTCTCATCGTTCTAAATTTTTCGGTGTTTAAAAAAATTTCACGTAATTGTTTGATGTTTAATTGTTGTTTAGTGACAAGTTAAACTGACAAATATTTTGACATCATGGCATACGTGATTAAGAATATTATGTATATTACCAACATAAAAAATAAAATTAAAAAAAATTGTTATTGGCAATAAGTTCGACAGAAAACGCAAATGGCTCACTTATTATGAAACAGAGGTAGTATATAAAATATTGTTAGATTCGATGATACGTCAATGTCGGACGGTTGGTTCTTAGTGCGGTACCTCACCCGGGTCCCACTTCACCAAGATCACCGTACGAGTGACGTCACGCAATTAAGTATACGTCGTCTCTCGGAAATGCTCGAGCGGCGGAGTAGCGCCAAATTTAAATTTATCGTAAGATTTAACACGGATCTAACTATATTAAGGAAAATAGTTTATCTTTCATTTTATTCATTCATTAAAATTCAATGCGCTTTTTGTTCTTGAATATTGTTTGATAATTCATTTAAGTCCGGTTGTGTTTGGGATACTGAGATCCTCGACAAGTTTTGTAAATTTTCATCCGTCAACCTCGTTCTATATTTTGATTTTATGAAATTCATTCTTGAAAATGTTTGTTCTAGGTGCTTGAAAAAATACAAATCATTGATTTTGCAAAATTTCTTAAATTGGGAAATTTATTTTCTGGTAGATTTGAATAAAATGCAATTAAATTATTTTCATCAAAATTATTTTTATATACATTGTTAGATTGCAAATCAATTAACTCTAGTTGTAAATTGTCTGGTGCTTTTACAATATCAAATTTTAAAGGATTTTCAAATATTAATATGTCCATTTTTTTGCATAAAAATCTTGAAACCGATGACGAAAATTTTCATCCAGTACTTTTAGTGACTCAATAAAAATATTCGAAGGACCCTGTTTGTCGTTTTTTGGTTAAAAACGATTGAAAAGTAGGAAAATGACAATAATTATTCGTTTCAAGTTGAGAAATAAACAATTTTATTTTAAGCTGGAAACTTTTGATTTCTGTAAATAGCTCGTTGATTAACTTTTCTTTGCCTTGTAGTGTTATATTTAATTTATTGAGGTAAGTTGTAATGTCCACAAGAAAAGCTAACTCGCTTATCCATTTAAAATTCCATAATTCTGGTATATTATTTCCTTTTTCTGTCAAAAATATTTCCATCTCGTCTATCAACCCGAAAAATCTTTTTAAAACTTTCCCACGGCTGAGCCATCTTACTTCAGAAAAATAAATGATATCTTCATATTCTGCGTCAATTTCATTTAAGAAATTCCGGAATGTTCGATGGTTCATACCGTTTTTGCGAATATAATTGATGGACTTTACTACAATATTCATAACATTTTTCAAATTTACAACTTTTGCGCAAAGTGCATGTTGATGGATAATACAATGAAGTTGTAGAGGAGGCTGTGTAATATTTAATTCTTTCAATTTTTTATTAATCATGCCTACCAAACCAGTATCGTGACCCGTCATGTTCTTTGCACCGTCAGTAGTCACATTTTTTAATTTTTTCCACTTGAGATCGTACATATTGAAAACATCTTTTAGTTGCAAAAATATATCTTCACCTCTTGTATTCCCATGGAGGCTTTTTAATGCAGCAAGTTCTTCTGTTACACAAAATTGTTTATCAATTCCACGGATAAAAATCAACAATTGAGCGGTGCTAGTTATATCGTTGCTTTCATCAAGTGCTAGTGAAAGATACTCAAATTGTGAAGAATTTTCTTTTAATTTATTAAACATATTAGTTAATATATTTTCAATACGTCGAATACTGTACGTGCAGACAAACTAATATCTTCAAATTTTTTAATTTTTTCCGGACAAATTTTTTTAACAGCAGCCAAAATACATTTTTTAATGAACTCTCCATCCGTAAATGGTTTGTTATCTTCAGCAATTAATTTCGAAATATGTAAGGACGTTTTGACCAATGCTGAACTTTGTTCCTTACATTTTTTAAAAACGTTTTGTTGTGCTTCTAATGATTTTTGTAAAGAATCAATTTTATTTTGTCTGAATTGAGATTCAAATTTATCATATTCACTTTTGTGTTTCGTGTCGTAGTAGCGACACAAATTAAATTCTTTGAATACGCTTATAGATTCTTTGCAAATTAAGCATAGTGCTTTATTGTAATTATTAATAAAGAAATAATCAAAAGTCCACTTTTCATTAAATTCGCGGTTTTCCTCATTAATTTTTCTTTTTCTTTGGTATTTTATATTTTTCCTACGATAAAATATGAATTATTTTACCAATAAATTAAAAATAACATGTAATAATTGTAATTGTAATAATCAATAACATTCTCATTACCTATTGTAGTGAAACGTTATACGGTTGTCAATATGAACGTGTTTATGTGCAAAATGCACATATGAACATACAGTAGCAAACTGGCGAAATGAAAGAATGCTACACTTCTAAGCGAGCCGTCGTATTCGCTGGGGAGTGGGGATTAAACCTTGCGCAGTAAAATAGGTTTCGCACTATGCTTCTGTTAGCGCGCATTTTTGTCACCGGCCACATTTCGGCACGCTCACGCTCTAAGTTTGTTGATTTTTCCTAAAATTATATTAGTGCTTTGGCGGGCCGCGCAAAAGTTGCAAAGGGCCGCATGTTGCTGACCGCTGGCCTAAACATTCCCTCCAACCTGAAGGGAAAATTCAGACGGTTAGTAACAAAACGGTATAATTAACCCATTAACTGCCAGATTTTTAAAATTACTTTTTTCGCATGCAAATGTTGCTTTGGAGCTAAGAATGCAATATATTATGTTACAAGTAAAATAATTTCATTAGCTGAACAGAATGACATATTTATAGAAAAGTCCCATTTGGGGATCGTGGCATGTAGAGAGAAAAACATGGGTACTTGTTAACATATCAAAATTTAATTAAAATATCATATTTTTGTACAGGAATACATTGAAATTATTTATGCCATTCAATCATACATTCAACATGCAATCCAACATTACATTTTGCACACTGCTTCCTCACATTTGTTTTGCACATGGCACATTTTCTCTGTTTTCCTTCCAATGTTCTTTCTAAGTAGTGTCCAACTGGATCTTTCCTTACTTCATCAGGTAAACGATTCTTAGATAGCTTCTGTAAACAAGGCCTTCCTGCATTTTTTGGATCAGACAGTGAAGTTATATGTAGGTATGTTCTTGTAATACTTCTTCTGAATTGTAGAAGAGGCATTCGTTCATTTGCAAGACAGAAGAGTGCATGTGCGTTAACAACTGCCATATCCACCATATTGGTAAAAAGAGGAAAATACCATTTCTTCCCACGAATTTTTATTCTGTACTTGTTGATATTCCAGTCTAATTTGTCGACACCGCCCATGAACTTATTGTAGCGGTCTATACAGAATGGCTGTACTAGTTTCTTTTCCTTTTTTTCACTTTTTGACCATCTGTTTACTTTTTGCAAGGGGTACACTCCTTCATAGTTTGACAAAGTCTTGACAATATTGTTGTCTTTCCATGAAGTTGCAAATATTTCATTTTTAACATCATATCTGTAATCATATGAACCACGTTCTTCGTTTTTCATCTCTTTGTCAGTTTTCACTGGACAATGATTCATACGGTTATATCGCACTGTCCCAGTTGCTGCTACATTTCTATCTTTTAGGACTCGCATTAGCTCAAAGCTTGTAAAGAAGTTATCAAAGTAAAATGCATGCTGCGATGGATTCTCTATTACAGAAATTTTTCTGAGTATAACAGATGCCCCCAACCCGTTAATTTCACTATCATTATCTTGCTTACCCTCGTAGAGTTCGGCATGGAAGCAGAAGCCAGTTTCAGCGCAGCACATCGCCCACTGCTTGAACCCAAAGCGAATGGGTTTTCCCCTAATGAATTGCTTCAAGTAATGATGGCCGAAATACCGGACCATTTGTTCATCAATGCTGATGTTCTTGGAAAATATTCCAAATTTCAGAAATTGATCATTCAACTTCTCAATAAGCGGGCTTATTTTGAAACTTTTATTTTTTGTTGGTCCATTTTTCAACTCTGCATTATCATTGAAATGTAAATTTCTCTTTATTTCTAAATATCTATTTTTCGTGAAACACTTTCTTACAGTTTCAATACTAACATCCTCATCCTCACACCAGTACATCTGTTCTTGTGGAAGAGAGTGATACCCTGTTAGCAACAGGAAACCAAGAAACTTCTTTAGGCAATTTACTGACAAAGTAAAACTATCTCGGTTGTTTTGAGCAGCATAGGTCACACTTTGTTTTACAATATAGCTCATAATTTCTTCAGTGAACAAGGTTTCAAAGACTTCTACAGGCGATTTTCCTTTAAGTGAATGGATTAAGTTCTCACGTACTTGCAAAATATCATCTGTTTGTCTCATTTCCTTCGAAAAATCAGGTTTAGTTTTCTGGTTTTTCTTTTGTTTAGTTTCCGAGTTTTCTTTGGAGGTGAACTTTCTACATCGTCCATAGATTTAGAAACCACAGGTAGACTGCTAGAAAGAATTTCGACCATACTTGGTACATCTTTAGGATTGGTGTCATCCAGTATATCTTCGTCGATGTCCTCTACATCTGAAACAATGTCTACATTGTCAGGAGGAAGTTCAACTATGTCTATTGTAGTGGAATCTTCATCGTCGTCAAGGAAATGAGGATCATTTACAATGTCTTTTAGCTCAGAGAGAGTTAAAAATCGTCTTGTACTCATAGCTATAAAGAAGAATATACATATGTATTTTTGTACTTGGCTTCAACCACGATCCCCAATTGGGGATCAGTAATAAAATAAGTATATAACTGTAGGAAATCACTAGAAACTGAAATTTGAGCTATGGATAGTTACTTTAACCTTCAATTAATCGTATTATAATACTCTTGTTTATATAAGTTTAGGAAAAGCTACATAATAATAAATATGAAAATAAACAATAATTCAAAACGATATTTTACCTCAAAATCTCTGTTTGTTTACGAATAACACCCAAACAGCACACAAATTTTCACGAACTTCCTTCCTGCAGAGAGATCTAAACTATTATGAATTGAAATATGTAAATTTTTGTAAATATTTCACCATGTACTACGAACTGTTAAACACTAAAGACTCAATCCCCATTTGGGGATCGTGGCAGTTAATGGGTTAACAAAAAATTAAAAAAAATGCTATGAATAGTGCTATATTAAACTAAACTAAAGAAAAACTAAACTATGTATGTACCTATATTAATTATTGTGTAGGCAGTGGACAAATTTTTGCTACTGGACGCTTAAAAGTCCCAGATTTTGTTCTCACCAACACTACTCCAACAACCACATCTTTTCCAGGAAAACATTCCTTTATTATGCCTAAAGGTCATCTGAGTATAGGAATGTTTTCTTGTTTGATTACTACAATCGTTCCTACAGTGATCTGTTAAGATGGAGTTTCCCAACGAGTTCTGACTTGTAATTGTGTTAAATACTCAAGGTGCCACCTACGTCAAAAGTTCTGCAGCATTTTTTCAATTAATTCGAATCTATCTAAACGGTTTAATGGTATTTTTGACAAATCTGGTGCAGGTAATGACTGCAATGGTGTTAATGTTAAAAAATGCGTTAGTGCCAATGGCTCCAAGGGATCAGAACTTAATATGCACAACTGCCTAGAGTTGAGTAACATTTCTATCTGCGTCAACGTCAGTAATTCCTCATATGACAGGATACAACATACAACATCATATACATTAAGCACGTTAATTTCATAATTTGTTATCGCAACATACCATTTTTTTGGTGTGTTTATAGTGATTTACACATAATATTTAACATATCATCACTCTCAATTAATTCTTCCACTATTGCAATTAATGTAGCTATTTTTAATCTAAATAGATTTATGGTTAATGTACCGGAAACGTTCTTAAAACCTATTAAAATATATTTACCAGTGCTCACAGCTGATTATGACCGATGTAGCAAAACGAATCAAGATGTATCTACCACTCCAATTATTGAAAACGTCTGCTGAGTTTGTAGTTTTATTTCGCCGCACTCGTTCAAATAGCATAGGTAAATAATAGTTTTTCATACGTGTATGTATCAAAATGCCCAAATTTTCATAAAGAGGTCGTGGTTTTCCAGGAATTTTGTCACATACGCCGGGTTGACAATAAATCAAACATTTAAAATAGATCAGAATCATTCAAGCATCAGTATTCATTCAAGACTCATCAGTTACACAATATGATATTCCAGAATAGCGAGTTCTTGGAGATTTTTCAACATTTTTTGAAAATGCGCGTGATTTTCTTTAACATTTTATAATGGCAATTCTTTTAAAATATTTTTCTGTTATATGAGGATTAGGGCTACTGGCGAAACCTCATTACAAAAAAAGCGACTGAATATGGTTACCGCAAGGTCAGTTGGAAACACCATAATTTCAAAAGGATTTAAACGATCTTCATTAAAATATTGGAATGCAAGTAGATACTTCTACGGATACCGAATAAAAGATGTGTTAGCGCATTTGGAACCGAACGTAGAAGCAGTCAGCCTATTTGTTCGCATTTCTTTATAACATGTGTTGTTCCACTGACCTATTGTTTTTGCTTCTATTGAAGCAATGTCGCGTTCTTGTACCTAAAATAATATTTAGTTTACAAAATATGCTTATAGGTTACGTGAACGACAGTGATTTTTAAACGTAATATGGTTTTAGATTTGAAAACCATAGTATCTACTGTTAAAATTACCTTCAAATGTTGCAGTAGCCTATTACGTTCTGATTCATATTCAAGTATAGTTAATGAAGGTTGCATAGCGGTTGGGCCATAATCAACGTTTTTCGTCGTAAGTTTGAGTGGTTTTTTACGAGGAGATGTAGATGTCGTGAAATTCAGGCGTCTTTTTGATTTTCGTGCTAAGGCTTGTTTATTGTTTACGATACATTTTTTAAAATGTTTGCCGGGCGACGTCTGAAAGAGTTTCCGCCATTCCTCGGCCTGCCATTCTAAATGATTGTATCGCAATCCACCCATGGTAGTTCGACATTCAAAATTTCCTCTATCAGTCAAATTCAGTCATTTCCCGACTTAAATTTGCATAAAATCGACATATACATCTCCGCCCTATTGCTCGTTTCATTGTCAATTAGCCTGTGACCTTTTAATGTTCATTTCTGTAGTGCACCTAAAAACGTTGCATATTAAAGATTATTTTTGTCACTTCCCGTTTTTAACAAAATTATTATTGCTATTTACAACTTACTGTTTATATGCAGGTATAATCCTGTATCGCGAACACTTGTCATTGTGTTACTACCTGGAAGTTGTGAGCAATAAGACAGCTCGCATTTTGTGTGCTCTCCAAAAACATGTGAGACGCTATTGTTTAATTGTTCTTTTAATATTTCGACGTCAGTGCAAGCATTAATATATATCATCTTCGCACAGATATCTTGTAATGCTTTAATTTTGGCATTGGTGAGCAGTTTTCTAGCTCCAATATTAAACTTGAGTGTCTATTTTTATTTTGTACAATCCTTTTCCATAATTTTTAAGGGCATGATTTTTGCATTCAATTTTGCTAACATCTGGTCCATATGATACCTCTGTCCTAATTTTGGCATGGACACTAGAATCTCCATCTGCAATAAATTGCAGGTATTTAAGGCCATGCATTTCTAGGCTTTGTTTGAAGCCTTCAACTAATATGGAAGCTTCCATTCCACTGGATGAACCATCCCAATTTTTATAACATACATGCACTGGAGGTGTTTGTTGTTTAGTGGTATATCGGTAACAAACGGAACTGTACTTATTCCGAACATCAAGAAAAAGTATTTTCTCAGAAAGTTTGCCGATTATTATCGCCTGGAAGTAAATTATACGCTTACTTACTATATGTGCACAGATTAGGTATATACAATACTAACAACTCCAGAAGATGCATTATAGCTATGACCATATGATCTATGGCTCCAACCGCCATCACAGTAGACCGTGGTCCACGGTATTCGTTCTTATCAATTTGACCAAGTTCTATGGCCATTTGTTTTTCCTGCTCTCCCGCCGTCACCATCGACTTCGATAAACTGTCTTTCCAGGTATCGCCTAACTTGATTTCGATATCGTGGAAACGCCGATATGATATGTGTGGAATATCCATTATACTTATTGGCATACAATTTTCTAAGAACTGTGATCTACAAACTTGCGAACATTAAGCAAACCTAAGAAGTCGTTTAAGTGTTGATATGTAGTCCCTGTCGTTAGAGTGCCCCATACGGCTCCATAATTTAATTTAGATGTAACGTTTTGTGGATCTTCAGTGTGTTTGATTACTTTTTGTTCACATGAATCACATTGAAATGTGATTACAGACACTAACCCTACATGCTTTTCCTTCACTATCTGAAGAGTACCTACAGTACAGTGTTTCTTATGTTCAACCTGCAGCCTCAATGCCCAATTCAAAACGTATTGTAAGTCAACAATACGGTAGCCACTGATCAGTACTGTTGGTTCTTGTGTTACTGTTTCAATCTCTAATTTATGGCTATTGATACTGAAATTTGTATAGTTTTAATTAACTTTACACAATTTACTCTGACGGTAGTGTAAGAAAGTGTAATTAGTGCTGTAATCATTGTTTTAAAGTTGAGCTATTTATTATTGTGCATACCTTTCATAATCTTCATGAGACATGAAACTAATCTCACGTACTTCTTCTGAAGTATCACATGCATTATTTGCGCTAAAAATTAGATATTAATATGACATACTTAAATATAAATATGTTTATTATGTCACAAATGGCACTAACCTAATTATCGTTAGAATTGTGTTCAAATTCAGTTTCTCCCATCTCAATGATGGCACTTGGTTCTTTGTTAATGATAATCGGAGTACTCATATATCGTTCAGAACTATAGTTAGAATCCTGGACGTTTGCATATTGGTGATCGAATGCCACCGATCTCCTATATAATAGTCATTGTTTGTCATAAACCGTTTTTCTATTGTTTGTATTGTATTGTTTGTTTCTATTGTCTCGATAATTTGTGTTTTTGTTATTATTTATTTTTGAAATACCAATTTAACAATAAATGATTCTTGACAATAATTTATTTAACAAATTACAACAATATAGATATCTATGCTTGATACCTGTTATGCTATCTTTTTGTAATAATAAATCAGATTTGTGTTAATTGTACGATATTTCGTTCAGTAATTTCAAATTGTTAATAATATAAAGCAATAACATTGGCAGGTATATACATATTATCTAACTATAAAATTAGGTAACTATATTGCATACTATATAGACTATTGCCTATATTGTGTATTAATTGTTCTCTAACATATTGTTTATTTGTATAACAATAACTTACTGAATATTTCTACGCTTATTCTTATAATAATTAACCATTGCTTGACTGCGTTTTCCTTTTCTTTTATTGAAAGTTGTTATTCGTGTCATCCTGTGAAACAAAATCACGAAAGAATGTACTCGTATATATTATGTATGTATTAATTTTTTATAAAACATGGTAGGTATGTACCGTTTTTTATATATTCCACTTATTGATTCTGAGTTTTAAACACTATCGCTTCATCATTATTACCTATTATTCTACATTTTAAAATAAGCCATAAATTATGTTATAAGTAAATGAAGATAATTCAAGTCTAAACGATACAACATTTCAAAAAGTCATTGATTATTTGTGCAACTGTACTATCTTTGGCACAAACAATATTTTCAATATCATCATACTAGATGTATAGGTCCATTTGGTAAACTCTCATTTTCCATTTTTGTCACACAATTTTGGAGTTATGGTCTTCAATTGTTTTCTAAATTTAACTCGTGATGAATACCAGTTTTACTTTGATAAATAAGGTACTTGCGTAAATTTTTAAATCGAAAATTTTGAATTTTTAAACGAAATGTACATAAATCGATAAAAATTACGTAATGGTAGCGAACGTAGTAATACAGGGTGTCCGCCGGGAAGGTATACTACTTTGTTTGTTTATAATTTTTGATTAAATGAAAGAGAATGGATCTTATATTGATAAATGTTTTATTTAATGTCGGCAATTATGTATGGAATACAATATCAGATAAATGTCCGCCTCTGTTAGCCGCACAAATGCGAGCCCTTTTGAGCACATTTTTCATTACATTCTCACACATTTCACGCGGTATTTCATTAATTTCATCACGAATATTTTGTTTGAGTTGCTCAAGCGTTTCTGGTTTGTTTGCATAAACCTTGCTTTTCAGATATCCCCACAAAAAGAAGTCCGGAGCAGTCAAATCAGGCGACCGTGGAGGCCAATCAACATCACCATTTCTTGAAATAACTTGTTGTGGAAAGAGGTCTCGCAGTAATTTCATTGTAATCCTGGCTGTATGCGATGTGGCACCGTCTTGTTGATACCACATGTTAATCAAGCCCAAAGCATGCAGTTGTGGCGTTAAAAAGTTTTCAATCATATCACGATATCGCTCCCCACTCACAGTTACCGTTACGCCGTTGTCATTGGCAAAGAAGTAAGGTCCAATGATTCCTCCTGACCAAATTGCACACCAGACTGTCACTTTTAATGGATGCAAAGGTGACTGATGAATAATTTGAGGGTTTTCCATTGCCCAGAACAGACTATTCTGTTTATTCACATATCCATTCAAATGAAAATGTGCCTCGTCACTCATTATGATTGTTTCATGAAAATCGGGGTTGTCATGGGCGAGCTGTAACATCCTATTGGCATATGTACGGCGGCGTAAATGGTCTTGTGGAAGAAGCTCTTGTGTCAACTGAATCTTATATGGAAACAAATGCAAATCCTTGTGCAAAATTGTGGCCAAAGTTGTTCTTTGAAGACCAAGCTCCTGAGCACGGCGTCGAATTGAGGTTGATGGATTGTTTTGAACACTTTCTTGAGCAGCAGTAATGTTTTCAGCCGATCTTGCAGTACGCTGTGGTCCATGCTTGGACCTATCACCTACAGACCCTCTTTCTTCGAAATCATTCACTACACGATAAATAGTGCGTTTTGTTGGCACGTTGTTTCTCCCAAAAATTTCACGTAACTTTCTCATCGTCGCAGTAATCGATGATTGATTTTGATAAAATGTTTTAACGATTAAAACACGTTGGTTTATCGAATATTTTTCCATAATAAATTTGCCACGTGTCTACTTCACGACTGCCAAATATGAACTGTCAAGACTAATGTTTACCAAAATGGCGGCAAAACAAAGTAGTATACCTTCCCGGCGGACACCTTGTAGTTGATTCTTAGTATTCATGGCTCCTGCTAACTGATTTTGCTCTTGTACGTCACAGGCTGTTTTGGCGCGCTCGAAAACACCTAGTTGGAATTTCACAATCGAAGAAAAATATAATTCTATAATATATTACATCTACTACGCCTAACTAAACTATATATAACAAAAACTCAAAAACAGTTGCAAGTACCCCATTCAGTGAATGCACAAATAGGGTTATTGTAAAAATTCAAAGTTTTGCTTACCTTCTTACACACTCATCGATGAAGTAAATTATAATACCACTCGAACCATAACAATAATAAATAACGTACTATTTAAAAATAACAAAAACTAGTAAACACACGATGTATACACAAATAAGAAAACTATCAATTGTTTACACTGTAAGTATGATACCGCCAATATTGCAATGTAACCAAATTAGAAATTTAATCCTAACATGTACCTATAAATACAAATTCTACTTCACGTGATGACAACATTGAAAAATACTATATTGTATAACTAGTACTGAAATACCCTTTCAGTACGTGTTACACGCAGTTTGTGCGTAAAGTCACTGTATGGCAGACTAGAAGGCTCTTGATTGGCTGAGTAGCGTGTGCAATGATTGCACACGAGCTACAACGTTTTAGATTAGCTAACAAGTTTCTTTACGCAAGGTTTACCTATTTGTAATGGTTAACTTTTGGTAACATTTAGAGGTGTGACATTATTCACTTTTCATAGTGGTCGTCGGAAAAATCCTCTTCGCTTGATGGAAGCAATAAAATTTACTAACAATATACGGGATACAGTAAAAACTACAAGTACTAATAAATATCTTTATTATGATTACTTATATTAGGGTAAGCAGATGCAAACTAGAGACAAAGACCTCTCAGTTTAACGAACAGTAACGAACTAAATAATGGTCTATTATATTCCATCACAACTGCAAGGCGTTTAATATTCAGTAACACAAATGTGCAACCAGATCTCTATTATATATATATATATATATATATATATATATATATATATATATATATATATATATATTCTCCTTTTTTTTTAAAGGACGTCTCAACTAAAATCAATATTTTGTTCCTCCCACAATAAAAATCAAACAAAAAAATCCTATAATTTGATTATATTTAATTATAAATGGTCTCGAATGCGTAAACCTCTAGGGTGACGAGGATCAATTAACTCAGGTAACAAGCAATTATAATAAAATCTTTTTAACTGAGTTTCCATTTTACTGATCCAAAAATTATCATCTCTTTTAATCTATAAATAAAGCATATGTATAATCACTTGAAATATACAGGGTGCTTCAAAAAAATGTATACACACTTTGAACTTCCATAGAAAATTTATTTACCGTTCTACAAAGTTAAATTTCAGGAAAATAGAAAGCTGAAAGTCCAATGTAAATGAAACATAAATAACAAATGTTAATACTGTTCAAATTGGTGACCTGCAGCATCAATACAATTCTGAGTACGAGTCACCACAGATTCTGTACATCGTATCAAAATGTCCAATGAGATTTCTCTACACACTGCTTGAATCTCATTCCAAAGAATGTCTAGGTTACGTGGTTTACGTTTGTACACCTCATCTTTTACTGTGCCCCACAAGAAGAAATCCAGTGGTGTAATGTCTGGAGAGCGTGCTGGAAACTCGATTGGCCCCCTGCGTCCTATCCACTGGCCCGACAAATTTTGATCCAGGTAAGCTCGTACGTCCCTGTGATAGTGCGGCGGAGCACCATCTTGTTGAAAATAAAAATCATCATTACCGTATAATGCACGAATGGCAGGAAATATGGAATCAGCAAGCATTGTTAGGTAATTAATACCAGTTACAGTGCCTTCAAATCGAAAAGGTCCAATGAGTCCCCTTGAAGACAAACCGCACCACACATTTACACCAGGCAAATTTACAGCTTTTTCAATTGTAATGTGAGGATTTTCTTCACACCAGTAAACACAATTGTGCCTATTGACAGTTCCATTAAGTTTGAATTGGGCTTCATCCGACCAAATGATGCTACCCATAAATCCCGGTTCACGTATCACCATCTCCTGAATCCATTCACAAAATTGCAACCTTCGATCTGGATCGTCGTCATTTAGCTGTTGCACCAGCCTTGGAATGTAAACACGATACTTGCCTCTCTTCAGAATGCGTAGCACGCTGCTAGCACTTACATCACTTTCACGTGCCCCTTGCCTTGAAGATTTGTTAGGAGAGCGTTGAAACAGTTCCAAGACTGCCGTTGATGACTCATCACTTGTAGCTGTTCGAGGCCGACCTGAATGACCTTTATGCACATCACACACTGTTCCATGAACTTCGAATTTGTCTCGTATGCGTGTAATTGTTAATCTTGAAGGTGGTTCTGTATCATACTCCCTTCTCCACTGTCTTTGAACTTCATTTACATTCTCAAACTTCCAGTACCACTTAATAACCTGCTTACGTTCTTCAAAACTCAAACGTACGTCCCCCATGTTGATATTACAAATTCTAACTGATAATATAACATAGAGGGACGATTATGCTGGCACCTGGCGAAGAAATATAACATTAGCCTTGTAGAGCGGGAAAACTACAATAGTTCAAAGTGTGTATACATTTTTTTGAAGCACCCTGTATATAAGTACCTAAGTATTTTGTTACCTTTTGTACCAGCATTCCTAAGGGTGTCCATAGAACAAAAAAACACAAATCTCGCTTGCAAATATGAAGCTGCCCTTGCAGCTGGTAAAAATAATTATGGTTTTCTTTTAATTTTCATTTGCTGGTTTTCATCGAGTATTGCAAATTTAATTATTTTATTTTTGATTGCATCAATTGGATGTAATTAAGAAGCTGTTGAAGGGCATTTAATTTCGATTAATGCACGTTCTTCAATTAATCCGTCAGGACTAGCCCCGAAAATACCTTCCTCATCATCGAAGAATAACCCACACTGCTGCACTCGTAAATTGAACTCTCGCTCAAACTGCCGAATTGCAAATGGTTCATTGTCATAACCATACTTAGTATAACTATTACCCTTGAATTTTGTATATAATAAATTTTTGACTTTATTAACACAACTAGTGTTTTGTCTTATTTTACATATTTCTCCAAAATTTGATGCAGTAATCCTTATTGACCGTTCTTGTTGCCATACATGATTTCTACTTTGTTCCCTAGTTTTTAGCTCGATGTTACTAATTTCAATCCCAGTTTTCTTTATATTTTGTAAAAATAGATCTTTTTGTAGTTGATATTGTTCATCAGATAAATCAGGTTCAGCAGATGCTTGTGATCCATAATCTTGGTCAGGAAGAGCTATAGATTTCTTTGGTCTTTTGACGAATACAAATTTTTGACGATTCCTTTGATATACGTAATATTGCCCGTCTCTTTTTCATTCTTATTGCATATTTTTGTAGAAATCCTGTCGGTTCCCTATTTATTACTGCTTTATGTAAAACGGAGTGGTATTCCGCTTTACTATTAAAAGATGTAGCTGCTCCTTCACATCTTGCTTGGTATCCCCCTTTAAGAGCAAAATTAATTCGTTTTCCTCCTACAAATTTACATATGATGGAGTTGTATTGTTCTGCTACATTATTGTCCATGTTATAAATAAGACTAGAGGCATGATACATTAAACGATTAAAACACACCTCTATGTCTTGATATAGTCCGCAATCGAACATTGCAGGAACTAAATTTCGTTCTTCATCACTTTTTGTACATTTAAAATATCCCAACTCCGAACACAATTTGTGTTCACCAAATGTATGAAAGGGATGTTTTTGAAATCTTGTGAAAGAGCAGCTACTTCTTCAGTAAAATTAGTCGATTCCTTAGCGATTCGATATCGAGTTGCCATTAATGTAGCTGTTCTCATTCGCTGCATATTATCCAGAGTTATTTTTCTGAAACTTGGAGCTATAGCCATATTTTTGGAATTATTTCGTTTTCTGCCTATATTAAAATTATTCAGTTACATATTACGCTATTCTTACTGCAAAGTTCTCGTATTTTACTACAAAAGTTCCGAAGTAAATGATTACGACATTTGACTTTCTCAATCAAAACGTTTCATATGGTCGAGTTTCTATAAATTTTTTATGGACACTGCTGTCCCCATCACCAACAAGTCGTAAGTATTTGATACCATACATGTTTAGACTTTGTTTGAAGCCTTCGACAATGACATCCGACTCCATATTTGTCGAGCTCCCGCTCCAATTTTTATAACATGTATGTATTGGTGCCACTTCATTACTTTTCTCCGATTTTACACAAATACAACAATACTTGTTGCGAATTCCGAGAAAAAGTAATTTTCCAGTTTTCTGACCAATTATGCAAGCCTAAAATTATTGACACTACTTTATTTCGCTTTTCCTTTTTTATGCTAATGAACATACCGCACCCGAAGAGGCATCATGATTAATATTGTACGATCTCTTACACCATGCCCCATCTGCTACGACGGTAATATATGGTATATTGTCTCTGTCTACGTTGCCAAGATCTCTTGCAATATTTGTTTCTTCAAGTGCAGCTTCTTGCATTGTCTTCAAAGCTACATCATGAAATACATTTGCAACTTTGTTGTGATATTCTTGATACGTCTTTCAACTCATACATGGAACATTGAGAACAGATAATATTTCTTCTGTTGTCGAATATCCTATGCCAGAAAATATCGTTACAATTGTTAGAGCAGAATTAATATCAATTTTATCGGATGTTTCAGGGTCAGTTTCTAAATATTTTACAATTCCACACATTTTACATTTTAAAGTAAAGGAACTTCGAAGACCCTTTCGAATTTCCTTTACAACATACATGTCTGCTATTGTGCAGTCGAACGGTTTATGAACAGAAATATTTTTTATTTGTTTAAATAATAAACTGATGTCAACGAAACGTCGACCTTCTGGTATAATTTCGGGTAGAATAGCTTGATGAGATGTATCTGAAGCTCTACAATCTAATGTTATTTTCAAACTAAGTAATTTACATTATTGTACCTTATGTTATGTAACTGTTCATTACTTATGGAGCAATGACTACTTCTATTATTACTACAACTAGGAACTATTTCAAAACTTCTGAAACAAATTATATGTATATCATTATAAAACCTAATCACTTCGAAGTACTATTATAGTTTTGCGATATTACAATACTCACAATTCTTCTGACATCCTACAGGGTCCAGCTTCTGGTTCAGGAAAAGATCCAGGTGCTTCTTGGAAATTGGGATTTCGATTTTCTTTATTTCTTAAAGCCCTAGAGATTTGATATAGCTCAGTGTATTTACTATACGCTCTTTATTTTCATTATAGTACCATAAGGATAGCGTCTTATACGCTATATTTATATGCAAATGAGTATGTGTATCTATTTACTTGGAATAACGTGTCATAATATTATATTTGTACTATGGTACAAAAGCTAAAATTTTCAATACGACTTAATAATTATTAATTAGATAAGTACCTACTGCTACATGTTACAAAACATTAATGAATTTTTTGCTATTTTTGTTAAAAATTGCAGTAACAATTTAAACGTCATAGTATTAATTTTACTGTTTATATACTTACCTCAAACTTGCAAGTCGTCGATTTTTTCTAAATGTACACAACGATAAAGTATTTGACGATTTTCTTTTGTCTCAATTTCACATTACCGATAGAGTAATATAATAATAAAACACTACACACTATATATTCAAATGTCGCATAAATAATACCATATCCAAATTACACAATAACAAAGTACAATATATAATAAAACGCTAGTAAACATTGCGCTCTTCTAGGTAATAACTCAGATAATACTAAAAGCACGTGACTGTGCGAATATGATAAATAGGCCAGCTGTGTAATGATAGCTAAGATTATTATATCTTCCATCGTAGAAAGCGGGTCTCTTTTAAAAAGCTCCTCGCGGACTACGGATGTTAACTGGCGCAGTCGGTAGGATCCATTGCAGACGGAAGCACCCCTTCTGAAGCATCGTGAATCTGCAGTGATCCGACAACAACCCCAACGAGGACCGGACAAGCATCGCCGAGGACTCAACCCCAACAAGGATCGGACGCACATCGCCGAGGACTCAACCCCACTAACACACCTGGACAGTATCGCCAGCCGCAAGAAAGGGAAATTAAACGGGACATGAAGCGCTGGACAACCTTGTAAGTCGCTCTATCCTTTAATTAACCAAGACAAATAAGAAACCAAATAAAAACATAATAATAAATTTAGTTGTAAGCCTAAGTTGAAGTATATTATTGGTTTTGCTATCATCGGTCGGAGTACGCAATGACTGAATAGCTTCTCTAATAGTTTACAACAACGTCAGGAAGTTAAACAAGTTAAAAATCATAAAAATCCCTAACGCGTAAACATCTCGCGGAAATAAAAGTAAAAACCTAAAATCAACCTACTAACATCAAAATGAATAACTTCACGAATACCTATCTCGACGTCATCCCGAAATTCAACGGAGAACCACACTTACTCTCCGAATTCATACGTTCGACGGAATTGATCCTAAACCAATTCTTACAAAGGGACACACCAGATGCGTTCATCAATCTATATTTATTGAGCGCCATTAAGAGCAAAATAGTTGGACAAGCAAGCAAAATCATTTGCGGAAGAGATTTCCAAACTTGGACCGAAATTAAAGATACATTAACGGCAGCATTCGCGGATCAACGAAGTGAGACGACGTTACTATGGGAATTAACACACCTCCGCCAATTGAATGAATCCCCGAGGCACTTCCATGCCTGATACATCGAATTACGAACACTACTATTCGCGCAATTAAAATGCAATGGATTAGAAGTCGTTCAACGGAGAACGAAAAGTACAATGTACGACGACTTGACATTACAAACATTCCTCGCAGGACTGAAAGAACCCCTTGGTTCCATGGTCAGGACGAGACTCCCCAAGACAATGGAGGAAGCCCTAAAACATATAATCTCGGAAGAAGACATCCGCTACGTGCAAGGAAACAGAATATTACAAAATCATCAAGTAACAAGACCACCACCTCCACGGAAATTCGTAAACTACCCCTCTAACCCACCAATGAATTTCCCAAAACCAACAAACAACACGTATAGGCAATTTCCACAAAACCAAATTCGACAACCAAATATGCCACAACAAATCCCGCGCACGCAACCACCAAAATTTAAACCTAATTTTCATAATAATTTCTCCAATAAGACGAATAATTTCAGACCTAGACCCCAATCGTCATATCGCGTAGAACCAATGGACACATCAACAAGATTGTTACAATCAATTTCGACAAGACGTAACTGCCGAAAAAGAAAACCAAAATTAAAATTTTCAATCGTTTTCAGACGAAGCATTTCAAATACAAACAGCCCATTCAATTTCGACCCACAGCCAAACAATGACAATACCTTTACCTAAAACATTTAAATCCACTAACATCTACAAATTCTACTTTATCAACTTTAACGATCGATTCGACGGATTAATCGGAACGGACTTACTATCAAAATTAAGAGCAAACGTCGACTTAGCAAGAAATTCCTTAATGACAACTGCAACAGAAATTCCACTGTACCTAGATAGCAATAATAGAACACCGGAAATTTTTGAGATAAACTTATGCCCACGATCAGAGATAATAACCGAGATTCCAGTAAACGATAGCAAGATTAGATCTAGGATTCCTAGACTATGCAAGAATTAGCAACGACATAGAAATGCCAGCTGCAATAGTTTTTGTGAAAAACGGGAAAGCTATAACTACGGTTATCAACAAAAGTGAACGTCAACAAACGGTTAAGATTACAGAACCATATCAGATCAACGAATACGAGTTAAACAACATCATCGAAATTAATCATCAAACTATTCCAACAACGAATGAGATAAAACAAAAACAACGTAGAAATTTGAAAAATAATTTACGAATCGAACATATGAATGACGAAGAACGAACAGTGATAACTAACTTATGCGAAGAATACAAGGATATATTTTATTGTGAAGGCATACCACTTACATTCACAAACCAAGTCAAACATAAAATTAAACTAACGGACCCTACACCAATTTACACGAAAAGCTACAGATATTCGCAAGTTCATAAACAAGAAGTTAACCACCAAATGAATAAAATGCTCAATGACGGAATTATACAACACTCAAGTTCACCAATTTGGATCGTACCCAAGAAAAAAGATGCTTCAGGAAAACAAAAATGGCGAATTGTAGTTCACTATCGCAAACTAAACGAAAAAACAATAGGAGACGCCTACCCCTTATCGAATATCAACGATTTACTCGACAAATTAGGAAAATGTCAATACTTTACAACCTTAGACTTAGCTAACGGATTCCATCAAATAGAAATGGACCCTGACGATATTTCAAAAACAGCATTCACCACCGAAAACGAACATTACCAATATAAACGCATGCCCTTTGGACTTAAAAATGCCCCCGCAACATTTCAACGAATTATGGACAACATCCTAAGAGGCATCCAGAACGAAACATGCCTAGTTTACCTAGACGACATCATAATATTCTCAACATCCTTAGAAGAACACATTTCTCGATTAAAACAAGTATTCGAAAGATTACGGAAATCAAATTTCAAAGTACAACTCGATAAAAGTGAATTTTTAAGACACGAAGTACAATACTTAAGTCATATAATTACACCACAAGGAGTAAAACCAAACTTAGATAAAATCAAAGCTATATAAAAATATCCTATACCGAAAACAACGAAAGAGATCAAAGCATTTTTAGGACTAGTAGGATACTATCGAAAATTTATTCACAATTTCGCAGCTATTACGAAACCTTTAACCAAATGTCTAAAGAAAGACGCAAAAATAATTCACAACCCCGAATTCCTAGACGAAATAGAAAAGTGTAAACATATTTTGACGAATCAACCAATTTTACAATACCCCGACTTCTCGAAACCATTTATATTAATAACTGATGCATTAAACGTTGCATTAGGAGCCATATTATCCCAAGGAGACATCGAAAAAGATTTACCTATATCATACGCATCACGAACATTAAACGAATCCGAATGTAACTACTCAACAATTGAAAAAGAACTTTTAGCCATAATATGGGCGACAAAATATTTCAGACCATACCTTTACGGACGAAAATTCAAAATATACACGGATCATAAACCCCTTCAGTGGTTATTCTCTTTAAAAGAACCGAATTCTAAATTAACACGATGGAAAATTAAGTTAGAAGAATACGACTACGAAATCATGTATAAAAAAGGAAAATTAAACACCAACGCTGACGCACTATCGAGAGTCATAATAAATCCAATCAACACCAACGAATCAATCATCGTAAATTTCGACGAAAATATAGATCACGTTATTGAATTATTAAATGAGGACGAGAGACAACTAAATACACCTGAACCAACCTTTATACCGACACAAGTAATAAATTCTTCACCTGTACCCGTATCACTAGCATTGCATATGCCCGAATTAAAAACGGAGCCAACGACATCAGAAGTTTCACAAGGAACCACATTATCCAAATCCACCTTCCAACTACCAAATTGCAACGAAGCTCTAGATACTAAAAGGAACCAGATCATATTTGTAAATTATACTTTAACCCTTCAGAGCCGATAATAACAACAAAAGAAGACAACAGAATTATGTATTGCGAAATAGGACAAGAAACGATGACCAACGATATCGACAAGATACTAAAAGAATATTGCGACCCGAATAAAACTTATTACTGCCACCTCGAAGACCCGAGCGTATATAAAACCCTGTGCACTAGAATCGATTTATTAAACACAAAATTTCGACCAAAATTTCATCGCTGCACGAAACGAGTACTGCACATCACCAT
The DNA here is from genome assembly GCA_036326145.1 of Rhagophthalmus giganteus. Lineage (NCBI taxonomy): Eukaryota > Metazoa > Arthropoda > Insecta > Coleoptera > Rhagophthalmidae > Rhagophthalmus > Rhagophthalmus giganteus. Next base: position 3,431,709 of record JARFJA010000013.1, read on the forward strand.
CGAAGACGACAAAAAAGAATTAATAAAATTACAACACGAAGGAAAAACAAACCATAGAGGAATACAAACCACACTGGATAAATTAAAAATTAATTATTATTGGAAAAAAATGCAAGAGGACGTAGAAAACTACATTAAAAACTGTACAATATGTCAAAGAACAAAATACGATCGAAACCCCGTAAAAGTCCCAATACTTACAACCGAAACACCAACAAAATCATTCGAACAATTACATATGGATGTATTACAAATAGAAGGTTCATTATTCCTTACCATCATTGATGCATTCACAAGATATTGCAAAGCTTACCCCATTACATCAAAAAATAGCACCGAAATAGCCGAAAAATTACTAAAACTCATATCCACATTTGGAATACCACAAAAAATAACATGCGATCAAGGAAACGAGTTTAAAAATAACGTTGTATCAGAAATACTAACACTATATAAGATCAAGATCCACTTCACTACCCCCAAACATCATGAATCAAACGGAATTATCGAAAGAACACATTCAACATTAATACAAATATATAGAATCATAAAACAATCACACAAGAACGAATCCCCCAAATCGACAATGAATTATGCCCTCATGAGCTATAACAACACCGTGCATTCTGCCACCAAATTTACCCCGCTAGAATGATTAACAGGACACACAGCTAGCAGAGACCCTTTCGACCTATTCTTAAATTCTAACTACTTCGAAGAATATACGAACCAACATAAAACCAAGATGAAAAATATATACGACCAAGTAAGAGAATGCGTCGAATGCTAACGGCATTACCAATCATATCCAAGAAATTGCACTTTTCCTAGAAATGAACAAAATCGACATTTTGCTTATTTCCGAAAGCCATTCAACTGAACGAACCTTCATAAAAATACCATATTATACAGTCTACTTTGCTAACCATCCTGATGGTAAAGCGCATGCAGGAGCTGCCATTATCATTAGAACATCTCTGAGACACTATGGCCTACAATCATATACTACAGAGAAAATTCAAAGTAGTATCATAAAGCTTGAAGTCTTTCCCTGGCCCATTAATGTTGCTGCTATATAGAGCCACTCACTCTAGAAGGCGACTAAGAAATTCAAAAGACCTACTGTCTATAACTATACCGCCAATTAGAAAACCTAATAGAACCTGGGCACGATCAAATATTGATAAAGCCAATACATTTGCGGAATATTTGTCAAGTGTTTTCTCCTTGCCTGCAATAACTAACGATGACTTAGAGATAGAAACATTCCTAAATTCTCCATGCCAACTATCTCCACCTAAGCAGTCAACTTCAGCCTTTGGTGGGAACATGGCAACCAAATTTGGGGCATCGGGTTTTAAAGTAACCTTAGAAGGGAAAAACATTCCTCTTGAGACTGACAGGATTAAAGAAATTTGGTCCAATGCATTGGTTACCGCTGGTCTCAAATACGAAAAATTCAATCCAGACAGTAAGGAAAACTGGTATGGTACAATGGGGCCATATTTGAACCTCTTCAGCTTGTTCGGATTACGTTTGCAAGAACTCCGAATTGGGCATGATAAAATGCCAATATCGAAGAACGCAGAAGGGACTACTAGTGTTCCTGTTAGCAAGTATGGTCTTGATGGGACATACCATATATTGCTAGAAGGTTGTACATTTCCACCAGAGAGAAGGGCTTTTATAGCGCAATCTGTGGGACCTATGACAGCTATTGTCCGAAACCTGGTAAAAACCCAACGGAGGAAAACTCATACAGACCTATAAGTCTGCTACCTATATTGGCTAAATTTTTTGAAAGGCTATTTCTCAACAAAATTCTAGAAGACAATTCCTTAAGTGAACTCCTTCCTAATCATCAATTTGGTTTCCGCCATAACCATGCAACCATTCAACAGTGCCACAGGATAGTCAATAAAATTAAAGATAGCCTGGAGAGTAAGAAGGTATGTGTTTCAGTATTTCTAGACATCCAGCAAGCCTTTGATAAGGTTTGGCATATGGGACTATTATATAAGCTAAAAAATTACTTCCCTGACCAAATATACCTTATCCTGAAATCCTATCTGAGCGAGCGTTATTTCCAAGTTAAAATCGATGACGAACTATCTAACTATCACTGTGTTAAATCGGGAGTGCCGCAGGGTAGTGTGCTCGGTCCATTTCTCTACCTAATGTTCACCAACGATGTCCCACTTACGAACGACACAACCACAGCCACATTTGCGGATGACACAGCCATCGTGTCTACGGACTCAGATCCTCTACGAGCTTCAGAAAAGGTACAGAATCACCTAACCACATTACAAAATTGGCTGAAGAAATGGAAAATTGCAGTTAATCCAACTAAATCTACACAAGTAAATTTTACTAATCGAAGAATCAACTGTCCACAACTTCATTTAAGCAACGTGCCTATCCCAATCAAAACAGAAGTTAAGTACCTAGGAATGCATCTAGATCAAAAACTAAGCTGGCGAGCACACATAAAAGCCAAAAGAAAACAATTCGATTTAAAGATTAAAAATATGTATTGGTTAATTAATAGAAAATCCCACCTATCAATTGAAAACAAGCTACTTATCTACAAAACCATAATAAAACCGATATGGACATACGGAATTGAACTGTGGGGATGTAGTAAGCCATCGAACACTAAGATCCTTCAAACATTTCAATCAAAAACTCTTCGCATGTTAGCTAACGCGCCTTGGTACATATCTAACCAAACTCTACATACTGACCTAAGAATACCATTCACCAACGACATTATCAAACCCATTGCTACCAAATATAAAAATAGATTTGTAGGACATAGTAATCCGCTCGTAGGCGAACTATTCACACACTAACCAGCAGAGAGAAGATTGAAGAAACTGTGGCCAGAGGATCTTCCTGAATGAATTCCAGAGAACCATTAGTGGATGGTACCTGACTCAAATCAAATTCTTTTATCCCATTTACTTATTACTTTGTAATGTTTGAAGTAGATTGTAAATTCGCAATTATAAAATTAAAAAAAAAAGTAAGAGAATATTCTCAATCACACAAAGAAAAAACTACGACATACACAAATCGAAAAAGGAAAACCCCGCAATTTAAAATCAACGACACCGTTTACTACCAAACTAACGCCCGAAACGAAAAACAGCCAAAATTTGAAGGACCCTTTAAAATTATAAAAATCGACGAAAAATATATTTGCACCTTAAACAATGATACGAAAGAAACATACAGCGACAACATAGTTCTAAATAGTACCTATGTGATCGAATTAACAAAAGATTGCGAATTCAATATAGATGATAAAGTTTTAACAACAAATGAATTAATCACCAAATTCACACCAATATTAAAAATACCTAAAGTAAAAATGTTAACCGATTATAACGTTAGCCATACAGAACTACCGGAGCTAGATTTAAGCAACGTAGATTTAACCGATACTAATAAATTAAGAACCAAGTTAGAATTGTTACCAAATAAGCTACATAAAAATGTAAACATTAATCATTGGAATCATGGAAATACTATAATTTTAATTGTACTAATAATTTTAATCATAACTATTATAATAATTATTCGTTATAAGATCTTGAAGGTTAAAATCAGTCGATGAACGCAATGACACAAAAAATCCGGGAAACAGTGATATCATACCATTAGAAGAACTTCGAATTTCAATGAACCCGAAGTCTTCCATCTAAGGATGGAGGAGTTAGCATTGCGCTTTTCGAGGTAAAAGCTAGATAACACCAAAACACGTGACTATGCGAATCTAATAAATAGACGCAGCAATGTAATAATAGTCAAGATTATATCTTCCATTGTAGAAAAGCAGGTCTTTTTAAAAAGCTCCTCGCGGATCTACGAATGTTAACTTGCATGCTGTTGTAAATAATTACATCTAATTTTGCGTATTTTACTACTTATATTATTTTTGAACACATTTACATTAAAATATTATTAGTTTAATTTAATCATTTTGCTACAGTATGTTACTGCCTTTGTTATTTAACCTGACATTGACGTTTATATACGAGTAGTACCATCAGAAATTCGCTGCGAAATTTAAAAATTGTTTGCTGGGAGTGCATATTCAGATCATTATACACGTTCATTTGTTTGAGTTACGTACAAATGTCGTTCAGTATGAGTCAATTTTTTTTTTGTTTACTTGATAATCACTGCCCATTGATCTGACTTTTTCTGACAAACAATATTTTTTTAAATAAATTGATATAAGAAGTTAGACTGTCCTATATAAGGTTTTACACATTTTACAAAATCATATATAGCTCTATCCACAACATTATTATTAAAATTTAACAAAAAAATGCACACTTACAGGAAACGTGGAAACAATAGGTTGAACAGTTTTATAAAATTTCTGTCTTTCAATTTAATATTTAGGACACTTTAAAACGAGTCCGAAATATGACAATAAAAACAGACATTACTAAAACAAGGAAAAGTGTTGCTGTACGAGTAAAAAAGATGTAAATTGCTAAACAAAACAAGTATTGTTATTTTCCCATATTTTGTTTCAACGAAATATGTCAATAACATTAATTTATTATAAAAAATATCTGTTATTTTAATATGCAACTCTGATATAAACGTAGCTACCCTATACCTACATATTTAGTGAGTTATTATAATAGCTATTTATTAAGACTTAAATATTTTTTAAACATTTAATCGTTGTTTGTAATTTAATACCTACCTACGCTTTGCGATAACGTAATCATTGTTAAATTGTAGTTAAATAGTTTATGTTTTGTTTATTAAAAAAAAAGAGAGATCAGAGTGACAGAGAAGTTTTGTTCAGTAGTTGTTGTTTTGAAAATAAAAAGTCTGTCAAGAGAATTTTATAGTAATAAATATTTATAGTTATAATAGTAATTTTATAGTATTAGCCAACGTTTATAGAAATAAAAGTTAATACATATTCATAGAAGTTTATAGTTAAAATCGCTGGTCATTCGGCCGGATATATTATAGATTACAATTACAGGTAAAAGGCATAACAATCATGTTGATAATTCTCGAGTCGCTCCAGACGAAGCACAATAAAATTTGTTACTGCTAACGCCTGATTTTAGGTAATTGTATGCAGAAATTTTGAGAAACATGCTTTCGTAAAACCAAGATTGTACTTTCATTGTACGTTCGAAAACAATATAATTTGGCAGCTAGCTTTATAAGATATTAATTCTCTCCGCTACGGAGCGTTTTATTAGATATCGTTATTTACCATGAAGTTATTTAATGCCAAATATTGTCAATAATAATATTGGCAAGTAATATGCGAAGTAATGTTAAGAGATAGACTTCGTGTCAACAAACATGGTCTTCCAAATTCCGCTCCAGTAAGAGAAAAGGAGGAACTTTCTCATAGACGAACGAAGAGAGCTGAAAGAGCTCAGAAATTTAAAGAACAGCAGTCCAGGATTACTATGGACGATTACAATTTAGGACTAATGATCAACCTCAGCTATCGCGCCCAAGGTGATGAAAAATAACTTAAAAAACGCTCTGCAGCGGAGTAATATAGAGCTTCGTCTTTCAGCTAAGTGTAAGTTTATGAATGTATGTCTTTTAATAACTTCAGGAGATTGTTTAAGCTAAGGCACTGTAAATCGGATCGTGCATTACCCCCTTAAACAAAACAATCCGCGATTTTACTGGAACATGTGGTGTAGAAGCAGTGAAATGGTTAGACCGTCTGAATAGCTGTGCCTTATTGCACAATTGGCCGGAAGAAATTAAATTAGAAACAACGCGATTGCATTTAATTTCAGCAGCAAATATGTGGCACGCGGCGAGACGTGCTTCATTAAATTCATGGGCCGAGTTTGAAAAACAATTTCAAGCATCGTTTCAGCTTGCGCCTAATCTAACAGACCAATGGAAAGCGATGGTAAATCGAGTACAATATCCACGTGAAATGGTGGACGTGCACTTTCATGACAAATATAAACTATGTACTGAACTTAATTTACCGTTCGTGGAAATCAAAGAACAAATCTTACAGACTTATGGCGTAGACATTTAATACCTGGATTAATGGTAAAACACCATATGGGTGGAAATGAATTGCTGCATGATATCATCGTTTTACATAGAATAACCGCTGCATTGGCAACCGATAAAGTACCACCGCCAAAAGAAACTCGCGATAATAGAGAATCAGTAGGAGCACCTTCTCGGTTACGTTGTTTCAACTGCGCCAACTTGGGACACGTTTCATCGACATGCGACATCGTAAAACCGTTAATCGGATTCAAAAGAGTTCGTACGACAGCGTATCAGGACATCGTTCATGCGATTGCCCGAATAAAAAGAACCTCCAAAAAAATTCATACATGCGGCAAAAAGTGATAACCAGTCAAAAATTGTCATGGTTAATGCGAACCATAGTGAAGAAACAAATCCGCTTACAAAATTTTTGTCCAGTATTGGTAAATACCCAACAAATCAATGGCTTTATTGACATGGGCAGCTCTGTGTGTACCATCCAAGATAGCGTTGCGCGTAAGTTTAATTTTCCTCGATTTCCGACATTGAGAGAATTGTATGGATTTGGCAACCCCAATCCGGTAGTGACGTGCCGCGAATTTATAAACTGCGATATAACTATTGACAACGCCTGTGTACGTACATGACATTCAATTATACGTAGTGCCCGACTCGTCACAACACGTCGAGTTACTTGTAGGACGACCCTTCACTGAACACAACAGTGTCACTTATACGCGTATCGACAATAACTTAGTATTTAACCAAATTATAGATTTCCCTTTGTGACGTTTCTACAGGAATTCCTAAACCTTACGTACCAAAAACCTTTCAACAAACCGTCTTCAACAGCGTGCACTCCCTAGCACACCCTGGTGCAAGATCAAGCATAAAAACAATCGCCCAAAATTTTATTTGGCACGCAATGAGACAGAACATACGAAAACGGGTCAAAAACTGCAAACAGTGTCAGCTTTCCAAGATCACACGACATATAAAAACGCCAATAGGTCAGTTCCCTGAAACACACTGTAGGTTTGACGAGATACACGTCGATATTATCGGTCCCCTACCAACATCACAAAATAGTCGGTATTGCGTAACGATCGATCATTGACTGCTACACGCGCTGGACGGAAGCCATTCCTGTATCGGACATAACAGCCAAAACAGTCGCCAATGCAATACTCAACGAGTGGATTGCACGGTTCGGAGTTCAAACAACGATAGTAACCGATCAGGGCAGACAATTTGAATCACAATTATTCGCTGAATTAGCAAAATTAATCGGATTCAAAAGAGTTCGTACGACAGCGTATAACCCACAAGCAAACGGTCTCTTAGAAAGATGGCATAGAACATTAAAAATCGCAATAATATGCCACAACCGTACGGACTGGACGCGTACGCTGCCTATCGTGTTACTAGGATTGCGCACAACTTACCATGAGGAATTTAACGCAACGACGGCTGAACTAGTATACGGCCAAAACATCCGTTTACCCGGTTGTTTCCTTGTAAACAACAAGGAACCGCCCTCCCAATCCGAATTCATAAATTAATTACGAAAGCATTTTAGAAAAATTCAACCCGTCCCAATCTCCAACCATAAGTAAAGAAAGTATTGTATATTCATTTACAAAGATCTCAAGTCGTGTTCCCACGTCCTTATCCGCAAAGATGCCATCAGGACACCTTTACAACCACCGTACGAAGGTCCACACCGTGTAATAAACCGGACAGACAAGTACTTTACAGTAGACGTTAAAGGCAAACCCCTTAACATCTCGACTAACAAACTTAAACCATTCTTCTACGAAAACAACCCAGACAACGCTAACCCAAACACCACATACCCAGACAGTAACGAAGATCATAAGAAAACCCAGCCCAAAATCTCATTTGCCCCACAGTCCTACTAAACCAAATCGGGTAGAATAATCAAACCCCCAAAAAAACTAAAAGACTAAAATCAAAATTTAATTTCGTTCACGATATTCACTGGCGGGGGAGTACTGTGGCAGCACTGCACTCACCATCGCACCCCCGGATATCGCCGAAGGCCCACAAGAAGAGAGCCACTCTCTTGGTAACCTTCGGCGAGTCCGGAAGTGCCGAATATTATAGTGGTAACGTGGGTACCCCACAAAAGCCACATCAAATAAAGCAGAAATGTCCAGCTATAAAGCAATACCCTACACAAAACAGCATGTATTTGAAGAAACTACTGCTACTAATGGTAGTGTTGTAGATGTAGAAATAATGTAAGTATTTGACCGATAAATCTATGTAAGGCTGGTTTCAGACGGACGATACGCGTATGCGATTCTCGTATGCTCGATACAGAATTAACATTATAGCAAATGTAAGTTTTCAGACGCTCGATACAGTCTTCATACAGTATCGCATACAGACTTCTAAAATCACGACACGTCGGACCTCGTCGACTGTAGGATCGGTGTCAGTCGGAAAATACGACAACTCTTTGTGTGTGATGGATACAGAACTAACATTACAATATATGGGATCTTTCAGATGGCGATACTCGCTTCATACAGCGTCGCATACTAAATTTGAGTATCTCGTGAACGTCGGCCGCCAAGTGACAGCAAAATGCTATACTCTGTTTCTTTATAAACATACGACATGCTATACTCTGTTTCTTAATTAGGAGGAGTAAATTAAAATTTCCACCTAAAAAACGCGCTCACCGATTGGCTACCTGCGAGATTAGTTGACGCTGGGTAATTTGCCGTACGCGCTATTAAATCTCCGGTAATTTATGTTTACCTACATGTGTGACAGTTGATGGGTATCGACTTTAAAGTGTTTTAAAGTCATTTCTTGCATATTACGAATATGAAAAATAGTTCTTTTTAGAATTAAACTGATCATTTTGTAATAAATTCAAATCCAAGAGCAAGTATTGCATCTGCAGTGTCACCGCAAACAAAAACGCCCCCATTTGGGGCATTAGTCAATACAAATTGTGTTACAACCTCTACAAAAAATTTTGTGTACTACGTTAGTTAGTAATTCTTTATCAATTTTGTGTTTTAATTTTGTAAATAATATCAATCCTTTATTAATTGCTTGAAAAGCTGGTAATATGTATTTTAAATTTATTTAAAGAATTAAAGTTTAGACGTGTTTGTTTATATACGGTAAAGGTAACGAATTAAATTTGTCATTATTTACATTTTGAGATTTAGCAGTATTATAGAGATTATGAACTTTACGTGTTACGATTTCATATCTAAATTGTTTTGGATAATTATGATTTACAAGTGCTTTCGTTAGTTTGCTGAAATTGAAGGAACGAAACTGCAGATTGGATAAATGAAGACATTTTTCTATAATATTACAGACGACCTTGACTTTTCATATGATGATTTGATTAGAAATTGAGATATCGCCACCTATGTTTTTGATACCAATCCACTCAAATGTTGGCTTCAGAACGAATGACATAAGTATTCAAAAGAGAAATTTTGTGTTCCTATTCGATTTCAAAAGTAAATTGTAATGTAGGATAATAATCGTTGAAAGTGCTCAGAAGTTCAGGAATATCAGCGTCTTTTACGGCAGGTAAGTAAAATGTCATCACCCATTACACATCCAAAAGTTTGCATATAGAAATTTTTTTTAAATTGGAAATACGTAATTACGTCTTACGATATTAGTATATGGTACTCTGTTATACATGTTTTTAATATTTTATCTTTAAACTCCAACGACTGTGTTATTGAGTAATCCGTCTTTCCAATGACGTTGCTGGCAATATTTGATAAAAATTTGCACAAAACATAAGGTGGAGAAGAAAATCGTTTCAATCGAAGAAACAATAGATCGCAGAGGTCTATCTATTTTATGGATTGTGATTAAAAAATATATTTATGGAATGTTTGGATATTTTAGTTTCAAACTATTACATTCATTAATATGTAGTTAAGTTACCGTCTACTACCCAATTTTCTACACTAAATTTCGGATTGTGATTAATATCGATTGTAGTAACAATAATGACCTTTATTTGACGTTCGTATGACCTTTATTTTGATATCTATAATTATGGGTCTACTTTGGGGACGCTGTAATCACAACCACGATGATCACGTGATCGCGAGTAAATTCCGATTGCGGAACTGCAGTCGCTGACCAATAGGAAAATGATCGCATGCGCTCATGCAGACATCGATAGTTACATTTTGCGAAACGCTACGCCATTAAGACAGTAGTGACTAAGTTTTAGTACTCAAACGTTTACCGACCCTGATATTGAAATCATCATGTCCACTATATTTGATACAGACCAATTTATTGCAATAATACAAGCGGAACCCGCATTATGGGATAATGGATGTCCGGATTATTCCAACAAACTACAAAAAGAAAATGCGTGGCGCAAAATCATGGATGTCATATACCAACCCGACATTAATAATTGGGATACCGCTAAACTAAATACAATGGGTAAGTTGATTACAGTTAAAACGTTTTATTTGCATATATACAACATAACATTACAAACGTATACATTACAAATTAATGGACGAAATACAACAAAAAACACAAGGAATGGTATCGGATAATATAAACTCGCGAACCCTAATGTAAGCTAGTGTATGAACAAAATCATTTAATTGAAAATCGCAGAACTGAAGAAAACCTTTATGATGCATGCATGTAGCTACACAAGATGATACAACAGATTTCGCATTTGACATAACTAACATAACGATAGGTATAACATAACAACATAAATAAACGTTAAACAAGAGAAGACACGTAGACGTATTCTATGATAGCTACATATATATCATAGTTTTGAGTATTGCCAAGGTAAATCACCTTCTGTGACAAAATAATTTGTGAAATAATCACGAAGAGCTGTTGGCCCTCCGCCAGAATACGTAGAACTGCCATTTCCATCATTGTTCATTAATCCTGTGTAACTTAAAGAATCTTCGTGCAAATACCTGTTAGCACATTTGGTAGCACTCCTACGCATCAGGAGCGGTAGGGAGTAGTACGCGTCTGAACGGTGAAGCGACACCTTCGATCCGAGCGACAGGGTCAACATTCTTAAATTATACGCAAATTAAGTAAATTAAAGTGTTTTTCAAATTGGTTTGTGAGCCACCTGACCTAGTTGCTCCTTTGGAGCTAACATACCCATCTCGCACACGTACAAAATTATGAAGAATTACACATGCTTTAATAATATCGATTGCTAACGGCACATCCACGTTTAACGCCTTGTGAAAAATTCTCCATTTATTGGTAAGAATGCCAAAGGAACATTCGATAAATCGGCGAGCTCTAGAGAGACGATAGTTAAATACTCGTTTCTCTTGAGGTAAATTTCTGCCTCTGTATGGATGCATCATTGTGGTAGATAATCCAAAAGCTTCATCTCCTACTAGAACAAATGGAATTATGGAATCACTCCTCCTAGGTAAATAGGTAGGCTCTGGAACGTCTAGGGTTCGTGCTAGTAATTTCTTATGAAATACTGAATTATTGTATATAGAAGCGTCATTGTTTTTACCATAGTCTCCTATATCTACATATGTGAAACAGTAGTTTGCATCACAAATAGCTAACAGCTGTACAGAGAAGTAATGTTTATAATTGTAATATAGTGAGCCGCTAGAACGTGGTTTGATGACTCGCACATGTTTACCGTCCACCGCGCAGTTAGGAAAATTACTATTTCGTACAAAACCTTCAGATTTTTCCAACCACTTGTCCTTGTTGGGTTGAACCATACATTCGTTTTTTAAATCATTCCATATCGCCTGACACACTTCCTTGATAATGGTACTTACTGTTGAAATCCCTACTCGATAGGAATAATGAACATCAGTCATAGAACAGTCACTAGCAAGGTACCTGGAAATAAAATACATTATGTTGTTTGCAGCACAAGATCTTCAAAGAAAATGGAAGAATCTGCGTAATTCGTTCGCCAGGGAGCTGGCAAAACGCCGAAATAGTAAATCGGGATCAGGCAGGACATGGAAGACATGTATGTACTTCGAGCAGATGGCATTTTTAATACCGTCTATGGGGCATGCAGAGTGAGTGACATTTGGAATAAAATAGAACATTAAGTTCGACCATTCCACATTGTAGGGTTCAATCTAATCTCAGTCCTGCGCGAGATAACGACAGTGATCAAAGGGACGTCGTAGAACCAGAATTGTTGCAGACAACCTCGAGAAAACGGAAGACGTCCAAAACGGATGAGGCTGCTTTGGTAGCTGTGTTGGGCAAAAGTTTGCAATGGAGGCAGGACCAGGACTCACGAATGGAGAATGACCCGGATAGGTTATTTTTATTATCATTATTGGACGATTTTAAACAAATTCCTAGTGATACGAAGGCCGGTGTAAAAATCAATATTATTACAGCTATTAATAATGGACTCCACATGCCATATAATACTCCTCTTCCTCCTTCTCTTCCTCAATGTTCTTCGCACTATTTCTTACCAATGCAGAATAACAGTCTTAATATGTTTGGTTCTACTGCTTCCTCACAATCTCTCCAAATGCATCCCGATCACATTTCAAGACCCAACTATGTTTCCCACATCTCAACTCCCCACACCCATATGCCACCGCAAGTGCTTTCATCCTCGCCAAGGTCTATACGCAATTTATCAGATATGTCTCAATATTCGCCTGTATCGTCAGAGTCCAATGATGTGTACACGTTGTATTAACGTTTTTTAAACTAATTAGTTTAGATGTTATGTTCTAATAGGTTGCGATGTGTTTCTTTTAAAAATAAAATTTATCCGTAGTTCTTGTACTTTACAATACAACTATCTACTGTATCTACAATACAACTTACAATATCTTGTGGGTACCTACCTTAATGTTATTGCTAGTCGTTCTTTTGGTGTAATACTGTCACGCATAACTGTGTCTTGTTTCATAATGGTTCCCTGAACTTTAGTAAGTAGCTCTTCAAATGATGCACAGGACATACGAAAGTAATTGAAGAACTTGGATGGATCCTTCAGAAGTTCTTCGAACAGAATGTGAAGGAGCCTGTTCTCGCACGTAAATTATTAATAGGATGAATCCATAGTCTTTTCGCCTTCTTTCTAGCTAATCTTTTAGTAATCAGCCAAACAGTAACTATTTCCAACTCGTTCATATTAATGAAATTCTAATATTATTAAAATTATTATATTTTTAAACAATTTGTTTTATATTATTATAATTATTCTATTATTAAACTTATGCACGTAAGCACACCAAGATCACAAAACGGTGCAATAGCACGGTGCTCAGCGCCCCGAAAACCGCGTAAAAACGACTTTCTTGGGGGTATGGGGGTTACAAGATACAACATCGACAGTTTGAAAGAGGGTATTTTGTTATTTAAAAAGCTTGTTATTAGAAGCGTGTTGTATTAAATAAAGTTACTAAAGTTAGCTCCTATTTCATACTATAACTACAGCGACTTTACCATTTTATGTCTCTTATTATTATGACTATTTATTAGGGCTATTTTGGTTATTTGGCTCTAAAAATCTCTAGCTGGCTCTGGCTCTAGCTATTTTGGTGGTGTATTAAATAACTACATACAAGCCAATCACAATTTTTCTGCTACAGTATACTAAAAGTGCCTTACAATTTAAGTTCGTTAACAAATTCGGTATTACCTACGTTAAAAATTGTACTTTTAGCAGTTTAAATTAACAGCCCTGATATTACACACCCTTTTAATACTTTAACACTCATCTTATTCATCATACATTGACACATTTCGAATTGTCACTGCATTGGTACATTTTTGTCACATACATTTACAGGAACCAATGCAACTCATTCGATTTTTGCTACTTTTTTCACATTTTGCTACTGCAATGTAAAAAATATGATGAAACGAAATTTATGAATCAACAAAAAGGGACATTAAATGGTAAAGTCGCTGTAGTTTTCGTATGAAATAGGAGCTTCTCGTAAATTTATTTAATACAAAACGCTTCTTGTATTATGTACTTAATTATTAAAATAACGGATAAGGTGTATTTACAATAATAATAATAGTATGTTGGCTTATTTTAGAATTACGTATAGAATGAGAGGGATCTACGGGAAAAAGTGAGATGGATCAGTGCAGTCAGTTGAGAGCGCGACTCCCGAAAATGCAATTTGCACATTTTTTTACTTTTAATTATCTATCTTAATTATAAAGCTCTACAAAAATTTATTTCTTATGCCATCGGATGTTAGATGGACGAACCAAACTTTTCTAAAGAATAAAATTTTTCGATATGTCGTACTGTTTTGTAGTTATGACAGTATAAACGGTAAAAAACGCGAAATTGAAATGAACTTTTTAGCTGTTCGAACTGAGATATCGGTCCCGAAAGTTATTTTTTTCCATAAGAGCTCGTGCATTTTGCATTTTTTCAAAAATTTTTAAACGATTAATTCCACAAAACAAATTACGAATTTTACGGCAAAAGAAAGTTCACGTTTCCTTCTATACGTACGCTGAATAACTCTTTCGGTGAAGATAGTGCCCTTTTTAACTGGACGATTTTTGACGGCTTTTGGCTTTTTAAATAAACAAATACACCCTTTCGATTTGTCGAGATTTCATCTTGTAACCCCGACAGCCCCTCGAAGGTCATTTTGCGGAGTTTCGAGCACTCTACTATAAACAACGAACCGCTATATACTACCGATTCTGTCTAACAACAAGAACTGGCGAGAAAAAGCCTAATCGGAAAAGTATCGCAAGAGAATTTTGTATGCGATACGTGAATCGCATACCGCGTATCCTCGTCTGAAACAGGCCTAACTGAATTCAGGAATATATACAATATATACCCCTATATCAGACCAGCCAAGTTAATTTAGTAAGAAAATAAATTATCATAGAACATAGAACAAATGCAGGGTGTATTATAGAAGGGTTGTCTGTGGCTAACTTTAGTTTTAAGTAAGAACATAGTCTTTACAGTTAAAATAAATTCCTATTAAAAAACACATATTGTGATTATTGTGTACTCGATATATTTAATGAGTAAATGTAATTCTATTTGCCTGTTGGAATCTGCAACAAGTATACCTACTAATAGACCTAACACCCAGTTTTCTAATATGCAAGATACAGATCCATTGAACAATATTACCAATACCGCCGAAGCTGATCCGTGTCTTTTTACATGGTCTTTTATAGATAAAGAACGCTATAACAGGTATCAGTTATACATATAGATATACTAATATATATATATATATATATATATATATATATATATATATACACCACACACTCACACACACACACACGCACCCACCCACGCACGCACCACACACACACACACACACACAAAATTGAATTACAAACTTATATGTGATACTTGTAGTATCATGAGCCATGAACTAGAGACAGAACCAGATCAACCAATACAATCCGAATGCTTAAAGGGGTATAGGATAGTAAACTTACAATATGTCCTTGACTGGTCGATGAAGTTGCAACTGTCCCATGCGAAAGTTTGCACAACTGGCCAGTTACAGGTTATAGGGGAAATAAGAACTGGCTTGGGATTGGTTAGCAAAATTAAATTGAAGTGTGATGCATGCGGTCACGAAACTAGTCAACTAACTGACACAACAACTGGATCAAATGCAAATGTGAATATAGGAGCCGTGTGGGGAGTACTTTCAATGGGAAGTACTTTCACACATTTAAAGGAAGTACTGGCTTGTATGGATATTCCGTCAATGTCTTATAGAACATTCCAAGTTATAGAAGCAAAGCTTGGCAAGCCATGGTATGATGCATTATATTGTGCCATGGAAAATGCAGGCAAGGAAGAACAAAATGGCTATTGAAGCCAAACAAATTGACAATAAGGGTACAGTATGGACAACAGTTTATGTGGATGGTGGATGGAGTCATCGATCCTATGGTCACAACTATAATGCTGCGTCCGGAATAGTATGTGGTGGTGTATAATGAAATTTATTAAATTATACTAATGGAGCCGTAGTAGCCTAGAGCTACCCACTCGACTGCCCTTCTAGTGCACTTATGGCTATGGATTTGAATCCTGCTATAACCATGAATGTTCGTGAATGTCATAATCCCTATTTGTAAATTCCTACTAACACAAATCAGATATCATCAATAAAAAA
This sequence comes from Rhagophthalmus giganteus, assembly GCA_036326145.1. Taxonomy (NCBI): domain Eukaryota; kingdom Metazoa; phylum Arthropoda; class Insecta; order Coleoptera; family Rhagophthalmidae; genus Rhagophthalmus; species Rhagophthalmus giganteus. Next base: position 3,447,908 of record JARFJA010000013.1, read on the forward strand.
ATTAACTGGCCAATTAGCTAGACCAGTCATTAAAAAAAACGAGACTACTAGCTAATTCCAGTATTGTATGTAACATTTTACATTGTAGGCTGCTATCATTAGAAAATTATCGGGAAAAGTTCTGTTCTTGGGAGTTCGAAATAAGTACTGCAGTATATGTGCAAGAGCTGCAAATAACAAGGAACTTTCAAAAGAACACCGTTGTTTTAAAAACTGGACAGGGTCGTCAGGTGCAATGGGGGCCGACATAATTACTGAAGGCTTTAATGCGTCACTAACCATGCATAATTTAAAATATTTAAAATTTATTGGGGATGGAGATTCGAGTGTACATACATGTGTACAATACATCGACTATGTATGAGTTTCATTAGTTTCTGTTCACTACCGTGACTTCTACCCGATTATACTATTATACCCTTGTATATTAGGTATCACCGGAACAAATCCGTAACATTGAGCAACTAACAATTGGACAAAGGGACAATTCCAGATATGAAGCGGAAAAAGAAAATAGACTCACGGCTTCCTTATACGGAGAAGTTGTGCGGAGAAAAGATAGCACTAATTGCTACAAATTAGTGAAAAAATGTTTATATCGTCAGCATTTTCACTCTGCAGCTATTGAATATGGAAAAGCCAAGGAATCCGTGGCATGTCAACGCTTTGCTGAACACATGCCTGGTATACCCATTCGCGAAAATGGGTTATTCATCGATGACACCTATAGTTACCTAGCAGCATCTCCTGACGGTAAGTATTACTAATAGATAGCTATTATAGTACTATTTAACTAGGTAGAGTATGCTTCAATTCATTATATGTGTTAGCGCCAAACATTTGATAAGGTTTAGAAAGGTTAACCTTCGCTTTGAAGTGAGAGTAGTTGTTTGATAGATTTGGAAGAAGACAGTTTTATTTTTAAGCCGCTTGTATTAAGTTTCTTAGTTTTGTTAATTAATCTGGTTTAGATTAATATTTTGTGCAGTGGTGTATCCCTTCCTTGATTTTTCCTATCCCTATTTTGTAATGTGCATCACTGTACAAGGTGAGTTGTTTTAAAATTTTATTTTGTTGTAAACGTTGAACCAGCGCATTTGGCGCATACAATATGGTTTAGGAATTGTCGGAGACAATGCTATCATGGAGATCAAGGGCCTGTATAAAATTCACAAATCTGGTAAAAGTTTGTATGAAGCTTTCCTGACTGATAAAACCCTGTACCTAGAAATAAAAGGGTCTAGAATTAGGTTGAAACGGACACATCACTATTATTACCAGGTAAAACACCAATGTATTAGACTTACACTATAATGCAATATCCGTACCCAACATGATTTAGTTCTCAAACTGCACGACATTCATGATCTGGTTGTAATATCATACACGTCGCACATTTGTTGGCAATGTACCACAAATATATATCCATTATACCACAGTATATATCTATTTCAACGTCAATTGAAGCCTTCTTCAGCGGTTAACATTGTTAATTCTTTACAATTCAAAATATTAATGAGTTGTAATTATCAACATATATATATATATATATAGCTTTTCTTCTACATGCAATATACTATTTCGATATACAGCCATACCTCGCTTTACGGCCTAGATACGTTCCACGAAACTTGGCCGCAAAGCGAAAAGCCGTATAAGGAATCAATTATTCTAATACAAATTCATACAAATTCAATGGGATCAAACCAAAATTTGATTTTTCTCCTTCATTCTGGAGCAGCTGCAGGTATGTAAATTATTGAGGAATTAAAAATGTTTAGGTGCATTATTTACTGTTTCAATTGAATAATCGATTGTTCAAATTTATTTTAAGCTCGCGATTTAATTGCGTGCGTTTTGATATCAAACGTGTCGTAGTCGTAGTGGTCCTAAGTTGGCACCCTACAGATGGTCCTGAGTCGGCCCCATGATTTCATAATAGCAATTATTATATATGATAGCAATAATTATATATGAAAGCAATAATAACTATTGTTGCTTTTTTTATTGGTTTCTTAATTTTTCTTCCATATTTTCGGGTCTTTTGCTTTGTAGACATGGGACGTAGCTTTAAACGTAAGACGGTAAAGCTCGATAGCTTCGCGCTTCGACGCGCGGTTACAGCGATGAAGCTAGGAATGTCGTGTAGAAGCGCTGCTGGACAATTCGGTGTACCACGCTCGACATTGCAATTTCACTGGAAAAACAATCAGAATGAACTGTCAACTAATCAGGACGTCACGACGCCAATGGAAGTAAACTTAGATGATCTGTACATAGCAACACATGGACATAAGACGGTAAATATACATCTTCTCTGTCTTGTAATTTCTTTTTGCCACTGATCGCGAGACCTAATATACTATTGTGTGGAACAAGGTTGATACATCGGAATTATGCAGATTTATTCTGGACCATATATGGCATTTTCAAAAATTCGATATATCGAAATATCGAAGTTTCAATTTATAGCTAAAACGACTCCCAGAGTCATTTAAGTGATTTTTTATAAAAATCGATATTTTGATATATCGAAATATCGAAGTTTCGATTTATAGCTAAAACGACTTCCAGAATCATTTATGTGATTTTTTATAAAAATCGATATTTCGATATATCGATACACCGCCTATACATGTGCCTAAGTAACATAAAAAGTATTGTATATGCGCTTATTCGCACAACTCGGGTAACCGTGCGACTCGCTTACAATTCTCGCAGGATTCATTTCACCTTGGCTTCAGTCGTCTCGTGAGCATTATCGTTTGTCGCGTGAAAACCCTCGTTTATAGACTCGAAGCATAAGTTACCTACTATTATTCTAGGTATTCACGAAAGAACAAGAAGACGCCTTGGAGAAACATATGTTACATTCATCAGACATCTATTTTGGCTTGACTGCAATGCAAGCTCGTTCATTGGCGTATGAATTCGCCAAGAAATTGAATATTACTTATCCAAACAGCTGGGATACTAACAAGTCAGCTGGTGTGGAATGGTTCCGGTCATTCTTGAAAAGATACCCAAAATTGTCACTCCGAAAACCAGAAGCTACCAGTTTAGCCCGTGTGAGCGCGTTTAACCAAGAAAATGTTGCAGCATTTTTCAACAACTACTGCAAGATCATAGATGAAATAAAAGTTACGCCAAACAACATTTGAAATGTCGATGAGACAGGTGTGACCACTGTGCACAAAACGGTGCGTGTTGTACTCGTCGTGGCCAGAAGCAAGTTGGACAAGTAACTTCAGCAGAACGTGGACAACTTGTGACTTTGATTCAAGCAGTGTCAGCTACCGGCCTACGCGCCCCGTCTTTTTTCATTTTTCCTCGCGCCCGCTTCCAACCACATTTTCTTAATGGTGGCCCCGTTGGTTGCGTCGGCGGTGCAAATCCATCTGGTTGGAGTAATGTCGAGCTTTTCTTGCAATTTTTGGAATCATTCCAAAAATTTACAAGATGCACTGTAGCTGATCCTGTTCTTCTCCTTCTAGATAACCACGAATCGCATCGCGCACTGGTGGTCTTTGAATACTGTCGCGCTAATGGGATTCATGTTGTTTCGTTCCCTCCCCATTGTTCTCCCCGACTTCAACCCTTAGACGTCAGTGTTTTTGGTCCATTCAAAACTGCATTGAATAGGCAGTTTGAATCATTCATGCGCATACATCCTGGTCGCGTGGTCCAGATCTTCGATATTCCATCCATGGTTTCCCGAGCACTTGAGATAGGTGCTACAGAAGTAAACATCAAATCAGGCTTTAGAGCAACGGGCATTTGGCCAATTGACTCTGATATTTTTCAAGATATTAACTATCTACCCAGCTCAACAACGGATCGACCTAATCCAGAAGATACTATAGATCACAGTGCTGCGACGAAAGAAGGTTCGTCTACCACTTCGATCTTACAGTCCTCGTCCACATCATCTTTAACTGATGCTTTAGAAAGTATATCACCATTTCCAAAGGCGCCACCGCGCAAAACGACGGGCGCACGAAGAGGCCGGAAACCAGGCCGACCGACAATTTTGACAGCTGATGCCGAGATCAGCCGTATCGCTGAAGAAGAACGACGTCGTCAAGAGAATGCTGCAGGAAAGAAACGACGACTACCGTCGAAAAACAAAGTGGTATTAACTAAACGAGCGAAGAAATCTGATAAACCACAACAAGACTGCCAGCCTCCGCAGACCACAAGTATAATGAACTTGCGTTCGCGTTCGCTTCGGAGTTCAGTACGTCATACGTACTGCGAATCTGATGAAGATAATGGATGACTATAGAGTTTTCAATTTCCATTATATTAGATTATATTATATAAAAAATTAAATGTTTTGTTTATTTTCAACATTGTAAATTATGAAAATTCACATATCACTACCGTTGAAAATAGATAATCGTTTCTTGGTCAAAGTACAACCAAATAAAGGACCCCGCAATTATTAGGTGTAAATTAGGTTTCCGTCAAATGGTCTAATTTTTTGATATATTACTCTATACATCCTCCCGATCAAAAGTCCCAATGGGCATAAAGTCCCAAGGACTCGAAATTTTGAGCTACTGACCTTCAAAGTTCAACGTCTTGCCTATGTAATAATTCACAGATGCTATCATTCGAGTAGTGGGATCTGTGGATTAATACTAGGTTAACATGTTGAATATTTCTCACCCTGTCAAGGATGGTAGTAGGAAGAATGACTATGAGACATATTCATCCTCCCTTACGCTAGGGGTTGATTTAGGGGTAGAAAGGGGGTGGCATCCGCGTAAGCTCAAAAGCAACTATTTGAAATGATTTTTTTATATGCAAAATAAATCTCATTATTATTTCTCATTATCAATTCGCTCAATAATTCGTCCTCACCTTTGCACGAGGGGTGGACGAGAGATAGACAAGAAATAGATATAGGGGTGGAAGAGGGTGGAAACCGCGAACACGCAAAGTTCAGCTATAAAAAATGATTTTTTAATGCACAATATAACTCTAAACATGATTTCTAATAATCTTGCTGTTGAGTGACTCCATTTCTTCATCATTCGGCGCGCATAAATGCAGCCTTATTCTAGATCCAGTAACGTCACACAATTTGCGCAGAACCGACCCGAGATCTTACCTTAATATTCATTGTATCATGATTCATAACTCATACCTGTTATCGTAGTTGTGTAAAGCACCGAAACGTCTTTGTTTAAATTTCAGAACGATCGTCGTTTTATTATCAGAGATACAAGAATAATCAACATAGGTACAGTCGAGTTCGTATGTTTTATCCCGTCCCTGTGTTAGTGGCTTTTGGTGGCCTATGGGAAGCAGGCGTAAAAGCAACTAAGTTTCATTTAATTAGAGTATTAAAAAATCATCAATTACATTTGGAGAGTTTATAACAGTACTTGCTCAAATAGAAGGCGTATTAAACTCCAGACCATTACATCCTTTGTCAAGTAGTCCTAACAACTTAGAACCTCTAAGACCATCATACTTCCTAATTGGGCGCAACTCAGCCGATTTACCAAATCCAAATTTAATGGACGTACTAGTTAATCGTGTATCAAGATATCAATATCTTCAAAGAATCACCCAATAATTTTGGAAACAATGGTCTTTACATTACGTTTCGGAACTACAAGTTCGTACAAAATGAAGCAAACTAAAAGCCAACATCAACATAGGCGACCTCGTCGTACTCAGAGACAACAACATTGAGACAACCTCTACATTGGAAGATGGGCAGAATCATCAACGTCCTTCCTGACGAAAACAGAGTAGTGCGTGTAGTTGAGATAAAAACAACAAATAGTGTTGTGAAGCGTGCAGTTACACAGGTGTGCATTCTTCCAATACCAAACGCAAAATAAAACAAACAAAAGAACAATTAGTAGACATTAAGATATTCGTATAACCATTTCTTTCGATTTAATTGCATTTGCACATGTTTAATTTGTCATTAAATTGAATTTGTTTATGTTTGCTTTGACATCAATTAGAACTTTGTTGAAAGCACCTTTCAACGGGGGGGGAGGATGTTGACGCACCATGTATTTAAGAGCAATGTGCGCGGGCACCAGGAGTGATGGCAGGTGGGGACGGCAGAACTTTTCTAACTCGCAAAAAATAGACGTGCAACAAGACACAGTAAAATCAATTGATACAATTAAAAATAAAAATAAAATAAATAAACAGAACTTTTAAAAATTGTATCGCAAAACAAGCATAAATGTTAATTAATTAAACGCGTAGTCGCCGAAATCGAGTTTTCGAAAAGCAATAAAATCGCGTTCGAAAAAAATGGTTTTTATCAATCGCATTTACGAAGGACAGTTCGCGTACTAATCAGTGGGCAATACCGAACAGGTTCGCACAAAAAAAATTCGGAAAATTTTCCGTTTGAACGCTAGAAAAATTTTAGTCTCCCCTAAATTAAATAATCGATTGCGGGGTGAGCAGATGAGCACGGGGTTTAAATATTAAATTTAAATTGAATGGGACTATATTAAAAAAATGTTAAATAACTGTATTTTAATTATGTTTAACATTTAAAAAATATAGCTAGATATTTATCTACCAATAATTTAATAATTATGGTATTTCTCTACTATAGTTATATAATACTACAGCGCTATCTTCCACACAATGACTGGACTAATTTTCAGTACGAATGGTAATCATAAATTAAGTTGTCAAATATATTTTACTAATCTATTCGCCAAATACGGTGAAGAAAATAGAATTTATACTTTGGATTTCGATTCGTGATGATTATAACTAGATCAGGAAAAACATGAACACAATTGATCGTTATGAAATTAAAAAAACTGCACATTTAATATATCAATATTTTAGAAACGGCGTCGTATTTTGCAACAAAATTTTGTCATAACCTAAGTTCAAGTTTTGTTTATCAGATAAGCTTAAGCAGATATAAACGTAGTCTGCGTTGATTGTTGTTAGAGTTGCTTATAAGGTCTGTGCATTCGATTCAAAATTACAATTAGAGGCGCTTGCATCAGGGACTAATGAAATCATTATGTATGGTTTAGAATTTTACTATTTGCTGTAACTTTTTAAAATTAAAAAATAAAGTTCGATTTTCGCTTTGCAACTGTTAAAACTACAATTAATGTATTTTTCGTAAAGTAGACAAGAAATTATTCTGAAAATATGTAATCATCAGATCAGATTAGATGAAAATATCAGAAGGGAATTGGTGCATTTTTATTTTATTTCTATCTATTTGTGTGCAATTAGGCACACAACAACGTTTTAGCTTCATAATCTTTAATTGCTATGCAAATTCCACACTTTAAATGAAAATCCTAATTATAAATATACATTGCAGTTACCATTAGTTCCTGACGCGAGCGACATCTGTTATTTTTTTAAGGTTGTCCGATCAGCTGTTTTATGCGATTGCACAGACCTTACAAGCAACTCTGACAACAATCAACGCAGACGATGGATATAAATATCTTATACAATATAAAAGTGGGGTATAGTTAAAAATTTGTCTGTTTTACTACCGTAGCAGTATCAATGGAGAAAATTGATATAAACCGCCTTCTTGAAAATATAGGTGCGATGGCGCTGTCAAATATTAGTTGTTTTATTAAAGGTTTCTACCAAGAATTTTCTGAAAATCAATAGGGTTTGGAAGAAACCTTTATTCTGTACTTTAATAGTCGTGCCAATAGATGGTAGTACAATCTTCTTGCGTTTTAAAAATGATCAGTTTGAACAACAATAAATAGTTTACATTAAATTATACGCTTATTATACTGCAGTCTATAGAGTATGCAACACTTAGTAAATGTAAATATAGTTTAATAGTTTTTAGGCGATAAGTTTGGTATATACATAGACTAAATAGATTATTAAACGATTAAAATTTCATTTTGATTAAATAACTATAATTTTTTCAAATTTTCTTATGCTAAGCGCAATCCCTTATTCTGCAAGACAGCTGTTTCTGAGATAATCGATATCTTTTTGCGATATGGAGTCCCAAGCAATCTGAATCTCACTTTTAAAGAGTTGTAGATCCATAGGGGACATAGATAATTTACTCAACTTTTGTTGCTGTTAAAAAAATAAAATTGCATATGAGTCCTTCCATACCAAATCACCCAATAAAACATTAAATGGTTGCATGACCATTTAGAAAAATTATAATACTTTGTACACTCATTCCTATATAAACTGACATCATAAAAATAATTTTATTAAAAACTTATCCCCGCTCATTTGTTTTCCAGTTAATTCTAATAATAGCCGACAGTCGATTTTTGCGATTACAAGGGTTTACAAAATTTCTCAATCTCAGTTAATAATTAATCTAAAAACTTGAAAAAAAACTCGAAATTCTTCATCATAAACGGGACTATATTTCCTTTTATTATCATATTTTGCCTAATTTGAAATTTAAGTGCCATAAATCGATCTGAAACCTAGAGTATTTTTTCTAAAAAAATCAGTTTTTAAGTCACGAAAAATATAAGAAGGGGTTGAGTCTGAAATTTCACATTTTGTGTTGTTACTACCATATATCAAGAGTATACGCCAGTAAAATTCCAGATCTTAGAACCTACCCCTTTGTTTGTTATGTGGCCTTAAACATTGCCGATTATCAGGTTTTGGTGATTTTCAAGTGCGGATATCTCTGGAGGGGGAGCAGATAATAATCTAAAATTTACAGGATTTAAAGATCTATATTTATCCTACTTACGAAAAAAAATTAGAGTTTTAGACTCTTCAGGTTTACAAACTATGTGGTTAGGAAAAGTGAAGGAAATTGTTATTTTATTGTTCCGTAATGGTAGTTTTATTTAGTTTGTATTACTTTTTACTGCTTATTTTGTTACTAAATTATTTTTTTTATATCAATAATCATCAATATATCAATAATAATTTTTGTACAGATAAAATGCCATGTTAAACGTTTCTTTCGAATAGAATATTCCGTTTTGTTTAGAATATGCTATATTCATAGTAAACATGGTATTCACTAGTTTATTAATTTCCAGTTGACATTGAAAACAGCTGATTTACAGTGAGGAAACAACTGCAATTAATACTCTATCTATTGAATAAAAACGCAATATCCTCAACTCATAATATTCAGTGATCAAGTACAACGATAAAAATCATTGGAAATAAAGAACCATATTTAAAAACGAAATGGAATAAAAAAAATTGTATGTGAAATGGAATAAAAATTAAAATTTTAATTTCGATTGAAAGAAATTGTAAAGCTGTACAGCCGTTTCGGTATTATCGGTTACGACTGATTGAGGGTATGTTCGTTAATGAAAAGAAAAAATAAATGAAAATTGCAAGTTCCAGCTGAAGTTTCATGGAGAAAAGCGTGTATCTAGAAATCGAACAACGATTAAAGAAACCTCTTCTAATTTATACTGAAGCTAATTTATAATAAATTTTTAAATTATTAGTTTCTCTACTTTTTGCAATCAAAAAATTCTGTATTAACACGTTGACGGACAATTGCGGCTATAGCCGTCAAAGCGAAGTTCACAATGTGGCATGACTGCTATAGCCGTCCAAAACGAAACGGTCGTTTTTAGACACTACGGCTATAGCAGCACAAATGTGCACTTACTGGCGTATACGTAGAAGCATAGTGTCGTGTTTTGAAAACATCTTTTTAGGTTGAAGTTCATATTTCACCTGTTATACGAGTTGCAGATTCAGTATGCACGTGGTTGTGAAGGGAGTAGTGCGATCGTGTTTTCTATTGAATTTATAGTTCTTATTGATACGTTTAACGATATTTATTATTATTTATATAACTATACTGGTATGTATTTGTTTATTATTCATTTTATACTTTAAACAGAAATAAAAAAACAAAATTTAGCATTTTAGGTTAGGTTAACGATACTATAGGTTATACTGTTTACTTTTTTTTTTTTGAGTTTTACATTTGAAATATAAATAAATAATGATAATGTAAATGTAAATATATATTATATATATAATATACAATAAATAATAATACAAAATAAAATGTTTTATTCAATATTTACAGAAAATGGACAGTTGGGAAAAAGATCAGGCTAGGCTGCTGAAGACTGTTGAGGAAATGAATAGTGGATCAAGCAACAGTGAGTCTGAATCTGATGCTGACAGTGCTGAAAATAACAATTCGGATAGTGAAGATGATGAATCAACTACAGATGAGGAATATGAAGCACCAGAAGAACCAGAAAATGATGAGACATGGCATACCAATACAACATCTATAAGAAACTTTTCTTTTGATGCAGATGCCGCTGGGATTCTTTTGGATATAGAAGAAAATGTTTCTCCAATTCAGGTTTTTGAAAAAATATGGGATGACCAAGTAATGGAAATGATTATAAAATCTACGAATGATTACGGCATAAAACTTTGCAATCAAGCACGGCCACATACAAGGCATAGTAGAAAGGCAAATTTCAAAAATACTGATATGATCGAAATGAGAAAGTTTTAGGTTTGTGTTTGCTTCAGTCCCAGCTAAAATTCTCCAGCATTAGAAAACTCTTTTCCATTGATGCATTACATTACCACCCAGCATTTCCGTCACAAATGTCTGGAAGGAGGTTTGAGCAAATATTGAGGTGTTTTTGTGTTGAGGAAGAAAATTCAAACGACCCTTTGAGGAAAATAAAAATATTTCTTGATTTGCTCATACAAAAGTTTGCGAATGCATATGCACCAAATGAAGCATTATCATTAGATGAATCGTTGTTATTATTTCGAGGAAGGCTTTATTTTCGCACGTACATGAAAGGCAAAAAGGCAAAATACGGAATTAAATTCTATGAACTTTGTTCAGCCCAAGGTTACGTTTTGAATATAGAAGTATACAAAGGCCATCGAGAAAACGATGAAAACATGACAACTATTGAAAGTCTTGTGATGCGATTGATGCAGTCATACTTAAACAAAGGCCATCATTTGTTCATGGATAATTATTACAACAGTCTACCATTGTCTAACAAATTACTTAGCAAAAAGACACATGTGACAGGAACTCTTCGTGTAAATAGGAAGGGTCTGCCACAAGAAATAACACGTCGTAAGCTTAGAAAAGGAGAACATGTATGGCGACGCCAAAATCAGACTTATGTGTCCAAATGGAAAGATAAACGGGATGTGCTATGTCTAACAACAGCTTACCACCCAAGCATGATAAACACAGCTAACCGGCGACAACAGGAAAAGAGAAAACCAATTGAAATAGTGAATTATAATCAGAATATGTCAGGTGTAGACAGAGCAGATCAGATGATGTCCTATTATTCCTGTCCACGGAAGACAATTAGATGGTATAAAAAGGTAATCTTTCATCTACTGGATGTAGCAGTATGGAATTCTTTCTACATCTTTAAAGAAAAGACAGGTTCTCAAATGAAGTATATAGAGTACAGGGAAGCAATCATACGATCTCTAACTGGTATCTCTCCTAAACGGGATGGAAGAACTTTGGTTCAATTTAAACGTGCACAAATCCAAACCAATGAAATCAACAACAATGGAACACAGCATTTTCCTGAGAAAATTTCACCTCCTGAAAATTATCAGCGAAAAACATATTTTCAGCGTTGTAAACAATGTTATAAACAGGGAATAAGGAAGGAAACATCATATTGCTGCAAGAATTGCATGCCAAAACCTGCACTGTGTCCTGCACCATGCTTTGAAACATGGCATACCGAAAATAATGTATATAAAAATATATTATAATAACATATATTATAATAATTAATTATAATATAATTATAATAATTAATAACATATTATAATAATATATTATAATATTATAATATTATAATAATATATAAATATATTATAATATAATATAATTATAAAATTATAATAAATTTTTTGTCATTTATTTATTTTTGTTTGATTAAGAACTAACATTTCGTGTAAAACTCCCAAAAATACTTTGTTGCATACAAAAATTGCTTGTTTGAACCATTAAACCTGTCATTTACGTTTTTAAATTTTTGCTGTTATAGCCGCCATCGTCCTATCACTTAGTGTATAGAGTCCGCTGGCGCCATGACGGTTATAGCCGCAACCTAATTAAAGGTACTAAATTAATCAAAATTAAGTTTATTTAAGCAGAAAGAGTAAAACTATACTTCTAACATTCTAAAAATCACAAAAACATATAGTGTCAATTTTCGAACTTCGCTTGTTCCTACTGTCCGTCAACGTGTTAATTAATTAATAAATTAAAAAAGTTTGTTACCTTTTAATTATAACAGTTTTAAAACATCTTTTACGAGGATTATTAAAGTAGCCGTCTGTATTTAATTGTCACAATTATTTAATTATCTTTTGCACTTTAGATTGTTTATAACGCTGTTAGTCGGATGGTATGATGTATATATGTTGTTTATCGATGTCATCTAAAGAAGGCATCTTACTTGGTCTTGAAAAACACATGTTCAAGAATCAGGTATGCGACTAGCAACATTCTGGTACCGATGATATTGGTGATGGCAGATACATAAAACATCCATGTTGCTGCACACCCATCAATTATGTAATGGTAGGAGACGGTAAAAGCGATAATTGCATGTTTTTGTAAATTAAATTTGATTTGATGAAGTTTAATCGATTTTTGCTATACATGTATACTGTTTCAATGTTCGGTTATTTTTCCTAACTTTTTCATCTCCATCTCTAACGTTTTCACTTTAGATTAGACGCCCTTTTATTCACCTTTCTAATGGCATCCAATGTAGAATGTTCTTTGTCCATCTTTCATCGTTTGAACGTATCCATACCAATTGAATTTTTTTTCTGGATTTTTACTAAATCTGCAACCCCAATATATGCACACATATTTTTCTTTATTATTTTCGGCTTGCTCGTCAAGTTCGCCATTAATCAAAACACATTAATAAGGGTTATAACGTCATTCAAATAAAATGTTCAGTTTAATAGACACTAATTGTTTAGATCATCTTCCACATGTATATATAACACGGTTACGGTTAAATTTAATTTAAACTTAAGTAACGTCCTCGTGTTTATGAAGCATCGGCTGAGAAACATCGCTCTTAAATTATACGTCTTTTAAACATTTAAAAATATATTACTTTTTATTAAAAAAATGACACTAAAAGAGATTTCTACCAATCTAGATTACATTATCAACGGGTCTAGAAAAAAATATGGTATATTAATATTTTAATTTTGATTTCTTGTCGGTTGAACGAAGAAAAAAGTCGAACTATTAAAAATACAAGGGTGGTCGTCTCGGTGTTATTATGTAACAGATCATAAATTCGAATTGTAATTGACAATCGTTTCCTCATTAAATCGTCTTACTTAAGTAAATTAAAACATACACTAGATAATATGCATTGTAATTATTGTTATTGTTAATTATTATAGTCATATTGATAGCTGTTAAAACATTTAATTGGTGTTGAATTTTTGTAATGTACTGTATGTCCAATTAGTTTTGTTGTAGATACAGTTATGGGATTAAAGGCAGACTCCTCATAGAGCGTTGCCTTCGAAATGTCAATGTTATGGCTGTATGAGCCCGTTAAAATTTCGTCTATTCAAAATAAGGAATTGAAGTTCGAATGCTTTATAAGTTGTCTATCTCTCATGACTTTATCCGCACCAAAACTTATCGGACACCTTTTATAATACATATACATAGGTATCATATTTTCTAAACGAATAGCCACTAAATTTTAATACGTCTTCTAAAATTCGCAAATATTTTGAAAAGAGAATGTACACCACTAGCGCAAAATAACATCAGGCGGAGACGTCACTGTAGCACGAATCGAATCGAATCGCTCGTATCTACTCAAACCGGCCGAATCAACATAATTACCGTGATTAAAATGATTTCTGCCTATTTAATTCTTTTAAGTGACCTTCCGCGCGCTCTAATTTTAATAGGGAAAATTCTGAAAAAGTGTAAGTATAACGATAATGCGCGCACCGCACTTTTTTGTCGTAAAATTTTGAAAAAAATATTACCGGAGTATTCGTCTTACTGCATAAATAATTGTTTAATTTTTCTAAATTACTCACATCAAAATTTGTTACACAATGCCACCATAACCATTGGCATTAATAGCTCAATATTTACTATTAATTTATTAGATTAACAATTTCAGACCTTCCTTGATTTATTTTTAAATACATACTTCATAATTTATTTATTTGTTTATTTCGAATAGTGTCACTATGCTTATATTACCTACGCACCACGTGCGAAATCTTCATCCATTCTTGCTTGTTTGTAACAAAAAAACCTATCAGAATAGCTAGCTGTTTTACCTACAGCTTGATTTTACCAGCATATTATATTTATATATTTATAATCCTATTATGGCCTATTTATATTTTTTCATAATCCTGTAAGTGAACATTTTTGTGGTTGTGATACGTTGCTCTCCCTTGCAGTCCCGATTTTAACAAAATACACGAAGGATGATTTTTGCAGGTGGATCGAGTTAAATGAAAGGCAAAAGTTTCACGTCGCGTGTCAAAAAACTCCTTTTTTTAAATTTTTCTCGAAAGAAATACATTTTTTGAAAAATAATATTTACGAGAGAAATTTATAATTAAACAAAAAAATTATCACTTTTTTTTCGATTATTTAGAAAACGGTGCATTCTATTGAAAATTATAAAGAGACATGATCGACAGAGAATTTTATGCCGATTCCAAAACATATTTCACATTACCGATCCGCTGAGTAATAAGAGATAATAAGAAGGTAATAAGAGTAATATTGGATTTTCTATTGTTACAATTTTTATTTTGTATTAATAATAGCACTTCACTCACACATTACGCAAAAAATAAATTTTAAAAATCAATAATCATTATCATTGTGACTTTCTTGAACAGAAATATTTTGAATTTTCCGCTCCCATAACTTGGTAACTTTTCTGGTTGCAAGTTAAATAATTTTTTGAAGGGGAGGGTATACTCTATTCCCGGCGACCATTAGAAGTGAATTATATTCTTTATTTTTAAATTCTACAAAATTCTCTCATTTGAAGATTTTTCGCCATCAAATTATCTATCATTTGAGTTTTTAAAATTTAATATAAAATTAATAACGAAATTAGAACTTTTGTACACAATTCAAAATCCAAGTTAAATTGCGGCTTCAATTTTACAATGTATAATGTTCAATATAATATCTAGGAGATAACAAGTTTTGATGAAGATAGCTGAAGTAGAAATAATTTTTTATTAAAAAAATATTGCGTATAAGTTTACTTTTATGAATAAAATTCAAAATTTTATATATGCGTCAACATATCAAGCTCATGTTTTGTCATTGCCTAGAGAACATTTTTTTATATCATTTAAGATGTCGATCAAGTTTTCATCTTTAATAGAACATGATAATCGTACAAATGTTTTTATAAAATTTCACAATTAAACAAAGAGGGCTCACAAAAAGAGAAAGAATGTGCAGACCTCTACAGCTCGGCACGTAGTCTTGTTAGAAATATTTATTACCCAAATAATCCTGACAGATATATAAAGGTACCTATATACATTCGAAACTGCAGGCAAGTTTTAAATAGTTAGAAAGTGTCAGAAATTGCTTTTTAAAAATAAAAACGTTATAGGCACCTCTGCTATTACATAATTTTTAATAATAATAATATGTGTCATAAAAAATAATGTAGTTTGTAATAAACAATATGAATTATAAATCAGCTATTCAAAATTTAAGTGTAATTATTATAAACAGAATGAAATGGTTGCAAATGTTATTAGATTTAAACATAATATTAAAAATTTCGTTTTGTTTTGTTTTGTTTTAAATGGCATAGATGTACCAAATGTCCACAAAACCTAGCCCCGCACCATTTTTTCGGAAATTGTTGGGTACCTATATGGAAAAATCGGTGAACACGCACTTACCTACCTATTCCATTATTTTTAGGGCACAATTTTTGATGGAAAATGTTTAGGTGTGTAACCTCCGGGAGTGGGAGGTGGAGGTCTACTAAAAAATTTCAAATGGAAACGCATTTCAAGTCGTATGTCATTTAAAAGCTTTTAACCCTTTCTTTCCCAGAGATGCCATATGGCATCATGTATTTTACAGGTCACTGTACCTAACGTGTGTATTATCGGGATCTACTATGAAGTTGAAGGTGTTGTATTACTCCCATAGGTGTCAATAAAAGTACTAAACCTGCTTATTTTTATTTACCACATGTTGCTTCAAGAGTGATAACAGAACGTGTGACTGTATTGTGAAGTGTTATATTTTTCAGCGTTTTTGAATTTCGATAACAAAGGTAAGGAATTGGAATTTGCTATTGTTTTTTTTTGTATGCATTCTTTACGTGTGTCTGTGTGAGTAATGTTGAAGTTATTACGTAATATCAATAATTTCTACAAAAAATTGCACATCAAATATATGATGCCAAATGGAGTCATTGGGAAACTCGAATATCCACAATAGCACTTATTTTTTCATAATAATATTTTGGTTCGTAATTTCGTATTTCAGTGTTTTTTTGTTTTTCTTAGATGACCTGTACGGGTCTTACTGAAGCGGAAGAGAGGCATTTATTATTGCTTTTAGAAGGCGATATATCGGACATTGAGATCCCAAGTGATGACGAACTTGACGAAAATGATATTATTTTACCAAATATTGACCTTCCTAGCACTTCTACGAACGAAATTGCTCAAGCACTATCTTCTAAAATCTCGTTGGAAGAAAACGACTCTGATGAAAGTGAAGACGAACTACCTTTGGCGCAATTAATCGCACCGAGAAATGAAAAAAAACTACAGAAGAAAAAGAAATCTCCTGAAATATTGAATTGGACGAAAAACGACATAAAAGCGGTTGATGCTACTTGTGATGTATTGTTTACTAAACCCGATAAAATATCCACTCCTATGCAATATTTTCAAAGATTTTTTGACGATAACATAATCAATAATTTAGTGGAGCAAACAAACCTTTATTCTACGCAAAAAACTACGGTTTGTGTAAATACCACGTACAATGAAATGTGTCATTATCTAGGAATACACATCATAAGTGGAATAGTAAGAATGCCTAGTTACAGAATATACTGGGCTCGAGAAACAAGATACCCTCCAATAGCCGACGTCATGTCAAGAAACCGCTTCGAGAAACTAAGATTGACATTACATATCAATGATAATTCGAACATAAAACCCCGAGATGATCCGGCATACGACAAACTGTTCAAAGTACGCCCATTAATCGAAGCATTGAAAGAAAACTTTTCAAAAATTGAACCAGAGGAACATAATTCAGTCGATGAAATTATGATACCTTTCAAAGGACACAGCTCATTGAAGCAGTATATGAAAAATAAACCCCACAAATGGGGAATAAAGGTTTTTGCCAGAGCAAGTATCAGTGGAATAGTCTACGAATTCGATGTGTATGTTGGGAAAGGTACCACAACAGATGAAACAGAATTAGGTATGAGCGGTGACATTGTCCTAAAAGTGGCAAGCCATTTGCCAAAAAACCGAAACTTTAAAATCTACACCGACAATTTCTTTACGTCTTTCAAGTTATTTACTAAACTAAAAGACATGGGTATACTGGCTGTTGGCACAGTACGCATAAATAGACTGAAAGGGTATAAACCTCAAGAAGACAATGCATTGAAAAAAGAAGGCAGAGGGTCATATGATTTTGCTACCGAAGAAACCAAAAATATTACAGCAGTAAAGTGGTTTGACAATAAATCTGTCAACCTTATTTCGTCTTATGTTGGTGTTGAACCCGTTGAAAATGTGAATAGGTGGTCGGTGGTGGAAAAAAAACATATTGCAATCAGTAGGCCACAAATTGTGAAAATCTATAATACCTACATGGGGGGTGTCGATCTCAATGACATGTTGGTAGCATTATATAGAACGAAAATTGGAGTAAAACGATTTTATTTTAGAATCATGTTTCACCTGATGGATATATGTATCGTCAACGCATGGTTATTGTACCGACGGGATTGTACTCTCCACAATATAACCAATTATAAGAAACTTGTTGTGTTTCGATGTGAAATTGCACATGCCCTACTGCGATGCAATCACATAGACAGAAAGAGAGGTCGGCCTTCTAGGAAAGGTACGTCAACACAAGAACCTGCTGTAAAACGATCAATACCTATCAAACCCATTGATGATATAAGATTTGATTCAATGAACCATTGGCCTCACCATATAGAACCAAAAAGAAGATGTAGAGTCTGTCAGGCTTATTCGCGTATGGCGTGTGAAAAATGCGGTGTGGCGTTATGCCTTACTAAAGATCGTAATTGTTTCAAAGAGTATCATGTGCAAGCTTAATTTTGTTATTCATTCCTAACTATGTAATACGTTATTAATAAACTTAATCTCTTATAAAATATCTATTCTTTCCCAATGATGCCACATGGAGTCATCATATTTTTTAGGGAAAAAAACTGAAAAAAAATTATTTGAGTATATATTTATCATTCAATGATGTTCTTCGACCGAATTTACCCAAAAAATATTTTTTTTCTAATATAAAATTAATTTTGGAAAGAAAGGGTTAATAAACAATAATTTTTAACGTTGGTCCAAGATCGATACACCAAACAAGTCATCAATGGCGAATACAAGTACCAAATAAAATTTACAAATAAGTTGAACAATAAAGAAGAAAGGAACGAGGGAAACGTTTATACTTTGCGCGTACCTGCGCCACCCCGAAAGGACCAGTTTCGATAATCCACTTACTTGGGTGCGATAATAACTAATAATTAGATATGAATCGTTCTCAAAGTACGACGTTCAAAATAAGAATGATGTGGTTTTTCGTTTCCCGTTTATTTAGAATATTTTGCGAAAACTTACTCTCGATCTTAGAGCCGATTTTTCCATCTCTTGGTAAATTTATCGGTAACCGTATATTTATTTACCGTGGAAACAGTTGTTCGTGTAAAGTACGGTTAAAGTAAGATTAGATTCTATGGGAAATACCTATCAGATAAATTCACCAAGAGGTGAAAAAATCGGCAATAAGTTTATAAGTTTTCGCAAAATATTTTAAATAAATGGGAAATGAAAAACCACATCATTCTTATTCTGTAATAACAGGGTCATTAGCGAATTCAAGAAAGCGAATTATCGAAACTGACAGTTTCGGGGTGGCGCAGGTACGCGCAAAGTAAAATGCATGTTATATTATTTTCAGTACGGATAGAAGTGGTGTTTAATTATACGTTATTCGAGATAGGTTCCAATATACGTCATCAATAAAATCTCGTACCTATTTTTACATTAGCGCTACAATAAATTGCAGTCTTTCTTTGTCATGTTATATGTGTGCAGGTAAATCATTTATAGAATATGCTACGTTCAAAACTTTAAACTGAATATTACAAATATACAATGTATTCACTTCTTATTGATGACGTGCATTGAAACCTATCTTGAATGTATAGATTGAGAATTCGAACTATACTAGGCAAATCCGTTCTCAGAAAGAACTTCTACCTGCCAAACCAAACGTTTGAGAAGTCGTAAATCAGTGGGTCATAAATAAACCGGGACCGATAATAATCTTTTAAATTGTCTCTTCAAGGAACTAGTGTTAATATGGTTGTCTATGTATAAGAAATTTGCTATAGTTACCATCTATTCAGACATTTCGCTAAGTTCTAGACACCCTCCTGCCCTTAAGCTTGTTAACTTACATTTAATTATTTTTGTATCTCTCATTAAAACGCCCATTCTTTATATTCTGTAACTTTATATCCTAGAATAAATAATTATAAACACTAGCAAAGTTAACAACGTAAACATAATTAAATTAGATGCCAATGCATCAATGAAAAAGCGCACTCTATAGAAACTATTTAGTACAAAAAAAAAACAGGAATTAACGTTTAAATAGTTGATGTCAAAATCGCGCCATCTTACGATTAAACCGTTTGATACTAATTAACATAATTAGAAAAATACTACTGCGCCGTTATTAGCGGAAACATGGTAGAAGCTGATTTTTCCAGCCCTCTCTTAACACTATATTTATGGATTTAAGATCGGGACAAGAAAATTACGTCGTACTAATGGACGTCGTCTAAACGGAATTATGGTGTATATTGCATGTACATGTCTATACATATTATGTTATATGTAGGTATAAACACTTATAATATTTATGCTACTTTAGGTATCAATTTGCTAAATTTCTTATTATTTATTGCTCATATTGAACGTTATTATATTGAATTACTTTCAATAACCTTTATAATTTTAACGAAATTTTAAAAGTGGCTACTTACCGAATTTTCAAAGCAATCGAAATAGTGCCATTTAAATTTATTTATTTATTAATTCGCATAAATGCTATTTACTTGCAATTAAAAAGTGGCAATCACTCGTAAAATTTGCACAATAACAGTTTAAAAACCACTGCAACACATTTATTGAAGGTCCATTACTAATAAATACGCATGGATATTAAATTATTTATGTAATTTATAAGAGAAAGTAAAAGCACGTTTTTAACCATCATGCATCGGTCACGAACTAACTAATACCGCTAATACTAAATTCGTCAACTAAACGTTTACAAACCCGAACTATCACCGATAAACAGCGTAAGTGCATGATAACGTGCAAATTTGAGTTCGGAGTCAAGGAAATAATGTGACATGTAACATTTTATCTACATTATATTTTAGTTTAGAATTAAGTAAGTGGGAATTTAATTTTTGTAAAAATAGCTAATGTATGTTGTACCTTCATATTAAATATTAGTAACGGAAACGGACACGGTACAGTTTACGCCATTGGCATTGGTTACGCTCCTCCGTTCTGCTATTATCCTGATTTTTGTGGTTCAGAAGAAAACGAAATCCAACCCGCTTGTAAGGATTTTGCAATGGCAATGTTACGCATCTAACAATGTAACGGCATTATTTTCTTGGACATGAGGTATCGAATCTAGTGAGTTTTGGATTTTTACGTACTACACGAAAAATCTTGAAGTTAACGTGGAAGAAACAGTCGCCAGCGATGTACTAGTATAAGTACGTAAGGACATGTCGATTAGGAAATAAGAATGTAGGACCTCAAGGAACCTATTCACTAATCTTGAATTGAGACTTGCTACTATTGAATCCAAATTGGACAAAGTTTTAGAGAATCGAATACTTATTTTCAATCACCTGCACATTAGTGTAAGCTTTTATTATAAGCTCTAATAAAACAGTAAATTAGAACCCAATCTTTTTTTGAGAAGACTCAATACAGATGACCCAAAGTAAGATGTTATAATTAATCCAAAAAGATCGCTCTAAATCATTGATCTAATCTATTCGAACGTCAAAAGAATTTGACTGTCAAATTTTATCATCTCCTAGTTTTATGGTTATGAAATATTTTAGTCCACGATCGATTTTTGATGATTCAGAACGAATCATATAATTACGTACGAATTATTTAATGTGCCCATGTTAAGATGGTTGTTTACAATTTCGAACAACTTGAGTTAGGATTTCTACAAAATACAAATTAAACTTATTTGTTTTGTTAGAAAAAATTATTATTATGGAGACCATGCTTATACATACGATTTATAAATCGTTTGATGGAATTAGTAGTGGCTTTATATTGCATAAGAAGAATTATTTCTAATATGAAAAGCCGATTGAAGAAAACATCCCCGAATTGATTTATTAAAAACTCTTAACAAGAAGGGATATATACTTTCTTAAGACTTTATTTCCTCGGACACCACACGTGCCACAAGAATTATATATCATGACTAAACTGTGTGGACTGATCCAAATATCGATAAATTACGGGGAATAGATAAATTACTACAGCGAACAACTCAGCAGAATGAACCTGCCCACGATGATATGAATCTACTCTGACTGTTGAAATGGAGTATTATATGACCTATAAAAACGAAAGTGACAGAACTGAAGATTGTCACAAGGCCGATGGTAATGATCGAAAATGAATTTATTTTTAAGGAAACCATTGATTGATCAATATTTTCTTATTAAATAATAAATTAACGGACCCTGATATGTTACTAACCAGACCATCCACGAAGACCTAGGAGTACCCTTCGTGGAAGACGAGATCCACTGATTTGTTTCCAAAGATCTTGAAAAAACTCTCGGACAACAAAATGAGCTAGTGAAGCAGCTCTCAACTGTAGAGATTCCAAGAATACTGAAGAGAACATGGCCAACCGATTTATTGATACAATAAAAATAAGCAATTAAGTAATTAGGAAAAGAAGACCAAGGAAACGGTGGAGAGAGGCGCTGGAAACAGACTTAAAAGAGAAAGGAGTGCGAGGCTGGAAGTTCAAGGTCAAAAACAGAGGGGAATAGAAACGGATTGTAGAGCTGTGGGCCTACTAAATAGCCTGTGTAAAACTAAAATAAAATATTAAGTAATTATGTAGGAGTATCATCAATGGATGATTATCTCCTCCAATGCCTTACAAAAATCACATTTACTTAATACTCCCATAGAGTCGATGTAAATTTCAATTATCAATAAAAAAATAATAATAAATTAATTTGATAGCAACATTTAGACGTAAATTCATTGACATAACTCATTTTCAACTGATATTCAACTATGTAGTTTTATTTTGTGTTTGACCACCAATAAAAACAATGGATACGATCTTTAGTGATTTAACAACCAATGGAAGTCATGTATATGACTGCAATATGAGATATCAGTTTAGTTTATGAATTTGAGTCTTAATATTTAGATGAGTGGGTCTCAAAACTAAGTTGCGCTTGGGGTCCTCCAAGTGCTTGATACGCCACTGATTATAGTGTTTTTAATGATACCTTTTATAACAAAGTATTGTGTCTTTTTTTAACTGATAATATGTATATCTTTTATATTTTTAATACAATTATGTCAAACATTATAAATTCAATTTTAGGATTTCTTAAACCTAAACTATTTCTATAAC
The DNA here is from genome assembly GCA_036326145.1 of Rhagophthalmus giganteus. Classification (NCBI taxonomy): domain Eukaryota; kingdom Metazoa; phylum Arthropoda; class Insecta; order Coleoptera; family Rhagophthalmidae; genus Rhagophthalmus; species Rhagophthalmus giganteus. The sequence continues at coordinate 3,470,907 of JARFJA010000013.1, forward strand.
GCGATTGTAATCACATATAACGTAGTAATCGTTTTGATCGGAATTTCCAGAGACGCCAATAACATCAACAATTTTACTGCGTATTAAAATCGTTAACGAGATGCATAAACCAATCACGATATCATAAAAAGCAGCAATTTATAATTAAATTCAATATCAACAGAACATGAATAATTGACGTTTACTCACAACTAGATCCTTGAACTTCCAGAACGGGAACTTTTTAAAGATGCCACGCCGCAAATATTCACTGCATCGTTCTTCTAAACACTTTATATTAACATTATAAAATATCACGGTAATCGGTTTAGCATTAAAATTACTTTATTTCTATAAAACACGATGAATTTAAGCGTTATCTATATGGCTAAAGTTTGCTTTAAAAAATCAGTAATACACAACACGATTAACCGGATTAACAAATCTACACGTGCGCTTATATCTCGTTCACTAGCCTTTGTGTTGCATAATGAACGACTTTATAAAATGGCAGATTCATTTCCCACTCTCGTCATCAAATTAAGTACCAAAATAATTTAAAATTATATTTATGTATATTATAATCATCGTATTTGTGTGCAATTAAAATAAGGATCTATTCTTAAACACCTCATTTTATTTATAAAGGTTACTAAAAGGTAGTATTTTAGGGACGGTTAATAAATAAAATGTAAGAGTTATTGTATTTATTGTACGTAGTAGTTTATAAATATCCCGTAAGAGTGCGTTTTTAAGGACGACATAATAGTTTGTTTCAGATGTACATTTAAAATAGATAAAAAAAAACTGATATCAAAAAATAATACGTTCATAACCGAAATATTATCTCATTAGTTTCGACTAATTCGAAGGACTTAACTGATTTTAGGTAACGAAATCTTTCTTTACAATAGATCAATTGATTTCATCTAAAACGTGCTTTGCACGATGCCAAATTCATTCTATATTCATCCTGCTTATAGTCTGTCTAAATGTAGAACTCCGATAAAGAATTAAAACCAGTGTCTTATAAAAACAGCGTAGTGAAGTTGTTTATTGCAATACTCGTTCTTAAAGGCGATATAACATACAGTCAAATACAGGTTAAAATAGTTTGTAAAAATGTTTACAATATTAAAACAATCAGCGGTGCTAAACTATTTAAATTATATTTTGGTCATTTACTAGCTAATAATTTGAAGAACTATAAGGCCGCTATTACATTATCAGATTTTTTATAAAAGATTTTACCAAATCTAGATCATAATACCGAATCTCGATCAAATTATTAAACTGGATAACGAACAAAATATAGGTATTTAATTTAAAAAGTTTAGAACCGCCGAATAGGTATTTTAAGCAGGTAAGAATAATTGTTACAAGCTATTTTAATTTCTATTTGGTTGTTCTTATCTAAGGATAAACAACTTCAATCGAACAAGTATTTAGTGATTTTTACTAGATAACGGAGTTGTACATTTAGACAGACTATATATTCGTTCTATACTAGGATCCTGTACTAGAAATTTTATCAAGGTCATCCGAGTTTACGGTATAGATCCGTTTCTATTTTTCATACAATAAATGTAAACCGCATGTCGTAACACGTTAACAATATTAAACATAAAGCGTTTTGAACTGTATTTGTATTTATGATTTCGGTTAGTTGTATAATAAGTATTTATTGTGCGGGTTTTATTTTTTAAATAAACTACACCACAGTAAGAAATTGACTAAGAAAAAAATGCAGCAATATCGTTCGGAATATCTAGTATAATCGAGCTAGGATGAAATCTAGTACCAATCGACGCCGTAACGAGGGCTTGGCGACAGAGACGCCCGTCACGGGCGCAGCTAAGTTTGGAGCGCAAAAAACGTAAAAAATTTAAAAAAAAACAAAAAATAAATAAATAGATATAAAGGGCCACTACTTTATATTGTATTTTTAAATTTTAGTCATTTTTGAGTTGGGCGGGCGCAAGTTCGATATTTGCCATAGGTGCTTCGTATCCTCGTTACGGCGTTGAGTACCATATAGAATAGCCTTAACAAGATAGGTGAATTGGAGATGTACCACTCCGATTTTGATAAATTTTCGATACGTTTTTAATTTTAAACACGTATCGTATTTTTATCGTCTGAAAAACGTATTTAGGGGCGGAATAGTTCTCCGAAGTAGAACATTTAATTCAAATCAATACTAAAACAATTTTTTGGATGAATAAAAACTATATTTAATTGCGATTCACAATCAAATTTATGGAGGCGAATCACCCCATTCGGTTTAAGATATACTTGTAAAATTCACATAATTATCACAGTCTTCGAAAAAATATAATACGTTGTACTTACAGCAGGTCAAAAGTAAATGTAGATGTTTTTGTATTTTTCTTAAAAATCTCTGCAAGGGGTAGGGGTAGGTATCTAATACTTCATCAATATAGCGTGATTCAGAACTTCTTTGAAAAATTATAACGGTATTTGCACCATGAAAAAATGAGTCGATTTTGTTTAAAGAAAATGTTTAAATTCTGAATTATTTGGCCGAAAAAAAAAATTAAATGTTTAGCTGATCGACTGAACCCCCACTTCGCGCTTGGCGTTACGTGACCCACAGAATGACGTTAAAGGTGCGCAGGTCAGTCTTAGCGCGACCTTATGTAGTGTGCGTAGTGTTTTACTTTGGTAGTTCACGTGCGTTATTCGTCTGCAAATAGTTGAAAATGGCATACGTGTATATTAATATGGAGTTGACTAATATGTCGAAGGACAACAAAATTCCGCAGCTGTAGCACGGTTATAAGCGCAACGATTTCCACATAGACAGATACCTCGCCCCGAAACGTGCACGAGGTCCGCGGATTTAAATTCACTCGATTTTTTTTTCTTTATGGACACTTGAAACAGCAAGTGCACCGTGCTGAAGTGGATACCGTTGAGGATCTGGGTGACCGGATCACAGCTGCTGTTGACATATTACGTTTGTAAGAGGAACGAGGAAAGGGCCTATTTGCGTTAATGCGTTAAACCTGGAATTAGATGGACCCGACTGTGTGTGCAGTTCGGAGGTCAACACTTCCGAACACTTAATGTAAGGTATGTAATACAACGCAATCTTTTTCGCTTTTGTGTCGCGATTGTGTTAAATGCAACCGTTTGTCGCGCTCACGAACGATCAGAAAACATTAAATGTCGCCATATTTAACACAAACGTGCTGCGTTGCAATATCCTGAGTGCATGGCAGGCGTTAGCGGTTAGTACAGTTGACCAAATTTTAGTGGCGTACACATATCTTGACAAACAACAAAATGTAAGTTCCTTCTTTTAACTTTTATTTTATTGCATGTGTTTTCGTTACACATGATGTACATTCCCTTAAAATTTTTCGGAAAAGTTCTGAATCGCCCTATATAAATCGCAAAACCGCATTAAAACGAATATTTCGAATTACAACACTGTTGTATGTTAATAAATCCATTATCTGTCAAAAAAATGTAGGTATTTAGGTGTGACATTGTCCCTTCTTCAAAGGTTTCATGTATTCGGGTATTGTGTGTATTACGTATTTGTTTTAAAATTTAAACTGCATTTCTGTGTAACGAACTTTTTAAAAAATTAAAAGCTTACTTTTTTCATAGTTAAATTAGCCTATTTTGTTAAAATTGTATGAGTCTATAATATAAACAATACCGGACGATTACGTTACATATTCGCGTTAATCCGGACTTTCGTTAAAATCCAGACAATTTCGAGCTTCAAATAGTCCGCATTAACGAGGTTTTACTGTAGAAGTTGTTAAATGTAAGTAAATTCAACTAAAATTTCTTGTTTCTATGGATAAGGACATTTATAATTTTAGCCGTAATTCTCGCGTATAGGTAAAAGTTTGAGGGCGAACTATTATATATACCCTTATAACATTTGAAATATTAGTAACATTTAGGTACATACATTATTTTGTCGAAATTGCTTTTAAAACTATATGTATATGTTTTATATACAATAGGTCGAAATTAAAATTACCTACGTGTTTTTGCATTTTCATTAGAAAGGTTTTGGAGCGAACTACTTCCATAATATTTTTAAATATTCGTAACAGTTAGTATAAAAAATATACATATGTGGTACGGCAGGTTGCAATTAAGGTTATGTGTGTTTGCATTTCCATTAGAAGCCTCTTCGCAAGGGATAACGCCATTGTAAGGGAGCACACAACCATTTTGTCGCGTATCGTCGCAAAACCATATTAAAATGAATCTTTATAAGATTTCTTTATAAAATTGCAGATATGTGACATGTATTTTACGCACTTGACATGTTGTTTGCCTCGATTTTCGGTCTCGGTGACTTTTTCACGCCGCGCCCGTAAAATATTTATATTTCACAACTTGTTGCGTAACTAACTGTTATATTGAAATACAATCAGCATTTAAATAAAAATAAAAATATAGTTTACTCGAGAATTTATTTAAAATGGATGTAATAACATTAATTTTTTCTATAAAAAAAATAAGTTTCTTCTTTCTTACTTATCGTTAGTTTTGGATTGCTTTTGTCGTTTTGCTGTATGTATAACCCTTCAAAACGTATGCGAGTCTAGACACAAACAGAAAATTCTTAATTCCAGTTTCACATTGTATTTATAGTATAATTTCAATTATAGAGACAACAACGTCATAGAATCAAAGGTTTAGTTTAGAGACGTTTCAGCTGTTACAGAAATTAAGAGACTACTTGATTTATATAGTTAATTTAGGCACTAAAGTGGCTACGTAGATATGTCTACATGTCTGAAACATTACTAAGAAATACTGTTATATTAACGTAGCTATGTATTAACATGTTGGACATTTTGATTTAACATAAGTAGACGTGTTTATAAAGCTGGATAACTTTTAACCTTTAAGTGTTGTTTAAGTGGTCGATGTTAAATTTTAAAGGTCAAACTAATTATAATTTGAAACGTGTATAACAAATTAGATATTTTCAAAGAAAAATCGAACCATTTTCAGACATTATAAATGTTCATTCATACGTTATTCAAGATAGGTTCCAATACACGTCATCAATAAAACCTCGTATTTTTACAGTACTAATAAATTGTAGTCTTTTTTTGCCATATCGAATATGTGTGCAGGTAAAACATCGATAAAATATGTCACGTTCAAAAATTTAAACTGAATATTACAAATATACAATTTAGTAACTTTTTATTGATGACGTGCATCGAAATCTATCCTGAATAACGTATAATTATACAAGTGATGAATTTTTGAATATACGTACATTTCTTCAAAATTTTCCTATAGAAAACTACAAAAAGAGCTTGTTATTAATTTTTTATCAAAGGAAATAATCCGTTTATAGTTCCACATTTTTATTACAGATACCTTTTTGATAAGGCAAGCGAGATGCTTTCTGTTTCTTCTAGGTGAAAAGCGCCACATAACGCAATTCGATAAAATTGGTCCATCGCGCAGAATCCCGGTTTTCCTTTGATTCTGCGTTGGACCAATATTCGCAACTATGGGGAAGTACTAATAAAAGACAAATGTGGCAGTTTCGAAGATTCAGTTAGTGCGTGTAGTCGTCTACTTAATCACACGTTGTGATACGGTAAGTCGTATTTTTACAAAATAATTTTTAACCGTTTTCATATAAAGTACATGAAAATTTCTAACAAAATTAAAGGCCGTAGTTTAAATTTGTCATTGCACGGTCATTTTTCACGTGTTTGTTTGTTTATTATTGAAAAACATGTTTGAATTACTATTTAATTTACATTCAAATATTTTTTTGAACTTTTTACCGATACATTAAATACAATTTTATTTTTCTTCAAAGTACGTTACTATTATGAAGAGATAAAACAGTTTCATTTTTAAGTTATTGGTTTATTTGGGTTAAGACGATAAAAATATTATTGCATTCTTAATATTCGTGCTATCTTCCTTTTCGTATTAAGTTGGAAAAAAAGTAATTTGAAATATCCGCGAAATTTAAATAAAATTGGTGGAAGCTTTTTAACGATTGAGAAATACGTTATTTTAAATTGTCATCAAAAATTTCAATAGGAAGTAATTTTAAACAAGTTACAAACATTTTAAGGATATTATATATATATATATATATATATATATATATATATGTTGTTAAATTGTTGAATTTTAATGTCGTTTTTGAAATAAGTTGCATAGTTAGAATATGTATTCAGTAACTTTTAACTATTTAATTAAAAGTTTACTAGTTTCCTAACGCGTGCGAATTTTTTATACGTTGTAAAAATATAGAAGAGCTTAATTACAATTTAAAAACTGATAGTGTTTAAGAAATGTTATAGTCTAATTAATATAAGTTTCTAATATAAGATCTGTAATCTTTTAACCCTTTCGCTACAGTAAACTGGCCGTCGCGCCGCACTGACGTATTATGTACAATTGAACAGAACTTCGTGTCTTAAGTACAGATTTAGCCGGCCGATTAAGTGTTAATAAAATTGTTTCAACTGATTTTGAAGATTATTGTAATAATCAAGTCACTGATGCATTTTCAAATGAGCATTTCATAACAAGCGTATGTATACGCCCGTAGTATATAATGAGCGTTTTAAGGTGGACGTATATAGACGCTCGTGGTAGCGAAAGAGTTGAATATCCAAATATAATATGGACAAGTAAAACTTCAAGTATTTCTCACTTTTCTTTAAATTTCAAGACACTTTAAATAAATATTTGATGTACAACTTTAAGGTTTTAAATCTCGAGTTAAGTATTGGCGATCCGCTACAACAAAAGATATTAAAATTATCCCGTACTTCAATTTTGTTGTTTTCTACGTATTTGTCATGATAAAAACACTAAAACGCATTTTCACAAAATGTTCGATAATGCTTAATTCAGGGAACTGTTTAAACAGTTTAAATTTAAAAGGGTTTAGGTAGCAACGAGGATAAGCTTCGTTCATTGGTTTTGTCATTTGTATAATACTTGCATTATGAGTATGTTTTAAATCTATTATTACCGTGGTAATCGAACATGTTTTTAATTACTTCAAACATTAAAATTCATAAAAATATGTCGTTAATTGTTAAAAACGCTTCAATTACCTAGTAATTTAGCTTTTAATCGAAACTTTACGCTATGCCGAGTACTATTTTGTACGCGAATTGGAGGTAGAATTTTTGTTTTGCTATAAGTGCTTTTATAATGCACTTTTATTTAATGGAATCCCTTTGTTGTGATTCATCATACATTTTTGATCTTGAAGAGGCTTTATATTTGGAGTTTAGTAATCACGATGGCATATTTCTTTCAATTTCCTACGCTTTTAAATAGAGCTTCTGCGTTCATTATTCTTAACCACAACAGCTTTATATTTTAAAGTTACGATTTTCTTTGTCGACTTTAATTTTGTTTTTCGCAATTAATTGTAATGCGGAATTTACACGATATGTCCCAAATTGAGTAGTATACCATGGGTATATTTCTCATTATTAAAAACAGATTTGTTTAAATGGGAAATGTTGTGCAGTTTTAAATGCTGATTCAGATTCCATTTAGAAAAAATTAAAATTCCGAACAGATTTGAAGTTATTTAAAAAGAAAAACGCTTGAAAATCTTTGAAAAGAGGAAAAAAAATTCTATTTAATCATGTAAAAATCCAATATGGTATCCATTTAAGGTAAGAAAGTTGCTATCAATATCTCGAAAACTGCCATCCTGAATTTTATTTTGACTTCATTTTTAAATTTACCGCATTAAATCAAGTAATTTTTATATTAAATATTTTTTCACGTCTTTTGTAATTACGGAGATATTTGTCGTTTTAAAAATTCGTAATTTTTAGTTTTTTTAGGAATAACTTCTAAATTGTACGTAATTTTAAATTTTTCTAAACGGAATTGCAATCATCACTCAAAACTGCACATCATGGCTCATTTAACAAAATCTCTATCTTTAATAGAGAAAGATACCCGTGGTATACTACTACACAATTTGAGACACACTGTATATAAAGCTAAGTTCGATTAATTTTTGATTTGAATAATAAATCAGAATGCATTTCATGTGTAGTATTTTAATAACCATCTAAAAAATCTACCATATTGGTTTCTGAAGTATCGTTTCCATTCATAGATTGTTCGGAATATTGTATAAGGCACAATGACAAACATAAAGTTGTAGAATATTCGCCGTGTCCGTGCTATGGGAATTTGTTCTCAACAGTTGTTTTAGCGTTTCCACACATACAAAGCTCCCAACATTGTTGGGCACAAAACTTGTATACGTGGAAACGAGGCTTAATAAACACAAAAAGGTCTCTGAGACGTGGATATGGTGACATCCCTCGATAATGTACGTCCATCGGACATCCCAAACACGTCCGTCCATCTCTTAACTATTCTACATCTCAGAGATGTTTTTTAAAATTATTTTGTTTTTTTAAACTATGTATTTGACTTTAAGAAAACAAAATAATTTAAAAAAACGTACAAACGATGTATTTGATTTTGATTTTATATGAGGTAGTTACTATAAAAATATAGGTTTAAAATAAAATATCAAAGCTTCTCCATTACTTAAAAAAATTAACGTGTAAATTTTGAGTGTAAAAAAAACGTGTAAGTTCTGCAACTCAACTTGTAGATTAATGTGCAGACTCTTTCAATTCGAGTTATTTGCATCACAAACCACATTTGTTAACGTAATAGAGCATGTGCGGTTTGAAATGTAAATTTGGCATTTGCTTTCGATTCGTTAAAAGTAAAATGAAACAAAAACGTTAACGCTATTAACATACCTAGTAAAATAAATTAATTTACAATACAAATTGATAAAGAAAATATTTTCATTGTAAATACATAGGTACATTTGTTTACACTAGAAAATGTTCAACTCATTGTTAAATTAATTTTATGGTCTTCCGAATAAACCAATATAGGCAAGTTTTCGGTTTGATCGTTTTTATGCGTTATCTAACGGAAACATTTTAATTGTTACAACACAGAAAGACAACTTTTTTTGTTTATTTAACGGCTTCGGCAGTCTCAATTTGCCAGTATTTGGTCAGCAACGACTTTCATAAACTTCCACGGACGAAAGAGGATTCAAACCTCCGACTTCTGGTTGCCAAGCGAGCGCTAAATCCACTTCACCGCCGCGGCTCTTTAAAAAGCAGCTGTTCCATGTTTTGTAGCGATTGTTTGTTGATTTGAATAACTTTGTACAACACACACATATATATATTTTTTTTAGATTAGGTACTATTTGTTTCGCATCCATACGTAAATTTGCTAACGATTTTTTTCGAGACGTTTTCAAGTAATACTTGATTTATTCTTATACCACTACCGAAGTAATATTGTGAAATATTTCATTGCGAATTACTCTTGGAATAGATTCAAATTTATTTTAATAATTTAACAAGATTTCGAAAAGGAAATAATTCGCACAAAAATTTGAAATTCTGTTTATTAACATTCTCGCCTTTTAATTAAGTTGACGCTGTTGATATTCACTTGGTTGTCTGAAATGTTTGCTCACTTTTCTATGTATAACCTATTTCATATTTGATTGTTTTTAGAAGAAATCGATACATAATTAAACATAAAGTATCAGGTGCAGTATCATCGCATTTACATTAATTTTTTTCAATTACTTATAAATAGAAATATTGTTGGAATAAGGTTGTATCTGTAAATTAGATATTTACGAGACTGCCTAACTTGTAACAGGAATGTGTCTGCAAATTAAGCTTTTAATTCAAAAGTACAGAAAAAGAGGGCGAGGGTTTCCAATATTTAAGACCGTTTTAATCTGATTAATTTGATTTATTCCATTGCTTTATAGTATTTAGGTTATTTTATATGTAGAAAATATATTAATTCAAATAATATTAAAGATTTTTCGAAAATTTTATTAATATAAAAACATTAATCTTCGTAAGTTATCCGTTATATATATATATATTTATATATATATATATATACACAGGGTGTATCAGAACGTATGTTATAGAATAATATAGTAGATAGAGGATATGAAAACAAGCATGCATTAAGTAATGTATGTCCGATCGTGCACCGATCACAATTAGACTATACAGTGTGTCTCATTTTCGCTGTATTTGCGGAATAGGTATGTCCATTATTATAAATGATAGAGTCGTAAGTTATAGGTACATTCCTGTTCTACATTTTTGTGCCGATTTTAATGGTCAAATAAAAAATTAGGTACGTGTCACTATTTGATTTCGAGTTATAAACGAAAATCGATTTTTTTGACTATTTCAAAAAGGTCTTATATCTCATTTCGTGGTCATAATCTATTTTTTACCAAATAATTCAGTTTCGAGTTATAACACAAATTTATATTTTTTTTAACGGCAACTATTATCGATTTTGGCATCTTCATAATGAGGGATTCTTAAACTTTTCAAAAATATATTCGCTCGCATCGAATATGCGATGATATTCTAGAGATCAGTCACTTTTCGACTAAGTTTGGTTTGGAACTTATATAAATAGCCGGTAATGCCTCAGTTCTAGCTAGTTACCCATTACCCATTTATACCGTTTACGTTCTTAAAGTACGGTGATATAAAAAGTGACAACTTTCGACTAGTAAAATAAATATTCGCGTTCGTCGCGCTGCCGTTATAAATAATTCAAATCGTTCCGTGTAGTAATATAAATAATTGTTAAAATCGTGTAAATAAATAAATAAATTTTTTGGATAAACGTTAGAATACTATTTCTGATTTTATTTATAATTGAGTGGGTCTATTGTGTGACAATGAATTTGGAATTAATGATTAATTATGTTCATAAAACAAGAATGTCGTAATTAATAAAGTTTCGTATCGGCGATGTCGCAGTTAGGGTAGGTATTTTCTGAAACTCAAACTTAATGAGCATAACGTTATAGAAAGAAAACAAAACGTGTTTTTTACAACAAAAATGTTTGAAAGTTAATGGTTTCTGTTAATTTTCCCAAAACTTTTCATAACGTCGTTGTTTACAAAATTTACATTGGGGAATCATCGGCGGTTTCTGTTGTAATACACCTACGAAGTTTTGGAATATAACTATCTACATTCTAGATAATTAAGATAATGATGCAAGGTTATCCCGATAACCTTTCTAGAATTTAGAAAGGTTATTGGGATAATCTCACATCATCACCTACTGTTACCGATTAACATTCGCCCTACAGCTTATCTCTCGATAATGTTTTTAAAGAAATAACAAAATTTACAATTACTTAATTTTATCTTCCCTTTCAATAATCAATATTAAATTGTTATATAAAGTCTATCTGTTTGTATTATCCAGAGCGGCACTTTTTTAAACGACTTTCGAATGTAAATCCATAACTGCCAGTGTTAATGGAGTAGATTTGCAGATTTATACGTGAGTAGGTTGTGAAGTAGCAGTTATTGAAACTTTAGCTTGAATACTTCTAGCTCGACCAAATCAATTACGTTCTAAAAACAAACACAACTAAGGACAAATCAAATTGAGATAAATGAACCGATTATATTCAGTTAAATATAATTTTTATAAATGAGTAATTTTTATTACTACGTTAAAAACATAATTCTGTTGTTTTTTTTTTAATTCCATCGTTGATTTTATTAAAGTTACTTTTGATAATGAGGAATTTAAACAATTTCCAATGCAGGTTAATTCGGAAATCTTATTGGCGATTAATTCTTGAAATAAGAATTCCAAAGTGTCGATCCCTTATTTTTATGAAAATTATATAAAAAGCCCAAAAAAGGTACGGTCTCATAAATTATACCTACTTATTTGCGGTAGGTAAATGAATTATTAGACGTAACGAGAAGAAGCTTTAAGGTTCTTAGTAAAATCAAGTAATTTTTATATTAAATATTTTTTCACGTCTTTTGTAATTACGGAGATATTTGTCGTTTTAAAAATTCGTAATTTTTAGTTTTTTTAGGAATAACTTCTAAATTGTACGTAATTTTAAATTTTTCTAAACGGAATTGCAATCATCACTCAAAACTGCACATCATGGCTCATTTAACAAAATCTCTATCTTTAATAGAGAAAGATACCCGTGGTATACTACTACACAATTTGAGACACACTGTATATAAAGCTAAGTTCGATTAATTTTTGATTTGAATAATAAATCAGAATGCATTTCATGTGTAGTATTTTAATAACCATCTAAAAAATCTACCATATTGGTTTCTGAAGTATCGTTTCCATTCATAGATTGTTCGGAATATTGTATAAGGCACAATGACAAACATAAAGTTGTAGAATATTCGCCGTGTCCGTGCTATGGGAATTTGTTCTCAACAGTTGTTTTAGCGTTTCCACACATACAAAGCTCCCAACATTGTTGGGCACAAAACTTGTATACGTGGAAACGAGGCTTAATAAACACAAAAAGGTCTCTGAGACGTGGATATGGTGACATCCCTCGATAATGTACGTCCATCGGACATCCCAAACACGTCCGTCCATCTCTTAACTATTCTACATCTCAGAGATGTTTTTTAAAATTATTTTGTTTTTTTAAACTATGTATTTGACTTTAAGAAAACAAAATAATTTAAAAAAACGTACAAACGATGTATTTGATTTTGATTTTATATGAGGTAGTTACTATAAAAATATAGGTTTAAAATAAAATATCAAAGCTTCTCCATTACTTAAAAAAATTAACGTGTAAATTTTGAGTGTAAAAAAAACGTGTAAGTTCTGCAACTCAACTTGTAGATTAATGTGCAGACTCTTTCAATTCGAGTTATTTGCATCACAAACCACATTTGTTAACGTAATAGAGCATGTGCGGTTTGAAATGTAAATTTGGCATTTGCTTTCGATTCGTTAAAAGTAAAATGAAACAAAAACGTTAACGCTATTAACATACCTAGTAAAATAAATTAATTTACAATACAAATTGATAAAGAAAATATTTTCATTGTAAATACATAGGTACATTTGTTTACACTAGAAAATGTTCAACTCATTGTTAAATTAATTTTATGGTCTTCCGAATAAACCAATATAGGCAAGTTTTCGGTTTGATCGTTTTTATGCGTTATCTAACGGAAACATTTTAATTGTTACAACACAGAAAGACAACTTTTTTTGTTTATTTAACGGCTTCGGCAGTCTCAATTTGCCAGTATTTGGTCAGCAACGACTTTCATAAACTTCCACGGACGAAAGAGGATTCAAACCTCCGACTTCTGGTTGCCAAGCGAGCGCTAAATCCACTTCACCGCCGCGGCTCTTTAAAAAGCAGCTGTTCCATGTTTTGTAGCGATTGTTTGTTGATTTGAATAACTTTGTACAACACACACATATATATATATTTTTTAGATTAGGTACTATTTGTTTCGCATCCATACGTAAATTTGCTAACGATTTTTTTAGAGACGTTTTCAAGTAATACTTGATTTATTCTTATACCACTACCGAAGTAATATTGTGAAATATTTCATTGCGAATTACTCTTGGAATAGATTCAAATTTATTTTAATAATTTAACAAGATTTCGAAAAGGAAATAATTCGCACAAAAATTTGAAATTCTGTTTATTAACATTCTCGCCTTTTAATTAAGTTGACGCTGTTGATATTCACTTGGTTGTCTGAAATGTTTGCTCACTTTTCTATGTATAACCTATTTCATATTTGATTGTTTTTAGAAGAAATCGATACATAATTAAACATAAAGTATCAGGTGCATTATCATCGCATTTACATTAATTTTTTTCAATTACTTATAAATAGAAATATTGTTGGAATAAGGTTGTATCTGTAAATTAGATATTTACGAGACTGCCTAACTTGTAACAGGAATGTGTCTGCAAATTAAGCTTTTAATTCAAAAGTACAGAAAAAGAGGGCGAGGGTTTCCAATATTTAAGACCGTTTTAATCTGATTAATTTGATTTATTCCATTGCTTTATAGTATTTAGGTTATTTTATATGTAGAAAATATATTAATTCAAATAATATTAAAGATTTTTCGAAAATTTTATTAATATAAAAACATTAATCTTCGTAAGTTATCCGTTATATATATATATTTATATATATATATATATATACACAGGGTGTATCAGAACGTATGTTATAGAATAATATAGTAGATAGAGGATATGAAAACAAGCATGCATTAAGTAATGTATGTCCGATCGTGCACCGATCACAATTAGACTATACAGTGTGTCTCATTTTCGCTGTATTTGCGGAATAGGTATGTCCATTATTATAAATGATAGAGTCGTAAGTTATAGGTACATTCCTGTTCTACATTTTTGTGCCGATTTTAATGGTCAAATAAAAAATTAGGTACGTGTCACTATTTGATTTCGAGTTATAAACGAAAATCGATTTTTTTGACTATTTCAAAAAGGTCTTATATCTCATTTCGTGGTCATAATCTATTTTTTACCAAATAATTCAGTTTCGAGTTATAACACAAATTTATATTTTTTTTAACGGCAACTATTATCGATTTTGGCATCTTCATAATGAGGGATTCTTAAACTTTTCAAAATATATTCGCTCGCATCGAATATGCGATGATATTCTAGAGATCAGTCACTTTTCGACTAAGTTTGGTTTGGAACTTATATAAATAGCCGGTAATGCCTCAGTTCTAGCTAGTTACCCATTACCCATTTATACCGTTTACGTTCTTAAAGTACGGTGATATAAAAGTGACAACTTTCGACTAGTAAAATAAATATTCGCGTTCGTCGCGCTGCCGTTATAAATAATTCAAATCGTTCCGTGTAGTAATATAAATAATTGTTAAAATCGTGTAAATAAATAAATAAATTTTTTGGATAAACGTTAGAATACTATTTCTGATTTTATTTATAATTGAGTGGTTCTATTGTGTGACAATGAATTTGGAATTAATGATTAATTATGTTCATAAAACAAGAATGTCGTAATTAATAAAGTTTCGTATCGGCAATGTCGCAGTTAGGGTAGGTATTTTCTGAAACTCAAACTTAATGAGCATAACGTTATAGAAAGAAAACAAAACGTGTTTTTTACAACAAAAATGTTTGAAAGTTAATGGTTTCTGTTAATTTTCCCAAAACTTTTCATAACGTCGTTGTTTACAAAATTTACATTGGGGAATCATCGGCGGTTTCTGTAGTAATACACCTACGAAGTTTTGGAATATAACTATCTACATTCTAGATAATTAAGATAATGATGCAAGGTTATCCCGATAACCTTTCTAGAATTTAGAAAGGTTATTGGGATAATCTCACATCATCACCTACTGTTACCGATTAACATTCGCCCTACAGCTTATCTCTCGATAATGTTTTTGAAGAAATAACAAAATTTACAATTACTTAATTTTATCTTCCCTTTCAATAATCAATATTAAATTGTTATATAAAGTCTATCTGTTTGTATTATCCAGAGCGGCACTTTTTTAAACGACTTTCGAATGTAAATCCATAACTGCCAGTGTTAATGGAGTAGATTTGCAGATTTATACGTGAGTAGGTTGTGAAGTAGCAGTTATTGAAACTTTAGCTTGAATACTTCTAGCTCGACCAAATCAATTACGTTCTAAAAACAAACACAACTAAGGACAAATCAAATTGAGATAAATGAACCGATTATATTCAGTTAAATATAATTTTTATAAATGAGTAATTTTTATTACTACGTTAAAAACATAACTCTGTTGTTTTTTTTTTAATTCCATCGTTGATTTTATTAAAGTTACTTTTGATAATGAGGAATTTAAACAATTTCCAATGCAGGTTAATTCGGAAATCTTATTGGCGATTAATTCTTGAAATAAGAATTCCAAAGTGTCGATCCTTTATTTTTATGAAAATTATATAAAAAGCCCAAAAAAGGTACGGTCTCATAAATTATACCTACTTATTTGCGGTAGGTAAATGAATTATTAGACGTAACGAGAAGAAGCTTTAAGGTTCTTAGTAAAACGTAACTTGAAATTATTCGTTTCTTCAACTGAAATAAAATGAACAATCCAAGCGTAAGGCATTAAATTTTGCCTTTGATGTTTTAAAAGGAATACCATGTTAGAATTCGTGAAAGACCGTGATCTGAAACTTATATATTTAAAACCGTTTAAAAGCAACTCTTGCCACTTACTCCATTAAAATTGTAGAACTTCAAGTAGTAAATTACACTTAGAGAAAGTAAAACTCATTATACTGTGTTTCTAACATCTTGACATATGGAGAAAGAAAACGGAAATTTATATAAACCGTACTGTAACCACGATAAGTACTTCAGCGATGTTGAAAAACATACAGGGAAAGTTTCACTATCTATTGTAAAAAAATTCTCGTGGATATAGTACATGGTGGGCCATAAGTCGCGTTACTATTTAAATAATGAATAACATCTGTACCGTTCTAATATTTAAATTGATCTTTCTACACAATAAACTATACAGTTAAGAGTTTATGTTCTCTACTCTTCTTTTCTTCGTTTTCTTCTTCACAAACACGGACCCTCTTGATAACATTTTGCATTACACTGGCCAATGTATTTTTTGTCTATAACCCGAATTTCTGATTCAAGGACACGAATAATGATGCTATGATAACTACTGGAGCTCGCTATCGAGAAATGTTAAAACTTTTATTCGTCAATCTGTTGAGAACACACCTAACTTATGGTGGCAACGAGATGGAGCTCATGCAGCAAGATTAATTTCATGCAATAACGATTTTGAATGGTCCACCCATTCGTTCGATTTTTTGTGTGGGGTTATTTAAAAGATCGTGTTTATGTCAATACGGTCCCGCATTATTCAACAGCTCAAGGAGAACATTCAAAACATACGGTCCGATTATCCTGTCTGATGTCCTCCCGCACTAAACAGTGACTTTGTGAGGATCATCCACAGACCTAGGGATTTTTGAGGACGGATTCCGAACTTGAAAATGGCGCATATAAGTGCGTTGTATGAGAACGATAAACCGCTGGTTTTCGAAGTAGAGTTCAACAATTTTGATCGTTTGTTTGAGCTGAATTTTTCAATCGTGAATCTCCAAAGTCTAAATTCCCAATATTTGAAACAAACCAACCAATAAACGGAATTATAAATTTGTTATTGACTGTTTCAATGGTAGTGTGACTTATGGCTTATACTGTAGTATTCACGTTTTTCGCTAGGTTCCGCTAAGTCCCGTTAAATGTTTTTATTGTTATTTTGTTTAATTGATTGATAACGAGTAGGGGATGAAACTAAACCAGTATTTCGATCAAAGGGATGACAAATATATGTGCCAAGTTTGGTGCAGATTCCTTAAAGCCTTTAAGAACCTGTAAAGAACACACACACACACACACACGCGCGCGCGCGCGCGCGCACAAACACCATGATACAATAACTATACAAGGTAAGATCTCGGGACGTTTCTGCGCATATTATGTGACGTCACTGAATAGCAAATAAGACTGAATAAGACCAACAAACACCGGTAGACATTTTCCGAATACTGATGGTACGGGTACATTGTCATAAGTATAATAAAACTTAGTTTCGGCGTTAATATTGTTTTTAAGTTTCATCATAAATTCAGTGTTGGGTTGCAACGCCGACAAGCAAAGGAAAACTTGTGAGAGAACAACTGCTTTTTTCCGATTTCCCCGCAAGGAACCTGATCGGATAAATTTAATGTTAACAATTCAAGAATTTGTTCGAAACATTTTCAAAAAGACGATATATTGAAAGAAATTTGAAGTACGAACTATTGAACTTGCCTAAAAATAGTCTCCGGTTGACATTAAAACCCGGGTCAGTGCTCAGTCAAAATCTACCAAGACAAACATCAAATTCAACGCCTGCAACTAACGATGAACGCAAAACACATCGTAAAAACGGGAACAATTACAGGAACAGCAAATTGTGTTGGTTAAAGAATGTCAAAGATAAAGTTGTAATTTATATCCAATTCATTAATTGTCTCTGAAATTGTGGCATGTGTTTTTCTTAATACCTAAATTATTGCAGATGTGCTGATGATAGCGAAATTGGTGGTGATGGTTTTATTAATTTAATAGTAGCTGATAATAATAATCAGAATAATGTCAATATAATGACAAAACATGTACCGTTTCAACTTATAAACTTTGTGGAAAATTCAAGTATGTATTTTATGTTGTATAACGTTTTTGATAGGTGTTTAGTTATTTATTATTACAGGTTTCAAAATAATTGCGATGGTTAGTGATTTAGTGCGTTGTAATACTTATTTGAAAATTATACTCAATAAAGCTGACCTCGTTAAGTGTTCTGAACAAGCAAAAGTGATATTTTTCCGCTCAAGACTTTACTTTAGAATTAAAGATTTAAATACAAAGTTGATTAACGCTGTTCTTACTAAAAAAACAACACTAAACAACAATAACAACAGCAACTTGTAAAAACAATAACTTAACCCATAAAACTTTGCTTTACATACATGATGTTACTAAACAATTATCAAATAACGCCAACAATATTCGAGACAAATATCAAACATATGTTCTAAATTAGACACACGTTGCTTTGGCAAATGCAAATGGTGAACCAGTGTTTAGTTATAATTAGGTAATGTTTTATTTACTTATTATATTATATTATGTACAATTCATAGCATTGATTGTAAAATATGTATTTTATAAATAAATTCATTATAAATAACTAAGAACTATAATATACATGCATGTTACGTTTCTCTATCAGATGCGGTTCTAGACGTACCTACAACCGCTTATGGAATTTTTGGCCGAATTACTATTCTTCTTTAAAAATTATGGTAATAAGCCAATAAATATAAACTTCGAACAACTAACAAACACCATAGATTTCATCTCTGATTAGAGTTATCTTCAAAATTGTAAAATTATAAAAGATGGAAACAAGTTAACAATTACAAAGTAAATACAAACATTTAAAACATCAGATTATTATAGTTTTACTAATAATCATATCTGTGAATGAAAAATATAATTAATTGTTAAGACTTCCAAATCGCACTAAAAACTAAAAAAACTAGATAAATTTTCAAGTGTTTTCAAAACCACGAAATATGGATTATTTAATCAATTTTTATTCCATATAATTTCTATCTATCCTACATCGGTTATAATTTTTACTAATTTTAAATTTCTGCGTTTGCCGCGTGCTATTTCTCGCCAATGACGTCACTGCGCAGAATTGAACGTGTTTAGAACACTCCGAGCTCCTACCTTAGTAAGTTATTGTACCAGGCACAAACACATACCCACGTTGACTTTTATCATGTTTTTATACATATCGGCGCAGTTTTTCCAGAAGGGCGTAACCCACAAAAAGTAAATTTTACAGGAGAGCACATTTTGTTGCGTCGCGTAGTTATAAGAAGATACGTTCAGCGGAAATACAAATCGATTTTCCGGTGGAAAAAATCGGAATATTGTTATTAGATTTTAACTCATGATACCTTTGTTTTAGATGCATAAGATAGTCAAAATAACTCATTTTCACAAAAGGCGTGGGTTACGCCCTTTTGATAAAACGCCATCGATATAATTATGAATAAATACACAAAAATCTCACATTACTGGGCAATGGGATGTTTTTTAAAATAAAGTGAGTTTTAGAAAAGAGTGTAAAAAATATTAGTAGAAACTACTAACTTTATTTTGATTACTCGGATGACCAATTTTAGCGTTGTCCTTAGTTACTCAAATTTACGACATTTCGGTAGGTAATGTTCATATTTCTGTAATTTGTAGTCCTCGGAACTTTTAATACTTTTTTTTTTAATTCGACTTACAATTAGGCAAGTCTCCGTTAATCACAAAAAATTGTTATTAATTTTTCGAGCATTAGTCGAGAATGAGTTTCGTTTAAGAATTTCAGCCTTAGTTTTGATATTCTTTTAGACTTCATCTTACTGATGAAGCGCAATAAGCGTGTTTTTATCGTTTTACTGACCTAAATTGTTCTGTCGCTAATTATTTTACTAATCATGAAGCCATTTAATCTAAAAGCTTAGGAACGATAAATTCGTAAATGCGTAATAATAGGTGTCGATTAATTGCATATTTAATATGCTAAAATGTATTTAAATTATCCGTAAGGAATTAAATTAAAATGCGGAATATCAAATTTCCGAGCAAAGCCAAACAAGAGAAGGGGCTAATTAGAAGACTAATATCATTTACACCAAGAAAATGTAACAGTCTAATTTCGAGTACTACTAAATTAGTTAAATACCTCTACAATTATATTAATCGGAGGTATTTGGAGATGGTTGTACGAACAGAAGGTGTAAGTATTGTTTAAATGAGCAACTGTGAATAGTGCGTGGATTGTTACCGGAATTAATTTAAAGTAAAATAGTTGAAAATTGAGAGGATTTCACGATGTTAGGGAACCGCCACGACACTCGGAAATGATGGCAGGATGCTGGGAAGAATATCTCGAACTCCCGTAAAAGTCCTTTATACGAACTGAATACAGAAGTAGCACTATCTCTATCCCACGTAGTAGAAATCAATCATTTTTGAAGAATCCAAAAGCGTACGAATTCGTTTAATATATTTTAAAATGTAAATCCGCACATTTATCTTTTACTACGGATTGAAATATACGTATAACATGACACGCATTTGTCTAAACAAAAAATGCGGAAATAAATCCTTAAATTAATATTAATGAAAAAATTCGTTTAATTTGTTCAATTAAAACTTTATACGGGGCAAATCGATATTCACTCCTCGGCGCTTGGATATGTATTCTACAATTAAAAGTAAGACAAAATGAAGAATAACTAAATCTCGAAAGCAAAGCCGTTTTCGGGGAATTTTGAAAAGAAAATTTCACATTTGTAATTTTTCGTTTAATTATAACAAACTTAACTGCATAAAAGTTACTTGAAATATTAAAAATGAAGAACCTTCTGGATCGTGATAACCCTGAATCAGCAAAACGTCACCATTTTCGTCAATACACTTTTGCAATCTCTTAAATTTTTCCGAAAACGGCTTCGCTTTCGGGATTTTGATATTCTTCATTTTTGTCTTCTTTTTAATTGTAGAATATATATCATCTTAATGAAAATTTTGAAAGTTGCAGGTTCAAAATATGTATATTTTTGTAACTTGTTGAACATACGAAAAAATAGTGTAATAAGTAATATGGTCAAATTATAAACGTAAAAGTTCCATAAATAGTGGAGCCGTTGTTTTTATTAGTGCAATTAGTGCACACCCTTGCAGCGAACTATAATAAATGGGTTGTGTGCCCATAAATTACAGCAGAATCTCCCGTATTCAAAACAGCAAATAATTTCAGAGGAACCACTTCATAAATGAAAAATTTGAATTTTATTGCGGGTTATTTTTGGTGAAACGCGAATTAACCGCGTAAGTCGGGGGAGCCACTGTGCAGAAAAACTTAATTGAGTTTTTCCAAAATTGAGACTTTTGTCCTTTATTTCGAATTTGTGCGGCTTGCGTACTCTAATTCGAAATTTTTCTTACCCCTTTATTTCGAATATGGGAGGTTTTGCTGTATTAAAATAAGTTTGGATTGGCGTTAGTTTTTTTTATAATATAATGTATTGTAAAGAACATTAGTAATAGGTATCTTTCCTATCTATTTCGATCTTTCCAACTATTAATTCCAATAAATTAGGTAAGTGTTTGCTTTTACGCTTGAATGAAAAGTCGCACAATTCTTTTGAAACGAATTTTAAATCGCAATTAAAAGATCGAAAATAAAATAAATTGTTTTGAAACGTTTTCAATCGTTTCCTATACATTTGTAGTTTGATATTTTTATGTTTTCCCATATATTTAAAAATCTGTTGTTTGATAGGTACCATCAAAAGAATAATTTTTTTTTTGTTAACCTGGTAAAAATAATAAATTATTTTTAGTAATGTTTTGATATCGAACTCTATTTTTTTTTTAATTTTGAAACGAAATAAGAGATTTAACTCTAAAAGTGTTAAAAGAATAGCGCGGCAGTTTATTATTAGTGATATCGTCGAAAAGATTCCCCTTTCATTCGAATTGTAATTTAGAAGCGAGAAAGCCGACATATTGAGATAGCTGTGATGAAAAAGCTTTAGGCTACCCAGATAGCGATGTAGACGTGTATTGATTACGTATAAGTCGAGCTTACGTGATTGTTTCTGAAAAAAAATCATCACTTTCACTGTCCACTAAGAACTAGTATAAATAATTATCTGTTTCAACAATTTTGTTTATATACATTTAGATAATTAATGTGTTTGCTTTGTTTCAGATCTAAAGAAAGATTTCTTAACAAATGCAACTTTCACGAATAAAAATATTCGTCTGCCAAAACTCGTTGGAATAGAAACGTTTTCGACAACATCCGTGTGAAATCGAAATGAAAAATTTTTTCGGGTTTTTTGCGTTTTTCTTATTTCGAGTAATATTTTTGAGAGGGTCTTCGGTGACTGAAAAACATGAGATTGCCGTATCGAATACAACTACTCCAACATTTGTCAAGCTTCCCACTTTAATTTATTCGGAGAGTACGGAAGCCACCGAAGTTATTACTCAACTTAATACAATTTCCACTACTGTGACCGCTGCAACAACAAAACCAACTGCAAAAATAACAAGTAGCGCGGCACCACCTAATCCAACCACCACGAAAGAAAGCAAACAAGATTATTTAATACCGTATAAGATGCTTTCTCAATTGGAAGAAAAATTGCAAGCTTTATCTTGCGATTTGCCACTTCTACCGAGCGAATCTCGACTTTGGAAAGGAAACGAGACTCATGAACTTTTGTTGCCGCTAACGGTAAGTGGCGTTTTACATCTCTCATAACCGCTAATTTCCTCTCGTTCGACATTCGTAAATGCAATATTAAGAATCAATTTTACTACACCAATTATATTAACTTGATACCTTCGCTCTCTAGAGACGATGATTACTTCTTAACAGCCCACCTCTAAATATGACCAGTAATACTGAGAATTTTTGACCACCTTCATAAAAATATGATCGGCTTAAAGAGGTTTTACTGTGACTTAAATTTCAAAAATGTTAAATGACTATTTTTATATGTTGTAGTAATTATTGCCGATTATTGGAGAATGAACGGTTTTGTTTGTTCAATTTTTAGCAAACAATTTGTTTTCGCATTTTCGCAACAATATTTCAACTACAGTAGAGAACCGATTATCCGAAAACCGGTTATCCGAAATCGAAATTTCAGGCATCGGAACCTGTAAAAAAAGTATATTTTTAAAAACATAAAATTGCAATAGCTAAACAATATTTTCTTTGTTATCAAGTTTTTTTTAATAAACACTATTTCATTTGTATTTATTTACATGTTTATATAAATAAAAATATGTAATATTTTTCAATTTCAATAGGTACGTATTTTGTACCTATACTGTTTTATCTTTGATTCTATCCGATTAATATTGTGAGTAATTTTTTACTAAAATATATGTTGTTATACATCGTTGAAAATTCCATTTAACTATGTAAAAATCTAATGTGGCGTCCATTTACGATAAGAAAGTTGCTATCAATATCTCGGAAACCACCATCTTGAATTTGATTTAGACCTCTTTTTTTAAATTTATCTAATTAAATCAACTAACTTTTAAATTAAACATTTTTTTCATGACTTTTATAATTACGGAGATATTCCTCTTTCTAAAAAATCGCAATTTTCCGTTTTATTTGGAATAACTTCTAAACTATTCGAAATTTTAATTTCTTCTGAACAGAATCCCAGAAAGATACCCATAGTATATACAGGGTGAGTAAAACGTCCTGCATAATATTAATACTTTTATAAATATCAATTTTATAAAAAAATGCTTTCTGCAAAAGTTATTTATGATATAAAACTGGACAATAAGGTGAACTTGAAAATGTCATGTACTTTCTCGTTTTGCCGATAGGGCGCTAAATGTGTGTTTTTTTTTAATGGATACCCATAGTGTTTGTAAAATTTATGAAAAGGTCATTTTCAGGTGACTGTAATAACAAAATTATTTTATGATTACTTAAGGACATTTTTGTGAAAATTGTATTCAAACTTTTTTTCACAAAAATGCTGTTGCACACACTAATATAACTAATATACTACTCAATTTGGGACACACTTTATAGTTATGGAAAACAATCATTCAGTTATCTTTTTATTGTACGCCTGACAGTTCCTTAATGAGAATGTTGACTTTTTGAATGTCAAATCGATTTGTTGTGATTTCAGAACCTAGCTAAATTTGTTACACTAACCGAGCAAATGTCGATAGTACTACAGAAAGCTGTCGTGGCTTAAATTTAATTAGCGAATGTCTCGAAACTTGTTAATTAATTGTAGGCCAATATGAACAAAATACCTATATCGCTTCCCGCGTGTATTCTTTAGTGTTATACTGACAAAGTTTCGAGTAAAATTTTCAGTTCTACTTTATATAATATTTTATTCCTACAGTATAGAAGAAAAAAATGCTTTTACTAAGGTTTAATCTAATTTGTTTCAGATTCCGGCGGAATGTCAAAAAAATGATTTTTCCCCAAAGACTGCCAATTTTACAACAATTTCAAAGGGCAATTGTTTATTTACGAATTTGAGCTGGGAAGCTGCAATTGAAATACAAAGTGGCGACGTTCTTTTAGTCAGGATCGATGATTCTCAACTGGTTCAACAGGAAATGATTATTAATAATACGGACAATCAAGACGAAGATACTGAACGGTAAGTTTTATTTAAGAGCAATTTTATAAAAGATATTCATTGACAATCTAAAATTTCTACTTACACCACCATTTGCTTTATCCATCAAAAATCATACTATGTTCGTAACAATTAAATATGACTAATTTCGATTAAGGAAAAAATATGAATCTCACATTTAAATAAAAAGAATGCCAGTATGTTAAGTACAAATTTTCGTCATATTTTGCAGAAATTTGAAAAATAAAACATGGGCTGCGGTTGGAATTTCATTTCCTCGGCGTGATACCGAACGCGTTAAATTTATTGTGAGATTTTTGAAAAGTATTTGTTGCGTGGGAAAGCGTTATCCCTAAATAGTTAAAGGAATTTATCGATAATGTAATGATTGAACGAAAGAAATGTGATAATAATCATAATACCTACGAACGGACCAGAAAATTTTGTTGTTGTAGTTATTCACATGTGTTTTAATACAAACTAGGAAAGACGATATAATAAAAATATGTATTATTATGTATTCATATATTTTCCACATAATTTCTAAGTAAAAGCTTCAAATAAGTATTTGACGGTAATTCCTTTTAAAGAATATTTTTAATATACAGGGTGATTTTAAAATGGCGCACCACCTCTACAGTGCGTTATAGGGAACCGTTAGTGGAGCTCAGGAAAAATAATTTAAAAAATCTTGGTCAGTGATTAAGTGAAAAATAAAGAGGTAAAATAGAGGACTTAGCTTCTTTGCAACATGAAATAATTTTTCATTAACGTTATGTGCCCTTTATTGTTACCCAATAAGAAAATAGGTTTAAAACACGTGTTTTACGTGTAATTTTAATTTTGAAAATTCAATTTCTTTATGAAGGTGTTATAAAAATGAATTTGGCAACGATGTTCAAGAATTGTGGAAAAACGATAAAGTTAATGTATAAGTATTTGTCATTTTTGACGGCAATTCAATGACAGATATAATGATTTGATGTAATAATGGACTTGATACATAGTCATTTACCAGACATGTTGCTAAATTTACAAAAATACGAAAATATAACAGATGGAAATGCTAGAATGTCTAGAGAGTTATCACTCTACTAGGTCATTTACGGCTGCGAGTTCGAATCCCGTTACAACCAAGGACATTTGTGAACGTAATATAAAAATAGGAAAAGCAACGTCCAGGTATGTTACACTACCAGCATAGAAAACAAGTGCTGGACACCATTAGTATCCAGGAGGATACTTCCTGTGGAACATCATAGCATACCGACGCCGTAGCTAGAAATATGGGTTAAGTTTCCGAATCCATAGAAAGAAAAACAACACATAGAATTTTTTATTATTATTTTTTTAGACACAATTAACAGTCTCTCACGACGAACTGTAGCGTTGGTGCGCCATTTTGGAATCGCCCTATAGAATCCCAATCTCTATCATTAAAATTGCCTTCGAGCTTATCAAAAATGATTATAATTTTCAGCGCGAAACCCAAGCTGCGTAGTTTCAAGCCCAAAACCAAAACGAAAAATAATCCAAATGTGGGCAATTAAAAGTGTACGTAAACGTATTAAATACTAATTTACTTAAATATCACTTATACGTGGATTAAAATTGTTCTGTTAACTTAAACTAGTCAATATAACATCACATTTATAATTGAGACTCGCAGAAATTCCACAAATTATTTGAAAAGATCGTTGCGCAATTAGTTCGGAATTAATAAAGTGCCGACAACCGTGACGTCATGAACTGAAATATTAATGGACATGTCCATTTAAGGACTAGAAATGGACCGAACGCGCAACACATCTACAATTATTCTAAAAAAATTCAAATTCATATACCGTACGTCGGAAATTAATTATCAACGTAAGTCAACGTAATTATATTGTACTTTCATAGTAATATTTGGCAATTCTAAATGAATCTAAACAGTTTTTTCGAGGTTGAAATAACTGTAGGAAAGTCAATAAAGAGTTACGATTACTAGCAATTTTATCAATTGTATAATTTTTAAATGCCTCGTTCTTTTATTAAATCGGAAAAATCTTCTTTATCGAGAATCTCTTCAATCATGCGATAATATCTAATGAAATTGGAGCATCAACGACATGGACGTAATACGTGTCGCGCTCTCTTATTACACCCGTAGTACACTCGTTTCGATTTTAATTACATATACAGTGTGTCCCAAATCGAGTAGTTTTCCATGGGTATCTATCTTATTATTAAAAATAGATATTTCCTTAAATGGACATGGTTGTGTAATTTTGAGTGCTGATTCAGATTCCGTTTAGAAAAATTTAATATTCCGAACAGTTTCGAAGTTATTCAAAAGATCCCCGAAAATCGCGATTATTTAAAAAGACATATCTCCGTAATTCTAAAATACATGAGGAAATATTTAATATAAAAGTTACTTGATTTAACGAGATAAACCTAAAAGTGAGATCAAAATAAAATTCACGATGGCGTTTTCCGAGATATTGATAGTAACTTTCTTATATTAAATGAACATTTTATTAGATTTTTACACGATTTTGTAGATCTTGTTTTCCTCTTTTCAATGATTTATAACAATATATGTTTGAGTAAAAAATTATTCAAAATATTAATTATTGTTTTATTTTGTGTTTGTTTTTTGTAGTATATTAGGAGATCGTTTAAGTAATTGGTCCTATAATACTTCTTTCATGAAAACTTAATTGTTCAACGGTATTTGGAAATTCTTAAATTAATTGTTATTTTGGTATTTAGTAATACCTAGCTGATTTGTTTTTAATGAATTTGTTAATAAAATGAAATTTACGTGTATTTGATTTAAAACAAAAACAGATAATTTTAGAATAGTTTTTTACTCAAACATACGTTGTTATATATCGTTATTAATAGAAAAAATTCTATTTAGCCATGCCAAAATCCAACATGGCATATCCATTTAAGATAAGAAAGTTGCTATCAATATCTTTAAAACCGCCATATACAATTTTATTTTTAAGTTTAGCACATCAAATCAAATAACTTTTATATTAAACATTTTTTCATATCTTTTATAATTATAGAGATGTGTCTTTTTAAAAACCGCAATTTTCAGTTTTCCAGTTTTTTTTTGAATAATTTCTAAACTGTTCGGAACTTTAAACTTTGCTAAACGGAATCTGAATCATCACTCAAAACTGCACAACAATATCCATTTAACCAAATCTCTATCTTTAATAATAAAAAAGATATTACTCAATTTGGGACACACTGTACATATCTTATGGTATAAATATCTTATGGAATAAATTATATTTACATAAATAATCGAACATAGGTAATTCCTTAAATAAAAAAGTACTACTGATGAAATCAAGTCGAATAACATACAAACTAAAAATAAGGAAATGTTTTTCATCTTGATAAACGATTCATTATAACGAATAAAAGTGATAAATATAAAAAATAAGATAACAAATTTCTTATGTGCCAATAAATTTTAAGTATCTTTGATACTAGTATTTTAGAGTTACTAACCAAAGTTGCGCTTTGAACGATACCTAAAGGGTCTCAGGTGATCGTTCTAAAACTTGCAAAACTCGAATTGCAACTTATTTTCCCAAATACTTGTGAGGTTTTTCAACACCGACAGTTTTGTAACACCACCTTCAAACTTATTAAATCTGTAGTTTCTGATGTTTTTTTTTAGTTTAGTTGAAAACGAACGCGTTATCGTTCAGTACGGTTTCAAAGTTGGAAAATATTAACTATTATAATGTCAATTACTAATTGTAAAATTATTTTGATACTTATATGTTATCAACGCAAATTGGCGTTAAACTTTAGCGAGTTTTATTTTTATTCATAGCAATACCAAGTAAAAACTTCATTATAATTAATTGAAATTAGTAATTATATCATAGTTAAAGTGAGAAGAATTTTTTCAAAAACGATACAAAGCTTATTTGTATATAGTTTATTTTTATTTCAAAATGTGTTTGAAATAGAAAACAAATTGAATTAATTCAGACATGTTTTTAATGACAATGATGCTAATGCTGATGGTGCTCTTCTTTGTATTCAAGATATTTCTAAATTTTTATTTTTCTTCTTTATATGAATTTAACTTGTATCATGATTTTTCATTTAAAATAGTCCGTAAATTTATTTAAAAATTTTTAGGAAAATCTAAAAATACTCTTTTCCCCAAATATATCAGGAAAATATCGATGAAACCTTTTGCAACGAATAGAAATTGTCGTCGAACGTTTCAAATATTTTCAAAAACATTCAAGGTTTCTATATGTATTACAACTTTTGGTTAACGATTGTCCATGGATGAGATCATTTTTTCAAATACTCAAATTCAGAATTTAACACATAAAAATGCTTCTCGATTATATGAAAGTGTTCATTTTTTACATCATGTATTATCAATACTTTTACACTCCTAATTTTCGTTACACCGATTTTTTCATAAAAATTTAAATAATTATTCATGTACAAAATTTTGAACGCTGTAAGAAAAAAAGTGGTAAAATTTGGAAACGCAGGTCGTACAATTTTTTGTGTCTAGCATATTTGGGATACGTTCCTTTTTTTCCCTTATATTCCTTACAATCTATCATCGAAAGAAGTTTCCTCTTATTTTGGAGCCGTTCTCAAGAACGTCGGGACACTAGATTGTTTTTGACGTTCGTAAACTTTAAGGATAATAATATATCTACACTAATCAAATAATTGTCAAATTGTTTGACAGTGAATACGGCAAATAGAATGTCCAAAATCAAAACATTGGAGGACCGACTTTCAAATTTTTATACGGTTAATCATGCGGTTATCGCAAAATGTTCGAAGAGTTTGTGATTATAACCAAAATATCCATATGTCAGTAGATATATAAAATTATGATGGATATGAACATGTTTTTGTTGCGTCTAAAATGAAATCGTTAAAATGAATGTTGATATGTTGTATCTTGGGAGGTGTTAATATATTTCATTATGCAAATCAACTGCAGCCGTCGTGATGGACGTAATGCATTAAAAATAAGACTCACTCGTGCATGACGCTCTTATTTATTTATGTATTTAAATGGCATTAGGCATTTCATACCTACGACAAGGAGCCGTGTGACTCAGATGGTCAGCCTTACGGACTGATCTTCTGGCGCATACACGGTTACGTTTGTGAACGTAATACTAACACTCGCGCTAACATGATTTAGAATCAATCCCAAAACAGGACTGGCTAATTGGCTCGATCCAAAGCCATAAACATAAAAAAAAATGTATACCTATGGTACTTGCGCTGAAAAGCGCAACAAAATTGGAAACAACACAACGTGCCACGAAAAGAGCTTGGTATAACCTTAAGAGACAAAATCAAAATACAGAAACTGGACGATGCACGAAGACCACCAATGGCATATTTAAGACCGCGAGATTGAAATGGAATTGAGTTGGACATGTTGCTCGCAAATCGTCAAGTAAACGGACGAGTCGCATCGTGAGATGGCGACCAAGAACAACAAAAATAAGTGTCGGGCGACCACAGTAGCGATGGCTAGACGACGACAATGAAATCGTTGAGAATACATGCTACCAAACCGCCCAGAATGGGGCAACTTCACAAAATCTAAGGGAGGCCTATATTCAACTGTGGGTGAAAAAAGGCCAGTAAGAGATTAGACATTCGACTATATAATCAGATACACTGTTAATGCAACGGTATCGGTACGCGGCGTTCCCCAGTGCTTATCCATCCAAATACTAGTCGTGATCCACCGGTGTTGAAAGTATAATATACTTAGTTGTTATTTTCCTTTTTTAAATAACTATGAGGAGCCGTTTGGTCTAGCGGTTTAGTCTAAGGACTGGTCTTTTACCGCCACCACACGGCTGCGGGTTCGAATCCCGCTGCAACCATGAACGTTTGTGAATGTTAATAATAACCCGTACTAACTAATCTTAGCAAACACACCAAATTAGATTGGCTAATTGGGGATCCCAAAACCATAAATAAATAACTATGGCATTTACATGATATTGGTCATCTATGACATGATAGTCTTATTGTGAAATATATTATAGGGGCATCTAATACATTCGGGCGCTTTTGGAATATTTTTAAACCGCGTTCCTGTTTGGTCTCGATTGGAACATGATATATTGCAAATTTATTTTTCTTTAATAATTATATAACAATATTTGTTATTAATTAAATTTGTTATCTAGTAATTAAAAATGTAAAACTTAATAAAAGAAAATTGAATACGACGTAATTGTTCCAGAGTAATGCACGAACCGCCGACTGCCGTTTACCAAGTAACTAGAACAGGACACGACCATTGCGACGTGACAGAGGGAATACTTCTTGACATAACACCTTTAAAAGTGGATAATCGCAAAGTAGTAACCCTTTACGACAAGGATTTAACAGAGGGCGTTAACCTCCTTATCGGTAAGCAACGCATTTCTCATTTTTGTAGAAGACTAGAAAGAACTGCTCACTTTATGTAAATTTAATATTTCTTAATCTTATATAAATTTGAGTTTCTACACGAGTAGCAAAATGAAATGAAAAACTGACAAATTTGATTATGTCGAAAGCTGGAATACACTTTCTAGAAATAGATTTTTTCGCTCATCCAGCTACTTAATTTTAATCGAATTATTATGGGGCGACTAAGTTATTGCGTCAAAGTACGCGGCAGTTCAGACATAATTAAATAACTTTAATTACTTAAATATTAAATGCCGTGAAAGTTCTTTCGTAATTTAATCCTTGTTTTTATATTTGGCGTCTATAATGAGTTTATTATAGTACCGAAATCAGTGCTATAATAGCATCTATTACGACACGCAACTTTTCATTTTTCTAAGTTTGTAACATTAAGCGTCACATCATAAATTCCTAATAAACCTAACCCAAAACATTAATATTTTGAATTAAATTGACATATACATAACTAACGTATCACCAACGACAATAAAATTACGTAAATTCATAATATATGAATTTTTTTTAATTTTAAAGTGCGTTAAAAACACGCTTTATGAAACTTGTACTTTAATATACTGTTATAATATTAGAAAAGGCCCCCATATGTATGGTATAAGTATGTGTCTAATAACTTTTCCTTTCTGTTTTAAATTTTTTATTAACGTTTAATTAGTACCTGCAGACGAGGAAGAAGCTTTTAACAAACACTCCCGTTTTCCTAAATTTTATTATTATGTAAAACTACATACTTATGTATATAACGACCAGTTAATGCTTTGTAGATTATTTTATAATCTGGTTATCAAAATAAGTTTTTAATTAATCACCTTCGAGGTAAAGAGGCAGGGATTTTATCTATCTCCCTATTTCAAATATGTATTTTAATATGGATTATGGTTGTTATATCAAATATTTACCCACTTATTTATTTAAACCGAAACTGTTATACATTTACAAGTACAAGTTGATTTAGGATGATTGTAAACACTTCTCTCGCATTTTATTTTCCATTCAATTATATGTTGTATTTTATTGATCTTCTATATTTGCTACAACGCTACAAATAAATACTCTCACTCAATTATTACTACAATCGTATACAGGGTCGCTGATAAGTATGGAAACGGTTGATTATTTTCTAAATAAGTTATCTAGCTTTTTTCGTTTTATAAATTTTAATCAATCCTGTATAATTATTACGCTTTTTTATTTTTTACAAAACAAACTATTGTAAAATTTAATAATACTCATATATAGCTTTGTATAGCTTTTATAATAAATATCCATCATTCGGGCTCTTTTGTGTCAATTTTGGAGTACTAGTGAAAATAATTTTTAAATCTCGATATATCGAAAACGGTTAAATTTAGGTCTATGGCGTAACATGAATTATTTGTAACATTTTAAAAAGAATTGAAATATTGAGTAATATATAGGGTATTTTAATTTAAAAAACGCAACTTCGTTTTGGCACGACTTTGTGACCACTTTTGTACAATTAATTTTTCGTTATTGTAATAGATTTTTAACAACCCTAAAACTTTTGTATTTAACACTTTTTACTAGCTGTCTTACTTTAGGAAATAATCGACCATTTTCATACTTATCAGCAACTGTGTATACGCATATATGTATAGGAATTTTTAACATTTATCATTAATTTCGTAACTTAGAAAATTCGTAATCTGTCTTTCATTTCTAATCTCTAAAAGAAATATTTTGCAATCAATGAAAAATGATTAAATAATTTTAGAAAATTAAATTTAAAAAATACAATCGCGGAGGCTAAAGTCTTGGAACATTGTCATGGTCATCGTGGAAATCTTGTGTATTATATGTCCAATAAGTTTCGTTGTCCGAAGAGTCGTGAGAGGTAAACAACTTATTAAGCACACGAACGTTAGTCTTCATTTTGTGCAGGAGGTTGCCTTCGAAATGTTGTCGTTGAAATCGTGGCTACGTGAACCTGCTCAAATTCAACTTTTTCAAAATAAAGAACCGAAGTTCGAATGATTAATAAGTTGCCTACCTCTCGCGACTTATTGACGACAAAACTAACTAGACACGTCGTACTAAGTGTACAATTTTTTTTAGTAGTTAAGCAGTTAAAAATTATGAACGTTTATGCTCAATCAGTTTTTGGAATAATCTTACCATTTTTTTGTGTGGCAGGTTGTTCATATTAAAATCAAATTAGTGCGATTTGGCGTTATAAAGGTTGATTATTTTTTTAATTTTAGGCTTTCCATAAATGTAGGTATTATCTACCTACAATTCGAATAAATGGAGCGTTTGTTCAAAAATTTAAAACACGTTTCCGGTCGTTTCGTAATGCTGTTTTATTTGTTCAAGAGCTGTTAAATTGAAAATGTATTTTGTCGCTCTTAAAAATCTTGTTACCAAAGGCCTAAGGACATTTAGATATGCGGCTATATTATTTCAATTTTTAAAACACAAATGGCCGACTATATACGATGAAGAAATCGTTTTTCGTATTTTAAAAAATATCGACGTTGACAGTTTTATATGTAGGTATAGTAAATCGTTTTCGATGTTATTGGAAATGTTGGATGAGAATAAAATTGTAGGTAATACATCATTTTGAATTTAGTCTTTGAAACTTTTAAAATTCCAAAAATTAGATATATTTTCTGAATACGTCCTGCAAAGTTCCAGAACGAGAAATACCTAAGAGTATTATTTTGTTTTTTTTTATAGTAAAAAATAAACACGTTTACAACAACAAAATTTCAACAAACTATTATTCGAGTTACAATATAAATCCTAAACTGATGTTTAATTTTGAATTTTGGAAATTATGAAATATTTCGAAATTTAGACTTAATCGAAATGTAAATGAGCCGTTTTTTGTTGGCCTGTAACTACGTTTTTAGAATATGTTAAAAAGTTTTATACCTATACTGTAAAAAATGCGATGAACCGATCAATATTAAAATTAAATGTGTTACTACACTATATCCTTGTTACACTGAATAAAAGTCGATGGACGGTTCCAATAAACGTCGTATTTAGACGGAAGGAAGTGTCCACACGCTCTTTCATAATTTGTTTGGGCGACTGGGTACATAAATATGTATCTACTTTATGATTATACATTTTAATAGTAAATACAAACTTATCAAACACAAACTTATACAAACCTATCTTACAAACTATATCAGTTAGTAATTACGAAGATAAGGTGTTTCTTTTCTTAACTAATCTACGTAATTCCAATTGTTTCAAATACTTGAAATAATAAGAAATAATTCTTTACCCACAATTTTCTGTTTGCAAAAGTGTTAGTTTAGATTACAAGGTATAAGTGGTTACTACAAGAACATTGATGCATATAATTATATTCCATTATTTATGCAATTACAATATTTGTTAGATAATTTTTTTACACGATCGGTGTTTGTATACATTTATTGACGTTGTTTGCAGAGATGCTTACCGCTTAATTTAATTTTTTTCAAACACATGAAAAACCTCACGGCCGAGCGATAAGTTAATCAATGTTTGTATTTCACTTCAGTATTATTATTGCACTACGCATATGTAGATTTCTCTCATACAAAAAACAGGTTTATTTTATTTTTAATTTGTTACTGTTCCGATCGTGAAAAATATGTAATAAGAGTCACGTACATTATTGGTGTTGGGAGATCCATATTTTTATATTATTGTAGTTCAAAAATTATGAAAGGTTATTAGCAGCTTTCAAACTACAATTACTCAGTTTATACTTGTGGAAGTCAGTAAATTTGGGGAATTTCACATACATTATAATATAAAAAATAATTTCTATAGGAACCCATTGACATCCCGTTATAAAATTTGGCACACAAATAGTCAATAAATGTCTTTAAAACATATATCTTTTTCAAAAAAATCAAAAGGGATGTTTTTGAGATATTAAAAAAAAATTACTTTTAAGGTCTTCAAGAATTATAAAATTGAAACATCATAATCATATTGAATGTCAAATTAAAGCCCATTAAAAACAGAAGAGAATAACATCAAATTGAGTACTCTAGATCAAATAGTTTTTGAGTTACAGCGTTTTAAAGAGTTATAGATGTTGTAATTTTTGTGTGATTTTTGCTTCTTTTAAAATCGATAACTCAAAAACTATAAGCCCAAAAATTTGAAATTTTGGGTTTTTTGTCTTCTTGATTGGTACAATTTATACCTAAATAAAAATCTTATAAATCTGAAATCTTAAAGTCCAAAAATTTGTTTTTGGTGATTAATTTGAGATTTAATGACTCTGCAATAATTTAAAACATATGTTCCTTATCAACATATGGTTGCTTATTGATGGTTTCTGAGAAAATTGCATTTCAAATTTTAAGTACAACCCTGTCCTTACTCAATTAAAAGTAACTTTATAATGGTAAAGAAGCAAGTAAGGTGCAGAGATGATTCATTTTGAAGGTAAAACTTAAGGTGCATCGAGTGCATCTACATTCAGGTCTCGTATACCAAAAACCGCTTTGGAACCGAGCGCAAACAGGCGAGAGGTGGCAACGCGAGGCAAAGCGAGGTGACCCAGCACACTCGCGCCTGCATTCGCCTGCTTTGGTTGCGCTTCGGCGAGAGTGTATTGTCGGCATAAAAGAGAGCGCGGACATTACTTTCCGTCTAAACTGTACATTAAATGATAACTCTTAAAAAGTCCATTATGTTAACGAAAAATTCGTTATTTCAATGAAAATTTTCATTGTATATATGAAAAAAGTTATTAGGTAAAAAATTGAGAAATAATTGGTTTTAATTGTAAGTAATTAAGTAAGTAGTTATTTTTTCAGTGTAGGTGACATTATTATTAGAGTTCGTGGATGTATCGACGACTTAAAAAAAAACAAGAGTTGGTCAAACGTTTCATTAATTTAAACGTGATAAGTGTTTTTAAATAAATAGTCTATATTTTCACTAAACTGGAAAACGTATTTCGAAGCGATTCGACTCCGAAGTTTGTATACGGTCGATAAAACTCTAGTGCGGCACGAAGTCTGTATCAGGGCGTTAAAATATAAGTCGGTAAGTTTTCTTTTCAGAGCCTTCACAATTTCCTAGGAGTAAAAGAGTTTTTCGGTTAGCCGCCAAAACGACGAGTCGTAGGAAAAAGAAACATCATTTAGATATTTGATATGTTTTCGCGGAATTTGGACGACGAGACGAATTTCTGCTAGAAAAATTATCAGGCACGGATAAAAAAAATATACGTGTCGCTGGAAGTTACGGAAATTATGCTATCGAGAATTTTTCAAAATAACGATGCCTAGAACGCTGACGTTAATAATTCCTTTGTTAAACATAAGTCGTACACGATATCATTATATCACGATATATCATTCGAAAAACCGGCAAGTACCTACCTACCTACTCTTTCAGCAACCAATTAGCATAAAAGGTATTTTATGTATGATCATTTAAGCGACATAGCTATTGCTGGAGCTCGATGCGAGTTTCGCCGTAAGGTGCTTTTTAATTAATAGTTATCTTGGATTGGATACATTAGCTGGAGATACTTGAGAACTAACTCTATATATAGATTTATATTATATATATATATATACATATATATATAATATATATATATATATATATATATATATATATATATACACATAACATTTAAGTTCGTAACTTGAAAGATATTTTTACTTCAGTTGAACGTTCAAACCATTGATTAATTGCATCGTTTTTTTACAACAAATATAAAATGCAAAAATTACTTTGTCTTTTCTACTTTACTATTTTATCCTATAAATTGTTTTATATGTTTTATGTAATTAATTAATTTTTATTTTATTTGGTTATTGCGCAATCCAAATTATTAACTACCTACAATTAAACATTAATACAGAGCGAGTCAAAAGTATAGAATATATCGAATAAAATTGAAACAAATGAATTTTCGTAAAAACCCGAAACACGTCGATTTTATTTTTTAAAGATGCATATTTATGTGTCAAAATTATCTTCAGATATTCGTTTGTTTTCAAGTTATGACGTCATTTGGATTTTACTTCGATTGTCTAAATGACAATATAAATATGTTTAATACCTTGCACGAGAAAATTTTCGAGGAATACATTATTTAAGTATTTTTATTATAATGCAAAAAAAGACTGAAAATCTAATACCTCGGTAATTCTTTAAACCTGCATATGTCTTTTCAGACCTTCAATGTAATCTTTTGTGTTCTAGTAGAATAAACTTTTGATTTTAAATTAAACTAATAAAAAATAATCGAAGGGAGTAACTTCATTTTCAGCTGCGACTCTTGCCATTTATTTGTTATTATTTATTCTGATTTTCAGTCTCTTTTTGGCATTCTAATAACAATACTTTAATAATTTATTTTTCGAAAATTTTCTCATGCACTAACATTTTTATACTGTCATTTAGACAATCGATGTATATATCCAAATCGCGCAAAAAATCAGAGATTGCTATTTAATAAAAAAATCTATTGACGTCATAACCTGAAAACAAATGAATATCTGTTTATGATTTTGACACACAAATGTACATTTTAATGTGTTTCAGGATTTTTACAAAAATTCATTTGTTTCCATTTTATTTGATATATATTCCATATTTTTGACTTGCTTTGTATAGCACGTAAAATAATAAAAAAATATTTTTAACCGTATAAACATAAAACTATTTAAAATTATTAAATAACTTATAAAAACGGCATTTTATTAATGAAAATGTATAACCGAAAATCATACGTTAAATTAACACCATATTTGTTCTGTTGTTTTAATAGGTATTAAAATTTCTTTGACATCAGAAATATGAAAATTTATGTAAAATAGAGAAGATAACTTAATTTACGCTTCAGAAACGGTTATTTTTCATCTTCCTTCCACAGAATTTTTTTTGTCAAGTGAAACTCGAGGTTCTAATTTCCGATTTAATTTCCCTAAATAAAACTTTGAAATAATATCGTTGCAATAAGCTAACATGGAAGGTTAGGCAGGTGGAAATCTCAGAAAAATTTGAAACTTTGAAGGATTGTAGTACTAGTCGACCCTAATCAAGAGCCGTATTCCGTTCGTGCTCTTACGCGGTTTAAGGGGGTGAAATCCACCCTTGAAAATTGGAACTTTTTTCGATTTTTCTTATTATCTGCGAAACAACAAAAGCTATCGCCAACAAACTATATATTTTTGTAAATGGCTGTTCAAGACCTACATTATGATACAAAAATTAGGGGTAAAAATTTTAAGGGATGGCACCCCTTAAGAATAACTCTTTATAGAATTTCGTAATTATTTAGGAGAAATTAAGAAACCGTATTCGTGTTGGTAATTTGATAATTCGATCGATGTTTTCTTTAATAAAATTTGACATGTCTTTTCCACCATCTTTATTGAATTTTTGAGTATAATGAAACTGAAATTTTTATTAAATGCTTTTAATAAAATTTAAAAAAATTAATAATGTTCCTATACTTATATACAAGAAAAACAGTAGATGCTGCAATATTCGTTTTTAGTAAGTAACTGGCATTGGATAAATCTGCAATGTTGAAAGTTGTTGTGTATGCATAACTCAAAAATATTACATTTCGTCATGAATTGAGAATAAAGCAAAAAAGCCATTCGATTGTAAAATTGTGAACAAAGTAAACTTCGAACTTTTTTAAAGTCACATTTATTTGGGAACAATATATCCTGCTTATAGTATCGCAAAAATTTAAAGAAAATGTATGTTCGTTTTAAAAGCTGTCGATAGTAGGTATAAAGCGCGATTCACACTTATTAATTAGTATTCGTCAAATTTTAAGTTTGACTGGATTCCGTTAAATAACAATTATGAAAGTTTGAAACAGTTATAATTGTTTTTTGACAACGAAAAAGAGTGATCAAAGATTTCCATGTCAGTTTTTATACAAAAACTAAATTATATTTACCTACCAAATAAGGCTTGTCCTTTATTTGTCCTAATTTCCAGCGTAGATTCTTCCGTTAACTGCGAACTTGTATTATTACATACGTATACCTACGTAAGGTAAAATTTAGTTCGTGAAATTGGACCGCTGAATGTTTGAAGGGAGCCCTAACCAAGACCCTAACCGAGTCCCTATCCAAGAGCCTAACCAAACTCGATTTGCAGAGAATTTGTATTAGAGCTTAAAGGTTCATATTTTTACACTTTATAAATATATGGAGAGTTAGTCGACAACGAAAGATCCTACCTTTCCTCGTATTAATCCTTTTTGTTTGTAATCCTTTTAGAGAACACAACACTCATGCACTCACACGTAAAAAGGCCTTATTAACAATACGACGCCGTAATTTAAAATTCGAACTACTGAAACAAACACTACCGCTCTGTACCACTAACGCAAAAGATCTAAAGCGGTTTTGCCAGAATTCTATATATAAATGCATCCGAATTCATACATGGGTACTAGGAAATCCTGCTTTTACTTTAAAAACATTCAATTTTTTGTTCGCACTCCGATAAGCTATGAAAATAGGTGGCGCACATGATTTATTAATTGCTTTTTATCGGTCGCATACAAATACGATTAAACTTTCATCTGGTTTATGGTTTGTAATAGGGAAATTTTCAATGCTTAAGGGCACGCGAGTAGTTTTTAAATTAAAAATAGAGTAAATTTATAGTTCTGCGGTATAAAAATAGTAGATAGTGATTATTCAAATAATTTTACTGCGTAATAAATACATAATTTTAGAATCAATTTCCTAAAAAGTACATATTTTAAAAATTTTCGGTCATTATCTGAATATTTTTTTTATCAAACTCCACTACGACCCCTGTAATAGCCCAAGCTCCCATCGCACAAAAATCTACGTCACAACACTACTAAAATTTTCTTACTGCGTTTAAGAGATAATATGGTGGGGAAATATCCAACCGGTGGCAGACAATTGAATTTTTGTTTTAATCATTTTTGATAAACTTGATACTTGATCAAATTTATTATAGACTTTAG
Source organism: Rhagophthalmus giganteus (assembly GCA_036326145.1). NCBI lineage: Eukaryota > Metazoa > Arthropoda > Insecta > Coleoptera > Rhagophthalmidae > Rhagophthalmus > Rhagophthalmus giganteus. The sequence continues at coordinate 3,511,082 of JARFJA010000013.1, forward strand.
AGAAATATCAATTATTTAGAATTATTACGGTCTACCTCGCAAACCTGGAAAACCTCCCTCCAAATGAATAAATTTTCAATGTCACCTACTGTATAAAACTACATTGCGTTGTTTGTTTTTCAAATTATAGTTTTAATTGTCGGATTACGATAGTGTTTGTTGCATGGTTGATGTGAAGTCAAATAAAGGCGACATTTGGGGCCCGTTGTACAATAGCCGATCACCTCTATCTCAAAAAATGATAAATTTACGTTCAATAATTATGAAGACTATGTACGTAAATATGGTATGGGCGTATTCATAATTATTGCAGTAAATATGCTTAAAAAGCATTATCTGGATTCAAGCAAACATCCAAGCAACAAAAGCTTTGTTACTTTTCAACAACACGAGATCAAATTGCATGCCTAATTCTAAAAAGTAACAATTTAAATACATTTTTGATATCACCTGTAAAATGAAAAAAGAAACCAGATTTTATCCACTATATAACAACGCGTTGATCAGTAAATTTAAATATTAATTTGATGTTTGATTAGTTAAAAGTTTAAATTAGTAGGTGACGGATGTAATTACGTTTTGAATACAAAACGCACATTATAAACTGAAAATCTTTTTAAATAAAAACGATAGTAAATAATCCACAAAATAAAAATGAACTCATTTGAAATAAAGAACTTTTAATGGTAAATTACGTAGATAGATATACTTTTCCAGTTCGAAACTTCGCTCAAACTTATGTTTTTAAGCTCTCTTTTTAAGTACATTTGCAATCTCTAGAAGAAGACAATAAATAAATTTAATAATCCTGAGACGACATCGTATGAATTTACACACCGGTGTAGGTAATAATATAGTCTAGGGCATTTCGCAAAGACAGACGCAGACGGTACGGAAAATCAAAAATTTGCTTACACAAACAAAGCAGAACGCGAGCTAGAGAAATATATCGGTTTTCTATCGCAACGTCTTTCTTAAAATACAGTTCGAATACGTCGATAATAAGCTGTCTATATTAAACAGTTAGAAAGAATCGCGGTTATGGAATGTGCACGCGAATCCGTGTGTCGCCGCCATCGATAAATATTGAAACTTGTTCCAAAAATTATACTATTGATACAGAGAAGCGTGAAATGTTGTTTATAAAAATTGTAGTGCATATTAACATTACGTACTGATAATAAACGTGAAAGGTGAGACATTATAGCATTGAAAAGTCGAATTTACTGTTTAATTCGAGGAGTCTTAATTATTAAAATAAAATGTTTATTTGTGACAACTCAAACTAATCGACTATTCGACTAATCGATGACATATTTAATGACACTTCTAGGTTATGAACCGGAAAACCGGACAACGACATGATTCAACATTTAAATGCCTATTTTTTAGCAACTGTTTGCACTAAAAGCGTCGGGCGACCTTTAAATTTTTTTATTAATGCACCGAATGTATGTTTATTTGTTAGAAAAAAACGCTCGAATTCAATCATTGAACATATTAAAAAGTTGGGGTGTTTAGTTCCTCAATTTGGCACCGCGAGCGCTGGCATCGGTAAATGATAAGCTCTGCCTACGCGTGAATGATCCAAAAGCGGCGACTGTTGCTAAAACTGCTGCGAGTTAATTTCAGTACGTACACATACTAATTTCAAAGCGGCTTTGCATTTTTTATTTCGAATACAGCCGCATCAGTTTATTTTTATAAACTTATTGTAATCGTTTTTGAGTAGAATGTTGACTGATTACATGTGGTAGAATTTGTTTTAACTCACAATCGCGCTGATTGTGAATAACCGTTTTCCCGGAGTGCCCCAGACTATAATTATAAAATTTTAACGTCGCGAATTTTGGCTATCAGACTGAATTTAAGTAAATTACGCCTTCGCTTAAAACTTTAAATGTAATTATAATTGGATTTCTTTACATTTAAAGCAAATCTGATTCTCAAAAATATGAGGATTTAGTCGTCTTTAATTTGAAATAGTATCTCGAAGGGATCTCGATCAGAGAAAACTTTTCTCGTCGAAGGCATCAAATTGAAAAATTTAATTCGAAATCTGACCTCAAACGTCACTTCTCTACCCCGTTAGATACAGTATTTTACCGATATAACTAGTATTATAAAGGTAGTATTGTAAAATCCAGTCAATTCTTTAAGAAATTATCAGATAAAGTGGTAATTATCGTATTTATATCGTGTCGTGCGTGTCAAAGTTTTTATCTACGCTACTTTAGACGCACGAACTTTAAAGGCGCCACCCTTAACATAGTTCGACGAATGTTAATTCGTATTTCGCATCCTTTTGTTCTTGTTAATCTACCGAATTCTGAACAAAACACCACAAAATGTTTTTCCTCGAAAAAATTCTTCGTGAAAAAGTTACACAACTATTTACGAGAAAACGTGAAATACACGAAACAAGGAAACGACGAAAGTTTGTAATCGCTTTTACTCTTTTCGTGCGCATACACATCATCGAAAGCTTTATTATTAGCGTGTGTTTGAATTTGACATTTTAGAGTAGTTATTTCACTTTAATTATTTTAATCATTTTATTAAAAATCGCGTTAGAAATCTATTTACGTAAATATATAGAAAATAATATACTCGAATTAAATTTCGACTCTAAAATTGCTCTACTTGGAATTTAGTAGAACTATAAAGTACCAATGTATACAAATGCTCAACACAGTTTGTGTATGTGTACTTAGGCGGTTTAAATTACGAGGGAGCGTAATTAGTGTGAGAAACCACGCAAACTCGAGATTTAGTTCTACACAGTCCGAAAACCTATACAGATGAATTGTTAGTCTGTTAATAAAGCGAAGAGCGATACTCAAATTAAACTCAATCAGGAAGTTTCGTCGGCAAGTGTCTCTTCAAAAAATATTTTATAGGTGTCGTATTGTGTGGTTCTACGCACAAAAAAAAATGCAGACGTGCTTTACAATTTGTTCGGCAAATTTAACTTCGAAAAAAGATCAAAGATTTTTATTCTATATAAGGGACTGCCTTTCTTTGAACGTGTAAAATGATGAGCTTTTGTGAAAATAAGTTTGCCCATTCGAAGTCCGTTGTGATTTCAGAGTTGAAAACACAATAAAACTAGTTGCTCTAGGCTCGTTATAAATTTTATTAACGTATTGGTATAGATGGTTGAAGAATGCTTTTCGTGCCGAAATAAGTTCTAGCAATTCGAAATTACAGTCGGCTTCGTGCTTGTTATTCGATTTTAAATTTTCGCTCATTTTCCATCGTTAAATCGTAAAAAAATATATTTCAAATAAACGGTTATTCATTGACCTGAAGAAATAACTCATAGTTACGTAGATTTGATTAACGTCGGCGCCTCCGGCTCTTAAAAACATAGGTTCCGTACTAAATGTTACATTCGTTTAAGAAGCAACAGTTTTGAATAAAATTTTACCAACATATACTTAAAACTATACTATCTGACATATCCTATTTTATTTTTGAAATCTAGATTTGAAATTGATACAAAAAATCGTAAAATTCACTTATAATTCGTCATAGTATATGCAGCCATTCTTATACAACGTAGCAAAATGGGAGATGTCAAATTAATACAAGAACGAATGAACTCGGAACGAAATAAGAAGTAATTTTTAGGATCGTTTTCAATTGTAACATTTAGTACGTTTGTTCCATAAGGCCAATGTTAATTTAAACCACGCCCCACAATTTTAACCATTTTCTCGCTGTAATAAGTTGAACGTGTTAGGCACAGACAATGTTAGCGTAGAGCACGTAAAATATTCAGTTACGAATGCGCTATATCGAAATCTATGTTAAATTAAATTTAATTTTTAACGCGGGAGTAAACTTGGGTACATATTTTAATTATCAACAAAGTTCTTTATGGTTTAGAGGTAGAAATACGCAAAATGATCATAGATTTGTTCGCAGAGTTAACTTTGACTAGTTTCAAATTATTTCGACCAATCAGAAATTTGAGAATCGTAGTTAAATTTTATTAATTGCCAAAATCTTAAATTCTGATTGGTCGACATAATTCGAAATCACACTTTACAAATAAACGTTACGTATTCTAAGTAAGTAGATATATTTTTATTAGAAAAAAAGAATTGTTATTACCTTGTGAAATAAGATATAAATTAGGTACCTAAAGAAACTTTTCGAGTATGTACATAAGTTCATATTTCTTTTTATTTAAGTTTTCATTAATAAAATTTACTATCTACCATTCTAGTAGGTATAATATTTGATTTTTAATAGTATCGTTCTCGTTCGGGGCGAGTGCGAGGGTCTTTGAAATTATGTTGCTAAAAATAAACACAGTTTGCGTTATAAGATATCGTTCGGTTTTAAATCTGTCAAATATTTATTCCACTTTATAATCTGTTGATCGAGGTAATTTTACTTTGCGTGTCGGTTATATATACATTACATTTAGTAATCATTCAACATGATAGTTCGATAATTTATAGTAACAAGTTGTTACCCTTACCGTACTTGATATTATAATATAATTATATAATAATAATAATAATAGGTAATAATAATAATAGAAATATAACAATATAATTATCATATACAGTGACCGCCAAAAAGTCGGCATCAAATAAAAAATTTTTATTTTTGATTTTTCAAAATAACTGTTTACGATACCTAATAATTTGTGCTTGTCTGAAAACTTATTTAGCCCCTATCAGATATACCGAGTGATTTGTACTTACAATTAGTTCGAAAATGGCGTTGTTCGAAATTTCTAAAATCCAATTTCTAATGCTATTATTCAGCTATTTTTCGGAAATTAAGCAAGATTTCAATAAGATTTTTAACGTGTGTTAATTTTAGCGTATACCTACTGAACAATTTTAAGGTCAGAAAAAAACTTTTTTTTTAACTTAAAAAAAAATGAATTTTTCAATTTTTAACATTATAGATTAAAAATTTGTTAGGTAAATAAATACATGAGATATTGTATTTCATCAATCTGTATAGCTGAATATCAAATCAGTTTATTAACCATTGGATAATCACACTTTAAATTAACATTTTAAGTAATTTTTATAAAATGTGATCAATCTTCGTTTTCGCGCGCACATGAAAATTTCAATAATTCTGACTCGTTCTATTTTTATGACGAAGAACTAAAACAATTGTATCTAGATAATTTTATAACGTCACATTTAAGATATAATTTTCAAAATCGAAAGTTCATTTTATTTACTTATTAATTGTAAGAATTGGTATAACCGACATCTATGTACTTTTTTTACTTTATTTATCGAATCTTTCTATTAGTTTCCATAAAAAACCATCGCATCTGTATTACATAAATACAATTATGTAGATGTGTATCTATAAATGATTATGCCAATAATATTGTTAAATTTACATTTTTTTAGGTACGAAACCCATAAGATTTGTTGCCGATTTCAAAGACAGACATTAATATGTATATAAATAAACACTTGCTAACTAAATATTACAAATAAGTGAAGTGATTTAACTACAAATACCATTTTTGCTACGTATGTGAAAAATTGCGTATGCGTAAAATTCTAAATGCACAGATTGCAATGGGTCCATTTATGCTCCGACGGCACCAACGTTGCCGCTGCGACGTCGGGCATAAATGGACCCGTTGCAACCCTTTGCTCTTAGAATTTTACGATTTCGCGCCGTCCTACGACCGACGGCGTACATAAATGTGGACTTAATCTGTAAACTGGACATATACTCGACATAATTTTTTCCGACTCCGTAAAATAAACATACAAATCAAACTATGAATAGAACTGCTGATGGTGCAGGGGGGGTGGGGTAAGACACAAATTCGTATCTTTCTAACATGTTCTAGTTTTTGATTTTCGATTTTGAATAGACGCATCCTTGATAAAATAAACGAGTGGCAGCATAACATCTATGAAGTATTTACTAAATTTAAAATTTTCGATCTGTAATTGATTTTTTGTATTGTGTGTTGCGTTCAAGTCGATCAAAAATAAATCTATGGTGTTGCACCCTCGCGGCCGTGGATCATAATGCTTGTTGGAGTTGCCAGCGTTAAGGAAGTAACTAGAGCGGGATGAGACCATACTAAATGTTCAATTTCAAATTGTGAACCTGGAGCCGCTCGGATACTTTTTAAATAAAATTTGATGTACTAGAGTGTAAGTAATTCGACGATGCGAACGTTTTTGAAATAATATATTAAACACTCGACTATATTGTTTTTGCAAAAAAGAATGTAGTTATCGAAGAATGTCTGGGCAAGGACTATCGTGATCGATGCAATTGAAATGAGAGCACGTATTCGATTCATTGAACTGATCTAAACTGAAACGATCTGAGCACGCTCGTTAACTATTTGACTATGGTGATGGTGAAAATTTTTCGCTCGCACACTCTCGAGTTATCGAATATTAAAAATATGGTCGTTTAACATAAAACGTTGCAGAATAATAAATGACTAAAATTACCGATAGGTTTTGTGCGAACTGAAAAACACAGTATCTACCAAAAAAAAAAAAAACAAATAAACAAACAAACAAATAGTAACCTGAAAGCCAGATAATGTTGTTCCAAAAAGATTTTGAAGCCCGTCCATAAAAAAATAGGAACTTTTAGAATTGCCACAGACGCTACTGCCATTTTACAATACAGTAAGTCCCCTAAATACGAACCTTCAAGTTGTACGAACAAAATTTTAACGTAACTTCAAATTTCGCGACAGTAAAATCCACGCTCTTACAACAATTACGCATCGATATACCGAACCAACTTCACTGCCAGTTCCTATATTGTATTGCCATAGTCTTTAACTGCAATTAACAATTTTTCACCTTGGCACACCTTTGTTCAACTTACGAACAAATTCGACTTGCGAACGCACTCTCGGAACGGAACTCGTTCGTATATGTAGATAATTTACTGTATCTTATTTACGGTGCATCTCACGACAAAAATAATTATCAAATATAAAAAAAAAAAGGATTAAAATCTCATCAATTTTGTTTTAATCTATTTTTCTTAAAATACATCTTTCTGGCACAGAAGCCAAAAATTTCAATTACATTCATTTATAAATGGAAAACTGTCGTGCTTTGTTTACTAATCACTTTAATATTGATTGGGAAGAAAAGAAATTTATGTTTATGAAATGATATAACGATTAAATTGTTCTAAATTTTGGTTGCCTACTGCAGTTTCGCATCAGCGAATTAGAACGCTTTGATAAAGAAACGACATATAAAAAGACGCTTGACATGGCGCATTAATGATAAAATGTTCAACACATCTCCTGTCGGTAGTCTGTTACAGCAGGCCAGTTGGATTAGGACTCGATCCTGCTGACACAGCTAGACACGTAGGATGAATTTACCACATCCACGTAAGTGAGAGATTTAATCAGCGGCGTCTCCTTTCAAATTTTAAATTATATTTTTAATAAACAAAACAAAAAACAATTTGAAATAAATCGACTCATAAACTTTTTCAAATGTATTGTAGGGTTCATATATTAAATTTACATCGAAAACCAAAATTTCCATAATTGATAAACATGCAATGGCATTTTACCGCAAATTATCCAAAAGTGGTGTAATAATTAGATCAATATAATCTCTAAACTGAATTCATAAACCGTACATATTTTATTGATAATATAAAGGAGACTCTTGATAACCGAAAATCAACAGCGCATATTATTGTTATAAAGCGTGAGCATCGGACGGGAGAGGGATTGTTTGTTTTTCTGTCACATCGCGAATAAATTATAGTACTGCAGTCACTCTCGTTCCGTTATTACGCAACTGTGCATAATGTAGGTGTGTGTTTGTGTGTAAAAAAACGACTTGATATATTTCTCCAAGCTCAAAACTTTTGCATTATGTATTTAGCATTGTTTTAAATGGTACCCTCGATAATTTATAATGTTTGATAATCCGACACCCATCCGGTCCCATATCTGTCGGATTATCGAGAATCTTGTAATACTAAAAAAATACAAAGAATATCTACGAATTTATGATCACTATGCGCGTAGAGTTTTTTTTTATACTCACTTTTTTCTCGGTCAAAACTCTTCCTGTTCTGACCAAGGACTAGTGAAAAACTAAAGGTAGCTTATACCAAGAAATTGAAGCGATACCACCAGAAAATGACTAACCTATAATGGGTGCGTTCAGCCGACAATATTCAAGAAGAGCCTAACCATGTCTTTAGTACGTCTACCTGACTTTCAAAAAATTTGTGTTAGAGCTAAAGGTCGCGTATTTTACACTTTATACATAAATATGATACATCGAGAACAAACATCCAACCTTTCTTCATTCTAATTATGTACCATTTTCATCATATAAATTCTTTTTGTACGTAATTCATGTTCATCAGAGCACAAATTAAATAACACAATTACACACACACAAAAGCATAAGCGCTTTGCTCAGTTAGCTGGATACTAAAGTCTCGCATATCGCAAACGACACGACGCCGAAATTTTAAATAGATGCGGAACGACACTACCGCTCTAATAACCCGACAAAACTAAAGTTATTTTACTATAATTATAATATCTATAAATGCAGTATTATTATTTAAATAAGATTAAGAAACACATTTTTATTTTAGAAAGTTTCTATTCTTCGCTTGGAATTCTAATAAGTTACGAAAGAAGTTACACACGTGTTCCATGAACGTTTCAGAGCCGTCTACCTTTCTATTGAAAAAAGCTTGTCAAATATAAAAACAATTCTATTATTTTATACTTTACGTCTTTTTTATCAATATTTACGTATGATTAACTACAGTTACGAGTGCATATCAAAAAGTTGGGTAATTTTCCAACTTTTGCTTCGCACGTGTTAAAAATGCTAGACTGTTACAGATTAGTTTTTTAGTTTTATAATTAGTTTAAAAATTCATAATTATATACTGGCCGATTCACATAAAACCTCCCAGGTTAATATTTTGATAACTAACAATGCTATTGAAATTCGGCAACAGGTTCTTGGGGTTGTTTTAACTTTTGGTAATTATCGATTTTTTAACGAGTTGTACAAAAATGGCGCTGAAGCGCGAAAGTATTTTTCGATAGCTGGAACATTGAAACATAACATACTCGATTGGGCATCGAATGGCAAATAATTTTGTAAGAATACAAATTATTGTAAATTATTGTGATTTTCGATTTTACAATTTTACAAAGAAAACCCCTGTATCTTCTTTATTAATTATTAAAAATTAGTTGATTGTTTGGAATTTTTTTTAATTTTAATGGTACTATGTACAGGTTGTCTCAAAAAGGTTTCAAACATTTGTGTCGCAACACTCGCGTAAATTCTGTTGTATAAAATTGGTTCATTGTAAATCCGGCAAATTTAAATCGCGGAAGAAAATGAAACTACTCCAGAATAATGCATGTGATTTTTCGGTACTTTTACAGTTTTATTTTAAAACTTTTCCCCTTAAGAGTCCCCGTACACCATACATTTTATTTAGCTTACTGTAAAAATGTGACGTGTAATTTATCCCGTGCGCATTTCATTATTCTCGGCTGTCGTGGAGATAACATGCGAAGTAACACATGAGCAGTAAAATGTATCGTGTATGGGGTGCTTTAAATATTTAATTTCATACTGATAAAATGCGAAACAACTAAAACATGTGCATTATTTCGTAACTTATCAAAATTTCAACAATGAATATAGAAACTTTCTAAAATGATAACGGGATTTTTTGGTATTTACTCAACAGCTTGAATGCAACTATCGACACGATTCTGACAAAATGACTTCAGTTCCATCGGGTCATTCAGTGCGGTAGTGTTGAATTAATACGTATCATTTAAATTTCAGCGTCGTTCTTTGTGAGTGCGTGTAAATATTCCAATGATCATGATGATAACATGGACCGTAACGGTTACTAATAGAAAAGATTTGTACGACGAAAAAGTACACATGTATCGAAAAAAGGTAGGATTTCCATTAACACTACATGTATTTATGTGTAAAGTGTAAATACATAACCTTTAGCTCCAACGCTGAACAACGACGTAGCTATCGTGGGGCAGTTTGAGACTTTCCCAGAGTTTCCAAACATTTGGGGCCTAGGGCCCCCAATTTTTATTATTTCTTGATCGATTCCAAAATTACACAATTTATGTATCTAATGGGACCCCATCTAAGAATTTAAAAATGTGTTGGGGATCTCACAAAATGCAAATATGTATACTGGGTGGGCTAAAGGTATGGAACCAAGTCTCTCATGTCATATGTGAAATAAGGTGTGTTTTTATTTGAGTGAGAAAAAAATGGGGAAATCGGCTTTTTAATTACTGAAGAATAAAGGAAATTTCGGAGCTCATCATCATCAAAATTGCATTAAGTACTTCAGGGCTGATTGTGAGATGCAGTCTTACGTCATTTATTTCTATTTTTAGTTTAACGCGGAAATTAAAATTGTTTAGTTGAAATAAGTAGCTAAATCGATGTGATACTTTAAAAATTAATTTTTCTTCTTCGTCCTGTTTTAAATATACTTAATCTTCTTCCTTCAAGTTGAAAATCGAATATTTTATCATGCATTTAATGTTTGATCATTTATGTTCATCAAAGTACATCAAAAACGAGTACTATTATATTATTTTGCTTTGTTGCAGTTGTTTCGGAGTTGTGGGGCAATCAGTGCATACGATTGAAGGTTACCGTAAAATCTGATAATTGTGGCGAAAACGAAGATTGCTCAGCAAAAGGGGTTTGTTATTCCAACATTTCGATGGTAAGTTTGTTATTTAATATTTATAATAACTAGGAAATAAAGCGCCGGCATTAAAAATCGAAAACGTCAATTTTGACAATTTTTTTAAATTTTCCAATACTTTTATCTATTTTTCATTTATTAAAAATAACCTAACTGACATCTCTGTTTATATAGAGGATATAAGTAACGAAACAATGTATACGTCGAACAATCAAATGTGAGTTTTACGTCATAACTGATGTGGGCGTGGTCGATTTTTAAGACCTTAATAAACATATTTCTTTGCGGAGGCCGTGGTGGACTAGGGAGCTTTGACACTCTTCTAGTAAACCAACGGCCTGGGGTTCAAATCATTCTGCAACCATGGATGTTTGTGATAGTTCCAATTAATACCTGGCTAATGGTTAATGACTATGGCCATTAAAAAAAAAGTTTTCTTTATCTTGATCTTTACATCTTTGGTGGTTTTGAATATATAAACTGATAAGAATGATTATTTTTCCTATAAAAATACAGCTTTTACTATTTTTTTAAGCTTTCACGCTTTCATTTACAAACGGTAAGAAATATTTTTAACGATCGAAACATTATCCGAAGGAGAATACATTATAAAATATTTAGAGGTTATTAGCTAAATAAATATTCAGTGATGAAGGGTTCAAGATATTTTAATTGGCTTTTTAATACCCTAAGGTAATTTTCTTCGAGATTTGCTTTTTAATGTCGCTTAAAAATTTACTATTTGATCATTTTTATGCAAATTTTCCTTAAGTGGAGATTATATTAAAAGGCGAAAATAAAATTTAATAAATTAGGCAATATAACATCAAAGTTACCTTCGTAATTTGTGGGCTAAACTGTTTTGAAGCAATATAATTTAATCTTTGGACGGATCATTAAATTCTAAATTTATGGCTGCTACTAACCCTTAATGCGGTTTCAGTAGTAACTCTCTTGAGTTTTTGTGTAAAATTTAACAATAACTTGTAGGTATTCCCGTTTAAAATAAAACAATACAGTTTGGGCACAATTTTTTTTATTTTAAAACGAATAATAGGTGGAGTTTAATGAAATGTTTGAAGTACAAACTAGATTACGTTTAAAATTGTTTGGAACAAAATATTGTAACAATTGTCGCACATAAAATTTATTAAATCATATAGTTCGTTGATGTAATTCAATATACTAAATGTTTTAGAGTAAATTTTGATAATTGGTAAAACATTCGTAAAAATATCAAAACCATTAGGTAAACTTAATGACTCCGTGAAGTCGGACATTTTTATAAAAAATTTAAACTTTACTAATGTCGATAGTTATGTTCGTTACAAATCTGATTTTAGATGTTTTATGTAGGTAACGATACTCGTGAAACTATAAAAACACGAACCTGCCGTAAAAATTTATATTATAACACGACGAATTTTACGTGAAAAGGTTGACTATATAAAATCGTTTTATTAACAATGTATACAAAATATTTTCGTTTCAAATACTAATAAAATCTATAATAATTTATTGTAAAATACAAACTCGGATAACGAGGGCGCGAAATATCGAATATAGTCTCCATGCTTTTAAAATAATGTTTACATAAAAGTAGGTAATATACCTACTAAATAAAGTAGTTTAAACTAATTATCCATTACCTCCGTTATCCAAACCGTTATTAAATTTAAATTTTATAAATTCGGGAAAATATTTATACATAAGTATTTTGATTTTTATTCAAATTCGGAAATATCAAATTGATATTTAAACTTTAAATGGTTTATTTACAATTTGACAAAAAACACTATCGTGTTTACTGACTTATTTAATCTTCTCGGTGTACTTAATTAACTTTAATTATAATCTACTTGTATCGTCTGGTATAATAGTGTAGCTAAAGGTCGGTTGCCCTTCAATTTCTCTTCAACTACGCATGTTATCTAGAAGTTTTTGATTCCATTTTATGTGTACTACCGTCTGTTGAAATTATTGCAGTCATACTATTTACGCCTTGTATACCTGTGTGTATAAAAAATTCGTTTACAACGTTTCAGGGATGATAAAGGAGGGGGAAAACAAGCAATTTCTTTATGTGACAAAACTTTGACAGATGCGCCATGTTTCCATGGTTTCAAGCCAGATGGCCTGAAAGGGTAAGTCGCTTGATTTGCATCACAGCACGTTATTATTCATGTAAGAAAAAAGAACGACAGATAGAAGAGAAGTTCTTGTCACATAAAAAAGTTGTTTGTTTTTCCCTCCTTTATCATCACTGAAACGTTGTAAACGAACTTTTCATACACCCTGTATAGATTATTTAAATGTTGCCAATTTTTACTTCTTGTCATCAAAAAATGATTTTGCGATGGAGTATTGGAAATATTTATTGTAATAAGAAACGTCATGATTTTATTTTTACCCATCTCGGCATATATTAAAATCGATATAGGCACTTTTAGCAAGCTGAACTTGTTTAAATTCTTATTTATTCTCAGAATTACAAGTTTATATTATGTAAACCACAGGGATCAATAGTTTAAAACTGACTTGTTTAATTTCTCGTTGCCTTATTTAAGGAAAACTACCATTATAATATTTATTAAAGTAAAAATAATTATTCGGCAATTTTGATGAAATGAAATAATGATTCATTATTTTTATGTTATTTAACTTTATACAGGGTGTTAATGTAACTATATTACAATGGTTTAAGATATTTATACTGGGTGGCGAGAGGGTTTATATGTGATTCATTTACCAATAAACCCAAAACTGAAAATGCCTCTTTTCATAAAATGTTCTTAAGATTAATAGATTTTTATTACGGTATTTTTGCCAGTATGGAGCTTTATAGGAGTGCCCTTTTGAACATCCTTTAATGGAAATTTGAAGTCTAGCAGCAGTGCGTCTAGTAGTATAGCAACCTCGAGCTTTTGAAGTTGAGTAAACAAAGAAGGAGAGCGTTGTACACAAACGCGTTTGTTAAAAAACTAAAAGTGCGAGTTGAAGCGTTAATATTTATAATAAGCACGTTTGTGTTTATAGCATAATGTGTACGACTAAGAGTTGCAACGTCAAAGTCTTCTTCGAAAAAGTTTGCCTATAATGCTCTTCTGCTTTGTTTGTTAAACTTCAAAAGCTAAAGGTTTCAATAGTACTTGATACACGACTGCCAAAATTACAATTTTCGTTAAGGGACGTTTAAAAGAGTATTCCGAGCAAAAACGTTGTCAACTTTTAGTCGAAACACTTGATTAACATCAAAGAACGCTCTTTTTAAGCTACTACTCCAATATAATCTACGTCAGAGAAACACCGATCAGAAAATATAAATATTTAAAAAGCTCTATTTTTATTAGTAACGTTCTCATTCTGCAACCAATTTATCTATCGTCTTAGTTTGTATCATTAGCCATTCACGAAGAATACTATATTTATAAAAATTTTAAAGTAAATCGATAAAATTGAAAATTTAGTATCAACTTCTAAAAAACTTTTTGTTAGGATAATAACGACGAAGTCCATTACATGCTAGCGCTACATCTAAAATGTCAAACGAATAACGAAAAGAGGGTATTGGAATATAATTTCCAAACTTTCTCACAAATGTCAATAACGAATGAAGGCCAAAATATACACTTTCCCCTCTAATATTAAACTAACAATCTATGGCATTTTTGTCGCAAAGATCGTGTATGCATCAATATTTACATTAAGAAATTACCGAAAACAAATTAACCCGAAAACGTTCATTTTATGATTTTTGACTGTACAGTGTGTTTCATTTTCGTTGTATTTGCGGGGCGTGTCCGTTATTATGTATAAATAATGAATGACGAGCTGCGAATTTTACTTTTTTGTACCGATTTCAATGGTCGAATAAAAAATTACGTATCACTAATTGATTTCGAGTTATAGCCGAAAACCAATTTTTTGACTAGATGTATTTTTAAAAAGATATCTCGTTTTGTGTTTACAATTTAAAATATTTTATCGATGCTTTTATAATCCATTTTTTTGCCGTAGAATTCAGTGGCGATGAAATCGATTTTCGGCTATAAATTCGCAACTCTATCGTTTATGTATAATAACGGACACACCCCGCAAATACAACGAATATGGGACACACTGCACATACATCTACATATGCTAAATGCGATTAATACTAGTCAGAAACTGTGGGTCAATTTCCACCTTGCCAACCGATAATTTACATCACGTTGATATTCCCTGTGGAAAAGTACCTGTATCCCTATGGTATTTTAACTGTTCAATCAATGTGTCTAAAGTGCAATACCTATTGAAATTGTATAAGTTTGTGCAATCGCCGAATACTTTAATTTAAAAATTCACTCCTAATGCATTACGTAACGTACATAAATGTTGTATATGGAATTAAAAAGAAATTATTACATAATACGTAAAAGTTTCTGTCTTTCACCTGAGCTTTTTAAAAACGTAATTTGATGGAAAAGCTAGCGTTCTATTGTTTGCGATGCTTTTAGTACTCTCAGTTTTGCACTCGTTTCTATTGTTCGTAACTCAATATTAGCTACAATAACACGACAGAGTGGAATCCTGAATTCAATCTGAATATGATTAATGCTTTGAAAAAGTGATAATCTGTTCGGATCGTGGTCGTGTCCTAGAGAAGACCTACGGTTTTACAATTACAACAATCTGGGTGCTTATTAAACATTTTTTGTTTATTTTACACTTCGAGGATTTTTGATTAAAAACATTTTTAAATTTACCGATTAAGTATAAGTAATTAAACAATTATATCTTTGTTCGACTTAAACGTAGTTCGCGTAATTGTCGTTTACCTTCATCTAAAACATATATACAAATGTCAACGAAATCAGTCGTCATCCATATAAGGAAGTTAATTTGTTAGAGTTTCATTCCCTAAAACTAGATATCCGTAATAATTTCGTTAGAAAAGTTTATCGCTGCAGTTTGCGAATAGAGTTCGTTTGATATTAAGACTTTTTACGAGCAAGAAAAAAATTTTATTGGTCGACGAAATGTTTTCACAGTTTCTTTATGGCAACTTTCCTGGTTTTCAATATGTAGTTAGTTGGAACGCTTTATTTTGAAACTATAGGGGTTACAAAAGCGGCCCTATTAAAACAACCCTTTTTGTTTGTTTCAAACGTTATCGGTATTTAAGCGTGGATAATGAAATAAAAACGTTTACTTGTATTATTTAATTATTTTCTTCGTAAAACGAGTTAAATAAACCATTAATGTATCTATAAACTATGTATAATTATATTTTTATTATGTGAAAAACTATATTTGTATCACGTTAGAAACTGTGACGTAGAAACTTTATAGAAACTTGTAACAAATCATCGGACATATGAACTAATTTTTAAATCCCTTGTAGTTTGTTCTAATCGATTTTTACTGTAGATACGTTTAAAACATGCAGGCGCTTCAATTTACGTTAATTTATTTGTGTTTAATTTCTTTTACCGTAATAAAATAATAATTCAGAAATATAAATAATTATAGTGTTTGAATGTTTAAATTTTTTTCAGGAGGAATACGAATGCCAATGTTGTCCCGGTTATGTGGGCCCACATTGTGAAGAACAGGACGCTTGTTATCCAAGTCCTTGTAAGAATAACGGAATCTGCGTAGATATATCGCAAGGACACGAGGGATCAACTTTCCAATGTTTATGCCCTTACGGTAAGTTGAGCTTTTTCTGAACATGTAATAGTAAAATAAGTCTTTATTATAGAATCATTCATTAATGTATTAAAATATTAAATAACATTGTTTATTTTTCAATTTAATGATTGGAGGTGAAATTTTATAGACGCAGATACATAAAGCCTCATTTTGTTTGCGCCCGTAATTAATCAATGCTTGCACATGCTTAGACAATTAATCGATACCGTAATATTAATTATTAAAAATTAACTTTTTCGGATAATTATTTTTACAAAAAGCGTTTTTTTTTTTAATTTTGAATAAATTACTCAACTACAAAATGAAATTTAACGAATCGAAATGTTTAGGTACTTTTCTTTAATTAAGACGAAATCTTGCGGGACACATATTTACTCAACACTATTTTTTTTATTTTTTATCAAAATAATTTTAGTGAAAGATGTGAATATTTTTACGACTTAACATAAACTTTCTCGTTACATATAGCTTACCGTAAAAAAGTATTTTAGTCTTTCTGATGGGAACGGGAACGGAAGATTTTTATCACAATGAGGACGAATTCGTATAATAACAGTATTTCGTATCATCTGTTAAAATATTGAATAAATACCTACGTAATTTAATAATAAACTGTATTTCTAACAAATAATTCTGTACACTGAAAGAAAAAGCTTGGTAAAATCAACCGACAAGAATATATCGTTTGACGTCTACCTATAGTCGTATTAACTATCTAAAAATTGTTATAATTGTGATTCACAGTGTAGAGTGTTAGAATACCTACTTTTAATAATAGTTAATTTTATTTAATGGATTCTGGATCTGTGCCCATACGCCCAACACCTATGTATTTTTAACAACGGCTGGGTACGTAACGGCGTTATGTGGTGGTGTTCCCAGCGTATCCAGCATTTTTTTACTAGGCGTGTACACACCGGTGCTGGTAGTGTAGCATACCTATAACCGTTGCTTTCCTGATTTCTAATTTTCACATTCACAACATCCATGGTTGGAGCGGGATTCGAACCCGCAACCGTGAGTACGCTAGAAGGCCAGTCGAGAGACAAGCTCCATTTGTAAAGTTATAATTATGTTTAATTAATATGATGATATTTGTTGAGTATACTCATAGGAAATTATCTTGACCTATCATTTTTGATTGTACTTTGCAATAATTAATGCCCCCTCCAAATTATCTTCATCGCTTATATCAATCCACCTTCGATGTATCCCGATGAATGCCCTTCCTGTCTATTTTGCGCCTTCCGTATCCAGTTGAAGTTGACCGCTCTTTTAATGTCGTCTTCCTCTACATCTTTTTCCCTATCTAGGCCTCCTCCCCAAATAACAATTATTAACACGTTATTAAAAATTATGAACTGCAAGTAATTCCAATACTTGTACGAACGAAACTAAAAATCACAATATAAAAATCCTATATTGCATTTGTTAATAAAATAACATTTTTACATATTTAATTTGTTTAGATAAAACGCTTTTATACGGGGCCTTCTTTTGAGAAATATATTTCAATATGTCCACATCGATGGCCTGACAATCTGTAGTTCATCAAACTGCCATTGTGAGAACCTAAATGTGGCAATCTATGTCAAAAGTAATAAAAATAACTTCTACCCATGTTTAAAATTTAAAATAAACAATTGCAATAATTGTCAAAACGCTTAACGAAAATAGTTATTTCGTTAATAAAATGAATTATTTACATTGTAAAAATTAACGGACGTTATGGTTACGAAACAATTACTACTTAACTGAAATAACAATTCTAAAGTGTTTGTTACAAACATAATATAGTTTAATTTAGACTACTTATATTTTTGCTATTTTGTTGTCCAACAATATTTTTTGGTTGAATCCACCTACAATATTTCTTTCAGTGTAATGAGTTGTATTAATCAACGTTTTTTAAACTTTGTTACGCGATTTTCGAAAATAGTCGTATTTTTAATTTTACATTTATATTGTTAATTTAACAACAAACTCGATAACGTTTACATTACACGAGTAGCGTCCTTAAAGATTATCTAATGTAAATACCTAAAAAATTTCTTGTTACGTTTTATATTGTTTTAAAATTCCAATATCGAATAAATTAACTTTGCCATAAAATTATATTCTTACTTTTTTAATTTAGAACTTTCGAAGCGATTTCCTTCATGTAAAATAAAAGTGCCACGCGTGTGTTTCCTACCTCATTTTTTAACCAAAATATAATTAGTGGTTTTTAAAATGGACGAGTCGACTGTTGAATTATTTTATTTGATAACGTTTTCGACACCCAACAGTTAATTAATTTAAAATAGTTTCTCAATTTCTACGTGTTTTTAAGTTTATAAAAATTGATAATTATCTCACATCAAATTGAAAAATCTTTAGCATTTTAACGTTAAAGAATGAAATCGCGTTTTTGATCTACACACAAAAGTACCAGAGTGTTATCGCGTGCTTTATTTTTCCTTTTGATTTGTTGTTATACTATTGTTATGTAGACAATACTTTCCTGGCGTATGATTCGGTGATATATTATACGTCAATTTGTGCAATAAATTTATTTTTTTTTATGTAAAAAAACTGGTTTTTGATATTTCGTTATTGTTTATTCTCGGCATTGATAGGATTAAACGAAACGGTAACAATTCATATAGCACACAATATGTAATTAAATCGTAACACAGTAAAGTGTAATTTTAGTATTCGAGTAAAGCCGACAAGCTATGACTTTAATCGTCACGCTTACCAACTAACACCACAAAAGCCGGCTACACAGAATAATAATAGTACATTCCAGAAATACACAGCTAATTACTATTTTTCGAAATAATAAATATCGGCAAATATAATATAATAACAAAACAACCTTAGTTATCTTTTTTTCCAACGCGAGTGTTAGCTATATTTCATTATTTCATCTTATAAATTGGACGTCCAACAAAATTTGTTCTATCGACAATTTATTAAGTCTTTCTTGACGCTTGATTTCTTCCACTAATTACTGTATGCTGTGATGATTCGCAGAAAGTATCTCGAAAATAATTCGTAATACATCACGTTCTTCAGTTGTTGTAAGTGATCAAATCACGTATATTGTGTATGTACAGTCGGGTGAAAAATGAATGTCGCTAATCACGAGCGTCGGGCAAATAATACACGGCATAGTGAACAAATCTACGAAAAGTATTTACGACAAGTGAGACAAATTATAATACAAAGTTGAACTGTAAATTTTCTGAGTGTGCCCGCGTAATGCTGATTAGCGACATTAACTCCGCACGCAACTGTACAACAACCGATGTGATGTAAGAAGACATGAATAAAAGTAGGTTATTTGAAATTTAAACCCAAGTGAAGAATTAAATCAAAATTTTCAACCAACAGCATAAATGTTTTCTTCTTTCCCTTCAGGGCACGAATACATCCTAAAATGATGGTAAATAAATACGTTTAAGAATTATAAAAATGTGTCTGTTGGAAAATCAATAGCTAATGTCCTATATACCACGCGGGGCAAAAGTATGGAACCAAACTTTTCCCGCCTAAACTATTTAATTAAAATTTTGACAACCGAAAACTTACGGGTAGACGGATTTTATCAATTTTAAGTAAAATCGCTCTTAATCAAAAACCAATTAAACTGTTTTAGCATTCTTGTATATATTTATAAAGAAAAATGTAATTACCTAAGGACTTTTTAATAGGTGCATTTCATTTATGACAGAAATTTCCATTTGAGAAAAGAAAAAAACTTTTATTTATAGAAACAGCACTCAAAACACCGACCCAAGACACCAGTTTTCGTGATATTCACAAAAGTGCCAAAATTTTGAAACCCAAGGGATTTGTATTAAGGTCGAATTGTTCCAAGGTTATACATCATTTACGGGAAACCCTGTATATACGGAAGAATAGTTTACATTTTTATTTGGTAACCATTTTAATAACGTAAGACTACATATAGAACTTCTAGATAAAGTAGGGCATCACTATAAAGTCGACGTTATATATATATATATACGTATATATACGAGAACGATCCAACATGAATTTTTTAGTTTCTTACGTTTATTAATGTACGGCTAAAGTCGTAACTTAGAGAATTATTACTCGCTTTTTATTACATTCATTATATGTTTTATTACATTCGACCTCTGTTGAATTTGCACCTGAAAATTATAACAAGTAATCTGCACTTTACAATTTCTGAATATTTTTAAATAACCGCACGCTATATTATTGATTTTTTCAAATACCACTTTAGGCAGTAATCAAAATGGAGCTTCTTAACCGAAGAACGCATAAAATAAGTTTCCAGAGCTCACGCCAGAACTTTAAGAATATATGTGCTTTAAATAACCTATAATGAATTTTCCATTACGATATCGCTTCCTTTTTAAAAGTAGGTAATTTCGATCAAAGATAAAATTTTAAAAGTTAGTTCTACTTGTAAACATACGTGTACTGAAAATAATAATCCCGATTAAAAATTTGATTATGAAATTTTATACAGGGTAATCCACATAAAACTTCACAGGTGAATATTTTAGTAACTAATAAGTATATTGAAATTTGGTAACAGGTGATCACTAGGTACAAGGGATAGCTTAAACTTCTGGTGATTTGCAGTTTCTTAACGGATTGTACAAAGACGACGCTGAAGCGCAAAAGTATTTATCGATAACTGGCACATTAAAACATTGCATACACTGTTGGGCATCGAATGGTAAATACTTTTGTAAGAATACAATTTTTTTTGTAAAATCATTATTTTTCAAAATATTTGAGATTTTACAATTTTACAAAGAATAACTCGTGTAAATTAGTTAGTTGTTTGAAATATTTTTACATTTTTAATGGTACTATGTAGTATTAGTTAGAAGAAAAGTTCTGTTATGTCGACACAAATGTTTGAAACCTTTTGAGACAACCTGTACATAGTACCATTAAAACTTTTAAAAAAGTTCTAAACAACCAACCAATTTAAATAATTAATTAAAAAAATACAGGGGTTATTCGTTATAAAATTATAAAATAAAAAAATCACAAATATTTCGAAAATTAATGGTTTTACAAAAAATTATATTGTTACAAAATTATTAGCCATTCGATACCCAACCGTGTATGCTATGTTTCAACGTTGCAACTATCGAAAAATACTTTTGAGGTTCAGCACCATCTTTGTTCAACCCGTTAAAAAATCGAAAATCACCAAAAGTTTAAAAGAACCTCTTGTACCTGATGATCATCTGTTATCGAATTTCAATATTCTTGTTAGTTATCAAAATATTCGACTGGGGAGTTTTATGTGAATCGCCCTGTATATTGTGGGTCGATTTAATAGTAATTTACGTAGAAGCAAAAAACGGTTTAAATTATGTTAGACGATGACATTTCTTGTAAATGTTAAACAAATCTAGTCTTCAAAAGCGAAAATAAACATGTACATACACAAACCTTTCTTAAATAAACTTTCCAAAAATAATCATTTTAAACAAATAATCAAAACTGAGAGCATTTTATTGCAAAATATACCACAAACAAGAAACTAACTACAGCTATGAAGTACTTCATTGTAAGGTAAATAGTATTAAAACGTATTTAATTACCCCTTAAATTGTTTTATATAAGCAACTAATTGAATGCGTTGAAGCTAAAATCGAATTAATTACCTCATGTGGAAACTACTGTAGAAAATTAGATTCGTCGTCTTTTCGTTTATTTGTAAGTTCTATTACATTTTTCTATGCGTCTGCGCAGAAATAATTATTTCTAAATAATGTTTTATTTTATTACTATTAAAAAAAATATTTTTTTAACATTGGTGTTACATTGTCTCAGAGTCAACGCCGTAACGAGGGTACGAAACGCCCGTGACAAGTGTCTAAATTGCGCCTCCCTAACTCAAAAATGACAAAAATTGAAAAATAAGTACAATATAAAATAACGGGCTTTTATATGTATTTATTTATTTTTATTTTTACATTTTTTACGTTTTTGTGCCCCAAATCTAGTTGCGCCCGTAGTGGGCGCCTCTTTCGTCATGCCGTCGTTGCGACGTTGCTCAGATTTGTTAAAAAACTTTTGGTTACCTACCTAAAATATATTTACATTCAGCATAAAATGTAATTTTCAGAAAAAATGTTAAAGAAAATAATAATACTATAAGCTGTATATAAGTATACCTATAAATAATTTTATTTTGTAGAGTATAAATTTCAGTAATAAATACAGAAACCGTTCGCGGCAGAACGAGTATGGCGTTCGTCTGAAAACTGTCGGTTGGAGGTTCAAATCCTCGTGCAACCCTGGACGTCTGTGAGAGTTTTTACTAATCCAAAAATAGTAAATATATATTTACAATTTCAACTAACTGCATGAATTTAATTCCCAACACCGTTAAAACGGGGTCTAGAATTTTAAATAAGAGTGCCTGATAAAAAGGTCACGGATACCCTATTTTTTCATATAAACTAAAATACAAAAAATTAAAGCAAAATGCGATGTACTACGGTAAGCTCCAAAACTAATGTCGCCCCCAGATTATTTAGATATTTTAAATATGTAATTTAGAAAGTTTTGGGTTTTTATAAACACGCGGTTTATATTTATATTATGGAATACTATATTTAAACATTTAAAAACTTTGAATTTAAATTTTGATCCAATGCGACATTTTATCTAACATTTGAATACTTAAGTAGATCATTTGAAAAATTTTTGTTTGTCCATTAAGATTTTATCTTTCATTACCATCGCAAATTACTATCGTTACGGGAAATTTACATCATTTAATGTCGGTCAAGAGCTTAAACTCATTGGACGTTCATTTCGTTAAATTCTGCGTATTCGTATTGTATCAAAATCATTCTTAAATTTTTAAAATAACGGACATATCTCGAAATAATGTTAAGTATATTATAAGTTAGGTTAGGTGATATTATCAAATATGTTTCGTTTAGGCTTATTGTGTATTTCAATAAGAGTTACATAACACTTGACTACCTATAAGAAAATTTTCCTTCGTTTGCATTAACGAACGAAATATGTATTTCTTTTAAAATTTACGTTTCTTCGGTAAAACGTTGTCGGGAAAAAGTTTAAAATTTAAGTAAACATACCCGGGAATCCAGATAATAATGAAGACGAACAGTGAATAGGAACCGCATACCTGTAATGGTCACCTTATCTCAGTTACGGTCTCGAACGGGGTGACATTAATTTTGGAGCTTGCTGTACCTACTGATATAAATTATAGTTTTACCTTTTTTAACGCAAAGTTTATGCCAGAGTTTTTAACACATATGTATGTATTTAAAATGAAAAATATATAACATGTTAAAATTTTCTGTAAAGTACCTATTTAAAGTGTCGTTTTTCATGCATACTAACTTACTTAAAATATAACGAGACCTCGTCATAGAGAACTGCGTTTATATAGAGAATCATAATTTAAATTTGCAATCTACAAGCACATAATACATCCAATACGAGGTTTATAAAAATAGTAGTGAAGTACACTCAGGTGCAAAAATAACAACGAGAACTCATATTATTATTGAATAAAATACACATTATTGATATTTAATTATATGGATGGTTTAGTTTTATATAATCAGACTTTAAAAAGTAAAACATCGAAAAAGAATGATCTAAAGTATAAATTAAAAAGGTGAAACAAAAAAATTAAAAATGAAATTTATCTATTTTCAAAAAGCCATAATTAAAATAAACGATCTTGCACTTTTCTGGAAGAAATAAACCGATTGCCAACCCATCGTTTCTTGCAGAAATGTATCGTGATCTTACTGATCCAGATATTTTCCTGCGAATTTTCCCCTCTCGTTGTTCGTTTTATAATCCTCTGGACAGTTCGGCCTTCTAAGATTAGAACGACTTGAGCGGCTTCTTTAGAGGTTACATGCATTTTCTTAATAACTTATGTTAGTATTCACCTACTATATTTATCTGTTAAGAATAAGACTGCTCGTGTTTTTTTTTGCACCTGAGTATATATTATTTTACTTAACCCACCTGAAATAAAATTTAACCGAAGTGTATGTTATTTTTATTTAACGGTTCTGATTGTATCAATTTGCTAGTTTCATTGTAATTTACTAAATTGGGTTAGTAATGGCATTCACAAGCGTCCATTGGTGCAGGTGTATTCGAACTTCCGACCGCTAATTTTCCAGACGAGCGCTAAACTCGTCCGACCACCGCAGTTCTTCGAATATCTTTTTAAAATAAAATTTGCGGTTTAACAATTTAGAAACAAAAATTAACGAAAACGGATACTTGCATGAAGCTAGTGTTGAATAGCATATATTTTTTAAGGAAGCTAAGAAAAATAAAAAATAGCATTGTGCATGTCTTCAGATCTTTTGAATTTCGTCTTAACGAGCGTATCTAAGGCCGGGCTCAGACGAATCGTGATTTGCATAGTTTCCTTTGGCGTGTCTATTCTGCCGACAGTCTCGCACATTGTAGAAACTAAGCGAACAAAGGCGAGTCTCTTCGTACTGTGCGAGGTCGGCCGAAGAAAGGTCAGAGTTTATAAACGCTATTTTGTAATATTGTAAGCCCGGCAACGCCAACTGTTGATAAAGTGAGATCGAGTTTATTTGCTTCTTTTGATAATAATGTTTTACATGAATCACCACAAGTTCAATTAATAAAACAAGCATACACAAACACCCTGCTAATTTATTATTAGTCGCTTATACTGTTTCGCATACACGTCGAAGATTTAACAAAACTTTCGTTATTTTTTGTATTACCTACTTTTTAAAACACAGCAAGTTTGATAATTAGAGTTAATATAAAAATATTTCAAATTCGATGTTCGATAACTTTTCAATATTATTTATTTAGAGAATTTGGAGTTTTTCAATCGTATCCAAAAATATGAGTTATCGCATATGAACGCAAGTATTATCAATCTATCATTTAATGTTTTATCGTTAAACGATGATTTAATCGTTTCATAATCTTTATCTAACACTTAATTATTTATCGAAGACGAAAGAGATTTAAATTTATATTAAAAATTATTATTTCTAGTGTTTCATTAAAAGAGATTTTTGCGACGACCAATACGAAAAGGGCATAATTTCACACCAATAAATGTTACCGAAAGTTGACAATTACAAACAAATAGGCCAAATGGTGTGTAAAGCAACTCGTTAGTCAATCGAAAACGTTGTAACCCGTGTACAATCATTGCACACGCTACTCGTCAAATCAAAAGCCTTCCTAGCCTGTCATGCAATGACTACGCACAAACTGTTTTATTACTAATTGTCAAATTTGACATTTTAATAAAATGTAAACGTCAAATGTTAAATATTAATGCATAGGTACGTACACTCTGTCGAAAAATAACTGTTGTAAACTAGTCATAAAATGTAGGCAACTTATCGAGCACTTCAACTCTGGTTTACTATTTTACGCAGGCGGACAAGTTGTTAAACGATCGAGTGAGTTTATTTTTTATTTAATTGAGTAAATACATTCCTTATTACTTTCAATTTTAAGATATGTAGGTACTTATTTATACAGGGTATCCACACCACTTAACAGAGAAGCGCTGTAGGAAAAAAATGTATATGAACTTGTAGCATTATTTCGACGTGGTTTATACGCTCCCGAAAGATTTGCCATAATTTCCTGGATACCCTGTATAAGTATAGTTTCATTTGTATGAAACGCAATTAGTGAAGTATTTGCTCGATCAAATGAAAAATAAAAGGCACTCAATCGTTTAACAGTTTGTCCGCCTGTGTAAAATATTAAGCCGGAGTTGAAGTGCTCGATAAGTTGCCTACATTTCGTAAATAGTTCGCGACAGTAATTTTTCCACAGTGTACATGAAATTACCTATTTTCATTTTACGGAAACAATGTTCGTTCAGAATTTCTATATAAACGAAATATTATTAGTAATAATATGACCAATAATAAATTGTATCAGACCATTCTGTAATTTTATATAGGTATTTTTATTTTTGTTTAATACAAAGTAGGCGCTTCAAATTCGACCTTTTTCTTTGGGTTAGTATCGAGTTGGAACAGAATCATTCCCTGGTGTACTTAAAATATTGCCACTGTTTCCTACCAGTGTTACCAACACGATGTTTATCAATATTTATAGACGGTATAATCCACAAAAACGATAGTAAATGTATAATAAGCGATGTATTTGATTAAAATATTATTACACCACTAAATCGATCATAAATGTTTAAGAGTAAGAAGAAATAGTATGTGGATATGTAATTCTAGAAATCTCATGTTGAATAACATTAATAGCGTATCTTAAAAGTTTTCGTAACTATAAGTTAACCTAAGAAGAAATAGTTCTGCAACTACAGTAATATTAAATAGATGTTGAATAGAAACAGAGCAGTAGTTTTTATTTAGCTGCCATTATTATTTATTAATTAAAACTGACTGTGCCAATTAAACGTGTTTCACAAAGAAATTAGCGGTATTATTAATTAGTATTGTGGATAACGAGATGTCAGTTGTATGACAAGGGTAGAAAAGCTAGTGGTTTAGCTTGACAGTTTACAATGATAGCTGCTAGCAAGTTGTAGGTGTAACTTTAAAGACTTTTGTATATTGTGCTTTCTAAAGATGGGTACAGACTAAACGAACACGACCAATAGCAGCTCACAAACCGGTTTATGAAGAGCTTACTAGTCGATTAGAAGTTCGCAAACAGCCTGTTTGCTTAATCTGTGCCCAGCCTAAAGGCTGGGTCACATTAGGACATTTTAGTGGAGTCAACAAATGGAAGCCACTAAAGCTACCGGCTAAAAGTCTTGTGCTTAGTTGAAAACAATTGACAATCTTTAAAATCACACTAAGACACTCAAATGTCCTAACGTGACCCAGCCTTAAGAAACAAATATCCGTTGTTTCCAATTTTGATTTAAAGATTTAGACAAAGTCTCAAAACTTAATATACATCTTTTACAATAACGACATCGATTAAGGTGAAGATGTTTAAAAAATACAATTGCGAAATTTACAACTAAAAATTAGGTAACAATATAAGCATGTTTGTACTTAAATTTATAGTAGGTACTTCTCGTTTAAAATGAAATTATGTTTTGTAATTCCAAATGGTTATCTCGACAGATTTTTGAAGCTAATAGATTAATTAAAACTTAATTTAATTATCGCATCAGAAGTTTCTTCGTAATTAAACTAGAGCGAGATTACTGTAAAATTTAGCGTCTGAAATTCTTCCGAAACGATTTATAGTAAGTGTTTTGTAAAGTAACATGCAAAATATTTGCCTTCAGTTAAATAATTAAAATGGAACGATTCTCCCTATAGATACCATTTTAATTGGATGTAGATTTTCATATCATATTAGCGCCACTTGTTTGATTTGAGTTCGTTTAAATAAGACTAACTAATTGTTGCATAGCTAGTTGTTTTTAATAACATGTGGGTAAATATTAGGGTGTTGGTAGACATAAAATGTTTTTTTGTGGTAATGTGTTAGGTGGGAACGTATTTTAAACACTTCGCCACGCTCCGATTTAATTAAAAATTACTTTTAGTATACAATTTGAAAGTTGAAGCAATTTACGATGTAACGTTAATTAATTTATTTAAGCGATTGTACAATTAACTATGTCTATCACTAAACGGAACGATTCGAATTATTTATAACGTCATGGCGCGCGAATGTTTATTTCACAGTCGAAAATTGCAACTTTTTATATCATCACACTCTAATAATGTCATCTGTATAACTAACTAGAACTGAGCCATTACCGGTTATTTATATTAGTTCGTAACTGAACTTAGCCGGAGAATGACTCATCTCCAGAATGTTTTCGAATATTCGATAATTGCGGTTTGTTTATTTTTGACATTTACATAGGGCGTCCCGTAAATGGTGAATAACCTTAGTACTTGTTATATAAGTTTCTATATATAGAAGCAGCGCGCAAAAACCGATCAAAAGCACAAATTTTTGTGATATTCGCACAAATGCCAAAATCTCGAAACCCAATGGATTTTTATTAAGATCAAATTGGATAGTCATGACTTAATCTATCACCAGTTCTAAGGTTATCCACTATTCATGGGACACCCTGTATATGTACATGTGTAATGACAACAGAAATTCATCGTAAAATCTAATCCTTATGTTGCTTCGTAAGAGGGATTTGTTGGACAACAACAATTTATTGGAAAAGACCTGTACACCTTGATCAACAACTACAACACAAACTAATTTCACTAAATCTCACTTTTAATACTGAAAGGCACAAGTCGCGAACTCTATGGCAACATATTAGTATTCAAAAATAGACCTTGTACGGCGTAAACAAAAACATTTAAAACTTTTTAAAGTTCGCGTTTTGAATATAAATTTTTTATATAAAATCTAAGTTAATTTATCTGATAAATGTAAACTTGAAAAATTTCTATTTTCTCCACATAATACACATCACCGGTACAGTAAGTTCTAGAAATTTCATTGACGTATGTCCTTTAGGAACCAGAATGATTAACGTTTCTCGCCCGTACGCTGAAAATGTCTATTTCATTTTTTAGAAATCTGCGACATTTACTTGATTTATCACAGTAACCACGTATCTATATAACAAGAGCTCTTTTCTACAAAAATCACTCTTTATCACAAAGACATTATTATAGAGGGCTTTCGTTAATGTTCCTAATCCGCGTGACCGATACTTTTTTTTTAATCTAGTAAATCTAATCCCAGTTGATAGGACAACTTTCATTATCATTCACATATGTAAAATTACTAGTTTGGAATGGTGTTGTTTAATATGAGAATTTAAACTCTTGTTGCTAGAGTTTACTTACAATTAGATTTTTTAATAAGCTAATAAGTTTCTTTTCTTGGACGTTATTAATACTGTAATGGACGAATTAAGGGGGAGCACATTCCCGAAGAATAAGTAGCAGAGATAAGCTGTTTATTTTATCTTATGCGTCATAATCGATGATTCATAATTCGCAGTAACATAAATTACTAAAAATTCTTGTCTCCAACATTCTGGAGATGCCATTCTTCGGGTAAATTCGGCCAACAACTTATATAAATAGCCGGTAACGCCTCAGGGTTCTAGTTAGTTATACAGTTTACATTCTTAAACTGGCATGAAAAGTGGTGACTTTCGACTTATGAAATAAATATTCACGGTCAGTGACGGTATAAATAATTTGAATCGTTCCGTAATTGTTTAAATAAATAAATTAAGGTTTTGAATAAACGTTACAATACTATATTTATGTTTAATTAAAACACATTACTTCGTTAAATATCATGTACGTATGTACACTCGACGAATTAAAAAACGTAACGAGTCTTGAGATTAAAATGTACTTCATTTTAATTGCTTGGAACTTGGAGGTCGTTTCTAACATATCTAGAAACTTTGCACTTTGAACCTAATACGAAAGCCATAATTACACTGTTCAATTAGATTCGTTACGTTTTTTAATTATCTGAATTATATTTCACTTTAAACAATTACCTAAATCGTATAGTACCTATAATATAGCACAATCTTACTAGTCTGAACCTCGTTAATTCAAACTCTGAACGGATTAAATGCAAAAAGTGCATCATTACCAAATGCTATTATTGAAACAATTATAAACAAAATCTGTGGAAAATATTGGCATTCAAAGAAAGAATTAATTACCGATTGTTTTGTAAATACATAAAAGGAACAACTCGTACATTTTAAATAAAAGAAATCATGTTCTGTAATTGAACTAGCAAAATTAATAAAATTACGATGGAAGCTACAAAATCATAAAGATTGAACGGAAATCGCTAAAAGGCAAGACGCTTTATTTCACTTTTTTATTCAATTTTATAAAACCAATGACTATATTATTGTATATTCGTAGATTAAGGACGTGGTACGGTTGGGCTTGTTCAACTGTACCGCTAGTGGCGCCAGCGTAACTTGTTATCTATTTTATTGGAGCAACGGTAGGCCGACCGTAAGAGTTATTATGAAGCACCTATGTTTAAATTCGGTTGTTAATCGTATTTTGCACTCACGTATTCTTATTATAAAAGTTCGATAAATTAGAGTTTATTGAGGTCGTAAATCAAAACATACGTTTCGTATTTCCGGTTGCATTTTAAAACGACTGAATTGCTTAGTTCAATTTTGTAACGAATTTTCTGTTAGTTCAAAGGTACATCTAAAGATTAATTTTGGCAATTTTCATTAAAATTCGAATTTTTATTTCAAATTAGAATCAAATAATTTTAAGATAAATAAATAGTGTTATACAATATTAAAGAGCACGTAAAATTATTTAAAAATAACTTAAATAAAAATTAAAATACACGTTTATATTATTGAAAATACAACTTTCAGTAAAAATATCGATTGGGTTGTAATATCCTAAATAATTTTTCAAGTTATTTTTTCTCATATTTAAAAGCAAAACCAAGTTATACAGAAATTCCGGACTTTTTAGAGAAAAGCGTTTCCTCTTCATTCAGTGTGATCCATAAAGTACCTACGCATCGGGAAACTGTTTTATTATGGATTTTTCGGAAAAAAATTATTCCTTATAAAAGTTGGTGCTTCTCCCAAAACTGAAAATGCACCAATAAAAAATTTAAAATATCTCATAATATGCGAGGGAGATCAAAAAATATAATTTTGGCTCAAGAGTAAATAAGTACCTTTATTTGCGAATACAAAGAAAAATGTTGTTTAGAAAAAAAAGTTTAAACATTTTATTTGTAATAGAAAACTTCAAAGAAATACGCATTATTTAATGAAAAAAATGTTCAATAGTTAAATCAGTTTTACATGAACACGTGCATATTTAGTAAAATTTGTTAAATTTTAATTATGTTGTAATTTTTTGGACGATTTCAAATGTTTGGAATTTGTAAAAACTACTTTGCATCAAAAAGTTGGTGAAATTTGACTTTTATTTTAAAGATTTACAAGAAAGTTAAATAATTTAAGATATTTTCACATTGTCGAGTGTATCTAAGGTAATGACATTCATGAATTACTATGATCAACATTCATTTTTCGTAGGAGCTATTAAAAAACGAAAAAAAAAGATTAGACTTTGTTGATTGTGACTTCATATTTCTTTATAATTTTTAATTCTATACAACTTTTGTCGATATTTTAAAAAATAAAGGTACTCTACTCTCCCATATGATACTCCAATATTTCCAATATGATGCGTACTTTATGGATCACACTGTATAAAGCTTACAATTAGAACAGACCTACGTGCAATTGTTCCACATACAAATATTTGCAAACATTTAAACACATGCAAATGTTTTTCATCCTCAATGGAAAACAAAAAACGTCGTAGGTGCATTTGTTTACATTTTTTTAAACGAAATGTTTGCAAATACTTTTTTAAACAGTTTTTATACTGTTTTTAAACAAATGTTGAAATGTTTGCGGGGACATGTATGTAGGTTTAGACTAGGCTTAAGAGTACTGAGTTTTAGCGCCATCTATTATTAATTATAATCATTACAAAATGAAAATTTTTATTTATGTACACCTTCCAAACTATTTAAGTTTCATAAATGGGCCATATTAATACGTTGTTTAGGTACCTCATACGTTCCATAAATTCGACCACCTTTATTACAGAAGTAGATCATTTATATTTCATTGCCGAACTTTCGTTATAACGAATGTTATTGCAAAATCAAAATTCGATTTCCTTCAACTCTATTTTGGAATATAAATAATATATGGAATGTAGTACGCATATTGCCCAGTTATATTTTATCTGGTCGATATAAGCAAAAGCAGCAGCGATAGTCCGCATCAACTGCCTCCCCAACCCGACAATCTGCAGGGGCCATAAATTAGAATAGCCCCGGCATCTATTGTCGCTAATTTAGCAGAAGGAATAATTCTGCTATCCTATACATTATTCAGTTGACAGAATCTGTTGTTTATTAGTATATTGCCTACCTACATGCAATAATTTCATTTGTAACATTTGTTTAATATCGATTACGTATTATTATTGCGTATACGACTAGTCGTAAATTATGGATTTGTTACGACACCTTTGTTGTCAGGAAACTACATTTATGATTTAATGATCACATTTT
Organism: Rhagophthalmus giganteus; assembly: GCA_036326145.1. Classification (NCBI taxonomy): domain Eukaryota; kingdom Metazoa; phylum Arthropoda; class Insecta; order Coleoptera; family Rhagophthalmidae; genus Rhagophthalmus; species Rhagophthalmus giganteus. The sequence goes on from JARFJA010000013.1 coordinate 3,543,653, forward strand.
ATGGGCGTTACAATAAGATAAGAAAAAAAAAATAAAAGCAAAAAACGGGCGTTATAGGAAGTGATAAAAATCCTATGTTAGTAATGTTCCTTCGTTACATGTGTCGGAAGTTAATTATCTCTCGAAAGGAAATCATGATCGACGACAATTTATTTAAACTTTTATTTGTACAGGAATGCGTACAAAATTTACTTTGTCCTTTTATATTCCCGAAAACATTTCGTTTTATTTAGGAGCTTCTTTGGAATTTTATTTCTTGCCGTTATCGTGTAATGTTTCCTCTCTTCGTTTCCATAAAATCGTAATCGGCATTAAGTAAATTTAAAGCAATTATAATTTATTTGTGCCCAGGATATACCGGAAAAACTTGTGAGGAGGAGACGGATCCGTGTACGTCGATGCCTTGTCAAAACGGGGCAACGTGCTTTGGGAACGTAACCGAGTTTCACTGTGGGTGCCCTCGAGGATTTTCGGGACCCTTATGTCAGCACAACCTTAGTGAATGCGAATCATCTCCTTGTGTGCACGGTATCTGCGTTGACCAAGAGGATAGTTATAAATGTTTTTGCCAACCAGGTAAGTTTTCATTAACATCGACCTGCATGGATGAATCTACGCAATTTTATTAGTCTCCAGGGATTTACATTATTATCTATTTTGGTTTCGATGATCTATAAATAATTACTGTTTTGAAGATATTTAACATTTATTTAATTTTATACTTCGATTTCAATTACGTATATCTTACATATTTAACGTTTACATAGTTATTAACATACAGTGTGTCCACGGATAACTGATAGTAAAATTTTCGAATTGCATTTTGATATTCTAGATTAAGCTCCTGCTTATCCTCAAATAGTGTTATACTGAAAACGAGTTCGATGTTTCATATACAGGGCGTTTTATACGTAAATTTCTAAAAAAAGATACAAGAGAAAAATGGTCTTATTTGAAAAGATACAAAAAACCTTATTTGAAATAAATGATTTAGAATTAAAGATAGGCTCAAATTCCATTTTTCAGAAAGATCGGCTAATTTCGATATTTTAACTTTTTTTGACAATTACGTGCTTAATTAAAGTTTCTTCTCTTTAATTTATTAAAGAAATAAAAATAAAATTAAAATAAATTTTTAATTAAAACAAGCGTATCAGATTGTATTTTCAACATGATTGTTGTTTGTCTCATTCTACTCCCACGATAACAGAATGGTTAAATCAAAAATTTTTGAAATCGTTGAATAGAACGATCAAATAATTTTGAAAAATGGAAATTGTTCAAGATGGGAATGGTCCCATCGCTTGGCCGGCAAGATCGCCGAATCTTATAATAATACATTTTTGAATCGTTGAATCAAAACTTTTTAAAAAACTGACATTTGCAGTGTTATAAGTTTAATAACTTTAGATTAAGTAAGTAACGGTTTTAGAGAATTTAGAAATATACTATAATAGAACTGTACGACCAAAAGGGTGGTAGCTTAATATAATAATTTTATTATTATATCTTTTCGTTTTTTAACATTATTGTTTAAAATTCTTAATGTTAACTTTTCCACTTATTGATTATGAATGCGCAAAATCGTATTATAAAAAATTTATTTGAAAATAACTACTGAAATACTGCCGATTCTTTGAAAATTTGAATTTGGGCCTTTTTTAATTCTAAACAACTTATTTTAAATACATTTTTTTTATCTCTTTACAACTAAGGCTACTTTTCTCTTGTTTTTTTTAGAAATTTGCCCTTAAAACGTCCTGTATATGATGTTTCACTAGCTCGTTTTCACTTCGTAACACTGTTTAAGGACAAGCAAGAGTTAAGTCCAGAATATCAAAATTCAATTCGAAACGTTTCGCCCAATTACACGTACACTACCAGTTATCCGTGGACATACTGCAAAAATTCGCTTTTTAAACTAAAGAATTAGTGGAAATTTAATTTTCGCAAAAATTAGGAATATTCAAATAGGGTTTCCGCTAAAACGCAACGTAATTTTGGTTGTCTACATAATAGCTACGTGAATTAGTGATTTATAGATATCGGTGGCGTTCTTCCAAAGCCGTAAAAAGCAAACTTTACAGAAGCGAGTATTTTGTGCTGTCGCGTAACCATAAATAATACGTATTACCTACGCTAAACAAAAATCGATTTTCTAGTAAATAAAATTGAATTTCTTTACCAGATTTTAGCAAATTTTGTCTGCTTTAGATGCATAAGATAGTCAGAACAATTCATTTTTGATAAAATTGCGGCTTAAGATAATTTATAAAAAAATGGAATATGTAATTCAAATATTTTTCATTAATACATATCTTTTAGGGTTATTAATTAATTTGAAATTAATAATTATGGTAACCGTCTTTAATAAGAAGATTATCGTTTCAAACATATCTACGCAATAGAATACAAATCCTTTAAGCCCTCTTAATTATTAATTTTAAGGTACATGAGAAAGGTAATTTATACGGTAAGAACCGAAACACGAAAATGTATTTTATCTTCCACTAAATTACGAATAGGTATGCTACCTAATTCTAAATTCGGAATAATGCGATGAATAACGTATCTACTTTACTTCTCATTTAAAATAAGAGAGTTATTTACAAAATAAATTGCGTACATTTTACTTAACTACTAACTGTAATTTTTGTCATTTTTCAACAACTTTTAACTTGTAAGATATAGAAAATTTATTTTTGTACGTTCTCCACGTTTAAGTATGGGTAGTAAATTGTTATTTTAATTTATAACATTTAAAAGCAATTTATACGGTTACACAAGGACGTCCCCGGCCGTTTCGTAACCGGCAGTTATTTTTGTGTCTTATTTTTATGAAATTAAAGCAATTATAACTGTAGGATATAATTTATCGAACACATGATAAAAAAATAAAAGCTACATGTCATTCAAATTTTATTTCGATTCACATCATCAATACCTAAGAAGTTAGTAGATTGTATATTTGTAATATTCAGTTTAAAGTTTTGAAAGTGACATATTCTACCGATGATTTACCTGCACACATATGACTTGGCAATGAAAAACTATAATTGAAGGGGTTATAACCATAAGGTTTCCCATAGTATTCAAAGCTTCGACAGCCAATATCTCCAAATGTATATTTCTGCACTTAAACCTTTATGGCTCTAACCCCTTCAACTTATTAGTACTGTAACAATACGAGGTATGTGTGATGACGTACATCGGAATAAAATTTGGATGACATATATATTTTTTTTCTAAATAACTTTTTTGCTAATTCGGCGAGTTTTTCAAATTATTTCAGCGTATAATAAAATTAATTTGGTCAGATAAATAGAAACTGAAAAATAATACAATCAAAGAAGAGTTCTAAATTCTCTATATATTTCACAAATAGTCAAGAATGGAATGGACAATAAATTGCTTTGTAAGTCAATTATAAATACATTTATACAATGCACAATCTTCTTTCAATTCAATTTAGTTTAATAATGCACTGATTATTCTACCGTCTCGTTAATGTAAGTACCGTCATTAGCGTCAAAGATAACTGAAATTTTCCGTTATTATCTGAATTACAATCTTGACAGTAAACATTTTTAGAAAATTAAGCTTAATTCAGTTTCGTAGAACGCTTATTGCAGTTCACATTAATTTTTTGACCAAGTAAAAAGTCGAAAAATTTAATACAAGCTTCATCTGATACGAGAATAAAACGTTCTTAGGGTGAAAAGTCGTAATAAGGTCGTTGCCATTTTATATTCTAAATCTCTTACATTTTTATGTTAAATAAAGTTACAGATGACGCTGACCACTTCAGCATAACTTCTTTATCGACATAAAAATGTTTTGCGCTAAAATATTCTAATAAGCAAAACAGACTGCGCATGAATCAAACCCGTATGAAAACCGAATAACATGGAACGCTTGCATATTCAGCGGTTTTGATTGCAAGCAAAAATTTAATGGCGCCAAATTAAATTGGTTTCTTTTTAATTACAATAATTTATAACTTTTTGATAATACAAATTTTACGTTTTATAGTTACGTGGGCCCCTTGCATTCTGAGACTGCAACGTAACAAACAAATTTCAATGAAAAATTGATAAATAATGTTTATAAATAATAAACATTGAACAGAGTTACAATTTGCTCTAAATATATTTGATAGTTGTTTCACTTACATAAGTCACATCAATTTTAAGTACTAAAATATGTTTACAAATAGTGAAAACACTGATATGGTTTTAGCCATTATAGAAATTTTGTAGATAATGAATTTTTGAAATACAAACTTATTTTCTCAATTTGATTCTTATTCCTATAAAATTAAATAGTAGTTTTATATTTGAGGAATATTTGGAGGGGAGCCGGAAAACTAAACGCGGTGAACTGGACGCCAAGTCATATGGGTGCCGCTAAAATTTTTATGATGAGTTGAACTTACGTTAGTGTAGATGAGGTGAGTTTAGACTAGTACAGACGAGATGAGTTTAGGTTAGTGTAGATCTAACGAATAAAGCATTGAGAAACTTGTTAATGTGTTTTAAATATATTGCATATTTGTAATAGCAACACCTGAGTAAAGTTCTTAGAATTCATTAAGTACTGCTATTTAATTTTATTAGTTGTAAGACGAAAAAAAAATAAAATTCGGCAAAATGTTGGCAAAAGATCAATTGTTGATAGGTGAATTGTTGTTGACGAATTGTTGGTAGATGAGTTACTGTAGACGAATTAACCTAGATCATATTCAAATATGAATTCAAGTTTGTTTGAGATGCGATTAAATACATACATATATATGTCTTTCCTTGACGTTCATTACTGACCCTTTATAATTTTGTGACGTATATAATATGGAAATGAACCAAAATTATTAACCAACCCTTTGATGTATAAGACTATGAATACATATTTTATTAGCGAATTTTCATAGAAAATAAAGCCATTTCAGTCTGTCTGATGCCGGGACCCAGACGTGTCCTTTTGGCTTTTCTCTGATCTCAATCCTTAGATCACAAAAATACAGGTCATTCATTTTGGGTCGGTTATATATATATATATATATATATATATATATATATATATATATACAGGCCTTTTTTTGTCACTTCTTTTTTGGGGGCACGCTAATTCTCGAAAGTTCTAAGTCCATAATTTTTTGTACCCCCTCTCCTCACCCCTTTCCACTGTGTTTTTTCCTTTGGGGGCACTGTGTGCCCCCACGTGCCCCCACAAAAATGCGGTGTATATCTATATGTAATCAATTTTTTATGGACACGATTCCGGTCACAATTTTGATCGTAGGGAACTGAAATTTGGACAGCGTATTGTCTTTACGAAAACGAAGGACGAGTTCGTTAACCAGTCAAATCGACGGACTCGTTTCTAAATGGCAGCCGTTCAAAAATTAAAAAAATTCTTATCTCCATTATTAATCATCAGATTGGTAATGTGAATATGTTTTGGAATCGGTATAAAATTCTCTACCGATCATGTTTCTTTATAATTTTCGATAGAATGCACCGTTTTCGAGATAATCGAGAGAAAGTGAATTTTTTTTAATTTTTATAAATTTCGCTCGTAAATATTATTTTCTAAAAAATGTATTTTTTTCGAGAAAAATTTTTAAAAAAGTAGTTTTTTGACATACGACATGAAAATTTAATACCGAAGCTTGCTCGCGCGGTCGAATATTTGATTTAAAACTGCACCTCATATTTTAATTCATCGGCGAATTTACTGGTTTTCCAACCTGACCAGAATGTTTTATGAGTTGGAATTACATAAGCTCTTTTAAAAGGATGTTTTAATCCTCTTTAGTGAAGTCGGAAAGTTTTCTTTTATCTACATTGTGTAGAATTCACAATGCTTCTCAAAATATCTTAGATGGTTGACCTTATTTGTTATATGAATATGAATAGTTTATGTATTATTTATTTATTTTTTACCTTATGCTAAAATTGTTAAAAATATAAAATATTACAAAACCGTCTTCTAATCGTAATTTTTAAATAATTTTCCATTAAGATTAAAATGTTTTAAACTTTAAAGTATATGTAAAAAACTGAAAATAATAATCGAACAAAAATATGGTATAAAATTGTATGTTCCTAAATCTCTTAATAATTAATTCAGTTAAATTTGGCGCCTTGTGTATTAACTTCAACGTGATGCTTTGCTGCCAAACTAGTTACGTAAAGGTCAACTTGCGTACAATTTTTATCGTTTTTGTATACGTAGACAAATATTTATTATGTGATCCAACAATGACAAATAACAATTACAGTATATTCTCCTATCGGGATGGACTTTGTTTAATTTAAATAATGAACTGTTTTGCAACAGAACTATTGTTCTGGAAATGAACCCCAAATATATTTGGTTCCTACGAACCACCACAAGTCTGCGAACACATTTTGTTTTTCAAATAGCACATCTTTCGTTCAAATGTTTTGGGCGAAATTATTTCTTGAATTCTTTCCATGATTCTTTTTAAATTCAGATCATTACTTCTCGATTAGTCCCCCTCTAAAGAAATAGTAAAAGGTAACCCATTAAAAACGAAACAGCTGTCTTTTGTAATACATATATCAAATATATTTTTTTCAATAAACGTTTGAACACGTCGATTTTATTAGCAAAAAGGGCATTTCAGTGTTCTATTTTAAAGATCCGATATGCTTCAAAAGATGACTATTCATTTTTCGTGGGTCACTATTTTCTATTGTTTCTTTAGAGAAATCATGATCTGAATTTAAACAAAATCGCTACCATAAAGAAAAATTATCGTAGTTTCAAACGACATTTAGCGTCCTTTACTGATTGAAATATTTGAAGCGACATTAACTCGTAGGTTACGTTGAGGTTAAAATTAGACACACAAAAATAGTTCACTATCATGTCACTCTAGCAAATAAAATCGACGTGTTTGAGCGTTTTTTGAAAACATTAACTTATACACCCCAAAACACATGGAAATTGCGTGCACGGAAAATGACCAATTAGGTCAACTTTGGCGGTCCGTAACTTCGGTATCCGAATGGCTTATGTAACAATATTGATTAAACTTATGGGAAAGCCCAAAAATCTTACGATCATTTGATGATTTTGAATTTTATGTTCGCGCACTTCCCTTGTAAGTTTATTACGGCAAATTGATTTCCCGAAACAATATTAAAGTCAACATTATGGTATCTTTATTACAAGAGTTTAATTTAAAAGACAACTAAAATCACCCAGAAATGAAACATATGAGATTTAACACTTTGCAGTTGTAGATTTTTTCTCATTATTTGTGCCATTACAACGCGCTACAATAGACATGCTAGAAAACATTTAAAACAGTAAATGGATAGGATAAGTTTTTCATTTTTATATTGATATTCAAAATGTAGGAGACTCTTGATAATCCGACATTTGATATTTCGACATTTTCTAATCCGACACCGCCTATTACCGTTGTAAAACGTGAGAGGCGGCGGAAGGGAAAGAGATTGTTTATTTTCCTGTAACATCGCGAATAAATTACAGCATTGTACATAAATATTTTTGATATAAGTAATTCGAACACAACTGAAGTTGTTAAACTAAAACTGTTCCGAAATATACAAAATGGCATATTGAGGCATCCAACTGCTTCGCGCGATATCTTTGCGGTGAAAACATACCTAGAGCTTTTTTTATTGAACAAAAGTAAATGATGCTAACGTATGTATACTTAGAATTATCCGCTCAAAGTGAAAAAAAGAGCTGTAATTAACGGGAGAGTAAATTCTTTTTGATCTCTGGGATTGGTACAGTCGGCTCCTTTAATTTTGACACTCCGTTTGAAATGGTATAGATAAGTAATTACGATAAAGTGAGCCTTACTGACTCGAGCGGGGTGTTATTAACTTAGGAGGCCGCTGTACACTAAGAATTAGTCACATTTATAATCCAAAATTCAAATAATAGACTAGAACATATAATAATAATAATAATAATAACAATAATAAGAATAACAACAACAATAATAATAACAATAATAATCATCATCATCATTATCATTAAGGCAGTTATTATTCTTCTTAATGTCGTATATAGTCCCCTTTACTTTAAATGTTCGTCTTTTCGATTAAAATTTGTTACCACCACCTTAGGAAATTAATTTCGTTAATATCCGCCTATCTTTGTTTACGCCAATCAGAAACAATAAATTTTAAACTTGAGATGCTCGACATGTTGGTCTTTCTATCATTTTCTGATTGACGTAAACAAAAATAGGCGGATATTAACAAAATGCATTTCCTAAGGAGGTGGTAACAAATTTTAATCGGAAAAACAAAAATTTAAAGTAAAGGATACTATATCTCGAAATCATCCCATCGAATGAATTTTGCATTTATGAAAAATACTGTTAAAAACGGCCAATTTATGCAGCTATAAGGTACTTGCAGAGTAGCCGAAGCTACTTTACAATTTTGTAAAATCTGTAACAGTTATGTATCCATCTTCTTCCTCAGTTCTTTAAAAGTGACCCTGGAGAAGTTTAAGTAAGGGAGGCACTGCATAGCCTGGATTTTCGTCCAGGATATAGTATCCATAGTGATGATCAGCTGCTGTCCCTTAGGGGTCAGTTTGCTGTTCACCGCCTTCCAGTTATTCGTCGTAAAACCAGGATTTTGTATTATTAACCTTCGGAAGAGGACTCCCGGTTTCGTGATCGAGAACGGGATCCAGACTAAGGTTCGTACTGGTTTGGAAACATCCTTTGCCCCTTTTAGACTAAGTTTTGCTCCCTCCCAAAGATTGTGGCCACTCAAAGCGTTCTTCAATCATCCTCTAGTTTCTAGATCGGCGTAAGTAATGTGTATGACACCATTACTGTACCGTATCTCGGCAAATCTAGGTGAAGGTAGGCTCTCGACCCCTATTTTGTCTATCTCAGACAGCAAGCTCTTCCGTCATGCCGCTATCTGGATATCCTTCTAGCACTATGGCCATCTTGATTCCACCGGCAATATCCTTATATGAAACAGGTCCGATTGTCCTGCTTCGTTTGACCATTTGATTGGGTAACTTACTTTTATCTGAAGGGTTCCTTTCGTCCCCTCTTTTCGACGCTGTATTTGAAGTAGCTTGTGTTGAACCAGCGGTGCTGGTGCCTGCTATACTAGCTTCCGTTTTATCTCTTTTGAGTTTTCTTTTGGCAACGCTAGAAAGTTTTTTTTTGTTTCGCCTAAATTTGCCTCTTTGGGTTCTTTAGACGGCTCCTCCGATGTTTCTTCGGGTTGAGTTTGCATATTGCTTTTTTGTATGTAATGAATAACACTGCTCGTGTTCCCACGAGTTAACGGGAAATAAAGGTCCGCCCCCCTGGAGCTCGTACATTGGGGTAAGGCGACTAAATACGATAGAGTTGCACCAGGTGTTCTAAAGGAATCGTTAACGACACTGCTACCCCAGTGCCATGCACCCTCGTCACTATGTCTTCCAACTTGGCTTAGGGGATATTTATCGATTTCCCAGTCTAGATCCGCCGAGTTTAGTCTCAACGGGGTCACCACGAGTAGGATGTAATCTTAGATCACATATCGCTAATTCACGCAAGCGATACCCAGCGGTCTTGAAAATGCATATGCATGATCCTGCCTATGACTGTCCGCCTTAAAACAACATAATGTCATCTCTCAGTTTCCAGTCAGTCAGCTTAACCCCAAAATAAGTTCACCTACTTTATAACAGAAAACGTTAAGTTGCCGTATTCGTTATACAGACAGGTAATTTTTTAACGAGTAAATAAAAAAGCAACACTTACTCTTAAAATATTTTCTTTTTTTTTAAATAGATTCTATTGCGCACAGTTTTTATCACTAACGTTAGCATTTAGACCACAAATCACTTTTGCGAAAAGGTTTTATGTCTTTTATTAAACTTATGTGAAGCCATTCAGTACTGGCTTAAAATTTTGAGTGTCCCAAAGGTTTTGCGTAATGTAAAACTTTTTCTTGCACTACAAAATATTGGCATTTTTTTATTACGAACCACATGAACACATTTTAAAACGATCTGTTCTGCATTCTCACGAAAATAATTTTTTTACCTACATAATTGTTTTGAAGACTTACAATTAGAGATTCTACACAAATTACCGATTTACCGGAAATTAATTTTGAGTTACCGATTTTTATTTCTAAAGCAACGTTGTTGTAAACCGATCGGCGACTTAGTCCGTGTAGTAAATACGATTACTTTGACATGTGATATGTCATATTTTATTTAAAATAAACAGAAATTATAGGGGATAATAAAATCGTTACTAATTCTGGAATTCCCTTAATGGTTATACAACTCAATAAATGTCTGTACTAGCTGTTAAATATATGTATACTGATAAAGATAAATGTATTTCATGTAGTAAAGTCGTATTTATAGAATGGTGTTATATTTTATGTTATATTAGAGAGGTGCGATCGAACTTTTACATAAGTATTTCTTACACAACTAGACAAATGTACACTTGAAAGATGACTCCTTTTTTTGGCTTCGAGATCTTAGCCCATTAGTCGCAAACTGTTACTATTTGTACAAATCGTGTCCAGACACTTGTTTCTTAAGGCCTCTTAGGAGAGCTGGCTTTAAGATTCAAATTCGCTTGTTTTACGCAACTTTTGCCAAAGATTACAGCCAAAATAATAATTTTGGAAATTTGATCGTTGCACTATTGTATTATTTTAAGTTATAGAATTTGACGTATGCGTCGATTTTATAGAAAAAAATGTTTATTTTCTTGTAATTCTTCAATACAATTTTCACTATATTCCAAATAAGAGGCATTTTTAAACCTGAAATTTAAACAAAAATAAACAGTTTTTCTACAAAATCGATGCATACGTCAAATTCTATAGCTTAAAATAATATAATTGTGCAACGATCAAATTACCAAAATTATTATTTTGGCTGTAATCTTTAGCGAAAGTTGCGTAAAACAAGCGAATTTGAACCTTAATGCGAGCTCTCCTAAGAGGCTTTAAGTAACCATTTCGCGTCGCTACTGGTAGTGTAGTATATTTAGCCGCTGCTTTTTGTTTTAATTCAATGATATTCGCTACTATTCATAGTTACAGAAAGATTCGAACTCCCGACCATTGATTTGCTAGAAAGAGCGTAAAGCTCTCTAGACCACCACGGCCCCTGGAAGATAATTATATACAGTTTTTTAATTACAAACAGCGCTTTAAATATATATGTTACCTTGCATTATAATCGGCTTAAAATCTCTGTTTCGCTGTTTATAACCAATCAGAACACTAAATTACGATGGTTATAATTTAAAAACGCTTCCCATAATTAAACAACAAGGCGAATAACTCAACAGCTTATTCAATTATGATTATATCGATACCGATAATGTAGAAATTTCAGGAGCTATGTACTCGCACCAACATTTATTTTAGAAATAACTAGATCGTCAATACAATCGGATATGTTAATCGGAAATGTCACAAACATCGAATTGCTTATATGAAATTCTTATATTCAAATAAAGTGCTGTTTGTAAACATAAAATAAATGAATACTGCGATAGTACTTAAAAGTGTAAGCTTTTCAAAGTAATGCAAATATAATAAGAGTAAAATGTATTCCCTAAAAATTGACATCGATAACAATAACTACTATAGTGATTGCATACACAAAATGTAGTACAGCGGGCTTCTACATTAATGACACCCCGCTTGCGTCGTTAATGGTCGTACCTACTGTACCTACCGTAATCGAACTGAGACCACATAAAGGTCGCCGTACATTAGCTCGGAACGGAACGGAATCGAACGCTTCTGAACTGCCAAAACGAAATTAATACAATTGATTGGCTTGGAATTCATATAACGTTTAACTTCGTCCATTCATTTTCATCGATTTGATTTTGGCGAATTCCGCTCCGTTCCGATCTAATGTGCAGCGGCCTTAAAAGTGTCCATTGCGTGACACGAATTAACTGCTATACTAAAAGAAAAATGTTCGATTCGCTGTTTCTAAGAGACGGAAAGTTAGACTCATTTAAAATCGTAATTAATTTTTTAAAGATTTCTAGAAGAATTAAATTTACGGTCTGCCGAACAAAATTTATTACCTACTATTTACGTAACGTCATATTAAATATAACTCGTAAAATTCAGCTTATTTCAAATGAAATTCTCTATCGAAGATTTCAAAAGTAACGTTCTCGAATACTACGTCCCCAACAATATTTACCCTTCATTGATCTCGCACAACACAAATACGCCCCTGCAACTACAGTCGAAGTAGAACGTTCGTTTTTTGCTTACAAATTCATGTTAAGTAAAAAACGTATACTATTTCAAACTCTAAAAAAAAACACAGAAATACCTACGTTCTAGTTTGCCCTGTAAATAAATAAATAATACAAATAATATGGAATTTATGCTTATTTTTTGTTGTAAAATTTACATTTAATTATATGTAACAACATGGTTATTAGGGCTGCTCTAAACATGGGTTAGACAACCGACAATCTTTTAGCAATTTTTAAACCCACATAGCTCAAATGGAAGTGTAGTCTACAAAAATTTAAAATTTCTATTTTGTAGTAGAAACAGAATTTCCAAATCAGCCAACACAAATAACATATTTGTTTGAGACGCAATATTTTAAAATTTAATCCTTATAACAAGAAAACTCTTCAAATAAGTGAATTTGCGGACACATTTAATTAAAAACAGCGAAATAGATGGGAAATGGGTAAATTTGAAAAGCATAATATGCGTACGAAAGTGAAAATAAAATCGCTTGCGCATTCTACTGTTTTTACTTCGGTACCTGTGCGAATACTCCGGGGGCCGGCACAGAAATTATGGAGCTCTTTAGAGTTTCTCAACACCCCAACTTTTACACTTATTTCGGGTTTTTGCTGAAAAACTTTGTCTTGTTACCACATTATATTTATTCCTTAAAATACAGGGTGAGTTAAGATTGTAGCACCCCTCGTTAATAACCCTCCAACGCATCCTGTAGAAAACATTTTTCAACTTTAATCGTATTTAACACTGTAATTTTGTCATCTGACCCCACAATATTTTTATAACACCGCATAGAGGAAAAATAGTTGTTCCAAAAATATATAAAAAATATACAGGGTGTCATTTAAAAATAAAAAGTTGCATATTACTGCACAAATCTCATTAGGTCCTGAAATAAAATAAATATAAAATAATATACAACATATCATTGTGAACATTTTTTATTAAGAAAATATTTTTCTAATATTAATATTCAACGAACTAATAGGGAGGTGGTATTATCTTAACTCACCCTGCATAAAATAATTACAATAGGATTAATTTTTTTTAATTACCTACTTGTATAATTGTACACTTGTAAAATCACGTTTGCGGAACAGGCCACAAATATTCTACAGAATGCCTCTCGTAACAATGAACAAAGATGTTATCGCATAGAGACTGGTGAAACACTTTTTGATTAATTAATAAAATAAAAGTTGTTTTTAAAACTGAATTTGATGCATTTCATTGTTGTACCTATAACTTCAAAACGCATTTTTTCAGAAACTAATGACTTAAATACAAAATATATTTAAGAATATTTAAAACGACGAGCTCTTGACCCATATTTCAATTTAAAATTTTGTGGAGGTTACTACCCAGCTTAGTGGGCTAGACTAAAGTATGTGAGTTTGTAACAATGAGCTGTCCCTCTTACAAACAAAATCGACGTACTCGGTGTTTTTTTTTTAATCTGTAGGTTTCAAAGAAGACGTGATAGAAACGTTTCGTTGGAACACACTGTATACACACATAACATTGAAACATATGTAAAATATGTTACATAAAGTAACAAATCTTTAAAGGTTTCTTAATTGTTTCTAAAATGTTACGTTACAAACAAGAGTTTAAATAGTCGTTATTAAGAATAACAAGTGTTTCGCAACAATAATTACGGTACTAACGTTGACAACTGTGGTAGAATAACGTCTCTAACTCCCATGTCGCAAATTTCGAACGAAACAGTGATTTCACTGAAAACACGAGAGTGTAAAATGTTTGAATATATTTTTGTGTTGATATAATTATTATTTAACTATGTATTATGTATTAGTTGATAAAATAGTAGAGCGTATTAAAAATTCACTTAAATATTAGTTATAGGTATTATTTTATTAATTAAATATTTTACTTGAATCTTTAATTAAATGTTAAAGAAAAATAGAATTTTCGGATAAAATAGTTTTATTAAATAATTAACTCTAGTTCTTCGTTTATTTAAAAATTCAATTTTTAATGTGCTCGCGTAGTCGACTCTCGGCAGAAAAGTTTCAATTGTCGAACTACGTTACGCGTTTGCTGATTTTTTAACCGTTTCTTATGTGATACCTATAAAAGCAATTTAAGCGAGAAAAAAACGAATAATTCGAAATCGAATGTGGAAAATCAATGCAATTTTATTAGAAATTCGGAAATTGTGAAATACATTCTGATACAAAACAAAATGGCCGACTTCTGATTTAAAAAGAGGTGTCGTATTTGTTTGTTTGTTTTTTAACGAAGCCTTCTGTAATTCCGTTCTTTTTGACTTCCTTTCGTAGCTAAACGATTAGAAAAACTTCGATAAGTTCATCGATTTGGTAAACGTCCGGGGTAAGGATACTGATTGTTCGATTGCTTGGATAGCATCTGTTCTTGTGGGTTTCCGCCGCTCCGCTCGCGCGACGTTTTAGTCACAAACATAAACTTTTAATAATTCATCTTGTTTTTATTCGTAAAATTATTTATTCATTTTTAACAAAATTACCTTGCGTTATAAGTACGACAAATATTGAATTTTGTTGCATGGCTTGTATAAGCACTGGTATAAGAATGTGTATTTCAGATCAAAAGAAGTGGTCACAGTGGTCAAGCGAATTTAACGCTCGTCTGGTAAACTATAATGGTAGGAAGTTCGAATCCTCTTACGTTTATAAACATAATGTTTTTAAATACGTATCAATTAGTGCGTTAATTTATCGTGAAACATATGTCGTAACAATTAGATACAGTAAACTACATCCGTTCGTTAAAAGTTAACTGAAGCTGAAAAGTCCGACCCTTAATCGTTTAGGTTGAAACTATAAAGTCACGTATCTTTTTCACCACATTTTTATCTTTTTCTTTGTACTATAAACTTTTGTTTTAAAGATAAATGCGTAAAAATGTTATGAAATTTTTAACTAATCTAAATTCGCTACTTTTTTAAATATAACTTAAATCGAAATTATTATAGAAGCTTAATAAATCACGAATAGCGAAATAATTTATCATTAATTTTATTTTTCTTCAAGCCCGGCATTTCCAGATGTATGATTAATTAATTATGTTTAATTACAAAGCTCCGAGTAAATATATTATATAGATAATGTTGGTGTTTTGTCCTCAAATAAACATACAAGCGACAAAGAAAATTAATCAAATAGATATACTAGCAATTAATTTAATTGAAGATCACTTAATAAAGGAAAAAGATAATTATACCGCTGCCGTGAAAATTCGTGTTACGATCCAACATTTATATGCGAAGGTTAATAAATTATGATTTATGAGTGTTAATTTGTAACAAATAGCCCTGTTACGAACCGATAGCAAGTCGACGTTCTAATCTAATTTATATATTGCTTAGGTACTCGAAAATTTTTGAATCATTCAAAGGACGTGATACAGATTAAATGAAAATACATTATCATAAAATTTAACGTTTACGCTTTATCTCTATTTAAAATACGAGTAATAATTAGTAAGTACAGCCTATTGATCTACATACGTAATATAAAATTAAACATAAGATGTTCATGGGGGAAGTTTTATATTATATGTATAAGCAATGTCGTTCATTATTTAGTTAAAGCTCACCTTCTATTTAAAATTAAATTCGATCAGAGTAACAAGTCAAATATAATACTCTTACGAAAACAGACCTCCAGCTACGTAGAACTTAATTCGGCGAAGTTAATTATTCACGGTGTGTTAATTAAAATTTTTGAACTTTTTAAAGATTGTCACTTTATCTACACAAATTAACTCAATACCTTAGTATTGTTAAATAAAATGACTTAAAAATTACCTTTGAAATTAAACTTTTATTAATGATCACGTCACATTTTGTTTTGAAAGACGACTAGTCAAAAAACAAAATTAAAATTGTTTAAACAACGATATATGTATTAAAAATTCTAAAACACCAATTTCATATTTTTATATTAAATAAGCATTTAAAAACATGTATTTTTTTCTGGGACGCTTGTTTCTAAATTGCGTTTCTTAATTCCGCCTCATTTATAAACGCTATCGGTTTCTTAACCTCGGTTTTTCTATTCTGTAAGATGTATTGTTTTTCTAAGTCTGTTATTATTTTGTTTGTAATAGAATGCGTTTCATTGTCAGTAAGATATTAGGTACAATCGTGATCATAAATAATGTCGCCGACAACGTTGAGTATGAGTAATAAATAAGAAATTAA
The DNA here is from genome assembly GCA_036326145.1 of Rhagophthalmus giganteus. Lineage (NCBI taxonomy): Eukaryota > Metazoa > Arthropoda > Insecta > Coleoptera > Rhagophthalmidae > Rhagophthalmus > Rhagophthalmus giganteus. The sequence continues at coordinate 3,560,153 of JARFJA010000013.1, forward strand.
GTAATTGATACCTAAACGTAACATAAATATTTTAAGTGCTTACCTATAGTTTGTGAAATATATGAGACTGAGAAATATATATATATATATATATATATATATATATATATATACATATATCTGCATTAATTATGTCTATGATTGTACGTGTTGCGTAAGGGAGGTGGTTGTTTAAGAAATCAGATATTTATGTATGTATTAGGTTTCTATGTCTGATTCTCAGTCTATAGACTAATAACTGGCAACGTTTTTATACTTAATACTGAATACGCACATGCGGCGTTATAGTCACGATACGAGGTTATTACACATTATTGTCTAATAAATAGAAACGCCTGTAAAATGCTACATTTACAGTGTACGACTGTAAGAGTCGCGATTACCGTTAAGTTTCAGAGGGTTTTCCTAAAATGTTTCATATTTACGAAAACACATACTTACTATAAATAAAAACATTGCTATAGTCTGTAAAATGAATGTTTAGCTATATCGGATTAGTGCTACATTTTGCCTATGGATTACGAGTGTATAGGTATCAATTTTGTTCTTACAAACAATTGAGGTAGAGAGAAAAACAAGGGTGAACTTAGACACCGCAGGTGGTGAAATAAGACATAAACTTTACGTTTAAAATATCTTTAACATTCTTATTTGTTTTAGAAATAGATAAAAAATCGCATTACTTTTCTCCACTTAAGTGTCAACTTTTTACTTAAAATCAGTACTCCAGAAGTATTAAAAATGCTCTAATTTTATTTTTGGAATTCCTGATTTATAAAACCTATAAATAGTAAAACGCTTACCTATTTTTCTATGATATTTATTAGATAAAATACGTATTAAATCAATTTTATAAAGAATTTAACTAACTTTTCTTTTGAAAAATATTGCAAATGGGATTTAATAAACATATGTACGAAAGACATTGAAAACTTCTGTTGTACCGATTTTAAATTAAAAGTTGACACTTGAGTGACGATAGGCAATGCGATTTCTTATATCTTTCTAAATACGACATATATTATCATAAATAGTAGATTTCGTTGTAATTAAATTTTGCTTGCACAGTTTTTACAATGGAAATATCTAATTTTTCTGCGTTATTTAGCATCAATAATAGGGCATTTCTTGTTAGGAGCCCTTTTTTAATTGCCAATATTGACTTTCATTGGTTTTTCAACGTTTAAAAAAAATTATTCCTATTTCACATTTTCGATTATTGTATATTAACTTTTAAATCATTTAAAATTTAACTTTTGTTTTAAAATTGGTTAGCGTTTATTAATAAAGAGCCAAACATCAAATTTTAATAAATTGCACGAAATAAAAGTCTTATTTGCTATTTGAAGTGATTTAAAAATTTTTGATAAACACTATTCGATTATGAGTAATTTAAAAAAATATATCTCTTATTTGTTAATAGATGTCTTCCCTATTCTGGTCGGTTACTCGTTTTCGTCGAAGTTTTTCATTTGTAATTGTTGACTTTTACCTTTACTAAATTAAAAGGAATAATGATCACTTAGCTTGTTATCCTTCGTGTGTTACGGCCTGTTAGTTCATTATTGTTGTCATTTAACATAACGAGTTCAAAACTACGTACCTATAAAATAGGTAAAATAAAAGAGATCACTCAACACGTCGAACTTCAATGACGGTCGGAACGAGAATCGCAAAATATTTTTTGAAAACGTAACAAAAATCTTACAAAGAACCAAATCCACCTTTATAAGTACATATACAAAAATAAAAATCCCTTTGTAGATATTTATACTTTAGGCAACAATAGCATTATATAGTTTTATTTGAGTATTTGATACTTAAATTTTCAATAGGGTAGGAGAATCACAAACCAAATTCCTCAGAAAATGTGAAGGTAGTATCTTTATCTCTAGAACTTGTAAAGATTTTTGGTTTACCTGTGTTATTTTTAGTTACTTTATACCTGTATAGGTATAATAAACATGCTTTAGATTTTATTATACAGGGTGTTCACAACTCAGCCACGCTCTTTCTACAGAGGTAAAAATTATCTTTTCCATATCGTCATTGAATATCTAGATATTCTATGTCACATAATTCTAAAGCACCGACGAGGTTGAGTTATCGGTTACGAATATGTCTAATCATAACGCCGCATTGGCCATCATTTTAGGGCCGTTGAAGCTTTCGATGGTGTAAGTTAGCTGCGTATTCTTAGTGACCCTAACTGCGATCCTGTAGGTTCTAATTTTGTTGTTCAAGCTTAGTTTACTATGACGACCCATCAGGCAGATAAAGGGCAGCGATAATGCTATGGACTCACGCCATCTATTGATCGCATTTGAAGTAATCACTTGTTTCATGACATCTGTTATTAATGCTTCGTTTACCGATAAGTAGAATTCCTATTGTCTATAGAAAAAAAAAAAGTAATTTATATTTCATCTTATTTTAAATATAATTATTTTATTTTAAATTGCAATAATTGTCATAGCAATAAGTATTAGAGTATTGCGATTCTATTTAAAAAGTTTCTTTTATTCAGAGTTTTTCGGTGAAGTGATAAGTTTTAAAACTGAAGTATTTAAATAAGTTTTTATTTGTATATGAATTTTATTAGTTTTCTATTCGGTAAGATACGCCGGGTTTTTTTCATATCATTATCATTTCGTTAGATTGCCCATGACTGCTTTAAGGGTAGGAGGGTGTCTAGAACTTAGCGCAACCTCTGAATAAATGGTATTATAGCAAATTTTTGATACATGTACAACCACATTAACACTAGTTCCCTGAAGAGACAATTTAAAAGGTTATTATCTGTCCTGGTTTATTTATGGCCTATTGATTTACGACTTCTCAAACATTTGGTTTAGCACATAGAAGGTTTTTCTGAGAACGGATTTGCCTAGTATAGTTCGAATTCTCAATCTATACATTCAAGATCGATTCCAATGCACGTCATCAATAAGAAGTGACTAAATTGCATATTTGTAATATGCAGTTTAAAGTTTTGAACGTGGCGTATTCTATAAATTATTTACCTGCACACATATGACATGGCAAAGAAAGACTACAATTTATTAGTACTGTAAAAATAAGTACGAGGTTTTATCGACGACATATATTGAAACCTATTTTGAATAACATATAATTAAACACACTATTTCTATCCGTACTGAAAATAATATAACAAGCATTTTACTTTGCTCGTATCTGCGTCACCCCGAAAGGGTCAGTTTCGATAATCCGCTTTCTTGGATTCGCTAATGACCAGTAATTACGAATATGAATCGTTTTCAAAGTATAGAATAAGAATGATGTGGTTTTTAAGTTCCTATTTATTTAAAATATTTTGAGAAAACTTATAAACTTATTGCCGATCTTTCCACCTCTTGGTGAATTTATTTGATAGGTATTTTCCATAGAAACTAATCTTACTTTAGTCGTACTTTGCACGAACAATTGTTTCCACGGTAAATACCTATACGGTTACCGATAAATTTACCAAGAGATGGAAAAATCGGCTCTAAGATCGAGAGTAAGTTTTCGTAAAATATTTTAAATAAATGGGAAATAAAAAACTACATCATTCTTATTTTGAACGTCGTACTTCGAGAACGATTCATATCTAATTATTGGTTATTAACGAACCCAGGTAGGCGGATTATCGAAACTGATCCTTTCGGGGTGGCGCAGGTACGCGTAAAGTATAAACTTTTCCCTCGTTCCTTCGTTCTCTATTGTTCAACTTATATGTAAGTTTTATTTGGCGTAATATTATTCGTATTCGCCATTAGTGACTGGTTTGGTGTATCGACCTTGGACCAACGTTAAAAATTGTTGTTTATTAAGAGCTTTTAAATGACATACAACTTGACTTACGTTTTTGTTTGAAATTTTTTAATTTACCCCCGCCTCTCACTCCCGGAGGTTACACACCTAACATATTCCATCAAAAATTGTGCTCTAAAAATAATGGAATAAGTAGGTAAGTAGCACGTGTTCGCCGATTTTTCCATTTGCCCAACAGTTTCCGAAAAAATTACACGAGGCTAGATTTTGTGGACACTTGGTATATCTATGCTATTTAAAACAAAACAAAATAATTTTTTTAACGATATGTTTAAATCTAATAACATTTGCAACCATTTCATTCTGTTTATAATAATAATACTTAAATTTTGAATTGTTTCATATTGTTTATTACAAACTACATTATTTTTTATTGTACATATTATTATTATTAAAAATTATTTAGTACCTATAACGTTTTTATTTTAAAAAAGCTATTTTTGACGCTTTCTACCTATTTTAAACTTGCCTGCAGTTTCAAATGTATATTTACCTTTTATCTTTGCAAGGATTATTTGGGTGATAAATATTTCTAATAAGACTACATGCCGAGCTGTAAAGGTCTGCACATTCTTACCCTTTCTGTGAGCCCTCTTTGTTTAATGTGAAATTCTATAAAAACATTTTTACTTTTATCAAGTTCTATTAAAGATGAAAACTTGATCAACATCTTAAATGATATAGAAAAACGTCGGTGCATATATTGAAATTTTGAATTTTATCCATAAAAGTAAACTTATAAACAACATTTTTTCAATAAAAAATCTATTTCTACTTCAGCTATGTTCATCAAAACTTGTTATCTCCAAGATATTGTAACATTATACATTGTAAAATTGAAGCCGCAATTTAAATTGGATTTTGAGAAAAGTAAAAAAGTTCTAATTTCGTTATTAATAACTTTATATTATATTTTAAAAATTCAAATGATAAATAATTTGATGGCGAAAGATCTCCAAATGAGAGAATTTTATAGAATTTAAAAATAAAGAATATAATTCTCTTCTAATAATCGTCGGGAATGGGATATATATATCCTCCCGTTAATAGTACTGTTTCCGAACCAAAAAGTTGACTAGATGGTTACTCTGATTTGACAGTATTTTCTTATAAGTAGGGTTTATGTTCAGCGTAAACTAAAATAAATATCCAAAAAGTCATTTTAAGGCGAGTAATAAAAAATACGTTAGTAAAATTACAGGAATGTTTGAACCAAAATGGTGCTCATCTCACAAGCGTCATTTCTAAATAATAAAATGGCATAACTGCTTTAATTAATAGAAAACTGTAAGATTCATATATAAAAATAAAAATTATTTTAAGACTGCAGTTATAAAACTTCCTACTTCACTGAAAAACCCTATATTCGATCGACCTACGCATATATACCTATATACAGTAAAACCTTTATAATGTTGACATCATCGTGACCACAGAAAATGTCCGCACTGAGGAGGTATCTACGGTGTTTTATTCTTTTAAAAAAATACGTACATGTATAATATATTAAATTATATAAGTATTATTACTGAGATAAAACATCAGCATATACAGGTATTGATAATGAATATAAAAGAAATAAAATCACATATACCGATAATAAACTTTAATTTAAAAACAATTAAAATATATAACATCTAGATATTTACATACCTACACAATGAAGTTATAAATATTACTTAAGAAAATCGCTAGTTTTAATTTGTTTTTGATTAAAAGTATTACTTATTGTTAGCAATACAATCACAACACTTGTTAATTTCTCACTATTTTTATTCATGAAAAAGTTTTTTAATGCTCGAGTTATTGCTAAAGCTTTTGCAGATTATTGATTTTGGTGTAACCTGCAGTTTCTTCGATATTATCGTCTGAAGAATCGCTCAATTCAGTAGTGTTTTTTATAATCTTGTATGTTACATGACGTATGCAGATTTACGTCAGTTTCTGTGCGTTATTTCATTGTGTGTATGATCATATGTTCTTAAATGTCCATAACGGAGAGGTAATCTGTAGCTAATGGGACACAAAATGTTTGTCCATGTACACTTTAGAGAGTGTCCACATAAAAGAGGTTTTATTTACGTTACTTTTTATGGCTTTGATCCGGGACATTAAAAAATGTCTATATTATAGAGATGTACACAATAAGAGGTTTCAATAATTCAATTATACAATAATTCAATGATTCAATAATTTTAGCGAATTTTCATAGAAAATAAAGCTATTGCAGCCTGTCTGATGACGGGACCCAGACGTGTCCGTTTATATATATATATATATATATATATATATATATATATATATATATAAAATCAATTTCTTGTGGACACGATTGCGGTCGCAATTTTGATCGTAGGAGGCTAAAATTTGGACAGCGTATTGTCTTTACGAAAACGAAGGATGAGTTCGTTAACCAGCCAAATCGACCAACCTATTTCTAAATGGCGGCCGTTCAAAACAAAAAATTAAAAAAATTCTAATCTCCGTTATTACTCATCGGATCGGTAATGTGAATATGTTTTGAAATCGGCATAAAATTCTCTACCGATCATGTTTCTTTATAATTTTCGATAGAATGCACCGTTTTCGACATAATCAAAAAAAAGTGAATTTTTTTTAATTCTTATAAATTTCGCTCGTAAATATTTTTTAAAGATTTAAAAATGCCGTTTTTTGACATGCGATATGAAAATTCGATACCGAGGCTTGCGCGCGGTCGGATATTGAAGGTTAAAGTAGTGGAGGCAAACGGGTAAAACGAATGACAGTTCAAAACAAGACGTTTAAATCGTAAAACAGAGTTTTTTGGTTATCAACTGTTCTGCATATATACAATAATTGCGATTCGGTAATTCAAATTATTTGAATTTGAAAAAATTAATTTTAGCTAATGACAGTTAACGAAATATAATTAAAGGGATTAAACGGAATAAAGGGCTTGAAGGGTGTCAATTTTGAAGGTTTTATTTCGTTTTCTTAAAAATAAATTGCACTTGAACCCTTCAATTGTGATAATTTTAAATTTTGATTTGCATACATGTCGTGGTTAATTTTTCACGACGTCGTGGTGTTTCATTATTTCACTGCTTATAATTAAATCAATTAACGTAATGAACTCGCCAACACGGAAACAAATTGACTTCGTGAAAATGATATACTGAAAATCTTTAGTCTGTAATGTAAACGATAATTTAGTATTTCCTTTTATTTTGATGATGAAGGAAATTTTAGGACATTACCGGTTTCTCTGGTATCGTAATTTTTCTGAAAATAGTGGTTTATAGCTATTTTGAATAATTACCACTTTATTTTATAAATCGATTTATATTTTCCTTATGAAGTTTTAATTATATTGGGGTTGTTTTAGAATTTTCGGTTGTATAATCAAGTATCAACATTTATTTTACTAATCTCAATAGGAAATATCTATTTCGTTGTAATTTATGGGGTAACCAAGAGTATCGTTTCTGAGTTTCGTTAATGGACGAGAAGTTGATCGGCTTTTATTCATTGTTCTCCAAACTCATTGTGTATTATTCGTATGAAAACACTGCGGGTATTTTAATTGTTTAAGAAGATTATTAATAATAGTTTAATTTTGAACGATTGTTTTGTTCTCGAGTTTTACCGAATAAATAGAATTACGGTTTCCTTTTTTGTCGCACATTCGACGAAAGAGATAGAAATGTGTATAAACATGATAACCTATAAAATTCGATTACGAATTTATTTGCGAATACTCGAGAATCAAAACCCGCTTCTCGTCGTGTCGTGTCAGGTTTATAACACTGATAGGTACTTGAGCGTACTAATCCAACATCTTTTAGGAGGTGCTGACTAATCACGTACGCTGTTTTACTGCTATCGTTTCGTATACTTATCTACTTTTTATCGTGAACAATATCACATATTATTTTAATATTACTAGTAATTGAAAATTAATGCGAAGCTAATTACGCACAACACCTTAATTATTATAAAATTACAAATATAATGTTCAATTTGAAGAATAGTAGGTACAGTCGGGGACTTATTTTATGTCGCAGGCAACGTGAGCGCGTATGCAACCAATAGTGTAATGAGGGAGAAGTAACGACACGCATTCTCGGTTAGTTATCTAGTCTTATCTATTAATATGCTAAAAAAATACGTAAATGTACGTAATGTAAACACGTAATGTATACATATTAATAAAATAAAAAATATTTCTGATCTTTATTCGAATCTGAACACGTTTTCGCCTTTACGAACCTAACCTAACGAAGGTTTCGGAGCGATATTTCCAATAATGAAATAAGCCATTGCACCATCTCAACAACAGTGCTAACCGACCTAACGGTAATAAATCGGGATTTATAAACGAAAAGATTTCTCCCTTGTTGCATACGTACTGACGTTGCCTATGACATAAAATAAGTCCCTCGCTGTACAATCGTGGAAAAGACTATTCGAGCGCATATTTACGTTTCGAATAACATTTTCCTTAACTATACACTGAATTTAAATTGATTTACTGATTTAAATTATCGCGATGTGCCTATAGATAATTTTTATTTATTAAAATTTATTCTTTAAAGTCGCCATACGCCGGAGACTAAAATTTAAATTTATTTTATATAATAATGTGATAGTCACTTCAACGTTTTCAATAGCTTAAGCTTGAACGTCTTCAAATTAAATTTCGTCGTGGGATTTGCTATTTTCGCTGTTGTGGCGATGCTAAATTGTTGAATTTCTTTTAACACAATATCTGATGCAAGGTACTTCGTTCGTTTTTATTGTCATCACCTTCAAATAGAAGTGTACCTTGATTTATTTTATAAAGTCACGATAACATTTTGTTCGTTGTCGTTTATTAAATTATAATTTTTTGTTAGAGATCATACTCGCATCTTATCGTGATAATTAATCTCGTAAACAGGTATTTCTCGTTTTACAATTTTTATTTAGTCTTATTTTATAAACATCCCGCTAAGCTGTACTATGTACGAGTGAGTTTATGCGTTCGGGTAGACAGATCCCAATTTTCGGTACGCCGTTACGAGCTACAATAACGCTGCTTATTACCTTTGAAATAGTATTACGTAATATTTCAAAACTAACCCTTCTTAATTAATTATGCCGCCAAAACCAAAGGAAAATACAGTAAATAATGGTAATAAGAAACGACAAAAGGTCATAGCTAAACAAAATATATCATTTTATAATAAAAGACCACAAAGCTGGAAAATCCAGCAAAATTTAACTATCAAGTACGTGCCTCGACTATGAGTACTATTGTGTACGGGTCAATTCCCCCAGTGGCCGGTAAACATCCTTTTCTAGTTTCTTCCACCACAATTTTTGCAATTTATTTTTAGTTTGAGAGTTTTACTTAAAGATAAATATCGATCCGCTTCGAGTCGGTCATAGGATCGGTAGGTAGGTTGCAGAAAGATTTATAAAATGTTTTTGCTGCAGATTCTATTTCACTAACTAATTCACCACACGGGAACATAAACTTAAATACTCCCATGTATTTAAAATTAAATTCAGCATCTCTGCTGGCATTCTAGGTTATTACAATAATAAAAAGAAACGTTTCTATAGCGACCAAAGTCGTAAATATTTTTACAATTGTTGGCACGTTTTCTATCCTTGGTAATCAGATAAATGCACAAAATGTTTCATTATTTAAGTACCTACACTTGTTATTCGTTATATTTTTATAAATAAATCTGTTAAGTGCGATGTAAGGAGCCGTCGTTAACTAGGGGGTCCAGTGCTTACCTAGTAAACAAACAGTTGTGGGTTCGAATCCCGCTGAAGACATGGATGTTTGTAAATGTCCCATTAATTCCAACCAATTATTAATATCGCTAACAGCAGTTTGTGGCCCGATGCATACAGTACCTACATTAAATTATGATAAAAATTCTTACCGTCAACATGAGAATTTTCTTCTTTAATTCAAATAAAAACACATTACTTCAAAAACTAGTTATTTAATTTAGATAAGAAGCTATTATTTCAACAGTAGTATGACACGTTATTGCTTTAAAAATTGTAATTTTTGATTCAAAATTCAAACTGTACAGTCAAATACAGTTAAAATTACTAACCTCCGGATATAAGGAATCATTCCTAAAACCCAATCAGCCACGCAACCCATAAAATCCCTCATAAATTGTGGTGGTTATAACGAACTCACGTTGCGAGTCCCTTGTTGTTCGTTATAACCGGATCTTACTGTACATTTTTCAAAAGTACAAAGTAACAGTAACAGAGATAAATGCACTTTCTTTTATCCTGCAAAATAAGGCTGTCCGTCGGCTCGAAACGCATTTCCTCTTTATCTTCGAGAAAATTTGTGTTCGGCGTAAGAGAACACTTTGTACAAAAAGGATACATTAAGCTGGCACTCGACCTTTCTATTCGTATCGTAAATTAATGTTTTACTAAAAATAGGAAAAAATAATACTTTGGTTCGTTCTTTTCACTTTTTTAGTGCATTAATCGCTCGAAGCTATTGCCGTTCGAAAATTAAAAATAAAAAAATGAAGGGTTTAAAATTTATGACGAAACTTTGGTAATCAAGGAACTTCCACAGTTGGCAGTGCAAACCTAAATTATTAGAACTGTAAAGAGCATCGATGCACGGCAGATATGTGGGTCTTTAAGAATTTTGTAATTAAGCTTAAGATCACGGAAATCGTCTCTGTATTTATTCTATCCATGTATTTTCTAGATATCTGGCTAGATCATTATTAGATTTTATTACGGAAAATTGTGCGCAATTTAGATTATCTTTTCCGAGAAAGAAAGAGAACGGACACGTTAACTACGTCTCCCATTACCCTCTAGAGGATAGAAACTTTCGAAAGAATAGTCATTAGGTCCCTCCGACGAAATTATTGTTTAATTAAATCCATTATTTTTATTTCGAAATAGTAATAATAATACGACCATAATAATTAAAACGAAACAGGATTCATAAATTTTATTTTTAATAATGCCGGTTTTGTTGCAGGTTTTACGGGAATACATTGCGAAAATGAATATAATGAATGCGAGTCCGGGCCTTGCATCAATGGAGGCACATGCAGCGATCGTGTAGATGACTATTACTGTTCATGTGAAAAGGGATATACAGGAAAACGATGCCAAATCAAGGTACCTACATTACTTTCAGTTGTAATCATTCATTTCACGCTCTTACTTACAATTAGTTAAGTTTCGAGAGTTTTTTACCTATACTCTGTTCGCCGTACAGATGGAGTGTTCACGTAAAGATGTTGATCCATCGCAGTGCTGCATTTGTGCGGCACCGTCTGCTTCGGTGCGTGCACTCTTCAATCTGGTGGATACACTGCGGCACTTTCTATTGTTGGGTGGAGACAATCAATTGTCAGAAAAGTGCGGCACATGCGTACTGCACAAATGTTTGCGCATAAACGTGTGCTGCGCAGAATTGCGGAGAATCAGCGCATTAATGATAATAATTGTCGTGAGTTTTTACCAACTAATAGAAACGCTCGTGTTCGTCCACGCCATTAATTTATACTCCATCTGTTCAATGAACAGAGTGTAGTAACGATACGATGTTATAGGTACAACAGTTAATTGCTATTTATTTGTTTTTATACTATAAACTGCCTAAGTGCGACGTGACAGTTTCACGCGGATTCGGATGACTTGTCCAACAACTCGATAACGTGTGGATTATCAAGTTCTTGCGTTTGTTCACGCGGGTCTGTGCGGTTTAACCCTGCTGTACTCCTCGGGTCAATATGACCCAAAATTGAATTGAAACTTTAATAATTTTTGTATTTTTTAATATTTATACTCCATACTGAATGACTTTATTACTCATGTAACCCTCGGGTCAATATGACCCGAAGTTATAATATGCCTACCTACAGGGTGAATGTAACTTTATTATTCAATTATTTTATTTACAAATACGATTATTTTACTGTTATCAAACCGTTTTACTGTTCAATAGTAAACAAGTCTGAAAAAGTTTCTGCATGTTGAGACAAATACAGACTTGCAACTTACTGCATCATAAATAGCGAATATGATATAAAAAGCGCAGTTCCATTCGTTGGGTTGGTTATATGGTTCAGTTGGTACAGTTTATTTTAGTGTGAGTGTTCTAAAGTTGCGAAAATAACGATACATAATGACAAAATCACGTACTGATGAGGAGCTGACAGACGTGCTAGCAAATTCAAACGATAGTACTGATGAAACTTATTCTGAGGAAGAGAATCATACTAGTGCAGACAATTATTATGAGCTGGAGTCAAATGATAATCTTGTAGACATTGTACAACCGGTCCAGTCAATCAAATCTAAAGACGTTACTATAACTTGGATACTCGATCCAATTCCACAGCAAGGGCGAGCAACTACTAAGTATATTATAAAAGTTGTACCCTGTCTAACTAGATACTACGTTGTAAGAATTCGGAATATCAAATCGACATTTCAATATTGATATATAAATCCTCATATTTTATCAGGAAAATATTTTCGTCATAATGAACAGGTTGTTGCTATAGTGACAACTATTCGGAAACCGTCATTCGAAGATACAGTTGTAACTCTAGCTGGGACAAGCAACAAAAACAAACCAGCACGCTGAAAATTTTGTTCTAAAACTTATAACATAACTAATATAACTTGTAGATGTACCAAATATTTATGTAAAACACAAATCTCAAATAGTAGTAACACGTAATATAATTTAAACATTTTGTTTTATTTTATTGTTCTAACGTAAAATTGGGTAGTGCTTTTTGAATGTTGAAGTAAAAAAACATCGTATTAGAAAAATAAAATTAATAATGCGCAAACGTTGCAGTTATTTTTGTGCGATTTCATATTTTAGAGTATCGAGTCACCATGACCCGAAGGAGGAGTACAAGCGTATAGTTTTTCTAAGGAGTGCAGCAGGGTTAATCATCCACCCCAGTCGAATTCGCGTGGAATCCGCTACGTCTGAACCAGGGCTTAATGTTGTAGTTACAATATTTTTCTCGACTATTTTCGGTTAAATGGATACGCGCGATTTAATCATCTGCGACATCCGAACCAGGATTTAGTACCTATTCGCGTCTACATTTTGCTTAGTTGCATCTAACGTAAATTCAAAACAGTAAAATTATTCAATAGATGTTAAATTTAACTTTTTATTCTAGGTGGATTTATGTCAACCTAATCCTTGTCCCGAGCACCGTTATTGTATAGATCAAGGTAACAATTATACTTGCGAATGTCCTAAAGGCTATTCCGGAATAGATTGTACTACACCAGTGCGAGCTGTAAGTGTTTATTTGATTTTAATATAAAATTGCGACGTTATATTTATGCTCGAATATAAAAATAAAAATGTTCTCGGGATCTATACCTTATCAAAATGAAGTTAGTTTTTGTACATCTTTATGAAAAAAAAATACAACGTGTAAACCAAGTAGGAGGTTTACCAATTGAGTTATCGTGCGTTTTTGAAGGATAAAGCGAGGTTTCTTGAGATTTTCTAAACTGATTGCATTAAGTATAAAGTTATCACGTGCAAGTTTAAAATTGTACTCGTTCAGAGTTTTTGACGATACGAACAAACTTTAGGTTTTTATTAATTTCTCTTGAATCACCAATGATTTTAAGGACGCCGACTATAGTTATAAATCTTTAATAGATTGAAGAATTTTAATAGGTTGCAATTTACTTATCAAAACGAAAATCGACAAATTTTAAGTTATAGGTATGTACGTATCAACTAACAACAATAATTTATATAGTTGTACGTAATAGTCGGCACCAAAAATTGATAACTTGGCAAATATTTGGTTACTAACGAATAAATTCTGTCAATTAAAGGCAGATGGAAGCGCTGTGAAAAACTCTATTTCGGCTATGATAAGTACGCGTATAAAATCACTTACAGCTTACTTACGAATAACATAAAACAAGTTTATAACTATAAAAAATTTAAATGATTATGTTTTAACTTTATTTGTGACCTGGAATCTTACTGTTTCGGTGAATTCTTTGTTTAAATTGCTTCTGACTTTCGACTTTCCTGCGTTTGCACATTATGCTTCATGCAGAAATAAATAAATAAATTATGATTACAATATACGGTTATGTAATGCGTTCATATACGTAAGCGTGTAGTTATCAAAGATAACAATATATTCGCATTGTATTGTAAGGCTACTAACGAGATGTCTTAGGCAGCAGACACGAGCTTTGAACATAACTGTACAATTTTGAGGTTTCGGAAAAGACAGTAGTACTTATACCATTTTTTTTTAAATCTTGCTTGATATTGATTATTAAACATTCGTGTACATAATATATTGTTTTGTAACTAAAAACGGGTTTAGACGGTTCAATTTTATTTATTCAATGACATTGAATTGAAAATGAAATTGATTAATGAAAAAAGTATACATTTGCACTTGTCAAAACTCGTCGACCGTCTAAATTGGCGCCTTAAGCAGACATTAAAATAACAGAGCGATTTATTAAATCACATGTTAGTATTTTTTTAATTTTAAATTAGGGTCGTTAAAAAACTAATCGATCCTTCGTTAAATTAAAACGTTAACGATTATTTCCCTGTCGATAGTGTATTTTTAAATTTTGAAACAGACATTCATAACATTCGTTACGTATGTATGATATTAAATTATGCCCATGTAGTTTATTTGCTGAAATATATATATATATTTTAATTTATTAGAGATACATTTAAATGAGGTTGAGTTTGTGTATTGATCCATTATAGGAATGTGTTTCGCCGTAATCGATAATTAAATTAAACAGTAATTGATGGTATATATTGCTACGTTAAAACGAAATTTAACCAATACCTGACGTATTTTCCGTATAGGTGACATAATAAAAGGCAAATACTTATATTCCACATTATACTACTTATATTTTTATTAGATTCTTCTAAACACCTGAAGTATTTTTAAATGCACCTCGACAACTAATCGAATTTTAAAGCTATACTTTTCAAAATTTAAAACATTAATAAATGATATTAAGTTTTGTACGAGCAATATAAAAATCTAATTTTGCTCAAAAGGAAATTATTCTATTTGTGTTGCCTATTTTTAATTAATTTTTGCGTCAACTTCGAATATTCAATCGGTGCGATCGAATCGAAGCTCGTCACGGTGCTGTCATTTAAACAGTTTATCGCGCGTTTTGCCCTTACAACGAAATGGCATAATTTAATTACGGTAAACTAATTTTTTTTATTTGGTCCCATCCGAGCTTTAATAAAAAACGCTAATAATTGTATTTTGACAAGTTATAACGTAAACATTGTTTGTATTTCTGATACGCATTCTCTGTGAAGGAGTACAGATCTGTATAGTATAATATTACCGGTCAAACCTGATTTCAGAATAAACTAAATATTCCTAAGTCCAAACTAGTTCCTCGAAGTTGTAATCAACGAGTTTTTCCTAGACTATTCTAATTTATCTTATAAAAACGCATACTCGAGGATAAACTAATATTGCCTAGTCTGAACTAGTTTAGCCTAGACTCGGTTTTACAAACGTAATTCACCTGCAAATAACTGCTATGGAAACGTTTGTTAAGACAATCGTTTCCATAGCAGTTATTCCAAGAATAGCTTATTGTGTAGTATAAATCATATTTGTAAAACCGAGCCTTAGCCGAAAGTGATAAAGTAAACACATCGGCATCTGCAAATGGGAGCATCCCTAATTTTCACTTGATTACTTATTAGTTGTAATCCTTCTAACATTTTTATCAACATCATACAAGATCAATAAATGTAATCGTCGTAGTGTTTGACACGTAAGATATCGACATACATTTACTAAATCGATCAAGCCAGCAACCAATCTGATCTTCGGAAACGCAAAGTTAACCAATATATTCCATCTAGCTGTGTACATATCATTGTCTTAATGAGATAAACAGTAAACTACTTGAACGTGGTTGCAAACAAGACGTGCACAAACAATTTAAACTATTCTAAACATTAATTAAATTATTTCATCTTTATTCGCTAACAACCGTAAGACTGCTACTACATTATTTCACAATTTCATATACATATCCAATTGTTGCCTATAAATAGGTAATAATTTTTATTTATCTTTACCGTAGCCTTAACTTGTTTTATTTAACATTTAATCAGCTTTTAACGTATCTTCACACAACAAATGCCTGCTATTAAAAAACAAAGAAAAATCAGACTATGATCTTATACGAAACATAGCAATTAACAAATCTTTAAGCGTAGCACTTGATACCATTTCTGTCGCAAACATTTATTATTACACTTATTTCCAAACAGATTAAAGCTCAAGTCCATAAACGAAACCTATTATCGGCTAATACTCAAATAGTTCTATTTTGTTCTCGACAACCAATAAAAACCATGGATACGAACACAGCAGTTGATTTTTAGTATGAGATAGGAATAAGTTCCATTTATAAATTTGAACCTAAGTACAATGAAATCCCTCTTTGCGGACAGTTTTCGTACGTCCCGAATTTAGCTTCGTTTATACTAGAGTGCTCAGCGCCCCGAAAAATGACTTTCGTGGGGAGGTCGGAGTTACAAGATGAAACCTCGACAGATCGAAACAGCGTATTTTTTTATTTAAAAAGCCAAAAGTCGTCAAAAATCGTCCAGAGCAAAAGGGCGCTATCTTCACCGAAAGAGTTATTCAGCGTACGTATAGAAGGAAACGTGAACTTTCTTTTGCCGTAAAATTCGTAATTGGTTTTGTGGAATTAATCGTTTAAAAAATTTTGGAAAAACGCAAAATACACGGGCTCTTATGGAGAAAAATAACTTTCGGGGCCGATATCTCGGTTCGAACAGTTAAAAAGTTCATTTCAATTTCGCGTTTTTTACCATTTATACTGTCATAACTACAAAACAGTACGACATATCGAAAATTTTTATTCCTTAAAAAAGTTTGGTTCGTCCTTGTAGCAGAAGACGATAGAAGAATTCTATTTTTGTAGGACTTCATAATTAAGATAAATAATTAAAAGTGAAAACATACGAAAATTGCATTTTCGAGAGTCGCACTCTCAACTGGGTGCATTGCATCTCCCATCTCACTTTTTCCCGTAGCTCCCTTTCATTCTATACGTTATTCTAAAACAAGCTAACATACTATTATTTTTATTATAAATACACCTTATCCGTTATTTTAATAATTAAATACACAATATAAGAAGCGTTTTGTATTAAACAAATTTACGAAAAGCTCCTATTTCATAATAAAACTACAGCGACTTTAAAATTTAATGTCGGTTATTATTATTCTTCTTTTCATAAAATTGTGGTAATAAGCTAATAACAACAATTAATTAACACCAAATATTTCAACTCCGTTTAGAGTTATCTTCAAGTGGTAAAATTTTATAATTTCCGCAGTAAAACTCAAAAATTTGGTGCAATAAGGAAACTCCTGGTAGATATTAATTGTATCCTTATTATGTTATTATTATGGCAATTTATTAGGACTATTGGTCCTAATTGTAAGTGTATTAAATAACTACAAGTTAATCACCGTTTTTCTACTACAGTATGCCAAATGTGCCTTACAGCCTTAAGTTTGTTAACAAATTTGGTATTACTACGTTCGAAATTGTACTTTTCGCAATTTAAATTAACAGCCTTGATATTACACACCCTTAATAATTTAACACTCACCTTATTCATCATACATTGACACATTTAGAATTGTCACTGGATTGGTACATTTTTGTTCCATAAATCTACAGAAACCAATGCAACTCATTCGATTTTCCTGCATCTGCACACTTTGCTACTACAATCTAGAAAACATAATGAAACGAAATTTATGAATCAGCAAATAATGCATGTTAGAAGAATACCTTTGTTACAACCACACGATACTAACACTCTTAGGTTATTTGGGAAGGATGGAAGAGTACTTTCCTTCCAAATCTATTTTCCACCCAGAATTGGTTACGTCGGGTAACTGTGGTTGTAGTTGTAATGGATTTAGCAAAACTTTAGTTTGATAATATGAACTTAAGGTGAGTGTACCACGATTTTTCGAATATCGTTAAAATTAATGTACAAAATAATGTAATGGTTACTTAAAATTGATTTTTAACATAGGTAATACCGAATTTGTTAAAGAACTTAATTTGTAAAGCACTTTTAGCATACTGTAGTAGAAAAATTGTGATTAACTTGTGGTTATTTAATACACTTACAATTAGGGCCAATAGCCCTAATAAATTGCCATAATAAGAATACAATTAATATCTACCAGGAATTTCCTTCTTGCACCAAATTTTTGAGTTTTACTGCGGAAATTATAAAATTTTACCACTTGAAGATGACTCTAAACAGAGTTGAAATATATGGTGTTAATTAATTGTTATTATTAGCTTATTACCACAATTTTATAAAAAGAAGAATAATAATAACAGACATTAAATTTTAAAGTCGCTGTAGTTTTATTATGAAATAGGAGCTTTTCGTAAATTTGTTTAATACAAAACGCTTCTTATATTGTGCATTTAATTATTAAAATAACGGATAAGGTGTATTTATAATAAAAATAATAGTATGTTGGCTTGTTTTAAAATAACGTATAGAATGAGAGGGAGCTACGGGAAAAAGTGAGATGGGAGATGCAATGCACCCAGTTGAGAGTGCGACTCTCGAAAATGCAATTTTCGCATGTTTTCACTTTTAATTATTTATCATAATTATGAAGCCCTACAAAAATAGAATTCTTCTATCATCTTCTGCTACAAGGACGAACCAAACTTTTTTAAAGAATAAAAATTTTCGATATGTCGTACTGCTTTGTAGTTATGACAGTATAAACGGTAAAAAACGCGAAATTGAAATGAACTTTTTAGCTGTTCGAACCGAGATATCGGCCCCGAAAGTTATTTTTCTCCATAAGAGCCCGTGTATTTTGCGTTTTTCCAAAATTTTTTAAACGATTAATTCCACAAAACCAATTACGAATTTTACGGCAAAAGAAAGTTCACGTTTCCTTCTATACGTATGCTGAATAACTCTTTCGGTGAAGATAGCGCCCTTTTGCTCTGGACGATTTTTAACGACTTTTGGCTTTTTAAATAAAAAAATACGCTCTTTCGATCTGTCGAGGTTTCATCTTGTAACCCCGACCTCCCCACAAAAGTCATTTTTAAGCCTTTTTCGGGGCGCTGAGCACTTTACTATTTAATTCTTCATCCGCGGGCGAATAAATTTATCATAATCTTTTAATGTTTTCGACGTACTTTTTATAATTATCCTAACAGGCGTCCAAAAAGTCCTTTAGGATAGGATCGATTGTACTTTATTGCGTATTTAGAAATTTAGTTATCGCAAATTTCTGAAACAGGTAACAGTTTAAAATCGGTTTAATATTTAACTAACAATCAAAGAAAACCTTGAAATTAAATTAGCCAAAACGAAAATGACGAAATTACGGTACACTCTTTACTGGATCTCTATTACGGACATTTTATGCTGTCCATGGATGTCCGCAATAGCGAGATTTTATTGTAATTGAAAAAAAAAACAACAAGAACTGTATGTTTTTGTATAAGAGGTTTTTACAAGTTATTTGTACGTTAATACAACGCGACGAAACAACTAACGCGTTCAATTATTTTATAAATACGTATTATTTCGTTATCGGTATATGTATGTGTATGTGTACGTGTTGTAATTTCTAATAGTTTATGAGTAGATGGTGTTTATTTTATTGTTCATCATTATTCATTAACTTAATAGTGACACTTTCAACTTAACAAGCGAATCAAACATTTTTGGAAAATATAAATAATTTACAGTGGTTGTTCCAGTATGTTTCTGTTAATTCACCCGAACTTGTAGGTTTTCAAAGAACATATCTCGACTTCGGCACAAAAACTTATTCGTTTAAAAAATAGTACATGCGAGGGTTGTGTATGCGTCCTTTGGGCGCACCACTACGAGAGATCGATACGCAGTACCTACATATGCAGTAGTTGCTCGTGCCTCATGTATAAAAAGATTCTTGAAAAACATTTAATAAGGTGTCTGTTTTCTTTTTTTTTATTACTCCCCAAAATTACATTATATTATTATAACAAGCCTGCCTACCTTTTCAAACACTATTCATATAACCGACAACGTTACATTGTAAAATGTAATACCGAATTTTTCAGAATGTTTTAACAGTTTGAATTTTGTTGAAAACAAACATTCGTTTTCGAACCTTTCCTATCTTCAATCAATTTTAATATTCAATTAGTTTTAAATTTGTCGATATAAAACAATACTACGAAGAATTATTTACATAAAAAACTAATAAACGGAGATCTGCACAAAACAATAATCACGGAAGGCGGCTTAGGACTTCAAAATTTCTAACTTGCAAACACCACGTTTTGTTTTATAACAGCCATTAATTATACATCAGAGGTATTTGAAATATTAGGGAATTTCCATCGGAAATAAAGCTATTGCGATCTGTCTGATGACGAAACCCAGATTCGACCCCTAGATTACGAAAATATAGGTCATACATTTTGGTACGGTCATAATCGAAACTTGTGGGCACGATTACGGTCGCTATTTTGATCGTAGGTAGCTGAAATCTTGACGGTACGTTGTTTTTACAAATACGAAGGACGAGTTCGTTAACCAGAAAAATCGACCGGCCCGTTTCAAAATGGCGACCGATCAACAATTGTTTAAACCGGATTATCTCCGTTTTTAATTATTACGCCGAAATATGTTTTAGAATCATTATAAAATTCTCTATCGAATATTTTTTTCTGCAATTTTCGATAAAATGCACCGTTTTTGAGAAAATCTATGCGGCTTGCGGACGTGCGAGGATTTTAATGAGATTGCTTGCCCAACATACTTTTGGAAATGTTGTATCGCCCATCTCGGGCTATAAAAAGTTAGCGAAAAAACAAACCGGTCGACTTCAGTAATAAACGTTTTTAAACTTAAGCTGTCGGTGCTCTTAATTTTCGTGTCAATTTATTTCCATTGTGCTGTATTAATGAATTCATAAATACATTGGGGTCATGATGTGCTAATACGGAAAATGGAACTGCCGTGACTCTTATTATAAGATTTGCATATTTAACGAGGATTGTATCTCCATATATTGATAAATTTTGGCATATCCATTTTCTAGAGATTAAAAAGTAATAATTTACATACTATGATGAATATCGATATCGTTAATGAATCTGAAGCTACTCGACGATCTAAAACATTGAACAACATTATTTTTATTGGAGAAATATTGTCTGTACATCACTATTTTTGAACATAAAATTTCCAGTCGCTCCTTGAATTATTTTAAGTAGGAAATGGTAAATTTGAAAAAGTAATATTGGACAAGTAGATTTTCGTTGTTTTATTTCAGTTGCGTTGTCTAATTTTAATTGTAATTTAAAACAATTCAACTTACATAATGTAAACGATAAAAAGGGCTTGTGATTTTTGAAATGACTACATCCATCGTCGGATTGTTTTTTTTTGTTTTTTAAACTTCATTAATACGTAAAAAGTAAAAAATCTTTATCGTTTACGTTTACAGAATGCTAAAATGTAACGGTTGCCTAACTTCAGTTTAAAACAGTCCTTATTTCCTCCAAGTAATCATGAAAAAGTTTTCTTTCAGAAATGTTTTACTTTAAAATGATGTGGTTTACATTTTTCTTTATAAACCAGTAATTTGCGATGTGGAAATTAGATATTTGTAGGTATATCTCGTTTACCAACATAAGTAAAATAATTTTGAGTAGAAAATAAAACTGATTTATTTCCCATTCTTAGATATCCTGACGATTCGAAGAAAAGACATGAAGAATTTGAACTGAATTCTAGATGGAAAATTTCTGTACCGTCACAATAGATTTACTCGTATTGCCTGCTGTCCCAGTAAAAAGGTGGCATTATTTATTTTGTATTTTTATGTGTATTCCGGAAAATCCGATAACCGGCTAAACTTCACGAACTTAGATCAGTCAGATTAGTTTTCTTGACTATACAAAGATTTTCAAAAATAAAATCTAACGCAGTAGCTAGCTTTAATACTATTAATAAAAAGTTTGTAAAAATAATTTACGAAAATCGTGAAAGCGGATATTTTCTTTTCTCGCGGAAATTTTCAGTAGGTATTTTATAAAACACGTTTAAAACTTACCCACGAGGAAACGTTCAGATAGACAAAACAATTTTTGAATTTGTATGGCCTGCATTTGAAGGCAAATAGAATTATCGGCAAACGTCGAGACACTTGGTCGTAATCGGTTTATGGAACGAGTGACAAGTGTCCATGGCCAATAAGCCGCATTTTCAAATTCTAAATCGTCAAGCTTTTCGAATGCATTCCAGTTTATACCTGTTATTCCGTCCTCAGTTCTTCCCACTATTCAATCCATTACTGTCAGGAATAATAGTGGCGACAGGATTGTACTCGTTCCTCCTTTTGTTATTGAAATTATATAGACATATTTTCTTATTGTTTCAGGCGTGTAGTACGAACCCTTGTAGAAATGGTGGTACATGTTGGAGCAGTATGGATTCCTTTTATTGCGCTTGCAGACCTGGATACACCGGAAAAACGTGCGAAGGTAACAAAATGAATTACGTTTGTGCCTTTTTAATACAGTTATAAAACTCAACCTTAGTGAGAAATAAATAATTTTATACGTCGACGTGCCCGTGAATTTTATCGTCCCTTTTAAAGATCGCGAGTTAATTAATTTCGCTTGATTTACGAAATTAACTGGAAGAAGGATTCGAATATATACTTACTATATATTTTTTGATTTTCAGTTTTATTTCGAAAGTTAGTCGTTACAAACTTAATTGTTATTTACTTTTAGATGAGTTTGTGGTAGAAACGATTAAAAACACAAATCCTGTCGATAAAGATGCCGAATTAGATCTTCAAATGCCGATTTCAATTCATCTGGATCATCTGCATAACGTTTATATAGCAGCAGGGACTCTTGCATGTGCTTTTATCATCGTGACCCTTATTGTGAGTACATACCTACATATACGACTTGAACGGGAATATAAAAATCCCCGTGAGAATATCATTTATTTTGATATGATCAATCATCAAAATTTCTTAAATCACGTATATTTTGTATTATGATTGTTTTATACAGGACGAATCAGAATAACTATTCCTACTTTTTAGATGTGTTGGAGGTATGTAGTTAAACACTTTTTTGTAATAAGGTAATGTCCGGAAACGCTTAGTTTTCGAGATACAGGGTGTTAAAATTTACGATTTACGAAATAGATACAGTGGTGTAGAAGTTTTAACTAAAAAACTGTAACGATATGACGTATCTCGGAAATTAAGCGTTTCCGGACATTACTTTAATACAAAAAATGTTTAATTACATATTCTCCATTACATCTGAAAAGTAGAAATAGTTATTCTGAAATACCCTGTACCTATAAATAAATATTCGTTACATGACACGTCGGAGAGAGCGTTCTCTTTCATGGATTTATCAACAAATCTACTTATAATAATTACCACCATCAAACATAAATATCATATAGGTAATAAATTAACGTTAACCATTTGAAAAACGAACTTTTTTCATTATTCATTAATACGTAGTATTCAAAAATATAAAAACTATAACATTAGATATTTAGTACTTATCCCCGTTTCGTTAAGATTATAGTTATAGCGACAACTACGCCGCTAATTATTATAAACCCTTTTATGTGTATGGAGTTAGCATTTAAAATTAGTCTTATTTGAAAGCGTGGCTACCGATTTTCAAGTTTACCGCATTTAATTTTGCAAAACAAATTTCAGATAATTATGTACCTCGCACATGCCGACCTAAAATAAATATGTATGGGACTATCGAAGGGTTAAATACATTTCGATGATCAGTTAGTGAGCCAGTTAAAATACAGCTGTTTAAGTTCCTTTCGATTAATTTATTTCATTTTCGTTAAAGATAACATTTTTAATTTAAAAACTTTATAATTTCGTGTAACTAAGTCTGTCATTTAAATGGATAATGAATAGGGTTATTTTCCGTTTTTATTCATATTCAAAAAATCGACTCGCTCTAACTTCGAGTACTGTTATATAGAAGTTCTTTCATCATATTTATCTGGCAATATGTATAATTAACTTTAGCCCCTCCCCGGATACGTTCGTAACTAGAGATTTATTTAATTTTAAGCTACTGACGTTTTTTTTACGAATAAAATCGGAGTGAGCCCTACGTTAAAAATAAATTTGGGTACTAATGATTTAGTTAAAGTAATGCTTATGTCTCAAAATCTCACTAAACCGATTTAGTTAAGATTAAACAAACGTTTCGGAGCGACTAATAAATTACAACTGATATTTGGTTTTCAATAGCATATTCGATAAAATTTCGACTGTCTTACCATATTCATTCACCATCATCAACCATTTCCTCAACCGTCGACCAATTCGTCGTCGGGGCAATTCAGCGTCGGCCGTTTCATCGCCGGAAATTTTATCGCCGATAAATAATTAATTAAAATGTATATCATCGTTAGTAAAAGACATTAACCTATACGGTATCCAAGATAGGTGTCAATAACGTCATCAATAAAACCTCGTACTTTGCAGTTCTAAAAAATTGTAGTCTTTTTTATGCCTTTTAATATGTGTGCATATATATTCAACATATAACTAAATTACAAATATACAATTTACTAACTTTATTGATGACATACATTAGAACTTAGCTTGGATACCGTATAAGCGCACTTCATCTACACTAATCTAAGCTCACCTCATCTAAACTAGTTTGAACCCACTTCATCTACATTAACCTAAACTGACCTTATCTACACTAACATTTTAAGATAATCGGAGATGAAACGGCTGACGATGAAATGAGTCAGCGATTAATTGTCCCATCCCTCATACCTCAAGCTTGTCATCACTTATGTAATGTTATCAGTATCTCGAATTTTTGTATTGATAGCGTATGACTTCTTCGTCAACGTTTAAACGTTTCAATACGTCAACGTTCTTCATTCCATAATACGAGGACCGTTCAAATTTAAATTACCTATAATTTATATTATTTATTCAAAAAGTAACATAAGGGAAGTAATGTAAATAGGTATACCTACAGTCAATGTTTAACATAGTGTCCTTCCTTTTCAACGCAACGCATATCACTCGAAAAAAAATTTCTAACCCGAGATGTGCCTACTCTCGAACAACTTCGACGCCTAGAACTTCATTTAAAGGTCCAAATATATGAAAGTGTGATAGTGCAAAGTCCGGTCTATGATGATGATAGGGAAGAACTGCCCACTTTCCTGTCGGCAAAGGCGACGGAACCCACTAAGCCAGCTAAACAAGGTCCGAGGTCGCTCAAAAGGGTTTCGCCGCCGGTTGCCAGTCAGTCATCTCTTCTGTTGTTGATGTTTTGGGACGTCGAGAATGCGGTTTTCTTTGCCTCGTTTCACGCTTGGGCGCATTCTGATTCGATCATACTTATAAAATGCGCAACACTGCACTCTAATTGCCAAATATGTGTAACAAGTTAGTATTTGTTCCTACGTAATAGACAGTGATACCAACTTTGGCATTGGTATTTTTTATTTCGTTCCTCATATTTCCAATCAACCCAAGTCTTCGCCTAAAATATCTCCACTATTACTCCATATTGTTGCAAAAATCAACTTGTTTTAAATTCTTTACAAAGCTACTGATAGCTTCCACATGTCAAAATGAAGATACTTCTTCATTGAACAATAGTCGTAAACAACTTCAAAACCTAATAACTTTCTATTCTACTGTGGAAACTAACGTATGGGGTGTAAGTAACTCAATTATTGATGGTGTCGAATCGATTAGTGTCCGATAGCCATGCTAATTTTTTGAATGTACATATATTATTGATTTTAGTAGTAATATAGTAAAAGTAATATTTGTTGTTATTTATCAAGCCGATCAAAATTAAGTCATCATCTCAATTCCATTGCGAAGATTTAAATCGTGTAGTAAGTGAATACGAAATAAATAAAAAGCAAGTTTGCCCGTATAAACTTCCACTTTTAGAAAGTGAAAAGGAACATCATTTCTTCATTAAATAATGAAGTTAATACGTGAACTAATTGCATTCTTAGAAAAAAAGGCACTCCTACATTCACAAAGAACCAATACAATGCCTCAAGAGATATCTCATACGTACAATTAACTGAACGGACAACAAAATCCGATCATTGTTCTCTGGTTTAACGCCAGTTTAACGTTCCACTATTCGATGCTTCTCAGTTCAGCGACCACTGTTCTCCAATTCGATTTAACATGCGCTGCTTTAGTGTTTCCAATTCAGTCGTAAAACAGTATAAAGTTTACAACCAATTTAAATTGAGATTCGAGCGAAATTTAAAATTAAAATGATTAAAATCAACATACAGGGCGTTTCACAAAATATGCCAACCCAAACTTGTGTTTTTTAAATAGAAGACCTTGTATATTTTTGGATTTCCTGTCACACTAAGAGCGTCAGTATCTTAAGTAGGGTGCGTCTTATGGTTATGAAGCCTATTATCATTTAATATCTACATTATACGTGGAATCCAAATATGAAAAAATATACACGGTGTTATATTTGAAAAAACTAAGAAAAATTACATTTCGCGTAAATTAATCGTTCTGTATAGTTTTACGCTTCTTCGAAAAATTTATATAAACAGATTTAAAAAATCTTTATGACGGCCCTGGCATCGTGGTTCCAAAGTTGACTCTATTTCGTTATTAAAATGACAATATCTTCAGAATGGTTAGTAATAGAGAGATACAATTTTATACTGTTTTGATTCTATATGTGACAGGGAATCTAAAAATGTAAAAATATACAAGCTGTTCTATTTAAAAAACACAAGTTCGGCTTGGAATATTTTTGTGAAACACCTTGTATGTACCTAAATATTTTTAAAACGTAGGTACGTTGATCGTGTAATACCATACCAAAATTGGTTTTGATGTCTCTAATAGTTAAGGAGCACACAGTCCGTCCACACAGTACACACCCACCCTGTATACAGCGTTAAAATTTAAATTATTATTAAAGAAAACTATGCACCTTCGTATCCGCTTAATAAATTTCTAAATCGGAGATAGTGTTTTAAATGCGCGAAAACCATCAACGATTTTATTGTTAGTGAACCGACCCTTGCCGTTATTGGTCAACCCTTATCATTACTTATACGTAGAAAATGATAAAGTTTATTAACCCCTCTAAAGATTCTCTGATATCGAATTTCCGATTATTACACTCGCGCGATATAAATACAGTAAAATCTCGTTAACACACCGACTTAATATACTTTTCAGTATAATACGCTATTTTTAATCGGACCCTTGAATACTTTCATAATAATTTATATAAAAGATCCCGCTTAATACGCACACATTTCGAAACTATTTCGGCATAAATCCCGTTTAAGACGCGCAGTTGGAAAATAATACGTAGCCTCCAGAACTACTTTTATCTCATTGATACAACCATTCTGGTGAAAACGTTGTGTTACCAATATTTCTGAAAATTACTAGGTTCTAAATTGCTAATTATAAGTGTTTT
The DNA here is from genome assembly GCA_036326145.1 of Rhagophthalmus giganteus. NCBI lineage: Eukaryota > Metazoa > Arthropoda > Insecta > Coleoptera > Rhagophthalmidae > Rhagophthalmus > Rhagophthalmus giganteus. The sequence goes on from JARFJA010000013.1 coordinate 3,587,618, forward strand.
GTAGTAGATATTACAGCAAAAGAAATTTTTCAAAGTTCTACTTCCGAAAATAACAATTGCAAGGTATAAAACGGGTTTAAGAACTCGTAACACGCGTTATAAGTCGGTCGTGCAAACAATAATGCTTTATTTGTATTTTTAATAAATTGATATAGAAATGGTACTTGAAAGTACAGTACCGTCGGTCGGGAAAATGTTTAATATTTTATTAATCGTTTGTGCTGTATGTTCATTAAGTAACGTTCGCCAGTAAAAACCTAAGAAGTGGTAAACTTCTTAGTTTCTTATAAGGAAATCGAGTGCGTAATAAGTTGCGTACCTCATAGGATTATTGGCGATGTTGACTTAATGGACAAATAGTCATAGTTGAAATTTTGCTTTGCTTTTTTAAAAATTTATTCAGATTAAGACAATTCATTATTTACAGATCTTATTCTATCCGTCATTGAGATTAATTTAACAATTATATTTAATCAACACATGTATCGCTTTTATACACATTCGCTCGTTTTAAGGAACACTTAATCTAGTAAATCAAACGAATTCAATTAGTCTTGTTAATGAGATCTGTCAATACAGGTGACGGTTTGTCATTGCCGAGTGAATAAAACCTACAAGCGTTTCATGTTACGAGCACATCCACTTTGGTTGTGCAAAAGCCGACGAGCCCCCGAACCATCAACTGCCACCAATAGGTAAGTGCCTTTATAACAACCCTTCATTGTACGCAATTAAATTTGCATGTATTGAAGAGATCTCTTTATTAGTGTTAAGTTCAACGTATAACTATATACATTATTATTTCAAATACATATGTACACGGTTTTCACACATAACGATTAAAGTAAACTTTAAAAACAATTCGATTTATTATTTTTGAAAAATATTTCAAATCGAACTGTTTCTAACTAAACCTTTTTCATTTTACGAGTTTTTAAAAACGCATAATTGAATTTTTGTTTACATTTGTACACAATGGAATGATGTTACTTATCTACGAGTTTTATCTAGTAGTGTCCATAATACGTCCAATATTCCAATACAATCCAATATTAAAGTAAATGATATATTTTATATCCATGGTATTGCTTTAAAGTATATGGAAATTGGGCGTTGAAGTTGTTAATCCATAAACTAGTCCATAAACTACAACAAAGTAGATTATATACAATGTTTAATACGACAAATTATATCGCAAGTTAAAAACTAAAAATACCGATTTAAAATAATGCATTCCAAAAATCCCTAAAAATGCCCCGAAAAAAAATAGAACCAGCCATCCTTTATCTTCTTACCTTTTCTGACAACGGACAACGCTATTGACCATATATGCACGAAAAATTTTAGATTTTAGGTTTTTCGAAGTTTGTGTGCAAAATCTTGTTATTTTCGAATTTCCCACTAAAAACAACATCGATCGGCTTTACAATTTAAATGGGAGAAAATAAAAAACTTGCCACATAAACTTCGAAAAACCCGAAATGGTCAATTGAAAAGCGAAATATTACTTCGATCTAAATTGGGCATAACTAAACATCGTTAACGCTAAAAAAAAATACATCTCATATTGGAACACCAATTGTCGAAAACTTCGATTTTTCTAATATCTTCTAAAAAATTGTTATCACACTGTAGCTTTATACAATTTTTTTAAACCGTTTGTAGCGCCCTGTTCTTACACAATAATAAGTCATATATATATATTAATATTTTAATTAGATGGCGCTATACGAAATTGAAACTTGTGAAGATATAGCGACTACCATTTATCATTTTCGATATCGTTTGATCAAGGCAAGTTATACCGCTTCGTGTTAAAGTGGTAAGCTAAAGATGCTAAAACATATATATGTTTTTTATGCTGAACTATTGAAACGAATGATTCGTGAAGAAATATCTGCTCGTAGTTTAGAGTTTCGTTAGTCCAAATAGTTCAAAGTTCGACGATCACGACGGACAAAAGTGCTGTTTGCAAAACGGCCAATTATTTAAATTAAACAAAGATTACTCCCAATGAAAATATCTTGCCATAATTATATATCGTATTACAACAGTTTCATTTTAATCATCTGCCGCCATCATCAAACCCCATAAGATCTTATTATTTATACTGATGGTTGATATATGTACAAAATAAAATTATATAAGTTTTTAAAGGGCCAAAGTCTCCTTCGTATTTTATTCAAAAAATAAATGGGCAATCTTCTCTCCTAATGAAATCAATTTGAACCTATGCAAATTTTGCATCGAGTAATCGAAACGTAACATAAATAATTTGATGATGCTTTTTTTTGGATATGGCGTGTTTAATAAATTTAATAACGTAGTCTTGTCACAATAATGTTAGTGATTAGATTAATATAAACTTAAAACACGTTTTTTAAAATTATTACCTACATACAAGTACGTAGTAATAAATTATCCAATTTAAATGTAGATTTTTGGAATAAACAACATTAAATTCGTATTATTATTTTTTCTATAATCGGTATAATTTGCCGTGTTAACTACATGTACACTATTTATTATTTACAAATCCAGAAACTAACGAAACAACGATTATTTGTTCACAAGCTCTATTTATAAAGAATTTAAGGGGATAGTAGACGGATTTGCAGTGTTACTTAAAACTTAATAAATCTAAAAGATGAACATCAATGAAACTTTTTTTTTATTATAAACGTGATTATAAAAGATTATTCTTGCTCTTACATATATTAATTTTTATTCAAAGTGATAAACAAAAATAGGTTTTCCGGTATTTTTTTTGAAAAATAATTTCAATATTCACTTGTTCTTTTTGCAGTCGTATAGACTTTAGTGTTTTTCAGGCTGAGAAGTAAAATCAGCACATACACTTCAACAGTTTCGTATTTAGAACGATTTTAATTATTGTTGTTAATAAAAAAATGTAGTTTTTCGGTGTTTAAATCTATTTGATGAGAGATGAACTTCTGAAGTTTTAATATAACTTTCTAGTAACTATAACACATACTTTAGAACAACAACGGTCATCTAAAACAATTAAGAAATTATAGGTATATTCTTATTATTTTAAAAATATTGTCTTTGTGAATGTAGACAACCAAAAATACAGCGTCAAATTTTTACCTGCTAAATAATACTTCTAGTTATTTGCATAGAAACTGAAAGCAGGTATTTCTCAGAAGATTAGCCCAACTATAAATATCGAAGGTGGCATTGTTTGGGATATGTCAAAGAAACGAATAATAGTAAATTAAGTAGTAATTTCTGCTTTACAATTTGTTTTGTCGGTAAGGACTTAGCTGATGTAGGTATTTTGTATATATGTAAAAATGTTGAATACTTAAAAATTAATTTTTAGGGAATTTTCATAGAAAATATAACTATTTCAGCCTGTCTGATGACGAGACGCAGGTGTGCCGTTTTAGATTTTCTCTGATCTCGATCCGTAGATTACAAAATATAGTTCGTTTGTTTTGGATCGGTCATATATATCTATATATAATCAAATCTTGTAGACACGATTCCAGTCGCAATTTTGATCGTAGGAGGCTGAAAGTTAGATAGTGTATTGTTTTGAAGAAAACAAAGAACGAGTTCGTTAATCGGCCAAATTGACCGACCTGTTTCAAAATAGTGGCTAATCAAAGATTTTAAATTGATTGTGAGTTATCTCCGTTATTAATTATTTGATCGGTAATATGAAATATGTTTGATCGGCATAAAATTCTCTGTCCATCATATCTCTTTATAATTCTCGATAGAATGCACCGTTTTTGAGATAATCTGGAAAAAAAGTGATAATTTTTTTTTAAATTTTAAAGTAAAGAGATTATGAAATATCGTACTAATTGCCTGACTGCCTTATTGTGTGGTTTTTACTATTATCTGTTTTCTGGTTATCTAAAATTTATGCTTTATCGTTTTAATTTAAAAAATGGTAAAATTTGAATTTGTTATATTCATCTCAAGAGAAAAAAAATAAAACTTTAATAGGTATGTAGTGAGAAAATTGCGTATATGCTCTCCAGTATATTCCAAGGGAACTGTCAAAGAATCCCAAAAAGTTGTTAAAAAGTTCCTCCTTGACCGTTCTCGTCGATATGAAGAAGTAAAGTCAAGAATTCAACTTCTTCATTTCTGCAAATTTGTTAAAACTAATATCTCCCAAAAAATGCTAAAATACCTTTATTGTTTCGTGCCAAAGTAATTCATAATCATTGGTGATTAATTTTTAAATCGTATTTTATAAATTGCCAAATTTTTATCATGATAGTCAAAAAATGAATCTGGCAATGATGTTAAAAATAAATAAAACGTTACCCACTTCGCTTTTTCGTACATTACAAATTGACATATTAAGATATTAGACAAATTAAGATATTTTTAACAGTTAATCTCACAATAATTAAGTAATGCAATCTGAACATTTTCTGTTTCACTTGATCCGTTATAAGTAGATAGAGACTAGATATTGATTCATGTCAATTATTTATTATATTAGATTTACATGTTATTTCATCCCATACTAATTAGAAAATAACTCTCAAAAATATTTAAATAAACTATAAAGATTAGTTTGATTTTATTAACATTTTAAGAGTTTCTGTTATAAAGACCTCACTGCCGGATATAGGTATTTGAGATGTTGCCAATTCTAACATACAGTTTTTTGCTAACAACTTTGTTAAAAGTAACAATAGGTTTTTAGTTATTTTTCCCATATCCTCTGAAGGATCTTCTGCAACGTACTGGAAAATTTATGTGTCATTTTGTGAACACCCTGTATAATAGTTCCGTCGTACCTATTTCCAATTTCAATTATGTATTTGATGTTTTATAATTTTATAAGAAACTGAAATGACCAGTTTATTGAAACACAACGATTTAGAGCAACGGTTCTCAACTCGTGGAGCGCTCCCCTAAGGGAGCGCGAAATAACAAAAGGGGAGTCGCGAAGACATTTTAAAAAGACAAAAGCATTAAAAAATATCAGCAGCAAAAAAGTAGATATAAAAAAATATTCAGGCACCAAAAATCTTTGGAAGAGGGATGCGATTAAAACTGTTTTGGAAAGTTGAGTCACAAATACTAAAAGGTCGAGAACCGTTGGGTTACAGTATTGATATCACCATGGGCACCAATGCTCGGTAATACTTTTATATAATACTAACGATTGTATACTCATAACAATACATAATCCTGTGAATTAAACAGGTAAGACGTATTTTCACGAAACGTTCGGCCCGCGGCGATATCAATGCGTAATATATAAAATATTCGAACCAATCATGTTGCTTTTATAATAAATAAATTTTAAAAAAATGTAGCTTTTATTAGCGAATTTTGCAAGTTATTGAAATTATTTGCTATGTTGAAGTCGACTTTGTAAATCGACAGCAGTTGAATAATTCTAGAATCTAAAAATACATTTACCTACTTGTAAATACTTTCAGTAACAATGAGAAGGGATTACGTTGGGGACCCATTATGCCTACTTAACCGAAACCTTACTACCTGCTGTTTTTAGAAAACATCTGTGTTAAGATATTAGAAATTTTGGTTGCCTATTATTACGAAGGATCGGTGGAACTACACTAGCGACATCGCAACGGCAATAGTTTTCAAAACTCCGTCTAGTATCCCCTTAAGTATGACTTCACTTACCGATCCAAACTTTTGGATTTCCACGACTTCGTGGAAATCCGATTGTGGTAAATTTATTAGGGCGTTTTATTAATTTTATTATCATCGATAAATAACAATTGTACAAACATATTTTTTCTAATCGCTGGACAGCCCTAACATTAAATTTCACGCGAGGTGGTGTTTCGGATGTAAATAAATATCGGTAACTTTATTTACCAATAAAGAGATGGGCGCTTATAATTACATAATTGTAAGGGTCTAATTAAATTTTGACATATTTTGATTTATGTTTAGCGAATGGTTTAGCGGAAAGGATAAGGCACCAACGGCTACGCCAAGCCGTAATTTACCATCTCTCGACACTACGGATATGTACTACACACTGGATTTTAGCGATAGTCAGAGTTCACCCTTAATTCAGTGAAATTTTACTGTAACCCATTCTTTTGTATTGTCGTTAATGTTTGCTTTTATTTTTAATTCAGATTACGATTAATTTCGATTTATTTACTATATTGTAGTATATTTACAACGTCAACTCTAGTGGTGCTTAATGCGCTAGAAATGACGAAAATACGTTTTGCTTAGCCCTTTTGTAAGTGTTAGGTAGTCTACATGCTAAACTTAGCATATCCTGTGTAATGACATAAAAGCTCAAACATTAAATTGTAAGCCACTAATTGTTAAAACTGTTTCAATTGTAAGCCTTTCCACCAAAAATTATATTTTTAAAAAAATGTTAGATCGACCTTCAATAAATCGATAGACGCTTTTAAAAGTAATAGAAGCTTTGCCGAAATTATGAAATATCGCCACGCAAAAAATAAGTGCGTCGAGATTCACGTTTGCACGTAATAACTCATTTAATTTAAGCACCACAATCTATTTATTAAAGGTCAGTAAACATTGTTCATATTGTACGTTCATCGTGTGAAATATGAATAAGTTTTAAAATCATAATATATATATGTATATCTATATACAATTGATATTCAAAATGCTATGTGAATGTTATACAAATTTTGTAATATAACTAATATTGAATTGGATTCACTAAATGTCTTATAAAAATAGTATATATATATGAAGAAAACAGTTTCGTTATTTCCAAAAACATTACCTATTTAGTATAACGTTTTCTATACGCGTAAAATATTTTAAATATCGCTACATAGTATATAGGTACAAACCTTCAGATCGTTAATTTAAATAGAAATTAAAACAATCTAGAATGACTTAGAGGTGGCAAAACAAAGTCATATTTTCGCCAAAATAAATTGTTCGTTTAATTTTCAGCAATGTAATTTTGTTTCGATTTGCGAGCACTATAGTTTTAACTTCCCCCCCCCCCCCCCCGTGAAATAGAAACCACCTTTTCGCGAGCAATATCACAGACAAAAGTTCAAAATACAAAATTTTCTAATTAAACTTGATCTTATCCTAATTAAAATTAACTAATTACTTTGTAACGGGTTAATGTTTACCGAAATATCTTTCTCATTTCAACACGTTCGCCCCGTAGCAGTGAAAGCGGTTCATCGATACCTGGGTAAGTCACCCCAAAAAAAAATTGCACGCTTTGTGAAGATAATTAACTATATAAAGACGATATCGATGGCGTTAAAAATAATTTTAACCAAAATTAACCTTGCGAAATAGGGAGATATATTTCCATATTAACGTATCTAAGATATCCCAACGATATAAAATTATTTCATAATAATTAGTAAGTTAACAAAAACAAATCGAACGTATTAATATAAATTACGGTAATTCATATATACATTTTAATATTAAATGAAAAACGTTTAGATCGTTATCAAGTTAATTGCTTCTCTTCAGATCGTACAGGGTTGCCGATAAGTATGAAAACGGTCGATTATTTCCTAAAGTAAGATAGCTATAGCGAAAAATGCTAAACACGAAAATTTTATGGTTGTTTAAAATCCATTACAATAAACAACTCTAGGTAGTACAAAATCACTTGGATCGCTAAAATGGATTTTGTAGGTATACCTACAATTTTTCGACGGGAAAGCAAATGGTGATCGGACGAGTAAGTTGTATAATAAGTCGAATGGAAATGATTCTGGTAACAAAGTCGCCACGTTTTCGACGTCATTTAAAAACAGCACTTGTTTGTAAACAACCGATCGATACTCAAGCTGTCAGAATAAAATGTCTGGAAAACAATGGATAAAAATCTATTCATCCTTATCAAACCCAAAATTAGGTGACCCTAAACTTGCCCGTCTTCATTTTTATGCACACGTTTTGACATAACGATAATACGTTGATATTCTGAAACGTTTCCTCATAAGTAAAACACATTTCAAGATGAAAACGCATTTTCGCAAAAACTAAATCGCTTCATCAACCTTAAGTAATACGGTGCTTATTTATTTTTTTAAAAAGTTGTCTTATCGTGTACCATATTTTCTGAAGCTATCCATAAATGTTATTACAGCTTTCTAAGCTGCAATTGAAGATTATTGGTTTATTATAATTTTAAGTTACACAACACAACCTGAATCAGAATCAGAAAACACTTCAAAATCTGGTCGGTTCAAAATTTCGCGAGAAAATCATGACCGTTTTTTTTTCGAATTTCGCGAAATTTGAAACTATAAAAACGCGTGTATTTCTGTTCCTGCTTCGTTTTACCTGAAAAAAGCGACTTTTCTACTAATTCCGAACCAGTACTAAACGCTTCAGATAGAGTCAAAACAATGAACACGACGAAAACTCGAACTCGGCGGAAACGCGTTTAATTCATCATTTTATAACCAGCAGTGTTATTGTCCGACGATCGCATTTACGTGGATACGTACCTCGTTTCGATCGGTCACTTGCCGCCAAAGCAGATCAAGGATTTCCGGTCTTAGCTAAGGGAATGCTAATAAAGATATTGAGTTGTTTTTGAGACGAAATAAAAAAAATTTGGTTCGGGTCTAATTTTGCAAAAAAAACATGAACTTGTAATAAGGCATTTTAATCACAAATTTTCGAAACACGAACTCCACGAAAACAACTTTAATTCATTATTTTAATAGTTTTTACGTGGAAATCGATATTTTTCGACATACGAAGATGAATGGAAAAGTTTTAGGTTGGGTCGAAATTTTGTCGAGACCACGAACTAAGCGCGTTTTCGTCGATTTAAAATTTTCTCGAAATCTCGAAAAAAAGCCTTATTACAATCCAAGTCGATTTCTATTCTAAAACTTAGAATTTCATCGCTTAGAACGATGCTTTAAATGTCTTCTGTAGAATTAGAAATTTGTTGAAATTTGGGAAGAAACGCTTTGTTATAACTACAGTGAAACCTCGATAACTGGCACCTCGATAAGTCCAGATCTCGATTAGCAGAACTTTCGATAGCTCGAAGTTTTCTTCTCTTCCCTTCAGATTCGAGTTATCGAAGTTCGACTGTATTTTAATTATTTCATGGCTGTTGGGTACAGATATAAGATGCTAGACGTCCTATAACAATTATCAATATAAATGTTAATACATATGCCCGTTGTACATGCCCGTTAAAGTTACTCGAATTTGTACTAATTCATATATGTGTTGTATATATAACAACAAAAAACTAACAATAATTATCCTACCAACATTATTAATCATTTTAATAATTTATAAATTCTATTTACAACAAATTGTTCGAAAACTTGTAAATTTCATATGTTTGCCCCATAACAACAAATTCCAGAGATCCTTGTTTGTGTTTAACTGCCGGAAAAGGGAAACGGTAATACGTGAGCGGAAATGAACATCTTTACGGAATTCGTGGATCAGAAACTACATAAGAAATTCGAAATTTTCTATTATGACCGTATAAATTTATAAGAGACGTTAATTCTAAACGAAATTCAATAATAAAATCCCAGGTGTAATAAATTGTTTGTATTTGGTCTTCAGGCCATGTGCCCCCCCGTCGAAAAACAATAGACTTACTATTTGTAATTGTTATCATTAACTATATAATATTATAGACAACTCAGGTAAATGAACGAGTGGCAACCCCATTTTTCTGTGATATAGATGGCGCGCTAATACAAAATTGTTCGTAGTTTGAAATTTCGTATTTGACGGGAAAAATGGATTTAAAAGAGAAATATAGATGTCGTGTTGTTTTTATAAATGGTTTATGACACTACTTTAGAAAAGCAAACCAAAGATGAAACTTGCTTTTAAGGGTGTTTTGTAGATAATTTAGCCAAACTATTCCGCTATAGGGGCGCCACTAATACTAAGCGAACTAGTGTATTCCCCTATTTTTTTATGTTACCATCACTACCCGAATAGTTGAGGACAATACGGAACCGACAGCGATCCTAGAAACGCCTTGGTTTACGGATTAACATAATTTATTAGCTCTAGAATCATAAACCTTCGGTCTACGAACAGACTTGCTGTTCTGAATTTTCTGAATAATGTAAAAATTAGTTACCTATTTGCTACTATTAAAAAGAAAAAGATTTTTTTGAATAAAAGATTATTTATTAAATATAAAGAAATTAGAAACCGATGCATCATAAGATAATTCAAAATTAAATGTATTTTTACGCTTACGCTCATTATACATTTAAGGCAGATCTTTTCATCTTCCATTTAATTTAATCGACACATATTTACCATAGAAACGTTTGTTCAGACCATTGTTTCCGTGGTAAAAATTTGTCAAGTAAATTTATTGGGAGGTGAAAAAACCGACCCTTAGTCACAGGTGTAACTCAAGCTTCAAGTTATTCAACGACTTATAAAAATTAGTTTATAGAAAACGTGGAATGTTTATAGAAATAGATGACGTCATAGGTCTTTCGACAGTATTGGTTAGCTTAAAATATCGTAAATAATCGTAATTAGTTATACATGAGATATCTACTTTTTTTTTCATGTTAGACCATAAAAAAACATATACCACATAAAAAATTGTCAAACAAAAATTATAAAAAAGTCTCATTTTGTTGTAGGCTCGAGAGCCCATTAGTTTAGCAGGGTAGGCTGCTGTTTTTTAGCTGTACGGCAGTAATACAAATAATATATACATACTTACAAATTATATACTATATACAAATAGAAAAAAGGAGAAGAAAAATATATTCAATTTAAAATCGAAAATATTTATTTTTCTGGTAATGGAGTTGCTAACAAATCTTCCTTTGGATCTCTAATTTTAAGATTTCTAGAGAGCCTAGGGTCAATTATTTAAAATCAGTTTGTCTACTAAACTTATAGGTACCTACAGATAATTAGAAGGTATAAATATTATAAATAAATATATTAATTACCTAATAAGTATCTAATTATAAATATAAATAAATTCATCAAAATATAATTACGACTAAAACTACTATTTCAAAATTTGCGAGTCAAACTTAAAAACCGTAACTACCACTAATCGTAAGCAATAAAGATTTATTGCTTTCGGTATTTATCAAATGTTTACCTCCCCTACTGACCCACGTGCGGTAGAATAGTATTTTGTGAGTGGGAGAAATTAGACGGAGACAAAATTACGGGATGGAAAATCGAAAATGCACTCGATCTCTAATTTCGTTGTTAATTGGAAAACTAAAAAATGTCGATGAAGTTATTAAATTAAACTTGAACGTAGATATTTTAAGCTATGCAATGAATATAATTTTATCGCAGTTAAGTATTTTCTAGGACGACAAATTAAGAGTTTGTGTAAACGTCATTTTTGTAAATTTTTATAACAGTTATAATAAACAAGTTATTGCGTTTATTGCAATGAAAATATTTCAATAAACAGTACATTGGCTATTCTACTGGCAATACCAAAAGTTTTGTAGTTCTCTTACTAGATTTCTGAACGACAATTACTGATACATACATATGTTTTTTTCGAAAAATTTTGCGTTTATTACCATGTAAACATTATAAATTATCTATATGTGATAAAATAAACAGAAAAAAATAATTTTGAAAATCTGTACCAAACACCCTTAAGAATTCCACGAACAATACGTAGTCGTAAAAAGCAGATACCTAGCAGGGTAAGCCAGAGTTGACACTGTTAACGTATTTGCGATTTCGATTCAATTAATTCTTATTATTAATATAACATGGACAATTATCTACTTACTAATATTAATATTACCTTGGGTACTTATTAATATTTAAAATTAATATAAAAAAAATAGTTTTAGTTTTAGGCAACTAGATGTTAAACTATACTTGTATTATTTATATACAGTCGATCCTCAACATTCTCTGGGATTATGTTTCCGAGATTTCCGCGAAAATTCGTGGAAAATCCCCAATTTAATTGTAGCGTTGATCACCTTCCCAAATCATTACTCAGATCAAAATCTTAGTTACGTACTTAAATAAAAATATACGAAAAATTAAACGATTTAACAAATACCTATGTATAGGTAAATAATTTTACTTCAATATGGATTTAACATAGTTTATTTTCCCGGAAATTAACATGTAGTGAATAATCGTGTATTTTATTTGGCAGTAAACGAAACTACAATGCACGTCGTTTAATGTGATCACATCTGAACTCTGAGTTTTTGGTAACAATAACCGATTGATAACAATATGCGATAAAAAAACACAAATTATTCTGCATACATATCTATAGTTGAAGTTGCTTATAACGAACTTGTTTATAGCGAACCTCTAGATATAACAAACCATTCCTAAAAGTCCCGCCATTGCAACCCATAAGACATTCCTTATAAATTTTGGTGATTATAACGAACTCGTAAATAATGAACTTTCGGATATAACGTTCGACAAAATTGTTCCCGTATGTTAAAAGTTTCCTTAAAAGTAGGTAAACATGTTTTTTCGAAAATAATATATTGTTTATGACGCTGCCAGTGCGCAGATGTTGTCTTTAAAACGTTCATATAATAAATTCTTCTCTTCTCTTCTAAAAATACGTTTATTAGCTGACCTTCTCAGCGGATATTTAATCTTTTAAACTTTACTAGATAACGGACACAAGTGGTAACCAAGCACAATAGCCTTAGATGTTTTATAACAATATTACATAAGACAATTGCGTAGCTGATTGGGTACTTCCAAATCACTTTTAAGCAGAGAAAAGTTCAAAATGCAGATTTAGTTCTGGTTCCTACTTTCTACTGAAAAAAAATTAAAAACAATGTGTAAATACCATATAATATTGCCGTTCATTAAAGTTTTTTCAATTAAATTTATATTACCGTATACGCTCGAAAAGTATCCACGCTCATGTAATTGACGACACCTTGATTTTCAACAAGGAATATAAGAAAAAAATATTGACCCGTGTAAGACGGCATTAGTAATTTTTTTTCAATTTCTTTGGAACTGGAATGCCCGTGTAATGTCCACACCTAGAAATTTGCACAGAAATTTTTGAATAAAAAGTGCGGACATTTTTATATACGGTAAATGAAGTTTTTGTATCGTTTAGTACGAACTTCGGACGTAGCGAACTCATGTTGTGAGTCCCTTGTAGTTTATTATAACCGGATTCTACTGTATGTATATATTTATGAACAAAAAGAAATGGGGTTTTCACTCAAAGTGCAAAACCCTGAAATTTAACGATTTAAAATAAAAATCCATCAAAATTACCGATACAAAAGTAAACAATTTCACTGTTCCTTATCTACAATGATTTGTTATTGAAGTTTAAAGTGGGATAGAACTGTTTCTTTCTCTTTTGGAAGTGAAAATACCGATGGGTAAAAATAAATCCTGATGGGACAGATGAAAATCCAGGAAGGGTCAATTGAAAAACCCAGAATTCCGGGGTAGCCACAGAATACGATTACCTCTGAAGTATATTCAAAAAAACATTCATATTAAAAAAACTCATTCGGCATTGTTTGCCTTTGTTGTTCGTTCTATGGGCTAGTAACTTACGGGAGAGAGAAATTCGGTGTCACTTGAACTTGAAAATACAAACAAACAAATCTACGCAAACAAGGTTTATTGCTCGTAAATGAAAACAATCTTAATAAAAATTGATAACTGAAATCGATGACATGATTACTATAAACGATGTTTTTTCTATGTTCGCCTCGTACTTTGCGAAATTGATAATAATACCCGAATTATACATTATATCATACATTATTCGTGATTCTAATAGTCGGCGTGCATTGTATTTTAAACGCAGTGCAGTATATACCTACCTAAAAGTTGCATTAATAATTTATTGCATATGTCAAAACGGCAACTTATTATTGGTGAAATATTAACAGAAAGGTACCTATCTAATATTATATGAAGGGAAGTGCTATAAATACATTATGTACATTGTTTGACCATGTAGCAATTAATAATAATATCGAAATAATTAAAAGTACAAACTAACAATATTTTAACAAAAAAGAATGTATAGCTTATATGAACCTTTTTCGAACGAAATTATCATAAATAGGCAATAAGAAAATTTAGGTGGCAAATACCAGCTTTGACCGTGAACTATACTAAAAAGATTAGGACGGTATATTTAAGGGATCAGCAAAAGCAGGTAATTTTAAAAACGGTCAGAAGAATCGAGTGCGATATAGTTGTAAAATGCAATTTTAATTTGCGACATCTAGATGCACTGCGTTTAAAATTTTTTTACAAATCTAACAGTGTTCTATCTACTCGAAAGTAGCGACACTTTTAGTGGTGTCCCAAAACAGCGTTTCTGGTTTCCCTTAGCGTTACCAAAAAATAACATAAGGTTAGCTGTCTATAGTATTATAGGTACAGTACTATTAGTTACTATATAGTCAATGTTGTTATTATCATAAATGAGAAATGCCTCGAAAAATCGTAGATTCCATTTTGTATTTCATTCTGCTGCCGATAATGGCGCTCACCTCAAAACTAGAGACCTACTAATTTTGGTTCATACTTTAAACATAGATCTAGAGTTTTAGTTTTCACCTTGGTTTTGTAATTGATCTTTAAATTATCTGCTTTCTTTTATGCTACTAGAAAATATGACATATTATCGTTACATAAATTACATAATATATTGAGCATTGTTATTCTCATTTATTTCTACTCTAGCTGTAGATATAAGTTGGTAAATTTATTTTATAGAAATTTGTAATTTACAGTTTTCGTAAATACCGATTTTAGTATAAGTCGAATTCTATAAACGTATTTACGATTTTTTTTAAATGTTTTTCTTGTCATTGGTTTGAAACAATACTAATAAAAAAAAAATAGTAATAAATGTGTGTTCCGTTTGAGTTGTTATTGCAATAACAAATATGTTTACATATTTATGAATAATGGTAGTATAGCAATAAGGAAATAGTGCAATATGAGTGGTGCAATATATGGAGGAGGTTCGTAACTAAACTTTTTTTCATAAAATGTTTAATTAGGTACCAATTTATTTTTTTTCTAATTTGATCAATTAAAATTTAATTTAGATGAAGTGGGAGCGTTAGTTTTTGATATTGGACATAATACAGTTAGAGCTGGCTATGGTGGAGAAGATAGCCCTAAACTTGATATACCATCTGGTGTCGGTTTATGGATAGACTCGCAAAACGATGTAGACGAACCTCATTATAAGTATAACATCGGTTTAACTGCAATACATGTAAAACGACCAGGTTCGTTTTTTTTAATGCAAAGTTTTATATTTTAGTACAAATTTCTATCTATATATTATTTTTTCGTTTAATATTATCTACTTTTTACTTTGTAGATCAGTATGGAAAATGAAACATTGTTAACATGTTATTGTACATTTATGTACAGCTAAAATTAAATGACATGTTACATAAATTATGAACTGTTAGTATATTTATTCAAATATTAACTAAAACATCAGTTAGGATATCTGTTTTACAATCTAGTGATTGTGAACTTGAATCTTGCCGTACTATTGATGGTCTATTGACATCGTAAGGTTTTAAATAGAGTAGTATTTATCATGTTTGCTACTATCATAAGAAAAATTTTATAAATATAAACCACTCAATTTTTTCACTATTTGCACTCGCAGTTCATGTGCACCAAGTATATTTTTAAGCATTTTAGAAACTACGCTACTAAATTTAAACCCATACATATAATAGACTGTAACCTTTTCGTATTTTATTCTGTGCTTGCCATCACATATATATATATATTGTTAATCTATTTGAAAAAATTCGTTGTTAGATATATATACCTATATAATGTTTGGTAGCAAATGTGTTAAGGTCCTACATACACAAATGAACCCAAAATCTACTTGAAATCGATATTTTAATGCAAAAAATAAATGTGGTAGTTAAAAATTATCTGAATTGAAACAAAAACGCTTAATTAATATGATTAACACGGTAAGTCAAAATTTTTCATTAACATTATAAGTTATAACTAATATTATAAATAATTTAGATATAACTCGCCTACTTAATATGTTGTTCGTGGAATGAACATAGTCTTCCACTGTTTCATAAAATATCTGCACACATTCCAATGATGTGGCAATTTTAAATCTTAATTTTTAGCATTCAATTACTTATTAATTATTATTTACAAATAGTAATATGATTTTTGTATATGTTATGGTCAATGTCGTTAATAGGACATGTATGTTAATGATCGGATATTTTTGAAACGGAACAAGTTAAAGTAATATAATTTTTAATAATTACTAAATATTTATATGTCGTTCGATTATGTTCTGCTATGTCGCAATTAACATCTTCTACCGACCATCGACTCTAGCTGTGTCACGGTTTACCACGCACAATTTGAACATCATTCGTCAAAATTCTACTGAAGCAGATTAAACAAACTCTGAGAGTGGTAGGTGCTCAAAAAGTTCTATATGTGTGTAACAAATTAAATGCTCAATTATTTTTTAATGGTTGGGTCATTCCATGTTAAATCATCTCACCGTTTCAGACTGCCCTCCTTATATTTTTATGAAATTTGGCGTGCTTAATGGTCCTATGGTGTAGCACAAACATATCAATTTTCAGGGGTCTATGTTCATTACGTGAAATATTAGAGTTATATAAAATTTTTGTTTTCTGTAAAAACTAGCTCAAAGATGTGTTTTATTTTCCTTTAGCAGACCTCTGAATTAAGATATGGAGCTGGGAGTGGTCTCCCATGATTTGATCAATGCACATGTCGTATCGTACAATTCCCTCATGATCCCAAAAAAATATTTTGCGGATGGTTACAGATAAACTAATTAACTGGTGGTTATAAACTAATTTTGATACTTTTTTCAACATTTTTAACTAATTCGTTTTTGAGAATCGATTTTGAAATTTTCAGTTGGATTAATTTTTTTTTTAATATAACCCTATTGTGTTGTATATCATATAAAAGTCCATTAAAGGAGCTTTGAAATGATATCACTTCCAGCTCAATATCGGCTCATTTACAGCTATTTAAAGCTATTTGTTGATAGGCCATTTTTTAAATAAAATTCTGTAAATTTAATCTTGAATATCCTTTTCCCCTGTGAGTATAAAAATAAAAAACATTGCATTTCTGTCGTAACTACATAGGATCGTGCAAAGTTTTATCAAAATATAAGTAGGTGAAGTAGAAAAATAAAAATAAATTGTGACGATTTGACATGAAATTACCAGCCTTTAGAAAAACAAACTTTATCAAACGATTATGATGAACAAACTTATTAGTAACAAACTTTATATGAAGAATATTCTGTAGCATACTATGTGGGATAAACAAACGTACTCTGATGTGATTATCATCATTGACTGCATTACACCTGGCCATTAACTTTATTGACCTATTTAACAACATTAATATGATGTTTATGATTTTAATGGATATTTAAATCACCTTTGTTACATAATAAACGACGATTTAATTTTATTAAATGTTGCTATAGTTAAAATGTTCTTTCCAAGAACAACATATACATATTATGAAAAATATAATTTTACTATTTAACTAGTAAACTCATAATTATTCGATTAATTTTTTGTTAATATAGAAATGGAATTAACGCCATTTTTAAAAGAAGGAATGGTCGAGAATTGGGAAATGTTCGAACATTTAATCGAATATATTTACAAAAATGCGTTAGGTGCCATACCTCGTGATCATCCTGTTTTGATAACAGAACCTCCGGTACATAATTATTACATACTCTGAGAAAGTCAAAAATGCCTTTGTTTATTTCAGTGGATAACTCCTCCAAAAAGAGAACAAATGGCGGAGTTAATGTTTGAAAAATATAAAGTTCCTGCTTTGTATTTAGGAAAAAATGCGGCTCTTGCCGCTTTTGCCAATGGCCGTCCCACATGCCTTGTTGTCGACAGTGGTGCAACTCATACATCTGCAGTTCCAATACATGATGGGTAATTAATTTTATATATATATATATATATAAATATATATCGCTATTATTATATAAATAGTCTCTAGAACTATTTTAATTAATTTTAATAGTTTTAAATACATTTGTGAATATTTGTATATTTTTTATATTTATTTGTGTATTGTTTATTTATTGTAAGTATTACCGGAATTCCTACTTTAGGTTTGTTGTATTTTAATTCGATCATTACTTATAGTAAATCAACTAATGTGTTTATTCAAAATAGTTGCATTAAATTTATACTTATTATATTTGCACCAATTGAAGCAATTTAAATTGTACTTTTAAATTAGTAAATACTTTTAATTGGCGAAATTGTTTTATTTATATTTGTTATATGTATAATTATGCATCAAATTTTTCTTATACTTCCCATTATGTAAGAGTACTCGATAGCTAGATAATATTTTACAATTTGTAATTAAAGAGTAAATATTAAAAGGTTATAAAATGATATAACTTGTTTGTTCCTTTTTCTAATTTGAATATTAAAACCTAAAAATAAAGAAAAATCAATAGTTCGATGATTTTCAGTTTCGTTTTGACTCAAGCAGTTGTTAAATCTCCGGTAGGAGGGGATTATATCAGTATGCAATGTCGAAACTATCTGGAAGAAAAGAATATCGATATAATTCCGCCATATATGGTTTATAGCAAAGAATTAACGAAACCTGACGAACCTGCATGCTGGAAACTAAAACCTTCATTGCCGAAGCTAACAGATTCGTGGCATAATTACATGGTTAAAGCAAGTAAAAATTCTCAAATGTTATTTATTATTTACCTAGATTATTTTTAGGAAGTAATGCAAGACTTTCAAGCATCAGTACTTCAAGTGTCTGAGAATTTGTACGACGAAGAAATTATAAAAACCATGCCAGCTGTCCATTATGAATTCCCTAATGGTTTTCATAAAGATTTTGGAGTTGAACGTTTTAAAATTCCGGAACCACTTTTTAATCCTACAACTGGAGCAAAAGCCGGAATTCAACCAATTTTGGGTGTTGGACCACTTGTAACTACAAGTGTTGGAATGTGTGACATTGATATCAGACCGGTAATTATTTTTAATTTTCTTACAGGCATTATTTTACCTTTTTTTATATAGGCAATGTACGGAAGCGTTGTTGTTACTGGTGGTAATTCTAATATTCAAGGTTTTAACGAACGCCTTAATCGCGATTTGGCCGCTAAAACACCTCCGGTAAAGAAAAAGATTAGTAGTTTTATCTTCATTTAAATAATATCTATATTTTTAGAGTATGCGGCTCAAAGTGATTAGTTCTACCGGTGCTGCTGAACGAAAGTTTGGTGCTTGGATTGGCGGTTCCATTTTAAGTTCTTTAGGATCTTTTCAACAACTGTGGATTTCAAAACAAGAATATGACGAAGGTGGGAAGACAATTGTACAATCAAAATGTCCGTAATTAATTTGTTTCTTATATTTTTATATTATATATGCGATCTATTGCCTATTTTTTATAATTAATCTATATTTATTGATTTTCAAAAGTATTATTTTTGGGTAATGAAAATTTAAATGTTCCTTAGTCAAATTTGTGATATAATGAAATTTGTTTTTAAATTATTTTTAAAATTAAGTTATATGAGTGATGTTCCTAAATGTGTGTTCATTTTTATCTATTTTGTAATTTTAAGATTAGTACTAATAACAAATAAATGTTTTACTATAAGTACAGTACCTAATCTCTAGAGACTGAATGTATCCGTTTTTTCAATTTATTATTTTTTTACACATTTTAAATGTGAAATTCAGTATTAATATAAGAAATTTTTAAAATTTAATTTTATGTTTAATATTTAATCGCAATTTATTTTATAATAAAATGTGCCAAAATGTGCTCATAATAAATAAATATTTAAATTTTATCAATTGGAAAATGTTTATTTGTTCTCACACCATGTAAATATATCGATATTACAATGATCAACTATCAAGTTAGATATGAAAATATTTCATATTGTAATTTTTATATAAATTTAACTAATCAAATTCAAACTATTACAGTGATTATGATTAAGGTATAATTGTCTAAGTAATGCAATAGTCATTGTGTATATTTTCTTGATATCTTACCTGTAATCATTGTTTGCAGATCAACTTTACTTTTGATTTATTGTTCATGTGACTCTTATAAATCTGTACATAGTAAATACCCACCAATACTTGCAGAATATATAAGAGGAATTAAATTCTATAATAATCACAATACTATTATATAGACAATAAATTTAAATTTTAAAGATTATAATTTAAAATTACTATTATATAAGTATTATAAAATCACATTTATAAACACTAATAATTAAAAAATGATTAATTGAAAACTGGTAGACCACAAATACCATTGTGAGCCCATATGGCAAATATTCCTGCAAGGGTAATTCCGATACAATCGGCAAAACTTGTAACGCCCAAAGAAAATTGTTTATGTTCTTCGATAACCTAAAATTTAAAATAATTATCTATGTATGTACATATTTGAAAAATATACCTCTTTGGATATTTTGTAAAAAGTATTTACATACGCTGCTCCACCTAGAAGACCTTCCTCAAAGGTTAAAACTTCAATTATTTCAAAATAAGGCATATAATGAAATATTGCTTCTGTTGTAAATACTATGACATTCAGGAACTAAAACAAAATGTTGTAATTAATTATTTGAGTTGTATTTTTTATATTTTTAATTATTAGAAATCTATCAACAAGATGTGTTATCTGTAATAAATTTTAATATAATTTGGTGTAGGTAGGGTATTTATTAAATGTAAAAAAAATTTTAATTGAAAAGTGTAATTAATAAAAAAAATGAAACTAATAGAGAACACTTAGAGTAATGAAATATGCCCTATTTTTTAAAAATGACCAAAATGTATGTAAATGTGAATTAAGACAAACACAATTATATTAATATATAGATATCGGAAAGCTTTTACCTGTAGAATACACACAAACCATAAATTCCGTATATGAAAGATATTAACAGAAGATCTTGACACAAACACTCCAACTTGATATAAAACTTGTAACCAATGATATTCTGCAGCTTTATCAATACCAAATCCTTTATAATTCATTAATTCAAACTATAAAAAAAAATAGTAAGTTTCACTTACATATTTGTTTGTAAAACTTACCATTCCTTGGTTAATAAAGTACTCAAACAAATACACTAACGCTAAAGGCATCATATATTTTAATAAATTAGGAAGTAAATGTAATTTCTGGTTAAGTGTAAGATCAAAACCATCATTCTCCAAAGGTATTAAATTATTTTTCGATTTTGGTAAGACAATCCAAAATCTATATAAAAAAAAAATATTACATCATTAATAATTTATAAATGTGACCGTTTGAATTTTAAATGTTTGAGATTAGACGTAATTCTCAATTATAAATAATTAACTTACGATATGGCCATTATAACGGGGACAATTAACATAATAAGCAAAGTTGTTTGAAATCCTAAAGAAACAAGAGCAGCATAAGAAAGGGATCCGATAACACCTGCTCCTCCTGTGCCAGATGACCAAGTTGACACGACATCTCTATCCAAAATATTTAATAATATTTTTAAAAATTAGATAAATACAATACTTACTTGTCGTATAAAGAGCTGTATTGTAAAAATGTTACTTCTCCTAGGCCTGTACAAAATGAAGTAAGAGATACACCACCAAGTGACATCCACTGATTTGTGCTGAAAGCAACGAGAACAAATCCCATTGATGCTAGTAATACACATACTAATACTCTGACACTATAAAATAAAAATTAGTAAGTATGTATAGGTAGGTACTTTAAAAATAAGAAAATTTAATAGTATAATACTGGCGAGTTTCAAATGTTACAGTTAACATGATTAGTTGTTGTTCTTTAAGAGTAGGCTATTTACAATGATATTTCTGAAACTTCCGAGTATTATAACTATAGGTATATCAACTTACTGAACAAAAAATGGTAAAAACGGCGCAAGTAACTTTATAATCGAAGAAGGTACTATATCGGCTAATAATATTGTACCAGTCGATAAATAATTACAGTCTCTTTCAGAATTTTCATACGTGTTGTTTCCAACATTAATGTTCTAAAAATAGATAAACAAATAATATATTATTTCTAACATAGATTTTTAAAATAATGAGAACTGTATATAAGTACTTAAAAACTATCAAATGATTATACGGTGCTCATTTTCTTTTTAAACAGTAATATTTACATTGTTATTGTTTTGTTCTTGATCATGTATAATATCATTGGCTGCACTGAGCATAACAACATAACCATAATTGTTACAAAGTCCAAGAAACCAGTAGGCTATTAACGCCCGCCAGGGTTTTCTTATAAAACATTCTCTGATTCTTTGTTGTATAGAAACAGTTACTTGTGGCTCAGTAACCAATTCCTGTACGCTAGTCTCCATACTAATGTACTAATACTGAAACAACATATTATTTAAAACAGGTTTATTACGTCCAAAAAAATTATAAATTGAAAATTAACAATTCTAAACAATAAAAAATATTAAAAATGACAGCCTTTCCATACCATTCTGTGGCGATAACTAGTATACTACAAAATTAACCATTTCTTACTGTAAGTGAAACGAACCGTCTTTTATTAATTTTTATATCAGTATAAAGTGACATTGGTTTTTTAAGATTTAAACATCTTTAGTTTTAAATAAATAATTACACAAAGAAAAAAAACTACGAGTACTTATTATATTCAAATGAATATTTCGCGCTTATTTTGTAATGTTACATATATCAACGATCTTTTTTATACTAGAAATTAATATTCCTACACAATAGATATTAGAGCATTTTTTATAATTCTATAGTGATATTTTTTTAAATATATATATTGAAAAACTAAAGTAATCCACTTATCTTAAATTTAAATTTAAACGAATTGTAATTATTATTGTTTAAATTAGAAGTGACTTATAATATAGTTATTAATTCGATAATTATTTATATCCCTAGTCATCTTTAAGATACCTATGTTCATTTAAAATAATTTAAAGTTTTAAAAGATATTTATATTTTTATTGTAAAACGGAGCCGTGAGCCGAACGAAATTTATATGAAAATGTGAGTTGCAACATTAAAAAATTATAACAATTAAAAAATAAAACATTTAAACGTGTTTTTATTATACATACTTACATTTTAATAGACACAAATTTCATGATTTGCAGACAGTGAATTTAAAGTAAAATTACTTTTAATATGATTGATTAAATCATATGCGTTTAATAATAACTCAGCGCCATATTTGATACTTTATAATTATTGCAATTAAAACGTCACATTTCCATCGTTCTCTTGTTGTACTTTAAGTAGGTACTTTTCCATAGAAAATATATTTATCCATATAACTGTTATTGTGTAATATCTCTAATGAATGCAAACTAAATTTTGTGTAATAATAATTTTAAATGGCATATAAATAGAACCTTTGGCTGCTTGACGTTAACGATTTTTATTGTAATATGGTTAATTTAAAAATATTGGTAACTATAAATTGAAGGTTGATAAATTGTGACTAATAAATATAATGATTTATTTTTTTATATTTAGCATTTTATATTTTAATCAATTCGATAAATACATTTTTTATATTAAAATGTATATTAAATATAGTATGCAAAGCTAGATTATTTTAGTTAGAAGAAATTCAAAATTATGTATTGCAATAAATATTTATATAAAAAAAACAAACAAAACAGATAGGCAACAATTTAGAATTATCTCAGCGAGAGACCCTTTTATAAAATACAGCGCAACCTCAATATCTCGATTACTCGAACTGACTGTGTGAATTACAAACAAAATTCTCAAATAAATATATCTCGATGTATATCGATAGCTCGAGTTTTCTCTTCTTCCCTTCAGATTTGAGTTATCGAGGTTCGACTGTAACAATAAAATTAATAATTTATATACTTTTTGATTGCGATTTTAGTTTTGAAATGACCTTTATTTATGCATTAGTGCCTAAAAGCGACGTATTTAAAAAAAAAATTGTTGAAAAACCTGAAATGCAACATTTGCGTACTTTGGTATTGTTAACTCGATTTTCGGTCTCGGTAAACAATTTTCACTTTTCATGAGTAAAACATGCAGATTTTCTATCTTATCTCGGTAAATCATTTATAAAATTATTAATTGCATTATTTAAATGATCGTCAAAAGTTATTGCGAACGGCAACACATTTTCAATCCCTAACCAAATTTGACTTGTTTTCTTCTTTAAATAATCTTTAATTATTATCTCTGTTATTACTATGTAAAAGAAGGTGAGCAACTGTCCATTAGGAAATTGAAAAAAATATGCTTATGTTGTTTCTATCACGCAAATATTCTCAATCCAATTTATTCAATTTTAATTCAAGTCCAATTTGTAACAATAAATTTCATTTGCTTCCATGATAACCTTACCGTTCTTTTAATTATAACATGATCGATGATTACTTTGCATTGTTTCTTATTAAATTTTTTATGGCCATAACTCGGAAAGGACAACTGTGGACTCTTTCGGCCACATATGTACAGAGATTTTTTGTTCGTTTTAGTGGATATTACACGATTATGTATAAAGCTAACCCACGGTTTTTGTTACACCCTGTATATGTGCATAGTTATATGGGCGAGGGAGGCATTTTTGAATAATAGGCATTTCTCTCCCTAATAAAAGAATAATAATAAATAATTTTTTCACTGTCATCTATAATACATCGTTGATGTTTGTTTAGTAAATTATGTTCAGTTCAGTTTAATTAGATGCACATCCAAGACAAACCCAGCTAACAATTTTTAAATTTCGCGGCGGATTTCTGTTGGTACTACTCGTATATAAACATCAATGTCAGGTTATATAACAAAGGCAGTGACGTACTGCAGTAAATGATTAAATTAAACTAATAATATTTTAATGTAAACGTGTTCAAAAATAACATACGTGGTAAAATACCTGAAACTGGACGTAATTATTTATATATGTAACAGCAGGTATAATATTTCGTTACTCAAACAATTCAAAATTCCTTTCGCCTAATTTATCACCGCCACTGACTGCAAATGTTTTCATGTGATACCAATAGAAATCCGCCGCGAAATTTAAAAATTGTTAGTTGGGAAGGAGAATGATTTATTATTTTAACAAATTTTTAATAAAACATTAATCAATTTATGGCATCTTAATTTAATTAAATTTACATTATTTATAATAACTCAGTGACCGAAAACTATCAATATGATAAGGATATTTTCAGGCCACATAAAAATTTAATTATGTAAGTATACAGTCTTAACTGCAATAATATTTATATTTGTCTAAATTTTGTTTAAAGGTGCTGTCTAGTTTTCAACGTCGACTGCCCGTTGCCAAAAAACGAAGAATTATTTAAAAGAGCAGCCCTTCGTTGCATGAGCGTACACAACAGGTACCTTATAAATAATGTTCAAAGTGCTCCAATTTAACCTTTTATTCAAAGTACTACATCCGGCTAAACAATAAGGGCTTTGGTAAATTTTTATTATTTTTTTTTAATTCTTTTTGAATGAAATGAATTTGAACGCAGCAGATCGCGACATTAAATATCTTTAAACAATTATTTTTTATTCCATTTGACACATAAAATAATATATTAAAACCAGTTTATTTTGAATAGCTATCTTAAAATATTCAATTTGTTTCCACCATTTTAATGTACATAAATGTCCCCCCTTCCCTTAATTGTAAGTCTGTGAGTTTCAAATTTTATATGTATAAATAATGAAAAAACTGACGAGGTGATAATATTTGTGACACCTAATACACCCTAACATCAAATTATAAAATCTGATTTTAAGTAGGGTGGGTTGTGGTAATTTGGGTATAAGATACAATTTATTTAATAAAAACTAAAAACTTCATAAATACACACAAATTTAACGCGATCATGTTTATTTCAAAGTGGTTTATAATTTGGCACCAAAAATTTGTGTTGGTAACTGGCTTATAAATAAAAAAGCGGTTTTGTGTTTACAATCTGTGCGAAGGTATACCACATTTAAGCAGTATTTTTGGGAAACAACTGTGACACTTGCCATAGGCGCTTTGTACCCTTATTACGACGTTGATCAGAAGTACAAAAGATATTTTAAATTTACACAGTAGGTATATCGTCAGTCTCAGGAAAAGTGTAAACTATGCTATATGGCCCACGCTTTTTTTGAATTAAATTTTTGTTAATTAAAATTTTTCGGAAATAAATAATCTGTTTCTTTTATTACCTATAAACTACCTACTGTTACACAGACCTTTAAAGTATGTTTTACTTCAATAATGCATATTATTAGGTAATCCATAAGATAATGTTACAATAGTTGAAATTATAGGGGCACCATTGTGACAAGAAAAAATGCTATTGAATTATTCTAAAAGACCACAATGCTAACTTGTTAAAAATGACTACAAAATGTTATCATAGTGTTGCGGGTTTGGTACCCTATTTTATTTTGCAGCGAGATGAACGTCGCTGTTTTTACTCTACGAATGTTCGCTCCTCGTTGCGTTTTTACTTTTTACCAAAGGGTTGGGGGAGGGCGCGTTCCACTGCCCATTTTGCGGACGCATGTCCAAACATTCCGCCCGCCTTGAAAGCCGTGGCATTCAATATTGTCTATTGATTATATTAAAGAGTTATTTGTTTAATATTGTTTTTATTGTACTTATTTGCTCTAGCACGGTAACAAGCACACCTTTGTCACACTGCGCTTAAACACACCCGTGCTAGTGCGGACACTCACTACGCGCACAATTTTATCTTCTCCAGGGTGTAGTTCGATGACCCTGCCCAGCTTCCATAGTAGTGGCGGCAGATTTTTCTCCTTCAGTACGACCAGCGAGTTGACCTTCAAATCCGATGATGGTTGCGTTTTCCACTTTCCGCGTTGCTGCAGGGAAGTCAGGTACTCGTCGGACCAGCGTCGCCAAAAATGCTGCAGCATCGCCTGTAGCCTTTTGTACGTATTCAAGCGCCCCAAAGGCACCGCTTCCACGTCCTGCTGTGGTAAGGCCGTTAACGTGTCTCCTATTAGGAAGTGGCTAGGAGTTAAGGCAGTGGTATCGAAAGGATCAGACGACATGGGGGTTATAGGTCGTGAGTTAAGTACAGCCTCTATCTGGCATAGGACTGTGCAAAAGCTTTCAAAATTCAGGTTGGCATTTCCTATTACGCGAGTAATGTATTTTGTTAATACATGCTTATCGGGCAGTAATATTTGATGCTTAGTATCATATGGTAAATTTGACTTGCGTATCCTGCCTCCTACTCTTAACAATCCTTGGTCATCTAAAAACACGTTCAACGATAGTATTTTGCTCGATTTAGGGATGCGTTTGTTTTTCCTTAAGCCTTGAATTTCTGCATTGAATTCCGAACATTGGACTATTTTAACAAGAACGTGCAGGGATTGTTCTAACTCGCTTGCGTTCAATTTCCCACGAGACTTATCCGATGGGTTTTTATTTTTAGTATTCTTAAGGAATCTTAACACATACGCAAAAACTCTTTGTAACTTATTTAAACTAGAATATTTTTCGAAAATGGTTTGATTTGAAGAGCATACAAACGCTAAGGATACAACTTTTCTTTTCTCCGCGCTGACTTGCGGTTTTTCAAATGATTTAGTTGGCCAAAGTGATATATCTTGTGACAAAAATTGTGGCCCGTGCCACCATAGTTCTGAATCGTTAAGCTCTTGAGGGCTAACCCCTCTGGAAATGATGTCTCCAGGATTTTGTCCTGAAGATACGTGGCGCCACTGCTTTATTTCTGTAAGTTCCTGTATTTCTGAGACCCTATTTGCTACGAACGTTTTCCAAGTGTTGGGTTCAGCAGAAATCCAGGAGAGAGTAATCGTGGAATCGCACCAAAGGAATTTTTCTGTTATGGTAATATCTAGAGCAGATATCGCCTTGTTTGCTAGTTGAGCTAAAAGTAACGCTCCACATAATTCGAGCCTTGGCAGCGCTACTGTCTTTAACGGAGCTACCCTTGACTTGGCGCATAATAAATTTGAGTAGTGCTGACCGTCGGACGTCGTGGTCCTTATATATAAACAGGCTCCATATGCTTGTATTGAAGCGTCACAAAATCCGTGCAATTGAATGTTTACAAAATTACTAACTGTCACCTGTCTACGGATTTTGATTTGGTTTATTAAGGGTAGTTGTTGGAGAAATTGTTGCCACGTGGTATGTAAATCCATGGGTACGGCTTCATCCCACCCGGTTTTTAATTGCCATAGCCGTTGCATTATGAGTTTTGCGCGCACGGTAGTAGGGCCTATTAGACCTAGCGGGTCAAAAACACCTGAAACTATTGATAATATGCACCGCTTCGTGGTTTTTTCGCTCAAGTTCGGCTGCACAAAATAATTGAAAATGTCCGCGGTTGGCTCCCAGCGCAAACCCAAAGTTTTTGTCAAATTGTTTTCGTCACCGTTAAATTCGTGTATTTCCGGGTTGTGATTCTGCAATATTTCTTGGCTATTCGAATGCCATTTATGTAATAAGAACCCGGCGCTTTCTAAAATTGAAGTGATTTGTTGTTTGATTAGAATTCCCTCGTTAATACTAGACGTCCCTGTGACTAAGTCGTCCATGTAAAAATCTCGTAAAATTGTTGTACAAGCCTCCGGATATTTTTGTTGGTTTTGGAGTGCTGTTTCATGCAATGAACGTACGGCTAAAAATGATGCCGCTGCGGTTCCGTACGTTACGGTATTTAAACGGTAATGTTTCAGTTCGTCAGTGGGCTTCGCCCGCCAAATAATTCGTTGCAAATCCCGATGCGAATCAATGATATTGATCTGACGATACATTTTTTGTATATCCGCAGTGATTACGTAATTATGCTTTCGGAATTTTAATAATATCGAAAACAAATCGCGTTGAATTACGGGGCCGACGCATTGAACGTCGTTTAAGGACAAATTAGTGGAGGTTTTCGCGGAAGCGTCGAATACGACGCGTAGTTTTGTAGTAGTATTGTCCTCCCGTAGTACGCCGTGATGCGGCATATAATATTTTACTGCGTTGCAGTCGTCATTATTCAAGTCGATTTCGGACATGTGTCCTAAACTTATGTATTCGTTCATGAAGGCTACGTACATTTCACGTAGGCTTGAATTTTGCATTAAACGCCTTTCTAAATTTATAAACCGTTTAATAGCATTGTGTTCTGAATCTCCTAAATTGACATAGTTAGGGCGCAAAGGTAGTGCCGTTTGAAATCTTCCGGAATTGTCCCGCGTGACGTTGTTAACAAAATGCTGCTCGCAAGCAAGCTCTTCCTTTGAGCGAGTGTTGTCGCGCGAGCACTCCTCTAATTTCCAAAATTTCTCTATTTGCGTGTTTAGCATTTGATCACTAATAGCTAAGTTACATTTCGTCGAATTCAAGCCAGGAGTAAATGGCAAAATTGCGCCGCTCGCTACCCAACCTAATTGCGTTTTTTGAAATACGGAACCAAATTTTCCGACGTTGAATTGACCTACGCATAACAACCTATAAAAAACGTTGGCGCCTAATAGCATGTCGATAGGACCCGGTTTATTGTAATCTTCATCGGCTAATATTATATGTTCGGGAATTCTTGGTTTTTTAAAGGGTGATTGCGGTAACCACTCGGTGATAGCATTGATAACAAGGTATGTTTGTTTGGATTTGTACCGTTGGTCCTTGGAGGTGATCGTTGCGTTTAATTTTGCGTACGCCTTGCTACATGAATTGTTTACTCCGGACACTGGTACTTCGTGATTTGTTATGCTTAAATTCAAACTTTTTGCAAAGGAGGAGGTGATAAAATTTGATTGTGAGCCGGCGTCAAGTAATGCCCGGCAAGTCACTTGTTTGCCGTTCCCATCACGTACATTTAAGACGGCAGTTGCTAGAATAATTTGGCTACCACGTGGTTGCATCGTGTGAACAACAATAACGCTGTCCTGAGGGTGAACGGTTATGTTTGTTTCCTCGTCGACTTTATCGCTGGGGCTGTTTACTTGATCGTTTAACTGGAGATCGTCTAGGTGTAACAATGTATTGTGTTTGCGTCGGCACTTAGAACAATTGCCGGCCTTGCAATTCTGGCTATAATGGTTGGGTCTTAAGCAGTTTATGCATAGCTTAAGCCGCTTTCCCTCTTTGATGCGTTCTTAAATAGATAACCCTAACATTTTTTCGCATTGGAAATGTTTATGATTTCCCTTACAAAAGGAGCAGGTAAACGTACCCGTATTTAAATGTGTAAGCGTTCCGGTATTTGGTTGCTTAAAATTGCCTTTTTGGAATTTCGTATTGATTTCGCTAGTTTCTAATAATTGACATCTATCCGCTAAATAAGCTAATAACTCAGAAACCGTAGGATTTTCATTTTTGTTTGTAAGCTTTTCCCATTCAAATTTTGTAGTCGAATCTAATTTTGAAGTAACAATGTAAATTAACAATGGATCCCATGCACTTGTTGGTTGTCCTAAAGCAGTCAATGCTCTTAAATTTTTTGTGAGATTATCTGAGATTCTGCGTAATAAAACGTGTGATTCAGACTTTACTGGCGGTAATTCAAGAATTGCTTTAATATGCGTATGGGTAATTAATTTCTTGTTTTCGTATCTATTTTTTAACATGTCCCAGGCGATTGAATAATTGTCGTTTGTGATATCTAGGGATAATAAGGATTGCGCAGCTTCACCCGTAAGACACGACTTAAGATAATGAAGGCACTGTACATTATTTAATTGTGCGTTTTCGTGTATTAGACTCTTAAACGTATTGTAAAAATGAGTCCACTGGCTGTAACAACCCGAAAAATTCGGTAAAGATATCGTTGGGAGACGTACGTGACTTGTTGCGTCATTGCTTGCCGTAAGAGCATTTGATTGATTGGCACTTGTGTCGGTTAAAAGTGCTTTAGCACGCGAAATGACTCTAAAATATATGTTCTCAAACGCTTCGCGCTCGCTTTCTTGATCGTTCACGGTATCTTTTTCTTCGATTGAATTTTGAATGTCTTCGAAACTAGTCCACGCGTCATAAATTTTGCCTAACCTTGACTCGAGTTCGATTTTGTCCATTGCCGCATTGAATTTATCAAGAAAAGTATTAAAACGAGTAAATTGTGCCTTTATCCTTCCGCGTTTAATGATTAGGCTTTTTAGTTCGCTTGCCAATTCCTCGGTCATTTTGAATGCCTTTGAATGGTACCGATAGAGAATTAGGGAACAATTAACAAATGAAAGGAAGGAGACAACTTACGTGGTATACTGTGGCTTGTAGCAGAGACGTGATTTCATCGATGGAGCTTCTTGCAGCCTCGATGTTCCCGATGCAATTCACTGATTGAATTCAATTCAATTTTTCACTGATTTATCCGGCTCGAAGGACCATATTGCGGGTTTGGTACCCTATTTTATTTTGCAGCGAGTTGAACGTCGCTGTTTTTACTCTACGAATGTTCGCTCCTCGTTGCGTTTTTACTTTTTACCCAAAGGGTTGGGGGAGGGCGCGTTCCACTGCCCATTTTGCGGACGCATGTCCAAACACATAGTGTAGTAACAAAAGCTACGAATCTTAAAAATCGTTGTGTTATTGGGTAATTTTATACTTAAATTACTGCAACCGATCCTATCTACATTAATTTTAATTTTAAAATTGAATGTTAAAATTAGAAAAATTATACTACTTAACAAAATCGTTGTTAATGTTAAAATAGTGAAAATGATTACAACTTAAATGTTTTATACGTACTGAAATCAATATTTACCTACTAGGAAATGGTTCATTAAAAACAAACGAAACTTGCGTAACGATAAAGTCGATATAAGATATTAATAATTTTCAGAATAAAATCAAAAAAATTCTTACAATTAGGTAATTACTTTCTTAGCTTATTAATTAGAACAATAGAACAAACTTTAAATGATCTTTTCTGTTAACTTGATATATATATATATATATATATTTATATATATATTTTATATATATATATATATTTTTTTTTTCCACCTTAGCTAGGAGGCTTTTCCACGAAGGAGTTCCACGAACACAAAACATCCATGCCCACATCATCACAATCATCCATCCATCACAAAACCCATCTCAGAGGGTGGGGGGGTTATTTCACCACCCGTGCCGTGATTCGAACCCAGGACCCGTCAGGTGAAAGACCAGTCTTCTGGCCGCAAAACTTATAAATACATTTCTCGTATCACACCTTGTCAGAAGCCTTGGCAACGTTCAAGAACATCTTGACCATCGCATCTTTTCCGCAACGCGGAAAATCTGATCGATGGTGTTGTGTTGGGATTGAAACTTTCCAAACTGTTCCAGATTATTGTTATCGAGGTAACAAGGAGATATAGAATCGAGTTAATATAATATCGACTATTTATAGTGAAATATAAAAGGGGCGTCCAGACACTCAACATTATTGTGGAATATTCGAGTTTGTGCAATAATATTGAAGTTCTCCCTAGAACATGCAATATTATTACATAATAATGATGTTTTCAAGGGAATTCTCGCGTATTTTGCCCTTTAACATTATTCTTTCTAATTCAACTTTATTTCTTAACAAATTCTGTTATTTTAACATTCCTAAGAATTAATTTTATGTATATAGATTTATTATACAAATACGAAAGTATTTAAATGCGACACAGTCTTGGCAATTTATTGTACAATCATTCAATAATATAGTACAATCTTTCAATCTCACCTACAGACGTTTAATATTATTGCACAATCTTAAACATTGCACAATAATATTGAGAGTCTGGGGATAGTTTGATTTATTTGCCACAAAAAAGACGAATTTTAAAAGAACGTCCACAGAAAGGTTCTCCAACGGTTAAATTTCCGTTTATTATATTTTTTCAACTATGGGTACAAAGATAATCTACTTTCATGACCTTGAAGTTTAATTTCTATTTTTTTAAAACTGTTTTTGTTTTGCTTTTTTTATTAAAAAATATTAAAATTAAAGATGAACAAGGGGTGCGACGAATCGACTAAGCTATATTTAAGGGTTACGCATAATCTCGACACAGTTTTTTTAAACTAAGCATCAACTACAAAAGACTTAAAAAGTTGACGTTTTTAACCTCTTATTATTGTGTCATTAAGGAAGAGATTTCAGTCCGGAACGTTTATGAAAAAGACCGGTTGGATAACATATATTTTAAATAATTGCGAAGCGCTTTATTATGATGCTGTAGCATAAAATAATTATTTTTAAAAAATATAAAATTGCAATTGACGGATATACTCAGAAACTCATAAAAACTAATCGACGCTTTATTTAGCAATATGTATACAGCGGGTTTCGCTTAAAGCTCGAAATGCCAATTACTCGAAGATTTCAAATAGGTATCTAAAAAGTATGTTATTAGTGGGGTCATTATCTATCGAAATGGGTACAGAGGCATTCCACGTTACTTGACGTCGGAGTCGCAGCATTATTAAAATATGAAGGAATTTTAAAATTTTTTGTTATATATGTCAACTTGTTATTTTTTATAGTTTTTATTTATAAGGTGTTTCGTTTATAATCAAAAATTGACTTTAATCAACTTTATAACTTACAAATATTATTCAACGTTTTCTCATGTCATCGTATCGTGTCCTTAGTTCATCATATGTAGTCAAAAACGAAAAACAATGATTTTATGTTGGAGATCTAGTATATCTTTAATTGACATTTGGTAAACCAAATTCATCAGATATCCACTCAGGAAAAAAATCTAAAGGCTCGAATCTAAAGGTTCGAAAGATCTCGCCGGCCACTACAAAAGTCCATGTGTTCAACTCCATCTACCTATTTAGATACATTTGGTTTAAATCATTTCGAACAATTCTTTTATTACAGGCAGCAGTACCATCATGGCGATACCTACCAAATACCTATATTTCTGAAACTATAAAAAATAGCAAGTTGGAACTGAAGATACGTTTAGATGGTTTGGTTTTCAACGTTTTAACAGTTTGTCATAAAAGGCGTCAGATGTCTCTGTGCCCATTTCGATAATTACCTAATATTTTACGACGATAGTATCGTATTAAAATGGAAAACAAATACGTAACTGTTATAAAGAAAACAGAGATAAACTATAGTTCATGAATATTTTTTAAAATAGGTACGCGCGTAGCAAGTTATACTAATTTACAAAGGCACAATACAAATAAATAAATATCAATTTATTAATTTATGAATAAGGTTGTTTCTGGAAATGTTGATATTCATTTTATACTTTAATTTACAATCAATTAATTTTGTACAGTGCGTCCCATTTTCGTTGTTTTTGCGGGTATCCCTGTTATTATAAATGATAGAGAGTTGCAAATTGTACATTCCGGACCCACTTTTTTTGTGCTAATTTTAATGGTCAAGTAAAAAATTACATAGTCACTATTTGACTGAAAATCGATTTTTTTTTACTATTTTGGAAAGGTTTTCTCTGTCAACACACCATGGTTTGTAAGAAACGACCTAATACACAATGAACTAAGAGTACTAGCCATTCAACAATTTATTAAAACAATATCATTAAAATGTTTTACAGACAAATATTACAACAGTAGACAGAAACAGATTCACGAGCGATCAACACGTAGATTACCACAAGACATAATCGAAAACTCCGAGGAATCCAGTGACAATGGCAACTATAACTCGAAATCAAATAGTGACACGTAATTTTTTATTTGATCATTGAAATTAGCACAGAAAGTGTTGTGTCTTTTCTCATTTTTATATATTTTATTAAGACTGTATTCTACACAATTATAATTAACGATTTTGAACTGTCACATACAAAACATTTTCCATAATAATTGCGCTTAGAACAAAAACAACGCGACATAGCCGCCTCTACATAACAGAAAGTAGGACAGGAAAGTAAAATTGTTAACTCTATCGTTTATAATATCGGGCATAGCTCCCAAATATAACGAAAATGAGACACACTGTAGAGTTTAATTAAGTGCAAAATAGTAAAAACTAGTCATACGAGTAATTATCGCGTTTTTGGTTCCTCGAAAAACGTGCATCTTTACCGAAAAAGTTTAAAATACTCAACAGCGATGTAAAATTGCCTATAGGTGCAGTATTGTATAAATCAAAGTTGAAAAGGTCATTAACTCTGGCAACGTTATGTTAGACAGTTTAATGAATAATTTAAAAGATAAGACATTTAAAAAAATATAACTTTCTAATTCAAATGAAATTAAAGAAATCCCAATGTAGGTATTACGTTATTACAATAAGGTATAAAATATTTAAATATATCTGGTTGTGAGTTAGAAATATTTCGCAATACGAATATTTGCACTCTGATAACTATTAAATAATTAGAAATAATTGGTAGACAACCAATTAACCGTTATTTAGATTTTTCGAAGACTAGCAGGTTTTCTTTATTGAAAAAAGTCGTTTCAACTTATAAATAACTTCGAAATATCGAATATACAGTAAAACTCCATTTATCTGAACTTCAGTCACCCGAATCGCCAAATATCATGTTGCTCATGTTCAATTAAAAATCACTAATTTTATGTCAATAGGTACAATGTTTTAATTGTTTGTAGTAAAAAATTCATACATATCTATATTATAAGCAATTTTTTTATTAATATAACATTCAAATTTTTAAATTTTTTAGATTTTAAATGTGTTTTAAATGAGAAAATGAAAGGTCATTTTCCAATTTTTATTGAAAAAGAATACGAACTTTTACGGACCATGGTCATATTATCGTTTATTAGAAAGTTTAATTATTTTATAATTTATTAAAAAAATTGGCAATCAACCGTAACTCCATATAAAAAACCATTCGTATCTTGTGTACAATAAAATGCAAGCAAAATAATCTAAACGTTAATTAATCCGCAAATATGTTTATTTATAACTCCAATTAAAATTTGTATTTTTTCATCGCTTAAAGTAAATTTATTATAAACTCGTACTTAACTTCCAAAAAATATTAAGATTTCGAAAAATCATTTTGACGTGTCGCAAAAAATCTTGCCTACAACACATACTATTAGATTAGAAATCGCTCAAATTCAATTAAAACAAAATACATTTTACAATATTTACACAAAAAACAAACAAGCATAAGTATAAGATAAAGAAAGTACATAAAACAATTCTTACCTAAAACCATGCGTTCTTGAACTAAATTGAATGCTACGTTAACTGTTATACATGACTGTAAACAATATTATATTCGTCGTTCTTTGTCGCGTTTATATAAAAATTATTTCCTGCGTCAAAGAGCACTTTTTAGTGTCGTTCTTTTTAATAAATAAAAGATGATCAACACTATTAGGAAATCTTTATAAAATAAACCGCAACTATTTATATGTATAAATTTTTTGTCAAAATTTTCTTCTAACGTATCCAAAATTTTAACGATTCGCTATTTTAATGTATACAAGTACTACCTAAAAAAATTTAACTACTAAAAATAGGGTAGAATTAAACGCGTATTTCCGATTCACTGTCACATTTAAAATATTTCACAAGCACAAATATAATTAAAAATTATGTTTATTGGTTTATTGTTGCAATTCAATTCAACGTGCGGCACTCGACTACCTAATAAGTGGTAACGACATTAATGAGAACCACAACACTGATAACATAATATTATCGCAGTCTCATTAGTTCAATATTATAGGCAAGCATGTGTATGTAGATTAAAATTATCGTCATACAAATCTATCATATTAGTATCGCAGTTATTTTAAAGAACCTATAAAATAGATTTTCGAATTTAACCAAATTTCGAATAATAGTGGCGAACTACTTAAACGCGCATAAATAAATAATAAAAAATTAGCGATATATTTTCTTTTAACGTTACTATAACGGCAAACGGGCGTTTGCAAAAATCGCGTAGAAACTTCGAAAACAGTACTATATTTAATAAAAAACCCGCCCTCATAATATTTTGGTATTTTTTTTCGAAATTGGGGCCACGACCCA
This sequence comes from Rhagophthalmus giganteus, assembly GCA_036326145.1. NCBI lineage: Eukaryota > Metazoa > Arthropoda > Insecta > Coleoptera > Rhagophthalmidae > Rhagophthalmus > Rhagophthalmus giganteus. The sequence continues at coordinate 3,624,663 of JARFJA010000013.1, forward strand.
AATTTAAAACGTATGCACACAAGATAAGATAGTTCATTATAGTTTTTGATTTTTCACGAAATACAACCTTGACCGATTCAAGTAAATCACGTGCGTTGGCAAGGTACTTACGTGAAAATATTTAAAAACCTAGTTTCCGAACACTCTTGAACTGGAGCTTCGCGTTATTTTTAATTGTAAAATTCAAAACCTAACGTAAACGAAAAGATTAAGATCCGACCGCGCGCAATGACCGCATGCAAACGCTCATTTTTTTCATTTTTCTCGAAAGAAATACATCTTTTGAAAAATTACATTTACTAGAGAAATATTCGGAAAATTAATAGGAATTATAGGAATAAAAAACTTTTATCACTTTTTTCTTATTATCTCGAAAACTGTGCATTCTATCGAAAATTATAAAGAGAGATGTTTGATAGAGAATTATACGATCATTCTAAAACATATTTCATAATACGTAAAAAGTAATTTCTATTAAGCATATCTATTAATATTCTCATGACTGACTGGAATCTATATTAAAATTAACGCTTTAAAAATATCGAAGGATAAATGATCATATTCTTAAAACATTTGATGTTTTATTGAGTATTAGAAACGAAGTTCTAGAAGATAATCTATAAATTCAAAATTCATCTAAATCAAGAGCTGACAACGTTTTCACTGACGATATTTTCTCAAGAATGAAACTTTATAGGAAGGTTCTTTTGAACGTCCCGAAACGGGAATTCCGCGTTTGACAGCCGTGCGTCAGTTAATATAGCAACTCCCACAACGTCGTCTGAAGTTTTGTTTTAAAATTTCAAGTATCAAAGTCTCAAAGTTTTATCTGAATGAAGGTTTTATTAGAAAACCTTCAAATCATGTGCCGGCGCCATTGGATACGAGTGTCTTTCTAAGCATACTCAACATTTCAATGACGTTGTTCGCGAGTATCAAATACATAATTGATGGACAATTAGTCGCTTTGGTCTTTGACGTTCTCCGGATCTCGATCCGTTGGATTTTTGAAAATTGAAAATATTTTATTTACTGAACAATAAATGATAAAACGTATTTAAACTTCTATTACACAACTCAAAAAGTATTTTAAAGCAGTTATTATACACTTGTTAAACTTTACTTTAAACATAAAGAGTTGATTTATAACTGCTTGCCTAACTAAAATATTTTCATTTCTTATGGTTATTTAAGAATAAATATAGTTTATCACGTAATATTTTGATTATAGATATCAAATACCCATAACAGTCAATCACGCATAACTAGGTATTCATCGATTACATATATTTTCTTGTTCATTTAGTTCGTTTTTCACTATAATGATTGTATCGTCAAAATAATAAATTGTAGTGTCTTAAGCTCTTTTATATTCTACATTTATACCTAGATATCAAAATTAACGCAAATTAAGGATGCCATTATGATGATACCATTGAATTATATAAATGAAGGAAAATTTTTAGAACAACGGGTGGTCAATGACGGAGCGGCGTATTCTCGACATCACAAACTAAAATAAATTATAGTATACTTCGGATTGAAGCAAAACCAATAAGAATAAAAGAAAACTTTTAAATTAGAGGTACCACATAGCAAAAGCGAAATTATTTGTAGATTGTTTCCTTTTTTTTGTTTTATCGCCTGTTTTACAATTATTTTTGCCTGGTAAACTTAAAAGAAATATGTTGTTTTATCTCCTATCGCGTTTTGCAACATATTCATTCCCTATTCCATAAATTATTTGCCTAATATAGATTATATGTATTTACTATTTCTTTATTATTTGCAGATATGTTACTTGGGCCTAAGTAAACCAATTTCTACTTGTAACCGACCTCGGGAGTTATGAAAGCGCGGTGAAATGTCAATTATCTATCTAAACAATAAAAACGGTAGGCGCAAACTCCCAAAACGCGCATTTTTGCGTTTCAAAAATGTCTTATTACACGAAATATTATATTTTGGTCAGACACAGGAGGACAAGATTATAGAAGAATAGAGAAAATTGGAGAAGATCAAAAAAGACCAGGCAAGATCAGCAGGTTAATGCGAGGTCAAAAAAGTTAGGCAAAGTCAATATAGGGTCAAAGAAGATAATTCAAGCTCAATATATGATTAACAATAAATGTAGTCATATAGTGTTCAAAACTAACTTGAGCAAGACCGGACACAGTCAATCAGTCAATCGACAAGGTAGTACAGGATCGATTCACGATACACGATACAAAGGCTCAAGACCAGATAATGTAATATAAGATCAAATAGAAACCATAGACCTGGTCAGATCAGTTTAAGTAGCATTAAGGCCTCTGATGCAGTTAAATACCTTGGAGTCTGAGTTCGACATGGGCCTAACATTCCGTTCTTATTCAGAGAAAACCAAGACAAAAACCAAAACCGCTGTAGCTGCTTTATGTGATTCTTAGTTCTGTGGCACATTCCATTTTACTTTATGTTACACTTGTCTGGTATTCAGCCCTTAACGTTAAAAGAAATCTCAATTTCTTAAGTTCGGTTTAGGAAAAATTGGCTGTCTATATCTGTTGTGCTTACAGGATTGTCTCTTTTGAGGCTGCTACCGTCCTAACTGGTGTAATTCCTATAAATCTTCTAACGCAGAAACGCTTTAGGCTTATGTCTCTGTCGAAATCTGTTAAAACCAGGAACTATGAAAGGGTTAGAACGTTACATATGTGAGAACAGTTGTGGGCCTCGACCGCAAAAGACCAATGAATAAGAAGACTCATTCTCTTAATCTGTAAGGGGTTGAATCGCCTACACGACAAGATCGATTTTCATTTTACGCAGGTCCTTTCAGGACATGGTTGCTTCAATTCATATCTCTACAAATTCGGCAAAGTAGACTCCTCAGACATGCTATAATCATATGTCCCCAGTGGAATGAGGATAGAACCGATTTGACTCTAAGGTTGGGCAGTATGAACGTAGAAAGCGTCTTTTTTATTGGGCCTTGGCGCAGCCAATTGGCTAGTCTATTTTTGTCTAATGATTGATGATGGGTTATTAGGGATTTACAAATAGGGCCTAGGAAATCCACAGACATCCATGGTTGTAGCGGGCTTTTACCCTGCAGTCGTGGGTGCGCTAGAAGGCTAGTCAAGTAACTAGCTCTTTGCGCCACCACGTCTTCGTAAATGTCATTAATATTATGCGAAAGTGAAATCTGAGAGTCCGTCTCCGGACGAACGCCATTAAAAAGCGAGAATTAGACGAGAGGATTTCCCAGAAGTCCACAATCGAAACGCAGATTACAAGTAATTTTTTCGTCGGTAACTTTGACAGCTGCTCCACATACGCTGAAAAACTCTTCAGCATATCAAAATCATCACTACTTATGGTTTAAAAAAATACTTTTACTATCACATACGTTTCCTAATCGTGTTCTTTTAGTTGCTTCGTCGGTTGATACGTTGCACAAACGATTATAAGTGAAGTAAGATACATCAATTTTCGTTTACACTTTCAACGCTACGCCGACTTCATGGACCTTCTAATAAGGCAGATAATTGAAAAAATTAATTACAAAGAGAGTAAGATTCAAAGTACATAGTGGGCGTAATGAAAAATGCAGCATCTGTTTTACCTCATTTGAATAAAGCGGCATATTACACGTAATAATGAACATAATTTCCGTATAACGTGCCTAAATTGAAAAAAAGCATGTTTTGTTAAATTCTATAAAAAACATACTGGCATACGTAATAATAAAGTTTAAAATAAACTCAATTTTATGTGCGGTAATTGATTCGATTACATTGTCGAATCAAAGTTTTTGTGCCGCTAGCTTATTCATCGATTTTGCTACGTAAACTGTTTCGCTTTTGATTTCGTTGTGTTTAATTAAATGCCTATTATTCTCAAAGTTAACCTTTAATATTTCTGGATTTGACATTCGCGGATTTCACATTAGCCGTTTTTCTTTTTTCCCCATTTTAAGCTAGTTTATTCTTTTGTATTACAAGATTTTGGTGAAATTTTGTATTACGTTCGATACATACATATGCCGACGAAATTAAATACGATTGGAATTATTCGTGGGTTTTCCACATTCGCAGGGACCTCGGAAACGTAAACCCCGTGGTGTCAAGGGTCGTTATATTTGAGAAACAATTTGTTTATAACGGTAACTAATAAATTAGAAATTTTGATTTATAAATTATGTCGTAATTATTTTGTATTTGTACTGTCTCTGTGCTTAATATTGATGTAAAGATTGAATGAAATAGTGTAAAATCACTGCAAAATGCTATTTGTAATATACGTAGGTAAACTATTCACGTATAATTATGTAAAATAGGAAAGTAATCGTAACACAGAAATCTTACGTATCTTACAAAATATCGATATTGTACTCCTAAACAACGAGTCAAAAAGGTAAACATTTATAAGTCGTTTGATTAAAAAGAACGCAATTTATATTATGTAATTCCTTTCGTGTAGAACACCCCGTATACTTGCAGTAAAGTAACTTTAAATTATTCAGAACTTTAACAAATAATGTAATTATAATTTTTATTCTATCGATAACTTAATTACCTGAACAACATCAAAGCGTTGAGATCTTTGTGCCGTCCTTAATCGCTAATTAGTAACATAATCAATATGTCGACTAAACAGAAGTTTCAAATCCATTATATCTACCTACACAAAGCGCAATTACATAAACTGGATAACTAAGACAATATAGGATGGAAGTCGTTGTGGCCATTAAAGATGAAATACCTACTAAATGAAAATTATAGGCAATTACTTTATAAAAATAAACGCAAATTTTTCAAACGTCACTTTTTGAGATTTATATTTATAAATACCTCATAAAATTATCATACTTTTACAACATATCTGCCCACGTAGTATCAATATATTTAACTTAATTACCTACTGCATTAGGTTAAAATAAAATGGTCCAGAATATACGGGATAAATTCTTATTATAATAGCGAATATTTACTATAGGTATAATCATTCATAATTTTTACGATTTTCATTCAGAATTAGTGTTTTTTGTTTTATAGATAACATATATTTTCGATAGAAATAACTGAAATGTCTAATTGAAATCGAATGCATCGGAGAATGCTTTTAACGTCGACTCATTAATTGGTAGAATAATATCTATAATAGAAATACAATTTTCATTCCTTCAATACGCCGCTATATGGAAAGCTATCATTTACACACATCAAAACTAACGATAATCTAGGTCACATTCACAAAAAGCCAACAATTCAAAGGTAACAGACATCAACCGTTAGATGAGGAAGGTCTGCGATGGTTGCAGCATCATCGCGTATCAAAAGGGTACACCAAGGGTAGCATTGCGTCTCAGATTCCATTATGCTACCCCATTCACAGAACATCCCCAAATATCCCATTCGACCCGGTTTTTTTACGCTGTAGATGTATATTTAAAACAAGTATGAGAGGGGTGAGGTCCAGGTGCTAGTGCGTTCGCTACACGAGTTAACAAAGATCGCAATCAGCTATAATGGGTTACGCGAATGTGACGGTGCCACCGGGTGTCGCCTTGTTAATCCACTCACACCTGTCGATATCGCATTTTGTTGCCCTCGATCTAAAATTGGCGAGCATTCTTTATTTAACTTAACCTAGTATCGAAATCACCTTTAAGTTCCTATTCAGATGCGATCGTCAAAAAAAAAATGAAATTCTTAAAACGCATTGCAAACGATTTTCCACTCCGCACGGAAAATCGTCTTTTTAATTGAGTCAAATTATTTACAAAATGTTCGTTGTAACATAATTAATAAAGTGACTATATATGTTGTACATACATATTTTCATTACTAAAGAACTAAAAGAAAAACTAAAACATCTTCGACCGTAAAAGATTGAGAAATGAAAATACTTTACTCTCGAGTCAATTTCATATTTTTGTATCTAGATATTCAAATTTTTAAAAATGCATTTCGAGTTTCAACCGATGAAGAAACTTTGATCGAATTTTTTTTCTATATAGATACGTATGTCCAACTGTCTGCCGGACGAAGTATAATCATCAAACTACATACTTTATATGCGAGAAATGTAAAAATATCTGTAATAACTGCATTTTATTGTTTGGTTTTTTTTTAATACACCTACGCAAGGTAAATATCTATCAATTTAAACAACCTTCGTTTTTACAGTCATTTATTGCAAATTACTTTTGTAATTACTAGAAATAATTGGTCGTTTACTAGGTTTTCACACATTTAAAGATTTCTGTTTATCACTGTATATGTATAAAACTAAAAATGTAGGTAATTACGATTATTTTAGTTAACAGTAGAGATTCCAGAAATTTCACAGCGAATAAATTAGTTAAAGCATTTTATACTTATAAAATTATACAGTGCGTTACAATGAAAACTATCCACTTTAAACGACTCCTGATACCTACACCAATTTCTAGAAAAAACGCAAAAACACGTTAAGAAAGATCCAAAAAAAGGACACATTTTTGCATATTCACGCCTGGTAAAACTTTTATCCTTGTACCCCCATTATAAGTGAGACACCCCGTATTTTTTACATTTTTGGATTCTCTTGTGTACTTATTGTGAAACTGCAATTTCAAAACTCTGTAGCACGCAATCTGGTTACTTTAGACCTTAAGTATTATACATTTTTGGAAAACTGTTCATCGAAGAGAATCCAAATATGTAAAAAATACGAGATGTCTCGTTTAAAAAAAAAACGAGTTGGTAACCCTGGGAGCTCAGAGATTAAAGTTTTACCAGAAGTGAATATGCAAAATGTAGTTTCGTTTGGATCTTTTTTGACGTGTTTTTGTTTTTTCTAAAAATTCGTGTCTCGGGAGTTGTTTAGGGTGGATAGTTTTCAACGAAACGCCCTGTACATATCTAAATATTCATCCTATTCGCGTATTAAAAATAAGTAAATAATTATTAGTGATATTTCCGGCACCTCGAAAAGAGGTGCTTCAGATTGATTATTAATTGATCTATATTCCAACGATATTAATTGCTATAATTGTTTTTTTTTGTAACGAAACTATATTTTTAGAATTACCGAAAAATAAAATAGATACATAATACAAATGTTCTTTGGAACACTTTATTTTTGTTTATTATATTGCAATATCGTTAAAATTATACCCTCAGTTTCTAATAGTTTCTTAAAAAATTTTGAACAAACCACTGACGATAAATAATTTAATTTAAAACTGTTACGTAAAAAACGAAATGAATTAAGAAAGAAGAAAACGTACAATTTTTATGTCGTTCCCTAAAATTTAAGATAAAAAGAGTTCAGTAGGGTTGGCAGGAAGTTGTGATCCATCTGGTTAGGGAAACTGAACAGGTAAATGCAACTGAACACCGTGTCGCTCCGTCCCTTCCGCGCTTTGTGACGTCTTTGCAATTTTAAAATGATATTAATTATTAGCGCATAAAAGTGTGGTTCGGGTAAAAAACCTCTACCAGCTTTTTTCGAAATGTTCCGTTAATGATTCAGCAGATATCACTGCAAAAAATACTCGCAAATCACGTTATAGGTACGAATATTCTAACAAATCCTTTGTCGACTAAAATTATTTTTGCGACATCCGTCAATATTTGCAAAGCTTCTTATTTATCACATCTACCTATTATCCGTTATTAACACAAATGTATATATTATAAACGAAGTTAATTGTAGGCATTTAAATTTATAAATATGTGCAACTAATATTCATTATGAATGTAACAAAAATTGACGTGAATTTTCTATTATAAACCGCATTAATAAACTGAATTAAAAATATAGCTCTATTTTCTATGGAAATTTGTTAAAAATTCGAATATAATTATTAGATTCGAGGGAAAATTGTTAAAAATTAACTTTTTTTTTCTTTATTAAATATTTAAAAGTTACTTTTTTGGAGCTCTTTTCTAACGAAGTTTCATAGAAAATAAAGCTATTGCAGCCCGTCTCATGAAGGGACCCAGACGTGTTCTTTTGGCTTTTCTCCGATCTCGACCCCTAGATTACGAAAATATAGGTAGATCATTTTGGGTCGGTCATACCGGGTCATAAATTTTTTACCGATCATGTCTCTTTATAATTTTCGATAGAATGCACCATTTTCGAAAGAATCGATTATTGTAATAATTGATAATTGTTTTTTTAATCCTTATAGATTATTCTCCTAAATATTATTTTTCAAAAAATGTATTTCTTTCGAGAAAAATTTAAAAAAAGGAGTTTTTGACATGCGCCATAAAAATTTGATACCGATATTATTATTATTAAGTGTTATTGTTACCGATATTTTTATTACCGATTTTGTTGTAATTCTAATCCATCAAGATAAGCTACTTCGCTAACAATATTTAAAGTATTATCGACTAGAATTGTAGCTGCAAATAATTCTTCATTATTTATGAAATCAATTGGTTCGATATACAGGGAGAGCCATAATCAAGTACCCGATTTTAAGTAGCGGCCGTGTACAACGCAAGGAAATAAAAAGCAAAAAAATATGGGCAGGACATTTATTTGTATTTAAAGTTTAAGCCTAAACTCAATTAAAGATGATGTCAGTCAAATGACCGCCTCTAACTGCGTTGCACATCTGAGCTCTTTTTACGGCATGTTCCATAACTCGAGTCAAGTCATTTGGCGTATTGACGGATATTATGTTTCAGCTTCTGTAACGTCTGAGGGTTATTGGCGTATACCTTTCCTTTGAGATAGCCCCATAAGAAGAAATCAGGAACCGAAAGATCCGGCGATCTCGAAGGCCACGCTAAGTCGCCAAATCGAGAAATTAATCGCGCAGGGAACATGTTGCGCAACATGACCATTGTCTCTCTGGATGTGTGCGCAGTCGCACCGTCCTGTTGCAACCACATATCCTCCAGTCCTAGGACTTCCAACTGAGGTGACAAAAAGTTATTCAGCATTACTCTATAGCGCTCTCCGTTGACCGTAACAGTAGTGCCTTCATCGTCCTCAAAGAAATATGGACCAATTACACCTTGGGCAAAGACGCCGCACCAAACAGTGACTCGTGAAGGGTGTAGTGGTCTTTCCTGAAGAATACGAGGGTTTTCTGTACCCCAGTAGCGGTAATTCTGCTTATTTACAAATCCATTTAAGTGAAAATGAGCTTCGTCGGTCATAATCAGTTTATGTGGAAAATCGTCAATATTGTCGTTAAGGTTTAGGAGACTCTGACAGTATTGCAGGCGTTGTTGATGGTCTCTGGGAAGAAGCTGCTGTGCCACCTGGATTTTGTATGGAAATGCGTGCAAATCTAACTTCAAAATTCGTCTCAGGGACGTCCGAGACATGCCCAATTGTGTGGCGCGTCTTCCTGTCGACGTTCTTGGATCTTCTGCAATGCTTTCTCTTACACGCCGGACATTTTCAATTGAGCGTCCTGTTCGTGGTCGTCCAATATGCTTTGCATCAGCCGTTGTCCCACTACGCCGAAATTGTTGATATAAACGGCGTATTGTCTTTCCAGTTGGAGCAGGACGGTGAGGATAATTTCGGCGAAAATTTCGCTGTGTTGAAATAACCGATTAATTGTTTTTAATAAATAAAATTACTATTTCTGCACGTTCCTCTAGTATGTATCGATTCATAATAAAACTTGAATATGTGCACTGGAGAAATGTCAAAAGAAAATAAACAAAAGCTGTCAGATAAAACAATTACGAACGCTTCAAATCGGGTACTTGATTATGGCCCTCCCTGTATAAAGGAAAAACTTCTTAGTCATTCGAAGAGACAAGATCCTCAGAAGAAGTATTCAAATCAGCATTGTTGGGTGTATAGAGTTGATTAATGTCAATATTATCTTGTGGAACAATAATAATATTATGATTATTAAGATTTTCAATTTGCTTAATTACTGGCTTTCGATTAATTGGATTAACTGAAAATTTTGAATTAAATAATTTTAAATAAGAGTATAAACTTTATATGTGCATGGTTAACAATTGTGAATTAAAATTATATTATTTTATATATAAAATACCTGTAGATTTCTTATGTTCCTCAAACCAGAAATTAAACAATGACTTATCTTCCAAATCACCGGTCCATGATCCACTTATTGCTGCTTCTTTGAATTTACAAAGCTTATCTGCTGGTAACCTTTTTTCAATAGTTTGTAAGAATTTCTGCTGTTCTTCAATCTCTAAATTATCATTCTGTTCTTCAACAATATGTTTCGACTTTTTGCTTTTTCTTAAAATGTCATAATCTATCATTTTAGGATTAAATGGATAGTCCTGATGCTCTAAATCCACTTATGATAATATTTCTTTCTTCTCTCATGCTGTCGAGAGTGCATTTCAGCACATGAGGGAAATCTTCTTTTTTTATACGCATGAAGCTTTGTTGACTTTTCCATTTAGACACATTTTTTCCATGCCACTTTAAAGGGATGAAAAAATGCTATATCCAAAGGTTGCATGATGTGAGCGGAATTGGGAGCCAACATGATCAGTTCTATTTGTTTTTCTCTGCAAAAAGTTACTAGTGGTAAATTTAGATGAGAGGAGTGGTTATCCATGAAAATAACAACAGGAAATTCAATATTTTCTTTCAGTAGCCATGGATAGAATATATTAGTAATGTATTCGTAGAACGTCTCTGTTGTCATCCAGCCACTGTCGAATACTCCAATACCCCAGCCTGTAGGAGTATTATCCACGATTCTCTTTGGTAGATCTTTTTTAAAAGGGTACATGAGCATCGGTGGAGCACGTGTACCATTAGCACTATACATGAATAGAACTGTTAATGCTTCTCTCCCACCATCAACTATTTTATATACTGTTCGAGACCCTTTCTCGGCCAATACTCTTTCAGCATCAGGACATAGCATTATATTAGTTTCATCACAATTAAAATATCTTGCAGAAGAAATATCCAACAAGTTTCTATTTTCTAAATACTTTCCTATTTCTGTAAACCACTCTTGTAGCTCTTCACGACTCACAGTCGCTCTACTGGAACTTAAATGCTGTGATTTTCTAATACATAAGTTTGGATGGCGCTTTTTGAATCCTTCATACCAGTGTCGACTTGGACGACCATTTGTGAAGGGAATCTTTATTTTCATAGTTTCTACTAATTTTTGCACACAATCGAATAACTCCGATTTTGAGACAGGTGCTCCTACTTGTGATCTATACAGTACCCACTTGACAATATCATCCTCTTCTTTCAGTGGGATGACTGTTCCTGTTCCTGATTTTTTTTTCTCTGTCTTTCAGGATCAAGATGTTTTTTTTCTGTGTAACGTCGATGCAGGTACACCGTAGGCAGCAGCTGCTTTTCTCACAGAAAGTCCACTCTCCTGCATTGTTTTTAAAGCATTCTTCATGCTTTTAGGGCAATAGTTCAATCTTTTAATCTTCTTCTTATTGTCATCACTCAAATTAACGTGAACCACATTTTTTTTCAATAATTTGAGTTTACTGTCTGTTTTTTTTGCTCCATCTATTCTTATATTATTCTTGAATTTGCCCATTATTAAGTGTAGCTATTATTTTCTGAAACAAATAATAAGTGAATTCACACGTTAGCAAGTTCAAAACTTTTTTAAAATATTTAGTAAAAATTCAATAATATAAGTTTATAATTAGACAATATTGCACATACTTACAGGTTATAATTTGAATCTCGCAAATAAATTATAGTTCTTATGATATAATAACACGATTTAAACAATAAATATTATATATATCAGTCACAAAATTTGTAAATATGTACTGTCTCTACGAAGATGTACAACCGAAGATCACATGTCCGCGTGGTACAGAACACTGAACATAGCGTCTCATACGGGGGGACGTCCGAATTCATAAATGTAGGTCTATCGAGACACTCAAATTAAAAATATTATCGTTATGAAAATTGATAAAATCAGTACAGAAATGAAATCTGTGAAATTTACTGCGCATCTCGAGGGCGGGATTTCTCGCCGGCCACATTACAGTCTGCGAGCTGTACATTAGATATGTAACAAGTTTGATAGTTTTATCTTAATAAATAACAAAATTAGGGGGTGTACCATGATTCTGTTACACACGGTATTGTGATATTTGTGTTAATTGAAGTGCTCGGGGGAAGATAGAGACACATTATCAACACTGTTATTAGCTTTGTATTTCCGTTCACAATTCAAAGAATATTACTTTGGTTATCAGTAAAAATTAAATAAAATTGAAAAAAATGTGGCTTATCATTGTCTTTTAACCAAATAGTTTCAACTCCGTTTCAATAGTTCAACCTCTTTAGCTTCTACAACTAGGCAAGAAACAACAGTAAGCTAAATATTACTACAGCTAGGTATTCATTTTATTAAGGAATAGTACAATATTATAAGAGAGAGAGAGAGAGAGAGAGAGAGAGAGAGAGAGAGAGATAGATAGATAGATAGATAAATAAATTTTATAGATAGCATGAAAGCATTCTGCCTCTTAAATGTTTGTAGGTTCTTTTTAGGAATAGTGGCACGTGTGCATACCTCATCAGTGAATTTGCACGTAACTTAGGAATAACGTTTAACTAAACAATAATAATCAATTTAATTTGTTTAAATAACACTTTATCTAAATTTATTTCATAGATTTTTGATACCACTTTAGGGGGCAACAAGAATATACTACCCCTAATTTTTTTAATACTATTTTCCTTCAGGGGATTAATTAAAAAAATAATAAATTAAAAAATTTTAATAAATAAATTATTATCTTTGTTTTGAATGGACTTTTATTTTTGTGTAAAGCGTTTATAACATAAATAGTAAAATCAACATCAGCCAAAAATGATAGTATCAAATTTTTGTTAAAACAGTAAGAAGCCACATAAAACTTTACAAATATCTATTTAAGAAGAACTACTGCTTGCACTGCCACTATTTGTATTAACATTATCGTTGACAAATTCACTCTATTCATCACTATCACTATTATTTTCCGCACTACGATACAACTTTCTCTTGACTGGGTGATAGCTGGCGCTTGTCATATTGGATATTGTGTGGCTTGTTACGTTCTTTATCAAAAAAATTCTGCATTTGAGATTTATTAAAGAAGAAAATTACGTGATTATATCGTCATCTATTAATAAATCGCCTCAATACTTTTATAGTAGCTTTTTACCTTCGTTTAACACCGATTTGTATTGACCGATTGAATTTTGGCCAATTGTCACTATCTTCCGCCGAGCCCTCCAATTGTTATTAATCACTACGGAAATTATGTTTACAACGGTACAGTTTAAGCGCAAATACATATTGGGCAAAGTTTTAATGTGGTGACTCATCGAATTTAACGTACATAGATAAACGTGAACCAGTTTAATGTGCATTTAGCAATAATACGAACGGACATTAAATTATTTATGCAATTTATAAAAGTTAAAAGCCACATTTTTAACCATCTCGCACCGGTCACGAACCGATTAGTACTAAAGTTCGGGAACTAAATTCTTGCAAACCAACAACTATCGCCTTAAAGGCTGTGCAATTCTTATACAATATCTCATACAATTTCTTATATAACTTGAATTTGTATAATGCCATACATACATATAATTTCTCGCGGTTGTCAAATCGTCAACTTCTTGTATGAAATATGCGCGCGTTTCTGCGTAGTAAACAAACATGGTGTATATATAGTTACAAACAGCTCGTCAATATTAATTTTTTGAAATTAGTTCGTTTATTGAAATGTCAAGGACTAAAGAGCAAGTATTACTTACCATACATTCCATTAAATGCGTATCTGTTATTGTAATATCATTTTTCACTAATGAATATATATCATTAAATTGATTATTTGACATTCTTAAAAAAAATCTTCTGTTCATAGTTCAATATTAAGCATTTGTAAAACATTACAATACTTCCCTTCATTTCGTCTTTTAATCCACGGTTTTGTCCTTACTTTTCTTTTATTTACACGTTTATTTTTATTATAAATATGATTCGTAATCATAACAAACAATGCATTTACATTCGCCACTATTAACTTCTCATCCATTATTCAAAGATAGATGTAGATTTGTGGTATTTACTGCAAACGTATTTGATGATTTGAAATCAGCATATAGATAGCAGCTAGGTTATGTTGAATAAACACAATACACGTGAAGATTACGAGCAGAAATTTGATTTCGCCAATAAGAGTTTGATTTTCGTAGAAATTCTTGTAATAGAAACTCTATAGTATCATACAGGAAAAGCAGTTTATACAAACGTTTGTTAAAAATATAAGACAGGAAATTCTTGTACAACTTCTGCTATAAGAAATAATATGAGAAATTCCATAGTGTCGTACGGCCTTAACGTTGTAGTTGTGAATTTGAGTCGAGGAAAGAATGTAAGATAGTTGACAACTTATCCGCATTACCTACGTATGTTTTATTTGGAATTAAGTAAGTGGAAATTTTTGAAGAAATTAAATTATTTCTACATCTAAAAATATTTAGTAACTCTACTTACATTATAAAATAATCAAAATCGTTATAAAATATGCAGATCATGTGTAGGTATATATGTCGTAGGCATAAAGGAAATTTAGACAAATGATCGTTTGACTAGGCATATGCTAAATGCCATGGCAAATAGCAAAATAATTGCCTGGGCATTTATAATGACATTTGACAAGCTGTAGATAAGTCATTTGGTAAATGCTAATAATAGAAATAAAATAGTGTTTTATATTTTTAATGGTACCTAACTATGTATATTTCTTGTATGTGTATGAATTTGCTACATTGGAGTCCGGACGACTCACAATCGGCGAAAGTGGTTACTTACTTATATTGTGAATGTCCAAACAAATGTCAAAAATATTTGAAGATGATTTTGTATTTAACATTCGCACACTAAACTTCCCTTATAAGTTGATTTTCACTTAATTTAAGAATGGCAATTTTAAAAACAAATTCGGATCAGTAGAAATTGAACATTTTTCAATTTAAATGCTTTACAGTTTAAAATAGTAATTGATGCAGATTTCAAATTTACAATTTACCAAGTTGGGCCTAGATCATTAACTAAAATGTTTGAATCAAAGTTGTTTTTAAAATAATTTACTCTCGATGAACTTTATTAAAGAAAAAATGCAAAAAATGAAATGAATTATTCAAATTAACGACGGTACATGGTATTTTCCAGAATTTTCAACTTTCTTTTAAAAATAAAAGGCATCTAGACCTTATTTACCTGAAGTAACAACCTGGAAATTAAATATATTCTTAAAAATTTAATTTAAATTCGTAAGACAATTAAAAATTAAAATTCAACATTTGACACACTTTTTTTCGACTGCTTCTCGTATTCTAATTTCCTCATTAAAAATTGATTGCGTTGTGATATGTCAAATTTTTAAACTCACCTGCATCAAAATCGACTTCACCGTTATCAATTGATAATTTTTAGGTAGCCCCAAATCAACCGGTAATCCCGATTTTCGGCTTTATCAAAACTGTAGGTCGATTTAAATTTTTAGCACATCGCGTATAAGTATCGATATTTAATTTACAGAGACGTTCGATACAGGTGACACAGACGGCACCCGTCATTTACACAGACATTATGTCAAGGAAAAATGCAGACTTTTGAATTTTAAATATTTTGCACCGCATTATATTCGGATTATACGAAAGAAGGGTTACGATTTTAATGTCGCACGACAAATCTATTGTTCGTTCAAAATAATACGTAATTTGATTTCAAACTGTCTACGTTACAGTCAACTGTTTGTAAATTAATTACAGTAACAACGGTTTTATTTAACGACAAATGTTCGTTATTGTGTATATAAATAGGTAATGTAATAGACAGGCACAGTGTTAAATTTGTATAAGAATTATCTACTTGCAACTCAATGTAGTTTTTCTAATGTAGTTTTGTATGTAATCTTATGTCGACCGTGGCCAAACTGCGGCTCGCAAACCGCATGTGGATCTTCTTAAGTTTTATTGCGGCTCAATTAACAATTTTGTTTTCTTACGACATACATGACTGACATAAGACGTTTGGGATGTGGCCGATAGGGCTCTTGCTCCAAAAACTCTGGCCACACTGATCTTATACAATAATAATGATAAGAAGTAAATATTAATCATTAATAAAGAAACACACATTATAATCTATTACATACGTAAAACACGACTCAGATGAAAGTCTCGGAAGTCGAACAGTTTAAATCATTATTGTCGTTGGCTTGTCTTTATGTCGTGTAAGTTCACCTCAGTGGACGTTTTGTCAACGGTGGACACTTTGTTAACTGAAAGTATAAACATTGCAATGGAACTTACACTACATAAATCAATGGCAAGACAATAATGACTTACGCTGTTTGACTTCTGAATCGTCCATATCATGGGCTATCGTGGGCATACCGACTTTCGCAACCGTTGTCTAAAAGTGAATCTATAGACTAGTTCGCAAATAGCATGCTTATTTTAACCCTCGTGAGATCTCTCTTTCAACAATACTTGAATCAACTTGTACTAGTACACCAACTTCGCAAAAACCATCTTTTAACAGTAGATTCGATCCAGTAGCCCTGACTATTCTTCATATCTGCAAGACCTTTATAAGACCGATTATTAATTATTGTTTTGTCTGTTTCAGCATCGTTACCCCCCTCTTCCATCCGCCCGCGGCCCGTTGATTTTTGGCTCGTTCGCATATAGAAACGTTGTGGAGATGCGTTCTCCGACCGCGAACGCCTCCCCGAAGACTTTCTAACAGCCAACGTTGACCCGCGCATTGTACCACGTCAGCTCGTCAGAAAATTACCGACTCCAAGTCGAAAGATCACCACCCTGAAGGTATCCACACATATATACCCACAACACCGACCTCTACCAAGCACCACTAGGTACTGAAAACGGAGACCGTCACAGTTGAATATCCCAGGACGATGAAAGAAACCCAGAAGACCAGAACCCACAGTGACACATACGTTTAAACTTTTGTGTAACGTCGCCACGTTTATCCCTTTTTTAATCACGTTTAATGTTTACACGTTTCTGGCCATATTTGTTAGTATTCTAATAGTAACTTGTATTTTTTCTATTTTAGGCATATTTTGTAAGCTGCAAGGCACCGCCCTTCAAGCAAAAGAGCAACTTCATTCTTAAAAATGTCATTAGTTTTAAGTTGTTATAGGTTAATTTTAGATTACGGTTGTCGAAACTAATAAGTACCGATGAGAAATTTTAATCGGATCGTGCTACCAACTATTTCAGGAAGTTTTCAATGTAGATTGTATAGAAAAACTTCTGGAGAAGCTGGTAATATAATTGATGGCGAAACGTTTCGACTCCCGATTGAACACCAAGTTCAATTTTTAAGAATATATCAATAATAACCTTATCAAACAACAAAATCAGTCGCTAACTGTTTATATAGCGATAACATAAACACTTGGAAATTGTCAGGTACATTTTTACTAACTATACAAGATGGTGTCGTTGAACATAATTTTATGCAGTAATTTACTATAACATCCCATGTACAAATTACATGCAAAATAAACCTACTATATTTTAAATACAAGCAAATAACTAATTACGTGATCTTATAGATAAACTATATTGAAATTTGCACTGTTTGTAGGTTATATATTAATTCCACAATTAACTCGTTGTAATATATGGAAAATATTTATTGGAAATTTAAAATCGTTTATACTTACACAAAACAATCTTTATATTATCAATTATTATTAGGTACCTATTTACTAAACGCAACCGATAGCTATAGGTATAAAATTATTTAGGTTCGTTTTAGATTATGTATATATATATACAGTGGCGTACGTAAAATTTTATTAAAAGAAACCGAAACTTGAGATTATTTTTCGAAATTACCTTCACCGTATAGTTCATGGAAACATTTTTATTTAACATGTAATGAATGGCGTAAAGTTCAAGGGGAAGTTTTTAAATTATCAATTGATTTCACATTTCTACATATTTATCAATGTATAACTAACTATCTTTGTTTTACGAAGTAAACTATTTTAATATAAATTACCATAGTTTTAGCACTATTTATTCTATTAATTAATAGAAACTCCGATTTTCGATTTAATTAATTTTGAATTTAAACGTTGCCACGTTTATAATCTAATAATGCTCATATATTGTTTTTAAACAAAAGGATATTCCTTATTAAAAAGCATTTAAAAAATGAAAAATATGTCACCCAACGATCACAATGTGTAAAAAACGTCGACGTTCACTTTCCTTAATTAATAATTCCTTATTAATTCCTTTGTCATATCAAATATGACAAACTTAAATATTTTAGGCCATAGCA
Organism: Rhagophthalmus giganteus; assembly: GCA_036326145.1. Taxonomy (NCBI): domain Eukaryota; kingdom Metazoa; phylum Arthropoda; class Insecta; order Coleoptera; family Rhagophthalmidae; genus Rhagophthalmus; species Rhagophthalmus giganteus. The sequence goes on from JARFJA010000013.1 coordinate 3,642,997, forward strand.
TATGGAATAAAATGTAAAAAAAATTAAAATCCACATAATTTACCTAAATAAGTATAATTATCGGCAGTGTGGCACGTTATATCATGATTACCTACATATATTTTCTTTTAAAATTCGTTTTATTGTTAAAACGAGTTCTTTCCGTGTCTATTGCAAGCAAAAATAAAAAATTAGACTACCGCATAAACAAAAAAATGTAAATTACTTACAGTAAAAAGTTCGTTTAACGTTTATCCTTTTTTTTTATAAATGTTCTTCGAGTTAAACGGTCTTCACTTCTATATAAATTTTCAACGCACATCGCATTATCGTTAAATTCAAAGCTAAAATATAATAATTTAACTATATGTTTTTGAAAATATAAATTTCCAATAGGTATATTTTAACCGACAAGTGATATGTCGATAAAAAAAAAACGAATTCCACGATATTCTCTCTATATTTTTAACGCAATTTTGAAATAAAACCGCATTAGTCCTGGAAAAATGTTAACTTGTCAATGAACAGCACACATGTTAGATCACAAAAGAGTAAGCATCTTAACCATCGAACGAGTTCTGCTTAGGATAGCAAGCGGGGTTAAATTTTTATTGTAAAAAATTAGGGTGAGCTCGATTGTTAATCCGTATATTGTAGAAGACAGTACCCCTACCTCTAAAGGGATTCTAGGTTTAATCGGTAAAACGACGAAACGAAATAAACACCTGGTAGTTATACGAAAAAATTTTGATTTCTCATTTATTCGAAAATGAATATTTAAATGTTTCCTCCATTTTAGCATAGGGCATCGTAGGCGGAGCTTTTGTAGTCAAATAGGGACCAGAACCACTCACAGAGGGTGCCGATTTAGATCAAAAACCGCCGCCGCTCGCTCTTTTGCGCATAGCGAACTGGTGTTCCAAAAGGTTCACTTCCCGCTTTAGATATAATCCTGAAGCACGTGTGAATGTTTGCTCCTTGAATTCAAATTTTTAGTCGTTTCATTTCTTAAAAATAAAAGTCAGTGTTCAGTAAAGTGCTTCTGTGAGACGATCAGTTCTGAACGTGCCTTTATTTTATGTTTTTCTATTTTTTTTTTATTTTATGTTTATTTTAATTTTACGTTTTTTTTCCTATAATTAAATGATGCTCATCTTAAACCAGGTACCGTATACGAATTCGATCTTAATTAAAGCATGATATTGTATGATTTACTTCTAACCTCAAATTAATTAACGCTTCCCTTTACGAACATTTTCCAGTTTAATTTTGAATTTGGAAAAAAATCTCAGATTTTTCAAGTCGAATGAGTCGAAAAATATGCAAGGAATCGTAGTAAAGATCGGCTTTAAAAGATAACGAGAGGATTTAGTAATTATAGATCATTTATAGAATTTATGCATATAAATGAAAATTTAAATTACAAGGTAATTTTTCTAATACTTAGTACATTTTAAATGTTACTCGTAAATTTAGAGTTATTTTATTAATCTGCTGGACAGTCGATAAATTGTAGTTCAGATAAAGGTTATAACAAAGTAATTTTAATGTCCTAATTTTATAGAAAATGTGCAATTTAAATTCATAAACACACTTACTTGTATCGAATAAAAATCAAACGTAGAAAGTTCAAATTTTATAAGTATTCCGAATAGCAGTATAATAATTTAAAGTTCTATTGTAATGGATATAAACAATTGACCAGTGCTAGAACTTTATCAGAAACTCTATAGATATTTACTATGTTTATAAAGTTCTTCTTTAGTCATTTAAGTTCTAAATTATAATTAAATTAATACAATTTGGTGTCGACGAATTATAACTTAAAAATATGTGCAAAAAATTAATTACAATTGCTATATAAACAAAACATTAGATTTTTTTGTCTATACATTTAAGATTTATTGAAATTAGTCTGTACCTATATTTTATACAAAAATGTACAACTTAAATTGATTAAAATTCGAAAGTATGTACCTAACACACATTTACAAACGTTAGTACATATTTGTATCAATAAGTAATGGTTAAAATAATTTTCATAAAACTTAAAAATTGTGTTGACATTCATTTTAACAAAATACCAAATGAAGAACGATTTTTTTCATAAATTCCTGTAGGTGTATCTTCATAAAATCTTATTGAAAACATTGTGAGAGGTAGGTATATTGTTTTATTAAATTAGTGCCTAAATCCGTAAAATATAACAAATACTTTTTAATTTTCATCGCTTCAAAAATTCCCCATACGCGTTATGTTTAAAATTTATATTTAATAAGTGCGACTACTTGAAAATTTCAAAACTGAATTAACTAAAGAAACTTTAGAAGCCAACAATCTAAAGTTAACTACTGTCGTTTTTTTCAATAAAACTCGAATTGCTTTAAAAATAAAATTGTACAGGGAAAACGATACCTAGTACATCACTAGCTATACTGAATTCTTGTTGGAATAATGACTACCAAACTTTTTTGGTTGGGACTACAAGACGAAAATTCTGATGGTTAAATTAAACCTCTACAGAATTTGTTCAGTAAGACCAAACTAACTGTACATTAAAGAGGTTTAATGTAACAAAAATCGACTTGCAGGCCCGACCAAAATGTTTGGCAGTTTCTATTCCAACAGGAATTCAGAAACATTTTTCTCCCCGCGTATCACGTATTTTTAACCTATACAGGACGTCCAGAAAGATGTGCATAAATATTTCGGAAAGCGATTCTACACATAAAAGTACATAATACTAAAAGTTATATAGCAATTTTTTCGAATTCTCAATATCGACGGAGTCCATTTTGAATTTTTTTTTACTTTGACGCCAATAAATGGCGTTGAAGAAGTTAGGCGGGGAATAATCGATTGCTGTGAAATTATCAAACAAAAAAGGGGAATATTCAGCTAAAGTTCGCCGGTCGTTTTTTAAGAATTGAAGGACCCGCCAATTCGATTTTCTTTCATAATTAACTTCGTAATTTGTTTTGTTTTATGCCGTTTAACGATTGCATTGCGTATGGCACGAATTCGCGCCACTGTATGTTTTTACAATATGCTGATGACACGGATCCGCGCCAAGGATTCGAATTAGTTTAACGAACAAGGACGAATTCAGCGTTGAGTATACATTCGCATTTTAGTCAGCGTGTATGGAAAGTATTCGAGATCACTGCTTTGCTCGTCGTTTTCGATTAGTTTGATTCAAAATGAAGATATGGAGGAATTAAAGTGTGCCTTTGCATATTTCAAAGTAATATATTGCATATTGTTAATAACCATTAACAACCTTATTTATTGATTTTCTTAAAAAAATATAATAAAATAAGAAAAGAGAATTTTAAATTATTTCTGTAACTCCGTCAGTATTGAGAACTCAAAAAAGTGTTATACTATATAACTTTTAGTATTATAATATGTACTTTTATGTGTAGAATCGCCTCCCGAAATATTTGCACGTCGTTTCCGGACACTGTGTTTAAATGCCGAATCGGCTTTTAAATAAGCATATTAACATAATCGAAAAATTAAATATCTATTATCACACAAAAATACACTCGATGCTCTCATATTCATTTACATTTCAACGTGCCGATTATGACACTTTTTCAAAAATATGGAATATTTTTCTTATTACTTATTTGAAAGTTGGTTAAAGCACGGCCAAAAATACCGTCGACGCGTAATTTCAAATTTTCTCTTCATTAAATTATAAAAAGTCAGATATTCGTGAATTTAGAACTATTAAAAATTGAATTACTTATACTTAACAACATTTTAATTACACATAAGATCTGAAATCCGTTTAATGTACGTTATACGTTGCTTAAAATAGTTTAAACAATTAATTAATTAATTAAAAGACGATCATTAAAATTCGTATTATCCAGCATTTATTTAGTAAATACTCAAGAATATAGGTAATCGATATACCTATTCTCGTAATATCAAGTATGCGCAATACCTGCGAGACAATCAACAATTTAATTTAGTCGACATCTCTATTTTAAGTTTGATCGGCCAAGAAATGTCGACATTCGAATTTCCATTTCAGACGTCAAGGTTCGATTTAGCGTCCAATGCAGAAGTCGTGTCGAGGTCCAAGTGCATTATAAAACCATGGAATAACAAATGAAGCACTAACAATGATTGACACTGTACATTAACACCAATATATTTTTAAGCGGGTCTCTCGAGTTGACAGTTTCAAATGCCTGAATTTTGCATAAGTTACCAAGTCTTATCAGACAGGTGACAACGGTCCTAATTTTACATTCGGAAGCTATATACATATTTAATTTAAAACGGCAGATATTTTTCACTTAGTACGTCTTGGCGACGTAACGTTTATCCATGCTGTCGGCTTCGTTAAAATTACATCTAGATATCTATACAGTTATGATTACAGAAATTTAATTACGACTTAAAACGTTTAGGTTATGAATGGGGATGTAAATTTTTACAATTGACATTTTTTTTTAAATAGGCGACGAGTTCCAATGGAGACTTCAACATTACATTACGACGCAAACTTCGCAACTCGAAACTTATACCGATACCTCAGAATCTTAAGTTTTTGTTCGAGAAGACGTCCGACCTATTTTCTTCGCAGAAGAAACTTTAGTTATTAACGGTTTTGATTGTTGCTCAGAAAGCCGTATAATTAATGGGCTTTCGGGTAATAATCACATCCTATAGAACTAATAAACAACATATAAACTAGAATTCCTGATATAAATACATATACCTAGTTAAATAAACATGAGGAATTGAAAATCTGAATTAAAGCCACAATTGAAAATCTGAGATTTTACGACAATGGGTAGGTAAGTTTATTAAATTAATATCGATGAATTTTTAAAAATGTCACGTTATTTGTTTCAGGTACATACTTATCAAGTCAGTAAAATTAGACTCATAAATGTGGTCAAATTATTTTATTATTAATTTGAGACAAGCTGATTTTTTGGAAGTGCATCCTATGGATGTCCATGAGTCTTTGCCTAAAAATCCCAAATGAAATTCCGCATCTTGAAATTGCGCACTTTTTACCTTTACTCATTGATAACTAAAAAAAAAATGAAAGTTCATCAAAAACATTGTAAAGAACAAATTTATAGAAAAATAGATAAGCTTTAATACGAGATTAAGTTTTTTACAATCGGCCAATTAATAACAAAGATAAGGCTCTCAGAATTACAGGTTAGTACAAAAATGTGTTTTTTGTACAAATATGTTAACACCATAAAAATATATAACAAGCAAAACAGGTATTACCGTATGGATAACATTACCTGATGGTTTCGTTTCTATTTAAATATTAAAAAAATTAAGATTAACCACCAATGAGCTACAGAAATCAAAAAAGTAGATAGGCATACTTATATTCAGTAAACATTTTGTTCTATTTTTTAATTTAAAATATATTAAACATTCTTATCTATTTAAAAAAAATGACAATTAAAATTCTTTTTGAAACACTTCGTGCACCGATAATAGAAAGTAATAAATTACGTATTATCCAAATTCAATGCTTTGTCAACTTATCAACTTGGCAATTAGATTTTTCTTAAAGAGCCTTATTTAAATACATACTATATCCAGTAACACTTGTCTTGTTTGTTGTTATATTTTCATAGTGTTGGCCTGCACAGAAAACACATTTTTATACCAACCTGTAATTCTGATAGCGTTAATAACTTTGTTATTGTTAGATCGATTGTGAAAAACTAAATATCATGTTAAAACTTATCTCTTTTTCTATAAATTTGTCCTCTACAATTTTCTTGATAAACTTACATTTTTTTAAATCATCAATGAGTGAAGGTAAAAAGCACGCAATTTCAAGATGGCGGCGCGTTTTTTTTTTCACTTTGGCCATGCGGATTTTTTGAGATTTTTAGTTAGAGACTCATGGATACCCATAGAATGCATTTCCGACAAAATCAGCTTGTCCCAAATTAATTTTGGGTCAACTTCTAATTTTACTGGCCTATATGGTACGATAGCGTTAAAGAATTTACGACAAATAATGAAAATAATAAAAATACTCACTTTTCTGTTTCGTTATTAGCACATAACCGAGTTAATAGATTAAACGTTAAGTACCTACTATCTACGACTTGTCAGTGCCAACTGAAAACGAACGATGTCGAGACACGTGTAGTTGTTAGCTACCTATTATGATTTTAACAAAACAAAGGATTCGTAGTTCCACTTCCACATCTAAACTTTACTATTACAATGCGGGAAACTACACCTATTATTATGATGTTATCGACAATTGTAATTGTTGTTTTATTTTTAGTACCTATAGTGGTAATAAAAATCTTGCATCACCTCGAAAAAGTTAATTATTTCCTAATAGACCCTGTATACTGTAAGGCAACAAATGGTAAAGACAATATGTATTGTTGTGAAAAAACTTTACAAAATCAATTTGCAGAAAAAAACTGATATTTATTCATCAACTTCAATAGATAATACAAATATAAGTTACACAAAACAAACAAATGTTCATTTTTATAATGTACGATGTAGTTGTTAAGAAATAGAGATAAATAAGTGTGTCAAATATAGTCCAGTTTATAACGTAGTTATTATTCTTTTAAAAATGGTCCAAGTCCAAGTCATCCAGTTAACTAGAATAATACACAACATAAATGGCGACGAGGAAGTAGTTAAGTCAAGAGGAAAAGTCAACGTCAAACGATTAAAAAAAAAGTCAGGATTAGAAAGTATCGAGCTGTTTAATACAACGGAATCAGATTTTACAACATTATTATGTTCAATGTTCAATTAAATTCTATTTTGCAGTATCATCTTAGTCCAAAGCGTTTAATTATTGCAGAGAAGTATACATTCTATGGTTGTACTCAAAAAACTAACGTAAGCTAGTAAAACATTATGAATTTAAGACATTTTTAGATGAGACCCTCCGAGATAAGTTCGTCTGTGGCATCAACTCAGAAGGTGTTAAGAAGTTGTTAACGAAGGAAAGTTTGACATTCAAGAAAGCGAATTGCCATAAGTATGCAGATAACGGATCAACAAACAAAAACAGAAAACAGTACACAGAAGTCGAAATTAACAAAGTCAATATGGTTAGTGGGAAAAAATATGCATTTAATAGTCAAAATAAATGAAAAGAAAAAGGAAAAAGTCATAAAACGTCAAATAGATTACAGGGGTAGAAGTATTGTAGATGTCTATAAGGTGACACGAAGAAACCAAATATCCGGTTGTTAATTGAAAATGTGTTGTTTGTAATAAAGTAGGACATACGGCGAAGTCCCCATTATGTAAAACATAATATTCACTATTCAGTAAAGATAGAAGAATCCTCGGAAGAATTGTTAGAAAATAAAGGGGCATATTGGTTATTTTTAGGTGAAATTGAAGAAATTCATCAGCCAGTAAGAAATAATCAGTCTAGCCCTATATTGTTAAATGTTTATGTAGAAGAAAACCCACTAGTAATGGAAGAGTTGACGCTGGTGGAGATAATCCAATTATACCTAGGAAAATATCCAAGAAACTGTGTCCAAAAGCAACACTTAAAGAAGATGAGAAATCGAAGTTAAAAACGTTATTTGGTTAAGTACATAATCAGGTAAACACTGCAATAGGCATTTACAAATTAACATTTATAACGTCAAAAAAGAATTAAAGTTAAAGTTGTAGATTGTAAGAGTGATATTTGTCTTATAGGGAGAACATGGCTCGATCAAATTTTTCAAAAGCGGCGAAACAGTTTTTATCTAGATAATGATAGTATCGGTAGTATATAAAATAGATGTCACTCAAATTGGGTCAGAGTTAAAGGAAACCCATACAACTAGTTGTCATAAGTTTGCATTTATTAAAGAATCTACAGTTAACATTCAGCTAAAAAGTAATGCGGTATAAACCGTACAGGATTCTTTATACTCTGAAAGACAAAATAGATTTTTTCCATAACATTTTAATCCTTTTAGTTATTGACCCGCCATTTCACTTTTCCCCACCCCGTAAAATCATTTTCAAATTATTTGGCACATTTTTGTTGGTATCGCTTGAAAACATTTGTAGTCAGTAGCGGCGATAAATTAGGCGTTAGGAATTTTGAATTGTTCGAATTTCGAAATACATGCCGTTGTAAATAATTACGTCAGCTTCACATTTTTACTACTTATGTTCTTTTTCAACAGGTTTTCATTAAAATATTAGTAGTTTAATTTACTCATTTACTACAGTACGTCATTGTCTTTGTTATTTATCTTGACATTGACATTTATATACGAGTAATACCAACAGAAATGTGCCAAAAAATTTGAAAATGGTTTTACGAGATATTCCTCCACTTACAATCAAAGACAATAATAGGTGGATATTTCTTGAAATATTTACGACCATTGTAGAATCTTAGGAGGTGAAAATAAATTAACTATTTATACAAACTCGTTTCAAAGTTCTAAAACCGAATTCTACCTATAGTATAAGCTGTCGAAAACGTATAAGCTATGTGCGTTTTACAACGGTAATATATTCATATTATTTTTCTACTATTTGCTGTGAAATGTTGGTTTTCGAAAATGACGTTATAACTTAATTTTTAAATATCGGCGGAAGGACGTAACGAAAATGAGTTGTTCTGACTATCTTATGCATTTAGAAAAAAGACATCGTTTGTTAAAATCTAGTATCAATATTCCGATTTTTTCCACCAGAAAATATGTCTGCTTATAGCTATGCAACAACACAAAATGTGCGCTCCTGTAAAATTTACTTTTTATGGGTTACGTACTTCTGCCAAAACGACGTCGCATTTAAATCTTTCTTTGTAACAGAAAAACACGTCACATCGTTTTCATAGTAAAAAAGTCCGCAAATTAATAAATAGCACGAGAAGATAGATTTTTTTGCCTTCATATAACGCTTACATTTTTACTTTTTCTAAAAATAATTAGTTCCGGCACAAAAAACTTGATTCCATACTATTTTTATGGCCCAGTAGATATCTTGATATATAATACTTATAGGTTCTACACTAAATACTGTAAAATTTCTATCAGCATTTTTTAAATTCTTAATTGTGGTATGTTGGACTGATAATATATCTGACAATATAAAAATTATTTTTAAATTTTAAATAATCAAGGAAGAAAATGGAAATTTAAAAAACAAGATAAGGTAAGATAGTTCAGGACTATCTGCATTAATTTGAAAATAATTTACAATGATTAATACCTAATAATAATCTAAAATCACCGACCACATGAACACTTATATGTAGCATATAACACGAAAAAAATATGAATATTAATGATAGAATTAAAACTAATTGTAAGTAAATATAGGCGACTAACAATAAGATTATTACTTGCAGTGCTCTTTTTTATCCTAGTCCGAGAAGATTTCTAATTAAGTAGTAATTTATAGTAATTAATTAGTATGCATATAGTCTCAACATCATACTGGTTATATTACATTTACTATATTTAACTCCAATTATAATATTAAAATAAAAAATAATCAAATATCTATATCATAATCAAATAACAAATAAAAAAGAAAAATTTGCTTTTATGTACAGTGGGGGACTTACTTTATGTCGCAGGCAATGTGTGAACGCGTATGCTGCCAATAATGCAACGAGGAAGTTACTTCTTAACGACACACGTTCTCGGCTAGTTATCTAGTCTTTCTGTTTATGAATCTTCATTTATTCTCGTTAGGTCGGTCAGCATTGTTGCTGCGATGGCGCAATAGCTTATTTTATTATTGGAAATACAATTCCGAAACCTTCGTAAAGGCGAAAACGTGTTCACTGTAAACAACTTGACAGTTCAATACTGTCAGTACTGACAATATTACTGATCGTGTTAAGCTTTTTTTTTTAAATTAAGCTTTATATATAATATGTAAACTGGCACACTTGATCCGTAAAAGTGCGAGTTTTTGGACGTTTTCGGGGCGACGGTCCTACCGGGTTGAGGGTCGCGGGAGGGTGCGTGCGGACGCGGGGTCGCGTTTTTTCGCGAATTAAAGGACGAAAGACGAAAGAAACGTGCGAAAAAATCGATTCTTTCGGACATATTTTCGACCGTCCGCCGTCGTATTTCGTTTGACGTTTCTCCGGTTCGAATTTGCGTTCGATAAAAGTGCCGTTTTTGCGACGATTTTTCGGGGCGAAATCGGCGCCGAAAATTATTAGGGGACCGGGAACGGCCGTTGTTCGAGTTTCCCGAAGCGTTTCGGTCGATTAACGAAGATCTGGACGAAAATAGGTCCCGCGGCAGAGAACGCGGAAACAATTTTTGAAATACCAATATTTTTTTCTGCCGTGCTAGGTTATGGTCGCTGTCAAAGTCAAAGTCGATTTTCTAATCGAGTTTTGTTGTGTAGGGGGACGTTTTATCGATTCGAAACGATCGGAATTGGGTTTGTGCACTTTCTATTGTGCTTTTACGCGTTTTCGCCGACCTCGAAAGTGGATTTGTGAATGTTCGTAATTTCGAGGACGTCAAAGTTTCGGCCTCCGTAAAATTGCAAGTTTTCTCGAAGAACGGAGATGCCGACGAAGCGATTTCGCGTCCGGACCCGCAGAACTGTATTTTTGTCGATCCGAAGACCCGGTAATCGACAAAACGTTAATATTTTACGAGCAAGTTCTAACCTCAAAAATGGAAGGTTAGATTTTTCGTTTGTCGAGACTCCGAATTGGATTAGTGCCGTTAGGACGCGACGAATTACCGTTAAATTACGCCAGGAACGATCGCGACCACAAACGAGAGCGCCCCACGAATGCCATTATTGTATCGACAAGCTTTCGGGCCATCGGAAGCATACTGCTCCGACATAAAATTGGGGTTTTTTCCCGCTGACCTCGTCGAATTTCGATTAAACTATTCGACTTGCGTCTTTCGATATCGACGTTGTATCGTCTGTTAGTGTAAAAATCAAAATTTCCAGATTAAATGTGTATTTCGTATGAAGCCCGATGACATGTTCGGACACTATATCGATAATGTGCTCGGAGTGATTTGCATGTTGCAAATTCTATTTTTGCTCGCTTATAAATATCGTAAACTACACGACGGTGCCGTGTGTCGTGGAGTAGAACAGATTATTCTTCAAAGAAACAAAAATCTGGGCGTTTACATGAGCATATGTACATTTTTCATAAAAATACCTGTGCGGTTAGTGGAATGGATCATATTCGAAAAGTTTTTTCTATAGATCCTGATTCTATTGGTTTTTCCTAGTCAGAATAAATCGTAAAGTTAATTTTATTAATAAATCTTATATAGTTTGTAATGGTTCAAAGGCATGTTCATCATGCTAATATAGTAAAATTTGAAAATTATCAAACGAGACCATTTTAATGTTGTGGATGGGCGGTTTTTTGTCGAGTTTTTTATACAGGGCTTCTATATGTTGCTTATTTATAATCGAATTGGATAATTGTCGAGGTTCCCAGTTCGTTCCTTTCAAGTTTCCCCTACCAAACGCTGTACTTTTTTCTTTTTGTTTCGGGTGATATTGGTCGACATTGTAATTACACTTTTTTTTGTGCATAATTAAAGATTTGTTCGGTTTTATTTGTTTTATTTATTTGAAATATATTACGACGTTAATTTTGTTAACACATTTTGTGTGGTTTTCCACAGTTTTAAAGCACGAACACATATCTTCATATATTTTAAAATTAGGGGTGTGTTTCGGTTTTTCCTGGATTTTCTCTATCGGAAATTTCTATACTATTTTTTAATAGACAAATTAGATAATTTTTAGAATTCAAAGTTCATACCGTCGTTCAACTTTCCCTTATCGAACGCTCTACTTTTTTCCTGTTAGGGCAGTTAGGGGGGCGCGAGGACGAAACTTTTTGTCGGACTAGGGTTCCCGAGAGCCCTTTTGTCGATACCGAGCGAAAACTCGCAGAAAAAAATAATAATTTTTCGATAATTTCCCGTACAATATGTCGGGATTTAAAATTTCTAAAAATGAAATGCCGCCTAACTCGGCCGTTTTTCGGAATTTCGGTGCGAAACTTTGCTCGTCGGTAGAGCTGCCGGACGTGCGCAGGAGAAATCGTAAAAATTCGAACCGGGGAGTGGTTTTTCTTATTTTAAATTTTACTTTATTATATGATTATTTATTATGATTTTATATTTTGTACATTTTATCAATCAAACCATATTTTTATATTAAACTTATTATCAACTAAAACAAAACTAAAAACTTGTCTCCTAGTAATCAAATACATTTACTAGATATCTCCGTATGATTTTAGCGTATTATAACAGTTTTTCGGGGCTGAAAAGAATTACGATTTTTGGATTGAGTTCCCGAACCGCTCGACGTGGGGGTGTTGATTTTTTTCGTGCGCGTTCTTTGGAGTCTCGGGAAAAGATCGGCGTGTTTCTCGACTTTCTAGCTGGAGCCGGTCCGATGTTATTCGCGTTTTTATGTCGGACCATGCGCGACCCGTCGAAATCCGGAGCCTCGAAATTCCATCGGATATATAGCGATCGTCGCATTTTTCTCCGTTTAATCGCGTGTATCTCGCCAACGGTCCGAGATGGGAAGAAATCGATAGGGACCTTTTTTGTAGCCTGTGACCTACTCGATCTTTTGGCGGTAGAAAACCCTAATGGCCCTAATGTCGGTCGCGTCGTTCTGCATTCTCTCCGAAGGACCGACAGGGTCAGAATAAGGCGACTTTCTCATCGATTTTTTACAACGCCACGGGCGGGTTCTTCGATGCGAAACTGTCGGAACGGCACGTACTTCCGTTCGGTGGTGTATTTCGACAAAGCGCGCGGCCGTAAAATTACATTTTGAAAGCTCTTACGTTAATCTGACGTTCGAAACGAGTATAAGAAACTACCTGGCGAAGTATGTTAATCGGGCGCGTATGAAATTTGCACGACGTGAGACGGAGTCGACGGCGGTCTCGCTAGAGGGCGCTCTCAAAATATTACCAAATTTCCATCCGAAATCGTTACTAATCGACCGATTTTGACGAAAATCGATTGGCAAACGCCCAACATAAACCGCCCGCTACGCTTAGTAAACATACTAGCTCGCGAAGCGAGCCAACCTGCGAAGCAGGTTGTACGGTTAGCTTCGCACGAGCAAAGCTCGCGTGAACGCCAATGAAAGGATAGGCGCGGCGGCCGGAGGCCTCCAAGCCACGACTGGTAAGGTACCTATAATAGGTAATTCCTTACAAAATAATGTAGTTGATCATCGTTTTTATTTATTACAACGCGCTTTAAATTCGCTATTCATTGAATTTGAATTAACGGTTAAAAACCGGAGTAAGATATAAGTAATAGCAAACTTTTAGTAAAATAAACATTAAAAAGACGTGTAATAAAATCAAAATTATAACCTATATGTATTTGCGTAAGTACCAGTTCTCACTATTTTTATTGTAAAAAATCAAATAGGAGAATATAAATAGAATTTAAAAGCAGACTGTACATATTCTATTCTCCCAATATCAAATATTTAAACTATTAAAATCAACTGTTTTTTATGTAATATATGTATATCTTTTCTATCTATTTATTTTTAAAAAGTTCAAGCACAGATAAAAATGATATAAGATGTAAGTATGTATTAATAAATATTTCTAAATTAAAGAGAAACGCCGTAATACGTTTAAAAAACTTTTAAAACGAACGGTAAAGATAACACTATCATAAATGATAACAGTCAATTTGTAGATGTATAGTACAGTATAAGTCCCCAACACCGCCGCTCCCAATACCGCCGTTAATCCTCATCCGAGCTCGAGCGCTACCCCCACCACTGCGCTCTCCCCTACTCGCATAAATTTCGGATTGAACGTTCTTCGCGTGGCGGTATTGAGAACGATGAATTCGAATAAACAAGAGGCTCGAGCGCGACAGTAGTGGGGGAACAACAGTTCCAAGAAAGTCATTCCCCTACAAGCCCGTTTTCGGCGGTATTCGGGACTTGTACTGTAATAATTATTTAACACACTATAATATTATTTTGTAGTTAATATCTTTTAAAATATAATATATTAAACTCAAAAACTGGATTTCTACTTTTTATCTGATTAACATAAGAGCATTCACCTAATTCATAGCAATAACAATATTAAAATCGTTTAAAAAAGACGGTCATTTCACACAACTCATATACAATTATTTGATAATTAAAAAGTTCTAAAAAATTTAAAAAAAATAAAAATTTTCTCAAATTTCAATTTACCATAGCAGAAACATTTTAAAAATTTTACTTACAATTAGGTATTTTTCCTTCACAACAAAATGAACACGACGAAACTTTTAAACAAAAATTTTAATATTAGTACATATGTATGTGTAGTACCTACTAAACAAAATTTAACAAAAGTGAACGGATAAAATATAATTTAAAAAGTGGCATAGTCGATTTAATACACATATATAGTGAAACTTGGGTGACTCGAACTTGAATAACTTGAAGTATTTCTCGGTCGAATAACTCGAAGTAAATTTTTTTCAAAATCAGTAATGTTACTTCTTATTTTTTCAAAAATTGTTTTTTTTCACTCAAAAACAATAATTTTCAACAAATTTAAAGAGCAAGTTATGTACAGTCTATCGCAATTTAAATATCACTCGAATGCCTTTACAAATGCTTACGAATTAATAGTAAATATAATATTAATTTTTTTTGCATCTTTAAATTATACAACAGTTGTTGCTCTTTGCAAGAAATAGAATACACCATCTTAAACAGCCTTTTAACGTAGTTAACCGAGTTACTAGAAAGCGGTACTAGTGTTATTTAAATCGCGATAGACTATATACGTGCATATAAGGTTGCTACTTTAAATATTCTGATTATAATTTGTTCGTTGTGCCGTATGTTATCCGACTGTATATTATACAAATGATGAATATTTTCTCGATCGATGAAGCGGCGGACGACTCTGTCAATTGTTTACTGTACAATAACGAGCGTTTTACTTTGCGTGTACCTGTGCCACCCCGAAGTTTGTGGACATCTTACGGACGATGACATTTTGGCAAAAGTGAAGAACCAGAACACTGATGCCGACCTTCATTCTTCCGACGAAGAAACGATCGCAGAGAAACCAGTTACGACGTATTCAGAAGCTACTAAATATCAACAAAAGTTTAAGGCAATTTATTGACGAGAGAATTATCACGAGAATGTTAATGACATTTTTCGCGCAGTCAACTATATTGACATATTCACACGCAATAAGGCCATAACCGGGGAAAAACAGAGAAAAACGTTCGATTTTTTTTACACATATAAACGTATGAACATTGGGTATTATGTAGGTATGTAAGTAGATACATATTATTCAATAAATTTCACATTGCATATTGAATTTTATATATTTTTTTGACTCACCTATCAACTTAAGTAACTCGAATTTTGGATAACTAGATTTTTTACTAGTCCCCTCGACTTCGAGTTACCCAAGTTCCACTGTATTATATAGATATACAGTAAACTCTCCATATTCGCGGATTCCCTATTCGTAAAATTCGTTATTCGCGATTTACAAGAAAAATTCATGAAGCTATGGAGGTATAGAAAAACATTCATCCAAAATTACAAAACAATGTAAAATAACAGATTTTTTCAAAGTTTCGGATAAATAACAATACGTTTAGGCACTTATACACGGTAGGTTCCAATGTACGTCATGCATAAAAGTTAATAAATTGTAAATTTGTTTTCAGTTTAAAGTTTTGAACATAGTATATTCTACCGATGATTTATCTGCACACATATGACATGGCAAAAAAGACTATACAATCTATTAGTGCTACAAAAATACACGGTTTTATTAATGACAAGACATTGGAACCTATCGTAAATAACGTATATATATTTTGAGTTTATTATTAATGATTTATTACATATTTTAATACAGTTCCTTTTATAAAACAGTATTTTTGTAGTGTCCTCCCCCTATTCGCGGATTTTCAATACACTTCCGTATTCGCGGTGATTCGTGGGAACGAATTACCCGCAAATATGGAGAGTTTACTGTATAATTACTTTATAATTACTGTATCTTTGCGACGTCAGTACATTGAATATTGAATCTAACAAATTTTAGCGACATCTACCGATTTTTTACGTTCGTGTCTACCGATGTTAACTCTATTCGGCGTGGCAACATTGAAGCCAACTGTAATATCGGTAGTATTACAATGTGATTATCAAATTTAACCTAAAACTTTCAAAAAAATGTTGATTTGATATCTTATCATTATCATGTGGTAGAAAATAATAGCGAACTATTCACCGCGTTTTCTTTTCATTTTTAAAACACGTAACCAAATATATTAGACGTCACAAGTTATGCATTTTGTAAATATGACTGAATTTATTAATTTATTAATAATGATTACTTTATTTTCCATATTTTTCATATTAGACAATGTACTGTGTAATAATATAAAGACTGACAAATTGCACCAAACAAAATTTCCACCCTGTAAAGCTTGTAAAGTATTTGTCGAGTCAGTAAAACGAGTAAGTATACAAGTAATATATGTTGAATAAAATTAAATTGAAATAATATACATAGGGAATCGAGAAAACTTCAAATGGAAAATACGAAGGTGGAGATGCAGCATGGGAAGAAGAAAAACTCGGTAGTTATGCAAAAAGTGAGGTCAGACTTGTTGAAATTCAAGAAAACGTTTGCTCTGATGTCGTAGAAGGTAAAACTCAATGTTACTCGTTCAATGAACAGTACGATTCCATAATAGAAGATTGGTGGTTTAATCATCAAGATAAAATACTCGATTTTTTTGAATTCTTCTGCATCAATTCCACAAAATATTGTTGCCCCGATTTTCACTATGGTTTAGATTGTTTACCCTGTTCTGGTTATCCAAATAACATTTGCAGCAATAATGGAAAATGTAAAGGAGCTGGTACGAGAAAGGGGAATGGCAAATGTAATTGTGACGTAGGATATGCTGGAAATAATTGTGACAATTGTTCAAATACACATTATGAATCTTATAAAGATGGTCAAAAATTGTTATGTTCCAAATGCCACATCTCATGTGCTGGACCATGTACCAAAGAAGGACCTACCGGTATTTAAATATTATTTCGCTAATGTTAGTTTCAATATATTTTTTTAATATTTAAGGTTGTAATAGTTGTGCTAATGGTTGGATAATGGATAAAGTAAAAGGCTGTTTAGATTTCAATGAATGTGCCAGCGAAAAATCAATGTGCGGTCCATTACAATTTTGTGTTAATACAGAGGGTTCGTTTCAATGTTTGGAATGTGATCGTGCATGTGCCGGTTGTACTGGAGATGGTCCTGATATGTGCATCAACTGTGTCAATGGTTATACCTTAATAAACAACATGTGTGTCGGTAGGTAGATAAAATTTATATGGAAAATAAATTACTTAAAGTTGATATTTTAGATTCAGAGCAAGAACAGAGAAGACAATATGTATTTATGACCAGATATTTAACATATTTTGGATTATGTGTAGCTACCTGTATAATATTACAACGCAATGTAGTACTAGCTGCAATTATTGGTTTAGCAGTTGGTGTATACATTTCTGTTTCAGAATATATACTGAATACACAACCAGAAATTAATACCAATCATTTAGCAGAAACTTTACGTTTAAAAGTTTAGGAAAATTTTTAATTTAGCAAATTTATTTAAATTAAAATTAGTTACCAGTTATTGTTAATGTTAATTCAAAATATTTGAATATACATTAATACAAAAATATAAATTAATTTTTGTAATTTATTAGTGAATTCAAAAAGTAAATATACTACATTAGTATTTAACTTCAAAAAATATAATGGTTTTAGTTCAATTTTTTTTCATAAATAGTATTTGCAAAATTTATATAATAATAGGTAGTTGAAGAAATGATAAAAAAAATGAATATTTAAATCTATAAAAATTTAAATGTTGAAGAACATAACAAAATTAGAATTGGAAGTTTTGTTTTTTAAAAAACGACATTACAAATGTGTTGTAAATACAAAAAAGTATGCAAAACAGGATAAGTTAGGCTCGATTTTATGTTGAACAAATAATTTTATCATTTTAAAGGTATTAATGTTGTTAAAATATGGTCTCTCTGTTGCAGATATTTTAAAATTCTGTTTTAAATAAAAAGTCAATAATGATATTGACTTTTTGTGAAGTAATTTAGGGATTTGTTTTTTGAAACACCATATATATATATATATATATATATATATATTTTTTAAATTAATTTATATTTATTTATTATATATATAAATATTATATTTTATACAAAATTATAAAGAACAAAGAGGAACCACTTATACATAAATTTCATATAATTTACTGACGAAACAAAAGACTGTTTCAATAAGAAAATTCCTGTGTAAAGGCAAAGGCAAGAGAAATGTACCTGAAACCTGCAATTAAAAAACCAGAACTCCAATATTGATGACTATTCAAGATTTTCACAATTTAAAATGTTATGAAATTTTTAAAAATACTGTTATCCATATTCATAAACTATGTAAAATAAAATATATCTGTTTTAAAATAATTTGTTGCTTTTTAATATACCTGTTCATATAAAATGGTTTACAAAACCAATTTTATATTTTATTCCTAGTAGTTGTTGGAGTTTTAATCAAGTATACTGATTGTGAGTACAAAAGGTTCAATATTAATAGAGTATATTTGAATATAATGTAACATGATCGTGCTACTCTACTATAGAATACTGTTAATATTACAACTTAAAATGGCTATATTAAATTAAAGCTTTTGCTATCTTAATATTTATTGTCGCAATTCTTTTATGAATAGCAATATATTTGTAATACAAATATTATTATTTGAAAAAGGGAAAAATAAAGATATATAGGTACTCAAAAAAATTATGAGTCATTATCGTAAACATAAGGAAAGGGCGTAACTTTACTACTTGATACTTTTTGATATGCAACAAAACAAGCACAATTGTATTCCTGGATACATTTTGGGTACATTTTTACAATAACTTAAGCCAGTGGTTTCCAACCTTTTTATATTTCCACCCCTTCTTTTTCATAAAAAGATTGTTGTGCCCCCCCCCTCAATCATTTTTTACAACACCGATTTGTTTTTTTTGTTTATTTATATTAAAAAATTATATTTTGGTAAAAGCATCGTACCCTCCTTGCCAAATCTGTTAAATTATATATTGTCTTAATTGAACAGCAGGTATTTGAAAAAATAAAACGCAATATTATTGTACAATCATAGAGAAATTAAAAATTTGATACATAATTTAAGTTCACTTACAATTAGTGTCTAAAAGGCAAATCTTATTTTAACCAATCTTGGCTTGTCTAAAAGGATTCTATAGTAGTATTGGTAGTATGTATGTATGTATAGATATTATAATTATATTTAATTATTGTTGTAAATAATTTTTTTCTTTAATTTTTTTTAAGTTTTTCTTTAATTTAATAATTAAAATATTACATCAACAATTGACAACTCCTTATCAAAACTATAATAATTCAATAATCCGTTAACATTCGCGAGTTTTAATTATTCACGAACCTATTACAAATAAGGAAAATTTTAACATTCGCACGGACGCACCTTGGGTATTATTCGTACATTTTTTTATTAATTAATAGTGCATTGAATTAGTTTATTTATTAAAATATTAATGCAGATCATAACAACATGAACGTTTTAAAATTGAACATTGACTTTTAAAACTTCAACAACAATTTGTTGAGAAAGCAATAGAAACCCACCTTTCACTTGGTAAGGAGCCCTACAAGGGGGGGGGGGGGTTAATAATGTTTAGCTAATCATTCTCTAAATGTGATATTTGGTAAACGAATTTTTAGAATTGAGAATTACTAGAAATCTTTAAATAAAGCTAAATAATGAAAAAAAAAAGATTTTAGATTATGATAGGAATCGAGGTTGCAACCCTATTTATAAAGAACAGATTTATTCTACTAAACAATCACAAATAAATTCAAATATCTTTAACCATTGACT
This sequence comes from Rhagophthalmus giganteus, assembly GCA_036326145.1. Lineage (NCBI taxonomy): Eukaryota > Metazoa > Arthropoda > Insecta > Coleoptera > Rhagophthalmidae > Rhagophthalmus > Rhagophthalmus giganteus. The sequence goes on from JARFJA010000013.1 coordinate 3,663,003, forward strand.
AACAAATAAACTTCATCTGTACTATATGTATATGTAATTAATACCTGTACGTAATACATAAACTATTAACGCTTAATACTTAAACATATTTTTTCGTTCTAATTGTTTTATCCACTATAACTAAAATTTTATAGAACCAAACTCCCTTTTTTTACACAGGAAGATAGACTCAACACTCGCGAGGATTTCCTAGAACGTAACCCCCCCTCCCCAATGTTAAGGGATTAATATATTAAGTTTTTTTAAACTATTATGTATAACAAAAAATACACTTTTTATACAAAATAGAATGTGAGTTTTCATAGCATTATTTTGTGGAATACTGGGATTAATTTGGAATAAAACAAATGTAATAAAAAAATTCCAATGTAATCCAATTATTTTTTTAAAATAACATTTTTCAACTGGCTTACAACCACAAACATGTTTTTGAAATATAGTAATAAAATTCTCCATCACTTTGGTTGCAAAAAACCGATATCATCAATTACTCAACTTTTATCGGTTATGTTTTGTTTTAAATACTCCACAGATAGTAATCAGCGGAAATAAGATCAGAAGACTTATTAGGTCTTGCAATGTCTATTAATTGGGAAATATGATTTGCAAAATGTACATTGATTCGCAAGCAGTATGCGCTGTGGTACATAATCTTGTTGGAATTAAATCTCACCATCAAGCTCATCGGGCATTTGTACAATCGCCACTATTTCTATTCCTCTGAGTCACAGTTCTGTTATCTTCTTCGAAGAAATATGAATCAGTATAATACATTGGTCAAAAAGCTACATCGATGGCGTTTTGGCAGAACATCGTAAGCGCCATTTTTTTCAAAAATTAGTTGTTCTAACTATCTTATGCATCTAAGGTAGAGACATAATTTGGTAAAATCTGGTAACAACATTTCGATTTTTTCACCAGAAAAATCGATTTGTACTTCCGTAAGTACATGAAAACCGTGCCCACAATCGCTACGGCAACAACGCCTTCCCCACCAGCTGGTATTAAACACGCGCTGCCACCGCGCAGGCCTACACATAGCAATGAACTGTGACACGTTGCCATATGTCCAATCGCCATCACCACAAAAAAAGTGCGAAAATCGTGAAAAATCAACCATTTAACCAGTGCCTGAGGAGTAATTACGAAAAGTGGTTACGGTACGTACGTTTAATTCTCTATACGGAAGTTACGTTTGTGGCGACGTAAAACAACAAACGTATGGCACTTACGAACATGTCATGGTATCGTTCAAGAATAGTATCTAACTTCCGTGCAATACCGTTTTTCACTCAAACTAGTGACTGCATCCTAGATTAAATACGTTAATTAATACAAATGTGTTCCGAATAACCTATATACGCGGTTTACAGGAGGTATTTGCTTATAGTTAAGTTATAACACAAAATGTGCGCTCCTGTATTTGCTTTTTATTTTTTTGTTTTGTCAAAACGCCATCGGCATGCTTCAATGATTACGTACTGACAATAATCCCTTTCACCACCACTCCATAACGGTAGTTGCAACTAGATTTTAAAAACCATCACATTCTATTGCCCCACCCTGTACATAAGTAAATTTTTTGTTAATTCGTAACAGCTTGATTCCAACTATCGTTTTAACATTATGGAACACCTTGTATTTACATAAGCACTATATCGATGTCGTTTTGGCAGAGTAACTTAACCCACACTTTTGGGAAAATGAGTTATTCTGACTATCTTACGCATCTAAAGCAAAGACATCATCTGTTAAAATCTGATAACAATATTCCGATTTTTTCCACCAGAAAAATCAATATATATTGCCATAAAACGTATCTATTTATAGTCACGCGACAACTAAAATATGCTCTCTTGTGAAATTGACTTTTAGTGGGTTAAGTTACTCTGCAAAAACGACGTCGATATAATTATGTACCTACCTATACAATTTGACATTTTCATTGGCACATAAAATATATAGATGTAAGACGACAGAATGACTTGAGTTAGTGTTAGTATTTTAAGGTGATGTGGAATACAAACAAAAGAAAATAATTGAAATTGAAAACAAAAGAAAAGTAAATTTCTATTTGTCCAGATACACTAAAAACGAAATGTAATTATAAAATCATGAACTACTTAGTATAATATATTAATCATGCGATTTGAGCTACCGAAGTCAATCAACTTTTAAATCATAACTTATTAAAACAATTTTGATACCTGCACGCCACTGGTTCTTGTATATATAATTTTTAAGGTTATAAATGTCTATTTAACAAATTCGAAAGTTAAAACGATTGCGATAATCAATAGGTGATCACCTATTAATTGCAATTTGTTTTACCTATATTTATAAATGCAGTTGGTGAGTATAAATAGTGAATGACACTCGGGGCAATTTTGAATTTCATGACACTAATTGGGCTAGTTATTTCCTCAAAATATGCACGCGTGTTGAACAATTGATAGTTAAAATTAGATTTAAAAATAAGTTAAAATTAAGAAATTGCCAGTTTAAAGGAATTATTCACGTAACACGTGATCCTAGGGCGCTTGCGCTTTTCTGGATAACAAAAGTTGATTAATAAATTTCAGATGTTCAGTCGGTTGTAGGTAGTTCGTTTTTGCAGCCATTGTATTTGTAGAAACGATCGCATTTAGGGAAAAAATATTTATCGTGCTATATTATTGTTGAATGTTAAAGTGACAATAATAAAATGTCTTCTCCAAGTGCTGGTAAAAGACGTATGGACACTGATGTTATAAAATTGTATCCTTTGTTTTACACTAAAGGTAAACAATAACAACATTTTTGTATCAGCTGATTGAGAATTTTTTAAAAATTTGTTCATAATAAGTAACGGTGCCTGCTTGTTATATGAATTAATACATATTTATTTTATACGTACTTTATGTATAATTATTTTTAAAAACACATACAGTTAAGAACATTTGGTTTAGGCCCCTTTTAAGAAATTATATCCTCGATTAATGTCTTTATTTTTCCTTAATAAGCGTTTTAGAATAGAAAGTAAACACGAAGTTACAATACTCGGAGGACTAAATGAATTCTGTGTAAAATTTTATGGACCTCGAGGAAGTAAGTAATCTAGAAAGTATAGTAAGTAATTTATAGAATTTTATTTTGCTTAAATAATTTTTAAAAGTTCGACAGTAAAATCATTACTTTAATCATATTTATTTTGATAAAATTATCAGTCTTTTTTAATTATCTATACTTATTTTTTAATGAAATATCGTCGTAATTAATTATTATTGTTAATATAATAATAAGTTATTAATTTGCGACAAGAATATTTCTAGTTATTTCTTTAATATATATAATCATAAAAATTAACCATACTTATTTAATTTAAAATTACATTATTTTCAAAGGTAGTTAGTACTTGGTCACTTTAGCAAAATGCAATGCCATGTATGCAACAGTTAATTAATTATAGTAAAAAAATTGAAGAATATCTAAATAGTTTCCATGTTAATTGATGACCACATTCTAACCGCAATACTATTTATGATCAGATCAAATAACATGGTTATTTTTCCACCTCTTACATACAAAGATAGATGACATTACATTTTCCTAAAACAAATTCATGTCTCTTACGTTAAAAAACTATATTTTTTTAATTTAATATTTAGCACCATATGAAGGAGGTGTATGGAAAGTCAGGGTTCATTTACCTGAACACTATCCATTTAAGTCTCCTAGTATCGGTTTTATGAATCGTGTATATCATCCTAATATTGATGAAATATCGGGAACAGTCTGTTTAGATGTTATCAATCAAGCCTGGACGGCTCTGTATGGTATGATTGTTTTTAAATTGGCATTAGATAATTATTAACAAACTTACTATTGTAGATTTGTCAAATATTTTTGAATCGTTTTTACCTCAACTGCTAACATACCCTAATCCTATTGATCCCTTAAATGGTGATGCAGCAGCTATGTATCTGCATAAACCTGAAGAATACAAGAAAAAAGTATCAGGTGAGAGATTTAAACATTTTAATATATAATTTATGATCTTCGTTTAGAAATTAACAAGAATTACATATTAAACTATATATACATACATAATCCAGTCTCCTTCTATCTTTTGGTGTAGAGGTGTTATGGGTCACAGGTCGTCAATAAGATATTTCTACTTTTTGCCCCAGTATTATTTATCTAGCCTGTCCCCACACAACTTTCTGATTTCACGAGTTACCTAACTGGCCTACTTCTTTTTATCACGTCCAATCTTATTTCCTAGATTTTTTTTAATTACCCTGCTGACGTTCATTCTCACTAGATGTTGAAATCTCAAACGTTGAGCGCCTTCTAACGTCCACATTATGTATCTAATCGAGCTGAGAGCTACTGTGGTCAGTCGAGTTTAGCGCTCGTTTGTCAATGAGCGGTCAGAGATTCGAATCCTGCAACCATGGACATTTGTGAGTGTCATTACTAACTCAAAAATAATAAAAACATATTCATATTCTAGCTGGCTATGTGGGTGAATTCTCGATATCATTAAAAAAAAAAAAAGAAAGCTGGTCGGACTTTGAGACTTTATCTATCCTTTTGAGTATTTTCATTGCACAGGCTTGAAGGTTATTATTCAGTTTCTTTGCCAAAACTCATGGCTCACTCCTGTATAATGAATACAGGCATGAAATCGAGGGCGTTTTGCCAAAACTACGTAACCCACACTTTTTGTGAAAATGAGTTATTCTGATTATTTTATGCATCTAAAGCAAAGACATCATCTGTTAAAATCTAGTAAGTATTCTGATTTTTTCCACTGGAAAAATCGATTTGTATTTCTGCGAAACGTATATTCTTATAGCTACGCGAAGACACAAAATGTGCTTTCCTGTAAAATTTACTTTATGTGGGTTACGCTGTTCTTGAAAAACTGCGTCGATATTGTTCTATAAAAATTTTCGTTTTCTTGCTAACTTCACGTTTTTATTAAACTATATTATATTGTAATTGTTATTTTTATCTTTTCTAAAATAGAACAAAATAACTAAATTTATTGTTTTCTAAATTATTACATTATTTCAAATGTTATGTAACAATTAAATTATTTTATATTTATTTATGTATGCAGTTATTAAACATAAACATTTTCATAATAATAGTATTATACAAATTAATGTTTTAATATTCAGCGAAACTCCTCTATTGTGGACATCCATGGTACAGCACTAAATATCTGTAATAGAAGTTCACAGTATCTGTTCTGTATCAGTAATCTGTTCACAGTAGACATGTGCCATGATTTTTCGTTACTATAATATTGTGGCTTGAATAAAAATGACATAACTTTGAGTAGTTTCACTTCTTCCATAATAGAGTATTCTGATTTGCAATAACATAATTAACATGAATTTTTAAAGTAAATAAAATTCATTATGGTTAGAAGCACTTAAGTATGTAACTTTTTATATAAATATTCAAGACAATAATATATGTATTCACAAATTTTTAAATAGGTAGGTAGTAATTGATACATTAATTATAACAAAGTATTAAAAATTGTTTGCTTGTTATCTATTTCGATGATTTACAATAACTAAATTGATACATACGATAAAATACGTATTACCTAATAATAATATGGCAGGTAATATTACTAAATTAAAATAGATCCTAGACTTATTCCGCGTCAACTCGACACACTTTTAATAAAAATTTTACCTCACCATCTCGGATTTTGATCAAATTTGGCACTGGAGTAGCTTCCATATAGACTAAGAAAAATACAAAATTTTATTAACATATATCAACCCGTTTTGAAAACACGACTGTAAAGTTTCTAAAAATTGCATCTTCGACATATTATTAAATTGCTGTAGCAGCTCTTCTAATTAAGTTAGAGAGGTGAGACAAGTGCCATTTTGTAGCATTTTTTCTGGTCTTTCTTATGATATGCAACACAATAGGGGTTGTTAGTAAGTTTTTTTTACAAATTAAAAGTAAAAATTTGTAATTTTGAAAAAAGTGCACACTCAAAACTTAAAAAAAAATCTAGAAAATAGTTCATACTACTGTTAAATGATTTACCAAGTTTAAAAATTGGATGATAATGGGTTGATCATTAAAATAATATAAATCAAATTTCCCTTCTCCACAAAATTCAGACTTATAGGGGTGTCATAGTCATTTTCTAAACGGGTAGATATATTTTAATAAAATTTTATATATATTTTTTAGTCTATATGGAAGCTACTTTTGTGCCAAATTTGATCATCATCTGAAATCGTGTGGTTAAATCAGTGTGTTGATTTGACATGGAATGACATCCTAGTTAAAGATATATTCAATTAATATTTATAAATGTTTACATTTCCAGGACTAAAATTAAAGGTTGGAACGCCAATATTATATCTCCACCTATAATAGCGGGTTTTTAAATGAAACTAAATTTGAGACATTTAAAAACTGTTCATAGTTTGAGATGTCTGCATTAAAGAGTACAGTACACACTGTAATATGATACGATAAATTATAGAATTTTATTATATATATTTATTTATTTATTTATTTTTATTTTTTTTAATGGTCCTAGTCATTAACCATTAGCCAGTTACTATGCATAATTATGCGTATTATGTATTTATTATAAAGACAGTCACAAACATCCATGGTTGTAGGAGGATTCGAACCCCAGGTCCATTTACTAGAAGAGTATTAGGCTTTCTAGTCGGCCATGGCCTCCAATATTTGGAACTATCGATAAACATTATCATTGTAACTTTATTATTATAAAATTTGAGATATAGTTCATATATGGTAAGGATAAAAATGGGTTGCGCGCATTTTACTAAATAATTTTATTTCTTGAAAATTTGATCGATGTTTGTATAATACATTATCTCCCTAATTTTAAGAAGTAAATGGATATCGAAAAATACCTACTTAATAAAATGTTTATAATTTACTTTCATACCTATTACGAATAAACCATACATATATTTAATTTTAATAATAAATCATTAGTAATTTTGTGTAAATATTACTGATTAAAAGAAATGGGTTATATTTTATTACATTTTTTATTGCTGTCATATTTAAATTTTATTACTTCATGTATCCTTGTGTATTTATTAAAGTGGCTGATGCAATATTCATTGTATTACATGTATAAAATTATTAAATACATTCTACTCTTGCTTATAAAAATACAATGATGTTTTTAATAGATAATCCACTTGAAATTATCTACAACTTAGATTAAGCAAAATTAAGTAATAAAAATGATATTTTTTATATTTCTAAATATAGATAATGGAAATATAACTTAGAGATATGCTAATTTTCAATATTTGTGTCTATCTAATACTAATGAGTCAAGTTGAATATTTTGTATTAATGTTAACTCCTTTTAAACAAATGTGTTTATTTTATGTAACTTAATATAAGGCATCAATTATCATAAATTCAAAAATAATAGTAATTACTCAACACAAAAGATTATTCCACAATTTACATAATATAGTATGACCTATATTATTAGTCATTCGAAGTTTTAAATTTAAATATTGAAATTATATTTATGAACTTATTAATTTTATTTTTCATCTAATTAACTTAATTTTCATACATACCAGGTGTTCTGCAACTTAAGGGCCATAGTAAATATATGTAGTCTTGAGGTTATTCTGGTTTAAAAGATCATAATAAACATATAATTTAAAGTATTAATAAAATGCAGTTCAGCTCTTTGTTCAATTGAATTAACAAATTTAATTAGTTATCTCGATTATTCTTTATTTGATTCAGGACTTCCATTAAAAATCGTCAAATAAATAGCAAATAATAGCAATAGTATAAATAGGTTAAACTGTTCATTAATAATCGTGATGGTAATTTTGAATAGCAGTTGAAGTGAAATTAAATAAACATTTTTAAAGTTAAATAATAAATATTAAAATTATAACCACTTGTAATTTTAATTTATCCATAATTGTGAAATGATCCAATTCAGGATATCTGTTTATTACCCCTTTTAGATCTCTAAAATATATATACTACAGCCTTTGAGTTACAAAACATCCTGTATATGATTAAGGTAACAGTATTTAAATATGAATGGCTTATTTTGTAAGATTTATTAACCATTTAATGCAATATCGAATGAATCAAATATCTAAAACAATAAGAATTCAAATAATTGTTAATTGTTTAACGGTCTATCAACTTCAATTAAATATTAATCAAGCTGTCAATTTAAATTCATAAAAGCAAGCATAAGTAATTAGAATTGGAAATAAATAAATTTGCTGTATATTCTTAAAATAGAATTTTTAAAATAAAATAATTTTGGTAGTAGTAAAAAAAAGTTGGTTGTATGTATTACCTATTTTATGATTTGATTATGTAGTATATAATTTGTAGCTTTCGCTGAAGAATAAAAATTATAATATGTTATTGGTTTACATATATTTAAATTTAAAAGATAAATTTTATATATGTATTATGTTTGTATATACCTACATAATACCTATAACAAACTGTCTGATTACAGAGTATTCTACTCAAAAAATGTCCAAGTACAAGAGGTTGGTAACACCACTCTGTAATTGGTCGACTTCGCTAATTGAACACTAATGTGCAAAACAAATGCCCAATTACCGTGACTTCATTATATATTATATTTCTTTTAAATCTAATATATTGTACCTATAACCTATGTGAGTTGCAAATAGAAAAGTCAAATACATTATTCAATGGTTTTCATTCCTAAAATATTGTAATTAATCCTTGAGAAATAAATTGGTGCATAGTTTAACAATTAATTATTAATTTCCTATTTAGATATATTTATAGATAAATAAAACAAAAGAATAAAATTATTATACATTTATAATTAGGACAATGTACAACTATTTAAGAAAATTAGTTGGCTGAAAAGCTAGTATTTGTGTTATTTCTAGTAATTATTTACCCCTTCAAAGTGTGATATATTTAAAAAACAAATTTCAAGCTGTAGATTTATACAAATATCTTATTGTGTACAAAAAAAACTTGCTTTGCAGCATTTCAACTATATTTTGGATCTTCTTTGTTTTTTAAATAAAAAATAGTCAACAAAAATTTATCTTAATAAAATAGAAATAAATGATTGCTAAGTCTGTTATTTATAAATTAAAAATATCAATTCTACTTGCATGTAACAGAATATTTTTTTCAAAAATTTTACTTGCACGTTTATTTTAAATCAATTATAATTTTGTTGTACTTCCATAATACTTTTTAATTTATTCACATTTATAATGAAAAAGTCTATGAAGATTAATTTTTGTATTTTAGAGTATGTTCGTAAATATGCTACAGAAGAAGCCTTAAGAAATCAAGAAAACAATATAAGTTCTGATAGCGAATCAAGTATGTCAGATTTTTCTGAAAATGAAGCAGAAGATATGGAGTTATAACGTATGGTATTTATAATAACATTATTCTCGCTCAAACTCATTCAGTCTTATTTTTTTTCATGTTTAAAACTTAATCGATATTTTCCTGTCAATAATTGTGATGTGCTTAGTACTTTTTCTTTTAATTAATTTGTTGATGAAGATATTTTATATTTGTTTCATAGTATATAATTCTGTTGTAAAAATTGGTACAGTCATATCATATGATTCCAAAAATTCATAAAATATTTGGACAATTACAATTTTGATGTTTCTTAGTATTGCGATATGTTTAATAGTAAAAAAATAAAATAAATAAGAATCCAAATATTTTATGACAATCTATTAAATTTTTAGTTGATAGACATGACAAAGGAGACAAAATGAGCATTGTCTCTTTTATTGTTGCAAAATATTATTGTAAATAGGATTCACTTATTTTTACATATGAATACACTTTGCTATAGTAGTAGTTTGGCTAGAGCTGTGAAATTTTATCATATTTCAATAAAAGATGATTATAAATTGTAGATAATCAAATTTAACAAAACGGGAAAGTATAACGGATCACTTTTTATAGATAAATTATGAAAACTATGCAGCAGTACTTTTTCAATATTGTAAATAATACTATTTGTTTATTCTTATTAATAGTTTTTAGATAAATATTTACTAATACGGCGTAGTTATAATTTTATTAATTTATTTTCCATCAGCGTTTCAGTTCAAAATTTGCGAACAACTCAGAATTATTCTAAATTAGTAGCATTATTTATTACTATCTATTTAAATGTTAGTTTGTTTACATATGGCTTGTTTAACATTATAATTGATGTATAAATCTTTCATGGCTAGTTGTCATTGTAATTATAATTTTTTAAAAAACTTAATACCTCCATACCTTAAATTTTTATCAAATAATTTTAATTAATTACTTAATTATGTGATTTCAGTTATTTAATATATAGTGCAATAAATAAAGATAGATATTTAGATTAATAGTTTGTTTTAAACGTCCTAATTTATTTGATTTAAATTGACCAAATCAGAAAAATATATGCTTAATTTAATTATTAGCACAAATTCTACTGTTAGCTTTGATTTAATGGTATTACATATTGTGTGTTTTTAGAATATGTTTGTTTTGTGTTAGTTTTAAGATTCCAAGTACAGGATAACAATGTTATGTTGTTTTTTTTTAAATAATGTCAATATATTTAGTTTAAATAAATAAACGTATAACTTTTTTTCAATTTATTTTAATTAATAAAATAAATATTATATATTCCAAAAAAATTAGAAAAATCTAGAAAATTCGTAAAAATTTGTATACATGTATTTCATTTCAGATCCGTGCAAATATTACAAACATTAGATAAGGATTTTAAGATATTAACAATAATATCCATTTATCTGTATAATCTCTTTTTTTATATAAAAAATTAGTTACATTCAACTGATTTAACTGATAATGCTTAATTTAGAAGCATTTTTATTATCCTTTGTATTTTTGTATAAAATGTAATAATTTTAAGTACCTACTTTACCAAAATGCAAATATATAAACTTAAATTATAATAGAAACTATTTATAAAATAATCATAAAGAAAATTGTCTTCTATTATATTCTAAATTAGAATATTAAGCAGAAAACACTCGACTGGCAAACCAGTCATCTAGAGTCCGAATTCTGTTAATCTATGGTTGTAACTGTTATATTGGCTTAAGATATTACACATTTTATTGAGAATTCTGAGGCTAATGAGCATAATACACTAAGTCAAATTTTAAACAACTTATTTTATTTTAAAATAAAATTTCCTTTTTATAACAAAAATATAGATTCTATTAATATTAAACTAATATATACTTGTTATATTAAGTTTAGAAAGGATTGGTATTCAATATAGGTTACATATGTGTGTGTGTGTGTGTCTTCAATTTAACCATTAATAAAATTTTCTTTTAACCTTCACTTTCATGTTTCAGATATTGTAATCTTTCCATTATTGTTTATCTGTCTTTAACCAAATCAGAACTGTTATTCATATAAAAGTTTTAAATAATGAACATATTTATTCAAGTAAAGATTAAAAATAATTAACAGGTAAAATATAGTTTAAAACAATTAATTTTATTTTTTTAGAATTACTGTAGGATTTGTTCGAAATTTTTTTGTTGCGCCGATTGTCGATTAAAACATGAAAAACATTATCACGGTGTATTCTCGAGTTGTGATATTTGTATCTATGGTAAAGCTATCCTAAAAAGACCTGATAAAAATTTATTGGAACATATAAAAATGGCACATCTTCCCTTACATTGTGTTTACTGTAATAAAATATTTTCAACAAACGAAGAACTAATTGCACATTCTGTATGTTTAAATACAAAAAATAAACCCAATATAAATGTGATAGAAACTTCAACATCTGTAATCGAACCTAATTATGAATCTCCACCAGTTACGACGATGATGCACAAAAGTATATTAACATCTAGCAATAAACATCTTGGTACTGCTAATAATGCAATCTCTTTAACTACAAGTACTCCCATGCAAAAATCAAATGAACGAGATTTATTGGAGAATATGCCAAAACGTATCGCTACGATTGATTATTATTCAGATAAAAATCATTCTGAAAATCTTAAATTATCAAATGTCAGTAAATCTAATATAACACCGATATCTGAACAATCTAAACATAACGAACCTACACAACGAAAAGTTACATTTTGTGAAACACCTAGTATTAGTATATCAGGAAATAAAGAAAATATGTTTAACGGATTGAATGAAAAATGTAAGTATTCCTTTTTAATATAAAGTATTAATTATATGTTTTATTACATTATTTCTAAAAACAGTCAAATGTAAACATATTTATCAATGTAAAATATAATTTGCTATCATTACAATTAATTAAGTTTGTTAATCGATTATTACTTTCTACGACAAATATATTTTTACCATTTGGAGAATTATTAATTTATTTGAAGAACACTTATCTTCATAAAGCTTTACATAAATTTCTCTCGGAATTTATTATCTCTAAAGTATTTATATAATATATATATATATATATATATATATATATATATATATATATATATATATATATATATATATATATATATATATATATATATATATATATATATATATATATATATATATATATATATATATATATATATATATATATATATATATATATATATATATATATATATATATATATATATATATATATATATATATATATATATATATATATATATATATATATATATATATATATATATATATATATATATATATATATATATATATATATATATATATATATATATATATATATATATATATATATATATATATATATATATATATATATATATATATATATTATATATATATATATATATATATATATATATATATATATATATATATATATATATATATATATATATATATATATATATATATATATATATATATATATATATATATATATATATATATATATATATATATATATATATATATATATATATATATATATATATATATATATATATATATATATATATATATATATATATAATATATATATATATATAATACACTATAAAAACGTGTATAAAAATTATAATCAATTGTTTTATTTGTAATAAATTAGGTGAACTATAAAAATTGACATTTACTATTCTTTTATAATTTTTAATTAACTGGATTATGCATAAATATTACCATTTATTTGTGTTGCATTACTCAAAATTTGTTAGGAAGTTTCAATCTCTAAGAACAATATAATTACCTTTTTAAAAATATATATAAATAGATAAATTAATTTTAAATCGTAAATTGAAAAATTTACCTATGATTATTATATTGATTGCAGCAAATCAAGGTAACTTCTCAGTTATTACAACAAATAATACAGAAAACATAGAAAATTACATCAAAGTTAAATGTAAGTAATTTAACATAACAAAATGAATATAACTTTTGATATATTTTAGGTATAAAAATTTCTCAAGTTACAGAAACAGTAAATTTTACAATTGAAAAGAATAATTTAGATTTAAATATGCCAGTAGATAAAATCAACAATGAAACATGTTGGGAAAGTGCAATGGATGACAATAGAAAACAATCTTCATCAAACGATAATAAATTTTTACAATCTAACACTTTTTCTCCAATATTAAATGAAAATTCTATCGATGACCAATCCAAATTGGAAGAAATTATTATACCAAATAGCACTAAAAACAATTCTACTTATCTCAGCATAAGTTGTAATACTTTAAGTAAGTCCAAATGTAGATTTTATATAATTTTTAAATTCAGTTTATATTACTAATATAGTAAACAAAAACGGATATTTTTAACATAACATACAATTATTCAACACTTTGCTTACAAATTAAATAGCAAATGAATTAATTTTAAAATCATAATTTATTTTTTTATCATTTACATTTTACAGAGAAGTGTAAAACAATTTATATACATTACATCTCAAAATATATATAATCAAAATTTACTGGAATTGAAAAATATTTTAGGTTCCGACTATTCAACATCAATTTTACCTAATACATCTGAAGATATGATACACAATATGAGGATTCTGCAAAAACATGGAATGTGGACATCAATGGCGAATATTGTTAAAAGTGTGGTTCAAAGATTTCTAGGTTCTGACCAAGGTAATAACATTTTAATTTTCAAATTACTTAAAAAAATATATATTTAAAGAACTAACTAAATCTATACCACGGAATAAAGAATCCACTAAAAGATTAAAACCGGAAAATGATCCTTCTGCAGATGAAAGTCCTGTTAAGAAAAAAATTAAACTTACTAATATTCAATGCCGTAAAACAATTCGTAACATAAAGCCGTTACAGCAAATTAAGTTTACCACAAAAAATGTAAAATACTGCGATAAATGGACACAAACGGATTAATTTTGTTACTAAATGATTTGTATTTTAATTTTTTATTATATTAAACTTGTATAACTTTAAAAAATAATAAACTGAAGAATTTAAGTTAAAATAATAATCAAACTTGAGGTTATTTATTATATTATGTAAACTCTCAAATAATTAAATATTTTGTACATTTAATAATACTGAGAATTAGAAATAGTCCAATGAACAATTAAATATTTTTACCCTTTTATTTTAATATGTATGAATGTGTATGCGTATATACATAATACAGGTATATATACATATACAAACACTATTTTATATTTATATATATACAATCTATTTGAAATAGCTCACATAGAATGAAAAACTAATAAATCTTTTTCACGTTACAATAACAAAACAGCATCATCTAAGTTGTACACTGAATACCTATTAAGTCATAAAGAAATTAAGATGAAAATATTAATACCAATACAATGGTAATTAATAGAACTTCATTTACATTCATTCCTATTGTAAGTTCGTTGAAGTTTCAGCTACGAATGATCGATTTACATAATTATAACTTTTATGGAACCATACTATTAAAACAAATGGCAGCTTATCTATAAAATCACAGCAAATCTGTTCAATTTCTTTACTAATAAAATGATTATTATAAAGCTGCTCAAAATTTTCTTAATGTTTGGCAAATCGAGACATAATTTTATGTATACATTTAGATTAAACATTTGTTCAATAAACAGTAATGTAGAAAACCCCGAAGTGCAATATAAGTATTTCCCAGGGCAACTATTTTCGAGGTATATTTGGCTATATTTTTAAAATTCAAAATAAAATAATAATTTTTTAAATATACAGAACGCCTAAACAATAGACATTCTATACTAACATGTATATAACAATATCAAGATTACATCAACATAGATTTACGTCATCTACATATCACAAAATGGCAATTTACATTTCAAACAAAAAAAGAGAGATACTTCACATTTGTAACAAAGTTCATTCCAGTTATTAATTTTTGATAATAAATCAAGAAACTTATCACAGATAAATTAATTATAGGAATATGAATATGCAATAAATCTATGTAACTATAAAAATTAAATTGTTAAAAATTAACAGATAAAAACATAAATTAGCAACTTCAAAGTTTAAATGGTCCTTCAGGTGATCCTTATTTGGTACTATTACTTATATCTTATATAAACATCTATTAAATTAAGTAAAGGTATTCCTTTTTTACAGAACTAACATAATAATAAATAATAACCTTTACTGCATTGTACAGTTACATCGGTAATAGATATTCAAAGCACTTATGACAAAATAAAATTCGTTGTCAACATATTTGGAATGTGTAACTTCGCACTTACATTCAATAAAATTAAGTACACATTCATTAATCATTTACACAACAAATCCTGTTTATATGTATTTAATTAAGTAGCTGTAAATATCTAAATGTATTTATAAGTCAGTCAGACTGAAAATAGTTTAGTAAAATAAAGTGAATACTAAAATTTCAGAACAATCTGTTTATTTTAATATATTAACATTGCTATTTCATAATTGTATTACAACTTTGAGCACATCAAACTTTACTTCGTGTTATCTATTACTTGTAAAAATTAAACACAAGTAAAAACTGAACTCTAAAAATTTTTATAATCAAGACTTACCACATATTTCATGTATAAATTTACAATTCAATAAAATTTTGACATGTGTAAAATGTGATATAAAATAAGCATAAAACTGTTTAATGGATTTTGTTGAATAATCTTAATATGAAGTTTTACATACATTATTGGAGGACCATTATAATATGTGTAAATAAGGACAACGTATCTTTTCTTCGGAATATATTTTTTAATATATCGCACATGACTTTTCTTTAAATTTTTAAACTCAACAATTTTTAAATTTCATAAAATTCCACATTTTATAAATATTTCAAACTGCTTAAAAATAAAGGTCCGACGATTTTTTAATAGTACTTAAATAATCGCTTACCGAATATTTTCAGTTTTCGTTTTAATATTTTTAAGTAATTACAAACACTTTAACAGAAACAAATTTAAATCAACTTTATTTCAGTCTGGCTGCTGTTTATAGAATGCTGCCAACTAAAAATTTGATATATAAACATATTTACAAAATGTTTAAACACACGTACAGGTACACGAATTATATTAATAATCACTTTTCCGCATTACAAAATAACATTTCCGCAATTTTGAAATTCATAAAAATGTAGAGAATAATTACAATTTCAAGTATGTAAGCGGAATTAATTGAATCGTAAAATATAGTAAATAAATAAGCTAATTTTATAACATCAACATGAAATTATATAAAAACAAAAGAATTTTAAGGGTTTCTTAAACCTTAAAAATCACAGCTGTACATTATTTTTAATAATCTAAGTAGCTATGAAACTATTTAGGAATTTCGGAGACCCTTAAAATTGTTCAGAACTATAAAAAACGTGGCATATGATGATAGGGATGGAAGTCGGTTCGGTGATGAGAATATGTACTGGAATACCTTTGATACGACATAGGACGATTTATTGGATTTTGTAAAACTTGAGCACCCATAGAACCATGTAAATGAGTGGTTCCATCGCCCAAATCCAATTCCAATTCTTGTTCTTGTAATTGCAATTGCCCTATAGTTGCAGTTGCCATTGCTACATCTGGCATAATATCAGAAAGATGTCCATCGCTACATGAACTGCTTTCAGGTTCATTTGGAAACCGAAATTCTCCTTCAGGAACAACTGCAGGCAATTCATGACGGTGTGGATAATTACCTTGTCTAGGAAATGTCATATTTCTTCCAAAACTACCACGAATCAATCCTGTTTTATTCGGAGAAGGTTGTATCGACTCTTCATTAATATTACCAATCTCGTTATCGTTTTGCTCTGGCATACAATAACAATTTTCTAACATATCGGCTACTGGATCGGGTAGATTAAATTCTCGAACAACTCTTAATCTGATTTGTCTATTTATTTCATGACGTGAAGACAAGGGCATATTAATTGCTCTTTGACAACTAGGAGATTGGCGTAATTTCTGTTCCCTTTTTAGCATAGCGTTCATTATTTCGGGGTCAGGTACTGGTAAAGCAGTATCGACCATATCCATTTCAACTACACCATGTGATCTAGGTTTGTCTTCTACCATATAAAGAGTATCTGGAATATCTTGCATATACCTTGCTCTTCGCATTCTAAGTAATTCAACTTCTTCTACCAGTTGATCTTCTACAACTACTTTAATTTCTTCATAGTAGGGCATAAATAATCTAGGTCTCACAAACAATCCATTATTTTTACCTCCTCGTATCCAAGCATTAACACGTAGATTTTCATCTCCGCCAATCATATGACTTGGAGGAGTACTAACTAGTCCTCTACGAATTGCTTGATTCAAAATATCACTATTAGGTGGCAATACATGATCAATATGTACTAATGGCAGCAAATCTGAAAGTATTTCTCTCAATTCGACATCGCTAAGATCTCGTTTTTTAACTCCTTTACGAGTAACAGAATGAGCAGTATGATTCAATAAATTAGGTTCTATCGAACAAAAATACAACAATGAATTACGATTATTTTTAATTTAATTTAAATATACCTCTATCTTCCATTCTTCTGATTAATTCATTTTCACCCCATTTTAAAACTGCATGTAACACTTCTAATTCGCTGGCTTGAAGAAATGGATTTTTTAAAGCTTGTCCTAATTGAATTTTATCAAGTTGATGTAAAACAGATGATTGGGCAACTGCTTGAAATTCTTCTCGTAAAAAATGCAGAGCCTACAAAAATTTTAATTTATAAATATTAGGTATTTTACATTTTTGTTATAATTACCTGTCGATGAACCCAAGCCGAACCATGTGGTTGATGTGACCATTGTAATACCACAGATAAAGTTTCTAAAGATAACCATTCAAGTATAAGGTCTTCACAGCCTTGAGAAAGAATATCTAATTCAAGAAAACGGCCAATTTGATATAACTCCATAGCTTCTTCTAATGGAGAAGGCCTGGCTCTTCCTGTATGTGCTAAAGCTTGTGCTTCTCCAAGACCTCCTCCACATCCACCTCTTGATATAAGTGATAAATCTACATGATCTAAATAAATGGTATGTAAAAGTACTCGTGCATATCTATAAAAAATATTGTCAAAATTAAATTTTTTTAACTAATATACAAATATTACCGTTTCGGTATAACATTTTCATCTAAAACAATTCGGGTAGGAATGTGTAATGCTCTTTCTGTGTGTTCTTCTCCAGTACGTGAACGTCTTTGTAGTAAATTTCTAAAGAAAGGTGATCTTGCAGACAAAATAGCTTTATGGCAGGGTAGTTCTAATTTAGGTCTAAATCCATACTCTGAACTTCCAGAATCAGGTCTTTGGCAATCTGAACCGTCGGATGTAAATACTAAAGCAGCATCGGCATAATCTCCCGTTTCCAATAAATATCGCAAATCTGTCTCTAAAGCATTTGGAGTGCCAAATTCTTCACGTAACCGTCTAAGTAAATTTAGATCTATATTTGTATCATGAGGGCATATATCTCCTGTATACAGATATCTCAATAAGGCTGAAAATAATTGGACATCAACTGCAGTTGTTCGCAATTCAAGGCAAATTCTAGCACCGTAACCAGGACAACCTGCTAATAAATCACGAAAATATGGACATCTCGCAGATAATAGAGCACGGTGTATTGGAAAACAAGCCCCACGATAAACAAGATCTGCATCTGTACAATATTTAAAGTCGTATAAAGCAGATAAATCTTGCTTAAAAGTTGCAGCTGGTGGTCTTGCTAATTCAGCTTGAACGCAAAGATCTTTTAAAGCTGCCAATGCTTCATATTCTTCTAAAAGTGCGGCAATTTCTAGAGGATTCCAATCAGAAACTAATTCTCTAAGGATTCGCCCGTGATCACATGCTTTTGATGAACGACGACGTTTAATAAACTTTTTCTTTAAGGTTGCCAAACCTGCTACCTTCTTCTTTCTTTCCCTGAAAACATTTTTGTTTTTGGCTAAAATATAATCAAAGATCTATCTAAATCTAAAAATTATAGATCAAAGCGTTATTGTCATTGACAATTACATTGTCAAACAAAACGGAAATACCGTATTTACTTGAATCGAATGTGCACTTTTTGTCCAAAAAACCTAAAGACCTAATATGATCTGTAGAAGATCTAGTATATATTTTAAATAAAGTAAATATACCTATAAGTATTTGATACTACTTTTGCAGATTTTCTATTTTTACTCGAGTAGGTGGGTATATTTTGTCTGATTCTTAAAAACGCAATTTGGTGTTGGGAGGTGCATTACATCTGGGAACGCCTTAAATTCTAATAAATTCGGTATAGTATCAACATTTATATTAAAATAATTCCATACTTCTATTTGCTTTTGTTTTATAAAACAAATATTTTCTGTTTTTTATATTATAGAAGGTTATTGTCTATATTACTATTATCAAAGAGAATATAGTAATAAGAGGCGCAACGCTGTACAATTTTTCTGTTCCCTAAAATGTTCCCGTCTGCTAGGATACCAAGATCGTTTGCTCTGGTGCCGGGGAACTCGACTTATTATTTAGCTTGGTTATAAACTACTCACAGATCAGTTTAGAATTGGTTGGGTTATTTACATAAACCTGAATTTCTGATTGACACTGTTGTCATGTTGATTAATAAAATATTTTATTATACCTGCTGCATAATTTTTGTCTAAATAACTAAAAAACGCGCGAAAACCCAACCACGCCGTATTTTAAAGGATACTATATAAACAATAAGTAACAACTTCAGTAAGTTCAACTTTTATTTATCTAAATTACATCAAAGTGTTGTATAAAATAAACGAAACCATTTTAATAAATTTTAAATTTAATTTTAAAATTAATTAAATAAACTGTCAAACAAACTTATAAACAAAAATTACTATCTCCTTATCAACAGTATGTAAGAATTTCAGATGGCCTAATTCATAAAATGTATTAAAATTTACGAAAAATGATTTTGATTTGATTTTCATTTCAAGTTTTATCTGTTTCTCAAGTCATGATACAGGTATAATAAAAAAAGCGCATGATATACGTATGATAATACATTCTATGTTGTAAATGATTAAATGTCTATAATATGCCTGTCGTATTTGATAATTTTAAATCCTATCACGGGTATTTAAAAAGTCAAATAGGTAATCTGACTGCTGTTCTATGCAGGTAGTAAAATTACAGACAAATACTGCAGACAGGCAGGTAGGCAAACACTTGTTTTTTCTAGTTTTAACGAAAAACATACAGAAAGCAATAAAAATATTTTTGCACAAAAGGTTAAATGCAAGAAAGTAATTCTAAAAACTTCCAGGAAGACCTTTTTTACTTTTTAATTTAGAATAATGGCCCACATCTAATTGCTTGGTGTCACTTATTTAAAGTTTGACAATTATCGTTTATTATTTGCTCACATTCGGACCTGTCAGTATATGTTCACATTACGTTTTTTTCCACTTTATTGTTAGTATAGCAAAGTCGTAGAAAAAGTCTAGTGTTTCATTCGTCGAAAATCATTTTTTGAAACTAGCAAGCATTCTGTCTCGCTTCAAAAAATGTAATTTTCATCACTTTTTAAACAATATACTATAGCTTATCCAAACTTATATGCAATTTACGTCATCAACAAAAAGTTACTAGATTGTTTATTTGTAATTCGGTTTAAAGTTTGGAAAGTGACATATTCTATAGATGATTTACTTGTGCACATATTAGATGATATAAAGAAAGACTACAATTTATTAGAACTGTAAAAATACGAGGTACGGGGGGACAGCACTATGCAAAACGTCATCATCCAGTAACTTTTTATTGATGATGTGAATTGTTTATAGGTTTGGATAAAGTGTATTTATTTAATATTTTTAATAACTTTTTCTTTAAAAACGAGAAATAAAAAAAATTTACAAGTATAGTTAGGTCCTTCCATATATGGACACATTGTAGATGATCCCAATTAGTTTGGATTGACAAGGTTGTAGTGTACTTACCTAATGATTACACCCATCGAATCTCGATAATTAGGTATCGGATGATCAAGTCCCATGCCAGGCACACCAGAATCTGCAGTAGCTAAAGAAGAAGCATTTGTACCCATTCTGTTAACAAATTCTTCAGTCATGCACCGCTCACTACCTACACTCCACCAACTGTGCTGCAGGGCACATGGAAATAGACAACCAAATAAGTTCATCACTTATGCAGACAGAAGCCTGCCATAGACTTGTATTCTACTGAAAATAGAACAATGTTATAATTTACTATATTAATTGAATCGTTTATTGTCAAAATAATCCAAGTGATATTTTTGGCTATTTTCAATTTTTGGTAGAATGATACATTATAAACAAAGACGCATGGGTTGATGCAAGAAAAACTTAAGTTTTCATATCGCATATATGTTAAATCACTATCATGTTTTGGTCCATTTACAGCAGAAACAATACAAGTGCAATACTATTAATATACCATCCACTGTTCATAATATAAATCGTTTTTTTTTTCATTTCTTGTAAAGTTGGTAAAATGTCACTTGGGTTGTTTTAACAGTAAGCAATTTTATTGTACTATACGAGATTGGTTCATAATAAAGATGTACACTTATTCACAAAACCCTACAAATGATAGTTAAAACTTAAAAATCAATATAAAAGTAATATCGTAAATGATTTTTTTGTAATAGGTCACTACATCACTTCAACCACTAAAATTGACTTTTAACATCACCAATCTCAGATTTTCAAAAATTTTGTATTACTTACTTTTTACACCTTGTTAAGAAGGTATGCAAACTTATACTTCCCTATCTCTAACAATTTTTGAATTATAGGGAGTTAAAGTTTGGTAAGATTATTAAAATTCACTTTCCGAAACTTCTTTTTTTTTTAAGACTGCATTGTGCACTGTAAAAGTTCATAACGCAATGATTAAATGAATTATAGATTTGAAAATTTACATAAATATTCACAAAGTATGAAAAATTGAAATTAAACAAAAAAATTATATATATATATATATATATATATATGTATATATATATGTATATATATATATATGTATATATATATGTATATATATATATATATCAATATATATATCATATATATATATATATATATATATATATATATATATATATATATATGGTCGAACTCTACCACACGACTTCTAAACAATTAACGAATAACAAATTTTTAAAAATAATTGCCAATTAACAGAAATTAATTTACTCTATGTGGCAGAGAAGTTATCGAGTTATTATTATTTTTTAATTAAACCTTAAGAAATGCTCTAATAAGCTGTGAAAAGACAATGGTGGTATTTTGATTGCTTATAGAAGTCAATTCAACTTTAAGTGAAACTTTCTTATCGCGAGTTTATTTTCATAAATTTAACACGATTTTATGCTAATTTTATGATAGCTGATAAGCTGTGCTTACATCTAAGAAAACTGGCTTAAGCGCTTAATTAAAAATGTATTTTATGAAACTTTTGATAGAATTATATAAGTAAAACAGTTTCGACAAAAATTTATTGCCTTTCTACCACAGTTATAAATTTATTTGATTCTTAATTTAAAAATCATTTGTATGCATTTAAAGATTAAATACTTTCCTATCACAACCCATAAATTAGTTAAATATTTAAAGGTGTTTTTCTGAAATTGATAAGATACAAAACAACTAATAGTACATATGTAATTTTTTCATAACTTATCAGAGTTCTAACAAAGAATAAAAACTTTCTAAAATAAAGATGGGGTTTTCTAGCCTTTATACAATATCTAAATGCATTTATAAACATAATTCTGGAAAAATTACGTCAGTTCTTTCGCGTTATTCAGAGCGGTAGTTTGTTTCAGTACGAATTTTAAATTTCGGCATCGAATTCGAGTGTGTGTGGAGTGCTCGAGTGTTTATAAGGCCTCTGTTGTGTATGTGCGCGTGTGTTCAAAAAAGGATTAATACAACAAAAGATTCACACGACAAAGAAAGGTAAGATTTTTCCTTGTTAATTAACTCTCGTGTATTTATAAAGTGTAAATACATGGCCTTTAGTTCTAACACAAAAATTCTCTAAAAATCAAATAGGCTTTCTATAAACCTGGTTAGGCTCTTCTGAAATATTCGACGGTCCAATTTCGCGAGTTTTTTCTTACGCTCATTTACGCGTTCATAGTAATTAGTGAAATATAGTGAGATATTAAATGTGTCATAGTCAACTGAAGAGGTTTAGGTATTGCAGTAATCCCATTAATTCGAACTAATTGGGACCGAGACCTGTTCGGATTAACCAATATTATTCCTGTAACGCAGTAGCGAGTAGCAAATATAAAGTTTTTAGTTTGCTGTAAGCTATAAGTTTTCCATATATCATGTGTCAACAAGTATTGCGTCATCCAATAGATTTACACATTACCTCAAAAGAAACTTACTGACTGTAATTTCAGAATTTACAATTACTGCTTTTTGCTTAATTTGAAAAGTAAATTAACAAAGTTTATCGTTCTATAAGTAATAGATAATCTGATTTTTTTAATTATTGTTATTTTAAACTATTTTGCATTTTCAACTAATTTATTTAGAGATAAAAAACATAAAATTCAAGTTTTTGATTGTCATATCAATTTTTAAAACTATTTAGAATAAGACATAAAAATTTTAATATGTACTTAAATTTGTTTTTCGCTTCGACATCGTAGAGGAATGATTATGATAATTTGTTTTTTAAATTATCATATTTACGATATCTTATAAATAGTCAAAATATATACGGATCAACTTATTTTTAAATTGAAAAGGTAAGTGTTAAGAAATAATAAAATTAGAATTCTTAATTTGTAAAAATAAATGTTTAACTTTTTTTTTAATAATAATGGAGTCAGTTATGAAAACTTATTTTGATTAATTAGCTTTCAGTTTATGTACATCGGGGTGATTTATTTTATTCTAAATATGTAAAACAATTTAATTTTTTTTTTAATATAATATTTAATACTTTTTTAATATTGAATTGAAAGCAAATTTATTTTATTTTGAATAGCATATGTATATCAGTTATAATTTTGAACATAAAAATTAAATCTAAAAGAAATTTTTTATTTTATTTTCATTCAAGTTAAATATTCACGTCCACTGTTTAATTTTTAACACTAATCAATAAAATTTTAACAAAAATAGCAGTGTTAAATTTAATAGTAAGCTGAGAAGTATTGTTTACATAAAAATAAAACATTCTATTGCCACTTTAATACAATACAAACACTACTTTCAAAAAGTTAAGATTTTTATTTCTTATAATTTTTTTTATAAAAAAAAAGAATCGCTAACATTTCTTGAACCCTAATTATTTAAATATCTTTTAATCAAAACAAGCTTTTAAATTCTTTACTACTTCTGTTTTACATGACATTCTTTTATTTTTCTTGTTCTAAATTCTCGCCTTTTTCTACTATTTTCTCGCTAAATTTAATTTATTAACAAAGTAGAAATAAGGTACCCGAGTAGATACAAATATTTGTGAGGTTGCTTCCTTAATCACTTGAGAATAAGTTCAATTTCGGAACTTGTCACCAAAACTGCAGTAACCGCTTTTAATATTAGTTTTTATGGAGTTTAGTTGATATAAATTAATCTTTAGTCTTAAATTTATTGTTAGCTTAGGCTTAATTTAAATTAAGTTAAAAATAAGATCGATTCTTTTGAGAATTGACCTCTAAAGAAGGTACATCAACAACTGAATCGACGACTTGAATGTTTCAATGCAACTTGAGTAAATGAAGCTTTTGGTAAGAAATTATTAGCAGGCCAATTTTACTCCTTAGAATTTCGAAAAATGAGCAGAGTAATAAAAGATTTGAAGCCACAAGTACACGGTAACTTAAGACTACAGAAGAAATGGATAGAGAACTGGAAATCTTTAATAGACTCACGTCATACAACGATTGGGTGAAGCAAAATAAGCAGTGACCTATTATATATAAAATAAGTTGGACAGTTGTAAACAAGTCATGCCGAGATGCATTATAGAGGTCAAGATTTTTACTCGACTTTGGCTTATTTGCTATTTTATGACATGTAAGAGAGATCGAACTGTGTTCGATAGTGGAGTTGTAATGTTTGTTGTATTACTTTAAAATGTGTTATAGATTGATTAAATATAGTTAAATATGGAACTTTTTACCTGTTCTCAAAGGTTTAATATACAGGATTTGGTACAACATTCTCCTCGATTTTGAAGATTAACAAGAATTAAGACTTATTATTAATTATTTACTTAAGAGAAAATTATTATGCAATAAGATTTGTTATATATAATAGTTTCAAAATATCTGTTCATTTAGAAGAATGTTTATTCATAATTGTAAACCAAAATAACATGACCATGTAAATTGGTAAATTTGTATCTGAAGATTACATCAGTTATGTGCATTAATTTTTAAACGTTCTTTAATTTCTTTGAAATTTTAATTACGCATTATAAATGAAATGGGTACCAACTAAGAATATCTTCATTATATTATAATCATTATAAAGACGGTACAGCTCAATTAGTTATGTCGAGTAAGATGCTACAAATGACTGGGTATTCTTGCAAAATTGCATTTTCTGTTATTTTCTTAAAACGGTCTATCTTCCTATTTAACAGTTATTTTTTCATATGATATAATAACTTTTTTTTTGACTACAAACACAGTATGTTGTGGATCACTACCTTGTTGGAATAAATAATTAAAACTTACTCAGGTTTAAAACACTATTAATAAAAACTGTTTGCTGTATTTACAAAACTGTAATTAATAATTATTTTTTATCAAATTGTTGCTTTTATTTGTATCCTATTATTAATAAATACTTCATTTAAAAGATTGCAAAAATGCAATTGCCTTTTAATTGATTTTCAAGCACTTTAAAAGCGTAGGTAGATTTTTGTGAGTATAGTGTAAATAGCATAAGCATGATAGGTTTTGTTGACAGCTGATACAAGAATGGTTTTAATAAACGACAATAACTAATTATCATAGTATTAATAAGTCACCGTGTCACTTACCTGAGTTACTTAAAACCATACTTTAACGTATATCAGTAGCCAAATATTTCTGATGATAAATTGTATTTATATAAGTACGAAATATTTCGTTCCGTAGTAGCCATGTTATGTTCCTTACTTCATCAAAATTTTGACACTTGTAAACATTAAAACAGGATATTTATTAATGACGATAAACGTAATCATTAATTCAAACTACATTTATTAATAATTCGAAAGATCGTCCATTATTTAGTAACTCGTATTATAAACGTTAAGTTCGCAAAACTACACTACAACACAACATTCGTGAGAGCAATTCTCCTTGTTTGAGTTTACGTGTATCTTCTTTCCATCACTGTTACACCCGATGTTACCAAAATTGATAATAGATGACACCACTTACTTTAAAAAAAAAAATGTATACAGTTTACATCAAAAGTATCAAACAATTATTTATTTTAATTTATGTAGTACAGATAACGCTTGTTTTATTTTTATTATGTGTATAAATTCAAACAAATTGCATAATTTGCTTTTTAAATACAGCTTTGATGTACGTATTATTTATTTTTAGTCTAAAACTTGTATATTTTAAATTTTAATAAAGCCAAAAAGTAATTTCGAAGTACATAATTAATGTACTCCAATGAACTTATTGGTATTTCTGCTTAGCACCCTTGGTACGACTGACAAAATAAAAATATCCCTATTTTTCAATTACACAGGTAGTTAATAGATTGCGCTGAATTCAATATTTACATTTGTCAGAAAATTATCAAAACAAACTGCATTTAAAAAACGGTAAATAAAATAAAATAGTAAATATGTCACTAACTGTCGATTCAGATTTGGAAATTCGTGTGAAAAAAGGTAAAGCAATTATATTTTATTTAAAAAACTATCGATTATATTTTTGTAGCTACAGAACGCATATCAGAAAACATGCACATTGTAGCTAACGAGCCTTCATTGGCATTTTATAGATTACAAGAGCATGTAAGAAAAGCTCTTAATCCTATGGTGGATCGTCGTGTAGAAGTAAATAAATTAAGACACGAATTGCAGGGACGATGTTATGACATTGATTATGCCGTAGGGTATGTTAAATTAATAATTATAAAAAAATTCATTGTAGAATTCGTAGTTTTTAGTAATATCTAAATAATATTACGATACCTAAATAGTTATTTGAATTTTAGGGCTATAAAAGTCATGAACAAAGCGGATGATATTTTTAAGAATATTCAAGATACATTGAAGAACGCTATATTTTTAAAACAACAATTAAAGTACGAGGAATCGCGAAAAAGAAAACCAGAAAGTAGCTCGGTATATAAACGTTTATCTGCACATATAACTATTATAGATTTACCGGAACTACCAGAGCTTTCTGATGTCGTTCGCGAAACAGCAAATAGAGTTGAATCGATGATGTCCAAAGCCAGTTATTAACAGTAATAATGTATGTCTAAATTTTACGTTAAAAATATAGTTTATTCGGCGCAATTGTTGTGATTGTTTTCCCTAACCTAAAATTTTAGGGACATTGGTGTTTAACGTTTATATGCAGTAATGGCGGAGGTAACGGAGTTAGTGCGGTACATATTTTCAATTAAAACTCTATAAACGGTGTAAAAATGTTTAATAAATGATTTTATCACAGATGAATGTAATGCATATAAGGTAACACTTTAAAGTTTCTTCGAAATAAATGTATAATAATGTAATGACATTTTGACAGCGGCGTACGTAATATTTTGATAGATTACTCTTGCTCTAAAAAATAAAATAATTTGTATTATAAATATCGTCAAAATCAAACAATATTTATCTTTAGATTAAAAAGCAGTAATCAATGATGAAAATATACGATAATTTAAGCGATAATAAGCATAAACTTCAATAGTCATTGTCAAAATAATTTTAATTTATATCCGCGTTAAATATAAAAATAATATGTGGTGTGTCCTATAAAACGTTCAATAATTTTGCCATTGTCTGTTACTGTGTTACCGCAGGTCGCCGCGATGACCGGCGCAAAGGGTAGTAGATAAATGTACTAAATTTCCCAAATTTTTATTAAATAATACTCCTAATTCTTATTATGTATTATTCTAAGCTCGCCAATCAAATTGATAAAAAAGTAAAATTTTAAAATTGAAATTTACAATGGTCGTTATGAAAGCCTTTTTCGTTTTAGTATTTGTATCGTGCGGATATATTGATTTCAGCGTTTCGGCGACTTCTTTTCTATAGTACCTACCACCTACTCCCTGACTATACGAACAACCCTCGCTGACTAACGTTACAAATTTTAGTGTATCTATAAAAAAAATATTATACAAAGAATGTGAAGTGAATGTTAGTGTATGTGTTATGTGAATAATAAGTAGATAATGACTTAATAATATTAAATAACGAACAACTTGTAAATTTGCACGGTGCCGTTGACGTAATAGAAGTTTTGAGGCAAGTCATTTACCTAGTTTAGATTACTAGTAGTATTAATTTATATATAAATATTGATCTCTTTTAGTCGTTTATTGACCCATTCAAATTAAACGCTTGTTCTTTAATGAATTTGGCGGTGACTTACCATTGAAAATATATCGACATCGTTTTTATCGTATTTTTTATTTTATTTATTGTCCGAATTAAATAATTTACATTATTTTTAAATGCCTACGATTTAAAAGGACAAATTAAACGTTGCAGTTTATATTGTAGCGTTAATTGCTTATAGATTTTATATAAAAATATCTACATGTACAATTCTCACGTAGATATATTAATGTTTTTTTATTTAAATTAAACTGGGATAATGCAAAAAGGCCCTACGTTTTAGTAAGAGGCTCATACGTGATCAATATCTTAAGTCATCTTTTATTTATTACATTTTTCTTTTGTTTAAAGCTTGATTAAAATACATATACCTAATTGTAAGTACATACTTAATTTTTTTTATACAGTCAAACTTCCATATAATGAATTTTTGTGCTGTACACTGCCCTTTTAGAAGAAAATATGTACATAAAATTGTTTCTAAATAACGAAGTAAAATTTCTATAGATATCACGAATTTTTAAGCCAAAATAAAATATATATATTTAGGTAGGTACATTTAAATGTATGTATTATACAACTAATGGCAGAAGTGCAATATTAAATTTACCCATCCTTGTTTAAAAATTAAATTATTTTAGCGAATTAAAAAACAAAAGTTAACACATTTTTAAAAAGTGCTAATAACCTTTCAAAAGAATTTCGCAAATTTGTTCAAATGGGAGTTCTAATTGTAAAAAGGATTAAAATTATACTACACTGACTTTAAAAAGGCCTTCAATAATATTTATCGAAAGACGTTATTTCAATATAACGAATTTTTTTCCAGGATTCACTGACTTCGTTATACGGAAGTTTAATTGTATTTTGTAAATTTTGAATGAAATCTGAAGAAAATTTTAAAATTTTTAGACATTTAAAGAAAAATTTAGAATTTCCGGATTATCCGGATCAACTTTTGATTGCTTTTTAAATATTTACATATTTCTTTTAAAACTAATATTAGTTCCTACATAATTTGCCTACCCCATAACGAGGTTTTACTGTATTTTAATGTATAATTTATTGACTTTATACAGGAAATTGTTCACGAACACAAAGTAGACAATTTTTTAAAAAATGAACCATCAGTCCAGAATGTTATAGAAATTAACTTATCAAAGTATAGGTAATTGAAATTGTTCCATAATAAACAAACTAATTAGAATTTATTTTTATACATCTTAATCGCGTATAGTAAATTATTTCTCTCGAAAAATTTAGAAACGATATTATTTTTTTATCTTTTCGTTACAGTTTCGCATTACCTCGTTGGTGATTTCATATCAAATCGCCTAAAATTTTTGAAAATCTTCAAGTCGTTGTCTACGATTTTGTTGAAAAATGGATACATCGTTATTTTAAAATGCCAAACTTTAAATTTTTCGATGTTTTTTTATTTATTTTGTTTAGATTAATTGTTATTATTGCTACAAAAATTTCGCGGTATTCAATTTTTTTCTCAGGTTTCGTGACATTTACTACATCATACTGACGAAGACGATCATAAATAAGATGATGTCATTAATATGGAAATTTAAATTTGTTATGTCCAGAGATGTTTCATAGTAGCAAGGAATGAGTCATTAGATTAATAGTCTAAACCACGAAGGTTTCGCTACATTTGAAAAAGTGTATAAATTTTAAAAATATAAAAACACTGCCAATTAATGTCGTTACGAACAGCGAAATTTTTGAAGAAATATATATTTTTTAAAGGATTGATTAAATTGAAATTTGAAAAGTAGATTTAGTAAATTTAAATATTTGTTTGTGAAAATGCGCCTCTTTAACATTTAAACAAGAGTTATTGTTTTTTAATCGATATAATGGTCAGATTGCTTTTGCAGTTATTTCCATAGTATTCATTTGTGAATAAACAAGATTGATTCTACATAGTTTTACGACCTATAATTTCTACATATTTATATTATACGAAATTAAAGTTGAAAAAAATGTAAAAAATTGATATAAAGATACTAATTCAATATCTTTCTCAATTTTCTTATAAAATTAATTTAATATCAGATTATACTTTGTACAAAAAATTAATAGTGGCAGAATAATAATATTACCTATTAAATATTTATATGTATATTTCCCAAATTATTGTTAAGAGATTGTCCTCGTTGTTATTTTGAATTTGCTTTCTTTTTACGAAACTCCTTAACTTTAAAAGTAAGTAGGGATATATTTCTCAATGCCATATCATTTATGATAGAATTTATGGCACGGAAACTTTCATATATCCTATTTATATTGACAACTTTTTCTCGTAAATATAAATGTTTACGTACCACACATGAAGGGTGTCCCAAAAGGAATAGTCGTAAATTTAACGGCTTGTTAATTATTATTTTCCGAGTCAAAAATGTCGAAAACTTACGCTAGATTCTCAACTGTTACTGAGCTATAGATTTATTTTCATAAATAATCATGTTATAGTCTGGGACACTCCGAAAAGACGGTTACTTAGCGTGTTCGTCCGAGTTAAAACAAATGCTATCACATGTAATTAGTCGGAGAACTTACGAAAATAAATAATATTAATTTTTTTTCTTAAAAACGATTAGGTATAAACTTTAGAAAGCCGATCTTGCTCTAACTCACGCGTTACTTACAATTAGTTTGCGTAAAGGAATTCTTGATCTTTCGGACCGTCTCCCCGGGACTGTCCCAGACTATAGCTTGGAAATCGGACACATAATAAATGAACACAGAATAAACAAATGTTGTATATAGTGTTTAAACAAACGTTTTTTCGTCGAACATGGAATTTTTCGAAAAATAATTTCCACTAGAATTACAGGCATTTTTTTAAAATCAAATTTTGGAGTCGATACATAATTCGCAAACATACATTTTTTACTTTAATCGGAAAAAAATATATTAAATTAGTAACGCTAATAAGTAATAAGTAAATTTTCAATAGCAAATCTTACAATTTAATGTTTTTAAATTATATATTTTTTTTCAGAACATGTATAAATGTTCAACAACATATTATAATAATGTTGTATAATAAACTTCACCTTTTTAATTTGTTTTAATGACATACTTTATAACAATATTTAATTGAATTGTTAATTTGGCATAAATCACATGGTTTTTTAGATGCATTCCAGTACTTTGGTAGCAAATGCAAGAAATCCATAATGACCAGTTTGACATTAACTTTGGATAATGTAGATGTGAGTGAAAATACTGAACAAATTAGTAAACTCTTCCCTAAATGTCGACCTCGCAGTGATATCAACCTGAACCCTATTATTTCTTTAGGAAGAGAGGATGATCACATTGACAATTCTCTGTCTACTGTAATGAATATCGACAAAGATAATGACAGGTATTTATTAAAGAATGCTACCTATAATAATATTTGTTTAATCTGTTTTATTTAAAACATATATTATTATTTACTTTTTAAATTAATTAGAAATAAAATAAATTAAATTAAATTTAAATAAATTTAAATAAAATTTAATCAAATCATTAAGAAATCAAAATATTTAATAAAATATGTACAACTCATTTCAATAACTACATACACATCTTCAATTATCTTTATACATATTTTTGTTCTAAACAATTTAAGGGTGCTCGAGCCGCTCGCTATTTGACGAAACTTGCGTAGGAAACAGAGACAACAGTTAATTTTCAAATAATTTTAAGAAGAGCAGGTAAACTTGCATAGCATAAAATTTATGCGTTTGTGTGTATACTAGCTTGGGTAGGTCATATATCTAATGACTTCCATAATCCTATTGTTATAGTTTGAAGCGGTAAACCCTCACTTTCTTTTGTAAGAAATTACTTTAAATTTTATCATTTTCTTCTATATGGATCCTTCGTAACTGTAGTAAAATATTAAAGATACCTATAATATGATTTTAAATATTTTAAATTTTAAAAACCTATTGTGATTAATATGTAGAATATCAAATCAAATTGATTTCTTGCTCGATCAACACTCGACCCTATCTCATATAAAAAAATATATTACGAATAAATATGTACGCTATTAACATTATATATTATAAAAATGAATTTCTTTCGTCGCGTTGCATTATACAGAGCGAGTCAAAAATATGGAATATATCAAATAAAATTGAAACAAATGAATTTTTAGTGAAAATCCTCAAACATGTCGATTTTTTTTAAGTTATGACGTCATCAGATTTTTTTTAAATGGCTCGATTTTTTACACGATTTGGATATGTCCTTCGATTGTCTAAATGACAGTATAAAAATGTTAATACCTTACATAAAAAAATTTCTAGAAATAAATTATTAAAATATCTATTAGAATGCAAAAAACAAATTGAAAATCTAATGGTTTTATTGAAAGAACAACTTCAGGTATCAAAAGTAAATATTTATTAGATTTTCAGTTTCTTTTTTGAAAAGATAGTGACCAGCATAAAGTTGGAAACAAATGATAAACTTTTTTATTTGAAATTTCTCAGAAAATTTTATTCTTCGTAAAAATCTTTGCATAATTCCAAATTCAAAATACGCATGTTAAAATTTGAATACGTATTCGAGGGACATTTAAAAATATGAAATCGTCGCAAGAGTAAAGTACCCTTATTTTTAAAAATACCAAAAAATTGTAATAAAGTGCCAAATACGAAATTATAGTTACTTTTTTCAAAAATTTTTTGCTTTTTACTTTTGTTTTTCAGTTGTATCATTTGAATATAAGTAGTTATGTACTTTGTTTTTATTAATAACTTTTGTTAAAGACGACGTGTTTCTGTTTTCTTTTTATAGAGACAAAGTTTTGAAATTTCATATGTGAACTTCTATTGACATTAGGAGTAATTCTTTCCTCTAACATTTTTAATTTTTACTCAAATAATTGATACTTTATTCTTGTACAATTTAATGTTTTATTATTTTTAAACAACCCTGTATGTTTATATCCATATTCTGACTATGGCTAAGAAATTTTCAAACTAAGCAAAACTTTTTATAAAGAATGACTTTCAATAAAAACGAGAAATAAGAAAGTTTACCAATATAGTTAGGTCAATCCGTGGACACACTGTATAGGTACCACAAAATTTTTAAAAGTAATTTTTATATATTAAACTATTTGATAAAATACTTTATAAATATGTAAAAATATTATTTTAATATGTTAGATGGGATGGATCGTGTAGTGATAGTAAAGATAATGCTAGTCAACCACATTCTACCGACGATGATGATGATTTGATTATTGAAACTGAATATATGGGTGATACATATAAACTACGAGATTCCAGGTATAATGGCATCTGTTTTAAATATTTTGATTTAATTATGTTTTTAATTATTATTATACAGAATAATTGAAATTGCGGGCGGTCGAGAGCTATATTCCCAAAGTAGAAGTAAAGCAGTTAGAAAATCACGTTCTCTGGGTGCAACTGAAGAACCCGACAAAAGAAAAACGCAGAAGTCACCAATCAAACAAGGAGTGTGGGAGTTACGAGGAAGAAGTAACGAATTAAAGAAATTAAAAAATTGGCAAGATTTTACAGAGACTGTTTTCTCTTCAGAAATTAGCTCGGTTAGACATCAAGACTCTGATCAAAAATCCAATAAACAAGATAATGAAAATGTTGTAAGTCCCACTTCTAGTATGGCTCATGGTGAAATAGTAATTTTTGATGATATCGGTGATGAATGGCAAGAGGATGGTAGGATAGACGAGGAACATTTAGAAGAAACATTAAAAAATTCTTCTGATATCTTTACTGCTGATCATATTGAATCAGATCTTGTTGCAAAAGTAATTGGTAATTTGCCGATTGCAGTATATGAGGGATCGCCTCGGAGATATGGTCCTCGTCAGATAGAGAATAGTACTCATCCGCAACTTCCAAGTGCACAAAGTTTACTGGCGTCGCCTAGCGTTTATCCTCCACGCCCTGGTTTTCCACAACGAATTGTCTGTACTTCAAATGAAACAGAATTAAGTCCTATTATCAACACAAATCATTTCACAGTAAGTAATATTAAGGCTTAAAAATTTGGAAATATACGTAGTGTCCCAAAAATGTTAATAAACTTAATGGTGATGTATTAGCATGTTTATTTATTTATAAAACACGCGTAATTGCCCTAAGTCTAACAATTATATTTTTTTTAGTAAAAGCAAACATTTTTCTTATTTTAGAAAACTAAATCCATATCTCCTTCTGCTATTACACCATCTACTACAACAGCCACTTTTGATTATTTATACGAATTCTCTGAAACTAGGAAAGTATTAGAAGAATTTTTTAAGTGTCCTCCGTCTGAAGAAGATAATCCTTTACAATCAGAATTTCACGATTTAGATTATGAATTACGTTTACAAAGCACCGATTCGGGAAACTCGTATGTTGGACAAAGATTAGCTAAAGGTCGTGCAGAACAACACGATTTTACTATTAGGATTGATTCTCCAAAGAAAAATTCCAATAATTCAAATACAATAGGACTTCAGGTTAAAAATTTATTATTAAATGAATCAAAAACGTTTATAACTATTTTATAGGATCATGAAATAACAGAACACGAAAATAATTTTCTAGATTTATCCATAGGTACTGGATCAAGCGGCGATCTTGGTGAAACAGAGGTAGGCTTACAAGTAGGTCAGAGTCGTAATTTTACTCTCTCCCCAGAAACAACTGATTGCGACTCTAATTGCGGAGACTTGGATAGCGAGGTATCATTAATGCTGATAGAAAATGAACTTGTTCCTACTGTGGGAATTCTCGGTAAGATTATTGTATATCTTAGTATACAAAATATAACATTTGCAGCTGTTAATTAGGAACAGGTGGTGATATAGGTATTACTAGTGATTCTTCAAGGTTGTGTTCAAGCATGCCAGTATTAGAAGATGGATTATCTTCTGGACATGCTAGTGACACAGATAATAATAATCCTACAGTACTTATGAAACGTCAAGTTATTGATGCCGAAAGGGAACTTAGTCAAAATATTGATAAAAATATGCAAGGCCTAACAAAGCCAGTAGAAAATGGAATATCTCCTACAAGATCTATTGTGGATATTATAAATACATGTGGAGGTTATGAAGATGTTCTTACACAAGTTGTTCCTTTAGGTATGGCTGAATTTTTCAAATTAATATAAATTGATGATTATTTAGTTAGTAAGTTTCCTATTTTTAATATTTTGACCAAAGGAAAAGTTACTATTTAATATTTTAACATATATTTTAATTTTTTATTGGAGTCTTCTTCAGCGATAACACAAGAAACTAATATATTAATGACAGTATTGAAATATTTAATAATTCTTATTATTTTAACAAACAACTCAATTACAATAGATGGCGCTGTAACAATACAATTGTGGAAAGAAATGTTTTTAACAACAGTGGAGGACACATTGAACATTTGTAATGTTGTTCAAGCAATTTGTATTGCTGTTGCGTCATCTACTAGAATGCGCTACAGAGCTCTCTAGCTAGCGGAACTTTCATTTTAACAATCCTGTACATATTAGGTGGTGCACAAATTATTTGTCGTAATATATAAAATAATTCATATTAAATTGGGATATCAAATATGTTTTGTGAATTACTCGTGTTTTGAATAACTACCTATAAATGTAGATACCTATATTTAACACTGTAGTGCTGCAGTAAATGTCTTTGAAACAGCAAAATGTAGAAGAAGGAGGTATTATGAACAAAATATTTGAAAAATATCAATTTCTATATAATGAAATATATTAAATTATATTGTGTTGTATATTGTTAGCAGAAAAAACGCCACCGCCTCCAGCACCTGTACCTCATAGGTATCCTCCTAGTGAAAAACCTGATGATGTCGAAGCAGCTATCAAAGATATACGTTTAACATTACAACGAACAAAAACATTACCATTTACTTGTCATCCAGAAGAAGAATGTGAAACTAATACTGTTAGTCCAGTATGGGTTCCGAGGTATTTATTTCCTATCAAAATCATTTTTAATATTAGATATTTATTTTATGTATAGACAAAGGGGACTTTCTGCAACTAGTGGTGATTCAGATAGAAAATTACAGAGTGGTGAAGAAGGAGGTGATGAAGGTAAACTTTTAAGAACCATTTATTAAATAGTTTATCATTTATTTACTATTTAAAGATGAAGCTGATACAGACTTAGAAACGGACAGATTATTAGGTCAACAACGTACAGATGACCAGGGTTTCTATGATGATAAAGTAAGTAAATTTTGTAAGTGTATTAAAAATTTATGGGATTTTACGTTTGTGGAATTTGCTTTAAGTCAAGTTCAAGTTTCTTTAATTACTACATTCATTGGTAGGGTTGGAGAAAACCTAAAAGTCGGACTATAATGCCTCCACATAGTTTATCAACTCCTAAACATATGTTAACCCTTGATGAAGGAACCATGCCTTTAGTTCTTTCTGAACCTCTTACTTCTCGTCCTTCCTCACCTGCTGCTGAATCTGACAAAAGCCAATCACCACAAAGCCAAAAAGGATCTACATCATCGCTAAAACCTAAGAAGGTGCGAAACTGTACTATAAATTACTATTTTTAAAGTTTGCTTTTAAAAGTAGATTAAGTGTTTTTCCCCGATACTGTACTCATGCTTTAATATTTTACATTAATTCTTGATGGCAGTTGTAGAATTGTTTTTTAACAACTTAAATTTTTCTTGAAAATACATCATAAATTAAAAGGTAATTTAAAAAAATATATATGGTAAATCCGTATTATTAATGGTATGTGATGGTAAAATTTCAAATTAGATTTGTAATAACTAAAAATTGAAATCTTTTATAGTTTTAAACGAATTAAGACATTTTTTTTATATATTTATTTATACACAACTATCTCTAATTTTATTTTTATGTGATGAATGTATTCCCAAAAATCCATATTAAAAAGTACAGCACATTTCAAAATTATAATCAAATGAATTTTTTTAATTACACTAAATTCAAATTTTGTAAAACTTGAATTGAATGTACCTACTTATTTTTATTGACAATAACAGTTCATAATTAATTAACGGGAATCGATATTTATTTTGTGAAGATTTCTTTTTTTTATATCGTCCCTAAGACTAATAACTGTGTTAAAGAATTTTGGTAAAAAATTATTTTTTACTGATTTAGAACTAACTTACAATAATTTTTTAAAGCCTTTTAAATCTATAGGAACATCTTCAATTTTTTAGTTAACTATTTAATTTCTTAATTGTACTAATATTAATTTGATTTTAGGATAAAGAGGCAAAAAAGAAAGGACGCAATAAAGAAGGTAAGTTAATTAAAGTTATTTTTATACTAACAATGTTTAATAACACTGTTGGATTTGCTAACCTTACCGGCTTTTAATTTATGGTAAGTATGAGTCAGTGTAGCTTTAAGTAGTGCTAAATCTTTGCACTTTTAATCCATCGTTTCTGCTTAAATTTGCTAATATTAAATATTAATTTTTACACATTAAAGTGTAGTACAATTATATAATGCTCTTAAGCCTGTATGACACAATACTAAATTTTATATAAAATTTTGTACAAAATGCATTGTCACCAATGTTACCATTCAATAAATACGAATATTAATATTATGATATTTTCAATTTATAACATTGTAATATTGTATTATGTACAAAATTTTGTAATAAATTTAAGATCGTGTCATACAGGCTATTTATATCTCAGTTGCTTTGATATAATTGCAGCATGATAAACAAATATCTAAAATATTCAATTTTTACCAAGTCGGATTTCAAGTTGTTTAATTTATTGTATAGAAATGTTCAATTAACATTTATTGACAGGTAAAATTGGATTAATTAAAAAGAACATTTAACATTATTTGGTTGTAATGGTAATGTCATAAATTATTCAACAATATTAAAATTAAGTGGAATATTTTTAAAAATATTTTTTTTTTGAATAAGAGGAAACATGAAATGATAATTTGGAAGAATTAAAACAATAAAATGAATGCAACAAATAAGTGCGCATGCTGAAAGGTTCTGTTTAAACTAATTGAGATTTCTTTTTTAAGTATTTTACAATATATAATAATCATTGTTACAGTTATGCTTGAACGGTCAGTGTTAATAGAAGGTGTCTTATTTCGTGCAAGATATTTGGGATCTACACAATTGGTTTGCGAAGGTCAACCAACTAAAACAACAAGAATGATGCAGGCCGAAGAAGCAGTTTCACGAATAAAGGTAATGTAGTATGCTTTTAATTTTAGGAAATAACATTCTTCTATTTTCTCATAAGATATAGTAGATCACTATTATCCACTTTTTGTATTGCATTATCCTGTAATATGTTTACCTGTTGTATATTTATGCCTTCTATGCATGGTTACTAAATATTTATTAACCGTATTAGTTATATATGAATGTACACTTGTTTAAACAAAGTAGCATGAAAGCATGTACATGACGAAGCACAGGAAAAACTAACATTCATTTTTCATATAGAGTGTATGATAGTAGCCAGTAATCATTGTTAACAAATTAAAAAATTAAGTATAAGAAGTATATATAAATGTATTTACAACATAAATAGTTTGTTTGGAAGCAGGTTGATTTGATTGATGTGAGACACTTCCCCATTCTCAACTGATGCAGTGCTGTGGCACGCTTCATGTTTGGTTGGTTGCCTGCTCCATGTTTGACCCTTGGACATATTTTGTCGCACACCCTTTCATTCATCTATGCTTTAGATGTTTTCTCAATCAACTATTATAGAAAACTTTTGCACTTAAGTAAGCTGATAATAAACATAATTGTAGCGCATTCTCCTTAATATTATATTTACGCTTTTTATTTCTCAGTTTCTATGTTTCTATATCGCAAGCAATGGAATTCAATATGTGTAAAATGTAACCAGTTTCAGTTATGGTACTTCAAATTATATACTTATTCCCCACAATTTGTGATATATAGTAACTTGGACAATATGAATAGTTTAATTAAAAATGATCAAAAATATCATTTAATACGTCAAAAATAACTATTATACGAATTAGGCTTGTATTTTATTGTTTATTTATTAAAATATAAATTATTTAAAGAATTTTTAATAATGCCACATATTAAATCATAATAAATGTATATCTTTTAATAATTAAAAAAAAAGCAATTTGTTAATATTTTAAATCGATAATTTTACAGATTACAAAAATATGTTTCCGTTCATAAAAATGTAAAAACGCAACTTAAGTGCATACTAACTGCTTTAATCAGCAAATGAGTGGCAAAGAAGTATTATTAAGTACCTTAGTACTTCATAGCCACACTATGAATATAGTTGTTACTTGGAATATTTATGAAAATATAATTCTATTAAATTAGTATTGGTAAATTCTTATTTTTGTAATGAATTAAACTTATTATTATTTTGTTTTTATATCAATTATACTTTAATCCATTATGAGCTGGAAAATAAAGTTTTATTATTATTTTATTTTACAAACATTAACTGAAAAGTTAACGATCACTTTAGTAGAACAAGTGCCATAAATGAAAACTATTGTATTGTATATTTTATTATATGGAGGAAAATATTAATAAATTGGGTAGTTTTTTAATGTATTTTTTGCACCACTACGATAAAGTAACAGAGTTGGAAATTTGAAAAGTATAGAAATATTTGATGTATTTAAAAAGAAAGAAATTTAAAACTTTATAACATTTCCGACTTTATTTTAAATATTAATATTTATTTTTGGTCATTTTTAAATTCTTTAATAACACTTTTTAGAAATTTGAAGTTATAAATAGATATTTTTTCTTAAAAAAATTAAAAGCTCACTTATTCTGGGGAATGGGTGTAATTGGCAGTATTTGTTTCCTACACATTTTATTTAGTATTCATTATTACAAGTCATAATTCTGCAATTTTCTTAACATTCAAAAAGCATGTAACGCTCCTAATTTTGAATTTTAAAATGTGTATATCGGGAATAAATCTGAATTACTATGAAAGGGGTGGATGGTCGATAAGATAGGGCAATTTGCAGGAGGCATCCAACCAAATGTTAGAAAGTTACAGTCAGCACTTTGGCCCGGGCAACCCAGGCAGTGCTATCTTTGACGATGAAACGTCAGTAGAACCAGAACCTGACACTGTTTGCAAGCTAGCCACACCGGCTGTACAGGGTGAGCTTTTCAATAATGCTCTCTTATATGAACAGTAATTCAACTTGAGGAAATTTTCATTATATTGTTTCATCTTTGTAATGAATTGATGTATGTGGTAAAACTGCAATGTTGAAAGGCAGTTCTGTGAAGGGTCTCACATACAAGACACATATCCCTTTCCATTCGCCATGGGAACAACCGGCACTGTTTTCCGTCTACAATTCTTGGGTTCTGTCGAAGTGGATGAAGAAGCAGGTCGTAAACGTCGCAAACGTCTGAAGAAAAATATGGTCGAAGTGGCCGTTACAAAAATTAAGGTCTGTTCGTTTTTTACTTGTTTATTTATGAGTTTGTGGGAATTGTAATGACATCACTGCTCCAACATACTATTTATGTTTATAAACATCATTACCTATTAACTATTACTAATGCACTAACATTTTAATCTTTTTATGTATGTCTGCTATGTTGGCTGCATCCTACAGGCATTGGTGAGTACCCCTTAACACCATTCCTAATCCTTTCATAAATTATTCATGTTGTTTCAGGCACCAGATGGAGAAACTCAACCAAGCACTGAAGTAGATTTATTTATTTCTACAGAAAAAATTATGGTTTTAAATACAGATTTAAAAGAAATAATGATGGATCACGCTCTTCGAACTATTTCCTACATAGCTGATATTGGTGATTTAGTTGTACTTATGGCTCGAAGGCGATTTGTTCCTCACGAAATGGAAGATCCTCCTAAAATTAATCGTACTCCTAAAATGATTTGTCACGTTTTCGAAAGCGAAGAAGCACAATTTATCGCCCAATCTATCGGTCAAGCATTTCAAGTTGCTTACATGGAATTCTTAAAAGCCAATGGTATAGAAGATCATAGTTTTGTTAAAGAAATGGATTATCAAGAAGTTCTTAATTCGCAAGAGATTTTTGGTGATGAATTACAAATGTTTGCTAAAAAGGAAATGCAAAAGGAAGTAAGTTGTTATTTAATTTTTCAACATAATAACTTGTGCCTAGTAGCTTGATATTTATAATTATTTTATTTAAATTATAGAGTATTAAATATCGATATTATTGATTATTACAGCTCAAGACCTAAATGGTCTGTTCAAGCTGTATTTATTTATTATTATTATTGATTGTTAATAGGTGGTGGTACCTAAAGCAAAAGGAGAAATTCTAGGAGTGGTAATTGTGGAATCAGGATGGGGTTCTATGTTACCTACAGTTGTTATTGCAAATTTAGCACCATCTGGTGCAGCAGCGCGCTGTGGACAACTTAACATAGGAGATCAAATTATTGCTATTAATGGAGTAAGTCTTGTAGGACTACCATTATCAACATGCCAGAATTATATCAAAAATTCCAAGAATCAAACGGTTGTAAAATTAACTGTAGTACCTTGTGCACCTGTTGTCGAAGTGAAAATTAAAAGACCCGATACTAAATATCAACTTGGTTTTAGCGTACAAAATGGTGTGGTATGTATAGCTCTTTAAATTTGTAACTCTACTAATCTAATTTGAAATTTAGATTTGTAGTTTACTTAGAGGAGGCATAGCAGAAAGAGGTGGAGTTCGAGTAGGTCATCGAATTATCGAAATAAATAATCAAAGTGTGGTAGCAGTACCGCATGAAAAAATTGTTAATTTACTTGCTACATCTGTAGGAGAGGTAAAATTAATGTCGCTCTTGTTTTTGTTTTCACATGATGATCATTTTCAGATATTAATGAAAACCATGCCAACATCTATGTTTCGTTTGCTAACAGGTCAAGAAAATCCTGTTTATATATAATTAAATTCTTCAATGGACTGAAAGTGCCTAATTGTAGTTAATATTGACCTTTCAAAGGAAATTATAAATCAAGTTTGATTGGTCGTGCTTCTGTTGTAGATCTATATATTTTTTATTGTAAATGTTTCGAAGAAAAGACAATACAAATGGAGGCAGTGCTTTACCATAATTACGCTTTCATATTAGACCATATCTTTTCATTGCATACCATCTTTATGACTATTAAAAGCATAAACCAAAGACTGGTTGGATAAGCAAAACTATTTCTAAATATGTACTTTCCAGTATCACCTTTCTTTGAATTCCCAATAATATTAATAGTGAAATGCTTTATTTATCCAACCTTTAAATACTGCTGGCTCAATAATCAGTGTGGTATTATATCTAGTCAGCTGCTCTTAGACAATTAAATTGTGTATTTGTATAATTTATTATGATTGTAGATCCTCTCAAAAATTTGAGATAAATGTTAAATTTATAAGTTGGTGCTTAGTAGAGAAGATCTATTATCAATTGTGAAAGCATCATACAATCCATGTTTGTATTTAACGAGAAAAAATGGAATGAAAGATTTACAAATTGCAGCTATTAATTACATTTTGAACAATATAAATCTTACATTCCATTATTTATTTTGTACAATTTTTTTATTTAATTATAGTATTTATATGACTATAAACGACTCATTTTCTAAATTGCTTTACTCGTATATTTCAACACTGTATATTTCACGTTGACGGCCTTACTCTTTTAAAACTCGGCACCTAACCATATCAAGTTTACATCATGTTATGCCCATTTATATGGTAAGCTGCAACACATGAATGAACATGATGTTACATTTCCTTCATCTATATAGTATAAACCTATGTGTGAAAACTGTGTACAAACTGTAACTTATAATACAGCATCCTGCTAAATCTGTTTTTTCTTGATCAGTTTATTACCTCAAAGTACTTTAACACTAGATTTATAGAACCTGTCAATTTAATGGACTTCAAATTTCATACTTATTGTTCATAAATTGTTTCAAATTTATATTGACTTTTAGTAATTTATTAGCATGAATATTTTGTACTCTATTCATTTTCCACTAGCCACCCTATTATCAAATATTCGTATGTGGAATACAGATTTTTC
The DNA here is from genome assembly GCA_036326145.1 of Rhagophthalmus giganteus. Taxonomy (NCBI): domain Eukaryota; kingdom Metazoa; phylum Arthropoda; class Insecta; order Coleoptera; family Rhagophthalmidae; genus Rhagophthalmus; species Rhagophthalmus giganteus. The sequence goes on from JARFJA010000013.1 coordinate 3,707,216, forward strand.
TGAAGACCCGTCAATATGATGGATAATTTTGTCCATAAATCTAGTGTTAAATAAATTAAATATTAAATATAGTACCTACGAAACTGGATTATTCTACTCCAACTAATCTATAACAAAATAATGTATAGGTGTATTTGAAAGTTATTGACAGTAAATGAAATTTTAAAAATCTAACTTAAATCAAAACCATATTCCATATATTTGAATGCACAATTATAATTATATACAATTGAAATTTTAATGGATTCATCCTTTTTAGAATTTTTACAGCTAACTTGTGGCTATTATTTATCAACTACAACTTTGAACTGTTTGACTACATCATAAATAATGTAGGTAATCCCCTTCTAATGACATTCTATTATCTGAGTGAAAAGATTTTTGAGCATTTTACGTTGACAAAATTATTTATAAACAATATTTTATTAAAAAATTAAGAATAATTGAATTTTTTTTTCATTTAAAAAGTTCTTTGATTACTGTAATTACTAGGGAAACATTTAATTCTTAAGTATTTATACAGAGCTTACGTCGCTCTACAATATGTTTAACTTATTATAATTTTATAGCTATTCCTCATCTAATAGTTTTAAAATGTGCATGAGTGCGCTCAACTATAACAGTAAACTTTTAACCGCATTGTATTCTTTTGTTCAACAGAGATTGATATACATATTTAAAAACAGAGCAGTCCTTACATATATATATATATTCAAAATCATTCTTACTACCAAATACTACATCAACTACTAATTACCTACAGTAATTTTTAAAAGGATATATTCAATAACGATTAAAAAACAAGTTTTATCACATTTAACAAACCATCGATAATAATTAGAAAAATATATTCCTATGGTAAGTAAAATGTTGAAATTTAAAATTTAGAATGCAAAAAGGAGTTTTCGTCAAAGTTTGTTTTGATCATGTACTTATGTCAAGTTTAGAGTTACGTTTCTATTATTAGACTGAGGTTTTCGTATTATGTTTAGTTGTGTTTGATGAGCTAAACATAAAACAAAATAAAGGTAAAACATATTGAGGTTCAAATTTTGTTATTCTTGTTATTTGTCCAGCCACATTTGTCTATAAATCAATGTTTTAAAATATTAATTATATTAAACTATTTCTTTTAAAATCAAAAGAGGCATGAAGAAAACTTAAGCATTAAAAAAAACATCCAAATAATATACTGAAGTAAACAAAAGAAAATGTTTTCCATATTTGGAATAACATTTATTAAGAAGGTATGGAAGACAGCTTCACTTGGTTCCTTTCTGATGAACATTCTCAACTTGATAATTTAATATGGGAAATAAAACTTATATTAAAATTTTACTACAGAAATGTTAATTTCTTTAAAATAAATTAAATATTTACTGTGAACAAATCAATAATAAAGGAAATAAGTTCACATAAATTTAAATTTTCCAAAATCTATTTATAAAATTATCGATGCAAGTATAATTATACAATTTCATTTTAATATATAAAAGCTCTAATGATAAATTTAAATACTTGGTAAATACAATATCATAAAAATTTTAAAATAACTAGAAATTTGCTTATCAAGGTTAATAAAAGATGGAATAATAATGAATATACATACAATCTTACTAAATTCTTTACAATTGTATATATTATATATAACTATGGAAGTATAATTTATATTAAATTTAAATATACTTATGTATAATACAGTTAGATTCATAGAACTATTATAAATCATTAGCAAATAGGAAATACGAATGCAATAAAAATGGTATATAGGCAAATAGATATTTATAGAAATTGAACAATGTAACTTTTGAGTGCAAGTTAAACTATTTAAATCCAATCACATCAGATGATGAGGGGGCCATATCTCATATTTTATAAGCGATTGTCTCGAAGTTATAGAAAAGATTTGAAATAATTGACGTTTAACAACAATATATATATATATATATATATATATATATATATATATATATATATATAAATTTAAATTGCTCGAATAAAATTATTTTGATAAGCTAAAATAAAATGATAAAATTATTTAATATGATAAGAGAACAAATCAAGTTCAATATAATTTAATTGAATTAAAACGGTAAATCAAATATTATTTTTAAAGTACAATTTAAAAATAATATTAAATCTTCCAACAGAATAGTATGTTTCATCATGAAAAATTGTGAAATATGAATATTAAAGAACCATGTGAAAAAATAATAGTAGAATCATATCAAAAATACTTTGAATTCTATCCAATATTTTCAGAGATTAAGCAGACATAACTACAAATACACTATAGTCTCGATTCACCGAACTTGATAGGATAAATTTAGATAATCCAGATAATTTTTAGTAAATTTACAAAGTTATTTTACAATAACACAGTTCTAAATATTGTCTAGTGCAATTTACATTTAGTACTATACAATAACGTTCAATACTCAATGTGAAAACTAAAAAAAAAATTAGAGAAATTATACTTACGACTATTGAACGATTGAAACCATTTAGTGTTTCAAGACTGTAACAAGTGTTTAAATTATGCAACAACTCTACCAAAAGCCATCATGGAAAACTTAAAACGAAGCCAGAAATGTTAGCGAGACACAAAAGTCATAGATCTACCTATTTTGTAGTATTAATTATTGATAATTTTGAATTTATTTTTTGTCGAGGATAAACTCAGATAAATTTGGATAAACGGGACTCTAGTGTAATATTAAATAATTAAATTTAAATCTGGAAAAGTTACGTTATTATAGAATTGAAGAAATAATTATAGCATAATATTAATTATAACTTAATTCGTCAACTTCAATATGGTTACAAAAACACCATTAAAATTAGAAAAAATTTTAAAACTTTGTAAAATTAGTTCATTTTTAAATCTAAAAATGTGACAATTCCCATGGTAACCCTCGAATTTGGTACACCCTGTGTATAATGAATATTAAGATTCTTCACCATTTTTTAAAAATGTGTATAGGACTTTTTACCTATAAAAAAGCTTTGTAATCTAACAATTTATTTATAAAAAGCCTTACATACCTTTATTTACAGCATACTATATCAACAGCTAGTTCAGCAGAATGCCGTATCAGTGTCTCAACTGCTAATTGTAAGATATAAGCTTACATCGACAATAAAAGTACTAAACTTATGTAGTGACTTTCATGCAATGGATAAATTCTAAATTTTCATATTTACATTTCAAAGTCACTAAAATAAGAAAATAATAATTTAGTTTTTAATGTTTGAACAGTATCTTACACTTCTAATTTTAAAAGACTGCATAATTGTGACTAATCGACATATCAAAACTGAAACTTTACATGTACATAAACTGTTTCTGTTTCATTACTTAATGTACATAAAAATAACTAAACGTATGTTTAAAAATTAAATAACTTTTTCAACTAACTTATTTAAATAAATAGTAAATTATAAGTGAAAATCAAACCATACCAAAGAAATGTAAAATTATGAAATTTTGTTGAATACATGTTATAAATAACATAATACAATTTAAATTTTAAACAATTATTTGTCTTACGATGCATAAAATTTAGTTATCCATTGCATATCTACGTGTCCATTCTTTGGCATTACGGATGGCTTCTGCTTCATTTACTTTCCATAATTCTGCTACGTCGTTCGCCAATGGATCATCGGGATTTGGTGCACTTAGTAATGCTTGAATTGATAGTAATACAGTACGGATTTGCAAAGCGGGGCTCCATTTATCTTTCAAAATATCTAAACAAATTCTACCCAATCTATCGATATTTGGGTGATATATCTTAGTTATAAACCGAACTTTCGGCGCCGACATAGGGTAATCTTCAGGAAGAAATAATTCTAATTTAAATAGACCTCCTTCGAAGGGCGAATCCTCGGGCCCCGTTACTATAACATGAAAATATCGAGCATTGCTATCGTCTGGTACTGCACTTATTCCTGGTACTGGTTCCTGTAATAAACGTTGAGTTTCCTTGATTATTCTGCGTGGTAGGGCTGCCATTTTTCAATATGATGTTGCCCTTTATTGACAGAATAATACCGACTGCACTACGAAATAAATTTAAAATTATAAATTTTTAAATCAATACGATAAGAACTTCATGCCATACTTGAAACGTAAGAACAAATCGACGTACTTTATAAATTACACCGAAAGAAAATTGCCAACAATTTGCCGTAGTTTGGCTACTCGCATTTGATTACGCATCTATTCGATTACACATGCGCAAACGTGTTATTTTGTACAAAATAAAATCTTTCAGGGCCGGACTTTCCTTCCAAAATTGTAAATATTTTACAATAACCCAATAAAAGTCAAATATAACCAATTTAACGGCTCTTTCGCATTACATATCGAAATACGAGAAATAAATGTAAATAGTCTAATCACAAACAAATATTCGGACCCGCATATTATTGGTTATGAATTCATTTTTAATCATTATAACGCGATATCAATCAATAATCAATTATAATTAACAATAACAAATACTTTTTGAATACACTTAAAATCAGATTAAAATTACTTTAGATAACGCTTTAAAATCCAAAATAATATATATTTCGTCATCTTAAAATTATACAAGGTAGCTACAATCAAATACACTTTTAGATATTAGTGAAAGTGTAGCGATTAAAATTTATGTCATTAAAGAACTTTTTCCGGAATTAACATTATAGAAAGTTGTACTATAAATTGGTAATACCTGTATATAAAAAAAGCATTTATCGTGGCTAAATTGTTAGACATATAAATTAATATACAGAATACGCGCTAAACGTTTCGCCCGAATTTATTTTTCTTCGACCACTAGGAGAAAAAAAATACAATTTGATATAAAGGGGTACCGTATATATGCGAATTAAATAAACAATATTAATTATCTTCTAAAACTTTTTTCGAGAAGTGATGACCAATCTATACAGCGTTCGACAGAAAGTTGGATTCATATGAGAAAAATGTTTGTACAGATAGATATGGTACTAAATGTTCTAGAAAATGTTATTCTTAATAAGTTACTACATCTTTTATACCTTTTAGGTATACAAAGGTAAAGTGAAAACTGGGAAATCAATTCTCAAGAGTTAGGAAGAGATGAATGAAATCTAACAGATACACAATAAATATTTGTCTATTTTACGTTCATTTATTTGATTTCCATAAGCTAACGTTATTATTTATGAAAATAAATGAATTGATTCGCAATGCCGTAACTAGGGCGTGGTAAAAGAGGCGCTGGCCACCGACGCAACTAGAATTGAGGGGGCACAAGTTAGACAGTTGCCACAGGCGCTTCATACCCTTGTTACGGCGTTATTGATTAATAACTCAATAATAATTGTGAATCGAGTAAAATATTATTGACATTTTTAACTCAAAAAAACATAATTAACAAACCCTAAAATGATTATACTTTTTGGGACTCTTTGTATATACCGAGAATACTATTTGAAAATATTATGTTTATCGGAATACCTAGTATATTTTTAAAATTAGAGAACTTTTAACTAAAGAAAAAAATCTATACGAACACTGAAGATTCAAAATGAGACATATACAGTTACGTTAAAAACAAATGCAAAATAATCTTAACTCGAGGTTTGCTTGTTTAATTGTTCGCCAACTGTCGCGTGCAAATTATGTACATATGTTATTTTGAACATTTCATTTGTTGCACTTTTTTATATTCGACCTCGGACATTAAAAACTAAATTTTAAATTCCTTGGAATGCCACCATTTTGTCTGCCGATTATGTAGAGTTCTGTCAGCTGCTACATGCTTAGAAGAGCACTAAACTCTTATGGCCAGAGATGGCGATATTTTATAAATCAATTTGAAATGTGCGACTCTTTTAAATCGTCATAATAATTATAGTACTTTCACTATTAATAAATTACTTACGTTACTATGTACCAGACTTTCAATGAATATTTATTATATTACTGTAACTTTCTAATATTAAACTGTAGATATTTTGACAATATTTATTGAATGTATTTCAATGTCTGTGCTCATCGATGTAATTTAGTAATTAGTGTAATTAATTAAATTATTATTCTTGCATAAAATAGTTACTCAAGTACAATAACGTGTACAATATAGGTGCCTAATAAATACGACATAAACTGTATTTAATTTGTCTCGCAAAAAATATATAGGTACATTAAGTTAAGTTTTCAAAAAAATAATCGAAATTATCGTAGTTGAAAAATATTGTAATTGTACAATAATGATAAACAATGCAAATATTAAATAATTATTATTTTGTTATTAATTTAAATTTGTGGAATTTGTTATAATTACACATATTCTCACTATTTAGATTTATATGTTTTATAACGAATTTTATAATAAATAAACGGAAATACGATAATCTTTACATATTATTATGATTAATTCGATTAAAAACGTGACGTCATAAAGTCGATGGGGATGCCGTCATTTTACTGGTACTAGCTGATGACGTCAGTCGAGTATGACCGACTGGTGTCAAAGCTACGTTCGGAAAAAGGTTGAGGTCGGGTTGGCCAGTTTTGTCCTATTCGTATCGTTTGTAGACGTGTTTTTAAGAGTTATTTTTCGTGACTTCAGGGGTTTATAAGTTTACCCTCTTTTCAATGTGTATGGCTCTTGTGGTGAGTAGAATTTTATTTATAATAATTAAAACTATTTCATCAAGGTTACCATATCCTCCGATAAAGCGATTAGACGTGAATATATAACTTTCACACATTTCAGGGTCTACTTTCTTGCTCGCAAATTTAAGGTGCTCATAAATAGACTAAATTAACCTTACAATCGTATAATTAGATTTTTTGAAATTCCGCCCAAGAACTATGTGTTGAAATTTATTTAAATTTGCGAACGTATTATCTACCAAACTGTCTTTACATCTTTGCACGTTTATTTCTAGATGCTATTAAACAATGAGGGTGCCTATTGAATGATCTTTTTCTCTTAAATTTTAGTAATTCACTTTGTTGAACATTACGAAATATTGCATTATAACAACGTTTGATTTTTATTAAATAGCTTACGTAACGTATATTAAATATTTTATATGTATTTATCACATTTATAATAATAATGGAATCTAGATATTAGAAATACTTACAACTGACCGCATTGACTAAAAATAAAATATAGCCCGGATTTATATATTTATATAAATAGGCGTAGAAATTGTTTTTTTTTAATAAAAATTTTAATTGATGCCTCCGCTTTACCGTCTCAAATTCCACTTAACGCATTTTTTTATTTATAATATAATACCTTTTTAACACGTTAAGTGTAACTGATGCATAACATTGTTGGGCAAGTTCGATTTTGTTGGGCGCGGGCAATGACCTCGGAAGTTATAGTACACCCGCACCCTGTCTACTATACATTATTCAAGGCCACTAACCAATAATAAAATTATTTTTCTCCGCGAATTTTTATTTTTATAATGTATTATGTAGGTACGTGTTTTTCAAATACATTAGGTAGGTGCTGTAAATTATTACTTTTATCAACATAAATAAATATTGGTCAATGCATTGTCAATCGATTATGGGGTAAAACATCGTATTATGTATGTACCAATTTGTAGCCTTTTATGCTAAGTAATTCTATTAACGTCCAAGGCTTTTCTCGATGAGTTTTAGTCCTCGTTTCAGAATCTAAAAGTTATAAGAGGATCGTACAATTCGTGTCACTATGGAAATGACCTATCAACCATTTTCATGTTAAATTGAGAATATATTAGTTATAAATATTTAGTTATCGTCGAAAGGTGTATTATTCTAATTTGTTCAGTTTCAAAACTCTGGTGCATTTAGATGATCGACAGATCATTTTCTATATGGCACGAGCTGTAGTTTAGGAGTCATTTTCTGTGTATAATCGATTCCAAATACGGGGCGTATCATGCTTGCGCCCTCTATACATTCAAGGCTTCAACAAGGAAATATCCCTTTGTCGGCATAGACCAGTTGCTATTTTTATACTCAAAAGTAGGCCACACGATGGGAAATAAGGTCATAATGAATATTCAAAAATTATATATCGATAATATTCATGAACTAGTTTTGTGATATAGGTACAGGTTAATTAACAATTTGCCCTCGTTTTTGCGAACGTTTAATTTACTTATGTAGGTACATACTTATTGTAGAAATTTTATATTGCCAACTAGTACCTACTAATGTATGTATTGCAGGTAATGCTATCATTCTGTGATTACAATTACACATTTAATAATCCCACTAACGATGGTGGGCTTATTTAAAAAAAAACAATGTGTTCATACACCTAACACGCCTATATTTGATATTGATATTGTTTAGTGAACGTTTTATCGATATAATAAAACATGTTTATGTTCCGCAATATTTTGCAATAATACACCTTTCTCTTACAATTAGGGACTTGTGCTGTCGTTTGGCTGTCCGCAATAGAGTGGTTTTACTGTATTACTTATAAGTATGCTAATTTAAATTGAATTAATTCGTATTTTTCATTTTAGTACTATTTTTTATAATTGAATTTTATTTTTTAAAGTTAAACGGGATCTACTAAACAAAAACCTTAAAATCTTGAAATAGTATAAATTATTATCTACTAATAAAAAGGCAATTGATAACATTTTTCAGTACATTAAACAGCCGTGAATCGATCAATTCCGATTTGGCGGGATTTCAAATATTGAAGCTTCAATTTATAATTTATTAAAAAGTATGCAAAAATGTCATGTTTCTTAACAGAAATGGTTTGATAATACATTATTCTAATAACATATATGCTTTTTACAGTATTTTGAATTCACGTAAAGGGAAACATTTGATAATTAAAACAAGTGTCTATGATTAAAAAAAAACTCTACATCGATGTCCTTGAAAAAAATAACACCCTTAAATATTCATAATTTCCATTGATAACCAAAATTAGAACAAAATTGTATGTATAGTTTCCAAGAAACTAGCTAAAAATATGTATTTTTCACTGTTTTTTTGTAAATTACTCAGATACGACATACAATTTTGTTCAAAACCTTGCCATTATGTTACACTCACTCACATTAGCTACTGTGAATTTTTTAAGAATTTTTGAATGTACAGTTTTTGTTTCGGTTAGTTCAGTTTTACCTTAAAAAACTACATAATGTACTAATATTACATTTCTAAAAGAAATATTTATAATTAGGATGTAAAACATTTGTATGTTCAGCAGATCATTTAGAACAGACAATTGTTTTATTTTCTTTTTATTTGTCTTACAAAGTTATTCAATTTCAAAGACATACATATGTATTGGAATTGTTTGTATAGGTACCTAATGCATTTATATCGATGGCGTTTTGGCAGAACATCGTAAGCGCCACTTTTTTTCGAAAATGAATTGTTCCGATTATCGTATGCATTTAAGGCAGACATAATTTGGTAACAATATTTCGATTTTTTTCTACACGTTTTGCCAAAATGCCATCGTTATGATTTTAGTTGTTGTGGAAACAAGTGTAGGTACTAAACGGTGCAACAAACAACCTCATAATTGTCAAAATTGCAGTGTTGATATTTATTAAGTAAAATATTTACGCAATATACGCGATTTTCTTCTAAGAGAAATTACAGGTGACCTCCAAGGAGTCCCGACTTAAACCCCTTTGATTTTTTTCTTGTAGGGTCATTTAAAAGAATTAATCCGTACGAATTAATTTAATAAAACAAATGCGCGGGAGACTCTTCAAGTCTACAGATTGAATTCAAAATGATTCGAACATAATGTAAAGAGTTTATTGTCTTTTAATTCGAAGCTGTAACGCTTGTATTCAACATTTTGAGCATTTTCTTTAAATTTGTTTGCGGTTGTTTCTTTTAGTAAATCATACCTTTTCTGTGGAAAATGCGCAGGTTTTTCCTCACACAATGTGTATGTATTTAAGCTTGAATATCTTTGTAGGAATGTTAAATAAAAAAAAAATTATAACACTTTTGTTTCGAATGTGCTGAATATATCTACAATTTTTTTACATCTAATTATAAATCAGCCTGTATAGGTAGGTTTAAGGTACTTACATAAAAATATAATAATTTTGAGTAGATATAAAAATCTGAAAATCCTGCATTTAATTTCTCGTTATTGTTTGTAAAGTTGGGGTTTTGCTTTATTTATATTTTAACAATCAATTATCTGATATTGTATCAGCAAATTTGTGCAAAGGCCAGTGGTTTTCCGATGCTAAAGTGAAGAGCGTAAACGAACTACGGTCCGAGAGATTAGATTCAAAGGGAATTAAGGGCCGGAAGTTTATGATTAACTTTATTTACACCAGTTGCCAATAAAGTTCTTTAAAAAATCAATAAACCGATACCTACATAGAATTATTTTTAAACCACACCTCATTGACTTCAAAGCTAACTTCCACTAGTTGCTGAATGAAATTAAATGTCAATTAATTATTTATTTCATTAAATTTACTACGTTTTCTTCTTTAATAAAAATTTTTCTAATTCAAATAATTCCGATTTTGTGTCAACTAATTGGGATTACCTATCATTTGAATGCCGTCGTGTAATAATCATAGCTGTACACAATTCTAATTGAGAAGAGCTGAAAATACTGAATACTCTCTTGAGCCACGGTTTCCAAACTGGGTTTCGCAAAAAATCTCAAAAGTAATAAGGGCCTTTACTCACTGTGACACTGTGGCTAACACGCGTGTCGACCACTTTTAGCAATACATTCATTTAAATGGAAGCTTACGCACGGTGACACTTTTTGTGGCGCGGTGGCGTGGAGTGGTCGGCGTTTTCGAGAACCATGGGGTTATTCACATTACGATGACAGTGGCAATCACGTTTAGCAGTACATTGGTTTAAATGAGAACGTACTAACAGGGTCACTTTCTGTGGTCGACGGAACCACAATGGCGGAAAGCGGACGGCTCCTGCTAGAACTCGGGCCACGATGTTTATTTATTCAATTCGAGCAAAATATTATAATATATGATCGTTACTCACCGAGACACGTCAGAAAGCGTCATTCGAATACAATATTAGCGATTGTAGGCACATACACTTCGTCCAAACCTATATACAATCCACGTCATCAATAAAAGGTTACTAGATGATGACGTTTCCACACAGTGTTGTCACCTCGTACCTCGTATTTTGACAGTTCTAATAAATTGTAGTCTTTCTTTATATCATCTAATGTGTACGCAAGTAAATCATCTATAGAATATGTCAATTTCCAAACTTTAAACCGAATTTCAAATAAACAATCTAGTAACTTTTTGTTGATGACGTAAATTGCTTATAGGTTTGGATAGGCTATATGTAAGTACCTACGTAGCGGTGGCAAAATGAATGCATTGAATACGGAAGATTTTATCAATACAATTGAAGAGAAACCAGCGATCTGGAATATTGTCTATTTACTTTAATGTTACACTCACATTAACTTAGCAATAAATCGTAAGACTAAAAAGATCAACTTACATCTACTAAACCCCACAAAAACTAATGTCGAAAACGCTTACTGTAGTTTTGGCAGTAAGTTCCGAAATTTTCCTTATTTATGAGTATTATTAGGTAGGTAATCAGGAAACTAACCGCATCGTATCTTTACCCTCACTCAGTTGCCTTATTTTCATTTTGTTAGCAAAATAACTACAATTGCATGAAAGTATTAAATTTAGTAAAAAAAAGGGAAATTTAGAACACGGACTATTAAAAGAATGCCACGAAGAAACTGGAATTATTAGAATTTTTTTTAAGTAAAGAGGGCAAAATAAAAAGTTAATCGAGGAACTTGGATATTAAACATTTTTCGACGTACAATTCATACACATACGACGCCCCAAATAAATTAAATTTGTTTTTAATTCAACATTAATAAGATATTAAATATATAGTTTAAAAAAAATTTATATATTATTGTATCTATAATACTTATTGAAAATAAAATAAATCACTCTTGTTAATATAAACTAGAAGTAAACTAACCACAATAAATTTTAATAACTGACTCGATTATTCCAAATTTTAGTAAGTTTCAAATATTGTCTCGTTATCAGTCTATATTGTTGCGACCAGTTAAAAATTTGCATTCCGTTTTTTATACGTAAACGAATGCATTGAAAAGGTAAAATATCTCAAAATAAGAGAAATGAAAAAAATATATAAAAAACATAAAAAATTAAAATCCTGAAGTCTATTTTTTAATACTCACGTAAAATGCAAACTAACACTGCTGCCGCTGCGACTGTCACTAGTCTGTAACAGACTATCAGAAAAAAAGTAGAAACTTCTAAATTTTTCTTTCTATTTCCTACCTTTTTCTCGTCATCATTTTCCCTCTTTGGCCAATTTCCAGTGTAAATTTTTCCGTTGACTGTGAACTTGCACCATTATGTACCTATACCTAAGCTTCATATTTCACTGCATTTCACCAACCACTGTGATCGCTAAAACTCGCGTAAGATAAAATTTTAATCGTCGAATGTTTGAGAGGAGCCCTAACCAAAACCCTAACTGAATTCCTATCCAAGAGCCTAACCAAACTCGATTTTTCATAGAATTTGTGTTAGAGCTTAAAGATCCATATATTTGCACTTTATAAAAACATGGAGAGTTAGTCGACAAAGAAAGATCCTACTTTTCCTCGTCGTATTAATCCTTTTAGAGAACACAACACTCGCGCATTCACACGCAAAAGGCCTTATAAACCGAATGAGCACTCCTCGCACACACGAATAATACGACGCCGTAATTTAAAATTCGAACTACTGAAACAAGCACTACCGCTCTGTACCACTAACACGAATGATCTGAAATGGTTATGCCGGAATTCTATATATAAATGCATTCGAGTTTATATGTGGGTACTAGGAAATCCCGTTTTTACTTTAAAAACATTCATTTCTTTGTTTTCATTTCTGAAATTGCTTCACGAAAGCACGTGGTATTACGTTTGTGATGCGGTTATAAAATCACTTTTAATTCGTCAAAGGATGTTATGGACTTCTGAAAATATTGAAAAAAATGTACATCGTCTTGTCGGAAGTGACGGTACAAACATTGCGTACAACTCTTTCTCTCCCCTTTCGCTTACTATAGAGTGCACCTACAATTTTGGCTGCTTCCTTCTTTTACGTCATAATTTTCGTGTAACTAGCAACATTAAGGCGTCTTAGGATGGTTCGCTTTAAGGTTTAAATTCGTTTGTTTTACGGAACTTTCGCTAAAGATTACAGTCAAAAAAATAATTTTGGAAATTTGATCGTTGTACTACTGTATTATTTTAAGTTATAAAATTTGATGTATGCATCGATTGTGTAGAAAAAATGTTTATTTTCATGTAATTATTCAGTACAATTTTAACTATATTCCAAATAAAAGGCATTTTAAACCTGAAATTTAACCAGAAATACAGATTTATCGGAGCATTTCATTGTAACTGACAAAAAACTAGTACGAATGATTGGTTGTTATCGGTGGTTCATTCGACGAATTTAAAAACACAAGTGGTCGCCACGCGTGTTCACCACTAGTGTCCCAATGAGAATGAGCTCTAAAAAATGACGAGCGTTGTAGCGTTGAAGGTTTCTGATAGTTAGTAAAAATTATGGATAGAGTTAGGGTTCCGCAGAAAAAGAATAATTTCCGAAGGAGTCCATGATCAAAAAAGTTTAGGAACCGTTTTTCTGGATTATTTCTCGCAAATTGGCTTCATTTGAGAGTAAAGCGGTGTTTACATTAGCGTAGGGCCACGGCTGTGGCGGAGATAGTCAGACGTATGTATTTATATTACTCCTTGGGTCTACTGGGTTTATTGCTAAGTTGACAGCATTTTTAAAATTTTCAGTGTGTTTTGCAAAAATAAGACCACTTGCACTATTACCGTGCAACGCATCGTTTTCGAAATAAACAACAAAATTCGATTTCTTACCCATTTAAGTGTGCGTCAATGGAAAAATGTATTTCACAATACCGTTTCCGAACTTTTGAAAGCAATAATAAACATCAGGATAAGAAAAAAGCTCATACGGAGTTAAGTTCGAAAACGCTTCGTTTCCGAGATACGGGGGTGTTATAAAGTTTTTAAGGGTGTCCGTAAATTTTAACACGCTATATCTGAGAAACGAAGCATTTTAGTTAAAATTGCCTTTTTTATTTTGGTGCTTATTACACACTTTTCAAAGTTTGGAAACACTCCTTCTTTTATCGTTGGATTTTCCCATAGCAGAAATTATTTAAAAATATCACCAAACACACTAAACTAATACAATATTTCGTTGACAAACGTCGAATTAAAATGAGCTTGAAAATAGATCGTGTTTGATACAAATATAACATAAGGATGAGAAAGTAATCTTTCTCTATTTACTGCAAACAGATGTTTTTATGGTCTTAGTTTGTTGCTCTTGAAACCCAATGCTACCGTGCAATTTTTTTTGTTACGTCCCTTACTTACGTAGCCTAATATTTTCATCTTATTTAGAAAAAAAAAATGCTCTAAGCTTTTTTTCCACGATAGTATCCCGGTATACCATTTCGATTTTTTCCACCGGAAAAATCGATTTGTATTTCTGCGAAACGTATCTTCTTATAGCTACGCTACGACACAAAATATGTTCTCTTGTAAAATTTACTTTTTGTGGGTTCCGCCCTTTTGGCAAAACACCATCGAATTATCACGTCTTCTCAACTTCCAGGGTTATCCGTATTAAAATAAATATCACAGTTAAATAAATAAAGTAATTATAATACAATCGTATTGAGCTATAAACCTAACGTGATGTAGTCTAATAAATAAACTAATTATTACTCACTTTTAAAATCTTGTACGTAAGTCTAAATTCTCGTTATATACTTAACGTTGCCAAATACTCACGAGTGACAAAATATTTCCCAATTTTATTAATCTTCTGTGATAATATGACAACAACATACATTTTCATATGACGTTTACCACATACTAGAGTTAAAACGGAGAGTAATTATTTTATTTTGTATACCTATAACAGTGTCGGCAAGCTTTTATATTTCTCACAACGATTTAAAAATGTTTCGAAATCCGTAAATATATATTTACAAATAAGTATCTAATAATTTATTAACACGTTGACGGACAGTAGGAACAAGCGAAGTTCGAAAATTGACACTATATGTTTTTGTGATTTTTAGAATGTTAGAAGTATAGTTTTACTCTTTCTGCTTAAATAAACTTAATTTTGATTAATTTAGTACCTTTAATTAGGTTGCGGCTATAACCGTCATGGCGCCAGCGGACTCTATACACTAAGTGATAGGACGATGGCGGCTATAACAGCAAAAATTTAAAAACGTAAATGACAGGTTTAATGGTTCAAACAAGCAATTTTTGTATGCAACAAAGTATTTTTGGGAGTTTTACACGAAATGTTAGTTCTTAATCAAACAAAAATAAATAAATGACAAAAAAATTTATTATAATTTTATAATTATATTATATTATAATATATTTATATATTATTATAATATTATAATATTATAATATATTATTATAATATGTTATTAATTATTATAATTATATTATAATTAATTATTATAATATATGTTATTATAATATATTTTTATATACATTATTTTCGGTATGCCATGTTTCAAAGCATGGTGCAGGACACAGTGCAGGTTTTGACATGCAATTCTTGCAGCAATATGATGTTTCCTTCCTTATTCCCTGTTTATAACATTGTTTACAACGCTGAAAATATGTTTTTCGCTGATAATTTTCAGGAGGTGAAATTTTCTCAGGAAAATGCTGTGTTCCATTGTTGTTGATTTCATTGGTTTGGATTTGTGCACGTTTAAATTGAACCAAAGTTCTTCCATCCCGTTTAGGAGAGATACCAGTTAGAGATCGTATGATTGCTTCCCTGTACTCTATATACTTCATTTGAGAACCTGTCTTTTCTTTAAAGATGTAGAAAGAATTCCATACTGCTACATCCAGTAGATGAAAGATTACCTTTTTATACCATCTAATTGTCTTCCGTGGACAGGAATAATAGGACATCATCTGATCTGCTCTGTCTACACCTGACATATTCTGATTATAATTCACTATTTCAATTGGTTTTCTCTTTTCCTGTTGTCGCCGGTTAGCTGTGTTTATCATGCTTGGGTGGTAAGCTGTTGTTAGACATAGCACATCCCGTTTATCTTTCCATTTGGACACATAAGTCTGATTTTGGCGTCGCCATACATGTTCTCCTTTTCTAAGCTTACGACGTGTTATTTCTTGTGGCAGACCCTTCCTATTTACACGAAGAGTTCCTGTCACATGTGTCTTTTGCTAAGTAATTTGTTAGACAATGGTAGACTGTTGTAATAATTATCCATGAACAAATGATGGCCTTTGTTTAAGTATGACTGCATCAATCGCATCACAAGACTTTCAATAGTTGTCATGTTTTCATCGTTTTCTCGATGGCCTTTGTATACTTCTATATTCAAAACGTAACCTTGGGCTGAACAAAGTTCATAGAATTTAATTCCGTATTTTGCCTTTTTGCCTTTCATGTACGTGCGAAAATAAAGCCTTCCTCGAAATAATAACAACGATTCATCTAATGATAATGCTTCATTTGGTGCATATGCATTCGCAAACTTTTGTATGAGCAAATCAAGAAATATTTTTATTTTCCTCAAAGGGTCGTTTGAATTTTCTTCCTCAACACAAAAACACCTCAATATTTGCTCAAACCTCCTTCCAGACATTTGTGACGGAAATGCTGGGTGGTAATGTAATGCATCAATGGAAAAGAGTTTTCTAATGCTGGAGAATTTTAGCTGGGACTGAAGCAAACACAAACCTAAAAACTTTCTCATTTCGATCATATCAGTATTTTTGAAATTTGCCTTTCTACTATGCCTTGTATGTGGCCGTGCTTGATTGCAAAGTTTTATGCCGTAATCATTCGTAGATTTTATAATCATTTCCATTACTTGGTCATCCCATATTTTTCAAAACCTGAATTGGAGAAACATTTTCTTCTATATCCAAAAGAATCCCAGCGGCATCTGCATCAAAAGAAAAGTTTCTTATAGATGTTGTATTGGTATGCCATGTCTCATCATTTTCTGGTTCTTCTGGTGCTTCATATTCCTCATCTGTAGTTGATTCATCATCTTCACTATCCGAATTGTTATTTTCAGCACTGTCAGCATCAGATTCAGACTCACTGTTGCTTGATCCACTATTCATTTCCTCAACAATCTTCAGCAGCCTAGCCTGATCTTTTTCCCAACTGTCCATTTTCTGTAAATATTGAATAAAACATTTTATTTTGTATTATTATTTATTGTATATTATATATATAATATATATTTATCATTTACATTATCATTATTTATTTATATTTCAAATGTAAAACTCAAAAAAAAAAAGTAAACAGTATAACCTATAGTATCGTTAACCTAACCTAAAATGCTAAATTTTGTTTTTTTATTTCTGTTTAAAGTATAAAATGAATAATAAACAAATACATACCAGTATAGTTATATAAATAATAATAAATATCGTTAAACGTATCAATAAGAACTATAAATTCAATAGAAAACACGATCGCACTACTCCCTTCACAACCACGTGCATACTGAATCTGCAACTCGTATAACAGGTGAAATATGAACTTCAACCTAAAAAGATGTTTTCAAAACACGACACTATGCTTCTACGTATACGCCAGTAAGTGCACATTTGTGCTGCTATAGCCGTAGTGTCTAAAAACGACCGTTTCGTTTTGGACGGCTATAGCAGTCATGCCACATTGTGAACTTCGCTTTGACGGCTATAGCCGCAATTGTCCGTCAACGTGTTAAAAAACGATTAATGTAACTGTTACCGGTACATGCGCGCTTTGAGCGCTGTACTGATTAGGATCGATGAACAATACCTATTGGCGGTTGCTTGAAAATGATGAAGATTTTATAATTTTAGCCACCTTTCTTTGAAGAGAATTTTATATCACACAACACGAGAAAGAAACAAATCAATTAATTCGGTACTAGTGATTAAACTGTAGTAAAAATAATGAAAAATTAACGAAAAATGATTAAAGTAATTCGATCTTTTAGATCCTTAGCTCTTTTAATTTGTTCGAGTTTCAATCTACCTCGTTATCGGCTAATTTTAAGTTAACAAACTTGTCAATGTAGTTATTAAGAATGTTATATAATTGACATTTCAATATGCCGCGTTTCTTTATATATTCTCCAGAGAAAAATAACATCGATTAAAACGAAATAAGGTGCGAAATTCTTCAAAGTTTTCAAAAATTACAAAATTTAAACGTCATAGTAGTCATACTGCATATCGAATTAAAGTTCATTAAAAACAGAAAATAATGACATTGAATTTAGCTTTCTAGGTCGAATAGTATTTGATTCGTAGCTTTTTAAAGAGTTGAAGATGTCAAATGTGTGTGATTTTGCTTCTTTTAAAATCAATAGATCAAAAACAACGAGCCAAAAATCTGGAATTTTGGGTTTTTCGTCCTCTTGATATTATGTACAATGAATAAATAAGAATCTTACAATTCTGAAATCTTAAGGTCCAAACATAGTTTTTTTATTAGTTGATTTGACATGGTATGACCCCGTATGTACGACTAGAAGTAATATCGGTATTTATAAATGATAGATATTTAGGATCAGATATCAGGAAAACTACTTTGTTTGATAAATAAAATTAATTGTTTTACAAATTAATGTGTACTTATTATTGAGAGTTATAAATCAATACATCATATGTTTATATTATTATGGTCAATGAACAGTAAATATAGGTATTAATGATAATTCAATATATTATCTAACGTTATTATTTGCAGTTGGTTCTATAAATATGGCAATAATAATATAATGTACCTACGTACATGTGTAGTCTATCACAATATAATAACACTAGTATCGCTTTCTAGTAAGTACTAACTCGATTAGCTAGCTACGTAAAAGGTTATAAAGATGGAGTATTATATTTTTTACAAAGAGCAGCAATTGTTGTATAATTTAAAGATGCAAAAAAATATATATTATATTTACTATTAATTCGTAAGCATCTGTAAAGGCATAAAAAAAGTTGTTCACATCATCGAGTTTTATCACCCATATACCGTGGGTTCAAAGTTAGCCTTATTTAATCGTTTTTTTCAATAATTTTACCCCTATAACATTTCTTTATCAAATTGCTGTAATTGTGTTTTTCATTTCTTATTATAAGAAAACTTTTCCAGGTAGTTTCGTTAAAAACGATCGTGTTGTTCTATATAAAACAATGACATAGTCACTTGTCAGTTCCATTTTGCGCACCTTAAACGGCCGTATCAGCAAATAAAAAAAAACACGCGTCGCTTAGTTTTTGATCTATACTGAAACATATTGTACGTTGGGGGCGCTTGTGCAACGAAGGGTTGCGCGTTTACATACGAAAAACGGTTTCGCCAAGAGACAATGTTTTATTGTGTCAAGTTTTTACAACACAAACTTGTTTATCCAAAATTAATAATAATAATTGTTTTTTGTTGCTCCCGCAACGGGCAACGCTTTTTGCCCAGCCGACCTTAAAAACTAAACACATATCTGAAAATAAACAAAATCGAAGATAGTTTCCTTGTTAGTTGTTTAACCACAAACTATCGGTAGAGATATTACTTATATATTAAATAGGATATTCACAAACATCCATGGTTTCAGCGGGATTCGAATCCGCATAAAAAACTTAGGTACACCTGGGTGCAGATAAAAGTAAACGAGTCTTGCCATGATTTTTGCGATATTTACACTGTTTAAACTAGACTTAGGACCAGTATTATAAAGTATAACCGACGATTAACGTCGAACTAATTTGAGATGAAGTAAAAATTAAGCTGTCAAATATGACAACCTCTTGATTACCTTTATAAAAAGTAAGCTACACATAAACTTTTTGTCATACCAATGTTTAATAATAACTAGCAAGAAACTAAAATATCAGATTTACGTCAGGACGTTTCAACCGTTTACTTTTATCCATACCCAACTCTACCTGTATTATGAGGTACTTGTTGACGTTACTATGTAATAACAATCAGCAGTATTTGAAATATGAAATACCTACGAAGAAAATAAGAAGTACCTTAATAAGAGTTGTTGTTTGATATATAAATTCAAGTCTTTCGGCCATATTTACAGGATGTAGATATCACAAACATCAGATAACAATCAGCAGTATTTAAAATATGAAATCCCTACAAAGAAAATAAGAAATACCTTAATTAATTATGAGTTGTTGTTTGATATAAATTCCAGCCTTTCGGCCATATTTACAGGATGTAGATATCACGTAGGTATTGTTAGTTTTGCTTTCAGAGAGTGCAGTTGATTAAAAGTTCGCTCCGTAAGGAAAGGTAGGTATATATATATACTGTATAAAATAAACATTTAACATATATATTTTTTAAAACGAATATTTCGACAAATTATAAAAAGTTCATGTAATTTAAATTTTATTTGTTTTTATGTTTAACGTTTTTACGTTTTATTATCGATCAATATATGCGATTGTGTTTTTGTCTAATAATTTTTATTATTAAGATATTTTATTATGTATTATGTTTGCCGAACGAAACTTGTTTGTCGCTATATACATTTTTTATTTAAAATTAATTTTCTTTCAAACTGGTGTTATCAAACTGATGTAGTTAATATATTTTAGCGAATTTTAATAGAAAATAAAGCTATTGCAGCCTGTTTGATGACGGTACCCAGACGTGTCCTTTTGGATTTTTTCCGATTTCGACTCCTACATCACGAAAATATAGGTCGTTCATTTTGGGTCGGTCATATATATATTATAATCAATTTTTTGTGAACACGATTCCGGTCGCAATTTTGATCGTAGGAGGCTGAAATTTGGACAACATATTGTCTTTACGAAAACGAAGGACGAGTTCGTTAACCAGGCAAATCGATTGACCCGTTTCAAAATGGCGGCCGTTCAAAAATTAAAAAAAATCTAATCTTCATTATTAATCATCGGATCGGCAATGTGAAATATATTTTGGAATCGGCATAAAATTCTCTACCGATAATGTCTCTTTATAATTTTCGAGATAATCGAAAATAAATGATATATTTTTTTAAATTCCTATAAATTTCTCTCGCAAATATTAATTTTCAAAAAAATTATTTCTTTTAAGAAAAATTAAAAAGAAGAGTTTTTGAGATGTGACGTGAAAATTCGATACCGAGACTTGCGCGGCCGACTTTTTTTTTAAAGAAAATGTTTGCGGTTAATATTGGGGGTTATAATGCGTAATAAAATGATTTAACTACTTTTGATCATGTAGTTATAGTTTGTCTTGGTAGGCCGGCAGTACACTCGCCGAGGGGACGCGAGACCGAAGTAAGGCAAGACATTTGACGAGGCTAGGCAGTGCGAGGATATCTAGTTCAGTCTCGCCTAGTCTCGGCCAACTTCCAACTGTAATGCAAATCATTCTTCTGTGAGGCATTTGAAAATTTTAAAGTCGACCATTTTGAAAATTACCCGATAGATTTTTTAAAATTTATATTTTTAAAATCGCCTGAAAATATGCTAAAACATTTTCATTAATTTCCTTTAGTTTCTCTAGATTATTTAATAATCGCCTTCACACAATAAGCGATTTTCGGTAGGTAATTGGATTTTACATTATTTATTACAAAAATGTTCTTCTTGAAACACAATATCAGGGACCGCGGTGGCCTATTTTTATATTATTTGTAGTGAAAAAATCATGAAATAGATTATTAACAATTGTCATCCTACAATTACTCAGTTTATAGTTGTAGAAGTCAATAAATTTGGGGAATTTCACTTACATTATAATATAAAGAAATTAATTTCTATAGGAACCCATTGACGTCCCATTATGAAATTTGGCACACAAATATTCAGTAAATGTCGTGTACCAAAAACCGCGCAATCGAGGCGAGAGGAGGTAAGCTAGGCGACGAGAGTGTACTGGCGGCACTCGCCAGCTCTCGTGGTGATTGAGAGCGAACGAGGCGAGAGGAGGCAGTGCGAGGCGATGCGAGGTGACCTAGTGCACTCTCGCATTGGCCCGTTCTCGTTGCCCCTCGGCGAGAGTGTACTGCCGGCATTACATTCATATTATGATTATACTACTTGTATTACCTATGCTTGTAGTTAGTTTGTTTATAGCACGATAGTCACGTTATATTTACAATAGAGAGTTTTTGCACGATTACGGTAACGTTACCGTAATAGTTTACGGTATTTTGTTTGAAATGCGCAGGCGCAATCCCGTTATTGGATACGGTAGCACGCTATCGTGAGGTGAATAGGGAGTTTTTGCACATTTACGCTAAATGTCCCGCTAACGCTAAAGTCATGTGATTAAATACCGTATTGACAATTCCGTAAAGATTCCAATGTATAGTTTTTGCACGACCGTTGCGTTAACGTCAGAATTTAGGTTTGACGTTTTGCACACAAATATAACCTTAAAATATAAGATACCATCAACCGGGGTTACTTGATTACGACTTTGAGATAATTTTCTACTTTATCTTCGAAAGAATATTATTATTGTCAATAAAAAAATGTTATACTAAGTCAAATGGGGCGTAGAATCCACTTATGCGAATACATTTTTTAATTTTCAACAAGAAAATGTTAAACGTATGAAATATGATTGTTTCAAGTAACGCCGCAGTTGAGGTCACTTGAAACAGTCTATTTAAAGGCACACAAATATCAAATTAAGTTTATTGCGGGGTTTCTTGGAACAAAAGTAACATTTTTAAAAATTTGTGGTTTTTAAAAATTCACTAAATCTTCTTTTGGATATCTTGATTTCTATTTTCCTTAGCACAGTATTAAATGCTATTTCACTAATATCTTCAATTTGCGGAAAGACGAAAATATTTTCAGCTTTCGATGATTTTCGCATGAAACTACAAGCAATCTCATCGCCGTCTATAGATGTAATTTTTCCAACATATTCTTTAATATTTCCTTTCAGTGTTTCAAATTTTGCTAGAATTAAATTCTACACATTTACATATACATATATATATATATATATATATATATATATACATATATACATATATATATACATACACATATACATTTCTATGTTCTAGCGCACCTTGTGAATTATTTTCAAAATCTTCTTCGGAAGTCAAAGTTTTGTAATTTTTATTTTCTGCATCATCTCCTAATAATTTAGATTCCAAGTTGGATGTTGATTGTTCTGAAGAGGTGAAAATCTTCAAAGGGGTTCACCCCCACAATTTCCCGCAGAAGCATTATTTCATCCATAATATAGAAACGAAGCCGTGACTTTCCGGGCGTCGCCATCGGAAGGCCGGCTACTTCCAATCTAACTTTTAACTACACTTGAATAGTTTTAGAGGTTATCATTTTACTATGTCAAACACAATTTTACTGACGTCTTTCGTAGGGGCGCCACCACAACTATAATGCAAGTGCCAATGCCAAATTGCAAAAATACCTACATTTTAGTTCCCGTAAATCGCCCTTATTCACCTCACGATACCGTGCTACCATATCCAATAACGGGATTGCGCATGCGCATTTCAAACAAAATACCGCAAACTATTACGGTAATGTTACCGTAATCGTGCAAAAGCTCTCTAATAACGGGCGGTTTACGGGAACTAAAATGTAGGTATTTTTGCAATTCGGCATTGCACTTGCATTATAGTTGTGGTGGCGCCCCTACGAAAGACGTCAGTAAAATTGTGTTTTACATAGTAAAATGATAACCTCTAAAACTATTCAAGTGTAGTTAAAAGTTAGATTGGAAGTAGCCGGCCTTCCGATGGCGACGCCCGGAAAGTCACGGCTTCGTTTCTCTATTATGGATGATATAATGCTTCTGCGGGAAATTGTGGGGGTGAACCCCTTTGAAGATTTTCACCTCTTCAGAACAATCAACATCCAACTTGGAATCTGAATTATTAGGAGATGATGCAGAAAATAAAAATTACAAAACTTTGACTTCCGATGATTTTGAAAATAATTCACAAGGTGCGCTAGAACATAGAAATGTATATGTGTATGTATATATGTATATGTAAATGTGTAGAATTTAATTCTAGTAAAACTTGAAACACTGAAAGGAAATATTAAAGAATATGTTGGAAAAATTACATCTATAGACGTCGATGAGATTGCTTGTAGCTTCATGCGAAAATCATCGAAAGCTGAAAATATTTTCGTCTTGCCGCAAATTGAAGATATTAGTGAAATAGAATTTAATACTGTGCTAAGGAAAATAGAAATCAAAATATCCAAAAGAAGATTTAGTTTTTAATAATTTCATTTTATTTATTAATCATGTTTCTGTTTATCTTTGTATATTTTATACCTATATTGTGAATTTTTAAAAACCACAATTTTTTAAAAATGTTACTTTTGTTCCAAGAAACCCCGCAATAAACTTAATTTGATATTTGTGTGCCTTTAAATAGCCTGTTTCAAGTGACCTCAACCGCGGCGTTACTTGAAACAATCATATTTTATATGTTTAACATTTTCAAGTTGAAAATTAAAAAATGTATTCGCATAAGTGGATTCTACGCCCCATTTGACTTAGTATAACATTTTTTTTATTGACAATAATAATATTCTTTTGAAGATAAAGTAGAAAATGATCTCAAAGTCGTAATCAAGTAACCCCGGTTGACGGTATCTTATATTTTAATGTTATATTTGTGTGCAAAACGTCAAACCTAAATTCTGACGTTAACGCAACGGTCGTGCAAAAACTATACATTGAAATCTTTAAGGAATTGTCAATACGATATTCAATCACATGACTTTAGCGTTAGCGGGACATTTAGCGTAAATGTGCAAAAACTCCCTAATATGTTTTTGTTTTTATCGTTTTAATTGTAAACAGATTAACACGGAAGATTGTATCGTCATCGTCAATTTGATTGGAAGTAATATCTCGCTGATAGGATGTTCTTAAACACTTAAATTTATAAACAATCAACAATTCACGAATAAACAAACATAGGCATTATTTGTGATTCAAAAAGTATAGTGTTATATGTTTTTATAAAAGAAAACATTCTAATATGTCTTATTTAAATTGTTTAAGAATAGTTATATCTTGTCCTACATATAAAATTTTATGTAACAATAGGAAGCAAAACCTGTGCATGTCGTATATCCCACCGAGCGACCGTTATGTAATTATAATTTTCTTATCAGATTAGATTATTTTAATAATGTTATCTCTCGATATGTCGGAGACTGTTTTTAAAAGCTACATATTAATTCAAATGTGAGAACTACTTAAAAATAATGTGCTCAAAACGTTTTAAAAATTGTCACATTTCTAGTGCATTTGGTTTGATGATAAATCGACATAAATCGGGTAATTATATGAACTCGTTTTGAAAAATCGCATTTTACGTACATTCAAACTGTTAAGAACTTCTTTGTTAACTTTTGTTATTTGATGAAAATTGTGGCGGATCCTGATTAAGATTTTTCCCAATTTTATAGCTTTATAAAAATTACCGAAATGTATGATAGTTATTTCACAGTGAAAATCGAATTTTGTGAAAAAGCAAGTGTAAAAGGTGAATCTCAATTTTTTTAAAGTACTGCTCCATTATGCCATGCATACGGCTCCAGCGTTTTTATATAATTGCACCGATTGATATTAATTAGGAATTTATTTAATATTGATAACGTTTTGACAGAACATCTTAAGTGCCACTTTTTTTTGAAAATGAGCTATTCTGCCCATCTTACACATCTAAAGCAAAGACATAATCTGTTAAAATCTGGTAACAACATTTCAATCTTTTTCATCAGAAAAATCGATTTGTATTGCCGTAAATATGTGGAAACCGTGCCCACAATCTTAAGTATTTTGCAGTGAATTCGGCATTCCGTGCTCGCACGTGCTGCCACCACATAGCAATGAACTGTTCAACTACGTCACACGTTGCCATATGCCCAATCGCCATCACCACAAAAAAATAAAGTGCGAAAATCATGGAAAATCAATCATATAATCAATGCTTGAGGTGTAATTACGAAACGTGGTTACGGTACGGAAGTTGCGTTTGTGGAGACGTAAAACAACAAACGTATAGCACTTACGATACTTTTCATAGTGTCTCGTTCAAGGATAGTATCTAACCTCCGTAAAATTCTGTTTTCACTCAAACTAGTGACTGCATCCTAAAATAAATACGTTATTTAATATAAACGTGCCTCGAATTACCTATATACGCGGTTTCTAGGAGGTATTTGCTTGTAGTTAAACTACAACACAAAATGTGAGCTCCTGTAAAATTGCTTTTTGTCGCCTACGACAAAACAACATTGAAATTTTACTTATATTCCATTATTTATACAATTACAATATTTGTTAGATAATTTTTTTTATACGATCGACATTTGTATACATTTACTGACATTGTTTGTAGAGATGAAACTAAATGCTTACCGCCTAATTTAATCTTTTTCAAACATATGCGACACACGAAAAACTTCACGGCGGAGCAATAAGTAAAATCAATGATTTTACTTAATGATTTATTCAATATTATTATTGCACTATGCATATCTGGAATTCTCTCATTCAAAAAACAGGTTTATTTTATTTTTGATTTGTTACTGTTCCGATCGTGAAAAATATGTAATAAGCATTATAGGTGTTGGGAGATCTAAATTTATTTCCGTCGAAATAAAAATGCGCCGGTTGACCTCGATACTGAAATACTTTAATATTATCAATAATAATTATAAACAAATGATCTATAAATTATTTCGCCCACTTCCACCATTTGACCAGAGTAAAAATTACTTTACACAATTATAATATCGACGCAGTTTTTGCAGAAGGGCGTAACTCACAAAAAGTAAATTTTACAAGAGCGCACATTTTGTGTAGTTGCTATAAGCAAATACGTTTCACGGAAATACAAATCGATTTTTTCGGTGGAAAAATCGGAATATTGTTACCAGATTTTAACAGATGATGTATTTGCCCTAGATGCATAGGATTGTCGGAATAACTCATTTTCGGAAAACGCGTGAGTTACGCGCTTCTGTCAAAACACCGTCGAATTATGAAAGTTAACAATAAATCCTATCTCTTATAAAAATTTGTCATTCTTAAGTTGAAATCATCGATAACAAGCTAAATTATACCTAAGTAATTTCTATTAATTGGATTATATGTATATCTACTTATTTCATCATATACACCAATTTAATATTGTTCGTAGTTTTAAATTATACATAAGTATAATACTTTAGTTTCAGAGCTTATAAAATAATTCAAACGGGTTTAATAATAGATATGCATATCTACTTATTATATTCCATTTACAGTCAATACTTTAAAATAGCTTTAGCGATAATAAATTTCCTTTTAGTTAAGGCGAGTGCCTATTTATTTCATAACTAGTTACCCAAATAAATTATGAAACAGCGCAGACACTTCTTTCTGTCTAAACTGTACATATCTATACAAAATAAGTACATTTCGTGATGAAATACCTGTTATAATATCAAATTATTATTTTCAACATGAACTTGCGTCCGTGTTGAAGTTAGCAGCCACTTTTTTGAATTTTTGAAAATTCCAACGCCCAATCGTTAGTAAATATTTGTAAATCAAAAACAAATGTTTGTAAATTTTATTCGAGCGAGATATTCTTTTTAAAAAACAAACGAAAACGATCTGAATCGTTAATATAGATCACTAGTAAGCATTTGTAAGTAAAAAAAAGAATCATCACATGTGGTAAGTTACAGTCAATGTGGCCACATTATATTCGTATTTCAGAATAGGAAAATAAACCACGTAAATACATACTGGTTTTTTTTCATCTGACAAAATATCTACACACCAAGACCAAATAATAAATTATTTACTAATGTTTGAGACAATTTTTATTTATTTTTGAAGAAAAAATGGCTGTTGCCACTTGCGACTTATAAACGATTGTTTTTGACTTATAAATACCTATATAAATCAAGATTATTTTCGTTTATTTTTGAAAAACGTGACTGATGGCTTCCCTTTTCGAAATGTGAATCTCAAAAACCCTTTTTATTTTTTTGAAAAAAGTATACATTTCATTGACTATTTATATGGCAAATTTCTTAATGGGACGACATTGGGTTGCTATGGAGATTATTTTTTTTATATTATAATGTACGTGAAATTCGTTAAATTTGTTGGTTTCCACGCGTTATAATATTTTTATTATTCGGGTTTTGAAATTCAAACTACAGTGGAAATCGTAAATAACGGCGGCGAAGGGACCGCGAGATTTGCGACGCTATATCCGAGCACCGATGCCGTGTTATATCTAAAAATTTGTATTTCTTCATTATATTGAAATAGCAAAACATGAACCAAGCAAATATCTTTAAAACGGAATTGTCGATTTCGCAAATAATGCGCATATTTTCGTAGATACTGAACTTTCGGTTTAGCCGGAAGTATCTGCAACTTTTTTTAAGTTAAATGGAACACCTTGTATATTTGTTCAGATTAGAATAAAACTCTTTTTTGCACATTCGTTAATATAAGGTGTTGATACCTTTATCTCTAAAAATTGTAAAGGTAAACAAGTTAATTATTAAAAGCAACTCGTGTGAAAGCAACTCATCAAAGCAAAAAACTTCAAAGCAATTTTATTTTAAATTAAATACAATATTTGATAATAAGAAAGCGGTTAAATGTGCAGATAGCCGTGAAGCAGTAGCCAAAAAAAAGAGGTTCGCACATTGCGCACATGTTAGACGTAACTCCCTAGTTTTATAGGAATAAAAACGTCAAACCCTATATTAACGAATTCGGGAAAAGGAGCTCTATTCAAAGCTACACAAATATACAGGGTGTCCAGTTTAAATTAAAAAAAGTTGGAGACACTTCCGGTTAAACCGAAAGTCTAGTTACAACGAAAATACGTTCATTAGATGCACCAAAAATTATAAACGATACGTATTCATCAAAATCGTCGTTTCCGTTTTAAAGCTATTTGTTCGGTTCTATATACTTAATCCCAACGGAAAATGTTTATTTTTCGGAAAATTCTAAGTGATTTACCTTTCCAATTTTTAGAGATAAAGGTATCAAATCCCATATTAACGAATGCGGCAAAAAGAGCTCTACAAAAAAAAATCTGTACAAAAATTTAGGGTGTCCCATTTAACTTAAAAAAGTTTAGGGTACTTCCGGCTAAACCGGAAATTCAGTGGCAATGAGAGTATACTCATGGTGTGCGCAAAATGTTATTAAATGTATGTACAAAGTTTCACCGAAATCAACATTTCCGTTTTGAAGATATTTGTTCGGTTCCATGTTTCATCTCAACCCTGTATACATGTAAACTTAATTTTGCAATAAAAACCGCATACATATGTACTAAGTAATTTAAGAATACTTTATTACAATATATAGGATATCCCGGGAAGAATCTGCTAAACTCTAGGGCGTATTTCTTAAGTAATTTTAAACAAAAAAAGTTGTATAAACGTAAGGCCGATACCGAAAAGTTATCGAGTTATGGTTTGTTAAAGAAAGGCCAAAACATTGAAAATTGTGCATCTTGGTTGCACAATATTGTAACGAGTATAGGCGTTGGAAGCAATTGCTAAATAGTGCTAATCTAATTGTCACTTTCAAGTCAACTTAACTTGCGATTTGTATTATTTTAAACATGTCATAACTCGATAACTTCAACGTGTCGAATATGATGAATTTCTGGAACGTCATCAAGGTTCAGGTCATCGGTTGATTTGACATGGAATGACCCTATATAACAAAAAATTTAATTTTTGACTTTGCGTGTGACGTCACGAGCTCCCTACTTAATTTTTTGCGAGTTTTATAGCTACTTTATCACTGCTTAATTACACAAAATTTATTTAAGTTAAATAAAAAATTAGAAATACTTGTAAGTATTATTAAAAAGATTACTAAAACTAATAGCATAGTGTTCAAGTTGCTCCGAATTTTTACACATTTACCAACTGATTTGCATTTGCTTAAAATTATACATCGTGGTGTGAAGTGAGTACATTTAGTATTATTATGGAGTCATTGTTTTGTTATTGTATAATAAGTTAAAAAAAACGGTTTCTTTTTCTTTCGGGAAGTTAAGTTTTCCATTTTGAGGGTGTTATCACCCTCAGATCGTTAACCGAAACAGATCGTCATCCCCAGATTTGCATTTGCGCAACTCGGCGGACTTGCTTATAGTTGTTGACCTATACATAAACGTGTCCCATATAGTCACTTTTAACATTATCGAGTCATCGATGTTAAAAAAAATGTTCTAAGTATTTTATTCGCCTATTTGTTTCTTTATTAATTTTTCATCTATATTAATTAGATGTTGCTAAAGACCGAGGAGAAATGACGTATCTACAGTACAACTAAAATATCTAATGCCCTTGACAATCTCCTCGTTTTTTATTTTTATATCTACGTACCTACCTACGCTGTTTGAAAACAGTATGTTTACATTTTACATTGTGCTTTTAATTTAATTTTTGCCTTATTATCTATCATTGTGTTAGGTGCAAGGACGTGTTCATAATAGCATTAAAAACATTTATTATAAATAACGCGTGTGTTACGATCGAACAGTTCAAAAACCAATTCCGGAAGAAAACAATTATTATTATATTACTTAAATATTTAACGGAAATTTGTGGGTTTGCCAATTAAATTTGTGGATATATTTAAAAAAAAAACAGCAACAATGTAATCTGTGATCGTGTTTTGTAAGTCTGAAATATAATGTTTTCAAACGATTCTTCCATAACGCCGCCATTGCAATAAGCGTATTTAAATGCTGTTTAAATTATAGCGAGTGTTGCTAAAATTTAGGACGTTAAATGTACTAATATAATCGAATTCGTTTATTATGAAAATAGTCTAACTAAACGTTTTACTGTATTTAACAAAGTTTAACTTTAGAGTTGTAGTATAAATAGATACCTTCCGAGAAAATTCAGTGTATTTTCATGCTATTAGCAAAATCACGAGGTGTTCTTATGTCGTGCCCGACCATATTTATAGCATAAATGTTGTTTGAGCCAAGATGTGGGCATTTTAATATTCAAATTTAAATATTTTCTACAATTTATTTATACATGGATTTCCAAAATTCACTTCTAGTAAACGCTAGTATAGTGGTATCGACAATAACTGTACAATTGTGGCCCAAAAACCACAATCTAACATAATTACGATTCGACTTGAAATAAACTGTCTCTACTAAATGCTGTGCTGTTATCCAGTAGTTATTCGCATGTAAGATTTTAACTGAATAACCATTAATAGCGTTTCTGTTATGCACTAAAACTTATTCAGACCGGCTTTTAGTTAAAACGTATTATCTGCAAAATTGTAGTTTAATCATAAAACATTTTTACAGGTAAAACAACGTTTTAGTAATGTTCAGATAGAACTTTTTGTGGTTAAGCAAACGTAAGGACCAAGGACGAGTTGTCTAAGTATAGCACAAATATTTTGCGTTTAGGACAAACTAAATTGTTATTTTCTCTGGTTTACGGGCAGTTAGGGCGTCCTAAGCAAGTCCAATATTTAGAAAACGTCGTGCTTTTGGCGCAGCATAAGTCAAAATTTTGTAGATAGGACTTTTTAGCGAGTAGGGCAATATTTCTAAACTAGATTTAATTAAATGAAATTAGTTATGCAAAAATCAATATTGAGAATCGGACTCGTAGGTACCTCTTTTAGTCGTTTAATATTTTAACGAATTTTACGGACATACGTGCAAAAATGTAAGTTTGTTTGTTTGTTTGTTGTTTTTCGAAACTGTTTAAACATCCGCCCATTTTGGCTAACAATCAACAGGTTTTGGAAGAGTTCGCTTTTTTGCCATCATATGACTGTCAATATAACAATCATAACACGTTCAAGTACGCAGTTCATTATACTATGTAATGTTTACGATTGAATTTATTTCGCAGAAACGTAATATGTTTTTTCTTTAGTTTCTTGGTGAGACAGTTCTCGCTTACATGGAGTTCCACTTGGATAGTGCAGAATATTGCCAGGCTCAACACAAATAAATTGCTACATATTAGGATTTCATCGATAACTAAGTCATCCTTGCCATTTCCTTTTAAGTAGAGCTTCATTGGCCACCAAACTTCACGTGCAGTCAAGTAGAAGTAATGCTAATAATTTTGATACTGATTTGATCTAACATAACCTTTTTTGCAGTTACTTTTCGACAAGCAACAATATATTGCTAAAGCATATCAAAGCAAGAATTTGTGTATATAAATTAAGCGAACGGCAATATAGATAAAAGATTTTTACATTACCTTATTTGAAAGACTGAATAAGAATATTGACGTTGAAGACGTAGATAGTTGTTTTAGTTATCGAATAATCAATAAGTATTTTTTCTTAATACAGTCAGGTGTAACTTAATCTTCAACTTTCCTTGTCCATTGAAGAAGATCTTTCTTTTTCTGCTCCTAGAGTGCGATAGTTTTGATATTCTAAACACATTAAGTGTCATTCTTTTAAGTGTCTCGTGATACAATATAGCGTCAATCATGCGTCAAAAGGACATCAGGCCCGCTCCTGCAGAAATTCAGTATAAAGGATTCAAGTTCCTCATCACCGACAGACCTTCCGATCAAAACATCTTAACTTATATTCAGGTACGTGCAATGTTACAGACAAAACAGGAATTTTAATTAATTCACATTTTGTCTAGATAATATGCAAAATGTCTAAAGTTGTTAAACAAACTTATCAAAATAACATATTCGTAATTTTCATATTACGAACTTTATCTAAACTAAACGCATTGTATTTGAAGAATCTTAAGTAGACAAAATGCATATCTTTAAACGAAAGGATTTATGAAAGAACATTTATTGTAGAATTTATATATTTGTTATAACAAGGTGAAAAGCATAACATTTTTCACTTCGATCAATTTTTTTTTTCGTTTTTGGCTTTGGACTCACCAATTAACCAGTCTATTTTGGAATTGATTACTTAATTTTGTTGGTAAATTTTGGTTAGTGTTACGTTCACAAACGTCCATGGTTGCAGCGGGATTCGAACCCGCAGCCGTGGACGATCGACAAGCCTACTAAACCACCCAGGCCCTTTTGATCAATTTCAAAAGAGGGATTAGTAACTGATGAACCGTCTAATATACCTATGTAGGTAAACAATATTTCTCGCCGGTGGTCATTTTTAGTTTTTCCACTGGATTTTTCAGACAGTAACGAATGTTTATCTAAGTAGGTATATGAGCGAACCCCATCTCCTTCCAATTTGTATATATATATATATATATATATATATATATATATATCAATATTTTTATACTGTTTTTACTTAAATTTCACATCTGATATAAATATATTTTCCAAATTATATTATAAATACTTCAATTATTTCTAAGGGTAAAAACATAGTGGAGCCTCGACTAAAGCCTGGCTTCGGGGCCCATATAGTGGAGCATCGACTCAAGCTTCGACTGTAACCTCCAAACAAACACGTTGTTTTATATACCGGGTGTCCCAGACCACACAATTATTTCGTAAACGCGACATTTTAAAGAAAAATATTTCGAATCAAAGTTATGAGGTTTAAAATAATGCATCAGATATGATTTTGAATAGCGTTGTCAAGATCATGTGAAGGTCACCTTTAATGTTTTAAACGAAACCTCCCAGTCTTCATTACATATTCTTATAGTTTATTTCGAGAGCTTTTCAAAACACTGTAACACATTATTTTTCTATTGAGTACTTTTTGAGTTATGAGGCCTGAAATTTCGCGTACCATCGCATCGGCATTAAAATTACCCAACATGTATCGCGTGGAGGTTACACGGTCGGATTCACACCTTTATTGTGTGTGTGTGTGTGTGTGTGCGCGTGTGTGCGCGTGTGTGTGTGTGTGTGTGTCCCGTCACCTGTGTTAGTTTTTATCGTAAAAGGTTAAAAAAAAAAGATTACTGTCCGTTTTTAATTATTATCTGACATGTCCCTTTTTACAATTCAAAAACAACTGCTTCCCTTCATCCCTCTTGATCCAATCGTCGCTCGTAGGTCTGCGATCGCATCTCGCGGGACAAAACATATGAACTTGTCTGTACTTGCCGTAAGAACTATATCAATTTAAATTAAGAAGTATGACTTACAATTTTGACCAGGAATATTACTTACTATGATCTGTAAGTATGCTAAATTTCATTTAAATCAATGAGGGGCAAACCTTATCCTCCTCTTGTTAGACTAGTCTACTAAATAAATAAATAAAATAAACAGCATTGCTGTCGCGGCCCGTATGTTGTGCAGGCATTATATAAACGATATATAAAATAGTTTCCCGTTTATAATAATCGATGAATTCTTACAGCAATTCGATTGGTTAGTGGGAGTTCACTCGTTAAGTAGGGGGTCGACTCCTACCTTCATCTTTTCGGTATTCGTTTTTCTTTTCTGTCTTATAGGTTTAGAAAGCTGTTTTCGTCTGACGACAGACCACTTGACCACAATTTTAAATATAGAAACTAGAGAACGACTTAGAGAATTAGTAAAAAAACAACAGTTTGCTTCCAGACGCTTTTTTAAAGCGTCCACAATTAGTTTTCAAATTAGAGGGCGTTGAATTAAAAAAAAAACTTATTTATCTTGTTATTTCCAATAAATGTGTCTATTTTATATTTAAGAGCTGATCATTTTAAGTTAAAACTAACAAAATGTTAAAAATATAGTTACAAATTTTCTTAAGTGACGTCAAGTGTCAAGTTTGCCGTTACGTCTGTAGCCGGCTTTATTAAATGGCTAAATAGTGGTGTCAGAATTTTAAGCCTGGAATAGACGCACATACCTGCCTTAAGTTTTACCTGTACAGTTCTAAGTTATAATACGGATTTCTTCCTTATTATCAAAATAATAGCTGCACATAATGTTCATAGACATCGGCCATGTTGGCTTAAAATAGGTAAACCGAGTGTATATGATCTCGATTAGGATTCTGTCTTGCATTACGACTCGTGGTAGAATTGTACAGGTAAAATTTAAGACAAGTGTGTGTGTCTATGGCGGCCTTTAGATAGAAATAGAGCGAGGTTCTAATAACACCACCGGTTATTTAACAATAATGCATTAGGTGGTTGTCCAATATTGAGAGTAAACATTTAAACTAAATGCATATAAAAATATCAGTTCCATTTCTTTTAATTATTTATAAATGTTTTAAAATAATCAATAAAAGTGATGTTTAATATTATGACGTGCCTATCCACTTAAATTTATTCAAAAAAATATTCAAAAAGCACAATCAAATTTTTAAAAAATCGCAAAGCATTAGATTAAAATAAGTACTTACTGAGCAAAAAAGCACGCTATGGCATAGCTGGTGTGTTTTGAGACCAATTAGTTATCAATTTACAAACTTCGGATAATCCAAAGTACTTATCTGATTTAGATTTATTATTAAATTGTACTTTTTACACATTCATTAGTTTTTCTAAAGTTGTTATGAAAATGATAAAAAAATGTGAAACCTCACACACTAGATACCTCATTTTGTACGTAAATTTTACCCACTTACCGTAATTTACCCTTCTATTGTTAAAGAAATTTGCGACATTCAAGTCTGAAGATCGTAAATAATGGACAATCTCTGCATTAATAAATAAACAACGCCGTAACGAAGGCGTGGGAAAAGAGACTCCCTCCACGGGCGCGATTAGGTTTGCGGCTATTTTTCGATTAGGGAAGCACGAGTTAGACACTTGCAACAAGCGCTTCGCACCCTCGTTACAGCTTTATAAATAAAACTACGATTCCGTGAATATTTTTCAATGCCAGATACTTTTACAGATAATTACTATGAGTTAAATCTCAAAATATTAGCTAGTCTAAAAATTAGCAAGTATAAATTTTGATCGAAACTTTCTTTTTAATTCACGGATTTACTGTATTTACTGAAATACTACAATATTTACATCAATTTACCATATTTAACTATGTAAAATCAATTATACTTACATTTGTATTAACAACTCATTAATCAAAAAACGTGGAATCGCTTACCATCAAAAGGGGTTATATCGAACGATTTTTAACTAATTTTTTTAATATCTCAAAAAATAATGTATATAATTTAAATCTTGTAAAACACGTTGGTAGAGGAACTCGAGGAACATCTTATATAGAGAAAAATTAAAATTGAGTGCCCTATATATATATATATATATATATATATATATATATATATATATATATATATATATATATATATATATATATATATATATATATATATATATATATATATATATATATATATATATATATATATATATATATATATATATATATATATATATATATATATATATATATATATATATATATATATATATATATATATATATATATATATATATATATATATATATATATATATATATATATATATATATATATTGTGTATTTTTAAAATACGTGCATCCAATACAACCCGGGAGTTGGGGTTATATTAAACAATAGTACTTTCAATTGAAAATGAGTGATATTGGAATTCTAACTGATAAGGAATTTATCATACATCTTTAGCATATCATTTTGAGAAAAAAAAATTAATTTGTTAAAAATTATAGCAGGAAGAGTGTCGTCTTTCAGAGGAAGTAAAAACATCAAATTTATAGTCAAATATGGAACAAATAAAAAAGTAGGCAGGTAACTAAACAACACAACTTAAAAAGATATTTCTTATAAAAATACTTGGGTGTCAAAAATTGTCATCGAGTTATTTTTGTCGCCACCTGTAGGTACTAGGGCGGGGTTTTTAAAATAAATATCAATTGTCCGATATAACCCCTTTTGGCGGTACTATTTACATTATTTTTATTCGATAACTATTGCAGGAACTTAAAAAACATGGTGTAACTGCTGTTGTAAGGGTTTGCGAACCTTCATATAAAATAGATGACCTTCAAAGTATGGGAATCGATGTACATGATTTGGTATATGATGATGGAACATTTCCTCCTAGCGAAGTAGTAGAAGAATGGTTCAAACTCCTAAAGAAACACTTCCAGGAAAATCCAGATACTTGTGTCGCTGTTCATTGTGTAGCAGGTCTTGGCAGAGCACCTGTCATGGTAGCCCTAGCCCTGATCGAGTTAGGATTAAAGTATGAAGAAGCAGTAGAGTTAATAAGAGGGTGCGTAATGTATTCAAACTGATAGATAGAGTTTTACCCAAATAGGGTACTTGCACATTTTTTTCATTTTTTGCTAAATAGTTTATTTATACATAGTAGAATACAGAAATGTACGTATTTTAAATTATAGCATAAAATTTGTTCTATTCGATTTTGAAATTCAAACTATTTTCGAACACGCGAAAACGGCCTGTGACATAAAAGCACGGATGATAGCTAGTGAAAACCATGAACACTAGGAAAAACGCTCAATAACCTTAGTTGAATAACAAAATTGTAAATACGAACGAAATGTGGACGCTTTTGTGTGCGGCGATTAGCACTTTCGGTGATTTCAGTGACGTAAATGGACGCTACCAATAGGCGAGGGTTCTGTTGCACATGAGGTTTATTTGAATTTATTCCAACTTTAATTTAGGGAAACGCGTTAAATAAGTAATTTTATTAAAAATTGTTTTCACACAGTTAAAATAAATTTAAAATCTTTATATATTTATCCACATTTCGTTAGATTTAAAAATTCATGCAACCTTGTATATTTTTCGCATTTTAATTTACTCATTTCATATTTCTTTGATTGATTGATTTATTTATTTTTTTTAATATAATCTGCACGAAATAGCGGAATAATATGCAAGATATATTTTTATAGCACTTTATCGGAGAATCTTGTCTAGTAAAGAATATGTCTCATAAAAAATTTGGCTGTGTTTATAATTGTAGGTATTTAATTAATTCAACCTTTTCTTTAGAAAAAGGCGTGGAGCTATTAACGCAAAGCAATTGGATTTTCTTGAGAAATACCGTCCGAAATCTCGTTTAAAACTAAAGAATGGTCACAAGAACTCCTGCTGCGTGCAGTAATACCACATTTATGTGTTCATTGGAGGATATTGCAACATGATTTCTCATAAATTCTTTTATTTAATATATCTCATACTGAATTGTGCTTAAATTTTATATGACGGTAGGTAATGTTAAGATGCAATGTAATTTAAGATTGTGAACTTGTATTCATTATGTCTACATCTTAAAAAGTTGGGATATATATAATTTCCATTTTATTATTTTGCAAATACCGAAAAAATAACATGGAATAATGATATGGTCCCACACTTTTTTTTTGTTAAAAATTGAAAAAACAGCTTTACCTATTTGATCTTTTACTTGTTTTGTATTGATAAATTTTATCTTGTATTACACTTTGTATTTATTCTATCATGATTGACAACGTTTCAATGCTTTAATTACGTAAGTCTTGTGAAATTTTATAATTAATGTGTTAATGTTTTATACTACTGCAGCTAAGTTAGGTATTTTAATGTATTGTGAAAGTATACTTCTTTAAGTGACAATATATTTAATTTGTAATTTTTGAGCTCTGTTTTTCTTTTATTAATAGAAGAAAATTGTATAGATGTACCATTTTGTGTAATCCACTTGAAAAATATATTTTATTAATAAGTAGAAGTAAAATGTTTTTGTTGATCAACATGTTTGCGAAATTTTTATTATTTAGTTAAATATTTAGAATTTGTATTTGCCGCCGAGTGTTAGTTAAAGAAATAATTCTCCAACGGCCGTTTTTAGACGTGAACTAGTTTTAAGAATTTAGTTCTTTAATTACAACGTACAGAGTTATAGTTAAATTTTTCTCTTTATTTAAAAACGTTTATAATGATATACATAATATAAAGTTAATAGAATGAACAGTTTTATTCTTTTTGTAAATCTTTATTCCCACGTCGTTGACAGGTTCGCCAACGTACGAGGTAAGTGGCCGTTACTTATACAATTCCCAACAACTTGAGTCAAAAAGTGAGGCAATAACTAAGCCTATTTCCGCTTTGTTTTACTTGAAAAGTGACTTTTCTAGTATGTAGTTCTGGACCTAAACTAAAAGTTTTAGGTCAAGTCAAAATTTTGCCAAAACCATGAACTATAATACTTTGTTTTTTTTTTCAAACATTCAAAAATTTTATATCGAAAGAAACGCGTGTAATTCCTTATTTCCTACTTTATTGTACTTGAAAAACGACTTTTCTAATAGTTCAGGACCTGTTCTAAACGTTTCAGGTTGAGTCAAAATTTTTGCAAAATCATGGACTAAGTACGTCGTTTTTTCGAGATTTAGAGAAAATTTGACGAAGAAAAACGACGAAAGACGAAATTTTAAAGACGTCCATGGTGTTAGTATTAGATCTGGTTTAAACCCAAAAGTTGGACACTATATCCGGACCTTGGTTTTTTAGGGAAAGTAAAGTACCTTCCCTATACGCTAATTTTGTTTGTAACTCGGAGGACCTTTTACCATCACGGATGGGTTTTGTGGAAATAAATTATTTCCGTAAGCATTATTTTTTTTATTATACTATACACACAATTACAAGTTAAGATTGAAGCAACCCCACATGCTTATTGTGTGGTGATCAAAGTGACATTCATTAATAAATTCAGCTGTAGAACTAAAACTAATCTGAATTACAAGACGGCAATGAATGTGGAGATTTGTGCGTCTGGCATGCAAGTAGGCGTGACACCCTATACTTAATTATAAAGGATTGAAAATAAATATAATAACTAGAACTAAGTTTATATAATAACTAAAACACATGGTTTTGGTCAAATTTTGACTCAACTTGAAACATTTAGTACAGCTCGGGTTTCTGGAAAGTCGTTTTTCTAGTATAATAAAGCAAGAAATGGCAAATCACATGCATTTCTATCGATTTAAAATTTTCCAACCCTTTTTTACTATAGAAGAAATTTAAAATTAACCTTATTTGCTAGCGAAGAAGGTGGGTGAACGTTAAGTAAAGATGCGTGCAAAAAAGTCATACAAAACCTTAACATTTTTGGTAAAATATATGTTAGAATTCGAAAAGTTTTTTGAAGTTCATTTTTAAGAGCAATGGGTATGCAGTTATAAACGTAACATTGTTTTCCAAAATTATTATTTGAGATATGGTTCTCAAATTTTGAGAATACCATCAAGTTTAGATCAAGAATTGAGAAATCAAATAATTTTTAAAAAGTGTTAAAATATGATTTTTAAATTCTTAATTACGCCAATTATCTCAAAAAAGTTTGATTCCTCAATTAAACATTATATTTAACAAATTTCAAATTTTAGAAATTTCGTAATTAATATTAAATAAAGCCATAATTGGAATTTATGTAATTTATAATTATTAACTTGTTAGGTATCGCCTCAAACGGGCAATTTGTGAACGAGACGTTATAAGACAGCCCATTAGTAATTATTCTCCATCGATTGATATTGTGAAAATTTGATACTTATTCTAGGATGCAACTAACGAAGTACTGCATAGGGAAACGCAATAGACTGTTCGGGTGATGATCATATAAAAATTTATTAATTGTTTTCGATCGCTCAACGTAATTACAGCACTATTGTTGTAGTACCTAGGCGTGAAACTTAATATTTTCTACAATATTTAATTTAGTTTAGTGTAGTTTACTTGTGTTCAATTTCATTTTTGGTCAAACAACATGCTTCCCAAATTGAAAAGCTTTTATTTAACATGTATACTTCCCGAGATTTTGGATCCAAGACATCTTCGTTACCCAATACGTAATTCTGCTCGTTCTT
Organism: Rhagophthalmus giganteus; assembly: GCA_036326145.1. Lineage (NCBI taxonomy): Eukaryota > Metazoa > Arthropoda > Insecta > Coleoptera > Rhagophthalmidae > Rhagophthalmus > Rhagophthalmus giganteus. The sequence continues at coordinate 3,748,122 of JARFJA010000013.1, forward strand.
AAATTTATTTTCAGTACAAAATTTCATATAACACATTTAACGCAATTGCTATATTTACTTGCCCCTAGAGAGTTAAAATACTTTAGTATCTAGTCGTTTTTATTGTACGTATGTACGTATATTTCCTCAGAGAGATAGATTTAAACCTCATTCGCTCAAAGAGGGTATTACTACCTATGCAGTACTTCGTTAGTTGCATCCTGAAATAGTCCTGCGATTATCCTATAGCGAATTATTATTATGTTGTGTCTACGAATTTTATTTACGTTAACACAAACAGACACGACGCGGCGTAACGACCGACCAATTAGGAAATGAAGTCATTTATTAAATTTTTTTACCTATACGTATTCCAGATAAGTCAGTTGTCATCAATAAACAGTTACTAAATTGTATATTTGTAATATTCAGTTTAGAGTTTTGAACGTGGCATATTTTACTGACGATTTACCTGCACACATATGACATGGCAAAGAAAGATTAAAATTTATTAGTACTGTAAAAATACAAGGTTTTATTGATGACATGTGAATTGAACCTATCTTGTATAACGTATTCTACGTAACCTAGCTAACTGGAAACGATAAATACTTATTGTGTGTTTGACCGTCTAGTAGTTTACGTTGATTGTTGTCAGAGTTGTTTATAAGGTCTGTGCAATCGATTATAACGTATAACTACAGGCGCTTGCATCAGGGACTAATGAAATCTATTATGTATGGTTTAGAATTTTACTATTTGCTGTAACTTTTTTAAAATTGAAAAATAAAGTTGTGTTTTCGTTTTACATCTGTTAAAACTGCAATTAATGTACTTTTCGTAAAGTACACAAGAAATTATTCTGAAAATATTTAATAAAATGGTAGAAAATATACATTACAGTTACCATTAATTCCTGACGCAAGCGACATCTGTTATTTATTTAATTTTGACAGGTCAACTGTTTTATGCGATTGCGCAGACCTTATAAGCAATTCTGACAACAATCGACGCAGACGACGGACCGTCTAATTATAAATCCTCAATTAATAACTGGGCAATTGCAAATAAACTCCTCCTATTTCATCTCTCGTGGATACCTTGTTTTTTACCGTTGACCCGCAGCAGAAACTTTCGTACGCGTACCCATTGCTCTTAAAGTATATATATGTGTCATTCAAAATGTTTTAAAAGAGGAAATTTTATTGCTCACTTAGTAATACCAACAGGTGTTAACACCGTCGCTCCAGAATATTCAATAGTTTACGATTATATGAATAGATGACGGCACCATTACTTCGGAATTTTCTATAATTTACATTAAGGGTGTTTTTTAGATAATTTAGCCAAACTATTCCGCTATAGGGGCGCCACTAATACTAAGCGAACTAGTGTATTCCCCTATTTTTTTATATTACCATCACTACCCGAATAGTTGAGGACAATACGGAACCGACAGCGATCCTAGAAACGCCTTGGTTTACGGATTAACATAATTTATTAGCTCTAGAATCATAAACCTTCGGTCTACGAACAGACTTGCTGTTCTGAATTTTCTGAATAATGTAAAAATTAGTTACCTATTTGCTACTATTAAAAAAAAAAGATTTTTTTGAATAAAAGATTATTTATTAAATACAAAGAAATTAGAAACCGATGCATTATAAGATAATTCAAAATTAAATGTATTTTTACGCTTACACTCATACATTTAGTCACAGGTGTAACTCAAGCTTCAAGTTATTCCACGACTTATAAAAATTAGTTTATAAAAAACGTGGAAAGTTTATAGAAATAGATGACGTCATAGGTCTTTCGACAGCTAAAAGCCTGCTGTATCTGACTGCGTTATTCTAGAATTAATTAAAAATCACCTTCATCCTCAACTGTCACTCCAAAAATGGAACTAACCCGACGCGATTTTCGAGTGATCACGCATTATGATTATTGCAACAAGACAACAGCTGCAGAATGCCATCGTCGCATATGTGCCACTTACGGCGATGGCACTGTTGCAATAAAAACACTGGAAACTTGATTTCACAAGTTTAAGAATGGAGATATGAGCATCGAAGACGAGCCCATCCCCAGGCGGCCTCTTGAGATTTCCGATAGTGATCTCTTGACGGTGATCACCGTGGATCGATTTCTAACAACACGTGAACTTGGCGCAATGTTTGATTGTAGCTATACAACCATTCAAAACAGCGTAACAGCAAAACAGTATCATCTACAAGCGCTATCTTAAGAGTGGAGAGACGATCGATGGCGAACTATACTCTAAAATGCTGGTCGAAGCGCAAAAAAATCTGATGGAAAAACGCCGAATTGTTGCTGTGCGCAAGAATCCGCTATTTCACCAAGATAACGCGCGCCCACACACTTGCGCGAGGACTCGTCAGCAGCTACATGATCTTGGCTGGGATTTGATGACCCATCCACCATATAGCCCGGACATTGCCCCTTCAGATTACTATCTATTCAAACACCTGCAAGCTTATCTGAAGGATGCAATCTTCAATTCCGCAGAGGCAGCCCAAAAAGAGGTGGATAACTTTCTTGAGTCGTGATCAAAGTCGAGAGTTGGGATCGACCAGCTGCCAAAACGCTATCAGAAGATCATAGAATTGAATGGCGAACACTATCCCTAAAAATTATTCGATTTTGTACACTTTTTTTATACTCAAACAATAAAGAACAAAACCGGTCATTCTTTTCTTGCTAACCTAATACATTTGTTTTTTTCGAAAAATTTTGCGTTTACTACCATGTAAACATTATAAATTATCTATATGTGATAAACAGAAAAAAATAATTTTAAAAATCTGTACCAAACACCCTTAATAAATGGCAGCATTATGTTTTCGCCCAATTATTTTAATACTCACGATTATATCAACAGATAAGGATAATAATCAAGAAAATGAATATTAAAAATGTTATTTATTTATCATATCATATGTATCATATTTACGAAACAGAATTATGCTTACATTTATTTATTAAAATATTACGTATGCTTTACAATAATTTTAATAAGCTTACTTTTATATTATAGGTACCTGTTACATATATGTATACATACCTTAATAGAATATGACTATGCATAACTTATACACATACTACAGTTATAATATACTAGAAATATTTAGTAAAATCATGTTAAAAGTTTTGAAATGTTTAAACGATAACTGCTTGAAATTGAGAAATAAAGTTTGAAAACCATAATATTTACTTTTATAAATAATTCGAATGCCCTTCTGTACCGATAACGGTTTCAAAATCGCCTGAAAGTTCTTTAAAAGGACCAAAACATAAACCTCTTGCAAGGAAATAAACCCTCATCACTTTAGATTCTTTTAAAAATATCAACTACCGAGTGGTCCACTTACCTCATTAAAAATTTAAAGTCTTAATTGGTTTAATTGGTTCAAACGTGACTTGATTTGTTTAAGTACACCGACATCTTTCTACGTTTAGTATAATAAATCCAAACAGTGTTACTTGTTCGATAACTTTTTAAAGATTAACTACTTTTTCTTTCGTTGATGCATTCCTAAGCTAAAATCGATGCGAAAACAATTTTTAAATTTCGCGACGGATTTCTGTTGGTACTACTCATATGTAAATGCCAAGGTCAAGTTAAATAACAAAGACAGTGAGGTACTATGGTAAATGATTAAATTAAACTACTAATATTTTAATATAAACGTGTTCAAAAATAACATAAGTTGTAAAATACGTGAAACTGACGTAATTATTTACAAAAGAATGTATTTTATTGCCTAAACAATTCAAAATTCCTCTCGTTTAATTTATCGCCGCTACTGACTACAAATGTTTTCAAGTGATACCAACAGAAATCCGCAACGAAATTTAAAAATGGTTTACTGGGTTATACTATAATCATCCTAAAGAATTTTAAGTGCAACCTATTAACGAACGAATTTTTGAGTATATTGCGGGCCCAAACAAGTCTACATCCCAAACTTTTAATGTCGATAAATCTACAATTTGGCTTCAACGAACCATAAAATACATATTTGAATACTGTAACTTCTTTGTAATTGCAATTTTTAAATAACTAACTTCAGATGGATTAAAAAAATATAATTTCCATTGATACCAAACTTTTTAGTAAGTATATACTCAAGGTTAAGCTAATGGTGTCAGAAACTATATATGTAACGGCCAATTACCGTATACTTGGTCAATCCGTCAACGAAATTGATACGAAGTGCATACATACATAACATAAAATAATATAATTATAGAATAATTTATTATTTTATATTAGTTTACTCTAAATAATTGTCAGGTTGCCAACATATGCGATATTTACAAAACTAAATATAACTAACAAATCATATTATTATTTATAATAGGTAGCCTGTATAGTCTAAATTTCTTACAAAAGAAATGTATGTTCAAAACATACTTACCTACAATAAAATACAATAAACGTACAATTATATACGTACAATAACTATACAAGGTAAGATATGGAGGCGGGTCTCCACATATTGTTTAACGTCACTGAAGGACAAATAAAACTGACAGCCACCACCAGACACCGTCAGGCATTCTCTGAATACCGATGGTACGAGTACGTTGTTCACAAGTATAATAAAACATAGTTTCGGCGTTAAAATTGTTTTTATGTCTCACTATAAACATCAGGTGTTTGATTGCAATTCTGACAAATAACTACTTTCCTTGCAATGAAATTGAATTGAGGTTAAAGAATTACCATTTGTGCTACTGATTGTTAACACTTCAAGAATTTGTTCAAAACATTTTAAAAATGGCAATTTCGAGAGAAATTTGAAATACAATCTATTGAACTTGCCTGAAAATAATTTTTTTAATTTCTGCACGAATTGCCACGGGCTACTGATCGCCATTGACGTCACTGCGCGGAGTTGAACGTGTTTAGAACACTCGCATATCCTACTTTGTATAGTTATTATACTATGAATCATATCGATGTTTAAATAATTTAGTCTCATTTGAAGTACCCTATATATACGATAGTAGAAAAAGTTTGAAAAACCCTGACGATACTGGGTAGATGAAATTCTAAATGGCTGACAGTTATATATAACACCAATTAAATTGTTAAAAAATATTTATTATCTTAATGTTTTATTATAATGAAACTAATTATCATGTATTAAAGAAATTTATTTCAAAAGTATTTATCTGCATAGCATCAATGAAGGTAATAATTGGATTACTTATAAAAGGCGGGCTTGTATTATAACATAACCTTGTTTTTTGGTTATATGGTTGATTTAAGACAAAATTGTAGCCTTTAAAGCTAAAATTTATTTAATAAAAGCGTTTTTAAGGTGAGCTGTGCAGTACAACAATTAATGTGTGAAATGTGTGCAGGGCTGTAATATGGCAGACGTTGTGACTGTGAACAGTGATGGCACGGAAACAACTTCTGCAGGAAAAGATAAACTGTTTGATCCTTCTATTGATATGCTCATAAATGATTTTGATGACGAACGTACCTTAGAAGAAGAGGAAGCTTTAGCTGCAGTTGAGTCGGAGGACCCGAATGCCGAACTTTCTAGTTTACAAAAAGTAAGTATAGGTAAATAATGCTAACATTAACAGTGTACAATATGTTCATATATTTTCTAAAAATTATATATCAAGTCAATTCAAGAATTAGATTAAATTATAAACCTACAATGGGTAAAAGTAAAAATAGTATGATAGACAAATTGAACACTAATATTTCGTATAGCGGTGCATTTATGGCAGGGAATCAAAATGTTAAAAAAACTTTTCCTGAATATTAATCCCATTTTTTTACATTTTATGTTCTATAAATATTTAGAAGTTTCAAAAAGGTTTAAAATATATTGTTTTCTAGTTAATAGTGATATTTGTGAAGGAAGTAGATATTATTATCGGTGGATAAACTGCAGAGTATATGAACTTTTTAAGTTCAGTTTTCATATGATTTACCTATTAATATTTAAGTGAACTATATCGTCTATGAACTACTGGTCTAATTCTGTCCATATTTGAATTGAGTAGTTAGAATCATTTGATATTAAATTAATGGATATAAATAAGAAAAGAAATTGTAGCAAAAATAAGAATAAAACTGTCCTGTGTGTTACGGTATGCTAGATATTTTGTATCATTGTTATTTTAGTTGATAATGTAAACTGATATGGTGCTACAATCGTAGTGTTGTGGCTATTGGCCATGTGCATGAGTGCATAATTGTATGATGCTGCTTATATATCCAGTCAGTGATAGTGCAGTCATTAGAGAGTCAAAAATTAGACAAAGAATGGAGCAGTATTGTAGTCTGATGAAACAATATTGCAATGACTGGAGCACAATATCGATGCATGACTGGACACACATTACTTAATAAAAACTGTTTTTTTTTGGTGCCTTCTATCTATCATATTTTTCTGAAACATACTGTACATTTTACTTTTTTTAATATTCTTTGTGCTGTATAATTTAAACTATAGGCTATTTATTTTTGGATTAAATTTACAATAGAATTTTTCTTCAAAGCACTATAAAAACTAGACAACTGGGCTAGACTTCGGACTGTATTTACAGATTTAAATGTAACCGTAAGTATTTCTTTGGTTTTACCATGTTCGTTGAATCATATTGTCGGCTTCTTTAGAAGAATTACTTAAACAAAAATCGAGTAAAATTTCAATTTTAATTGTAACCATTAAGACGAGTGAATGTATTTTTCAGCATATTTGAAATGGTTGTTATAGAAAGTATCTCAGTCGGCGATTGAGCCTTTTTCTGTTCAAAATCGTGGAATAATAAAGCATCTGTTTAGTTAACTGTAGGTCTGATTAAGGTCCTTTCATTATAGAATGATAGAGCAACTGAAAAATTGAATTTGAATTGAACTGAATTGTCTTAAAAAAAATGACTTGAGGTCGTTTCTGTCTTTTTTTTTGCCGTGGCCGAACTAATTGGCCAGACTTTTTTCTAATATTGAATTCTATTGATCATTTTGTACAAGGTGAATGATTACACAGAAGGAAATGGTTCATAAGTGTCAATGATGGTCGTCTAAAAACTATTAGTAAAATTAATATTTATATGTATTAATATGAAAATGAGATACAATCGATAAAATTAATAAGTTTTTCATCTCCTTACTTACACCTCTAAAAGTCTTATAAATAAATTATTCAATAAATAATGTACTGTTTTACCATTTTTGAATAGTACCATTATTTAAATTCTTTAGAAATATACCTTTGGATGTAGAAGATTTTTGAAATACTCTGTATTTATTTGATATAATTTGTTTAGGAAAGTAATATGCCTCTCGAAGAACTATTAGCACTTTACGGGTATAAAGAAACACCAGAAAATGAAAGTCCTGTAGAAGATGATTCAGAACCGCCTGAAGCAATGGAGGATCTCGAATCGCCAGAGCAAACGTCAAAACTTAATGTGCTTTATAAAAACATTACTGATAGTGACCAAGATGCCTCAAGATTACTGAGATGTACGTTTATTAATTTTTATTATTATATCTTATACAAATATAATTTATAGCTGTTTCTCGCATTAGTGAAGAAGAAGAGGAAGATTATGATTATAGTCCTGATGAAGAGGACTGGAGAAAGGTCAATAAGGTTATTCATCTATTATCATTCATTTCAACGTATAGTTAAGTACAAACATGTAAAGTATTAGTGGCTTTTTCATTTATTTTTCTATATTGCATGAATTAAGGAAAATACGTAATCGAAAATTTTATAATTTGCTTACTATATGTGTTTGTAGAGTTGAAAGGAGTAGAAGTAGTTCTTTTTGAAAGAAGTAGTTGGCTGATATTTGATCTGCAATGTTGAATGCTTATATGGCAGATAAAAATTTTATGTGTTATTAGTAACGAAACAAGTTTAAACAACAGTTAGAATCGGTGGAATTACTAATTAATTCGCATTAAATTGCCTAAAAAAAAATTGTCAATTTGGAAATCATTTTTAAAGCTAATTAAAGAATGCAATATTGTGATTTTTAAGGAGTTATTAAGCAACATTCGAACTACAGCTGTTTCATATTTGTTTTATTAGAAAAGCATTACAATTCTAACAGTTATAATATCAAATGTGAAGAAGCGTCAATTCAAATTACCCCCAATATCATTTATGCCTAGAACATAAAAAATATAAACCTTTTATGGTAAATCAATCAAAAATATATTATTTACAGTATATCATAGGTTCAAATGGATACTTCTTATACCTGATATTACAAGTGTTATAATTATATTTTTCTAATAAAATAAATACGAAACTAGTTCCACTGTTGTTTAATAACCCTTTAAAAATTTCAATATTGTGTTTGTTCGTTACCTTAAAAAATAACTTCTAAGTTTACCTACCTTTTAGGCTTCGGGGTGCTTATACCCCCTTAATGTGCAGATAAATTATTTTTCGACATATTATTTGTGTTTAATATTATTGGTTCGAGTCTTAAATAACTTCTATTTTTATTTAAAATTTAATATAAATAGTTGATGAATAAGTCTTAATAATAATGTACATATAACTTCTATTGCTTTCATTTATTTCTTGTCAGTTATTAGATGGTTTGTTGATTTTGTTAATGGTATTCTGCTAGCTTTCAATTTAAAAAAAGTTTTAAATAAATTCTCTAACTTAAATTAGTAATAATTAGCGGCATTCGAAAGAAATAATAATCAAAATGATATCAGGTGAATATAACGGACCAGTAAGCACTAAATATTTTTATATGTAGTCTTGCATTAACACAATCATTCCCATAGTATTATGATTCTTCACACATAAATGAAAATAAATATTATTAGTCGGCGATTTATCGGTATCTTTTGCATCTGAATTAATGTTTATAGTATAAATAAATCACTTACATGTTTATTTGTCGGTACTTTTTGTAATAGTGAATTAAAATTAAAGTGCATTTTTGGCTTTTATAAAATATATGGCAGGTAAGTTTCTAACCCTTTATTATTACATCATTATCTTTGTTTTTGTGTTTTACTTGACAAATTGTATCTGTTAACATGCAATTAACACACACAATTAAAAAAAAACTACTTAGAATCTATTTGTTATGTATGAAAAATCATAAAAAAGAAGGTTGGTGTATATTATTTGATTCTTTGGTTGCAGAAACAAATTGTGTAATCCAAAAGATGCAGAAGAATTTTTAACATTTTTGAAGAGCTTAGTTCGGATGAAGGGCTCTTGAAAGTAGCAAAGAAATCAGATGAGATTCAATTTGTGTTAGCATCTCTTTTGTGGATGGTATTCATAGAAATCAAGATGATGCCAACAGTAACAATGATTTATTTCTGACATTAAGACATCGAGCTCATCATAAAGTTTCATAACATAATAAGAGAAAGAATGTCTTAAACAAAGCAGTGTAATGGATATTGTGTGATTACATTCGTGATATTGTTAAAGAGGTACTAAATCATATTGTGTATGCTCAAGATCGCAATAAGAATGTAGGTTCTAGATTTGAGTCTTACAGTACACAATCATGGTGATTCTGCTTTTGAAAACGCTGTTCTATTGGTTAAACAATTCAGATACAAAATGTATAAAAAGCAAACACAAATGTGTTGTCGAAAAGAAACAGCTTGAAAACAAATACAAAATGTGTAAAAACTTGACAATGGTTTTCGATCTAAAAAATCGAAAAAAGACAAGTATGGATTAACATGTCATTCTAAGATCAAAATAACAGCTTGTTTTAATAACGTGGCATGGCAGATTACCACTCCCACTAACATCTAAGACCATATAACAGGGTGTCTACAGGTCCTGCAATTCCTAAGTCGCGTGATTTTTCAAATGGTCATGAAAATACTGAAAAAGCCATGAAATTTTGTATAAATGTAAAAAAGGTCATTGATTTTCCATATTAAAGTTGTTTGTCAGCTGCTTTGGCTATATATACCATATTAAAGGGCTTATAATTATCTGAATGTGATATAATAATTCAAAACATGCATATTTCCCATATAATGTGGCAGAGTTGCATCAATAAATAATTTCCTCTTTAGTTTTTGTTAGCAGTAGTAACATCAAGGGTCATGAAAATCTTAAAAAAGTCATGATTTTTTATCATTTGGTTTCTGTAGACACCCTGTATAAGGTATGTCTTGTAGATACTGATCATGCAAAGATCCAAAGGTTAATCTGTTGGAATTCATTGGAAATATAGTATTAGTAACAGGTATCCAAAAACTCTTCAGTCTTGATTGGCTGTGGAAAAATAAAAGTATGTTTTCGTTTTAAGTAGTTTTATTTACGGCATCTATGGTATGATTTAAGTTAAGACATGCCTTTATCTTTCCACAGTCAACCAAGATTGAAAGACTTTTTGGATACCCATTATATTTAACCAGTTCTAAGATCTTAAGGGGTAATGCACGATCCGATTTACAGAGCTTTAGCTTAAGTAGTTTTTTAAAGTTATTAAAAGGTACATATTCAATTTAGGGATCCCAGCAGCATCATTTAAGAGACATGGTAACTTTTTGTCACTTTTTATGTAAAAAAGTCACTTATCATTTTTTAATTATTAATTTTTGGTTTCCTAAACATATTTATGTAAATTGTATCAGGTTTTCAATGATAGTTGACCTAAACCAGTTAAGTATAGTTTAAATTGCAAATTATAGTAAACCAAATGTTTTTATGGTTTATTGTAAGTTAAAATATAAAATTTGTTTATATTTTAAAAATATTTAATAAAGATAACATGGAAACATCAGTTTTCTTATTGTTTATTATTAAATGGACCTAAGTCATATTTTTGCAAGCATAATTTTTTGTTAAAAAACATTTCAGAAAAACTTTAAGAAAATTCTTGTTATTTAGTTAAATAATGTAACAGAAACTCAAATTTATAAAACATTTTTATATTTTGAAGTTAGTAACTTTTTTCTGTTTTTCTCACAACTAGTAAAAACGATTTAGTCCTTTTAATAATAAAAGTGATTTGATTACATTCGAAAAAGGAAGCTGTTACTAAAGTTGAAATTATTTGGGCACGTACTTAAACTAATAAGTAGTAGTTTTTCTGTTTATTTTTCAATTTTAGGTAAATACAATAATACATAAATAGTACCTATACTTTATTATATTTTAACTAACGCTCATGCACATTATATAAAAAATAAGTTCACGAGCGAACTTTAAAGTGGTATTTTTTTCTCATTACTGTTTGATTAAACCGCAAATAATGAAGATAAAAAGGAACTTTCTGTTAGTGTTAGGTACTGGCCTGAAAATAAATACGAAATTGTCAGTAAGCACCTCGAAACAGTTTTTCTAGGAAAATCAGATGCTAACGGTATACCTGAGAAACTTCTATTTGTTTTAAATTCGTTAAATATCATATTAGCAATATTCTTATATATTCTATATATATATATAGTTATTTTTTATAATATGAATTAATGTATAATATTAACAATATTTGGCATTAAATAACTTCATTGCATATAACAATATCTAATAAAACACTCTGTAGTGGATATAATTGATATCTTATAAAACTTACGTACAGTAAAACTACAATACTTCTTTTACGAAAGCATGTTTCTCACAATTTTTGCATTAAATTACCTACAATCAGGCGTTAGCAGTAACAGTTTCTATTTTGCTTCATTTGGAGCAACTCGAAAATTATCAACATGTATTATGTAATGTAATATAATGCAACATGTAATAGTAGATATTAAATTACATAGAATATTTGACTCGCTAAATATTTACCTATATTTATATTGGAGACGTTCGACTTGAAAATAATGGGTTATTTTATAAATTTTTATTGACATAATTTCTAACAATGACGTGGGGCACCGACAAGCTCTATGCTTAAAATTACCTATTAAATTTTTACATTACAAATTAGTACATTAAACTAAAATCTTCAAGTGCGATTTTCTCGAATATATTATGTAGATAAGTACAGTAAATTCCTGATTATTTGGGCTAATTATGAGGAGCAGGTAAATTAATGCACGGATTTTTGTAATTTCAAAAATCAAGTACAGGTAATCGGGAGTTTACTGTAGTTCATTTTATCGAAATTAGTAGATGTGTCGTAGAAAAACAATGTTTCCAATTATTTCAACCAATCAGAATTTTAAAATTGAAGGGCTTATTACAAGAACATAACTATCATGTTCATGTGCGGTTTAGCCACACTTGTTCAAAAATGTTTTTTTTACATGGCTGGACTCTGTAAGACCACGACAAGCAAAGTTTTGTAAAATTATATACGATTTACTTAAACTAAGGGAACAGTACTAATAATACACTTGGCCTATAAATTTTTTAAAATATATTTTATACTTGCAAATTTTAAAGTTGAGCATTATAAACTATGTTCTTATAATAAGCCCTTCAATTGTAGCTAAATTTCATTAAATAAGTACTTACGTCAAAATATGTAAATCTCCTTGGTTGAAATCAATTTATAACGCCATTAAATGTTTAAATGTGCTACGCACGTCGTATACTAAAAACAGCATTATTTTAGAATAGGGGGTGATTTCAAAATAGGTCTAACTTTTATTGTTTATACCCCTAAAATATGGTATCACAAAGATAAGGCACTTAGTGCACTTACACTTATTCTAGAACCTAATAAACTATAGGTTGTTCATCCGAAGTCTAGGATGTCATACACATATTAAATATTTTGATTTCCTGAAGATTAGATTGGTATTTTTTCAATACATTATCTGGCGCATTTGAAGGTTTAAATAAAAATATATAAATTAAATATAAGACATCAACAAATCGAAAATATTTAATTAAATGTGTCTAACATCATGTTAAACTTATCATGAACTGGTCTTATAATGGTCTATTTTGTAAATATACAATATTTTCTTTATTTAATCAAGTGATACCCATCGATGCTAACATGAAGATCATTTTACCAATGTTTATTAAACACAGATTATATTTCAATGGTATCTCTATCCCACACTTTGATAAGCAAGAATTGTAGTGCAGCACGTCAACTTTATTTAATTACACGCTATATATTACATTTATATTTGATGGTCTTCGTTTGAACTTTTTGTTCTCTCTCGTAGAATTTCTGATTCTGTGCATTACCCCCTTAAGCTTAAATACTTATACCAGATTTCTATTCCATCTATTATTCATGATAAATGCAGTAAATTTTATTGTGTTAAGTGTAATATTGTTCGTAATTCTGCTTTATGTTGTAGAAAGTATCATACAGTTCCATAGTGATTTATTATTATTTTAGTTACATTAAGTTTTTTCATTTGAATAAAAACGTTTATTTTGCAAACTTATCTTTTACCGTATTTATTCTAATAAATAGCGCCCTCTAATAGTAAGTGTGCTGTTTATTCAGGTTTGAAATTTCTCGGTTGTTGATGAAGTTCTGGTAGAAGACAATTTGATTGATTTAAATTATAATTGAGAACAATTTAATTCTAATGTAGAAATAATTGAAACTGTGTTGTAAGATATTAAATGTTTTGCATTCTTTGTTGTAAAGAATAGTATAGTTTGAAGTTAAAAATGAAAAAAGCTATAAACAGCATGCTTTTTATTAGAATAATATGGTATTTGTTCAGCATGTGAAATATAATACAGTAGAGCGTCAATTATCCGAATGCTAGTGCCATTTCCAAAAAAAAATTGAAAATGGAATAACCTAGGCGGGTGAATTTTTACATTATGGTGTGAATTCATATAGAACATCGACACATAACACTTGAGAATTAAAGAAATAAATTCTATTTATCAGTACTAGGTAGTAGCATATAGGCAATAAATGGTATCGACAAAAGCACCTATATAAGTCGATATATACCATTTTAATTAATGTTGTTAGTAGTACAATAAAATTAATGTATATACATACGTTCATAAATATATATTTGTTACAAATTTTTTGATTAAAATGATGTATGTTTGATCATCTGAACTGCTCTCGGTCCTAATTAATTCGGAAAATCCATGCTCTACTGTACATGAAAAGATAACATCCAAAGTATTTATTTTCTTAAAAACTTATAACTAATGGATTTTTACAAATTACCGGGATACGTTTAACTTATTGGATAATTCTCAAGTGCATTGTTGTGAAGTGATTTCTACAGATATTTTTAAAATATTACTATTAAAATTAAAGAAAGTTTTGATATATTCTGTCTGAAATTTTATGAACTGACATTGTACTGTTAAAACGATTTATTATATATTTGTTGTATATTTCTTCAACAACTACCACAACATTATTATATTTTTTTAAAAACTTTTATAAACCATCTACTTCATTCATTATTATAAGTACAATTTTGTACTCGAGTATATTTAAATAATTATACTTATACTTATATTCTTAAATATTTGTGATAGTCAAACGTTTTAAATACTTGTCCTCTTTAATGATAGTTATTTAGGACTCGGCTCAATATTTGAAAAACTTATAATGTTAAAATTAAAAGAACATATTCTAGACGTAATTTTTAGTAAAATATATGTAATTTCTAATTACCAAAAATAAATTTTGGTAAACATAATATAAAATCTCTGGGGTGAAAGTCCATTCTTACTAAACAACTAATTAAATTATAATTTTCGTTAAATCTTTGTCATAGCTAAATAATTAAATCGTTAGGTTTATATACAAACTAGAATTTTATTTTAAAATATTTCAATGTAATAACCTAAATCAATTTATTTAAAGGTTTTTTTTTTAGATAAATATTGTATTCATATCATTTTTTTACTATAATAAACTTTGTGTTTGCCTATTTTAAGAGCAGAATTTCACAATTCATTTAAAATTATTTTCGGTGTTACAACTTCAAGTTAAATAATATGTCAATTTTCTTAATATGACGTAATTATAATATTTATTTTAGTTTATTGGTGTATGTAAGTGCTTTTTAAATTATTGTTATGTATTTGAACAGTAATTGTAAAACACAAACTTAATACAGTGTATAAATGGCGGGAAGCATCCTCAACATTGACTCAGTCTCTATGCTTTATCCATTTCATGTCGTAAACTATGAACTTAGCTTGAAAATTTTCATGTTTTATATTTGTGCTTTATTTATGTATTTGCTATTGCATATGTATATTTGCCAGTTTTGGTGGGATTTGGAACGAATTTTATTCGTTTATAGAGACTGCACCATAGTTTTATATATATCGGCCTAATTTTTATATTATAATTTATAGTTATTGAAAATATTCTTCAAGAACACACTTAAAGTATCAATATTCGTTTTCATTTGAGATCATACAACTTCCGATTGTAACAAGTTAAAACAGATCTTTTTGCAATATGGGTTCATTCTAAAATCAACATTATTTTCTCATACATTTAACAAAAAAAACAACGATCAAATAGTGAATACATTTATTCACAGATTAAAATATTTTTAAATAATAAACAATTATCGATTTTAACTTTAACAACAATTTTAATCATCCTTTGGTTCTGATAAAAGTATTGAAAGAACAGCGTTTACAGAATAAAGTGCTTTTAATGATATTGAATAACACATTTATGTGTTATTATTTTCTAAATAAATGACATGTCATTGTATTATACTAACAATAAGAATTTATTTGAATACTTGAGATTTTTAACATGTTCTTTTTAAAATTACTTGTTGCATGTATATGTTAATTTAAGTAATAAAATTATTACAATTTCTCTCAAATTCTTCAATTCTTATCTATTTAATTTATTTCCTTATAAGTAAAACGGAATTCTATACGAATGTGTTTTGGTATATTTTTCTATTATAAAGGAGCTTTGTTTTTATGTTAGCTGAAATATTGTTGTATACAAATGCAATGAATAACTTTCAAATTTATTTACTTTTTACTTGAATTACATTTTTTATTTTCAAGTTTATTTTTAAAAATATGGTTATCATAGTGGTAGCCATAGTGATTTAATATTAAAATTTAGTATAAAATTTGAAATGTTATTACTTATTATATAATAAACTATTTTAAATAACATTTTATAATCTCCTAATTATATAACAGATTCAAGTTAATATTACTTATAGAATATGCTTCTTATTTTTAACATTATACTATAAAATGTTTTACGTTTTTAAATTAATATTGATTATAATTAATAACTAATTTGATTACACTACTTTCAAAATAATTGCATTTTTCTTTATACAGGATGATTCCAAAATGGCGCACCAACTTGACAGTACGTTGTAGGGGATCACTAATGGAACTTAGAAAAAATAATACAAAAATTTTTGTTAACAATTTATCAAGAAACTGAAGAGGTAAATTAGAGGACGCAACTCTTTTATTCTCAACAATTTTGATATATGACACTATTTTCTCTAAACATTATGTTCCTTTTGTTATTTTCTAATAAGAAAACAGATTCAAAACGTTTGTTTTATGCATCATTGTAATTTTCAAAATTGCAATTTCTTTATGAAGTTGTTATAAAATAAATTTGGAAACCATGTTCTAAAACATTAAAAAACAATAAAATTAAGCTATAAGTATCTGTTATTTTTGATGACAACTTAGTGATATAATTATTTGATTTTTTAGTTATTTTCATAGAAACATTAATAGTAATGGACTTAAAATATAGCCATGTTGTCAAATTTACCATTCAATTTTTTGATAATAACTACAAAAATACAGTAGATAGAATTTTTTTATTATTTTTCTTAGGTTCCATTGATGGCCCCTTACAACGTACTGTAAAGTTGTTGCTCCATTTTAGAATCACTGTTTAATAGAATTTTAAACATCAATGTGATTTTCATTATGAAGTGGTTATTAATTGTTATAAACAGTATTGATAATTTCAGTGTCATACATTTAATTTTCAATGCATGCTACATAAATCATTTTTTGTTACCAGACAATAATGGTAGGCAGTGATTATCAAGCTGCAATTCCTGAAGGTTTATGTCATTATGATGATGCTTTACCATATGAAAATGAAGATAAACTTCTTTGGGATCCTAATCCACTAGACAGATTTGTAATAGAAGATTTTTTAAAGAAAGCAGCACTACTTGCTAAACATCCACTTCCGTTAGGCTCTCAAATCCGAGATGATGAACAAGCTCTTTACCTTTTACAACAATGTGGACATAACATAGAAGAAGCATTACGAAGAATTCGTATTAATGTTATTCCAACAGCAGATGCAATGAGTCTTTGGTCTGAAGAAGAATGCAAGAATTTTGAATCTGGAATACGCTGTTTTGGAAAGAATTTTCACTTAATTCAACAAAATAAGGTCATTTGATTGCTTTTATATAACTTTTTTTAATATCTGTATTTTTCAAATTCGAAATTTTGGGTGTTGTAAAATGTATATTAATAAAAAATAAATAAAAACTTAATTTATAAATACGCAACATTTTCAAATGAATGTTGGATTTTGAAATTCAAAAAATTACATCAATTATTAGCATAAGTATTAATTTAAATTATACCAATAAATATATAATAGCAATTTTATATGCAGGGTGTAACAAAAACGTCTGAAATAAGCTCAAAATTAATAAAAAATGTTAAATACTTATCCAAAAATTCTTTTTTCATTAGATATAGTCTTTGAAAGTAAATTCACTGAAGCAACATTTTTATTAATAATAATAAAAGCCATCAATAAATCCTGAGCTTTCCCAAGTCCTTTATAACAAAATATCTAATCAATTATAGATAAGTTAAATCTAATAAATGAACAGATCTATATAATGCAGATGAAGCAGCCTTTTTTGAAGAGTACTTCCTAAGAATAATACTATAATGAGAAGTGATAAAAAAGTTGATATTGACAAAAAGAAAATATTTCCCTTAGCATTTTGAAGAGAAAGTACAGCAATGGAACAGAAGAAACATTTGAAGAAGTAGCAAATTTATTGAAAGAATTGAGAATCCATTCTTAATTTGTAATAGAGCATATTCAAAATAAAATAAGGATGATGTAAGTCAGTGGTGGCCAATAAATCAATTGGAATCTACCAGTCGTAGAAGATATACATATGGTCTATTGCGATAATTTAACTATATATATAGAAATATATAAATACAACAAAGAAAAGTGAGGAAACCAAGAAAAATAATGACTAATAATCATGGTATTTTCATTTTCAGGAGAATGGTCGATTATGTAGCTCACTAAGTTGACCATCGCTGATGTAACTAAATAAAATGGTGGTGGTGATGATGTGATAAATGCAAATTTTAAAAATAATAAAGAAACAATTAAAATAAGTTCATCGATGACAGTAGGCACATTTAATAAGGTTATTCTTTAGAACAGAAGAATTGTTTTTAATATTAATAACTTATTAGTATTGCGAAAAAACATAACAGAAAATCTTAATTGTGAAGAAAGTTCAAAGATTCGAACATGCACATTTCGCGACAACACATTTCCATGGATATGCGCATAAAAAGATTTTTCCGATTTTCTCAAAAACGGTGCATTTTATAGAAAATTTGCAAAGAGAGATGTCTGATAAAGGATTTTATAGCGATTTTAAAACGTATTTCACATTAATGATCAGATTGTTAATAATGGAGATAGCCCCGTTTGAAATTTTTTGATCGGGCCCCATTGTGAAACGGATCGATCAATTTAAATGGGCAACTAATTCGGCCTTTCTATTCGTAAAGATTGTCAAAATTTCGCAATCGCGTTGATAAAAATTAATTATATATATGTATATGTCGTAGGCATAAAGCAAATTTAGCCATATAATAATTTGCCTAGGTTTATGTTAAGTGTCATGGTAAATAGTCAAATGATTCAAAATTAACATGATTTTCCTATTTGCAATTTCCATATGTAATATTTGTCCAGCTGTAAGTTGGTCATTTAACAAATATCAATAATAAATTGAATAAGAGATCCAAATATCAAAAATTATGTGCCATAACTAACCCAAACAATAAATTATTGAAACTATGTAGGTTTTTTTGCTCTAATTTTATCGTTTTAATAACATCATCATGGTGATTCTCAAGTCTTCTTACATTTGCTCATAGAACACAACTGGTGTAGTTCTTTATTAAATTTATTGGGACACACTCCAGTGTTTTGCCAATTTTGGCATCACTAAATTTTGGATATCTGCAGATTATATTGATTAGTAATCAATTGTAATAATTAGCTCATTATATGTATTGTGTAGCCAAGGTAATTTACATGTGGAAATTATGTTGATTGCCTGACAAATTCATAGATATTATGGCTGAACTATAATTAATTACAAATCAATGCCATCTGTTGCTATTGTTTACTTGAATGAAACGAAGAAACACTTGAAGCAGCTGTGAAATACTCAGACTGCATAGCAAGCAAAAACGGTTAGGTGCTTCAAAAACGTTCAAGCGTGTGATATACTAATATGACTACTGACATCGTTTGGCACTTACTAAATGACTAACACACCCCTGGATAAATAGCAAAATTGTATTTGTTTTAAAATCATTTTGTTATTTGTCAAATGATTGACATAGGTTTCAACAAATGTTAAATGTTCAGACAAATCGCAAAACGCGTTCCTTTAAGTCATTTTGCTATTTGCCATGGTACTTAGGCCTATGCCTAGGCAAACAATCACTTACCTAAAGAATCTTGTCCTGTTTGAGCTATATGACAAACACCAATGAGTGTGTATCAGTGTGTAGGGTGACTTGTGTACATCCACAAACATTTTTTTAAACTCAATCCACTATATGTACTATGATATACAACATATGAAAAAAAGAATTTAAGTCTCGTTTGGCACATCATCGGAGCTGCCGAATATTACAAAAATGTGTTTTTATGCTTAAATATTGTTTGTTATACAAGATGTCTCAAAGAAGCTAGGTTCAGATTTTCATATTGAGTAATCCAATATCTTGAGTCATTATAATACCTTTGACCTCCTATTTCACCTCCTTGTATATGGCGCAGTAATTTCGGTTTCTGATATTGTTACACTTACCTCACCATATACATAAATACATAATTCAAAACCGTTTGCTCACATCCCAAAACCTCCTTATAAATGGGACAGGATTCTTTGTATTATTATTATTGTGTTACATGAATAAAAATACCCTTTCATTATACGAACACCTATGGTTTTTATTATAATTGATATCATTATTTATAGCGACCTCCAAGACCAGGGAAATTTGGTAATTATAACCAGTTGTTGTAACCAATATCGCCCTTTTTCTGGTCCATATATTCCATATTGTTAACACACAGCTACAGTCAATATACTTTATTGTCTGTTGACCACTAATTAACTTAAATGGTTTAGTTTAACAGTTGAATTTCTGGAAATCGGTCGTTATAAACAATGTTGTTATAAACGGTTTTGACCGTAGTTCACACAACCGAGTATCTACTGTACCTATCTAATTTAATTTAATCCATGTATATTTTAAACATAGTTGTTTGCAATCAAAATTATACCGAAAAGGTTTTTTCAAGAAAAATTACATTTTTAAAAATTATGGTTTAATTATTTAACTATGCACGAATTTGAAATGATCTTAAATGTTATTTAAAATGTTTGGTAGAAACTTTGTTTCAGTGCACTCATTCTCAACAACTATATCTTACTAAGGAAATATTGAATCAATTTTTATTTAACTTTCTTATTTGAAGGTTAGAGAGACGCTTTAAAATTTCTATTGGATATTTTAATGACATCCTGCATATAATATTAATTTAAGTGCATGCACTATATTATGGTACTGAAATTTAAATTTTTATGTTGTATTCTTACGTATAAATAATTTTTAACATATTGCTATCTGTTGGTCTAGTACTACCCTATTCTGCTCCAAGTAACAATCTAATGATGAACATTACTTGGATAGGAGACTGTGGTGGAACTTTTCATTAATGTTTTTATATTTTCTCATTTAAAATTAGAAAACTGGAAAGTTATATCTTAAAAACAAAATATAAAAATTAGGTTATTGATAATCATCAATATTTTGTATTCAAATAATATTAATGATACATTAAGTATGAAGATAATTTATATAAAAAATGCTATATAAAGGTGTTAGGGTGTGGTCGTTGTAGAAAAATTTATCATACTATTTAATTCTTCAACAAGACATCCCATGATTTTCACAGCTAGCTGAAACTTGAATGTTTTGCACATTCCGTGATTTTCATGGGATGCCTCTATACTGCATCTTTTTTGAAATGTGGAAATTGTGTGCTTTTCATGCATGTAATGCTTACATGCACTGGATATACAGTAGATTTCGCTTATTTGAATCATTGGTTAATTGAATTGATTGCTTTTACATTTCAAAGTATGAAATCCAAATTTATTTTTATGTTTTGATGAAAAATTTTCTGTTTGAATTACCAATACCAATCCCGTCAGTTTTTTGAATGATTTATACCGATACTGATAGCTTATTTTTAATTTAATTTTTTAATTTTTGTTGGGATTTTCTAGTTTGCGAATTATTTAATTTAAACATGCAACCTTTGATTCTTTTATTATATGGAGAAGTGGATGCACTATCTCCAGGTGATTTGCCTCTTTTGGCTCTCTCATACTTTGGACCATCCAGATCTCTCCAGTCACCAAAGTCTGATTTCTAGCCCACTCTTTCTCCCTCCACATATCTTAAACAGCTAAAAGCAAGTACTACACTATTACTAGTGTAAGTCCTACTTACACTACCAATATTTCGCTGACTTACTCTGTCACCATCCTATGGAACCTTTACTATACCATTATAATAAAATAAATTGTTTGTTTATATTAGGAATTTTAACTAAATGGAGAAATTCAAAAGTAAAATATCGGGGTAAACTATAGAAATGAACACGTATTACCATACTGTTTTATTAACTCTTAAGTTGGCATGCTTAAGTTTTTCACTTAAATAGGCGTACGGTGTATTTTGTACACCATTACTAATGTGACATACTTTGAAAGTGTTAATGAATATATTTTGCTAATTTAAAGATTTTCTGAATAAAACAATTTCTTTGTTATGCATCCACTTACTTAATTTTGAAGTTCTTCATCGATGATTACATAAGCCCTAACTTGAAATTTAGAGTCTGTTAATTTTTTTAAACTTTACTAATACTCTTCCTTTATAATAATATTGTGACGTTTATTAATGGAAATTAATTTTTTTAATTATTTTTTAATTGATTATTTATTATTAAAAATACTCCCTCTGTCCGAAAATATGGTATACATTTTAATATTTTTTTTTTTTCCGAAAATATGGTATACATTTGCGAAAAAAATCAATAAAACTAAAATTAAATATAAAAAAAAATTAAATTCATTTTATTGTCACAATATAACTAAATAAAAATAATTTTAGTGTAATTCAAATTTAGTTAAAGTGAGATTTAGCCTTGTTGAACGCTTCTTCTGAACATACAGGGTTAGTTAAAAGTATGGAGACGGCGATTTATTGTCGTTAATATTCATTTTAGGAAATTATGTTCAATACAAAAGTTTGTTATGAAATTATTATGTACATTTGAGAATACTTGAATTTTTTTTTTCCCCAATTGTTTTTAAGTTACGACGTCATCGATATTTTTTTGAAATAACAACCTATATTTCTGATTATTGATTTCGATAGTACATTCTATTCTCTTTTCAACGGTATACAATTTTCAATATGTTACATTTGTAAAAAATTGAGAAAAAGTGTAAATCGATTGGGTCATTGTCAAATTAGAAATGGACAACAATTTGAACACTTACTTTAATGTAGTTAGTTATTAATTTGTTTTTAATGATAAGATTGTGACTGATAAGTTTATTGCAAATAAATGAGTCTAGTTACCGTGTTAATTAATTCTGCTAATTTAATGGATCTTTAATATTTGAACTTTAAGGCACTTTTTCTCAATTTTTTCAAATGTAACATATTGAAAATTGTATACCGTTGAAAAGAGAATAGAATGTACTATCGAAATCAATAATCAGAAATATAGGTTGTCATTTCAAAAAAATATCGATGACGTCGTAACTTAAAAACAATTGAGGAAAAAAAAAATTCAAGTATTCTCAAATGTACATAATAATTTCATAACAAACTTTTGTATTGAACATAATTTCCTAAAATGAATATTAACGACAATAAATCGCCGTCTCCATACTTTTAACTAACCCTGTATATACTTTTCAGCTAATCGACCCTCGCGACGAAGATTTACCTTATTTAAATGAGAAATTTTATAGGAATTTCCCCCTCTTGTCAACAATTGATTCCATACACGGTTGTAATGTGATAAAAACGTTATCAAGAATATTTCTCTCTAATTTATTAAATGCATCTTGAACACATTCAATCAATTGTGTTTGGGGAAGCTTCATGTTGCAGTGATTGAATAGAGTTAAAAAAAACCCAAATCGAGAACGTTTAGATCGGGACTGTTTGGTGGTTGTGACTTAAACTGAATATTCCAACCCTCAGTAGAACCTGCAGCAACAATATCTGTATCATTATCAGAGGAATGTGGTTTTGCATTATCTTGCTGTACGTAAATTGTTTTGTTTTTATACTTTTGAGGAAATTTTGATTTTATCATTTTCTTACAGCGCGCTGTTCCTTTAGTTCTATTCTTGGAATTTCTTTGAGCCGGTTCTTGATATAGAAAGGGCCGTATTCCAAATTTTACGGTCAAAAAAATGCTTTCGATATGCGTCATAGCGTGGTCGAGCCACTACAGCCATAAACATCACTTTAGTGATAAACCGTTTGATTTGGCAGTTTCTTTCGGGTTCTTCTTCGTCTAACATTATGTTGTAATAGGAGCATTTAACTTTAGTGAGATAAAACCATTTCTCATCAATATGAACGTAATCATATAAACCATCAAAAAGAAAAGCTCCATTACTGATATGATTTACCTTTGACAAGCAAAACTGTAATATTTCCAATTTGTTTTTACCTGTAGGTTTAACTGTAGAAGATATTCGCTTAAAATACTTTCGCTGTTTAAAGATATCAAACAGTGTTGATTTTGGAATATCAATTGCGAAAGAAAGACTGGGAATCGTTCCTCGACGATTTAACGGTATATTCTTTATTTCAGTCAAATTGGCAGAATAATCTTTTCGTTTTCTTCCGCATTTTTCCTTCTTTTTTGAAGAAACATCGGCACAAATTTTACCTTCTATGTATTGAGTTTGTGCTGTATGCCAGATTCTACTTACGGTCAGACGGGATACGTGGAATACAGCTGCAACTTTATTAATAGCACCGTGTTCTAATTTTTCTTTGTTCTTCATATACTGTAATAGCTGTTGCAAGATACCATGACGTTGTTCATTAGTCAATTGCTTCGATTTGGCATCTCTTCTTTGTAAATTCACGTTATTTGAGTTAACATTTTTCATTTTGAAATTACAGCGGTGACTTTTATTTTTCTTAAAAAAACTAATTTTTGGTCTTCAAATTCCAACTTAACTCAAACTCAACGCTTGTCAAATATGTCAGATTATTTAGCTATCAATGTAAACAATACCAATATAATGAGTATTACTAGTTGCTTTCGAAACTCTAGATAATCTAAGATTTTCTTTCAAATGTATACGATATTTTCGGACAGAGGGAGTACTACATTATTTGATGCATGGTGTACTTTATACTTAAATAAGTTACCTCCTTTTAACAGTATCAGTTTGCGACTGAACATAACAATAGAAAAGACTCGGAATGAAAATGACAGGCATTTAAATTAAATTTGTCTATAAAACGTACCAGCCTGCCAAGTTACAGATTGAATATCATCTATCGGTTAATTATTTATGATCATAAAGAAATGGTATTATAATTTAAGATTCATCCTTATAAAGTCCATCAATGTTCCTTTTATACAAGAACTGCCTAATTGACTCAAAGTCACTGTCTACCAACTAAAATTCTAATAAGCGGCACTTACTGTATAACTTTCTATTTCTAGTTTTCTAAATTATTTTAAGTTTTGGAAACTTATAATTTTAGATTTGCTTAAGTATACAATATTAATTACATTTATTAAATGTTTAAATAAAAATATGCAAGAAAAAATCATTTTTTTTATAAGGAATACGTCAAAAAATTGCATAACTGAGGTATTAATAAATACGTTTAATAATATGCATAAATTATGTCTACAAAAATACTCATTCAAATATAATTTTATTGTCGTTACTTTTTAATGAATATTTTATGTGTTTATATTAATATTTACTGTTTCTGCCACTTTAATTTATTTGTATGAAATATTCACTACAGTCTACATTTTATCAGATTCTGCCTTTCTTTTTTTTAAATATCAATAAATAACTTGAAAATTTAATGAAGTATTTATGTAATAGAGATAGAATATACACCTAACAAATAATTGACATTAAATTTATTTAAAATGTGAATTATAAATTATAAAGATATAGGAAAGTATTTTGTTTTAAGCATTTTAAAAGTACTTTGGTGTAATAACAAATATCAAAAATAACTTAGTTTTTATTTATTTTATTATGTAGAAAATTTGTAAAAATATAATATACATTACTAAACACCATTAAAAATTATGTTCAATGTTTTTTTATAAGGTGCTTAAAACTTTATAAACAAGTTTATTAGTAAATATAAACAAATAATATAATTTTAACAAATATATTAGTACATAATTATATAGTAGTGTTGTATCTTATGAAACGTTACATAAACATATTTTTTTTTGTATACTTTAATCAGAATTACTCTTAAACTTTTAATAAAATATGTACTTTTATTTTACACTTTCACATAAATGTGTTTTCTGTCTTGTGTTTCTTGAACCAACATTTTTCATAACAAACATAATTAACAATTACTCTACATATAGAATCGAATGTATATTATTTAATAGGTGTAAGTTACACAGAATACAACACTACTATATTTAAACATTTTCATCTTCCTTATAAAGTTAACATTTAAAATATGTATAGGTGCGAACCAGATCGGTTGGAGAGTTGGTGCAATTTTATTATTTGTGGAAAAAGTCTGAACGACATGACATATTTGCAAATAAAACGAGACTAGAAAAAAAGAAGTATACTCTTCATCCAGGTCTTACAGATTTTATGGATAGGTTTTTAGAGGATCAAGATGGTAGAGACCGTAGTTCTTCTCCTAATGTACAATTTAGTGTTACTGATAACAAAAAGGTGCTGGTTGATGGTATACAACAAAATCAAAAACCTCTTCCAGAAGTATAGCTTTTAGTATATTTTATACAGGCATTACTTTTTACAAAATGGTCACCACCTATTCTTTAAATATAAATTCTTTTATCAATATAACATAGAGAGTTTTTATATATTTATTGTAAATATACAAGTAATATTTTGAATAATCAAGAGTTAAAAGTATGTTTTGTATATGAGAGATAAAAAACAGTTTGATTGTGTTGTATAAATTATTATCAAATAGGTATTTGTAAATTTTAAATGTGTATTAAGTTATTATGATTTATAACAATTGTAAGTTTTTTTAGAGTATATAATTTAAAAAAAAACTCATAATTATGTTAACCAAGCAAGGTTTTGAAGTACCTACTATTTTCTTTTTGAAGTTGTTTAATTTTAATTTAGTTTTTATAATTTTAATTTACTTCTTTAATTTTGTACATATATAATTTTTTTTTAATTTATTACCACTAAAATCTCAATATTTTATAATATAAAATACTTGACATTGAAGTTTATTAAACTAATTGTATAATAAGAAATATGATTTGTTTTGTTTTGAAATGTGACCAAGCTAGTTAATTTTATCTTATTTTGTATTTTATAATTTTATATCAGTATTTGTTTCTAAGAAAGTACAATTTAGATGTAAGTTTTATAATAATTTTGAAGGATGTTGCTTGTATGTTAAATTGGCCATGTCAAATTTGTAGAATTATCGTCAATTTAACTAATGTAGAAATTCGTAATTATCGAATTATGTCTAACTTAGTATTTATTTAAAGAAAGAGTAACAGATTATGAAAATACATATCCGTCCATAGGGAATTGTTGGAAAATGATTAAAAAATACGTAAATAAGGGTATCTACAAATGTAGTGGGATTAGGTAGTGGAGTAGGGAATTATGATACATGCCACATAAGGTGGTAATAAATCAGCAGATATCTAATTGTTATAATAATAAGCAATTTGCGTTATACCTATTATTTTCTAGTGGGATTATAATAATTCACTTAACTAAAACTTGTTTTCGGTACAACGATCTTTTTGTATCACCATATGTGGCAGATACTATATTTCCATAATTGTTGCATTTATACTCCAGTAAGTTATATGAACGTAGTTCACATGCAATATTAAATTTATAAAAATATTACGCGCATTTACTTATTAAATTGATTTAGTTTGCCTTTCATGTTATGAATTACCTACACCAAAAAAAGTGCTTTTTGTGTCGATCTATGCCTTAGTGCCTTATAAAGTACTATAAAATAAAATGTATTATATTTACTAAACTAAGAACTTATAGCAATAATCTTGTTAAAGCAAGGGCCAAATACAAACTATTATAGCCCTATGTTATCTTTTGTTATTTAAATATGAAAAAGTCCTTCACTGACGTCTATTTTCCACTATATTCCCACTAACTTTTGTCCTTTGTCCTCGTACCACAACACAGTCGAATTTCCTATGGACGGAAACTGATTTTCACAAGCTGTATGTGAAAAGTACAAATTTTTTAATATTTAACTGCGTGATAAAATTGTAAATGATAAACAAATTTGACGTCATAGTTGAATGTTAAAGGTTTATAAATAACTATTGAGATGTCAAGTGTATATATTTCTCATACTGCCTAATATGACTAATCATCACATTAAAAAAAAAATAATAAATTTATTATGTTCACTAATAACCTCATGTACTAAATTATAGTGCGATCGAGATTTTTGATGAATTTGTTATATTTAATACAATTTATTTTTTCAAAAATAGAAGTTTAAAAACTAAAATAATTTTGTGTTATTATAAGCCATCTAACAAGCAGACCTTCATTTATTGTATATAACTTTTTGGTGAAATTTTCAGGATTGTTAAGGGACCTCAAAGTAAATTTTTATGCAAAATTATAACTGTCCCCATCAAGGGGAAGGGAGATACAAAAATTTTAATTTGCAATTAAACAGAATAGAAATTTATTTAATACTAATATATTGAAGATCTCTGCTTTAAGAGAGAAAAAAGCGGTTAAAAAGTATGAATATTTTTATGCTAACAGGAAGTTCTATTGATAGTTTATTAAATGTAAAACCAAACCTAATGATAGCCACTATCAAACTACTTTTATATTAATAGGGAAATGCAGATAAATAGATAAATATTTTAATTTATCTTAACTAATGTCTACAAAACCTTCGATTAAGGACAACTTTGAAAATTGGTTTGTGGATGGAGTTTCAGCTTTGCCTGAACGTGGACTATGGTAAACATGTAAACCATAAAGCAACAAGTCAAACAGGTGTATTTGTTGGAGCAAATTAAGTACTTCAACATTAACTTTGAAGTCTAACCTCTTGATGTTTTATTTCTTTCCTTCTTTTATTTGAGAGATAAAATATTTTACTTCTTTAAACATCTTAATCAATTTTCCAATACTTAAAGAAAATAATCTTTTATCTCTTCAAGTTACATTTCAAAGAAACCAGGGTTTTTTCTTCCTCTAGGTCAATAAAAAATATTTATTTATTCTTATATATATATATTATTTGACAATTAAACAATTGATTAAACTAAAAAATGGATAGAACAAAAGTTGTTTATTATTAATTCTTCTATATGATAAAGTATATTATTTTTTCAAAATCGGAACAGAACAGAAGAAATTTAATTTGATCAACCTTTTAATTTTATTCGACTTTTTTTTATAATTTTAAGTAGGTAAACTTGTCCAACTTAATTTTTAAGATATGCTAGAAAGGCATTAAATTGTACATGAAAGGTACCTCTTATGCTTAAATATATTAGTAAAAATATTACCTACTATCAATGCCATGGCCAGAGAAAGAGGTATGTAATAAAAAATGACTAATATGGATTAGTTTTTAGTATTTAAATATTAGTACATGATATTGACCGGTGCTCTCTAGTTTTTACAATTTATATTGAATGGTATAGATATGTAAAATATGAGTTTCCCAACTTAACAAAAATGGGGTGTTGTTTATGAAGCATTTTTGTAAAATTAGGTATCCCCATCAAGGATCAAATTTTAACATTACCTATATTGGAAACCTGTAGAGTATTCTCATAATAGGGAGTCTCTGGCGTAGAAACAAAATTAGAACAATATAGTGCAATAGAATAATAAGAGTATAAGGAACTGAACAAAAAAACACTTTTTGCACAGGTTGATGTTTTTGCATTTTGTGTTTACTCGAACAAATTTTACTTATATTAGGCATAAAAATATGGCGAGCTAGTTTATCATTGATATTAAAACTTTATTTCTTGATATTGAAATTATGAATAGCTTCTTGTTACTTTCATTTTATCTTTTAAAATTGATATGTACTATGGGTGACAAACATCATCTAAAAAATAAAGATGAAACAGTTTCAATTTGTCCGTTGTATAGGTATCTTATACCGAAAGTGAAATGTAATAAAAAGTAATATCAAAATCCAATAGATAAGTACAAAGTAACAATTAAATGTCACTACAATTAATCAAATTGATTTGTAAAGTTGGACAATCCTAGCCTTATAATAAGGGTTCAAGTTCTCATAACTGCAGGGACATTTAATGTCAGACATATTACATTACATACAAATCGATTATTTTAAAATAGTAAACATTATAAAGCTATATTGTTATGCTTTTAATATTTTGTTACTTTAAATAAAGTGCTACAAAAACTAAATTGTTTATTTTTGGCAAAACATCAATCCTTTCTGGACATGTAGAGGAATGTACTTTTGTACAATTTCATTACATGAAAAATATTAATTTCTATTAACAGCACTTTTGTGTGTATGAGTACAATAACCATCCTAAAAGAATCATAAAGCAACTGTTTTTTTTTTAACAATATTAGTAATTAAGTAAAATTTTTAGTTAAATTCAATCATTCTTTTACGTATACTTGAAAAAATTTACTTCCACCCACATACTCAAGTACACGTACACACATAGATATTATAATCCTTATATAATTTATAGTTATCTATATCTATATTAATAAAAAAAAAAGAAATTTTAAAATGTAAGTTTAATATGAGTAAAAAAATATCAATAAACAATACACTTTATATAAAAAGCTGTATTCACAATCACATTACCAAAAATTATATTAAAATTTTTGCAGCAGAAAGCTAAAAAACTATAGCACATTAAAAATTCTTATATTACGAAAATTCATTGTGTTAACTAACTTTTTTTTGCATTTTACAATATTTAAAACAGCAGTTTAAAATTTAAGGATGCTATTAGATCACAATTTGATGGTATATTATGTATGGACAAAATTAGAATAGCTAACACAATAATTTCGAAATGTTGTAGAACTTATGCTTAAATATAAACACTTTATAAATCTTCTATAATCACCTATACGCACAATTTATATATACAAAAAAATCATTCAGATGTAAGTACGCATTACTTTATTTTGAACATAATAAAATAGTAAGTCAATATACAAATTACGAAATGCAATATGATGCTACATAAATACACTTTTTAGCACAAACAAATAATCTAGATGTACTCGACCAATATTAAAATTAAATTATTTAAAATAATACTTTTAAAGATAAATATCAAAAAGTATAAAATTACTAATATGGCAGTCATAAATATTTCTAAACTTTTTTTAATATTAAATTTAATACGTAATAATTATTATCAGCCAAATACAACTGGATTAAAAATTTGTAAATACTACTTAAAAATTATATGAATATTAAACCAAAATGAGCCACTGCACGTATACACTGTCCAATTCATTTCCAACAGCGTAGCGAGGCACTCAAAAAGGAAACTAGCAGCCGCTGGAGTTAAATATGCGTCCAATCACAGTCACCTGATCTTGCACCATATCACAGTATAATTCGCTCATGCACACCTACATGCTGTTATGTTAAGATCCCAATGCACAATTAACAGACTTAATTTTTCAAGTAATCTTTCTTCTCAAGGTAAATATAATGCTTATGAAGAATTATTTTTATATAAAGTACATGCATGCCAGTGCGCAATACGTATAAAATTGGGCGCCAAGGGTTGGGGCAGCATGGGATCAGGTGACTGATGTGGTCAGCAAACAGAAGTTTCTTCTCCTTCCAAAGTACAAGCTACATTCTCTAATCTTTGTGCCAAGTGTAGACGTCGACAGTTTACATCGTTATTTAATGCGTCTAGTATCTATAAAATAAGAAAAAAATGTATAGATATTGAAGAAAGTAATGTAACGTGCTTACCTGTTCTCTATATTTTGTTACATAAATATAAAGTTCTTTAAGAGCTGCCACAGTATTAAATTCATCAAGTTGTTGAGTCGACAATTGTTGCATTGCAGAACCCATCTCTTGATCAGTAATTGTTGGTAAAATAGATACGTTATAATAAAACTGAGAAACCATTTCTCTATAGTGAGGTATATCCTAAAAATTAAAGAACATTTTTATTTAAAATATGGGTACATAATGCAGTTACTTACTTTTGCGAATAGTAGTTTATTGGAGGGAGAATCTTTTCCTAATCTATGTTCTGTAGTTGAACATGCATCCATAAAAGTTTGTGCAATTACAGATAAACAAGAGTCAAGTGTCACAGTTTTGTTAATATCAAATATAAAATCTGGATTTTTAATGAAATTAACCCAGAATCTAAGAGGAAGACTGTTGGATTTCCAGGCATGTACTACTTCGGGATCTTGAATCCCATGTTTCTTAGCAGCATCATCTAAAAGGTCAAATAACCATTTTACTGCTGGAGGTAAAGCATCGGTCACAGTTAAAATTGTCATAAAGAAATCATCTACAAATTTCTGTACTGTTCCTTTAGTAGAGAGCAGACGTGTTAAAAAAATTTCAGGTATAGCTTTATGAGTTCGTTCTGTTAATTTACTATTTGGAAACTGCTGATCTTCGATAGGTTTTACTAAATGATAAATTTTTGGATTAGTACCAGTCTCAATATCTCCATTTGCAGATATAATTGGACTTTGTGAATTGTTAAAGTATAATCCTGTTGTGCCTACAAAAGAATATAAGACATTAAAATATAATCAGCGGCGTGTAAATATTTAAAATAATCTTAGTTTTTATTAATTTAATTATTTTGCTATGAGCATGTTTTCAGTTAATTTGAGAATGATTTGTTAGATAAAAAAGGAAGTCCATAGGTTACTAATGCAGTAAACTCCCTCTTAACCAGTTCGTGCAGGATCGAATAAACCGATCAATACGAATTAAAATTTTTAGATCTTATTTTGGAAAGTATAACTATGGAAATTTAACATCAATTAATAGGTATGTTATTTAAAATTAATTTAAGCTATAATAAATAAAAATAAGAACGATGTCTACCTAAAAGAAATATAAAGAAATTCTGTTTTAGACACTGTAACTGTTTGCGAGTAGGGCTACATAACCTTAACAAGAAATACAAAATGCATACATATACATATAGGACAGTAAAAATGACAGTCCATTGTTTCAAGTGAAAAAAAGGGGTTGTTTAATTTTTTGGTACAACTATATATCTCCATATCCTGGGTCGATTAAAGCAGCAGTACCTGGCCCAATTGTGAACGACCAGTTAAAGCAGAAATGGATAAAGGGAGTCTACTGGCTAATTGGTTAAATTAGGCAGTCATTATAAAAAGTTATATAGTTCTACCACAAAGAAATATACTTACAATTATGACAAGGTTGTTTGCAATTATTAAAACTATCATTTTGTCTAGAAATTAAAGACATAACAGCACTCTCTTTAACGCCATAATGTGCTAAAGTATTTAATTTCTTCCAAAAGTTAATAGTTTTGGTAGTAACATCTTCATCTTGAAGTGTTAAATGTCCACCTCTTCCGTGTCTCCATTCTAAAAATTAAACATAAGAAAAAAAAGAGATTGTAATTATAAAACTCACCCAAATCAACTTCATATATTGAAGGTCTAAGTGAGAATGGAGTATTTTTGAATAGAGCATCCAAAATTTTTGATTTAACCTGACTTATGGTATCACAATCTAATACTTTACATTGAATTTTTTCATCTAAATCTTCTTGAACAATGTGAAGTGTCTAAAAACGAATAAAATTACAGTAAAGTTAAATTTAAGTTTAAAATATATTTAATTTTTTTTATTAAAATTTCCTTTTATCATATTAGTAAAAAAAAAAATAAATCAATCAAATAACAATTCTCCATTGAGTACTTCTAATAGTACTTCAGTTAATTTTATGAAATTATATATATATATATATATATATATATATATATATATATAATTATTATTATAAACTTACCACTACATTATGTTCTATTTGTTCTCTTAACAATCTTTCTTCAGATAATGAATACCTCGCATCATGTGTAATTGCATCAACTAAACCTTTTTCAATTTGATGTTTGATCGCCTTAAACAGTAAAAATAGTGAAGAACCGGCATATTCTTTTAAATAGGAATACATGCAAACAGCCATCCAATTTGTAAGCATTTTTTCTACAACACTTTCTGTTCTTCGTAGCATTAATTGCGGATGTTTTGTATTAACGGATTTATCGATAAGTCGTAATAACAAACATTTTAATATATCAGTCGCATATTCCATTTTACCCATTAAAACTACCATTAATAAGGATGCTACATTCACTCTAAAAAAAAAACAATTCAAAATTAAAACAAAATATGTTATTATAAATACTTACTTATTACGAATATTAAATGATTTTTGAGTCTCTAAAGTTTCTATAAATATTAAAATGAAATGTTTATTATTTATTAGTTGTTCAAATTGCAACATAGCAGTATCATAATTTGTTCTTGGACCATTTATTCGCACCTAAACATAATACACATATATGAGGCATATTTATGATTGTAAAGTCCTTTTTTATTTACCTTTGGCGCATTTAAAATTGGATGATCGCTAACTCCTGGAAAGAAAACCTTCATAATATAACTCATATGATCTAATGTAGGAATGCCAGAACTTTCTAAATCTGCCGTTAAATCTGTCATATCTGTTTGTAGTTCTGCAAACGCTGTAAATACTTTCATTAAATAAAGTTGAATATATTAAATATACATTATTACCTAATTTACATTCAGATCGAACATTACTTTCTAAAGTATCCATTTGAATTTGTATACGTTTATATTCACGTTCAGCTTGTGTAGATTTACGACGATATATAATTAGGACACCAATAAAAAATATCGCAAACAAAAATATTCCAGCAGAAATCATAGCAACAGCTGTAGGAGGAAAAGCAAAAGGTTTTAATACATCATAATGTAAAGAACCTATGGGAAAACGGAGACTTTTTCCTACTCGCACAACTACTAAAGGTAGACTTGAATCAGTCTAAAATAATAAAAATCATTAACGTACAAATTCAAATATTTTAAAACCATACTTTAATTCCATTTTCATCAGTATCTGCTGGTTGTTGTTCAGGAGGTGAACAGACTAATTGACTCATGGCTAAACTGGTCACATTACATGGTCGTGAACCAATAGTGACAATAACGTCAGTTTCATCACTTGCAACATTTAAATTTTCACCTTCTATAACTAAAGTATCGCCTTTATATAATTTTACTTGATTAGGAAATTCGAAGAATTTAGGATCTTCTACATATAATAACTGTGAACGCATATTTGCAAAATGTTTTTCTAGATCTCGAACAGCCAAAACATTATCCATAACAAAACCAATCCTTAAACTAAGTTGTGCTTCTGGCATTTTTATCATTGCATGTTTTTGATTACCACTAGATTTACTGATTCGAGTACTAGCCATTAAAAATAAACGATTAACTGCTGGACTAGGACATTCCATTTGAACAGAACTCAGTACAGTACAAATTGTTTTATTCACTGGTAATGGTTCGCTATAATAATAAACTTCCATTTCTGGTTTCTGTATGCTGTCCAAATTAGAACCGTGTACAAAAATCATTCTTCCTCCAGAAGCAAAACTTTTAAGCGGTTTAATTTCCATAATTGTTGGATCTTGAGTATAATTAAATGGATTGCCTGATAGTGTACGATTTGCTCCATCAATAGTTAATGTTAATATTGCAATATTCACAGGTCTTGCTGATTTTGATGTAATACATGTTAAACGACTACTTGAAGCCTGCGTCAGATTTACGTGGCATATATAATTATCTAAATAAGCTGTGATAATTGATCCAATATTAAGGTACTGTCCAGTTATAGCTAATTGAGTTCCTCCAGATTGAGGTCCTATAGGTGGATAAACACTAATAAGACGAACATCCTTGTAACTAAATTCGACGGACGATTTTGTATATCCAGCTTCGTTAGCAACAATAACGGGAACAGTAGATTCAGAAGGAGAAGCTCCAGATATACATTGAATTTTAACAGACACTTCATAATTGACTAGTTCACATGGAATGTCTCCTATTTGAATTTTACCCATTACATCTTCCTTTTTTAAGCCTAAATTACTTCCTTCTATTGTAACAAGAGTTCCTCCTTCAATTGGTCCACTTAGAGGTTTAATCTATTTAAATACACATACAAGTTAAACTATAACTTATTTTATGTTTATAAATATAAATAATAATTTATTTTTAAATGAAGTTAAGAGTGTTAAAAAATGACCATTATAATTTATTAAATAAATGTCTTTC
This sequence comes from Rhagophthalmus giganteus, assembly GCA_036326145.1. Classification (NCBI taxonomy): domain Eukaryota; kingdom Metazoa; phylum Arthropoda; class Insecta; order Coleoptera; family Rhagophthalmidae; genus Rhagophthalmus; species Rhagophthalmus giganteus. Next base: position 3,784,052 of record JARFJA010000013.1, read on the forward strand.
AAATTTTAAATTATTAATAAGAAGTAATTATGTAATTAGGTACTATATGAAACTGAACTGCATTATATTAATTTACAATATACACTATAGTAAGTGCTTTGTTTTCAAAAAATAAGTTATTTTGAACATTTTTAATATCAACGATATTATTAATCAGCTGAACTTTTAAAAAGATATCGATATAAAGTTATAAAATTACCAACCTAAAAAATTAACTATAGGAAAAAATAAAATCAGAAACACAATATATCATTAAATAATAATGCTCAATAAAACTCACCATATCTATTCTTGGTTTTGGACATTCAGTATGAGATACTTGTTGACAGGTCTCATTATAGCTGCATGTATTTCCACACCAAGAACATTGAAATTTCGAACTTCTCGTTACACACAATGAACAATCTGGATGTTCACGATGAGAACCAAGTATATCACACCGATATAATATTATATTCATAGAATCAATATGGTGATTTCTATTCCATATAACACGTACACTTGCTTTATATTCACCCGATTTAGTTTTATACGTATACTGTAAAAGATATTTTAAGATTTAAAATGTACCTATCTATATATTTTAACAATTATTTATGAACACTAAATCATATTAATATTTAACTTTAAGATGTTATAAATAACACTGTTTTTAATTTTATTATATGGACATACATAGCATGAATTTGATTAATTTAATTAAAAATGCAATGAAATATAAAATCTGTTTTTAAAGCATTTTAATTTATTTATAAGCAACACCGTTATACCAAACAGTGGCGGGCTTACTTTTAAACTTATAATTTTTAAACTACATAAGTAACTATAAAAAAAATACTTACAGTAGTTTTATCACATACGATATATTTGTTATTCGAGTCAACTCTTGCAGGAACTAGCATTTTTGCATCTTCAATATTTACAATACATTGAAATCCTGTGTGACCAGGTTGAGGATGTGGCAAATTTTCAACTTTAAATACTATCTCTTTTGCAACATTATTAGGTAAATAAATTACGTCTCGTCTGCTGAATCGTGGACAATAATTTACGCCATGAATTAATAAATGTTCGGGATTCTAAAAAAATATAATTATTTAATTTCTTAAATTAATTTATTGAGAAATAGTTACGTTTTCCCCACTAATTACAGTTCTCTGACAAGTCGTTATATTATGCGTGCACTTATTTTCGTAGATGCACCAATTACAAGCCCATTGAGACTTAACACAATCCACACACGTAGTATGTTTAGAACAATCATAATAAGCAAAATTACGAGACACAAAATCTTTGTTGGTCTCTGAAGAACGAACACTAAGTGGAACTAGAACATGATCATGTTTATTAGTAATTTGAGGTCTACTTGATACATCTGGAGTAGAACAAGATAATCCAAAGTCTGTAACTACAGCATCGATGGGTTCTGCAGAACCAAATACACATTTATATTTAGCACCATATGGAAGTTCAGGAAGAGTTCGTATTGTAAGACGGACGGTAGTCATTTGATTTATAGGAATACGATCGGGGAGCACTTGTTCAAAGTCTATACATTGTTGACCCATACCTAACGATAACCACCGAGGAGAGCTATGAGATGCTTTTTGACAAGCACTACGTACAGTACATCTGAACAAAAAAATATGTACATTAAATAAGTTCAAAATTAAATAATTCACTTCAATCTTACTTTTTTTCAAGTGAACACCAACCACAGTAAGGATCCTTCGATTCTAAACATGCAGAACAGTTATTGTAACTACTACAATGTTCTACATTTATTTTTGAAATCTGAAATAATTTTAATAAAAAATAGTAGATGTTTATTTAAAAAATATGCATGTCATTCATGCAAAATCAACCAACGAACCAAACCTCGATAACTCGGAAATTGATAATTTTTTGCAGTTATTCTAACCATAATAATAAGAAAAAATAACTAATATTTAATTTTTAGTTTTATTAATAGTTTTTGAAATATTAATTCTTGAAAATCATGCAAAATGTATCATGCCTTTAAACTTCTGAACGGTTCTATCTCAAAAACTATTTGACTTAGAAAACTGCATTTTGTGTCATTTTCTTCAGTTTTTATAAGCTTTAATTTAATGTGCTGCAAGATTATGTTATTAAAACTTTCATTGTTTTAAAATGTTTTTTAAAAAATCAAATAATCGAAAGGTTTAATTTTTTTGAAAAAAAAAAGTTATTTATATACTAATTGAGAATATAAATGCTCAATTTCGTGGTAGGTAATAGAATCCTACTATAAAAAAATATATTACATAGTAAGGTAGGTTTCTATGTACACTTTTAGGTCCAAAAGACTAAGTTCTAAGACTAATCACTCAAAGAATTAGTTTAATGGACTTATTCCCTGGCATTGTTATGAAGAAAAGATTATAGAAGAAATATATTAATCTAAAATCGCGAATTGCGCTTTTTTATCAATTTCTCCATGTTGGGCCAATGATAACATTTTTTCATTATCTATCAAACGGTATAAAAATTATCAAAATCAACTGGTGTTTAGTTTTCCATTTAAGCAGTGCGTGGTCCTTTAAAATAAAAGTTTTCCATTTATGTCCAACTTTATGCCAGTCACCATATAATCGATTATAAATATATTAATTTCAATTTCTAGTTAGTACTTAAAATCATTTTTAAATGAACTCCATACGTAAAATATTAATTAAATAAATTAAGTTAATATTATATTAAATGGTAATCGTCTAAATGTTATTAAATGTGGTTAAATGGTAATGGTAAAAATACGTAATTTTGAAATTGTATTTATAGTGTTAACAATGAGAAGTGTGTAAATATTGATTAATCGATCAAAATTTACACAATTCTTCCAAGTAAAATTAACATAACTTACCTTAGAAGTGGATAAAACATACAAGTAATCCCCTGACGGAGATATTGTCGTATCAGGTAGAATAATGTTGCCATTATCTACTACTACTTCTTCATATTCAACAGGTTCGGCACCAGAAAGCAACACTTTCTTGATACGACCGTTATTTGTACCGAGAAAAGCCAATACATGACGACCAGTTGAGGCTGTTGCCACGGCAGATAACGATATATTCGAAAAAGTCAAAGATGCACTACTTGTAATCGGACTAATACCACTAATCTTTAATCCTACTTCGCAAAAATTTAAAATATTTCCAGCATTACCGGCACTAGGACATTTTCCGTCTTGAATTGGTCCAGATATGTAACCCATATTCCGATATTTAACACTACCATTAAAGCACATATGAATATTTTCATTAAATTTAGCTTCGATGTCACGCAATGGATAGAGACAAAGGGCCGAATGTGGTTGCGGTTCATTGGTGATACCACGTGCAGGTTGGAATACTGTTACAAGAACTGTAGCGCCTGATGGTATACCTAACGAAGATGCAAGTTCAGATCCAGCAGTGGCAATTTTTGCATCTTGTACAAGATTGTATTTTTGATCACCATCTACACATTGGAGAGTTACTTCTGTATAACTATCATAGTTTGCATCATTAATGCACGAACGAGAAAGTCGGGAAACGTATCCTTGCTCTTCTTGTCCCGGTAGATGCGACTGTTTTTGAACAATTACAAAATACGCATAATCGCTAGCATTAAAACCATATACATATTGCACTAGAAAATGATCTCGATATTTAACGTCGATATTTACTAACGATTGTTTTAAAAATGAATATTCCGCAATTTCTAAAGTGTCTAAATCACGACTAGCAATAGCTGGAACGTCATGTCGATACTCTCCATTGTTTGTAAAAGTTGTACCCACATATAAAACGTGAGGTCTACTCCACGGATTATAATTTCGAGGTCCGATATATGCATACGTAGATGCTACCTTATCATTAGCCGCAATACTTATCGGAATAAATTCGGCTGGAGCACTGATGTTGTTTAATTTATATTTGTAGCATGCACCTTGAGCCAAAGAACCGCACGATATTAACATTCGTTTTTCTGGTTCTATTATTAAGATTTTATTGTAATTATTCATGAGCGAAGTAGGTATATCTGTTCCTTGACAACCAGTTGCATGGCACAAAGGACTATCGTTTCGTGGACCAGTCATTACAACATGTTCAAGATGTAAATCGCCATCTAATTGTAACAGTCGATTTGTGGCCGAAACAAAAAAGCGGTTAGTCTGACGATCCACAGCTAGATGCGAAAAATGCATAGGTGGATCAGCAGGACCTGGGAACTGCGCCAGGAGCAATCCTCCAAAAGCGCAGTTCCACAGACCTGCCAGCAGCAACAGCCACGGGCCCGCCAGGGCTTTAAATTCAGCCACCGCTCCAGT